>CM062349.1:26546000-27796000 GCA_031216105.1 Dalbergia cultrata
ATCTTTCACATATGAGTCTTAACATTATTTTTACTCAAACATAAGCATATTATCATCATTAAAACAGCACATACAGTGGCAAACAAGTAGCAAGGCAGAATCGAAACAAACACTCTCCATAAAGGCATAAAACACAATTTCTAAAGCACATAAAATACTAGTTTCTCTTGGAATCTTTTTAAAACTTTCAAAACTCATTTATAAACAATTTTAACATCTAAAATCATAAGAATATTTAAGAGGACAGTGACTAATTCATCTTTGTCTCAAGAGGTCCTAAATTCTTAAAACTTAGTTCTATGCATTCCTTAAACTCATAAAAGCTTGGAAAAATTACAAAACATAGTCTTCAATACTTAGAAACATCAAGACCCCTTAGGGCCGAAATATGAACCAAAGGAAATAAATATTTTTAGACCTTTGTCTGAGACAACAATGAGCAAGTCTTTGAGCTCTAGGTTCATTTAGGTGATGACATAAAAATAAATATGCTCATGCACTTATTTTAGGTTCCATCAAAAGGTAAAGTGATAGCACAAAGTAAATATGAATGCAACTCATTATTATCTTGGTATGAAGTGAGAACTTGAAATATAAACATGATAATGCATAGCTTGAAATATAAACATGATAATGCAAGGTTCACTTATTATCTTGATACTTAGTGATAGCAAGGAAAGTAGACATGATGTGCATAGCATAAAAGTAAACATGATGCAAGGTTCATTTTATGGTTAGCTAGAGCTCATTCAAGACTTTAACAAAGTAACAACCCAACATATATCTCATTACAAAGGGAGCTCTAGAGTTCTTGAACCAAGTTCTCATAGGAACTTTGAGGTTCTTGAACATCATCATCAAGCTCAAAGAAAACAAACTTTCTAAACAGAACCAAACAAAATCTCAAGGATCCAAAATACCAAAACCGAAAACCTTACAAAAGGACAAGAAAGTGAAACTAAGCTAAGTTCTTTATTAAATACCCAAAACCCTTATCTAGAGAAAAATCTCTAGAACGTGCCGGCCAACTTTAAGGTTGACAAGGGTAGGCTTGGGCTTTTAGAAATCCTTAGATTAATTTTCATAAGTTGAAAAACCATGTGAGCTAAGTATGGTATAGATGAAGTTAAAGAAAAAGAAAAACTCAAGCTCTAGAGGTTCCTTTGAGATGAACACATAGTCATTCTCTAGGAGTCCTAATCATTGAGCTATCATGTGCTCCTCAAGGCCTCATGGCCGAAATCACAAGGAAAGAAAAAAAAAAGAAAGTTTTTAAAAGAAAATCCAAGAGAAAGCTAGAAAGAACTCATTTTCAAGAAAACAAAGTTTAGCAAACACCCCTACCTAGAGTGAAGACACAAAGCTTGAACTTTTGGAAAGAAAAACAAGATGATGAGCTCCTCCTTGGTGCTTGATGGTTTCGGCCAAGAGGAAGCAAGAAGGTTGGAGTTGTGTTTGAGGTGTGGTGTTTGAGAGGTTTGATGATGGTTCAAGGCTAAGGGGTGGTGTTTCAAGGTTGAGAGATGATGATGAGATGAAGAGAGGATGAAGATGAAGATGAAAAGAAAGGAAGAACTCTCTTGAAACTTGAGAGAAAAAGAAAGAACTAGCAAGACAACTCTAGAATTCTAAACTTAGCAAATGCTTCAAAGTGCAACTAATCTATCACAAGCATCCTATTTATAGAAAAACAAAACAATGAAGCTCACCAAGGGAGGGTGCTGGCCGTAGCTATTGGAGGGAAAAGGAAGAGAAAATATCTCTTACACAAGGTCATTCAAGCATGGTTTGAAGTATGGAAGCTATGCTACAAAGTATGGCTTGATGTGAGTTAATTTCCTATCAATTTTTTATGAAATTAGGCTTCTAGAAACAATGCATGGTTGGAACTTTTCCAGCCACAAATAAATGGAGAAAATGGACTATTTTAATTAGTTATTTACTTGGAAAATCAAGCTTGATTGAAAGTTATGACAAGGTATAGTGTATGTGACTTGAGGTATGGCCTTGGAGTGTTGAAAAATTGAACATGTGATGCATATGGGGAGGGAGGGTACACGGCCAGACCAGGGGCAGCATGGGGGAGGTGAGTTTTGATCATTTAATTGGGTGTTAATGGTAGGTTTAAATGTGTATTAGCTTAGGTACAAGGTTAGGAATAATTAAGCTTAAGTTTAGGTAACTAAGAATGAGTATTTAGGATTTTATGACAAGGTTAGAAGTGCTCATACATCATTAAAGAATTTTAAACTCATTTATGAATAAACAATGTGTAACACAATTTCATGATTTAAGGAATTGGAAAGAGAAAATACTATTCAAGATTCCATGACTAGGAGTCTTGGAATTAAAATATGATTTTAGGTTGTAATTAAGCACTTTTAAGTACAAATCAACTTTAATAAATTATTTTGACTCAAGATTAATTAAGGAAATTAATTAACCTTCGATTAGAGCCTAATATTGCTTAGGTTTGCTTCATCACGCGATTAAGCGTAAAAACATGGAACTAGGGGCAAAACCGTAATTTTGCACTAATTTCGCCGGGGACCTCCGGGACCAAAACTAAAGTCATAGTCTACATAAAAATGCCTTTTAAAATCATCTGGAGAAGTTTCAGGTTCATCCGGCTCTTGCAAACGGGTAAAACACCGCAGGGGCATTTTGGTCATTTTGACCCGAAAACTCGAAAAACGAGATTTTCGATCCCGGGAAGGTACACAAGTCATCTAATCCCCTTCCAACATTGAGTTTGCCCTTTGAGTACTGCCGAACCGGCTTTCCTCGAATTCCGGGCTGAAAATGATCTTAGGGGCATTTTGGTCATTTCTACTCTTAACAGAAAAATCGGGGCGTTACATTACTCCCCTCCTTAAAAAGAATTTTGCCCTCGAAATTCGTACCTTAGAAAAGCTCTGGATATTTGGACTTCATCTCTGATTCTAGTTCCCATGTGTATTCTTCCGACTTGTCTCGTCCCCACGCCAGTTTCACCAAAGGAACAGACTTGTTCCTTAACTGCTTGACTCCGTGATCCACTACTTTCGTAGGAGGTAGATTGAAAGTGAGGTCCTCCCGCAACTGTACATGCTCTAGTTCTAGGACATGGCTAGGGTCAGACTCATATTTACGTAACTGGGAGACGTGAAAGACATCATGAAGGTTTGACAGATTGAGTGGTAAGGCTATTTTGTAAGCTACAGATCTGATTCTCTGAAGAATTTCAAAAGGACCGAGAAATCTGGGACTCAACTTTTTAACTTTCATGGCTCTTCTTATTCCTGTAGTGGGGGTAATTCTTAGAAATACATGTTCTCCTTCTTGGAACTCCAAGGGCTTACGCCTTTTGTCCGCGTAGCTTTTCTGTCGACTTTGAGCAGTTAAGATTCTATCCTTGATCCTTTTGATACGCTCCGTCATTTCCCTCACTACATCAGGTCCTAAGATACTTTATTCTCCGGGCTCATACCAACACAAAGGTGATTGGCACTTCCTTCCATATAACGCCTCGTACGGTGCCATACCGATGCTTGCGTGATAACTGTTGTTATATGCAAACTCGATCAAAGGCATGTACTTATCCCAACTCCCTTTTTGGTCCAAGACACAGGCTCTTAGCATATCTTCCAGGGTTTGGATTGTCCTCTCGGACTGACCATCCGTTTGTGGGTGGTAAGCAGTGCTCAAGCGCAACTTGGAACCAAATGCCTTTTGAAAGGCTCCCCAAAAACGTGACGTAAACCGCGGATCTCTATCCGAGATTATCATCGATGGTACTCCATGCAACCTTACTATTTCTTGGATGTAAAGCTGGGCCAACTTATCCAACGAGTATGTGACTCGAATAGGTAGAAAGTGAGCCGACTTAGTCAGTCGATCCACGATTACCCATACGGCATCGTGGCCAGCTTGGGTCCTTGGCAATCCTGTCACGAAATCCATTGATATACTCTCCCACTTCCACTCAGGGATTGACAGGGGTTGCAACATGCTAGAAGGTTTTTGGTGTTCGATCTTGCCCTTTTGGCAAACCAAACACTTACTCACCCAGGCGACCACATCCTTCTTTAATCCGGGCCACCAAAACATCCTTTTCAAGTCCTGGTACATCTTGGTAGTACCAGGATGAATGGCAAAGTGACTCTTATGAGCCTCCTCCAAGATCTTCTCTCGGAGGTCGCCATCTTGTGGCACACAGATTCGCCCCTCAAACCTCCACAACCAGTCGGGGCCTTGCTCAAAACCCTTCAATTTACCGGCTTAATTGCCTCTACTGTCTCAATAAAGTCCTCATTTTCTCTTTGGGCAAGCATGATCCTTTGCTTAAACCCACTGGTCACCGTGAGATGACTCATCACGATGCCATTCTCCGTTATTGACATCCCCAGGTTCATATCCCTAAACTGCTCTATTAACCCAACTTCATTAACCATCATACTCGACAGACGTAACGAGTTTTAGCTCAAGGCGTCAGCGACTACATTAGCCTTGCCGGGGTGGTAACTTAAGCCAAAATCGTAGTCCTTGAGGAATTCCATCCATCTTCTTTGCCTCATATTCAACTCCTTTTGATCAAAGAGATGCTTGAGACTCTTATGATCGGAGAAAACTTCAAACCTTACACCATACAAATGGTGTCTCCACATCTTTAGAGCGAACACGATGGCTGCTAATTCTAGGTCATGGGTGGGGTAGGTTACCTCGTGAGGTTTGAGTTGTCTGGACGCATAGGCTACCACTTGCCTGTTTTGCATCAACTCACAACCTAAACCCTTGCCAGAAGCATCGTAATATACCTCGAAGGGTACATTGGGGTCAGGTAAAACTAAAACCGGGGGTGAGGTGAGCTTTTCCTTAAGCTTTAGGAAACTCTTTTCACATTCGGGGCTCCACTCAAACAGGGCATTCTTCCTAGTGAGCTTGGTTAAGGGTAGGGCTAACTGGGAAAATCCTTTAATAAACCTACGGTAATATCCAGCTAAACCCAAAAAGCTTCTAATCTCAGTTACAGAGGTTGTTCTATCCCAATTCATTACGGCTTCTATCTTACTTGGGTCGACGGCTATGCCACCTTTTGACACAACATGTCCTAAGAACTTTACCTCTTCTAACCAAAATTCACACTTAGAAAGCTTTGCATATAATTTCTTCTCTTTTAGTACCTCTAAAACCAGCCTCAAATGACGCTCATGCTCCTTGTGGGTCTTCGAATAGATGAGAATATCATCTATGAACACAACCACGAATTGATCTAAATAGGGTCGAAAGATCCTATTCATGTAGTCCATGAAAACTGCGGGAGCATTCATCAATCTGAACAACATCACCTTGAACTCAAAGTGTCCGTACCAAGTTCGAAAAGCGGTTTTAGGAATGTTAGACTCTCTAACCCTAATCTGATGATAACCAGACCTCAAATCGATCTTAGAAAATACTACGGCTCCTTTCAACTGGTCCGTAAGATCATCAATCCTAGGTAACGGGTACTTATTCTTTATGGTTACTTGGTTTAACTGCCTATAGTCTATACACATCCTCATACTTTCGTCCTTCTTTTTCAGAAATAAGACCGGAGCACCCCAAGGTGAAGCACTCGGCCTTATAAAACTTTTCTCCAACAGCTCCTCTAACTGGGTTTTTAGCTCTGCTAGCTCCAAAGGTGACATCCTATACGGGCCTATAGAGATTGGTCATGTTCCAGGAACCAACTCTATGGAGAATTCAACTTCTCTCTCGGGAGGGAACTCGGGTATTTCGTCCAGAAATACCTCGAGATAGTCTCTCACCACAGGTATCTCACCTAGGTTCTGTTCAAAGTCTACATCGCAGGTGGCTAGGAGAACATATCCTTTAGTTTTCTCCCCACTACAGAAGACCACTACGAAATTTAGGTATAGCCTAATGGGTTGAGTGACGTTTTTGGGAGAAGAAAGGAAAACTACGGTTTGGGTTCCACAATCTAACAACACACGGTTGGCGTGAAGCCAATTCATGCCAAAGATAATGCCTATGTCTTTCAAGGGTAAACAAATTAAATCCATGATAAAAGACCTATTTTCTACAACGAGATGATAGTTTAAACAACAACGGCAAGTATTAACAGGGCGATTTGTGGGAGTAGAAACAATAAGATCAAAGGGAAGTTTATAGACTCTTAGATTTAAGGACTCAACACTAGCAAGTGAAATAAAAGAATGAGTAGCACCAGAGTCATATAGTACAGTTAAGGGTTTATCGTTTACTTCGCACATACCTTCAATGAGATCATTGGACTTCTTGGCGTCTTCCGCATTAAAGGTAAAGATTCTTCCTCGGTGTTGTGGTCGGGGGTTCTGGTTCGGTGTCCCTTGGCTGGCGCAGTCCTTTGCATAGTGCCCGGGCTTGCCACACTTGAAGCACACGTTCTGACAGGCTAAGCATAGGCGATTCCCGTGATTCTTCCCACATTGTGGGCAGACGTCAGCAAATGTTTCTTTGGGGTAAGCAGCAGGGGTTTGTGGTGCCTTGTTCTTGGCCCCACTGGGTCCTCCATTGTGGTTCCGGGGTTCGCCCGGTCCATGGGGTTGGTTGTTGTTGAAGTTCCTCGGGCCTTGATGTTGAAACGGCGGCCTTTGGTGTTGCTTGGATTGTTGGTATCCAGGAGCTCTCGGTGGTTGTTGTTGTTGTTGTCGGAACTGGTTGGTCTGGTAGGGATTGTAGTGATTCCTTGAAGGCTACTGCGGTTTGAACCTCGGGGTTTGAGGTCCAAGTCCCTTAGCTCGTTCCTCCCTCGTGACTTGCATCTTTCTCTGTCCTTCCTCAAGGATCCGACACTTGTTGACCAGAGTTGGGAAGTCTCTGATCTCCATATGGGCTACGGTGTAGTTCATCTCTGCCTTCAGACTGGCCTCATACTTGACGCATTTCCAGACCTCATCGGGGTTCCCTTGAAACACCTGAGAGAACTTGATCAGTTCTTCGAACTTTGCAGTGTACTGGGCAACAGTAGACCCTCCCTGGGTCAGCTGCATGAACTCGATGTCTTTTGCATTCCTCACAGACTCCGGGAAGTACTTCTCGTAGAAGTAAGTCTTGAACAGCTCCCAATCAATAGGAGTTCCAGAAGCTTCTAGCAGGCGCTTCGTGCCGTTCCACCAGAACTCGGCATTCGACTTCATCGTGAAGGCAGCAAAGGTGACCTTCTGCTCCTCCGAGCAGGCAACCACAGAGTAGATCTTCTCCATGTCCTTGATCCACTCATCAGCTTTGTCGGGGTCCATTACCCCTCGGAATTCCGGCGGGTTCACCTTGCGGAACTCACCGATGCGGGCTTGCTCCACTGTCTCAGCAGCAGGGGGAGGAGGGGGAACAGGAACAGCATTCGCTTGTTGATCCATCCGGTCAAACATCCGTTCCATGGCTTGCGCCATGCGACGGACAGCAGCAGCAGTTGCATTGTCTTGGTCAGCATCGGGCGTAGTCCTAGGCAGTCGTAGCTGTGCCATTGGTTCCTAAACACATGAAACAATGAACATCAAGTTGATCAGGCTCAATATCCATGCAAAATGAGCTAGTTACCATGGCACTTGCAAGCAACAGAAGTCATGCATGCCTATCCTATAGCTTATCTCTAGCAAGCTTAACACATGACATAACTATCGTTTTTATGCTCATAAAGCATAATCAGTCCAATCCTCAGGCTCCATGAGAATCGAACTGCTCTGATACCATAATGTAACACCCTAAATCTTAACCTAATACTACTAGTATGTAATTAGGTTAATCTTTAGAATATTACCTCTTGGTCTCATTCTTTACTTGAAAATACTTAGCGGAAATATGGGTAAAATTTTTCTTTTTGGAATTAAAACCAAAGTGAAAGCCACGCATGATTTTTGAACGGGAATTCATACAAGTCATATGAGCAAATCACAATAAAACGCATAAATAACAAATCATAGTAAAACACATAAATAACATGGACACATCAACTGATTATATATAGATAGTGTGCCTACCAAAAGGCAGGACTATTTGGTACAAGGAAAACGAAATACAAATGAAATGCAAATACAAGGAAATCATAAAAGCAAGTACAAGAAAACCATGAAAGCAACACCCATACCCGTGTGCACCTAGAGTAGACAACCCCATATACAAAAGAAGGTTTGTCCTCAACTATGTGGCATTTCTGCACTAGCTACTACCCATCCTATGCACCTACTCCTGCTGGTCCGAGTACTGAGGGGTGGAATCGATCCACTGGCGAATTTCGGCGGGAGTGGTCGTGCGGATCATCGGAGCGTGTCCACCGCGGCGAGGGCGCATGGATGGCCTACGAGCCAACCTCAGCTAAACCACTGTCTCCTCACTCCCGGCTCTCATCTGTGGAGGAGCAGGGCTGGAGCTCCAACTGTACATGTGCGAGGGCGGGTCCTCTGATGGATCCATCTCCGAATACCGAGTCCGGGGCACGTACTCCGGGTAGTCACGTACGGCTGACGCCTCGGGCTGCATGCGGAGGATCTGCTCGTCACGTGTTCTGCTCGCTCAAAAATCGTGTTATGATGGTAGGGAGCAGTCGAGGTGAAGCGGTAGCTCCGTACTGGGTGCGGGAAGGGTCGTCCCATAAACATAAATACTCTGACAGTGCAGCGACCCTCAAAATGGTATGACCCGAGTGCTGGGTCATGGTGCAGCTCCCATGTCAGGGTGTTGATGAAGAGTATGAAGGTCGCCATCTGAAGATGTGACGGAAGAAAAGAGAGAGGGAATGAGAATCTTCTAAAAGAATTCTCAGTAGGGTAATCCCTACCTAAGTGACATCATCACATCCTCAGGAACCTTGGGTTTTATTTCTAAAAAGGTGTGCATGCATATAAACTCCTTTTAAGTTAGTTTTCTAAAGTATTATTTATCCAAGGTCCGTCATATTTTATAATGCGTCTTATGACTAAGCATGGAATATACTAATGACATGAATGCATCGTAAAGGTAAGCCAATCAATAGAATAACTAAGAAACATTATAACATTGGCATAAGGAGACAGGTATAACTTTTCTTGGTTTTTCATAGCTCATGTGACATTTTAAACTTTAACTTTTATCTCATAGGGCCACCCTAAAACATCTCTAGGTTATGAGCTCATACCTTAACTAGTCGTCACTAGCTGTTACTTATCCCATGATAAGCGTAACATAATCCCGACTTAAAGTACGGGCTAGGGGGAAAATTAAGGATCATCTCTTAGGGTCGTTTCCTCTGTGAAACGCTCTACTAGCAACTAGTGCATCGTAGTATTGTCCGCTTTGGCAAGCTCTATGTCAATACCCTCACGGATTTGTTTTCTTGGGGGTGCTCGGCTAAATCGGTGTCACCCAAGAAGGCGTCTCAGTGTTGTGTCACATTTAAGTTCTCATGATTTTCAAAAAGACCATTTTCTAAGTTCCTCAAATTTGATGGAAATTCGGCAGCATGATGGCTGTAGACCGAATTTCCTCAAATTTGCTTATGCCATGAAAACATATAGGACATACACAAACATTTCTTATGGGGTATAGCATATCATCATATAAAACTTCTTTATAGCACATATCAATTTATCATAGACAAAACTCATGCATCATATATCATAAATTAAGCATCATAAAAACTCAAGACGTTTTAATGTCTTATGCATTGACCCTTAAGGTCCTTAACTCACGTTCTAAGTTATTAATCATCAACCCTAATCTCTTGGGTACCTATGCGGTTATAACTAAGTATTTCTCTCCTCACACTATGACCAAGAACATCTGTAAACCTCAAGGATGCAGAATTTATAATCCTAACTTTACGGGTGCCTAGGAGTCACAACAGTGACCCTCTCTAAGTCCGGTCTGTTCCTAAGGCTTCAAGATCAAGTCCTAAACCTTTTATGAGTTATTCCTACACATTTAAACTAATTTAAATCCATGATTATCAAATCTAAACCTTGCTGGACAGAATCCAGAAAATTCAATAATTAAGGGATCTAGAACTCTCAAATTAATTCTTTTTTAGTTTCTAACTTATCTTATCTTTCACATATGAGTCTTAACATCATTTTTACTCAAACATAAGCATATTATCATCATTAAAACAGCACATACAGTGGCAAACAAGTAGCAAGGCAGAACCGAAATAAACACTCTGCATAAAAGCATAAAACACAATTTCTAAAGCACATAAAATACTAGTTTCTCTTGGAACCTTTTTAAAACTTTCAAAACTCATTTATAAACAATTTTAACATCTAAAATCATAAGAATATTTAAGAGGACAGTGACCAATTCATCTTTGTCTCAAGAGGTCCTAAATTCTTAAAACTTAGTTCTATGCATTCCTTAAACCCATAAAAGCTTGGAAAAATTACAAAACATTGTCTTCAATACTTAGAAACATCAAGACCCCTTAGGGCCGAAATATGAACCAAAGGAAATAAATATTTTTAGACCTTTGTCTGAGACAACAATGGGCAAGTCTTTGAGCTCTAGGTTCATTTAGGTGATGGCATAAAAATAAACATGCTCATGCACTTATTTTAGGTTCCATCAGAAGGTAAAGTGATAGCACAAAGTAAATATGAATGCAACTCATTATTATCTTGGTATTAAGTGAGAACTTGAAATATAAACATGATAATGCAAGGTTCACTTATTATCTTGATACTTAGTGATAGCAAGGAAAGTAGACATGATGTGCATAGCATAAAAGTAAACATGATGCAAGGTTCATTTTATGGTTAGCTAGAGCTCATTCAAGACTTTAACAAAGTAACAACCCAACATATATCTCATTACAAAGGGAGCTCTAGAGTTCTTGAACCAAGTTCTCATAGGAACTATGAGGTTCTTGAACATCATCATCAAGCTCAAAGAAAATAAACTTTCTAAACAGAACCAAACAAAATCTCAAGGATCCAAAATACCAAAACCGAAAACCTTACAAAAGGACAAGAAAGTGAAACTAAGCCAAGTTCTTTATTAAATACCCAAAACCCCTATCTAGAGAAAAATCTCTAGAACGTGCCGGCCAACTTTAAGGTTGACAAGGGTAGGCTTGGGCTTTTAGAAATCCTTAGATTAATTTTCTTAAGTTGAAAAACCATGTGAGCTAAGTATGGTATAGATGAAGTTAAAGAAAAAGAAAAACTCAAGCTCTAGAGGTTCCTTTGAGATGAACACATAGTCATTCTCTAGGAGTCCTCATCATTGAGCTATCATGTGCTCCTCAAAGCCTCATGGCCGAAATCACAAGGAAAGAAAAAAAAAAAAAAGTTTTTAAAAGAAAATCCAAGAGAAAGCTAGAAAGAACTCATTTTCAAGAAAACAAAGTTTAGCAAACACCCCTACCTAGAGTGAAGACACAAAGCTTGAACTTTTGGAGAGAAAAACAAGATGATGAGCTCCTCCTTGGTGCTTGATGGTTTCGGCCAAGAGGAAGCAAGAAGGTTGGAGTTGTGTTTGAGGTGTGGTGTTTGAGAGGTTTGATGATGGTTCAAGGCTAAGGGGTGGTGTTTCAAGGTTGAGAGATGATGATGAGATGAAGAGAGGATGAAGATGAAGATGAAAAGAAAGGAAGAACTCTCTTGAAACTTGAGAGAAAAAGAAAGAACTAGCAAGACAACTTTAGAATTCTAAACTTAGCAAATGCTTCAAAGTGCAACTAAGCTATCACAAGCATCCTATTTATAGAAAAACAAAACAATGAAGCTCACCAAGGGGGGGGTGCTGGCCGTAGCTATTGGAGGGAAAATGAAGAGAAAATATCTCTTACACAAGGTCATTCAAGCATGGTTTGAAGTATGGAAGCTATGCTACAAAGCATGGCTTGATGTGAGTTAATTTCCTATCAATTTTTTATGAAATTAGGCTTCTAGAAACAATGCATGGCTAGAACTTTTCCAGCCACAAATAAATGGAGAAAATGGGCTATTTTAATTAGTTATTTACTTGGAAAATCAAGCTTGATTGAAAGTTATGACAAGGTATAGTGTATGTGACTTGAGGTATGGCCTTGGAGTGTTGAAAAATTGAACATGTGATGCATATGGGGAGGGAGGGTACACGGCCAGACCAGGGGCAGCATGGGGGAGGTGAGTTTTGATCATTTAATTGGGTGTTAATGGTAGGTTTAAATGTGTATTAGCTTAGGTACAAGGTTAGGAATAATTAAGCTTAAGTTTAGGTAACTAAGAATGAGTATTTAGGATTTTATGACAAGGTTAGGAGTGCTCATACATCATTAAAAAAATTTAAACTCATTTATGAATAAACAATGTGTAACACAATTCCATGATTTAAGGAATTGGAAAGAGAAAACACTATTCAAGATTCCATGACTAGGAGTCTTGAAATTAAAATATGATTTTAGGTTGTAATTTAGTACTTTTAGGTTCTAATCAACTTTAATAAATTATTTTGACTCAAGATTAATTAAGGAAATTAATTAACCTTCGATTAGAGCCTAATATTGCTTAGGTTTGCTTAATCACGCGATTAAGCGTAAAAACACGAAACTAGGGGCAAAACCATAATTTTGCACTAATTTCGTCCAGGACTTCCGGGATCAAAACTAAAGTCATAGTCTACATAAAAACACCTTTTAAAATCATCTGGAGAAGTTTCGGGTTCATCCGGCACTTGCCAACAAGTAAAACATCGCAGGGGCGTTTTGGTCATTTTGACCCGAAAAGTCGAAAAACGAGATTTTCGATCCCGGAAAGGTACACAAGTCATCTAATCCCATTCCGACATTGAGTTTGCCCTTCGAGTACTACCGAACCGGCTTTTCTCGAATTCCGGGCTGAAAATGACCTCAGGGGCATTTTGGTCATTTCCACTCTTAACAGAAAAATCGGGGCGTTACATTCTATGTTCTATTATGCTTTGTTTTCTTGTGTTTTATTTTCCTGTCTTACGATGTACGTGGCTCTCACTTTGCTTTTATATTTCAAAACAAAATTTTATCCGTATTTTCTGCTAAGTAATTTAAAGAAAGATTTTAAAAGAATGAGACTAAGAAGTAATATACTAATAGTTAACCTAAATACATTTTAGGAGTATTGGGTTAAAAATTAGGGTGTTATAATCTCAGACTTTAGATATTAACTATCAGACTTTAGTTATAAATATCTTGATTTCAGAAACAGGTGATTTGTATGTAGAAAATGTAATCTTGTTTTAATTGGATTTTCCTATTTAGATATGCATATAGAGCATTGCACAGGTCACGAGGCTTACGTGGGGATAGGATTCCTCACGTGTCGGTCATGTGGCCAAACTGGGTCATGGCAAAGTTGGTATCAGAGCCATAGGTTTGTCCTGCATATCACTGGAACAAGTGTCCATAGGTAGCACGCTATTTATGTAAATGGAAGCACGCCCATTTGTATTAACAAAGTGTTACTTGAGGCATTTAGGTTGGCTAGTCATGTGTAGGTTCAAAGATAGATTTTTGTCTTTCCTTATGAATATTGTCTCTTATCATATATGCTCTTTCTTTTAGTTGGATCATTATGCCCCCTACGTCCTTCAGCCTCATGTCACAGTCGTAGTAGCGGTTCTTCTAGCACTAATGTCTGCTTTAGAGTTCTAGAGCAAGCCCTGGCCACACTATCTGACAGAGGCGGGATTACAGCTTCCCCCAGCCCAGCCTCTAGTTAGAGATCCTAGCATTTCATCTTTAGAATGCTTCAGGAAAATGGATCCACCCACCTTCCAAGGGTGTCTCACTATAGAGGACCCCCAAGCTTTTCTTAGAGAAATAGAGAACACGAGAATGATTCACTATTCATCAAAGAGAGCAGCTAAGTTAGCTGGCTTCCAGCTGGGAAGTCAGGTAGGCATTTGGTATGATGAGTTTTTACAAGGTTACAGTGACTCCAAGCCGCCTACATGGAAGGAGTTTAGGGCAGCATTTCTGAGGAGGTTCTTATCAAAGAGCTAGCGTGCTCAAATGGTGGAGGAGTTTCTGAGGCTCCGTATGACCCTTGGGATAACAGTGGCAGAGTATGATGAAAGGTTCACGTAACTGGCATAGGCATCTACAAGCATGTTACAATCTGAGACGAAGAGAGTTAGGTGATTTGTACAGCCTAAGGACATGTTTCTCAGCCTACAACCACATATGGGTACTATGGACTATGCTCAAGTAGTAAATACAACTATTGGATTAGAGGCGAGATTAGCAGATAGGAGAGCTACTTCTAATGTTGGAAAAAGGGCCAGAATTCATGGCTCATTTTTTAGGGTAGCAGATAGTAGCAAAGAACCTGGTCAGTAGGGCCAGCAGTAGACCCAATCGAGCAGGGCCGCTTTTTAAGAGCCCACCGTGATGTGACCTACTGTTTCTTTTAGCCAGAGCAGGGGAGACAGTCAGCTAGTTGGTAGAGTGATAGACATTCCATCCTAGAGTGTCAAAACTACGAGAAGAGGCATTCAAAGCAGTGCATGAGAGGGTCTTCCAGATGCTACAATTATGGCCAGCAGGGCCATATTAGATGGGATTGTCCACTGTTAGGGAAAGTGTCCAGCCAGGGGTCGATGAACCCCACTACACCAGCATCATCACATCAGTCAGTTACCCGTGAGGGCTCCATGGCCTCCGTTAGTAGAGGAGCTGGGGGTAGAGGCTCTGGAGACCGATGCTAGGGTGGCCAAGGCATACATAGCAGAGATCAGGGTACTAGGGGGCAGCCCCAATTATATGCATTGACACGGCACGATGCGGCAGCATCTAATGAGGTGGTAGCAGGTATTATTAGAATTTTCTCTTTTGAAGCTTTTGCTTTATTTGATTTTGGATCCTGGCATTCATATGTATCTCATTTCTTTGCTTCACGATTTGAGAAACCGGTTACTAGTTTAGAGAAGCCTTTTCTAGTGAGAATACCTACTAGAGGACCTCTCTTAGTTCAGCTAGTTTACAAAGAGTATGAGGTCAAGGTAGGAGATATGGAGACTCTTGCAGATTTACATGTATTAGATATGTCATATTTTGATGTCATTCTAGGTGTAGATTGGTTAGCTTCATGTCATGCTATGGTGGATTGTTATAGCAAGTCAGTGAAGTTTGATATTCCAGGAGGCGAGCTCCAAGAGTTTAAGGGTACCAGTTATTCAGTTCCAACCTGTTTGATCTTGGCCATGAGTGCTTTAAGACTCATGGACAAAGGAAGTCAGGGTTTTCTTGTAGCAGTTATAGATGTTGATGCACCAGTGCTGAGTATAGAGTCTGTTCTTGTGGTTCATGAATTCCCAGATATGTTTCCAAATGAATTACGAAGAATGCCACCAAAAAGAGAGATAGAGTTCAGGATAGAGCTTGAGCCTAGAGTTAGGCCTATCTCTATTCCCCCATACTGTATGGCCCCAACAGAGCTAAGAGAGTTGAAGGAGCAGCTACAGGAGTTGTTTGTTAAGGGGTTCATTCGGCCCAGTACTTCACCTTAGGGTGCTCCGATATTATTTGTGAAAAAGAAGGATGAATCTATGAGGATGTGTATAGATTACCGGCAACTGAATAAGGTGATAGTTAAGAATCGGTACCCCTTGCCTCATATAGATAACCTGTTTGATCAGCTTCAGGGGCTTAGTGTTTCTCTAAGATTGATCTCCGTTCAGGGTATCATTAGTTGAAAATAAAGGATGAGGATGTGCCAAAGACAACCTTTAGGACACGTTATGGATATTATGAGTTCCTAGTGATGTCTTTTGCATTAACCAATGCCCCTACAGCTTTTATGGATTTGATTAATAGGGTTTTCAAGCCATTCTTAGATCACTTTGTGATTGTCTTCATAGATGACATCCTGGTGTATTCCAAGAGCATAGAGGAACATGAGCATCATCTTAGGATTGTTCTGTAGATACTTAGAGAACACTAGTTGTATGCCAAGTTCTCTAAGTGTGAGTTTTGGTTGGAGCAAGTGACATTCCTTGGACATATAGTGTCTAAGGATGGTATTAAAGTAGACCCAAAGAAAATTAAGGTGGTATTGCAGTAGCCTAGACCTTCTACAGTGTCAGAGATTTGTAGCTTCTTGGGCTTAGCAGGATACTATAGGTGATTTGTTAAGGACTTCTCCAAGATTGCAGCACCATTGACTAAAATAACACAGAAGAATGTGAAGTTTCAGTGGTCAGATGCATGTAAGGAGAGTTTTCAAAAGTTGAAGACCTATTTGACTACAGCCCCAGTCTTAGTATTACCTTTAGGTACAGAGGGTTTTTCAGTATATTGTGATGTTTCTCGAGTGGGACTTGGTTGTGTCCTTATGCAGTATAATTGAGTTGTTGCTTATGCCTCGTGGCAACTCAAGAAGCATGAACAGAACTATCCTACTATGATCTGGAAATGGCAGCAGTAGTGTTTGCCTTGAAGATTTGGAAGCATTATCTATATGGAGCAACTTGTAAAATCTTTACAGATCACAAAAGCTTGAAGTATATTTTCCGGCATAAGGATCTGAATCATAGGCAACGTAGATGGCTAGAATTACTTAAGGACTATGATTGCATAATCTCCCACCATCTAGGTAATGCTAATGTAGTAGCAAATGCTTTAAGTAGGAAGTCTTTGGGTAGTTTGGCTCACATAGCACCTGTAAGGCAACCTCTAATAGAGGATATTGATAAGTTAGAGGCAGAAGAAGTCCAGTCCAACATAGCTAATTCAGGAGCCTTTCTAGCTCACATTAGAGCCCAGTCAACCCTAGTTGAATATATTAAGGCACAATAGGGTAAGGATCCTAAATTAGTTAAGATCATGGAGGATGTGCACAAAGGGGAAATTTTTGAGTTTTCAGTTGATTCAGAGGGTGTGTTATGTTTTACAGATAGATTATGTATACCCGATGTGGGTGAACTAAAGAGGAAGATGATGGAAGAGTCCCGTAGTGCAGCATACTCCATGTACCCAGGATCAGCCAAGATGTATCATGATCTATGGCAGTTATACTGGTGGGAAGATATGAAAAAGGAAATAGGTGATTTTGTGGCACGATGTTTAGTGTGTTAACAAGTTAAGGCTGAAACACCAGAGACCTACAGGATTGCTTTAGCAGATAGAGATCCCAGAGTGGAAGTGGGAGAGGATAACCACGGACTTTGTAGTCGGGTTACCTCAGACCACTAAAGGCTTTGACTCCATATGGGTGATTGTTGATAGAATGACTAAGTCAGCCCACATCTTACTAGTTAAAACAACCTTCAATGCAGCCCAACATGCTTAGTTGTATATATATGAGATTGTCTAACTTCATGGTGTGCCAGTGTCTATTATATCCAACAAAGGGTCCCAGTTCACTTCAAGGTTTTAGAGAGCATTTCAAGAAGCTCTTGGGACTCGAGTGGACTTGACCACAGCTTTTCATCCACAGATAGATGGCCAATCAAAGAGAACAATCCAAACTCTAGAGCATATGCTCAGAGCACATGTGTTAGATTTTGGTGGGAGTTGGTGTGAGCACTTGCCACTGATAGACTTCTCATATAATAATAGCTACCAAGCAAGTATCCAGATGGCACCATTTGGGGCATTGTATGGGAGACGTTGTAGATCTCCTATTGGATTGTTTGAGCTTAGGAAAGCTAAGACCTTAGGCCCAGATCTATGTAAATACCAGAACTTTTTAGAAAGTATGAAGCTTAAAGGTTTTGAATGACAACAAAGCTAATTTTAAGAAAATGTTTTGAAAAATGACTAATGGCTACCTTGAGTTTCTTGACAAAGTTTAACAGATAGATCCGGTCTGTATTACACAAACCTAAGCAAGATTAATATTTCACTCTGCATGTATAAGCATGTTATATCTCATGAGAAGAGATTAAATTAACCAAAAAGTGAATATGAAATTGAGTGAAGTAAGTGTATACAGATTAAGGCATGATACAAACTCAATGCAAAAATAATGTTTCACTATGCATGCGCAAGCATGATATATATCTCATGGGAAGAGAATAAAATAATCAGAAAGTGAATGTTATTTCAAACAAAGAATGTATTCATGTTCACAGACTAAAGGCATTAAAACAGACTTGAATCAGAATAATTTCACTGCACATGAGAAATCATGTTTATCTCATGAGAGGAGATCAAGCTTAAAAGGTGAATATTATCTTGAGGATACAAAGCATAAATACTGGAGGACTAAAGCTGATCAAGTCAGAAATCAAGAAACCAAAGAAAAGGATCTTCATAAAATAGCACGGGACATCAGAAATGAGATGAAGAAATCAATTCATGTCCAAGTGCAATGTGTTACTTAGTCATCAATCACTATAATCATAGAGAAATCATCATCAAGCAATCAAGATTGAAGACTAGAAGATTAGAGAAAAATCAACGTGTTTGATTACAACGTCAGAAAGCTCACTGAAGAGTGGAGCAAAGACCACTGAGGAAAAATGGAAGGAGTTTCAAAATTCAAATTTCAAATCTCAAATTTCAAATCAGATCTAGTGTTATAACTGGTACGTCATCTCTTCTGCCTAAATGATTCAAGATCCTAGAAGGTGGAGTTCAGAAACCATGGGCCAAAAGTAAAAGGAAAAATTGAGGACTTCAGAAACCTCTACATTATACCGTTAACCTTGGTATACCAAGACCCACCAAGGGCAAGCTTATTAGTAGCTAGATCAGTTCGCTAGGGACGCAGTTTTCCAGGGATTGTTAAGATCTTAGTTATGAGCTCATGTTCGCCAGAGACTAAGCACTACCTTCCAGTTTAGGGATAGTCTGTTCTCTTTTGTAGTGTCTTAAAGATTATCATAGTTTTGTTTTGCATTTCTGGTAAACTTATAGTTTTATACCTATTATGTAAAATGAATATAAATGTTTTATAATTGTGCATTATGAATTCTTTCTCTTGTCCTATAAGGGGGTTTCAGGTGATGATTCATTCACTGAGTTTTTCATAAAACTCATCCCTCTCCTTTCTTCCTATTTATAGATATAGCAGCTGTTGCGGGCCTCCCAACCACTTCCTTACCAACAATAATAGAAATTTAGTGTTGAACTTTACTTAGTGAAGCATTCTTGGTTTATTAAAGTGCTCCAGTGTCATTGCAGGCAGAAATCCTGATTCATATAGGGATTATTTTGCATTTTGCATATTTAATCATATTATGGTTTGTATTTAATAGATTTGGTCATTTCTGAACAAATGTGATAAGAGTAGTTGATATATATATTTATATTTTGTATATGAATGATACCATGATCTGAGACTTTAGATATTAACTATGAGACGTTTGTTATAAATATCTTGATTTCAGAAACAGGTGATTTGTATGTAGAAAATACAATCCTATTTTAATTGGATTTTCCTATGTAGATACACATATAAAGCATTACACAGGTCATGAGGCTTACGTGGGGATAGGATTCCTCACGTGCCAGTCGCGTGCCCAAACTGGGTTGTGACAAGCCAAATAAACACTGACCCTGATGTCTCTTCACGCAAGTCAGGCATACTGGATATGACTGCATGAACCTTGTTCGCTATGTTGACTGCCCCCTCTACCCGGAATCTATGATGCAGTTAGACGTGTCAGGATAAGATATGAGAAGGTGGCCCTACCTGACTGACCTCTCTGTTGTCCTTACTGATGGTGACCCTTGCTCGAACCTGCTTTGCTTGAGAAAAATGCATGAACCCTGGCCTTCTTGTTGGCCTCTAACATCGTCCTACGCTCTGCTAGAATACTCTTAAGACCAATCGTTGTGTTTACCACCTAAGCATAGTCCATGGTCTCGACGTGTGGCTATAAATTGAGGAACATATCTCTGGGCAAACTCTGAACAAAATGTCTCACCTTAGCTGTCTTTGTAGGTATCATT
This sequence comes from Dalbergia cultrata, assembly GCA_031216105.1. Classification (NCBI taxonomy): domain Eukaryota; kingdom Viridiplantae; phylum Streptophyta; class Magnoliopsida; order Fabales; family Fabaceae; genus Dalbergia; species Dalbergia cultrata. The sequence continues at coordinate 26,565,844 of CM062349.1, forward strand.
CTGTAGGTTGCCTGTGCCAGATAAGTGAAACGCTCATCATACTCTGTAACTATCATGCCCAGAGTTACACAGAGCTTCAAAAACTCCTAAATCATCTATGCTTGCCACTTATCTGATATGAATCTTCACATGAAGGCTTCCTTGAACCATTCCCAAGAAGGAGAACTACCAGTCTCGTGCCCTCTGTTGGAACTCCTGATACCATAACTTTGCTTGGCCTTTCAGATAGAAGCCAACTAACTCCACTACTCTCTCTGAAGAACAATGGATGACACTAACTATCTTCTCCACCTGCCTAAGGAATTCCTTGGGATCCTCAGTCATTAGACGCCCGTTGAAAGTAGGCAGATCCATCCTCTTAAAACTGTCTAAGCTGAGTTATCTATATCTCTTATTGGAGGCGGCTGTGTAGTCACCTCTAGCTGCCTAGTCATCACATTTGTTAAGTTTTCTACCATCTATTCAAAAGCTCTAAGATAAGCACTGTCACTTAATGCGTCGCTCCTATGGCAACAGTGAAGGCATGAAGAGTGTACAGGTAGCATGGTCACACTGTTAAAGGGAAGACATATAACAAGACTATGAGTACTAAGAAAAGACAAACTCTTATTCAAACTATACATGACTGACTCTTTCCTAAACACCTCAAATAGCACTACATCAATACAAAAGCGTGCTTCCATCTACATAGATGCCATGTTATTCGTGGACCCTTGATTCAGTACTATGTAGGGAAACATATTGCTTTGATACCACTTTGTCACAACCCACTCAGAGAACATGATCGGCACGTGAGGGATTGAATCCCCACAAAAGCCTTTGATAATGCGACTGGATAATATGCATAAATAAATCGAATATATTCAAAATATTTCAAGTTTAACTAAATTTTATAATTCTGAAAATGTTTCCAATCATAAATCCTGAACATAAAACTGTATAAAATCCATAATCCGGGCCAATACCAAACATAATTAAATAAATGACTGAAATTTTGAAAATAATCAAAACAATATAATGCATGTTTGGGATCTTGCCTACACAATTATTGTAGTACTATTAAACTGACATAACCAATAGTAAACTTCACTTTAAAGCGAAGCTCACTAAAAGAAGCTGTAGCACTACTAGAGAGGATCCTATGGTACATCTGAGCCTGTAGTTGTATCTGTAAAGAGCAAAAGAGAGGGGTGAGTTCATCAAAACTCAATGACTGAGCCTCCACTTACAACCTGTAACACTCTAAAAATTATATAAAAATTAATTTGGGCTTTACTAGTCATAATTTCAAAAATCTAATAGGCATAGTAATGAATAGGACGATCCAACGGATCTGTAAAAAAATGTGAATAGTATTTTGCAAGGCCCGTCGGGACAACCGAAACCCTAAAATTGGAGCCCGGAGATGCCCAAAACAGAGAAACTATAGGATTAGGATTAAAAATATCTAGGAATAAATATTTTATACTTAGAATTAATTTTTGGGCAATATCTAATTACCTATGTACTGTGTTTTACCCGTTTGGTTAAATTACGGTGTATATTTTTTACATTGTATAAGTCTTGTAGTATAAAATTGCCACCTAAAGAAGACAAATCTATGGCTTAGAATGTGACACACCATTGCCATTATCAAGGGCCAATGAGAGCACTCCAAAATTGCAAGACTTGTCTTTAAGAAAAGTTTTATATACTAGATATTTATGTGTACACTATCTTTAAATGAATAAAAATACAAAATCTTACCCTTTTTCTTCCTCCAAGTTCAGTCACCTCCATGGTTATAGAATCTTCATTTCTTTCTCACCAAAATACCATGAACCAACTAGAAATCTCATGTCATAACATCAAGCATCCACATGTTTCATCACAAACACAAACTTACCTCTCGAAAACTTGAATCAACCCTTTATAACAAATCTTCACCTCATCAAAACAACACTCTTAGTTGTTGTTCCTACTTTGTTAGAAGAGGATTTAAGAGGTTTAAATCAAAAATTGGGTAAAGAACTCTTCAAGAAAGTCAAAAATAAGAATTAAAGCTTGAAAGAGCCAAGTAAGGCTTCTTTATTCATCCACTTTTCTTTTAAATTTTACTCTGAAATTTCCTGATTGATTGAGTCCAAAATTTTAGATTTATTGACTAATTATACATGAATATTGATGTGTTAATTTTGGTAAAAAGTTTGGATGATGTTAGGTAAGCCATTTTCTCAAAATATGTTATGGTCCCTGCTGCTAGAAATCTTCTTTTTTAGTAAGCATGTGAAAAATATTGATTTTCCAAACTGATTTAGAGACATGATCTTGAGCTAAAAAGATTATATGATGAACAAGAGTTCGCAATAATTTTCTTGGATCATCTTAATCATTGTTTCTATTTTTAAAAAATTCAAAACCATGAGGTTCAGGGTTTCTGTCCAACCAATCTAGCTTGGAGTATTGAGTTTGTCTAATTTTATTACCCTAGCAAATGATTGATTTTTCCTTTGAAATTTTAATAGGATGTTGAGTACATATTGGGGTCCAACCCGAATTTTTTGTATGAAGTTATGAGTTCATTTGATAGGGTAGAAAAATTAAGACTTATGAATGTTGGCTGAGATTGTGTAGTTGCTGACCTCCAAAAATGTGAAATTTTATAAATATAGCTAGAAAATCTACTACGCTTCGAAAATTTTACAGGAGCTCATTTATATATTGAATTGTCTCTGAAAATTATTTTTGCTTTGTTCTAATGATGTTTACTAATTAAATCATAATTTTCTCAATGATTGAAATTCTAGTAGCATACTAAATTGGTTGAGAAGATGATGAAATATATATGATTTGATTTCATTGATACTATGTGAGCTTAAAGATGATGTTACACCTATATAAATATGAGTGCTCATGATAAATGTTCCTATACAAAGAAAGGATTGGAATGAGTGACATATATATATATATATGGTTATAGTATTAAGAAACTTAGAAATTGATGTTAATGCATATATGTTTATGATGCTTGTATATGTGAGCTTGTTGATGTTGTATGTGCTAAGTAAAGATGAGATCCCCTTGGGTGTGTCAAGGGCATGGAAAGATCCCCTTTGGTATGCCAAGGGCATAGAATAATAAGAAAAATGTGAGATCCCCTTCGACTTGTCAAGGGCAATTAATGGAAGATGAAATCCTCTTCAAATTGTAAAAGGGCAAGTAAAGAAAGATTAAAATCTCTTTTGATCCATCAAGGGCACATGAATTTAAAAAGGATACCAAAGTAAAGGAAAGATCACTGCAATTGTCATATGCATATGTATGTCTTATTAAATTACTTACCCAAAAGGAATTTCTATGATGTTGAGTATTAGGACATATGAACACTAAGTGATTGAATGTTTAAAAGGAACCCACTTCGAAAGTATGATTTTGAACTCCAAAATGAACCATTGTTATGAAATGTATGATCATATTTTCTTAATAAACCGAAATGGCTAGGACGATGACGTTGATATCAATTTATTTTACTATACATTTCGGGGATACTCTACTGAGAATTTTAGAATTCTCACCCCTATGTTTGTGTGTTCCCATGTCATCACCAGGTTAATCCAGAGACCTATGGGGTTGCGACACCAAAAGAAGTTGAATTGACAGTAGTTTGGTGTTTGAGATTGTATTAAATGTACTTAGATATATGTATAGGTGTGTAAACTTAACAGAGAACATATGTGTATTAAAGCTCATATAAGAGTTTCCTTTGGTACTTGACTTTGTATTTAATAAATGTTTTGTTATCTTGTTATATATTTTAATCGAACCATGATTTAGTTACTACTCGATTCAATTGAACTTACTATAGATAATTAAGAGAGTTCGCTAATTTACAAGTAACAGTTCCTAAGTACAATGTCATGTCTTAAGGATGAGGTTGTAATGGGGAGGATGTTATACAACCCACATAGGACAACAATAAAAAATACATAACATATATATGCAACGGATGTAAAATATTTTATATATAATTACATATAACTATACTGAAAATAATAAATTAACTCAATCCATGGCAATAACTAGTAGAGAAATAAGAATTATTCTGTACATAAATATCTGAGCTGGATAGCTAAATCTGAGCCAATGGTTAATCTGATGGGCACCTAACTATGTCCCATAAATGGACACCACACTAATTTCCTTATTGTGGATGAGCTAGTCCTCTAGCGGACAACTTGATACCAAGGTTAATGATCAATTCTGCAGTCGTTAACTCGCTAATTTGTTTCTCACTATTTATTGGCTAAAAGCTAATAACAACAAAATTTACTATTCTTATTGTTCATACGAAATTGGGATTCATGGAATCTTCTAACTGGTAAAATAAATCTAAATCATACATACAACAAGTATAGTCCCCATGAGTTTTCTAAAATAATAATTTGTCATGATAGCTACAAAACAATAATTTTCTAAAATTTCTATAATCCATTAAAGCGTATTTCTTGGCATAAATCATTCTAAAATTTTATAAATGATTTATATAATCTGGGAAAAATAATAATAATGTCCAAAAGTATGGTCATTAGCTTAAACTTACTCACGTTTCTAGCCGGGACTGTGCTTTCACTAACAACATGACTTTGAGGAGCTGGAATAACACTAATAACTGTAACACCCTTCCAAGTACAACATCATCCTTAAGTCATGAAGTCGTACTCGAGAGTTATTACTTATTAATTAGCGGACCTTTCTTGAATAACTATAGCAAATATTGGTCGAATCGTGTAGTAACTAATGCTAGGTTCTATCAATATATATATATCACTTCACTTCCTTTCCCTGTAACTTTCTTCCTCACATCACTTCCTTCCATTCTTCATCTTTTTTGCTTCCACAATCACAAAATATCGCCACTACCTCCATCATTATCATCTCCTCCTCATCCTTTCCATTACAATCGTGCCCCTCTCTCTCCTTCTCCTCTATCCCTACTTACTCTCTCTAACTCCATTAGAGAGTGCTTGAAGCTTAGGAATGTGTTGGAGCATTTTTCTTTAATATTTCTACAACCCAAGTGGTAAGGAAATTTCTAAATTACTCTATTTAAATTATTACAACTTCTAGTTAATTTAGGATTAATTTTAGTATCTCTTGAACCCTATAAATTGGCGTTTTTATGATTTAGGGCCAATTCATGTAAATTGGTGGCAGTGTTAGCTCACAAATATTAATATTGTCTTATTCCTAAAGCAATAGAGTAATCGGGCATCAACACTTGAATTGGTGGCATCAGTGGAGTGTTCTTCGATTCTTTGAATCACTAGTTGTGAGTAGATAATGTATTTGTAATTTACTGTTTGCATGATAAGTTTTAATTATAAATATAAAATGATACGAAGTGGTAAAAGTATATTTTTACATGAGAAAATAATTTGTTTATAAAAAATGAGGTTTTATGTGTTAAATGGAAACTTTGATTTGGAGGCTATAATTTAATTATTATGCTTATTTAATTATTCTTGGTTAAACTGTAACGTATGTGAGTTTTAGAATATCTTATGTTAATTATTAAATTTGACTTTATTTTATGTTTCTTATGTCTCATATAACTTGAGAATGAATTTTATATTGTAAGAACATCTTGGAAATTAGAATCGGGTTGGAAACATGAATGATTGTATTTATAAGAATTGTTAAGTCTATAGTTATGATATTGAAACAGGGATTATGAAACTATGTGATTGAAATTGATTGACAATGTAACGCCCTGGTTTTTTTTCCTGTTTAAGCGTAAATGACTGAAATGCCCCTGAGATCATTTTTACCCGAAAATTCGATGATGGCCAACCCAACAGTCCTTAGAAGGTCAACTCAATGTTTGAAGGGGATTATATATGTTGTGATTGATAGCAGAGATGAAAATCTCATTGTTTGAGCTTTCGACTCAAAATGACCAAAATATCCCTATAGAGTTTTACATGGGTATTAGTGCTGTTTGAGCCTGGAATCTCTCCTGAGAGTTCGGAATGTTAATTATATGTGTTTGATGAGATTTGTTTTGGTTCGGGTGGTCCCGGGCACTGTTTGTGCAAAATTATCATTTTGCCCCTGGAATAGTGTTTTACGGGCCTAATGACGTGATTAAGGGAACCTAAGAGATATTAGGCTCTAATCAAAGATTAATTAATTTTGATAATTAATCTAGAGTCAAAATAATTTATTAAGGTTTATTAGGACCTAAGAATTGCTTAGATACACCTTAATCTTTTATAAAAATCAAGATTCTATGTCATAAAATCTTGAATAGTGTTTTCTCTCTCCAATTCCTTAAATTAAGGAATTATGTTTGTGCATAATCATATCATCAAATGAGTTTTGATTTCACTAATGATGCAAGACCATTCCTAATCATGTCTCAACACCCTTATTTACCCATTACCTCACTTAAACACTTACTTACAAACTCCTAATTAAAAGCCTAATCAAAGATACACCTAAACACATCACTAAACCATAATTAGATTAAACAAATCTCCTCCCCCATGGCTATAGGAACCGGCCACTCTCTCGCCTCATATTCTTCACATGTTGAATTGTTTTGCATACAAAAACCATGCTTTGAGCTATACCTTGGACCATACTTGAGACCATACTTCACCATGCTTCAAACCATACCTAGCCTTACCTTTGAATGACCAATTAAAAGAGATATTTTCCTTCCCGTGGCTGCATCATGCTACGGCCAACCCCTCTAAATTCACTCCTTCACATTTCATTTTTCTATAAATTCCAATTTCAAGAGAACTTAGTTCCATTTGCTCACTTTCAAGTTTGTGTCTTAAGAATTTCTCTAAACTTTCTTCCTTTTCTCTCAAAGAAACTCTTTGCTCTCATCTTCTTCATCTTTTTCATCCTCTTCTAAGACCATCATCTTACAACATCAAACCACCACACAACCACCATAAATCATCATCCAAACACCAAAGGTTCCTTTCTCAAACACAAAACTCACACAAAACACATTTCCTTCCTTTTTCCCTTGCTTGGGCGAATCCTCCCTTCACTCTAGAGAAGATTTTTGTCTTCTCATTTCAACCAAGAACAAAGCTCTTTTTCCTTCAAAAAAAAAAAAAAACCACTTGGTAGGGTTTTGCTTTTCAACAGCTTTATCTTTTATACTGTTGTTTTGATATGAAAAGTTCTAGTTTCTCTTAGTTTAAACTCTTTTCCTCTCTTTTTATTTTTGGTTATAAAGCTTGGTTTTGAAAGAAAAACTTTAGCTTGATGATGAGGTTTTATGATAATGGTCTTGTGATTATCATTTGAGAAACCTTTAAAACTTGAAACTTGATTTTGATTCTAACTCATTTTTGGTTTTCCTTTCTATTTCTTGACTATGGTTTCAGTTTTCTTCTTTTCCTTTATGCATGGATTTGGTTTCCTCTTCCTTTTGTTTGTTCTTACTTTGGTTTTGGTTCTCAAGAAATAATGTTACTTGTTTTGATCTTTTGATCCTTTTTCCTTGAGCTTGATGATGATGTTCAAATCATAAGGTTTCTTTGAAACCTTGGTACAAAGAATTCTAAAGCTCACTTTATCTTGCTAAGATATGTGTTGGGTTGAGATTTATTTTCCTTTAAAGTCTTGTACGAGCTCTAGTAAAGAATAAAATGAACTTGCATCCATGTTTAAATTTATGCTTTGTAAATCATGTTTACTTTTCCTTGCCATCACTAAAATCTCAAAAATAAAGAAATGAACTTGGATTCTCATGTTTAAATTTCAAGCTTTGCATTTCATGTTTATATTTCAAGTCATCACCTAAACTTTAAAGATAATAATAAATTTGTATCTCATATTTATTTCAAGCTCTCACTTTACTTTTTTAATGGAAACTAAAATAAAGTGCATAGCATGTTTAAGTTCTTGTCATCAACTAAAGATCCTAGAGCTCAAAGACTTGCCCTTTTTATCTTACGTAAAGTTTGGAAGATGGAAGCATTATATGAATGTTATTTTCGGCCATGTGATGAGGATGAGTTTAGTATAAGTTTCATTTAGTCACAAGGACCAACAAACTATGTCTTAGGATTTTTCTTAAGCATAGAAAAGCTCAAAGCATACTTTGAGCACGATCTTTATGGTTTAAAACTCATTTGAGAATGGTTTAAAGTAGCCACTACCTTGGTAATTATTTTTATGATTTTAATGAAATAAATTGGTTTCTAAAATGAGTTTTGAGGTTCTAAAATGATTCCAAGGGAAACTAGTAACTTACATGCACTTGAAATGTGATTTTATGTGATTATTTGTGACACATGTTTCGGCCACTGCCTTGATGTTTTGATTTATTGTATGATGCTATTTTTAGGGGTTAAAATATGTAAAAATTATGTTTGAGTGAAGCAAATATCATTTTGTGAGTGTTAGAGACAACTAGTAAGTGGAAAGGTTAAAAACTGTGAGTTTTAGATCCCTTAGAATCTAAGATATAGCCACTGTTTTGGGATGAGTAAAATTAGAGATAAGATGGATTTAGAAATGTTAAGAAGTGTAGGTTTAATTCCTAAAAGTGGCAGCAATTAGTTTTAGTACCTTAAGAAAAGCCAAAACTTAGAAAGGGTCAAAATTATGACACCTAGACACCCATAATTTGAAATATTAGAATTCTGCCCTTTTGCCCTATGCTGTTTGGAATTGATCATGAGCATAAAAATTAGTGAGAATTATTAGTAATGATCCCTTAGGGTATATTTGTGAGTTGGGATTTTGGAGGGGAGGGAGGGTGAGGGGTTTGTAGTATAACTTTACACTACAAACCCGTCATTCCCCTCCCCTCCCCTCCAAAATCCCAACTTACAAAAAATACCTTAGGTGCATAAAAGACTTGTATCGGGTAATAGGTTGTTTAGATCGAAAGTTTAAGACCCGTAAGGATCAAAAGCATAAAATATTGTAAGATAGGAGAGGAAATGAGAATTAGTGCTTCAAAGTGTATATTTGTTTATTAATATGGTTTGTTATGCATAGTATTTGCACTAGCTGAGCCCGGTCCCTTATTCTTGCATTCTAGGTAGGAGCATGTTTATTGTTTTGCTAAAGTGCTGATGTTATGTGCATATGAATGTATAAACTTGAGATATGAGTGTTGTGTATATTGTGGCATGCTATGATGATTTGCATGATTTGATGAGCATGAAATATTGAATGAACAGCCAAGATGATATTTGAGAATGTCACAACGTACCCTGAGGGCGCCGCGACGAGAATGACAAACAATTTAAAATAACGGGAGTCGCCACCAACTTTATTATGGATAAAATTGGAAAACCTTTGAATTTAGCAAACTGGTCTTTTTAAGCGAGATTTTAGGTCCGGGAGTCTGATTATGATTAGGGAAGGGTAAAAACTTAATTTCACTGCACCCCTAATACACCCGTATAAATACGGTTACTCTAGAGCTCATTATGCAAATTAATTATAATTTTAATATATTTATTTTCCCCAAAATGTAATTATATATTTACAAAATGAAACTAAAATTAGTAATTATATATTTACAGAAATAAAGATGAAATTGATAATTATATATTTACAAAAATAAAGATAAAATTAATAATTATATATTTATAAAAATAAAGCTAAGATTAATAATTATATATTTATAAAAGTAAAGCTAAGATTAATAATTATATATTTATAAAAGTAAAGCTAAAGTTAAAAATTATATATTTACATACATAAAGCTAAACTTAAAACAGAAATTAAGGAACCAATTTTATGAAAAAGAAATTTTGGTTTGATAGTTGTTAGCTATGCCGACGTATCCTCTAGTGCAATGAGGAACTCAAAACCATGTCATTCTGTAGAAAATAAGTATGTGTTTGGTGGATTTTAGTTAACAGAACAAATAGAATTATATTGATTGATTGATTTGACTTGTAAAAAGGTTTTTAATTGGATGAAATTTGTAATAAAGATAATTTTTATTATCTTTTGTCCAAGATATAAAACCAGTATTTTTATTTCTTTTGGTTCGACACTAACTCATTCTTTTATTTTTTAATTTAACACTAATCTATAATTTTAATACAATCAAGAATCTCATGACTGAAATAAAATACTGAAAAAACAAACAGAATTAAGATGCTGACCCAAACCAAACACATTCACCATTTTCGAATTATTTAACCCAAATACCATCATCACATGACCCCTTTTGTTGTACCCAATTAGCCCCACTACCTTGTTTAGTTAACAAGTCCAAATGATATGCAAACTGACCACAAAACTCAAGGCCCAATAAATAAAAATAAATAAAAAAGATGGAAATGGCTCTGTAACTACGAAGCAATAATTGGGTTTAGAATCTTAACTCAATCCTTTTTATAACACACATACATGCATAGAAACAGAGAGGATCCAAGAGAGGGAGATCGTGTGAGAGAGGGAAGGGGAACTTGCTGAAGTCGCAGCAATTGGATCGGGTTTGAACTCACGATGCTGTTGACAGGGGCAAAGTTGATGCGGTTCTGGTTTGGCAGCAGCACCTTCACCGTCCTGGGTTGGAGATTGGGCGAATCTGATCTAGGCAAAGGGGACTGGGCGCGACTGCTCTGGGCGGAGGAGAGTGCTACTCGTAGAAAGGGGCAGGCGTGGCTTTGTGGGTCGCTGTCCAGGTGAGGAGGCTGGGGCGGGAGCGCGACGCAGCTGGAGGTGCAGAGGGGACTCACAGCGACACGCAGGTGCAGCAGAAGAAGGGGATCGCCGTCACGATGTTCGTCAGCAAGCAGATCACGAAGTGTTGTTCGCAGAACTAAACGTAGCAGCGAAAGGGGAAGCTGGCGGTGGCGCGATCTGGAAGTCCGTCGCGAGCTGCGATCTGGTCAGCAGATTCGCTGGCACTCTCCACGGCTGATCTTTGCGTAGCTGTGCTGGCGCGTGAACGGCAATGGAGGGCCGAACTGCAGCGACGAGTGAGACGATGATGATGATCCACCTGCTTTTATTTCAGCTTCCCTTTTTATTTCAGCTTTACCTTTTCTTTTGGGTTGAAATGATTGTGATAGGGGTTTGTGTTTGCAAAGGGACTTTTGTTTTTTTGTTTTAATTTTTTTTGCTTGTTTGGATTTTGTGATTTTAATTAGTAATGGGGGTTAGTGATGATAGTGAAGGATGAAGTTGCTGTGATGGTATTTGAACGATAGTTGAAGTGGGTTTCTAAATGAATGGCTCAAAGAGAATGGTAATGGTGATGATGTTGGGATGAAAGATGAAGTTAATGGATTGTTATTTTGCAGGTTCTGGATGGGTATGGGTTTTGCAATGGTTTGTGGTAGTTAATGAGTTGTTGTGATAATGGATGATGAATGAAGGTGATTGTGTATGTACTGTTTTTTATGAGTGATTATGATGAATATAACGGGAGAGGATGAGAGTTGATGGTGGAGGAAGATGATAGTGAGCTTCTCTTGTTTTTCCAGAATCTCCCTGATCTCTTGCTCAATTTAACTTCGTGCCTGTGTGTGTTCTCTCTGTCTATGGAGATTGTGCTTGCTAAAAGTTCCCCCCCTTGCTGAAAATTTGCCTCCTCTCTTTATACCTTGCAATCCTTGACCCTATTAGCTCCAGAATTAATGATTCTTGGCTGCTTTCTTCAACTTGATCTGACTCAAGCATTAAATGCAGTGATTCCTGTTACTGTTGGAGCTTTGAATAAAATGATTCGCATTAAATGTATTGATCCGTAACTAAAGAATTATTGTCCCCTGACTGTTGGAACGTTGAATTGAGATTTGTGGGGATGTAATTTGTCAACTTGATTTGATTGGGTCATTAAATGTACTGATGCAATCATGTGTACTTTTGTGTTTATTTTATTTCATTTATTTTTCTTTGAACTGACCAGACACGGAGGGAGATTGAGAGAAAAAAAAAAAAGGCTAACTATGACATGGGTGAGAAACTAAATGAGCTGAAGTGGTTTTTATTTATTTTTTTACAAATAGACCAAAAACAACAAATGGGCTAGGGACCTAAGCGGAATAAAAGGATTGGGCTCAGACCAAAAATGGAAGAAATAATGAAATAAGAATAAGAAGTTCGGAAGAAATAATGAAATAAGAATAAGAAGTTCGGACAAAATATGGTGTTCACAGTTGCCCCTCTTTACTTGTTCCTTATCAGAAAATATAAAGGCAATGACTTTGATATTTTACTGTAAGAGACAAGTAAAGATATGAACACATATTTTGTCCATCTATACATGATGCATGATAGTGATGAATGCAAAAAACTCTTATGGATGCTGCTAGAGAACAAGTACGTGGTGATACTGAATACATGATGAATGTATGATGACAATGTGAAATGTTCTAATTGGATGATGTTAAATAACTAATGATCATGATGGTGAATGCATGATGAGAATTTACAAATGAGTGATGTCGGATAATCTCATAATGAATGCACATTGCTAATATCAAAGGGGCATGAAACCTATGTGAAAACTATATGCATGCGAAAGTGTAAAAGAAACTGAAAGAGAGTGAGAAATTTAAAAGCTTGTGAATGCGGAATGCATGTGAGATGTTAAAGCAAAGTTTGTGAAAGTAAATGCATACAGAATTAAAATTTGTGAAAGTGAACGTGAAATTGAAAAGACTTGTGAACTGTGAAAGCTTGTAACTGTGAAAAGCTGTAAATATTTGTGAGAGCAAATAAAATGTGAAAGCACGTAAACATCTATGAAAGCAAGTAAATATCTATGAAAGCAAGTAAAGTCTGTGAATGCAAGTAAATGTCTGTGAAAGCATGTAAAAGTCTGTGGAAGTAGTAAGTATTTGTGAAAGCATGTAAATGTCTGTGAAAGCGAATAAAAGTTTGTGAAAGCTGTAAATGTCTGTGAAAACAAATAAAAGTCTGTGAAAGCTGTAAATATCTGTGAAAGCTGTAAAAGTCTGTGAAAGCAATAAAAATTTATGAAAGCAATTAAATATTTGTGAAAGCAATAAGAATCTGTGAAAGCAATAAAAGTCTATAAAAGCAAATAAAAGTAAAAGCTTGTAAAATCGACAGCTTGTTGAATTGTAAGATTTGTGAAAGTGAATAATGCCAATAATTGATAGTGCAAGATTGATGTGATGATGCTGCGATGTAAAGCTGATGTGATGATATGATGAATGATGCCTAGATGGTGAAGGAATTATTGTAAAACTAATGTAATGATGGTATGATGAATGACACCAGACTGGTATAACGATGAATGATGATGGAATTGTTGTAAAACTGATGTAAAGATGAAAATATTCTTTAAAACTAAAATCGCCCCAGTTTGAGACGTCTTCACATTGTCCTTAAGAAAGCTTTTGTCTCTCAGAATGAGTCGTATACTCAGATGAGTTGTTTTGTCTTTCATGAACCTCTTCATTGTAGTTTTCAAACACCTTCATTGATGACAGTTCAACAACTCCTTATTGCCCTAGTTTTCTTTGTTAGTCCATCTATTGTTCTGACCTCTCCTTATTGCCCCTGTTTTATTTTTTACTCCATCTGATCTATTGTTCTGACCTCTATTACTTTTCCTTTGTGAGCCTATCTTAATCCTCAAGCTCCTTATTTGACTTATCAATCATGAGTTTTGTTAGCAGACCAGTCCCTTGATTGTACTTCAATTATAATATCATGATTATGCATGGTAATAAAAGGAAGTATGAGATAAACATTTTGGTAGAAGAGGAAAGATAAATAGAGACATAGAGGAAGAGAAAAATATTTTTATTAGACTTGAAACTGAAGAGTATTTATAGTATTTCAACAACTATCAAGAGATACGGGAGGAATAAAGACACGAAAGGAATAAAGACAAGACTAGTAGTGCTGCTTTCATGTGATTAACTCACTTCACTGATTCATTGGCTACACCAGACTTAAAATCTATGATAGCACGTGCAATCCTTTATTGCATTTTCAAAAATATGCCATGATCCACTAGCATTCAAATTGCCCCTGTTTCGGTTTCCCCATAGCTCCTTGGTTATTGGTCCGATTTTTCACCATAGCACAGGCCGCCCTTTCAGGTTTTCAACCTAGCACTTAAAAATTGCTCTAACTTTTGCCTAGGTTGCCTTTCCAGGTTTTCAACCTAACGAGCATTTTCTTTTCTCTTTTTCTTTTTGTGCTCTAATTTTTGCCTAGGTAGCCTTTCCGGGTTTTCAACCTAGCGAGCATTTTTAATCCTCAGGCAAAGTATTTCTTCACAGCATCTGAGTTGATTGGCTTGGCAAGCGTTTTACCTTCCATGTCAGTCAAGATTAAAGCTCCTCCAGAAAAAGCATCTTTGACAATGTAAGGCCCTTCATGTGTGGGTGCCCATTTGCCTCTATTATCTTCTTGATTTGGCAAAATCTTCTTTAAAACAAGATCCCCTGGTTGTAAAATTCGAGGATGAACATTCCTATTGAATGCTTTAGCCATCCTTTTCTGGTATAACTGACCATGGCAGACTGCAGTTAACCATTTTTCTTCAATCATGTTCAATTGCTCGTATCTTATCTTGACCCACTCAGCTTCCTCCAGTTCACCTTCTATCAAGACTCTTAAAGATGGAATTTCCACCTCAATGGGTGTCACCGCTTCCATTCCGTACACCAGTGAATACGGAGTTGCCCCAGTTGATGATCTAACAGAAGTACGGTAGGCATGTAATGCATACGGTAGCATATCACTCCAGTCCTTGTAGGTGACCACCATTTTCCCCAAGATTTTCTTGATATTTTTGTTTGCTGCTTCCACAGCCCCGTTCATCTTTGGCCGATAAGGAGCTGAGTTGTGATGCTTGATCTTGAATTGTTCACACAATTTTCCTACTTCTGTATTGTTGAAATTAGTTGCATTATCTGTGATGAGCTTTTCTGGCAACCCGTATCTGCAAATGATGTTATTCTTCAGGAATTTCACCACTACTTTCCGTGTTACATTGGCGTAGGATACTGCCTCTACCCATTTGGTGAAGTAATCAATAGCGACCAGAATAAATCGATGCCCATTAGAAGCTTTCGGGCTAATGGGTCCTATGACATCCATGCCCCACATTGCAAACGGCCAAGGTGATGTCAAAGTATGTAATGGCACAGGAGGAGAATGGATTCGATCAGCATAGATTTGGCATTTGTGGCATTTTCTGACGAAATCTATGCAATCTTTCTCCATAGTGAGCCAATAGTATCCCTGTCTGAGGATCTGTCGGGATAATATGTGTCCGTTAGCATGGGTTCCACAAATACCCTCATGGACTTCTGATATGATAGAGTTAGCTTCTGCAGCATCCACACACCTTAATAAGACTCCGTCATAACTTCTTTTATACAACACATCACCCGAGAGGAAGAATGACATTGACAGTCGTCTGAGTGTCTTTCTATCATTCTCATTTGCTGATGCTGGATATTCTTTCTCCTTAATGAACCTTTTGATGTCGTAGAACCATGGTCGGCCGTCAGGCTCTTCTTCAATGTTAGAACAGTATGCTGGTTCTTTTCTGACAATCACTTGCAAAGGTCGCATTTCTACTTCCAGATCGAGCTTGGTCATTACAGCCAAGGTAGCTAATGCATCTGCAAACTGATTCTGTTCACGGGGTAAGTAATGGAAACTCACATCCTTGAATTCATCCTTTAAGCTCGTGAGATGTTCATAATATGACAGCAATCTATGCTCTTTAACTCGCCATTCTCCATTGACCTGAAAGATTATTAGAGCTGAATCCCCGTAGACTTCTAGATACTCTACACCAAGTGCTATTGCTGCCTTTAGACCTGTTATGCACGCTTCATATTCAGCCGTGTTGTTAGTGTAATCAAATGCTAGTTTGACAGCGATTAGGAACTGTTTTCCACCGGGAGACACTAATACTGCTCCAACTCCATTCCCATGAATGTTGACGGCACCATCAAAGTACATTTTCCACATTAGGTCTCCTTCTTCCTCGCTTTCATTACCCTCTTCTACAGCTGCTAGGACTTCTTCATCAGGAAATTTGAATTCTATTGGCTGATATTCTTCTAGTGGATTCTCAGCCAAGTGTTCTGCTATTACGCTTCCGTTTATGGACTTTCTGGTCACATACTTAATGTCAAATTCTGCTAAAGCCACTTGCCATTTGGACATTCTTATGGAGATATGTGGGCTTTCAAAAATGTACTTCATGGGGTCTATCCGTGATATAAGCAAAGTTGTGTAATGGAGCATGTATTGCCGTAACCTCTTCGTTGTCCATACTAATGCACAACAAGTCTTTTCAATAGCCAGATACCTAGATTCGCAATCGTTGAACTTCCTGCTCAAGTAGTAAATGGCTTGTTCTTTTAAATAGGACTTATCATCTTTGTCCTAACATCGCTCCCATTGACCGTGTAACAATCGTGAGGTAGAGTATCAACGGTCGTCCTGATGTGGGTGGAACCAGGAGAGGTGGATTTGACAAGTAGTTCTTGATTTTGTCAAAGGCTTCTTGACATCTGTTGTCCCATCTACTCGGATTATCCTTCCTCAATAGTTTAAATATCGGGTCACAAGTATTGGTCAAATTGGAGATGAATCTTGCTATGTAATTCAAACGACCTAAGAAACCTCGAACTTCCTTTTCTGTCTTGGGCACTGACATGCCTTGAATGGCTTTAATCTTGTCTGGGTCAACCTCAATACCTTTCTTGCTAACGATGAACCCCAACAACTTTCCAGTCGATGCTCCGAATGTGCATTTTGCTGGATTCAATCGAAGCTTGTAAATCCTCAACCTCTAGAACAATTTTCTTAGCACAGCAACATGACTTTCTCCTTCTTGTGACTTTGCTACCATATCATCCACATACACTTCTAGTTCCTTGTGGATCATGTCGTGGAAAAGGGTCACCATTGCTCGCTGATATGTTGCTCCAGCATTCTTCAACCCGAACGGCATCACTTGATAGCAAAATACTCCCCATTGAGTGATGAATGATGTCTTCTCCTTATCTTTTTCTGCCATCAAGATCTGATTGTAGCCTGAATAACCATCCATGAAGGAGAATCGGTGACTCCTTGTTGTGCTATCAACTAGGACATCTATATGGGGAAGGGGGAAATTGTCTTTTGGGCTAGCTTTGTTCAAATCCCGATAGTCCACACACATTCTGACCTTTCCATCTTTCTTCGGCACTGGTACTATATTGGCTATCCATTTGGGATATAGCGGGACCTCTAGAAAGCCTGCATCAAGTTGCTTCTTGACTTCCTCCTTGATCTTGAGTGACATTTCTGGACTCATCCTCCGCAACTTCTGTCGCTTAGGTTCTATCCCCTCAATTAATGGGATTTTATGAGCCACTATCTCTGGATCCAAACCAGGCATATCTTTGTAAGACCAGGCAAAAACATCTATGAATTCATGGAACAGTGCAATCATCTCTTCTCTTTCTGGGTTGTCAACTATTTTCACCTCTTTCTTATCCTCATCAGTACCCAGATTCACAATTTCGACAATCTCATCATGTGAATTTATCCCATTTTCCATTGAATCTATGATTTGTGCAAATTGTTGGCATAACTCAGGATCTTCATCTTGTTCATTTTCATTCAAGTCCGTTGTAACACAATAATCAGTTAATGGATTCTCACATTCACTTGCACAAGATAGAGATTCTGAAAGAGATGAGTCCCTGGAATTGACACGAGACTCGAAATAAATAAGAGGAAAAAATAAAAAAAAAATACGAAAAGAGAATGGAAGAGAAAAAAAAAAAAAAAAACCATGCATAATTATTTAATTAAAATTGAAGTACAACAAAGGTGACTAAAATGTCCATTACTCAAGATACAATAAATCATCTAAGGGCTCAGAATCCCAATTGTTCAATGGCTCGCTGCTTGGGCACACTAACAGAGGCATCTCCTCGACTCCTTCGAGAGTGCTAATGGTTTCAGATTCTTCTATCATTACCACTGCTGCAGATGCAGGAAATGTGTCCCTGATATGTGGAATTTTCTTCTTAGCAGATTCAACAGATTGGAACTCTCCTGTAGCTTCATATCCAAGACCAAACTTCCCAGGATTGTCAGGGAGGAAAATTGGATCCTTGATTCCTTGTAACTGACTTCCTAGCCCTTTTCCTTCTTTGAATCCGCTCTTTTGCATGATTCGAGCAGCCACTGGAAGTGTATCACCTCTTTGTTCCTCTGGTTCAACTATCTCGAGATTTTGAAATGAGACCTCAAGAGTGTTTTCAGCACAATCAATATATGGCACCGCCACTGGTTTGGTCACCAACAATTCTTCTTCTCCTTTTACTGTAATGAGCTTTCCACAATCTATGAATTTCACCCTCTGATGAAGAGTAGAGGGAACTGCACCTGCCTCATCAATCCAGGGTCTTCCTAACAGCATTGTATACCCTGGTTCAATGTCCATCACCTGAAATCTGGTCAGGAATGTGGTTGGCCCAATTTCCAACTGAAGGTCAATGGTACCCATGATTTCCCGCAATGATCCGTCAAATGCTTTGACGATTGTCTCGCTCGGTGCAATTGTGGAAGGATCAACAGGTAATTGTTGCAGAGTGGAGTAAGGAAGCACATTGAAAGCTGACCCCCCATCAATCAATACTTTCGCGATGTTGCAAACCTGGCATTTTAGGGTAATGTGGAGCGCCTTCGGGCGTCCCACTACATGAGCACAAACTTCTTCCTCCTTGAAGATGATGGTATTTGTGGTTCTGATTGCACCCACAATCCCTTCAATTTTATCCGGGGTCACATCTTTAGGTACATATGCCTGATCCAATACTTTCTTTATCGCATTGCGATGAGCCTCTGAAGATAAGATCAATGAATAAAGTGAGATCTTTGCTGGTGTTTTCGTCAGTTGATCCACCACATCATACTCACTCTGTTTCATTATTTTTAGAAATTCTTCTTCTTCGTCTTCATGGCATTTTCCTTTGCTCTCAGGTATCACTTGAGGGTCTTTTAATAGTTTCCCGGGAGTATAACACCTACCACTCCGAGTGATCCCTCCTATTCCTGTGACATTTCTTATGGATTCTGATGCAAATGGTTCTAAGCATACTTCACCATTAGGCTCTTCAATTATTTCTGGTTGATCAGGCTTTGCATGGATTGCGAGATGAGAAGGCAATCTAGACACTTTGAAGACAGGAACTGCCCCTTGTTTAGGGGTTATTTCTCCGGACATCGCAGAATGGGATTCTATGATAGTTTCATATTTTCACGGAACTGTGTGATTGCTCTCATAGGAAAATGGCCTAGGTATCTTGAAAACAAGTGCCGGCTCAGGTTTATAAACCTTAAAAATAGGGGGAGCTTGATGGACCATATTGATGCTCTGTTTGATGCCTTTTGGTATCTCGAGCACCCCTAGTTTGACCATTCTTTCAACAAGGAACTTTAGCTCTGGACACTTTTCTATGTGATGCTTCTTTCCGGAACACTCACAAAATAAATCACTTTCATCTACCTTCATTGTTCTTTTTCCTTTCCTTCCTTCGACTTCCATCTCATAGCCCGCTTTCCTCAGGGCTTCCAGGATCTCATTTATTGGGAGTTTAACATTCTCCACTCTTTGATTTGAACGCTTCTCATTGCAAATGGAATTTACCTGTCCTCCACTATGATTGGGGAATGGATTGTTCTTTATGTGTGGCCTTGGTTCTTTTTCCAGCTTAATGGCACCGCGATCAATTAAGCGCCATACTGCACTCCTGAAACCATAACAATCTTCAACAGAATGTCCAGGAAAGTTGGAATGGTAATCGCATGTTTGATTTGGATTGTACCACCGAGGATATGGCGGCACCAAGGTTTTTCCAGGACGTGGAGCTAGCAGGTTGTCTCCACACAAATGCTTGAACAACTCAGCATTACTCATGTGGAAATCAGGTAATGGTCGATTTTCCATTGGGGGTCTATTATTGGTGTTGAATAATGGGGTTGTTGTGGAAGAGTTGGTTTTCTGGTGGGTCAAGGGTACTATTTGGTGGGGTCTAGGTGTTGTTGGTGTATAAGGTCGTGGTTGGGAGACAAGATTAATCTGGTGCGGTTGAGGTGTATATGGTGTTTGGGCTTGAGTTGGGATGATTCTTGGAGGTGGATATTGTTGGTGTGAGTAAGATGGGTAATGGTTTGGCCGAGGAGTGGATTGATAAGGTTGGGGATGGATGTAATTGATAGCATTTTCTTTCTTCTTAAAATGGGAGCCTTTTTTTGATTCACTTGTTTCTCCTGTTGCTAGCTCCACCTTCCCTTCTTGGATATTGGTTTCGATTCTTTCTCCTATCTCGACCAAATCCACGAACTCTTTCACATGAGTCCCAAGCATGTTCTTGAAAAAAGGACCTTCCAAAGTACGGATGAAGTAAGAGCACATTTCTTGCTTTAACATCGGTGGAACAACCCTTCCAGCCATAGCCCTCCATCTTTGAGCATATTCCTTGAAAGACTCGTTCTCCTTCTTCCTCATTCCCTTCAGCTAATCTCTAGTAGGTGCAGCATTCAGATTAAACTTATATTAGTTTGTGAAAGCTTGAGCTAAATCTTCCCAACACCGAATCTGTGTTCGGTCCATCTACATATACCACTCCCATGCAGCGCCTTCCAAGCTCTCAGGGAAAAAGCTAATCAGGAAGTTCTCATCCTTGGACCACATTCCCATCTTTGTGCAGTACATCCGTAAATGCATAAGGGGATTGGTGCTTCCATCAAATTTGATGAGCTCGGGCATCTTGAAGTCTTTGGGAATAATCACGCTCGATGCTAAACACAGATCGCTAATACTCATTGAACCATATGGGCTAGGTCCACGTAGCATTCGGAACTGCTCTTGCATGCTTTCTTGCAATTCCTGCTTGAGTTTCAATCGTTCTGCTTCATTATCCACACTGTTATGGGAGGCTACATTGTTGGCATTGTTGTGCGGAGTTCCGTTGTTGTCATTCCCATCCAAGTCATATCCTGGTCGCTCAACATTTTCCTCGTTTTCTTTGGCCATATTCACAGTGTCCACAATGAACTTTTTGAATTCTGGTCCAAACATGGATTTCATCATGGCCTTAAGCTCATCAATTTCTTGACTCAGATTCCTTCCTTGGTTATTATCTTCTGCAGCCATGGTCTGTTCCTTATCTTTGGCCTTTTTCTTCTCAACCCTGGATCGAAGTTCGTACGGCTCCCTAGCCGACACACTACTGTCAGACAAAGCTTTCTTTGAAGGAGCAATGTTTGATGACCTAAAAAACAGATGATGAGTAAATGAAAAGTAAAACTTAACAACTCTTTGATAGCAAGGAATAAAATCTATATTTGATGGTAACAGACTCAACTCATATCCTGTTCAGAGGACGTTTTCGTCCATAAGACAGGGTATGTGATGGACCAAAGTACAGGGGTTATTAGTCCACAATGTACTTTGTTAGGAGCACACTAGCAATGTAAAGCTTGATCTTCTTTCTCACATTCTACACAGAAGGAAAGTTTTCCTATAAGGCAAAAATGTAATTGACAAAAATATCTAAGGGAGATTTTGCTCCACGATAGATATAGTCTTGCACATTTATCCGAAGAGAAGTAGAGAAAGTCAAAGGATGAATTTATTTCATTCACTCAAAAAGTACAATTACATCATAATTGAGTCAAGAGTGGACACTTTCTTTCTCTTAAGACCTCTAACAAGGCCCCCACTCATGTCCATAAAATCACTCACTTCACCAGGTAAATGAAGCTTGAGATTCTTTTGAATTTCTCTCTCTGCCCTCTCAAAATGGTAGATAAACTTTGGAATATGATGACCCACTTCCTCAGTTAATCTTGCATGTTTTTCCTTCCACATTTCAGCTTTCATTGCCCAGTCACCAGCTTGCTTTTTCCAAAATCTACCTGCATCTTCTGTATGGTGAAGTCGATCTCGACATTCCATAAAGCAAACCCATTCTTGGTCACATTCCTCCTTAGCCTGTGCTAAACATGCATTTAACTTTTCTATCTTTAGCTCTAACTCTTCTTTTTGCTTTTGCATTTCGACTTCCAATTCTTCCTTCATTTGCTTTTCTTGACCAAGCTTGTTCTTCAATTCTTCATTTGCTTTATTTAGTTGGCTAATATACTTCACAAATCTATTCTTCTCATTAGCCATCATCTTAATCTTCTTTTCAAAGTTCTGGATCCTTTGTCTTTCTCTTTCTTGATCAGGGACATCAGCAAGCTCGTCTTTCAGTTGCTCAATCAGCTTCTCTTTCTTTTCACAATGACTTCGTGTGATAACAACTTCTAGATCTGCCGCTTGTTTTTGCTGTTCTAGGAGTTTCATCTGTGCTTTCATGACTTCTAATTGTTCAGCTAGCTGATGATCGTTCCTTTTTTCAATAGGAAAGCTAGGAACACTTTGATGTACCTTTCTTGCTTCTCTCCATGTGACATACTCACGAGTACTAATCACAAGTGGTTTTCCTAACTCATTTCTTCCTGCCATGTGAACATTTCTCCAAGCTTCTTTAACTTCTCGTGATAATATCTTAGTGTGCTCACCTTCCTTATACCAGAAATAGAGTCCTTCGAGTTGCTCTTCCTGTGGTTTCTTTTGTGTCCAACAAAGCTGTCTGAGAACTATTGTTGGCGTATATGATATGCAACCCCTTGGACCCATTAATGGTACATTATGAAATTTTCCACAGCTAAGAATGATGTCGCCTCTTTCATGTTCATACCATGGACAAACCCATTTAAATGATTGTTCCTTTATGCTATCAAATTCCACCTTCCATTCATGAATTTCTCTTGGCTTGGTTGGGATACGATGAAAGCTTCTTAGTGGGTCTGAGACATTTCTGATATGATTCTCTGCATACATGTGTGTGATGATCCACACATATAAGAGGTGTAAACAACATCGAAGCTTCCCCTTTTGTTTCTGTTGGCAGAAACTTAAGGTCAGAAATGTTTTAGCTAATACAGCAGGAATTGGATTTCTTTGCTTACTTTCTACTGCGAAGAAAACATCCATGGCAGCTTGATCAACTATATCTGGAGCAGAAGGGAATAATATCAGCCCATAGATAGCAAACGCCAGTACCCTTGCAAAGGTAGTCCATTCTTTTCGATGCCCCAAGTCCTTCAAATGTTCTTCTATGAATGCTTTAGTCACTCCTTTGGAATCTGCATGTCCTGTTAGCTTCACTCGAGCCACTGGTACCTCTAGTAATTTCCCGAATTGCTCTATTATCTTTGCATCTGAAGGATGTTGTTCTGGATAAAAATAAACAGAGGTATTTCTCTTCACTGGTAATTTTAACATGCAGGCATACTCTTCAATAGTAGGAGTGATATCAATGTTCGGAAATTCAAAACATCTCAAGGCCGGGCTCCAATATTGAGCTAGAACAATGAGGGCAGAAGTATCCACTGATATAAATAATAGATCCAAAATGGACCCATACTTCTTTAAGAAGGCTCTTCTATTTTCATGGGGCAACAACTGACTCAACCGGCGTAATTTCTCTAGAGAACTGGTATTCCCCATCACATTGAAATGTTTCTTCACATTGCTAGTGTATTGTGCTCTCTCCATCATCTACTGTCAAATACGATGTTATTCCTCGATCACCAACAGATCTTTCAAAGAGAAAAAATATAAATAAAAATAAAAATAAATGAGATGCATGTATGAATAAAATAAATATGCATATTGCATTATGGGAATGCATGTAACATGATTAAGTGAAATTATACTGTGGTTGATATTTCTCATGCTTTTTTTTTTAAAAAAAAATAATAAATGTACTTGATTAAAAAAAAGAAATAAAAATAAAAATGCATGTACTATGCATGATTAAAATATGCAGAATTTATGCAAAATAAAAAAATGATTATGCATGTCATAATGTTTATGTTGAATGCTACAAGATACCAAGAATGCATAATGCATGATAAACAAGGAACAATAAAAATATGCTCCCTTGTGTCCTAGCATGGTGGAACTTAATGCTTGATAGTTCTATGGTTGACCCTATTTGAGGTTAGCCAGCTAAGGTTATTCTAGTAGTGCATAATTTTTGGACGGATCTAGACCCCTAAAGGATTATGGTCCCCAGGTTGCCTTTATCAATAAGATAAAGACCTAGTTCTATGAGTCAAACCACAGGGACATGAAAGTCACAATATGGCAACCCATAGTTCCAGTAACAACCTGAGCGGTGAGTCAACGACTGTCAGGGAAGCATAAGCCTCACAATAACAACGTCAAAACCCCTTCTTGCCCTATGGTTTTCCAAGGCTCGGGTATAGAGCCCAAATAGTGTGTGAGGACAGTGTTAGTGAGAGTGTGTGTAGGGAGCATACCAACCTTTTAAACCCTATATACTATACACAGCCCTACAAAATAAAATCAAAACTGCATATATATACTAAAGTCATTTATCCTAAGGTTCCCAATATAATCAGAAATAAAAGTCTTCTATCCTAATGTTCAAAATATATGCGAAAATAAAAGTCTTCTATCCTAATATTCAAATAAGAAATATTTACAAGCGAACCAAAGTTAAATAAATCAATATTTATAAAAAGGAGAATAAAATATTTACAAAAAAAAAACAAATGTAAATAAACCGATATTTACAAAAAGGTTTTGAAATTTTACTAGTAAAATAAATCATTATTTAAAAATAAATAGCTAAATAAAATATTCACGAAAGTAGCACAAATATAAGTAGATCAATACTTACAAAAAGGAATAAAATATTTACAACAATAAAAGAAATATCTCATGAGGGGAAAAATAAACATAATAAAGTTATAATTATTTGCATAATCAACTCTAACAGGCTTAACTCTCTAGATCCCCAGTGGAGTCGCCAAGCTGTCACAACGTACCCTGAGGGCGCCGCGACGAGAATGACAAACAATTTAAAATAACGGGAGTCGCCACCAACTTTATTATGGATAAAATTGAAAAACCTTTGAATTTAGCAAACTGGTCTTTTTAAGTGAGATTTTAGGTCCGGGAGTCTGATTATGATTAGGGAAGGGTAAAAACTTAATTTCACTGCACCCCTAATACACCCGTATAAATACGGTTACTCTAGAGCTCATTATGCAAATTAATTATAATTTTAATATATTTATTTTCCCCAAAATGTAATTATATATTTACAAAATGAAACTAAAATTATTAATTATATATTTACAGAAATAAAGATGAAATTGATAATTATATATTTACAAAAATAAAGATAAAATTAATAATTATATATTTATAAAAATAAAGCTAAAATTAATAATTATATATTTATAAAAATAAAGCTAAGATTAATAATTATATATTTATAAAAGTAAAGCTAAAGTTAAAAATTATATATTTACATACATAAAGCTAAACTTAAAACAGAAATTAAGGAACCAATTTTATGAAAAAGAAATTTTGGTTTGATAGTTGTTAGCTATACCGACGTATCCTCTAGTGCAATGAGGAACTCAAAACCACGTCGTTCTGTAGAAAATAAGTATGTGTTTGGTGGATTTTAGTTAACAGAACAAATAGAATTATATTGATTGATTGATTTGACTTGTAAAAAGGTTTTTAATTGGATGAAATTTGTAATAAAGATAATTTTTATTATTTTTTGTCCAAGATATAAAACCAGTATTTTTATTTCTTTTGGTTCGACACTAACTCATTCTTTTATTTTTTAATTTAACACTAATCTATAATTTTAATACAATCAAGAATCTCATGACTGAAATAAAATACTGAAAAAACAAACAGAATTAAGATGCTGACCCAAACCAAACACATTCACCATTTTCGAATTATTTAACCCAAATACCATCATCACATGACCCCTTTTGTTGTACCCAATTAGCCCCACTACCTTGTTTAGTTAACAAGTCCAAATGATATGCAAACTGACCACAAAACTCAAGGCCCAATAAATAAAAAAAAATAAAAAAGATGGAAATGGCTCTGTAACTACGAAGCAATAATTGGGTTTAGAATCTTAACTCAATCCTTTTTATAACACACATACATGCATAGAAACAGAGAGGATCCAAGAGAGGGAGATCGTGTGAGAGAGGGAAGGGGAACCTGCTGAAGTCGCTGCAATTGGATCGGGTTTGAACTCACGATGCTGTTGACAGGGGCAAAGTTGATGCGGTTCTGGTTTGGCAGCAGCACCTTCACCGTCCTGGGTTGGAGATTGGGCGAATCTGATCTGGGCAAAGGGGACTGGGCGCGACTGCTCTGGGCGGAGGAGAGTGCTACTCGTAGAAAGGGGCAGGCGTGGCTTTGTGGGTCGCTGTCCAGGTGAGGAGGCTGGCGCGGGAGCGCGACGCAGCTAGAGCTGCAGAGGGGACTCACAGCGACGCGCAGGTGTAGCAGAAGAAGGGGATCGCCGTCACGATGTTCGTCAGCAAGCAGATCACGAAGTGTTGTTCGCAGAACTAAACGTAGCAGCGAAAGGGGAAGCTGGCGGTGGCGCAATCTGGAAGTCCGCCGCGAGCTGCGATCTGGTCAGCAGATTCGCTGGCACTATCCACGGCTGATCTTTGCGTAGCTGTCTTTGGCGGCGTGAAGCGACAATGGAGGGCCGAACTGCAGCGACGAGTGAGACGATGATGATGATCCACCTGCTTTTATTTCAGCTTCCCTTTTTATTTCAGCTTTACCTTTTCTTTTGGGTTGAAATGATTGTGATAGGGGTTTGTGTTTGCAAAGGGACTTTTGTTTTTTTGTTTTAATTTTTTTTGCTTGTTTGGATTTTGTGATTTTAATTAGTAATGGGGGTTAGTGATGATAGTGAAGGATGAAGTTGCTGTGATGGTATTTGAACGATAGTTGAAGTGGGTTTCTAAATGAATGGCTCAAAGAGAATGGTAATGGTGATGATGTTGGGATGAAAGATGAAGTTAATGGATTGTTATTTTGCAGGTTCTGGATGGGTATGGGTTTTGCAATGGTTTGTGGTAGTTAATGAGTTGTTGTGATAATGGATGATGAATGAAGGTGATTGTGTATGTACTGTTTTTTATGAGTGATTATGATGAATATAACGGGAGAGGATGAGAGTTGATGGTGGAGGAAGATGATAGTGAGCTTCTCTTGTTTTTCCAGAATCTCCCTGATCTCTTGCTCAATTTAACTCCGTGTCTGTGTGTGTTCTCTCTGTCTATGGAGATTGTGCTTGATAAAAGTTCCCCCCCCCCCTTGCTGAAAATTTGCCTCCTCTCTTTATACCTTGCAATCCTTGACCCTATTAGCTCCAGAATTAATGATTCTTGGCTGCTTTCTTCAACTTGATCTGACTCAAGCATTAAATGCAGTGATTCCTGTTACTGTTGGAGCTTTGAATAAAATGATTTGCATTAAATGTATTGATCCGTAACTAAAGAATTATTGTCCCCTGACTATTGGAACGTTGAATTGAGATTTGTGGGGATGTAATTTGTCTACTTGATTTGATTGGGTCATTAAATGTACTGATGCAATCCTGTGTACTTTTGTGTTTATTTTATTTCATTTATTTTTCTTTGAACTGACCAGACACGGAGGGAGATTGAGAGAAAAAAAAAAAAAGGCTAACTATGACATGGGTGAGAAACTAAATGAGTTGAAGTGGTTTTTATTTACTTTTTTACAAATAGACCAAAAACAACAAATGGGCTAGGGACCTAAGCGGAATAAAAGGATTGGGCTCAGACCAAAAATGGAAGAAATAATGAAATAAGAATAAGAAGTTCGGAAGAAATAATGAAATAAGAATAAGAAGTTCGGACAAAATATGGTGTTCACAGAGAACATGTGTTTATGTTGCATACTTGCATAGCATGCTAAGACACATTTTTCCTGCTACGGTGAGGAGATAACAAAATTGTAAGGGTATGGTAGATGCAGCCTACCAAAGCGGACAAATTTACTATGCACTGGATGCCAGTAGATGCGTTTCGAAGAAGGAGATAACCTTAACCCGCACTCCGGGAGTCGGGATATATTAGGTGATCCTTAAGCCCCTTGACCCGTACTCCGGGAGTCGAGATATATTTATAATTATTTGAGGATAAGCTGAGAACTAGTGATGACTAGTTAGGTATGAGCTCATAACCTAGATGTTTTTGGGGTGGCCCCATGAAAGAGAACTAATGATGCAAGTGATTACACATAAACAGAATGCATTCATATGAAAGTTGTGATCCCTCTTGATATTATACATGAACATGTTTCTTTATGATTGCATAATTTCTGCCATACAGTCATGCTATGATCTGTTGCATTCATGACATTAAAGATTCATCTTAAAATGAACGGACCTTGGATAAATATGATTGAAAAACCTAACAATGAACTTTATGCATACTCACCTTTTTATAATAAACCTGAGGTCCCTGGGGATGTAGACGATGAGACTAGGATATGTGGTTTTCCCCTACTGAGATTCTTTATTAAGATTCTCACCCTCTCTATCTTTTTCTTTCCGTTACGTCTTCAGAGGCCAATGGCGTCTTTCGTGATTTTTGTTGACACTCGAATCTAGGAGGTGCACTACGACCTGGACCACCGTTTATACCACTTCGAGGGTCGATGTGCTGTGTGCATTTTTGCGTACATGGGACGCTCGTTTGCTTGCCCAGTGTCCAGCTTCAGATTCACTCCTACTTCTCCCTACGGCGATGATATGATCTTTGAGCGCACCTGCCCCCGCGATGAGCAAACTCGTCGTGCTCGCCCGACCGCTTCAGCAGTCCACAACTACCCCAATTATGTTCCCCGCTCAAGGCGATCGGAGACAAATCTGTCCGAGGACTCCTCCACTCATATCTATTCGGAGGGCTCTGCTCATACGGTTCCGATGGACGTAGGTAGAGGTAGCAAGGATACGGTGACCCAACCCTGTCTAGTTTGGTGACCGGAGTTGCGTCCACGTCGTGGAGGCCATGTCCGTCCCCCGTTCCGTCTGTACACTCCCGAGGAGCTCAAGCAGTTCATTGGGTACATACCCCCATCACCGGACGATCAGCGTCGCCAGTAGATCTCATTGGGGAGTCTGCTCGAGTGCCCGAGCTATCATGAGGATCCCCTTTTCTTGTCATATCTTTTGCTAGGGGTATCTTAATTTAGCACTTGTAGGACTAGTGAGAGGGAGCTGTAGCTGGCTTTTGATTTCGACGTCTCATGTATTTTCTATTTCCCTGTATTTACTGCTTTCCTGTATTTTCTTTTGTTGAATCTATGTATTGCAAGCTCAGCCCATTATGTATAGGTATGACTCCATCCGTTTTATTTCCGTTGTAGGATGAACTATATTATCTAATGAATTGTGTTTCATGTTCAAGTGTGACGTGCTTCTAGATATGTGTATGTATGACCTACTTACTCTGTTTATCCTGTTTGTGTTTAAAACGTTCAATTATGTTAGCACGCGCGGCTCATGTTTTGTTTTATGTTTTCAGAAGAAAAAAAAAATTTACCCTAATTTCCGCTAAGTATTTTGATAAACAAACAAGAGTTAAAGGATGAAACACAAGAGTAATAACTAATAATTAACTGTAATATGTCCTAGGCATGTTGAGTTAAACATTAGGGTATTATAGAAAACATTTTGGTAGTGAACCTAAGTAGAAACTGTAGCTAACGGCAAGGGCATTAGCCTTGGTACACCATGGAACTCCGGTTAGCAGGTGAAGTGCTAACCCTCACATAGCTGCAGCTATATCTAGACTTGTATTTGGCTCTATAAGCCAACTCGAGTTAGTAGGTGAGGTGCTAACTCTCACATGATTTTTGTCATGTCTGAACTTGTATGGCTACAACCCAACTCCAATAAGCAGGCGTGATGCTAACCCATACATGACCTTGGGTCATGTCTGGACTTGTTATTGTTCTACTTTAGATAACTCTTTATTATATTTGATTTACGTGATTATGTAAAATTATATTATCAAGGGATCCCATGTTATGACTAGAACTATATTTTCACGAGTGCATGTAAATTATTGCGTATATTTTGTTTTGTGATTGCATTTAGTAAATTATGGATATTTTATCTCTCACTGTGTTTCAAAACTCACCCCATTGTCTTTCCACCTTTTTCAGATACAGTTAGTGGTGCTAGTTATGGAGTTCCTCCTGCACAATCTTAATAAATTTTAAGTTGGTGAGCCTTTTCATAAAGGCCCTTTTTGTTAGAACGTATATTTTGTTTTAACCTGTAGTTGTAAATTGCTCCATATGTCACAGACAGGGTCCTTGGATCTATTTTATATTTATGTTTAAGAAATTATGACTTAGATATTTAGATTGTGTTATAAAAAGGATTTGTAAACTTAGGTTTGAATTATATAATGTATCATGTTTAATAGAATTTGAAAACTAATTTGGTATTATGGTTAGACTATGTTGAGATATTGTTATATGCTGGAAGGACGCATTCTGAGAATGCTTAAAGCCCATTTACTGTAAATTTAAATAGAAAATATTTCAGGTTGTACTTTTATTTGGAAAGTATCTGAAAAATAGAGGAAACTCTATCTATTTTCCTAGAATATTTTAGGTGTTAAAGCTTGTTGGGGAAAGTGTTTCCCATGTACTGGTTATGATCTAAGTTGGGTTGTGACAATATAGAAAGTATTACGGTACAATAAATTATAAATAATTACAGTAAATCATAATCAAGATGTTTCTCTATAAATCTACATAATATCAATCATGACATATACACATCTGACTAATATATGATGTCATGCTAACACCCTTAAATAATCATCCAAGCTAAGTAAGCAATTTAAGGAAGTTTGATTCCTCTTTTTCCTGCCCTTTTCATTAACTTTCTACTAATTTTGATCGGTTTCATCAGTGGAAAAAAATCCTAATTAACACAATGATAATATGGTTGTAATGTCCATAAACATATTAAACAGACTATAATCCTAAGCCAAAATGTTAACAGTAACATTTGCCAGGCTGCCAACAGTGCGTTGCTGGTGTACAGAGCATGTGATTCTTCAGTATAATCATTATCGTTATCCTTCTTCTATAAGATTTTTCCTTTTACTTTTGATAAAGATACTTTTGCTTTCTCTTTCCCATTTTATTTATATACTTATTACACATGCCAGTCTTCAAGTTGGACTATTAATGGCTCTTTGTAGCTAATTTGTGATGTGCTCTGCTGATCGATTATTCCGTGAATGGTTATATATCTGATAATTTATTAATTTTTAAATAGTTTTTAATTTTTATATTTATATGTGATATTAAATTATTAGAAGGGTAAAAGAAGGGACACATTTAGGACAGCTGTGCTAGCAACGGCACAGGGCGTGTAAATCGAGGCCTTCTGCTGTTACATTCTCTTTTAATTATTTTCAATATCAAGAAGAATTCGATCAGAGAGTTTCTCCAACAACTGTATGTTTGTTTGGTTAACCTTTGATTTTTCCTTCTTGTGCCTCTGAAAGAGGTGGCAAAAGCACCGCCCTTGATGTCCCTTTCTGATTATTATTTTTCTCTTCTGCTGTTACATTCTCTTTTAATTATTTTCAATATCAAGAAGAATTCGATCAGAGAGTTTCTCCAGCAACTGTATGTTTGTTTGGTTAACCTTTGATTTTTCCTTCTTGTGCCTCTGAAAGAGGTGGCAAAAGCACCGCCCTTGATGTCCCCTTCTGATTATTATTTTTCCTTGTATTTATTCTTTGATATTTTGGATGCAGCGCATAAAATTAATAATCAAGGAAGGAGGAGCCTGTCTACTCTAACAAACATGGCAGAGGTGAATATTAGACAGCCATTGTTGAAAAAGCAGTACCATGAGAACTGCCCTGGATGTAAGGTGGATCAAGCCAAAGAGCTGAACTCAGGTGTATCCATTCGAAATCTTTCCATCATATGGATGGTGGTGTTATCTGCTGGTAAGTATTGAACTCCATTTTCTCTTTTGTACCGATTGGTTGTTCCAAATTTGTGATTTTAGGAGTATTTGAGTCCTATGTTTTCTTATGCTGCCGGTCTTATCATTAGTATGTGGCAATTTCCTTAGTCTGGGGTGTTAAGGGTTCTTTCTGTTTGAACAAGCCATACGAGCATAGCAAGTCCTATGTGCTATTGCATCAGAGAAGAATACTTGTTTAAGAGAGTGATGTGGGATCTAAGTTTGTTGCTGAAAACACCCTAGCCGCCGACGGCGCCCACTCCCTGTTGTACACCACACCCCCCCCCCCCGGGGCCCCCCCAAAACACAAAAACCCCCGGTGGCGGGGCTTCTATGATTTATTGATGATAGAACACAATTTAGTATCTCAAAATTTTTAAGCCGATAAGGTTGGGCCCTATGAAGGGGAAAAAACAATCTCAAAAGAAAATGTAAAATTAAATAATTGAACAAATTAATCTAAGATCTCCTAAATTAGTTCATGTAAAAGTGAATTATTGGATAAGTTAGTCTTTTTAACTCAACTTATCAAATGGACTAATTTTTTTTATTATTCAATTTTACAGGAATCAGTTTGTTCAATTTGAAATTTCACAATGACCAATTTAAGAATTTTATTTTTTAAGGATCAATTTATTTGATAATTTAATTTTATAAGAATCAATAGATTTTATTTTATCGAAATCAATTTAATCGAGAGGAAATAAAATAGGTGTTTTGTCTTTATTGATTTGTGACTGCCGACAAAGCTAACGAGCTAGTCCATGTTTGCGAATCTCTCTAAACAGTTTTTTTTTCCTCCCAAAAAATGATGTTTGAAAAAACAATCTTGTTTGGGTGAATTTAATGTAAAATTTAAGCTTTAACTATATGGGAAAAAAAAAGCTGTATTTGTTAAATAATTTAAAGCTATGTTCTGGGCATTTTTTTAGCATACAGTATCCACGATGTTATATTTTTAACAAATTGACCTGAATATCAAATATTATATAATATAAATAATATTTAATTAATTTGTAAAAATAATCAGATTGCTGTAGTTTAAAAACTTGTAATCAGGTTTTTTATATTAAATAGAAATTTATTATCAAATCTCTATCTAATTGACCAAAGTAATTTTTTCTTCTACCTTTCATCCCAGCCCTCCACCCCTCACGACAACCCTTGCCAGCAGTATTACCACCAGCAGCATAAACACATTCTCTTACCCCCTTTTTTGAATTAATGGTGGCTAAATTCAACTCCACCACCATCAATCCCTAACCCCCAATGGGCCTTAGAGAACCTCACGGGGGAGGAGGCTAATCACCTTAGATTCTGAAAGCCGCAGGGTGGAAGGTCACACGCATTCAACGAATCTCAAACCCCTTTTGCGGAAAAAGGTGCATACAACTATAGCAAGCTAAGAATATGGCAACTCACAATGTACGAAAACATTATATTCCTAGATGCTGATCTTTTAGTCCTCAAGAGCATCGATGATTTGTTCGGGTACGACTGTGTACCCTCAATTATCGGCTGCGCCTAATGAGAACACACTATGCAACTCGGGCTTAATGGTAATTGAGGCATCACAGTGCATGTTCGAGAACATCATGAGGACAGTTTCTATAGTGCAATCATACGATGGGTTGGCCAAGGTGGCGGTGAGAAGCATGAGGTTCCGGTGGAGGACTCGTATACCATACATTATTTGGGGTTGAAGCCGTGGATGTGTTACAGGGACTAGATTGCAGCTAGGACATGCGGGACCACAATGAGTGGTGGTGCATGAAGGGGGCATGAAGGGTTCAGCGGGTGTGTGTGGTGGGGATTGTGGTGAGCAGAGGGAAGGGATGTAAGGTATAACAAAAGAATATTCTAAAAATATTCTAATTAAATTCACAGTTTTATAACAGTAAATTAGATAGAAATTTGGTTGTAAATTTTTATTTAACATAGAGATTTGATTATAAGTTTTTAAATTAAGGATCTAATTAAAAATTGAGTAAAATTATAGGGATTCATAGCTTATATTAAAACCTATAAACAACCATCCTATATCTCTTGTAATTTTACCACATTAAAGTAACCTTTCTATATTATCCAAACAATATAGCTTATATTAAAATCACTTTTCAGCTGAATTATCCAACCGTAAATTGATTCTCAAATAAGTGATTATGATAAAAATCAATTATTTAAATAAGTGATTATTGAAATAAGTTTAATTTTTCAACTTTCCCAAACACAATCTTAGTCAGTTATTTTTTCAACTAAAATTTGCACTAGCACATGGTTCTAAAAGCTGAATCGATTATCAAAACGAATATAACACTGGATATACTCAAGTCCCACATTAATTAATTTATAAACTTTCTACTTTTAAAATTATTTTGCACTAGAGGCTTGCTGGCCACTATCATGTTCGTTAAGCCACATTTTTTTAACTTGTTTGATTATTGACATAATTAAATGGATTTCTTACATAAATAAAATAAAAAAAGATATTACAACATTCCTTACTTTTCATCCGTTTACATATATGTTCTTTTTTTTATATATATGATAGAAGTAAACTTAAACCAACTTCAGTACAAATTCAATATATCATTTGGAACCGACAAGAAGTCAATTTAAATCCACTTCTGCCTCATTCAACCTACAATTATTATATGCATGTGTCACGTCATGTTAGAATAGAACTAAGTCTATTTAAATTGATTTTTGTTTACAATAGAGTTTACAATAGAAGTCGATAAAAAGTCAATTGTGGTAACATATAAAAGTCGACTAAAGTTGACCTCCATGTAAAATTTTTTTTATTAAGTCTACTTCTCACTGTGTCTGACACACCCTGACAAGTCTATTATAATTGACTTCTATAGACAATTTAACTTCTAGAGACAATATAAATAGAGAGCTCTCGGATCAGCATTAGCATGTTAGAAAAATTGAGTGATTGAGTGTAAAAAAGTATACTGAGAATATGATAAAGAGTTATGTTCACATTTTCGTGTATTATAATGGTGAGATTATAAACATAATGGAGGGGGAGACATTTTATAGTGACAATCAAGCTTAGTTGGTTGTCCATCTATCAATTAGTTTATTAGAGATGCAAAGCCGAATACTAGAGGAGTACGAGGGAAACAACAAGCAAATCTCAAAAATCTTTCTCTAGGATGCCGGTTGATTTTGGGCCAAATGGGATCCAATATAGAAGGTGGCGAATTCGGAAGGAAGAACACATCGATCATATATTTGATCATTTTTACCCATTTGCTGAAGCTCGCACAATAGAGTTATTTGTCAAACTCGAAGATAGTTCTTTTAGCTTTGGATGCTTAGCTCTGGGTCCATCACTTGTTGTACCGAATGCATCCACAACCTTTTAAGTGTCCCGTGATCACATGCAAAACTCATATGATGACTTAACTTCTCTAAGTTTTGAACAACCTTGTCAGACAACCTTGAAATAGGGAATCACCTACTGAAGTTGACTAAAACCAGTTTGTGAGATCTCTGACATGCCTAAAAAGTCAATTATAATCAACTTCTTTAATGCTCTGACGTCTCTCTTGAAAGTCAATTTTAATCAATTTCCGGCCTGTGTCCCAAGTTGATTTTAATCAACTTCACTCATGGCCTAACACACAACAGAGGTTGTGCCAGTTCAACTATCCATTACAGGTGTTCGTCTAAAGTCGATTTTAACTGACTTTCATGGTTTTTCTTTTACATTATAATTGACTTCTATTATGGAAAAATCAGGACAAATATATTAACGGATGCAAGTTAGGGAATGTGTGTAATATGTTATATTTTTATTTTATTTATGTGAAAAAACGTAATTAAATAGAGTTATAAATCTATGCTTATGTTTTGATATGCATAATTCACGTGGTACATTTCTAGAAGCAAGTAAATTAAAATTAATAAAGTCACTTGTCTCTTGACAAGTAACTATTGCACTTTAGGAAGTTACCGAAGACATGCATGTCATGAGTAAATAGGTGAGAGAAAGAGAAAAACATATTGGAGGACTAAATGGGAAAGAAAAATTGTGCACAAAAAAAAAAAGGAGTTATTCTTCCCAATAAATTTTATCTATGTTATAGATAACTCAAGTATTATGTTGCTTAGAGTACAAAGTTTCTGCTCTTAGTATAGTTATAAATATTCAAGTATCACATTACTTTATGTTTATTTCTAGGCTCTTTTTAGAGGTTTAATAGTCAATTGACTTGGCTAATCTGGATGCATCTTTTGCTATATTATATTTCATTGTAGAAGGGTTCTTAAATTTGAAAAAAAAAAGAATTTTTTTTAATTAACTTGACTGATTCGACCAGTTTTTGGCACTAGTTTTTGACCACTTCAACATTTTATGATGTTCATGAATTTAATCGATTTTTAAGAGTTTAGATTTTTGGTTTTGACTGGACCAGCCAAGGAACCAATTCC
Organism: Dalbergia cultrata; assembly: GCA_031216105.1. Lineage (NCBI taxonomy): Eukaryota > Viridiplantae > Streptophyta > Magnoliopsida > Fabales > Fabaceae > Dalbergia > Dalbergia cultrata. The sequence continues at coordinate 26,602,236 of CM062349.1, forward strand.
TGGTCTAGCTGGTTGGTCCAGTTTGATTTTTAGATACCATTATTTTCGGTAAGAGTTTATTTAATCAATGTCTTGAATACCTTGAGATCACTAATTATCGCGTTAAAAATGAAAACTTTTTTATTCAATTAGTGCATTAACTGTATTAAAGATTAAAGACGTTGTTTTTCCTATCAAAACTTTCCATTTTTAGATTTTTTAAGAGTACTGGTTAACAAACTTTGTAGAGTTTTCGTTGATTAACAAGAGAAAAATGTATGGGTGTGTGTGTAATATATATATATATATATAGAGGGAGAGAGAGAGAGAGTTTCCACTCAATTTTATTCTCACAGTTTGAGATGATAATAAGGAAAACAAAGTAAAAGATAAAAAAATCGTTACTTATCTTTTCCTTAATCTTTTTGCTTTAATTTTATATAGTGTGTAAATATAAATAATATTATAATAATTAAATTATTTACTTATTTATTTTAATATATCACTTACTTTTTTTTATCTTCTTATCATCATTGTATATGGAAAGAAAATTTCTTTTGAGGTCCTTCCTCAGACTAAAGTGTGGCTTTACCACACTTACATTGATTTTCTGTTGAATGTTTGGAAGTTGTTTACCCTGGTTCAAAAGTAGTTCTTAATGTATACTCCGGGAAACGAAAATGATTTATGGTTTTTTCAGTCTAATATTTTTTCTAAAACGAATATCGATGTTTGAATCTAAGTGGTTACTTCATATTAATTCTCATGTCTTCCTGGATAAGTTGAAACTGCTTTTTCTTTCTCTAATGACTTTTCCTTTTGACCTTTACAGCACTACCTATATCGTCTCTCTTTCCATTCCTTTATTTCATGGTGAGTTTAACTATTGACTAATTAGTGATCGAGTTTTAGTCAAGTGTATCACTAATTTAAATTGGATTGCTCTTAAATAAAATGTATAGTCCACGTATAGATGCATCAGATATGTGATTACGTCATATTCACATATTGATTAAAGGTGTATCCTCTTAAAAACAAATATACTGAAGGGAGTTGGGATGTCCATGTTTCTTAAGCCTTAAGGTGACTTGGGAGTTTTTTATTTAGGTTTTCAAGTGCTTCGGTTTCAATTTCACTCTTTATTTTATATTTCAGTTAAAAATATAGTAAATAAGGGAATACTCTTTTTAACTAGAAATATAATGATATTTTAGTTTGTGATAATTTCTTTTGATGGATTTTTTTCGGAAAAAAGTTTAATTTAAAAATCAAATATAATAAGAATTTATTGATTTTTGGTTTGATTGTTTTACAAAATGATCCCATTTGAATGTGCTTATATTATGAAAGAAAATATTTTTTTTGGTAATTATGTGTTTTTGTCATTCTTCCATGTAAAAGAAAATTATCATTCTTCACGATACCTTAACCACTGAAACCAATTTTATCGCTTAATTAATAATATATTTAGTTTGTTTATATTCTTATATTCTTATAAAAGATTAATATTGTTATCAACTAAATAAGGTATTATGTGAAATTATTTTTTAAGACGTTAAACTCACTTCTTTCTTTAACCTTGATCGTCAAATTTATTTTTTATTTATAAAATGAAATTTTTTTTTTTTGAAAAAATAACATTAAGCAGGTCAGTTCTCAAAATTAGAATTACAAATATTATGTTATTTTGAGTTAAAAGATGAATGTAATTATTTAAATTATAATTTGATTCATTTCCAAGTTTTAAAAAATCAAATATCCATGTGCAATTAAATTATTTCAAATTAGAGTGGCTTTTAACCGTAAGTTTCTTTACTATTTAAATTATATAATAGGTGTAAACAAAGGTAAATTTTAAATTAGAGTAAAATGTATTTTATCTCCTGAATTTTAAATCATGTGCAATTTATTCCATAAATTTTTAAAATGAGTATCACGATACCATAAGCTTACCAAATAATCTCTTATGTTAAGTTGACATTTATTTTCACCATTTATTTTGTGTAACCTAACATCTTAGATGTTTCTATTTTGTGCATTTAACCCCCATCGTGTTTTTATTATATGTACTCAATCCCCTCTGAAATTTCTATTTTATGCAATCCGACACCTCGATGGACTTAAAGGAAATGGATGTCAATTTAACATAAAGGTGTTTTGCACTATTTGGTAAATTCAAGACATAACATATTTGTACAAGTCATGATATAAATTACACATGATCTAAAATTTATTAAAGCAAAATGTATTTAAACCTTTTAATTATAAAATATAATGAGATATGTGATAGCTGCATGTTTGTGAGAGCACTAAATGCTTAGTGTGGTTATTAGTAATAATAATAATAAGATATTGATAGATAGCTTATAAAATTACATTAGAAAGAGTAATATTGTTGGGTACAACTAAATAAGGTGATGTGAAAACTTTTTATAGGTCTTAAAGTCACTTCTTTCTTTGAACATGATCGAAATAATCTAAACATAAAAGTATTTTATTTTTATTTAAAAATGAAATAAAGTTCATTTTAAAATAATATTAATCAAAGGAATTCTCAAAATGAAAATTACGAATATTATGTTATTATGAGTTAAAAGATGAACGTAATTAATTCTAATTTAATGAATTTTAAAGTTTTAAAAAAATCAAATATCTACGTGCAATTAAATTATTTCAAATTAGAGTGAGTTATAACTATAAATTACTTTACTATTTAAATTATATAATAGGTGTATATAGACGTGAATTTTAATTATAAAATATAATGAGATATATAATAGTTACATATTTGTTAGAGCATCACACACACACAAACACATATATAAAAAGAGCGTATTATATGAGATGAGTGATTTATTATAAAAGTAAGATGAGTGAATCTTGATTGTTGGATTTTATATGAATAGTCAAGATTAAAATATAAAGTTATATAACTTTTTTAAATAAGTATGTGAATATCAATTATAACTTTCAATCATGATCATCTAGCTATGGTCATATGGTCCAGATTTTCTCTTTTTACTCTCATAATAAATCTTTTTTCTCATATGATACGCCCTATATCGGTCCCAAAATGATTGAACACATCTTGATTTTTAATCAATTTTATTGATTGTACAAAATTATTCTTTTATTATCTTTTCACAGTTATTCTCTCCTCCACTTATATTATTTCTTTCCACTTATTTTCTTCTCATTTGCCATGGGTATTAACATGAAAAAAATTTAATATTGTCTATATTTTTTAAATAGACACTTAAATAATAAAAATGTTTCTTTAAGAACTTGGATAGAGAACTTTCTTAATGTTTTCATTTTAACTAATAATTGCAAACATTTTTTTTTGAATGTGCAGTTTCAGTTTGGTTCGTTTATTTGTTCCCATTGCCTATCCAAAAAATCAAATACTACTTCCATTTTCAAATAATTATCCACATTTAAAATTGGAAATGCTAGAAAATCATAAATTTTGATAGAATTTTATATTTAGAATAATGTCTCATAATTGTCGACCATTAGATCAAATAGTAAGTCATACCATTTTATTTCATTCAATCATTATTATAATTTCTATTAAAGATTTTGTATATATTTTTTTTTTAGATGTGTAGCATTACTCTTTAAAATTTTATTTTTTTCATAAATAATTGTCCGTTTAAGAAATTTAGATAATAATAATCTCTTTTAGCTATACCCTTATTAAATAGTGGAAGAGAAAGAGTAAATGGAAAAAATATTGAGAGTAAATTAAATTAGGGATAGATAAGTAATAAGAATAATCTTGTAAAATATACATAACTATGCTTAAGATTTAGACTTTCTCAATTATTTTCTTAATTTATATACATATTTAAAAGTGGATATTTATTTAAAATGCAGATAATAATTGGTTAATAGCTAAATTGAATCATTAAAGCACATAACACACATCCATAATAACGCAACATTTATTGGCAGGTGAGGGATTTTAATATTGCAAAATCGGAGGTAGATATTAGTTCCTATGCTGGTTATGTGGGTAAGAATACTTTCAACGTTTCAATTTTTTAAGTCCTCAACATATTATAACATTTTTTTTAGAATATATACATATCAATTTTGATCTCTTACAAACATATTGGTCTCTTACGATCTAAAAAAGGAATAGATTAATCCATCTTTGCTGGTATATACAATATTTTAATGTTTTACTAATAAATTAGTTTCTTAAAATTTAAAAATCTCTTATTAGTTTCTCATAATTTAATAATGGGAACAAATTGGTTCCTATGTGTAGGTTGATATAGTATTTTTTTTATTGTATGAATCTATATATAAGGACCAATTTGTTCAATTTTTTAAATTGTGAGGGACTAACAGAGAATTTTTAAATTTAGAGAGAATAATTTATCATTCGATATGTTTTTGAGAGACTAAAATGTGAGTAACTCATTTGTTTTGATTGTTGTTCCCTATCGTACTGTTAAAATGTTGTAGGATCTTCATTCATGTTCGGCAGATCTTTGACATCTGTTTTGTGGGGAATGATATCTGATCGCTATGGTCGAAAACCTGTTTTGGTTATAGGGGTTATCACAATGTAAGTGTATATGTCAATGAGTTGTATACTCTCTCTAATCATTGCAATGTGATTTTCAATAATTATCAGTGTTACTTATTTCAGTGTTATTTTCAACACACTATTTGGCCTTAGCACAAGCTTTTGGATGGCCATTATCATGAGATTTCTTCTCGGAAGTTTAAACGGTTTGCTTGGACCAGTGAAGGTAACCTATGAAGCATGGGTACAGAAAGGAGATATGGAGAATTATTTCAATGTTAACATAGAAACATATAAAATTAGTATAAAATTAACATAGAAACATTAATCATAAACTAAGGAGAAATGGAGAATCATTTCAGTGTTAACATAAAATATCCGTTTGATGGTTAAAAAAATTTCCATTACATCAGTATAAAATGCTCGTAGAATACATGAACTTCCTTATTCATTCTGATACGAACCTTCATTGAAATATGTACGTGACAAATTAATCTATTTGATAGGCCTATGCTACTGAAATTTTTCGAGAAGAACATCATGGTCTAGCACTTTCAACTGTAAGCTTTACTAACTATTGTCTCGTATCAGTTCTTAGATTTTCTCATCCATCATAATATTTCAAAGTGTGGTCTATTCATAGGTCAGTGCAGCTTGGGCTGTAGGTTTAATCATTGGCCCAGCTTTGGGAGGCTATTTGGCTCAGGTAAAATTTAATTTGTGCATTCTGAATTTCTTTTGTAGACATAAGATATGGTTTGAAATACTCAAGCTATATCGTCAAGGCCAAAGCTTTTTACTCCAATTAAACGAAAAAAGAAAAAAGAAAAACTCATTAAGCTCCAAAATAAATCTTTCAAACATTATTTACATAGATGAGCTGCTTTCACATGTAAATTGGGAGTTTCTTAGGAGGCTACCATGAAATCCAAATGCACATGATTTCATAGGAGGCGCATGATTTCATAGGAGCCTCCTATGAAATCATGTGCATTTGGATTTCGTGACATCCTCCTACAAAATCAAGTTGATTACTTCATCATTAAAAACCCTTAGTTATCACTACTAAGTTACAAACTTGAGTTGAGTTACATATGAAATTGTGTAGTTACATCCTCATTCACTCTAATGGTAAAATCATCGATACAAATGAAGAAAATACATTTGTGCGTAAGGATCCCACTTGTATTGTCATTCATCCATCTATCAACTTCCTAGAGTCGAAGAATAGAGTAATGGAGTAATTGGGTAAAACGCACATGAAAATTAAGAAGTTATTCTATATGTTTCCTATAACATTTGGGCATGGTATACTCTAATTATGAAAATTTCGAGCTACCAACGATGCTGAGATGAGTTTGATGTTTCATTTGACAATAAGGATTCTTGAGGTTTGCATTATGGAGGTGTTGGTATTTCTACAAGAGGGTCACTTTAGCTCTAGTAGATCTACTCCCTAGTCATAATTTGCAGGAACATCAAAGGGTCATGGTTCTTAATCGTTTGGAATGGCTCAGCATTTCCCGACCTTTGAAATGCCTCAGCATCCCTTGACATTCGAACAACTGATTGGTCCAAATGAACATCTTAGTATTCACCACCTTGCAATCGAAGTTACAGAGCTATTGCCACAAGCATGCCCTGTTGCGGCTATTGATGCTTTGGTTGATGACAGTGGTGGTAAGGATGAGGAGGAGCTAGTGCGAGTACCAGTTGGTGGGGGTGACAATGATGAATACTTTGGTTGTGAGATATAGCTATAGTGATGAAGACTTTGATTTTGAGATAGAGTGCATTACTCAGAGTCAACCATTGATGTCTTAGCCCCATTCTCAGACTATAGAGCATCCTATTCTCAGACTATAGAGCATTCTAGTCACTATTCACATTGAATTTGAATACAATGCCTACAAGAGATGTAGCAGAGTTCAGCACTGAAGTAGATGGGGGATCTAGTGGTGATAAAGGACAAAATGAGTTCTATGTTGAGTGATTGTTTCAGGACAAAGATGCTGTAAAATTAGCTATTAAAAATTACAACATCCAAAGATATGTTGACTTTAAAGTTTAGGAGTCAAGCCAAACAAATTATCGTATTAGGTACGTGATGTTTGGCAATGTGTGCAATTGGAGTATATGTGTGACACATTGCTTGACTTGTCAAATTTGGGAAGTCTAGAAGTATAATGGATTGCACGTGTACTTTTGCATTGCCTTCACAACAACATTGCTAGTTGAATGGTAATATTATCTTAAATAGCATATTCCCCGTGGTCCAAGCGGATCCAACATTATGCATTAGAGCATTCTAAGGATCCATAGAGTCTCATTTCAACTTCAAGACCACATATAGGAAGCTATGGATAGCCAAACAAAAGACAATTGCCATAACATATGGTGACGAGGAAGGATTGTACGATGAGCTTCCAAGATGGCTTCAAGGATTGTAGCTCAATGTACCAGGTACATCTGTCTTTATTACAATGCTAGGCATGATACAATATTTTAATATAACACTTCTATGATTATTTTTGCCAGTTCTAAAATGGCACTTTTTGTTCAAGTTTACATGTCCAATTGACCACTGAACCTTACATGGTGGGTGATGTTATTAATCATAGTGGGCTAATGTTTTGTTTATTTTGGACATTTCTTCTGTGCATTGCAGCTTTCCAACATTGCAAGCGATTTGCTTTGATTGATGGTACCTATTTGTATGGCAAGTATGGTGGCACATTATTGATTGCAATTGCCTAGCATGGCAACTCAAATATTCTCTTGATTTTATTTGCCATGGTATGAGGAGAGACATAGGAGGCATGGTATATAATAATCAGCATGGTGTCCCTTTCCCTCATCTGCTCCATAATCAGCATCGTCGTGCTTGGCATGATGTCACCTTTTCCTTCACACTGGCTGTCAGGGGTACCAACATGTAGTCATCATTGCGACGATGTTGATTTGGGGCTCCTACAAGCTGTGCCATGACTAACTTTACTAGCCATGTAACTGCCACATCTTTGGCTAGGACAACCAAACGAGGGTCTTGCAAGACTGTATCCATAGATAAGAACCTCTATGCAAAGCCTGAGTACCAGCAAGAATACTCTACTAACGGACATGTATTTGCCATGTGCATATAGTTAATGCATGTGTAGAGGCAGTCCTGCCAATACTGGTGGTACATGCTTAGTGGGCCACAACTTACTCTCAATCTCGCGCGCATCCTTTTCATTCAATCTGTTGATGTTCGCTGAGGCTTGTAGAATATGTTGTTGTCCCCCAAACTACAGGGGGACACGATCCACCTGGTGCCAGTAAACAAGCTCAAACCAAACCATGGAATAGATAGAACACCATACATTGGCAAAGGCATACACCTTATCAAGCATGAGAGCAACAACACTAGGGCTCATCATAAGAATTCCATATAAACTACATTGATTGAAACATATATATCAATCAACTATGCGCTAACCTTGTGAAATCTAGGTCATAATTTTTAAATTATTAAAATCTTACACCATCAATAGTGATGGCATCAAGAAGTGCACTGTGTTGCAGCAATCAAGTCCTCTATCTGGGTTTGATCTTTGTTGAAATCCTACCCACTTGAAAAAATAACAAATTACAAATTACAAAATTGTAAACAAAAAATGTTCAAGGAAATTTAACCGCTTTTAAGTATTATACCTGCCAACAAGTGGAAATGTGCAGTAAAAGCCTGCAAGGCGGAATGTCGGGATCCTAAGACAAGCCTATAATAACAACAACATGCCACATCCTTCGATGTCAGTCACTCGATAACTGGTCCCCCGACATAGATAACGATATAGTGTTGATAATAAGCGAAGTCCTCTAACAAATTCAGCCATTTAAGGTGAACCCAAGTGCTCGACTTGTCTGGCATGAGAAATTGACCAATCATTTGCTTAATGTAGGGTGTGCGGCGTTGCACCACCTCCTTAGATGCATTTGCACGTCGCTCTGGAAATGTACTCTCAAACTAACAAATGCTCAAAAAAGACCCTAACCTCTCCTCAACTGGTGGTACCTCGCCTAGTAGCTACTCACAAATAGTCCACATATCTCATTCCACTTACCTTTGAAATGCACAAGTACACCTCGTCACTGATGGGCCATCAATGCGAAGCCCGAGTTGAAAGGCCACGTCCTGGAGGGTGATTGTACACTCTCCATATGACAAGTGGAAAGTGAGCGTGCCTAGCTACCACCTCTCTACAAGAGCACTGAATAGTGCACATGCATACTACTAGAACCCAATCTGTGCTACCATCCAAAATCCTGTCTGGCATAAATAATACTCCATCCTCGAATGAGGCTGTTGGCAGCCTCCAAGCTTAGGTCATAGGACTTAATTGGGCTGTATGAATACAACGAAAACCATAAACACCAAGCTAATTATTGTTAAATAATAATGAGAGTAAATAAACTACCTAAACTAAATAATCTAAATTGTGTCTAAAATGACCAAAATAGACCACATTCTACCAAATAATTATCAACATCAATAATCAAAGAAAATAACGATTATTAGGTAAAAGTCTTAAACATTAGCAAGTTATTATTAACTAATAAATTAAATACTTAACGTAAATAAATAAATATTAAATTTATTAAAATAATAACCCCTACATCCAAGCAAGATAATAATTTTTAACTATGAACAATTAATAATTAATAATTGACTAATTACTTAAATACTAGCATAGACAAATAACTATTAAAATAATAATCCCTAAACTTTACTACATACATTAACTACGAAAAAAAAAAGAATAATTATTAACTAATGATTAAAATGTTGAAATAAATTTAAATATCTTAACATCCAATCATGCAATAATGTGTGTCAGCATCAAGCCGGGAAAGGTCGTTTTGCACCATTACAACTTAAGATTTAGAACTTATCTTAACAGAGAAAAAAAAAAAGTTGAGAAGTGAAGTAAAATAGAAGTGGGGAAAAAAAGTAGAAAAGTTAAAATAGAAGTCAGGGACCACTCTCCACGAAACCGTATATATAGCCATCTATGTTACTGGTTTCATAAAAAGCTCAAATGAAATTGATTTACCCTTTATTTTATATTGAGTCTTCTATGAAAATAGACACGCGATTTTATATGTCTGCTTTCATAGAAGTTTCCTAAGAAATCAAGGGTAAATTGATTTTATTTGAGCCTTCTACAATATCGCCTATTTAAAACTAAACGGTTCATTTTCATAAATATCATTTGAAACCTTTTTTAGTAATGGGTGAATTCTTTATTTTATTTAGCTAAAAAACCCTCAAGGCAGATGTTTGAAACTATTTATTCAATTAAGGATTACAACTCAATAGAATTAAGACAAAATACCTAAATTGGTCCCTTAGAAATATATCAGGGGATAAATTAATTCCTTAAATTTTAAAAGCCCTAAATTGGTCCCTCACATTTCAAAAAAATGGGACAAATTTGTTCTTCCATTTAGTTCTGTACAGTATTTTTTCAATTGTACGGACATACGAAAGGACTACTTCTGCCCTCATTTTTGGAAATGTAAGGACCAATTTAGACTTTTCAAAATGTAAGGGATTAATTTATCTCCTAATATATTTTTTAGGAACTAATTTAGCTATTAATCCAGCATTATATCAAGATATTAACCATGAAACCACAATAGTGGAATAGAAGTCATCTCTTGACCCAAGACAATAAGGTAAAGGAGTTTGGGTCATCCTATTTTATATACTACTATTCACTTAGTCATGAGTCTCAATCATCTCATCTTATATATTATTATTCATTTAGTTCATATGTAACCAATGTGGGACTTTGTCTCTCATTTGAAATTCCAATTCCAACATGTTTAACAAATGCTAATTTTCTTCTTTAGAATATTTTTGTTTGTGATTGTGTATGTGTAGGACCATAGTTATCAGACTCGACTTGGACATCGACTCGGTTAAGGCACTGGGTCACTAGTTCAACCAGTGGGTCACTGGTTTAACCGGTTGAACCGGATTTAATTAAATCAATATATATAAAAAATTATTGTGCTAAATATATGATATATATAATTTTTTACATACATATAACAAAGGATAATGGTGGCTTGGTGGTTGCAGCGCACCCCCACATGCTGGTGTGTGTGTTCGAACCTTACCTCAAGCATTTTTGAAAGAAAATGCTTTGATGTGTGGTCAACGTGGGTGCAGCATCTGGTCAACGCAGGTTGATGGGCCGGTTTGCTCGCGGGTTGACTGGGTTTGACCGGTTCAAATGCAGAACCGGTCCAGTGACCGGTTCATCGGTTTCCGGTCCGAATCCATCAGTTCGGTCCGGTTCTGATAACACTGTGTAGGACACTCGTTTCTCTGACGCTTTGCGAATTTATGTATTGCAGCCGGTGGAGAAATATCCACAAATATTTGCAAGGGGTTCCTTTTGGGATAAGTATGTATGCTTTTCTGTCTCTTTAATTTTTACAAAGCTTATGGATTTAATTAAGCTTTCCATCTTTGTCTTTCAATCATTTTATCTTTTAGTGATGTGATAATTTTCATTTGTCAAAACATATATTGTCCTGCAGGTTTCCATACTTCCTGCCCTGCTTTGTAATATCACTAATTGCATTTGCAGTATCTATTGTTTGTATATGGATTCCGGTATGCATCTTCAAATATAACAAGTTTGTTCATTCACTATAAATATCTCCAGCTTGTTTATGCTTTTTAATTCAGCCCAATTTGTCTTATTTGTAAACTTGTGTCTATTTATTTGCCATTCTGATTAGTTAAAATACCTGTAGGAAACAATTCACATCCACGATAGCAACAATGAGTCCAAAGATAACTTCGAAGCCTTAGAAAATGGAAACAATGGGTCTGACAAAGACAAGACGATTCAAAAGAATGAAAGCCTCCTATTGAATTGGCCCTTAATGTCATCCATCTTTGCTTATAGTGTTTTCTCACTTCATGATATTGGTTATCAAGAGGTTAGAAATGGTTTATGCATCTCATTGAATATATTATATATGTACTTGCTGTCTTGTTTCTATCCAAAAATCAATGGATCTCTCAATGAACAACATTATACCTTAGGTTTTCTCGTTATGGGCTGTCTCTACTCCTAGGCTGGGGGGTTTGAGCTTTACAACTAATGATGTTGGTGATGTTCTTGCAATATCAGGTACGACTTTGGCTTGTATAGTAGACGTTTATTAATGTGGACATAAATGTTTCAATTTTTATTTTGTCCGTATAAAGACTTCGCATGAAGTCTTTTGCATTATTCTCTTCACTAGTCTTATTGGATCTAGATCATGGCCTTGATTTAGTTTTTGTTTTGAGGATGAGTTCATTATTTTAGGTTCATATTCTGAAATGTGGCTTTGTAACTTTGCATAAGTATATTTTGATGTCAAATATTATATTTGTGTTTGATATCATATCATTTTGTGCTTAAATTTAAATACATCAATTTTATTATACGGTAAAAAACTAAATTTGAGCACAAAAAGCTATTGCTTCAATTATATTTTGAAATCCTTAAATTCCATTATATTTTGAAATCCTTAAATCAGTTAGCTAAATTGGACTTTTTTATAGTTGTAGATTTACTCAGGCTTCTCTGAAATTTTTTCTTCCAAACTTTTATATTTTAAGGCATTTAAGATAGCAGGATCCTTATAGCAGTATTGACATCATTTGACAACACTTTGACCATGTTAAATTTATTCCTTTGTTCAATCATTTGATCAAAAGTGAGCTTTCCTCTGGGTTTGCGTACCTCAAAGGTATATATTTTTACTATGGGTTTACTTTTGATATGTTGTGAGTATGGAAATGTAAACGTTGACAATATAAAAGGTTTAAAGACAATGTTTCAATATTGTAATATTTTGATTATTATTAATCAAATTGATCTTTTTTTCCCTATTACATAAGAGATATTTTGCATGAGTACTAGCTTCATCTCAAATGTTCAGGTGTTGCACTTTTGATCTATCAAATTATCATATACCCTTATGTGGAAAAAGCTTGTGGACCTATTATCATTTCTCGAATCTCAGGGGTCAGCTCTCAGTTCACCTGATTGTTGCAATTATTACAATTCAATATTTCATTTGTTGTTACGCTAAATATGTTTTGCTTCTCTGTCACCACTTGCAGATGTTATCGATACCACTTTTGCAAAGTTACCCATTCCTAGCAATGTTATCGGGCTTAACGCTATTCATAGTTATAAGTGTTGCTTCTATTCTAAAGAATATTCTATCCGTAAGTTTACCTATTTCTTTATGTAACCACTCATGAGTGGTTTTGAGGATTTAAAATGAGTTGAATTTTGCTTTAATAAATCTCAAGAGATCATTTATTTGCCAAGAAAAAATTTATCTTCGTTATAACCGTTACTGATTGTATTCTTCTCATTGGACTCAGGTGACCATTACAACTGGTTTATTCATTGTACAAAATAGAGTAGTGGTAAATTTTTAGATAATTTGATTGACTTTTGGTTGCTTACGGAAGTTGAGATTAGTTTTTGATGGAGCTAAGACATCATGACATGTTGATTTGGATACAGGAACAACACCAACGAGGGACAGCTAATGGCATTTCTATGACTACTATGTCTTTATTCAAAGCGATTGGCCCAGCTATGGGTGGTGTAGTGTGAGTATCCCCCTGATTTCCTTTACCTTTGTTTGACTTGTCATATGTGAAACCTGTTATTGGAGATTTGTATGAGGGATAAATATTTCAATTTATAATATGAAACTTGCATACCAATGCACTTGTTTCTTTAAATGTTCTATTATATAGTTTAACCTCATTAGTGTTTCAAACTCCATGCTAAGTTCTTTTATGATCTGGTCCTTCTAGATACCATTGTTTGTGGACTAGATTTAAAGATGCATTTAGTCTATTGTCTATTTCAATTTATGCCTCAAACTTTGTCAATACTGTAAGTGATTAAACATAAGTTACTTACTCCATCAGATTCACTTGTGGTCTACAAATTTTTCATTCACAAAAAATTAGATCTAACTACAGCTATGACATGTTGAAAATTATCCTAAATCTTCTTGTTATGATCTTTGTTAATGTAGCCTAACCTGGTCACAAAAGCGGATGGATGCTTCTTTCCTTCCAGGTATGGTGATTAACTAATTTGTTTGTACCTTCTATTTCATATGACTTAATTTGAAATCCTTTGTCCAGATTGAAATTTCAAAAACTCTGGCTCTCTTTCTACACCTTGAGTGCTCAATAATATGGAAGAACATATGACCCTTTTTTAAGAATCTTCATAGGCTTATGGTCTTGCACAATTCCTTTAAATCTTTAATGGCATAAGTTCAAATATTGCATTAGGGGAAATTACATTTTTACCCTTTTGAATTATAGGTCTTGTACATTTTATCTCCAAAACTTTAAAAATGTGCAAATTAACACCCTAACGTTTTCTGAATGTGTTTTTGCTCTTCTGTTAATTTTTCGTTTATTATTAATGAAAAGAGCACACTATGCGCCCTCAAACTTTAGGTCAGGTGCAATCCAACATCCTAAACTAACAAATAACATGCAGCTTGATACCTAAAATTTCTTAACTGTGTTTTAATTTTGTCAACGATGAATAAAAAAGTCAATAGAATCGTCAATTCACACATTCAAGAGACATTAGAGGGTTGATTTGCATATTTTTAAAATTTTAGGGGCAAAGTGCGCAAGACTAATAATCCAAGGGGGCAAAAATACAATTTTCCCCATTTATATTAATCTACCACTATTAAGAACAAAGAAGATACAAAAGGAAAAAAGGAATGGTGAATGGCATGTGAATTCTTAGTTTTAACTTCTAGCTATGTTTTTGAGTGGTTAATATGTTTGCGATGGTAAAATGAACTATTGTCTATCTAGAATATGATTTAAATATCCATTTTTTTGCTAGACATTATTTGAAGCTTATTGTTGTACATTTAATTGTAGGCCCCCATATGGTCTTCTTTGTCCTGAATGTAGCTGAAGGATTCGGAATACTAATGATGTTCAAACCATTCTTTCATGAAAAGAAGAATGTAGCCTCAAATCAGTCAATTTGATACAAATAATTTTGCTCAAGGCATGAAACAACTTTGGATAGTTGTCTAACTAGTAACCATGATAATAACCGCGATCACTAAATTTGGATCACTTGGTTTACTTTAGTGGAGCTTTATTTTCCTGCTAGATCCACGGCAATACATTGTGGGATTGATAGGAGAATAGTCAGTAGTTAAGGATTGAAGTGTAAGTGAGATGATTATGTCAACTCTTAATTTTTTTTTGTATGCATACTAAGTAACCCCTTCTAGACAAATATCTATTAATTATAGCTAAAATAACCTCTAAAATCACTAGCCACGATTAGGCAAATTAATATAAAACGCACACAAAATATTCTAATTGTAATAACTTCTAAAAATAGCAGAAAATATAAATTTTGATTTAAAAGCCACTGTGTAGGAAAACGGTGAAACAGTAATTTTTCTCAAGAACTAAGGGAAAATTGAGTATAATCTTAGAAAAACAAATCTTGATCAACTAAAAAGAATTATTCTCGTATTGAGCCAAACGATAACGAACTCAGCCGAACCCAAATCTGTAAGGAGTAAATTAATAATGGAACAAAGAGAAAAGAAAAAAAAAAAATTTCGATCATAAACTCTAATCTTAGTGCATTTTAAGATGCCGGCGGTTAAGCCACTATCAGTTTACTACATGATGTCATTGGTAGTAAATATCTAGAACCAACTCTGGAGTGTATACCCAGTCAAAAGTAATAATTATAATATAGAATTGTCATTCTCATGGGGACTAAAACTTGCTACTAGATCCCTTGGGCATGTCACTATTTAGGAAAATGCAGTGGGATGTATTAAGGAACCTGAATAATTGAAAAATTATAAACAATTGAACAATCGAAAATATGCAGAACAGTGAGTGAAAAGCAGGTGTTAGGAAACAATTTAATTTAAATTTTAGGATTTTACATTACCTGATATTAATATATTTTTGTCTCCAATTCACTTACAGGTTGAAGTTTTCAATACTAGTAATTACAATTCAATGTTTTGATATTGTAATACTCTTGGTATAAAGCGAATAAATTAACATCTTAATGTTATCTAGACTTATCTTAAAGATGAAGAAAAGGAATTCCTATAACCACACAAATGAATATTTTTATTCTAACAACTCTATGTTATGACAATTTTTAGATTGACTTATTCTACATAGTGAATTTTCATTCCAATAAATCATTAAGACCAGTAACAATTGTGCAATTAATTGAACGAATAAACAAATCGCTAAAAAAGAATATAAAATCTATTCCTTCAAACTACATTGTCCTTACCCTGACACCTAGAACAAAATTAGCAAGGCATGCAAAAAGAAATGAAAATGATAAAACTTGGAGTTATGTCAATTGATAGAAGCAAAAGAATCTTAGCCTACTCTTTCTCTTTTTTCAAATCTTCTAGTCAAATCTTTTATCTTGATCCTTTTCAAAACCGAATCTTCTATCCAACCTTACTAACTCGTCAAATCTTGTTCAAAATCTTTCCCTCAATCTCCATTACTGCTATCTTTTTACTTAACATCAAAACAAATTTGGTTAGAATATTTATCCATCAAGTATAAAATAATAAGCTAAATTCAAGTCAATAGAGTATTCCCAACTAAGGGTGGAGGATGGAGGATGCACTGTTATGCTCCCCCAAGGTGGAAATTTTCTCATGGCCAGAAGGAAGGTTTTTTTTTTTTTTTTTTGGGTTTCCCAGAGCATACCCTTAGCTGGCAGGTGAGAGACTAATCTCTCAAGGTATGATTAGGCACTTAAGTGGAGACCTTTCCTAACAGTGTTTTTTTTTTTCCATACATATGAATTCTAGGATCGAGCCTAGGATCTTATGCTTAAGAGATCTGACCCTTTGGATCTTATGCTTAAGAGATCTGACCTTTTTCACTCAGACCAACACCTTGTTGGTGTTTTGGAGAATACTAAATCTATTGATGTATCACCTTATGGGTCTAAGGTTACAATTTCAGCTGATATCCTTAGATAGTGGATGATGCTAAGACAAAAGCAATAAATAGTGTCTTGCAATTGCTGACTCTACTCTTGCGAGAAGCACAATCAAAAGAACAATGCTTATATTACATGAACTAGATCTTCAGGCTGTACTTGGATAATTTAGTAGTGGTCTTCATGGATGACCTTCTTATCTATTCTAAGGCATTGGAAGAGTATGAAGATTATCTTAGGACAATTTTAGCTATTTTGAGAGAGAAGAAGCTTTATACGAAGTTGTCCAAGTGTGAGTTTTGGTTGAAGGAGGTGAATTTCTTAGGTCATGTGTGGTGTCCAGTGGTGGGATTGCAATGGATCTGAGTAAGATCAAAGTGATGATGGGCTGGGAGAGACTGCCATAGTGTCTGACATCCAAGCTTTAGGTTTGGCCAGTTACCATCATAGATTCATCAAGGATTTTTCTTAAATTGCCTTACCAATGACTAAACTAACTTGGAAGGATGCCTTATTTGTATGCCTTGATAAGTCAATGAGCTTTCTAGAATTACAGGGCAAGTTGACTTGTACCCTCGTATTAGTTTACCTGACCCAAAAGAACCTTTAAAGGACAAGTTGACTTCTAAACCTCCTTATACCATTAGTTTGACAACATCATAGCGATGCTGATGTAGGTATAAAAGTGCACTAGAAGGGAGGGTTGAATAATGCTTTGCTACTTTTTTAAATATGAAACATTTCACAAAATGCTATGAAGCATTAAGCTTGAAGTGCAGTGGAAATATGATTAATTGTTTTAGAAAGTAGATCTCTGAAGCATTGAGTTAGTAATAGAATAGCTAAAATGATATTTCATAAAATATTAAGTCATACAACATAACACAGAAAGGAAAAGAGATCAGGGAGAAGAAAATATGACACAAATATTTTTATATTGGTTCGGCCAAACCTGCCTACATCCAGTCCTTAACATACGTTGAGGTTCCACTAAATATCTTTCTCAACCTGAGAAAGAAAACTGAATAGTTTTTACAGTAGCCTTCCCAAGCTCTAATTTGTGAACAATAGACAACCCCTACTGTCACAATCTAAGTAGTTCTTCCCAGTCTCTCTAAGCCAAACCTTGACTAGTAGACAACCCCTACAGCCACGTTGCAAGTAGTTCTTCCTAGCCTATCCAAGCTTAACCGTGATAAGTAGAATGCCTCTACCATCATGTTGCAAGTAGTTTTACCTTAGCCTCTTCGAGCTATGTCTCACTAATCACTGCTGGATCAAGGATACAAAGGTTTTGTGTTTGGGTTGCCACTCAAACTAACCTACACTCAACTTTCTTTATAAATGTACAATAAATAGACCTGGGATAACTTGAGCGACTCCTTTCTAACATCTCTTCCACGGAAAAGTAGACAGGACGTTTAGGAACTAGAAAGAAGATTTTTTCACTTCAAAGAAACTGATTACATGATATGATGTACCTCACAGGAAATGTGGAGGGATTTTCACAAAATTTCCATTCTTATGTATTCAATTCTCTCGTCTGCTTTTAAGCACAACATCTCCATTTATAGTGGTCTTCCTTCATGACCATTGCCTTTGATAAGTTCTCCAAGTGAACGTGTAGATCATCCATTTGTGTCTTGGAAAAGCAGTTTAGAAGAGTAAGTTGATAATCTATCACATCGGTTACAGAAGTCATTCTATAGTTGAGGTTTCTGATGTTCCTTCAGAAAGTGCTTTTTCACTTTCTAATCATGGTTTCTAAACTCTTTCTTCTAGAAGTTAGGATGGTTGACCAAATAGGCAGAATAGATGACATACTAGTTTTGAAATTGGGTTTGACTCAAGATTTGAAATCTGGAATTCAAATTTCCCTCATTTTCCTATAGCGTTCAACGCTCCACAATGAAGTGAGTTTTCTGACATGCACTTTCAGTTCCTTGATGCAGATTTGGTTTTCTAATCTTCAATCTGATCTTTATGATGATGAATGAATTGTGATTATGATGATTGAAGACTATGTAACACGTAGCTTTTAGATTTTGCACTATCTCTTTAATTTTAGCATATTTTCTGAAGTCCCATGCTACTTTTGAAGACCCTTGCCTTGGTTTCTTGTTCTTGATTTGATTTGCTTCAATCGTTGATGCATGTAAATGTACTTTACATGATATAATATTCACTTCTATCAGGCTTAATCACTTAACACGAGATAAAATATGTTTGCACATGTAAAGTGAAATTATTCTTGCTCAAGTTTGTGTTATGCATTTCGAAAATACCTGTTATGCTTTGTCAAGAAACTCAAGGTAGACATTAATCATTCTTCAAAATATTTTCTTTAAATTGGTTTTGTTGTCATTCAAAACAATATAACTCTAATGCTTTTTGAAGGGTTCTAGAGCTTATAGCTGATTCACTACCATGGCCCCAATGGCCTCCTCTTACCTTAGCCCAGTCGGGAGTTCATTATTGAAAATAAAGATGATGATGTGAATGCTGAGGAGGATGATGATGATGATGATGGAGATCATAATATAGCTGATGATGAGGAGGCTGAGGAGTCAGATCAGATCTTGCGTTTCTTCTTCTACCCCTGGTTTTATGCACTATTGCATGGATTTGATGCAGTGCGAACTGTAATATCCCAAATTTCATCTAGGCTAATTGACTCGATGAACCCAAGCAATTAATCTTCTGACTAGACAATTGATCTTGGCCCTATACAGGAAAGGTCAACATTGATGATTTATTGTTGATTAATATCATAGTTAGAAGACATAAAAGAACAACAAATAATAAGTAGAATTGAGACAAAAACCCTAAATTAAGCATAACAAGGACAATTTAATTTTAAGATTAATTTTCCTAAAAAATATTTTATTAGCAAATTGCACAAATCAAGAAGATAGTATAAAATTTATAATAAATAAAAAGTCAACAAAAGGTTAAAATATCAAATAGATAGTAAAGAGTTAATTAGAAAGATTAATTAATCCTAATTAATGATTAGAACCAAAAAAAAGAAAGAATAGAACCAATAGAAATTGGAGAAGTATCATGAAA
Organism: Dalbergia cultrata; assembly: GCA_031216105.1. Lineage (NCBI taxonomy): Eukaryota > Viridiplantae > Streptophyta > Magnoliopsida > Fabales > Fabaceae > Dalbergia > Dalbergia cultrata. The sequence goes on from CM062349.1 coordinate 26,621,901, forward strand.
TATAATAAATTATATCTTAATATCAAGTATGTCTAAAGAAAGATGTAAGGAATGACAAAATTGCCATTACTTAGTGAAATTACTAATATACCTTTACTATGTAAAGGAAATTACATGTATACCCTTGACTTATAAATAAATGACAAAGATACCCTTATTTTATAAATAGAATTACAAGAATGCCATTAACCTTGTCTAATTACTATAATACCCTTGTCTTGGATTAGGAAATTACCACATGTGACTGCTTTGATAATTACAACAATGCCATTGCATAAATCCCTAGAGTTGTCTTTAAGCAAGAATGAATATAAACCATTGGATTAATACTAAGAATGGTTAAAAGCTAAACTAATCTAAAATAGCAAATCTCTAGCATAAAATATTTAATTTATTAGTGTAAGTTTCTATAGACAACTTATTTAATAGTATGAGTAAAATATTGACAAAGTAAATGATTTAAATGCTATGATCAGACAAGAAAATACATCACATGCATCATAATCACATGCATATTTTCACCTATATATAACTGCATCTATACACATATAAGCTTGGAAAGTAAATCATGTGGTAATCCTAGAGTCTTATGACATGAAATATATGATACATGCATGCATGAAAGAATGAAAAATCATCCCATGATCTCCATGATACCCTATGGTTGCATCATCATTTATGGGAAAAAAAAATTGTGATTTGATCTTAGCTTGTATGTCTTAATGAAATTTTGATAGTTATCAAAGTTTTGACAACTTGTCATTATCAACAAATATAGGTGTGGGCTAAGCTACATTAGGCACATTATTTGGCATAAAAACAAATTAGTAATCTCAACTAAATCTTAACTAGTACTTACTCCAACTAAATGATCTAACTAAATGAGTTTTTGGAGACAAAAATCATCCCCAAACAAAGCCATAGGGTAGTGTCCTTGAGGCCTATATAAGGTACCAAGTTGTGTTTCATTGTGTTCCTTTACTCATGTACTAAGTTTCCAAGACTTCTAGCATTCTCTCTTATTCTTGTTCTTCCTCTTAGCTCTTCTTCTACTCCTCACTTCAAAGAAAGCTTCTCTATCATCAAACCTCACCTAAATACTTGAATCTTAAGCAAAATACTTTACAAGTTTTGCAAGAGTTACACTTTTAACTCTTGTGAAAAATTTTGTCTCAAAGACACTAGTTTTCAAGCAGAGATTCAAGAAGGGTCACCCTACATCAAGCTCTTTGTTCGAGTTCTAGGAGTGAAAAGAAGGACTCATTTTAGCCTCTACACCAAGAAGTAGGAGACTTCTCTTCAATTATGCAAACCTTGATGGCATCTAACTTTGCTCAATGTAGGATGCCATCAAGCTTATGTTTATTGATAAAAATGTTTCAAGCGTATGCTGTAAAAATATTTTGTGAACCTCCCATGTTCCTTTCCATTTCCAACTTGATTTTGTAATGTTTTCATGCTCAAATGTTGTTTAAAATATGGTGTATGTTCCTTGTATTGAAAGAAGTAAAATCAAACATGAAAATGATAGGTGCTGGATTTTTGACTATTTCTGGTAGTAGCTATTTCGAAATATTAAATTCACAGAATATGTAGCTTTTCGGAATAAAAATAGTTTTACTAAAAATTAGACTTACTAGAGAACACTCTCCAAAGAGAATCACTCAAAAATAATTTTTCTAGCTCAAGATATAATTTTTCAAAGGTCAACCTTTATATTGAAGATGCTGTCTGGCCCCTTGACACTCAACTAGCTTTTCTTTCTACAAATATGCAAAAAGTATAAAACTAACCTTAAGGAACACAAACATATAAAATAAATTCACTGAAAATACCCACATTGTTTCAGAATCACAAAATGAGCCACATTAGAGTTTCTAGACACTGCTGGAATAAAGTAAATTTGTATGGGTATAAAAATAATTTCACTTGGAATCTTTTTATAAAATTCATGTTTAGGGAAAAACAAGTGAGTAAGGATTCTGAGCATACCTTTATTTTCTTGAAAGAGTAAGCACAATGAGAGAAATCAATTTTTTATGGGCACATGCTTGAATTGGAAATAACCTGTAAAACTCTAATAACAAAAAATAACACTTTTTGAGGGAAAATTTGTAATTTATCATTTTCATGAGGGCTAAAAGTTATTTACTAGCACTTACCAAATTAATATAATAATAATGATAATAATAATTATATATATTCCATGATTACACATAATTAAGGATTTTCACTCATAAATGACTACTTGACCTATAAGCTTATGCTTTAATTAAACAAGACTTAGTGACCTTGAGACACATATGAAGTATGACTTTGATCTATGATTTGAATGTGTATGAAATATAGTGAATGATTATAGATCATCAATGACTCATTCGATGCATGAATGCTTCAAAGTGCTATATTTGATATGAGATATTGTCTACGAAATGATGAGGAAGAATGATCGAGCATGCCATGACTTAATTATGATTAAATGATGATATGCATATATTTATGATTTAAATGATATAATAAATGACTAAACTCACTTTTAACACTCGAAAGGGGCTAAGGTACGAGTGTTGCTGCACTTAGTGATAGTTAAATAATAAATAGGAGAAGCCTACTGCTTAACCCCTCACTCCGTCCATGGGATTTTCCCATGGAACAGATTTTGTGGTGACCACTACAAGAAAAACACGGGTTACTGATGAAAAATGAGAAATTCGAGCAAAAAATTATTTTTTGGGGTTTCGGTCATTACCGACGGATTTTCCATCGATAATTCGCCAGTAATATTTGCGCCAAATTGTGCAAAATATGGCGCTCATTACTGACGGATTTTTCATCAGTAATTATTTTCTAAAATTTTTTTATAAATAAATTTTTACCAATGGAAAATCTGTCAGTAATTATTTTTAAAAAAATTTAATTTGAAATTATTTTTACCAATGAAAAATTCATTAGTAATTATTTTCTAATTTTTTTATAAATCAATTTTTACTGACGGAAAATCCATCAGTAATATTGTGAAAATTTTAATTCAGAATTTAATTTTACCCAAAAAAAAATTCCATTGGTAATTATTTTTTTAAAATTTAATTTGAAATTATTTTTACCGACTGAAAATTCATCGGTAACTATTTTCTAAATTTTTTTTATAAATTAATTTTTACTGACAAATTTTTCGTTCGTAATATTGTGAAAAATTTAATTAAGAATTTAAATTTACCATGGAAAATCCATTGGTAATTATTTTTTTAAAATTTAATTTGAAAATATTTTTATCAATGGAAAATCCATCAGTAACTATTTTTTAAAAAATTTGATAAATTAAATTTTTTTCCATCAGTAATACTGTAAAAAATTTAATTTAGAATTTAATTTTACCAATGGAAAATCCATCAATAATTATTTTTTTAAAATTTTATTTCGAAATTATTTTTACTAGTGGAAATCCATCGGTAATTTGAAAATCTGTCGGTAAAGTCTTTAGATAAGATTTTGTACTATCTACCCCTCCTCATTCATTTCTCCTTTCAACTCACTCCTCCTTTCTTTCCAGCCTTTCTTTCTTGCTGTCGCACCTCCGCTCTGAGTTGGCCGACCGTTGCCTTGGTTTCTTGTCCTTGATTTGATTTGCTTTATTCCTTGATGCATGTAAACGTATTTTACATGATATAACATTCACTTCTATTAGGTTCAATATCTTAACATGTGATAAAACATGTTTGCACATGTAAAGTGAAATTATTCTCGTTTAAGTCCACGTTATGCAATTTGGAAATGCCTATTATGCTTCGTTAAGAAACTTAAGGTAGACATTAGTTGTTCTTCAAAACAATATAGCTCTCATACTTTCTGAAGGGTTCTGGAGCTTACACCATGCAGCAGTCATCAGCTTGTCAAGTGCTTAAAAAATAGCTTGTAGTGGGAAAGAAGCCTGATGAAAGGCAAAGGATTTTGCTACATGAGCCCCAGGTAAACCTGATGACTAGGAAGTTAAGGTCCAGGTGGAAGGAACCATTCTTGGTCACCCATGTGCACCCTGGTAGTGCAATTGAGTTGGAGAACCCCAGGATGATTTGATGTAACATTGATGGGCATCGGGTGATGTACCTTTATGAAGTCCCCAAGGATTTAGGGGCTTAGATGACCTATCTTGAGGTTGAAGCCACACACCCTCCTTAAGGGTCCTGACCGTCCAACATATGGACGTTAAAGCAAAGTGCTGGGTAGGAGACAACCCACCAAGAGATTTTTCTTTACTTTTCTCTTTTTTTTTTTGCATTTTATTTATCTTCATTTAAGTTTTGAGTTTTGCATCATATTTATTTTTATTTTTGTTTTACACTATTCCTTTAGCACCTTAGAAATCACATGCATAGGGTCACACTGCATGCACTATATTGACATGCTTGGCATTGACTTTATTTTATATTGTATGCTTGGTGGATTCATGTGTTGTTTGGATTGAGTACATGCACTTTTACCTGTGAGATTTTGAGCCTCTTTGATTGGACTATCATGTGTCATCCTTGTTTGTTCATGTGTGTTTCCCTCTTTGGATTTTCATTCTAGAACTTGCTTAGGGTCTTGTTTAAAAATAAGTTTCCATGTGCATGCTTGAATATAATTGAGGTACTTTTCTTGTTTTAGCCACTTTCCCATATAGCCACCTTTTGCATGTTACCATTGTTTAGTCCCTTTGATCTTTATGTCATGACCCGCCTAGGGAACGTGACCAGCACGTGAGGTATTGAGTCCTCACGGAAGCCTCTAGTAACGTAACTATCTAATATGCATAAATAAATCAAAATATATTTATAATATTTCCAATTTAACTAAACTCCATAAATATGATAATATCTCCAAACATAAATCCTGAATTTAAAATTGCGTAGAATCTATAATCTGGGCCAAAATCAAACATAATTAATAAAATAGTTGATATCTATAAAATAAATAAATTCATATTACGCATGTCCAGGATCCTGCCTACACAACTACTGGAGTACTACTAAACTAACATAACTTATAATAAGCCCCAATCCGAAGCGAAGCTTACCAAAAGAAGTTGCAGCACTACTGGGGAAGATTTTGTGGTGTAACTGTACCTGTAGCTAAATCTGTAGGGGAGGAAAAGAGAGGGGTGAGTTCATCAAAACTCAGTGAGTGAGTCTCCACTCACAACCCACATAGGACAACAACAAGAATACATAATATATACACGCAACTGTGTAAAGCATTTTATATATAATTACATATAATAATAATGAAAACAATAATTTAACTAAGTCCATGGCAACAACTAGTAGAGAAATAGAAATTATTCTGTACATAAATATAATCTGAGCTTAGTAGCTAAATTTGAGCCAATGGCTAATCTGATAGGCACCTAACTAGGTCCCATAATGGACACCTCACTAGGTTCCTTACTGTGGATGAGCTAGTCCTCTAACGGACCATTTGGTACCAAGGTTAACGATCAATCCTGTAGCCGTTAACTCGCTGCTCTGTTTCTCACTAATTATTAGCTAAAAATAATAGCAACAAATTCACTGTTCATACAATACTAAGGTTCATGACATTTTCTGACTGATAAAATAAATCTAAATCATACATACAGCAAGTATGGTCCCATGAGCTTTCTAAAATGATATAATCTTTCATGAAAAATACAAAATAAAAATCTTCTAAAATTTCTATAAATCATAAAAGAATAATTTCTGGGCATAAATCATTCTAAAATTCCATAAATAATTTATATAATATTGGAAAAATACTAATAATGACCAAAAGTATGGCCATGAGCTTAAACCCACTCATCGTTGGTAGCTGGGAGTGTGCTTTCACTGACAACTTGACCTTGGGGAGTAGGAATGGCACCGATAACTGCCACACAATACAATGAAGACATAAACGATTTAACTTATTTGCCCAAACTGAGTTTGGGATGATAGAGAGGAAGAATGATGAGAGAAAACCATGCCTAACAGCATTCAGACTCACAGATTAGATAAAAGAGATAAGGAATTGGCTAAATTTCATGAAGATCACTTACCAAAAGAGATTGATCGGAGAAAATAGAGAGAAACCATGTTTTTTCTCTCTAGGGAAAATTCCTTGGTGGCTAGGGTTCTTAGAAAAATATTTGGGAGTATTATGATGTGTCAAATATATACTAGGAGTATCAAAAAAATCCTCACAACAAACCGCGTCCCATTTATCGCCGCACAACGGAGACAGTGCTCGCGTATTCTCCCTTAACAATTCAAGGTTTTCTGTTTTATATATATATATATATATATATATATATAAGCAATGAAAAACAAGGTTGCAAAGTGAACCCCAGCGCCATGCATATGTTACCTTTATAATAGTTATAATAACAATGTTGGCAGGGCCCATGCGTTTGCATTTCATAACTTATATATGTATAATAATAATTATTATTATAATAACAATGCTGGCAGGGTCCATGCGTTTGCGCACAATTACATATATTTATAATATAATAATAATAATAATACTAATACTAATACTAATAGTAGTTCACATATCAATAAATTTCGTATTTGGGATATTACACTTTATTACCCATCTTTTTGTTTTAGCACATCCTTAGCCAAAAGTGAAAAACCATGAAAAATACCAACTTTTTAGGCTTAGGAGAGCATTTGTGAATTCACATATGTGCTTAAGTATAAGTGTGGGGGAGAGCATGAGGACACATTTAATTTAGGTGCAGGGGAAGAACAATGTATACCCAAAATTCAGCAAATGGTAGACCTAGAGAGAGAGAGAGAGAGAGAGAGAGAGAAATGTAAGGTCCATTGAAAAAAAATTTGAAACAAAAAGTTTGGATGAAGGTGCAGCACGTTGAAATTAAAGACCTGTAATTGTAATTAAGATGGAAAAAGTGTACCCTTAAGCACTTGTGCTCTTAGTATATGCATTTACTCTCCTTTGGCTTGAGGTTGAGTCCATTGTCCTATATATTTATTTACCTTCACCTTAGCCCCATTACAACCAAAGGTATGTCCTTCTGATTTAGTATGCATGTGTGTGTGACAAAATGGAGAATGAGACTCGTAGCAACCTTATGGTAATGCATTTTCATTTGAGGTAATTGAGTGTACATCATAACCTAAAACACTTGAGTGAATGAGTGGCAAACACTGACCTTAGGAGGATTTTTGTACTTGATCCATGTATCATATGTGAATTTTACTCTGTGTGCTATTTTCATGTTCATGTCTTACTTGTTGTAATTTTCTTATTTGTTGAAGTGAAAGCTTAATGTTATGCCTCTAGGTTCATTGGATTGGCATATTGTCATTTCTTTTCATACGTCATACATTTTTAGAATTGGAATTCTAGTGTTGTCCTTGTATACTGCTTCTCATCCATGCCTTGGTTTGGTTTGATTTCCACATGAGGATGTATGAAAGCTTAAGTGTGGGGGAGCTAGATAAGAGGAATTTATGCCACGTAGCTTGTATCTAATTCTTAGATTTTTGCATGAGTTTTACTATATTGTTGATGTGATTAATTAGGATTTTGACTTGTTCCTCATTGTGCATTTTATATAGAATCATTGACTATTGCAACGATTTTAGAATAATTATTAGATTAGAGCCTGTCGCATCTAACCAGTCTCTTTGAGTATGGTTTTTGTATAAAGGAGCTTTGGGTTAAGTGTGAAATGTAAAAAACAAGGCTGGGAACTCTCTGCATTGAGCTTGTAGCAGTAATCAATTTGGGAGAATTTGGTAGCTAAATAAAAGAGTTCTCGGGCTCATTTGAGCACATTTATAAAAAGAATTGTAATAGAACATTTGTATCTCTCTCTACATAGATCAGATTATGACAAATAAAGATGTTTTCAAAATCTCATGAAGTCCTCTAAAATGTCTATGTTCAGCTCAAAATCCATTTCTAAGAGAATCTTGATTAAAATCAAGTTGCAAGATTAAAGGTTGTCTATGTTCTGATGTTGTCCAACTTGACCTCCAGTTAGTATTTTCATAATATCTGGATCTACAGATGTCCGATTGAGGTATTTTAGTGGCATTGGAAAGGTTATTCATAGGCTACAATCGTGATTTCTAGTGCTAAGACATATTCGAATTTCTAAAAGGCCAAAATTGACCAAATACATGAAGAAGTCGATTCTGTTCAGAGCTATAGTGCTCAACATAACGCAAAAGATTATTTTAATCAACGTACCTCACTGAATGAGCATTGCAGTGCTCATGCGATGGTGTTTTAACAGCAAATTTTTGAGTGCAGTATTTAAGTGATTAACATAAATTTTTACCCTAGTTTTTGACTTACTTCAAGTTGCATACTTTAGGTTGCTATTATTCTCTCTTTACATCTTCTCTCTCTTAGGGATTCTATTGGTGAAAATGCTTTGTCTTGGAGATTATGGCAATGATTATTGCTATTATTTTCAAGTTCTCTTTTATCGTTATTGTTGTAATCCTTCAGAGATAAAGGAGTAAATCTTTTTACTAGTATAAGAATTTTTGGATGGACTTGGATGACTTTTGAGACCCTTTGTTTATATTAAATGTATTAGTTTTCTCATTTTTCTTTAGTTTCTATTCTTATAATTATTGTGGTGATTGCTATAATTTTTATTGGAATAACCAAATTGGCAATTGTTATTTAGGGAAACCCTTTGGGCATAAATTGATAGATTTATTGGTTTACGTTTGAGGGAGAACATTAGAATTAACCTTCTGATTGGTGGTTAGGCTATAGCAATTGGTACCTTAAATCACTGTAATTTCCAATTAAATTGAGGTCTCGTTTATTTGTTATTTTCATTGGTCAAATTCTAGGGATCGATTGATCACTAGTAGAATTGCTAGTAATTAATTACTAATAGCCATTAATGGATTCAATATTTGGTCAATGATAATTAATTCCAATCCTAGGAATACCTTACACTAGTGCTTTCTTTATTATTGTTATTAGCTTGTTACTATTATCTTGTAATTTTCATTTGTTTAATTTCACTTTCAAAACCTCCAATTTTCCCAACTAAGTATTGAAGCCTCCTTGAAAGACGACATTCATTGTGCCCTTTATTACATTTTTTTTATGTAATTTAGCATTAAAATAAATTATAATTTGAGGAGGTAGGTGATAGCCTCCATTTAGGACTCTTCCAATGTCTTGTCCAAAAGTGCCCCTCTACTTGCAGCATCAATCATACATCTATCAATAGGTACAAGACCCTCATAAAAGTACTAAAGAAGGAGTTTGATTTGCTCTAGGATCTAATGGTTAGGATAGCTAGCATAAAGGAGCTTGAAGTGCTCCCAATACTCATATAGAGTTTCATCAGTTTGTCGAATTCCTGAGATTTCCTTTTTAATGGAAGCGACTCAAAGGGTGGGAAAATATCTCTCAAGAAAAATTCTCTTCATCTGCATCCAATTGTTCATAATCCCATATAGCAAGTTGAAGAACCAGTTTTCTGTAGCACGTTTTAGGGAAAAGGGGAATGCTCTGCGCCTAATATCCCCCACCTCTACCATTAGGTCTCATGCTAGAACATACCACGTGTAGCTTCTTTAAATGCTGGTGTGGGTCTTCTCTAGATGGCCCAACTTGGGTAAAGCATGAACCATATACCCTTTTATCTCAAAATCAGTGTCAAGACTAGGGTATGTAGTTGCCAGGGGCTGCTGGGCAAAGTTAGAAGCAGTGAGCTCCTTGAGTGTCTTGTCGCAATCTTCAATATTTCCTATATCTCTTAAAACAGTAAACAAAGGATCAGAATGCTCAGACAATTCCTCTTGTTAACATTTTGCCTATCTAATCCGCCTTAAAGTTTTCCTAATTTCATAATCAAGAGGTATCAAATTGCTGGCATACAGGGAACGCCTTGTACAAGGGAACAATAAAATACATTAAAATAAATAAATAAAATTAAAAAATTGACATAAAATAAAATAAAATGGAAAAATAAATAATTAAATTCTAATGCATTCCCGACACGGTGCCAAAATTTGAATGGAGACTACCACCTACCTCCCCAAATAAGAAATTATTTTATTCTAAGTTGCACCATGAAAATGTAGTAAAGGGCATAACCTAGGTCATCTCTCAAGGAGACTTTATTACTTAGTTGAGAAAATTGGGGGTTTATGAGAATGAAATTAAAGCAATTAAAATTAATTAGTGAAATTCAATGACAAAATGGCACCAGTGTAAGGTATTCCTAGGATTAGAAATTAATTATCATTGACCAAATATTAAACACATTAGTGGCTATTAGTAATAAATTACTAACAATTATATTGGTGATCGATTGACCTCTAGAATCTGACCAATGCAAATAACTAATAAATGAGATCTTAATTTATATAGAAATCATATTGATTTAATGAACAAGTTGTTATAGCCTAACTGCCAATCGAAAATTCAATTCTAATGTTCTCCCTCAAATATAAACCAATGGATCCATCAATTTATGCCCAAAGGGTTCCCTTAAACGACGATTGCCAATTTAGTTATTCCAATAAAAATTGTAACAATCGTAATAATAATAATTATAAGAATAGAAACTGCAAAAAATTGAGAAAACTAATGCATTTAACATAAAATGGAATCTCAAACATCATCCCAATCCATTTGGAAACCCTTACACTTGTAAGAAAACCTACTCCTCCATCTCTGAAGGATTACAACAGTGAATCTAAAAGTGTACCTGAAAATAATAGCAAGGATCCTTGTCACAATCCCCAAGAAAAAAGTAAATTCAACTATGGAATCCCTAAAGAGAGAAGAATAAAGAAAGAGATGTAGAAATAGAGATAGAGAGAAAAACCTAGCAACCTAAACTGTGCAGCCAAAACTAAAACCAAAGCTAGAGTAAAAGTTTGTGTCAATTCTTTAAATACTTCTCCCTAAAATCACCTAAAATGGGCCTATAAACATATTAATAATCTGTTATACCATCATTACACCAGCACTACATCATCGAAATGAGTGCTACAACACTCTCCAAAGAGTGTTGCCTTGAGGTTTCTTTTTGGTCCTTCTGCTAAGCATAGTTACACTTATCCGAGAGTGAACTTTCGCGTTTTCATTCCTTTTCCGCTCCAAGCTCTTTCCTAAGTGTTCCCAGCCTTGTTCTTGACATTTGCATTTGATCTAAAGCTCCTATGCATAAAACCATACTCGAAGAGACAAGTTAAATGCAACAAGGTCTAATTACAATTTATTCCCAAAAATTAGTGCACTAGCCAATGATTCTTTCAAAATTACACAATGAGGAACAACCAAAAAATCTCAATTATTTACATTAGTAACTCAGTGAAACTCATGCAAAAAACTAAGGTTTGGTAGCAAGATAAGTGGCATAAATGTCCCTTATCACTCCACCCCCTTATTATTGTCATTCCTATCTAAATCATCATCAATTCTTCATTATTGAAGTTGTTGCTTCCACTGCCCTTGGATTTTCTTATGGCTGCAATGGCTTCTTTAACCTCCTTTACTTATTCATGCATCATGGCCCTAAACTCATCATCTCTTAACCCAAATTTCTTTCATTTGTCATGGCTTTTCGATGGCCTTTAGGTGGAGACAAAGCTTTTTCTTGAAGAGTAATGAAGATTCATGCAATAGAGTGAAAAGGTTTCAATTGACCTTTTTTAATATTATTAGGGATGTCATCAACTTTTACGACAAATGGAGATGCCCCCTATAACACCCAAAAAATTATTTAAAAATTAATTTGAACTTAATTAGTCATTCTTTCAAAAACCTAACAGACGTAGCAATGATGACAATGGCCCAATGGATGGTTTGAAAAAAAAATTGCAAGCTAGGTGTTAATAGTGACCTTGTGGGCCCATGGCTCGGGATAGCAAAAACCCCAAAAATTAGGGCCGGAGATGCCCGAAATTAAGAAATTATAATATTAAGGTTAGAAATAGTTAGGAACAAAGATTTTATACTTGGAATTAATTTTTGGGCAATGTTTGATTACCTGGGTAAGGTGTTTTACCTGTTCGGTAAAATTTCGTTGTGCGATTTCTAACACCGAAAGATAGTTTAATCTTTATAAAAAGATAATGATTATTTTTTAGGGCCAAGTGTAAGGCTAAGATTTGATCTTGATTTATAAGATTAAATCCTAGCCATTCATCTTTTTTTATTAGTAGAAAGATACTATACTTTATCTACACGAAGACTACATTAATATCAAGATAAGATAAAGCTGCCAACCTTTGTCACTTTTCTTTATTTCTTGGCAAGCAAAAGAAAAGCTAGCCAACCTCCATTTTTTTTTATCTTCAAATAGCTTGAAAACATGATTTTAAACCTCCAAACACCTAATCTACATTTGGTAAAACTTCAAACTCCCTTTACTAAACTTGTACCACTCATCAAGACCTACAAAACTAACCAATTGAAATTTCAAATCATCACCATTTTTCACCTTGATACCACACATCTTACTACCTAAGGGATGGTTTGGGCATTGGTTTGGAGGCCTTGAAATGAGAAGAATCACTCTTAGGAATATCCTTTGGAGCCAAGATTCATAAGCCATCAAAGTAAGGTTCTTTGCACCTTGCTTGTTCAATTTGGTTTTATTTCAGAATTTACTGGTCTGAAGTTGATATTTTTGGTTCTAATGTATGATTACACACACACACACACACAGATGTATTTGTATTGGTGAAGTAGTTTGATGTTGTTGAAAAATCATTTTTGTCAAAAGGAGTTTTGTACTATCTTGCTGGATTTTCAGTTTTGTCATGGGCAAAAACTAGTCACGAATTTTCTAGTGCATTTGTAGGTAGTGTCATTATTTAGAAAAATTATATGTTGAAGTTAACATCCTAAGCTAGTCCATGAATTTTCCTAAGCTTTGTTTTAGACTTTTACTGCTTTAAAAAAAATTAAGAACCAAAACAACGCTTGTGCTGCCTGAGTTGTTAGAATCAAAGCTGCAAATTTTGCTAATTTTGTTACCATGCAAATAATTGTTTATTCCTTTGAAATTTTTATAGATTGTTGGAAATATATTAACATTTAACCATGAATTTTATCCTGAATTTAATCAGTAATTGGATAAGATAAAAAATCATAGAATTCCAGTTTTGAGCTGAGATTAAGTAGCCTCTAACCACCCAATTTGTAGAATTTTATTAATGTAGTTAGAGAATGATTCTTGCTCTAAAATTTTTACATATGCTTAGGACACATTGAGGTGTCATTAAGAATTTTTATAGGCTTTGGATTGGTCATTTGGTATGAAAAATAAATTTTACTACTTATGTAAAAAATATGCCAAGATGCTAGAAAATGAACAAAAGTATTGAATTGATGAGATAGTGTCATTTAAATCAAATATGATGAGTATAAATGTATGCTATAGACTTTAAAGATTAGTTTATGAGCCATGAATGAGACGTACTTCTAATTAAATACCTACATGTGGTTTATGTATACATTTGAGAAAAGAAAAGTACAAGATGCATCTATGTGACAAAAGACCAGGTAGGAAATTCAATTGTGCATGTTCTAACATATGGGTAAAATAGAGAGAAGACTTATGTTGGGTAAAAAGGAAGACAAAAAGAGGAACTTATCTAGAGATATTATGAATCGGTAGAAGTATCGACTAGAAATAGAACTGTGTGAGATTCAAAAGAAGGAAACAAAATCAAGTCTAATGATCACCTATAGGAATGAGTTCAATCATGATAAGCAATTTATTTCCCATTTGTGCAGTTATCCACTACAGATACCATTTAGTATGATTTACACATTGTGAAGTTATCGACTAAAGATACCATTAGGTATGAACTAAGTCTTCCCTCTATTGATGAAATGAGAAAAATGCATTGAATTGATTCCTGTAGCCATATGTTAGAGCAGGGCCACTAAAGTTGAGGAAGATATATATGAGATCTCTTTCAACACATCAAGGGCATGTGAAGTTAAGAAAGATCACTACATTTACCATATGTATATGGATAATAAGTGAATTACTGTGATGTGAATGCTATGACATATGTATAATAAGTGAATGAATATTAAAAGAAACTCACTTCGAAAAGATGATTTTGAACTTTAAAAATGAACTGTTATTATGTAATGCATGATCACTTTTTCTTAATAAATCAAAGTACTTAGGGCAATGACAGATGTACTATAAAGCTCTTAGTAGAGCTCCTTTTTGTTTTTGACTTTGTTCTAAATAAATACTTTGTATCTAAACCCGGGGGTGTGGTCGAGTCGTAGGGGCTCGTTCACCCTTAACCAAGGGTTAGGGGTTCGATCCTTGTCTTTGGGAATGGAGAAGATTCTCCGGGCCAGCTATCCAACCCTTTGAGATGCCTGCACAAACTGGCGAAGGGATTAGTCACTGTGATAGATGGTGGATACCTTTGGGAGACAAAAAAAGAATACTTTGTATCTTGTATATATTTCAATAGAATTACAATCTAGTTACTGCTTGATTCTCTTCAATCCATTATAGCTACTTAGGCAAGGTCCATGAAATTTACAAGTAACCACTCCTGCGTATAATGTCATGGCATAAGGATGATGTTGTACTGGGGAGGATATTACATAATGGTATTAGACCAGTTCATCGGTGTAGGATCTTAAGGAATGGACTGACTATGCTTCCAAAATGTAGATAAGTCATGCCTTGAATCTTGTCTATATGATAAGATATATGGTGTAGATATGCATAACAGTCTAGTGGTGTTGTAGTTAGTTATCACACTTAGCATTGTGTTGAGCCTGATCAACTCAATATCTTTTGTTTGGTGTGTTCAGGAATCAATGGCAGACCTTAATCATAATAGGAATAGGAATGCTATAACAACTCATTTTTTTGTATTGTTGTGATAAAATAATTAAATGTGAAAAATCTGTAGGGATTTTGAAAATTTTGACAAACACAGTTACGATCACAACAACATGAGGATTCTGTAAAAAAAATAAAAATTAATTTAATATTATTAAAATTTCAATATAATGATATTTTAATTGGGGATATAGAATAAGACTCTATAATATGTATAAGGGCATATATGAAAATATTGATAAGGTTAAATAAATATTTTAAACCAGTAAAATTATTTAGGTACCAATAAAGTACCGAAATGGTGATAATCGGTACATCGAAATGATAATAACAAGTACATCAAAACACTAAAACTGGTATAAATAATGGATATTTTCATATCTCATATAATTTTTACTTAAGACATTCAAATTAATATTGATATTTTCAATATAGATACAAGATAAATTGATCCAAAAATAGTTCCACTAATTGTTTTGTCTCCAAGTAAGTCACATTTATATAAATAAAAAAGAAATGTCAATTTTCTTCCTTGCTGCCCAAACTTCACATTCTTTTCTCCTTTCCTTCACCATTTTCATTTTCTTCTCTTTGAAACTCCATGAAACCTTTAAGTTCTTGAAGGATACACTTACATAAATACATAAACTAGTTCAAGAACATTCCCTTTACATCAAACTCAAGCCAAAGCCATTCTTTTCATCTTCAAAACTGTCCAAACAACAGCATATGGGTGCTAGAAAATGGGTTTGAAGCTTTAGTTAGAGGAGAAAAAGCTAGAGAAAAGTTTAGCAAAAGCTTGTAGAAAGGTAGGAAAAATCTTAGTCTATTGCTTGGTGATTGTTTGACTATTTTGCTAAGATAAATTCTTAAGATATGTTTAAAATTATGTTTATGAAATCTGCAATTTATTTTCAAGATTTATATATATGAATTTGATGGTTGTAAAGGATACACTAAATAAAAGTCTTGTGGGTTGATTTAATTGCTACAAGAGATTTATTAAGTAAATGAAGAGATCTTTGATTCATAGAAGGAATATCTTGAAGTTCACCTAAGAGACTTGGTTTATTTTCTTGAAACTTAAAAGAATCACCATACAAGAAGTTGTACAAGTTTCTGATGATGCTCTCATAAAAGTTTAGTAGACTTTATAGAAAATCTCATCATAGTGTACCAAATTCTATATGAAATCTCATAAAAGCTTACCACATTTTATAGAAAAGCCTCATAAAATGTTTAGTTGTCTTCTTTCAGAAAAATGTCATAAAAAATAAATAAGATTTTGAACAGAATATCTCATAAGTATTTAGGAGATTTTTAACAGAATATATCATAAAAATGCAGGAGATTTTTTGAAAAATATCTCATAAGATTTCAAGAGATTTTTGAATAAAAAATCTAGTAAGAATTTAAAAGATTCTGAAGAGAATATATCATAAAAGTTTAGGAGATTTTCAAGAGAAAAGTCTCATAGAAATTCAAGAGAGTTAACAAAGAAAATCTCATAAGAGTTCAGGAGATTTTCAAGAGAAAAATCTCATAGTAATTCAGGAGACTTAACAAAGAAAATCTCACAAGAGAAATGGAAATATCAAGGAATTCTCAATGAAAAAGTATGAGAAATAGAACTATTGAGAAGAGAATTTATTTTTAATCATAAGATTTTCCTAAAATAAATGTTAAATATTTTTTTGAAAAAAAAAAGCTTAAGAAATTAATGCATAAATAAGCTTTATATAATATCAATCGCTTGATTGTAAGCTCATGGATTTAAAGAGGTCATAGTAGACGTGCTACACCGATTGGACTATATAAGGTTTTGACACGATGGTGTTACATCGTTGTAATAAAAGGGATGTACTAAGAATAGTATGCTATTGTGATGTAATCTATATAAGGTTGTAACACGATGGTGTTACATCGTTGGCAGTACATCATATGAGAAGTATATTAAGAATCATATTATCAAGCCTAAAGTTACTAATAAGCCTATGATGAAAAAGTAATAAAGCAAACAAACTAAGTATTATATAAACAACTAGAAAACCAATTAATTATTTAACAAATCCTATGGTTTATTCTTAAGCACAAGTGTACTTATAATATTATGTTAAATAAATAAGAAAAGGAATAAGCAAAGCTAATTATTTTAGAATACATTGAAGATACTTTAATTATTTTAAATTCTATGTTAGATATCATTGCGTAGTAAACTAATGTTTTTCCTACTGGGAATCTTTTATTCTCATTCCTGTTGTTACCATTTTTTTTACATAGATTGCAATAATGGTGATTATTTTGTGAAGATCCCTAGCTAGTATTGACATCACAGTATAGACCTTTTGATGAACTAATGATAGAAAATTTTAGTCAGTATTTTTATTTTCTTTTAGTGAATTTTGAGTAGTACCCTACCTAGACTAGAGGGTTCCTGCGTGAACTAGGGTAAAGGTTTGATATAGTTATGGATATTGTTGCCTTATCATCAGGTAATACAATTATGTGTTTTTGATATATTATTTATGTTCAAATTTAGTGACTAAAAGAGAAAGGGCTTTATGTTTGTCACAAAAATGGGCTCATATTTAAATATTATATATACACTTTTTAGTTTAAGCAAAGTTATCAAGTAAAAACTACTCACTATAAGGTTATGGCTTAAGTATAGCTTTATGGTATAAAGGTGTTACATTAATGGTATCAGAGCAGTTACTCCTGTTAGTGCCTGGGGATAGTCTGACTTGCTTCTAAAACATAATATGAAATTTTAGTGTCATGCAATAGGATTTTATTTGCTGAGATAAGAAGTAAAACTTTATATGCATGACTGCTTCCTTTTGAAGTAGTTAGTAGATATCATCCTAAGCATTGTATTGAGCCTGATCAACTCAATGCCTTTTGCTTTTTATGGTAGAAAACTAATGACTTCGAGTAGGCGTAGTAGGACTAACAATAACAAAGATGATAGGGTGCCTGAGGGGGAAAGCTATAAATGTAACGCATCGACTTTTCTTGCTTTAAAAAAATGACCAAAATATCCCTAGGTCATTTTTGTATAAATATTGAGGCCAGCCGATCCCAGCCACCTCCAAAGGGATATCTTAATATTGGGATAAGGTTAGCTGAGGATTGGATAGCAATCTATGCAAAAATCGCAATACGCAATTTTTCCTATGTACAAATGACTAAAATGTCTCTAAGGTCATTTTGCCCTGAATTCGAGGACAACCGACCCAGGCCATCCTCAAGGGGTTAGTTTAATGTTTGAAAGGGATTAGATGCATTAGAAATAATAACAGAGGTGAAAATCTCACTCTCTAGACTTTCTACACAAAATGACTAAAATACCCCTGCGGCATTTTTACACGAGAATAAGTGCCGACTGAGCCCGGAAAGATTTCCCGAGAGTTTGAAATGTTGGTTTTATGTGATGAATGATATCTGGATGGGTCTGGGTGGT
The DNA here is from genome assembly GCA_031216105.1 of Dalbergia cultrata. Lineage (NCBI taxonomy): Eukaryota > Viridiplantae > Streptophyta > Magnoliopsida > Fabales > Fabaceae > Dalbergia > Dalbergia cultrata. Next base: position 26,640,206 of record CM062349.1, read on the forward strand.
CCCGGAGAGTTTTCATGTAAAATGACCATTCTACCCCTAGATTAGTGCATAATGAGTTTAATTAAGCGATTAAGGAAACTTAAACAATATTATGCTCTAATTAAAGATAATTTAATTTTAATTATTAATCTTGAGTCAAAATAATTAATTGAGGTTAATTAGAGCTTAAAAGTACTTAAGGAATTTCATATTCCATTGTTAGTCAAAAAGCATCTAAGACATTATGTCATGTCATGCCCAAATAGTGTTTTCGCTCATATGTTCCTTAAATTTAGGAAACATGTTAGAGTTTGAATTTCAAACTAAAAAAGTTTAAACACATGCTTATGACTCCAAACAATTAATTACCAACACCTAAACCTTTGCCTAATCAAACTTACCTCTAACACACACCCTAACCCACATGAAATGAAATATTTTTCCCTCCCAAACAGCCCCAAAAGGCAGCAGCTGCCCTTCCCCAAAATGCCATCATATTTATTTCATTTGCCTCCCAAAAATCACATTTTTTACCATTCACTTTTTTGGCAAAACTCTTGTGTAAAAAAAGTGCTCATGTTTTCTCTCAAAGCTTAAGAAAGCTTCTTCCATCCCCACAAACAACTACAAACCACCACATCACCACCACAAATCACCTCTTAGGCACATAACCCTTCCATTCCTAAGCTCAACAACCCAAGAAAAATCCTTCCTCTCATTCTTTTCCTCTTGGCCGAAATACCATATAGCATCAAGAGAAAATTTTTTCTTCTCATTTCCTTTGCAAGAGACCAAGCTTTCTCTTTTCTTGAAGAAGATAACTTTGGTAGGGTTTGTTCTTTGAAAACTTTTTTTCTCTTGATTTATTTTTCAGTTTTGGCAAAGAATGGTTGGTTGTATTGTTGCTCTATTTTTTCCTTTTTTCATTTTGGTTGTGCTACAAGAAAAATGGTTGGTGTTGTCATTTTTGTCCTCTTCATTTTTCAGTTTTGGAACCTCATTTTTCTTTGATTTTCGGTTTTGATGTTGTTGGAATGGCTTAATGATGATGGATCTTGATGGTGATTTTGATACCACCATTTTTATGACCTCTAAAGCCTAAGGTTTTTGGTTCTTTTCTTTCCTTTCTTTTCGGTTTGATCTCTTATTTTTTTTCTTGTATTTTCGGTTTGAGTTCCTTTACCTTTATGCTATTTTCGATTTTTTTGGATGGCTTCATAATGAGGGAGCTTAATAAAGGTTTTTGATACCACCATAAACTTGACCTCTAAAGCCCAAGATCTAGCTCTATTTTTAGTTTTCAAATAAGCATGAGAAATAGAATGTTGTTGGTTAGTTTCTTGCTCTTTGTTCATTTCTTTGAGCTTGATGGTGTGTCCAAGAGACAAGGTTTTTGTAACCATGTTGTTAAAGGACTCTAAAGCTCACTATTTTTGAGATTTATTAGGAGCAAGAATCTAATCTTGTAAAGTTTTGAGCTTTAGATGAACAAGATATAAAATGGACTTGCATTCATGTTTATATTTCAAGCCTTTACATCTCATGCTTATATTTCAATGCCTTGCACATCATATTTATTTTCAAGTCATCACCTTAAACCTTGAAGACTTAAAAATGGACTTGCATTCTCATGTTTACTTTCAAGTCTTGCATTTCATGTTTATGTTTCAAGTTATCACCTAAATCTTAAAGACTTAAAAATGAACTTGCATCTCATGTTTACAATTTCAAGTCTTGCATATCATATTTATATTTTCAAATCATCATCTTATAATGTTAAAGACTAAAAATGATATTGCATAGCATGTCTATGATTCAAATCATCACCTAAATCTCTAGAGCTCAAAACTTGTCCTTGGATCTTAAATATAATTTTTAATCATGGCTACACTCATAAAAATGCATTTTGGCCATGACATGATAATGGGGTTGAGATGAGTTTTATTTAATTTTATGGTTCAAATCTTATGTCTTAGAACCATTGCAAATTATGCCTTAAAAAGTTTTGCTAGCTTGGAAACTCAAGGAATAGCAATGAAGTATTTTTATGAGAAAAAGATTTATTTTTTTTTAAACTTGGGTTTTGCTTTTTGTTTAGTGTTGATACATGAGCATTCAAAGAGGTAAAAATAGTTTTAAGTGTTGCCTATGTCTTTAACCAAGTAATGAAGAAAACTAGGATCTTGAAAGTATCGAAAAATATGACTTTTAAATGATTTTGGATCCAAGTTTTTGGCCACTGTTTTGGCCTTCTCATTTCTGTGAGAATCTATTAGGAAGGAGTTTATTGTGTAAAAATTTGTTTTACTTGTTGCAAAAATTATTTTTGTCATGCTAGGAAAAGTTAGAAACGAGAACGGGTCAAAGATACAATTTTATAATGCTTCTAGGAAATGAAAACTTTGCTACTGTCTTACCCTTTTAAATTCAGTAAAGAGATGTTTGGAATGAGCTAAATGTGTATAAATTACTAATAGATGATGTAAAAATTATTTCAAGTACTTTGAGAGAGATGAGCTAAATGTGTTTACTTTTCAAGTTAGAAACGAGCTAAATGTGTTTACTTTTCAATGAAACGCTGATGATGGCAATGCTTATGTGAATCATTGTGTGATGAATTGCAATTATGATTGAGATATTTGAGATGCATATTGATGAATTTTATAGCATGTAGCAAATTTAGGAAATTCCGTTTTCAGCCATTATGCTATCGAATTTTCGCCAAATTTGTGAACTTAGAAAAATTGTGAAATCGTGAGCCTAAATATTAAGTCATGCCAATGCTCCTAGTTGTATACACATGTGCATCTCTAACTTATATGCTAAGATTAAACGTGACATGAAACACATGAAAATGATCCTCTAGACTCTAGGAATTAATGATTATGAGGGGTGATCCAAAGAGGTTGCATACCCATGATAAGAAAGTTAAGTTAAAGAAAGGAAGTGATGCATTTCCCTCTCTATTACCCCATATTAAATCTACTGACTTCTAGTTAGGTTGAGCTCATCCTAGGTGATCGGTAACGTAGAGATTTGGTGGTTATGTTAAAATTGCCAGGAAAGGTAAGATGGTTGGATTATGGTGTTCATGAGAGAGGGTGGATATTATGAAAAGAACTTAAGAGTTTAGTTATAAGAAAGTAAAGCAAAGGTGCATATACATATATTACATCATTCTCCCATTAGTGCATCTAATCATGTGATATGTGCTAAGTGATTTTAGTCCTCTAGCTTTTCTTCCTACTTATATGTCTGGCACTATGTTGTGTTTTAGACTTATATGTTACTCATGCTCCTATGGTATTGTCATGCATATATGAGATGCTTGTTGCATTCATGACATTAAGACCCATATTAAAAGATACCCACTTCGGATAAAAGGATTTTGAGAAATATTAAAAATTGAGCCTTATGCATACACACCCCTTTCATAATGAAAACCAAAGTGGCTGGGGATGATGACGATAACACTTGTGTTAGAGTCGGGAAGCCCTATTGAGAATCTTGAATGAGTTTCTTATCCATCTCTTTTCTTCCTTGTCATCTCTAGATGAGGATGAAGGCGTTATTCGTGATTTTGCCTGAGATATGGGCGTCAGAGCTACACTATGAACCGGATTAGAGGGTCACAATCGAAGCGAGGAGATAGCTTTCTTTTGGACATTAGCTTTAGGGTTATTACATCCCATACACCCATGCTTAGTCTAGTCCTTTGATGGCTATGTATCGGGAAATAGTTTAGTTTTGTTGCAATCATGCTTAGCTTTTGATCTACTACTGTATGTGAACCCCTAATAGTGGAACTATTATCTTTGAATGTCTTTTATGTACATAAGACGTCATGACTACGTTATGGATATGACATGTTAATTTGGTATGTGTCATGTTATGCTATGGCCTTTATATATATTATAATGAGGTTTATGCGATTTGCTACTATTATGCGTGTATTAACCGATATCCACATACACACGTGGCTCACATGTTGGTTTTAAAGTTAAAAAAAATTTAGTCATATTTTTATCACTCGTATTCTAAAGAAGAATAAGTTAAATTTTGAAACAAAAGTGTAACAACTAATAATTAACCGGAATGTGGCTCGAGCATATTAGATTAAAAGTTAGGGTGTTACAACAAACATTACACGTGATTTTCGAATATGACCCAAGCAATCAGGGAGCAAGCTATGGCTACAAAGTATATGATAAGCACTATTAGGAGGTAAGCTCATGAAAGATATTAGAAAAGGCTATTTGTGGTAGTCCAAGGAGCAAGAACTACCCAAAATTCGAGGAACCTAAACCCAGATAAGAATGAAAAATGGATTAAGTAATAGAGAAGAATCTTTGAAGTATCAAAGTGATCGAACTCATAAAAAATGGGTTATGCTGCCTAGGCCTTGGATGCAAATGTTGATTTCTGGTGGATAAGTACTAGAATGCTAGTTGAGGAAGCGAACATTGAAATGACTTAGGATTCTAGTCAAAGATGTTTTCTATGAAAAGTATGTTCTTTTTTCCATAAGAAATGTTAAGGAGTTGAAATTCCTAAAATTGCAATAGGGGAACATGACGGTGTCAAAATATGTTGCAAAGTTTGATGAGTTTTCCACAACTTAGCAATGTAATCCAAATAAAGAGTTGGAAATGTTTTAAGTATGAAGCAAACCTTAGAGATGACCTTTGAACAATAGTGGGACTAATAGGAATTAGGGACTTCACTATATTGGTGAATAAGAGTGCTCTAGAGGAAAAGTATAACTAGAAGCCATCAATGGCCTAAAGAAGGCTAGTACCACAGGGCATAAGGTTCAAGCCTACTCTACCACCACAAATGGAATTTTCCTTATAGGAATGGAAAAGGGAAGCAGCCACAAAGGAATCATTTGATAACAAGGAATTCCTAGAATATGGAAAGAAAAATAGTGATAAACCATGTGTAGCTAGACAGTATGTTTGTTGTCAATGCAGGAAGCGAGGTCACAAGATTAGGAGTTGTACAACTAGAGATATACTACCTCTATCTAGGCCACAACAACATGGACATGTTTTGCTACGAATGCATAATATGCTGCACTATTAGAGGACTTATTCAAGACTTAGGATGTGGAAAGCCTAGTAGTCAAGGATACCTATTTTAATTGGTTAGTGTGACAGAAAGTGAGCAAGAATTAGAATAGATACCATAGTCTAAAAATACTTTGACCTATTTGCAGGAGATATACTAGAATTTCCCACACAAAGGAAGATAAAATTCTCAATTGAATTAGTATAGGAACGGGTCCAATCTCAATAGGTCATTACCGGATGTCTCCTTAGGAATTAGCATAATTGGAGGAATAGGTTGAGAAGTTGTTAAGTAAACATTTTATTCGGTTGAGTGCCTCACCATGGGGAGCTCCTGTACTCTTGGTGAAAGAGAAGAATGAAGCTTTGAGACTAGGTGCTAATTATAGACAGCTAAATAAGGTGACGATCAAGAATAAGTATTCCTTTTCCAAGGATTGATAATCTCATGGATCAATTGAAGGGAGCAATAGTATTCTCTAGGATTGATTTGAGATCGAGATACAACCAGATTCAGGTTTGGGAAGAAGATATTCAAAGCATGCTATGGGCATTACAAAATATAGTGATATCTTTGGAGATACCTAATGCCCTAATAATATTCGTGGACTGTATGAATCAAATCTTTTGATATTTTCTCAACAAGTTCATAATTATTTTATAGATGATATTCTCATCTATTCAAGAACTAAAAAAGAACACGATTAGCATGTTAGGACAGCGTTATAGATTCTTCATGCCAAGAAATCCTGGTGTGAGTTCTGGCTATAGGAAATAAGATTTCTAGGTCAAGTAGTATCATAGGAAGAAGTCCCAATTGACCCAACAAAACTTGAAATAGTACTAGAGTGGGAAAGACCAACTACTGTCACGGATATTTGAATCTTTTGGGATTAGCTAATTTCTACCAAAGGTGTATCAAGGGATTCACCTATATAGTTGTACCTTTAACCAAACTAAATCGAAAGAATGCACCTTTTACATGGAAAGTAGGATATGATAAAAGTTTTTCCAGACCTCAAGTAGAAGTTGACCATTGTACCTGTAGTGGTCTTGCTAGACCCACGTGGTTTATTTGAGGTTTATTGAGATGAGTCAGAAAAATGCTTAGGGTGCATTTTGATGCTGAATAAAAAGGTGGTAGCTTAGCCTTCAAAATAGCTAAAGCCATATAAGGTGAAGTATCTTACACATAGTTTCAAGTTGGCAGCAGTAATGTTCATTCTGAAAATCTAGAAATGCCATCTATGGATTAAAGTTTGAGATGTTTTCTAATCATAAGAATCCTAAGTATCTCTTACATTAAAAAGGCGAAACCATGAGGCAACAGAGGGGATAGAGTTCATTAAAGACTATGAACTCGACTTGAATTACCATCCAAGACTCAGCAAAAAAACCTTGGGTATTTCTTGAATGATGACTGAGGAGACATAGATAGAAGAGATTTTTGTTTTCCGAAACCTTAAGTTAGGGGTAGAAAATAGGCCTGATAGTTTATATTTGGGTCAAATTTAGGATCACAGGTGACATTAAGACGGAGATTTAACAAGCATAACAAGTAGATCTAGAATTTCAGAAAAACCATAGCCTTAGCTCTAGTTGGGGAGCAGAACAGATTTGCACATGGTGAGAATAGGATATAAAAGTATCAAGATTGAATTTGTGTACTGAGATTAGGGAATATTCGTCATAATATTCTAGAAAAGACTTAAAAAGGTAATTTCTCTGTATGCTTGGTGTAACATCCTAATTTTTAACCCAATATTCCTAGAATATATTTAGGTTAACCATTAGGTTATTACTTCTTAGTCTCATTCTTTCTTTTTAAATTACTTAATGGAAAATACGGGTAAATTTTTTTATAAAATATAAAACAAAGTGAGAGTTACGTGAAACTTAGTCAATCATTGAAAATAAAACATCACTCAAATATAAAGGAAAGCACAAGCAAGAACATCAAATAATTTCACCACAGTAGATAATAACACACCAAGATAGTACTTCATTAATATTAATAATATGCCCACCCGAAGGTGGGACTTAATTTGATACAAGGTAGTGGACATACATCATGAAAGGAAATACAACAAAAACTGAAATACAAAGAAAGCGTGAAAAGATAATACCTTTACCCTAGTGCACCTAAGGCGGATAACCTCATAACAAAATAAGGTTTATCCCTATTACGTGTGGTGTGTGTGCACTAACTCTCCCCAAAAATCCCTACTGACAGTCGCGGCGATCCTCGAATGGCGGGTGTATGTACCCAGCAAACTGCTCAACCTCCTCCTGTGCAGGCTAGCGGAGTGGAGAACGAATGTGTGACGGCTGAACATGAGCTCCATGGCGGGGGCGCATCTCGGCTCTCCTCACCAACCTCGGCTGCGTCACTGTAGCCTCACTCCCCTCTCGCATGAATCGGGGAGTGAGGGCAGAACTCTAACTATACATATGCGTCGCTGGATCCTTCGAGGGGTCATCCTCCGAATGTTGCGAGCAAGGCATGTAGTCCGGGTGATCACAAGCAGCTGATCCAGTAGTGTAGGTACGCATAACCCGCTTGTTATGCATCCGTGCGCGCTCGAAGACCATGTTGTCGCCATAAGAAGATGTGGGAGAGAAGCGGTAGCTATGGACAGGGTGTATGAAGGGATGTCCTACGTACATGAAGACTCAAACGGCGTATCGTCCCTCAAAATGGTATGATCCGTGCTCTAGATCAAAGTGCACCTCCCATATGGGAGTGTCGATGAAAACCACAAACGTCACCATGCTCTGAAGATGTGACGGGAGAGAAAGAAAGAATAAAAAAGGAGTGAGAATCTTGCTAAAGAATCTCAGTAGAGTAACTCCTATCTAGGGTTTCATCGTTCACATCCTCAGGAACCTTGGGTTTATTATAAAAAAAAGTGAGCATGCATATAAGGTTCATTATTAAATTTATAAGTGCAATTATCCACGGTTCGTTCCTTTTAGAATGAATCTTAATGCATGAATGCAACATAGCAACTCATGGATGCATGAATATACATTATGCAACAAGTAATCAATCATAACATCAGAAACAACTTGTAAGTGGCATATAGTGGCGTATAAACTCTTCAAGTAAAACTTTCCTCTTTTCTTAACTCGTGACTTAAGAACTTATGCTTAAGCATCATGGGCCACCCTTAAACATCTAGGTTATGAGCTCATAACTCAACTAGTTGTCACTAGTTCTTACTTATCCTCTTGATAAGTGAAATCATAAAAATATAATCCCAACTACTAGAGTACGGGCTAGGGGGCTTAAGGACCACCTCTCTTAGAATTATTTCCTTCTTTGAAATGCTCTACTGGCATCTAGTGCACAGTGAATTGTCTGCTTTGGTAGGCTACATCACCCTCATAGTTTTGCCTCATCCCTATCGGAGTGGGAGAAGTATGTCTCAGTGCTACGTCATATAAGGATTCAGTTCCCGGGGGTGCTCGGCCGAACCGGTGTCACCCAGAACTTTATCGCATATACTTTTTCAAAAACATTCTCAAGTATTGATTTGATAGAAATTCGGCAGCATAACAGCTGTGTACCGAATTTCTTTCAAATCTACTTTATGCCACAATAACTCATGATACAATTGCTATCACATTCAATCTCTATTATCATAGTATACTTGAATTCACACAATCATACTCAACAAAACACATGCATCATTACCACATACTTGAAATAATAAACTCAAAGCATCAAGGTCTCTTAATGTTTTATGCTTCGACCCTTAAGGCCTTTAAACTTGAAATCTAGGTTCTCTATCATCACAACTTAACCTTTCGGGTATCTATAGGTTCATAACTAAGTAATCCTCACTCAATTCTATGATCATAAGTAATTCTAAACCTCAAGAATGCAGAATCCATATTTCACTAATTACGGGTACCTAGGAGTCACGTTTTTTACCCTCTCTAGGTTCGATCTTTCCCTAAGGTACTAGGATTAAGTCCTAAACCAATTATGAGTACTTCCTACACATTTAAACTAATTATAAACCATTATTTACTAATATTACCCTTGCTAGACAGAATCCAGAAAATTCTTATTTCTAAGGGATCTAGAACTTGCTTTTTAATTCTTTTCTAGTTTCTAAGTTGTCTTAGCTTTCTCAAATTAATTCCAACATCAAATATACTTGAAGATACACATTTTAACATAACTAAAACATCATCATACAGTGGGCAACCAAGCAAGGTAGAACCGAATTCAAAGTCATCATATAATGCATAGAACTTTATTTGTAAAACACATAAATTGCTAGTTTCTCTTGGAACCTTTTTAGGACCTCAAAAACTCCTTTGAAAACAATTTATTTCATTGGAATCGTCATAAAACACATAAGGGCAGTGGCTATTTCAAAATGAACTCAAGAGAGATTTAAATCATAAAACCTTGCTCAAAACATTTCTTGAGATCATCTAAACTTAGGAAAATTATGAAACAAAGGTTTTAGCACTTGTGACTAGATGAATCTTACTCTAAGATTCATTATCATCACAAGGCCAAAATCAAGTGAGTAAACACATATATTTCCAAACTTTGTTTGAGATAATAATGAGCAAGTCTTTGAGCTCTAAATTTCTTAAGTGATGACATAAACATAAATATGCAATGCACTTTGTTTTACTCTTTATTAGGAGATGAGAGCTTAAAATAAATATGCTATGCACATCCATTATTATCTTAGAAGTTTAGTGAGGACATAAACATAAACATGAGGATGCAAGTTCATTCTTTAATCCTGAGCATTTAGTGATGTCATAAAAATAAATATGGATGCAAGTTCTTTTTATCTTAACTTAGAGCTCATACAAGACTTTTAGAGAAACATAATGTCAACCCAACATTTATCTCCAACAAACAAAGTAAGCTTCAGAGTTCTTGAACCAAGGTTTCAAAGAAACTACATGGCTCTTGAACATCATCATCAAGCTTCAAGGAAATGAACTTAAAAGAAGGTAGAACCATAAAAGAAATAGGAACAAGGCCGAAAGCACAAAGGAAAGGAAACAAGAAACCGAAATCACAAAGAAAAGGAATATACACCATGTTATTTATTATGTACCCAAAACCCTTATCTAGAGCGAACTCTAGAACGTGCCGACCAACTTTAAGGTTGACAAGGTTAGGCCTTGAGTTTTCTTAATTTGGAAACATTAGTGAGCTAAGTAGTATAGATAGAACTTTAAAGAAAGAAAACCTCAAGCTTTAGAGGTCTCTTTGAGATGAACACAAGGTCATCATCTAGAGGCACTCATCATCAAGCCATCATGAAGAATAACAAGGCCTTGAGGCTGAAAATAAAAAGAAAAGATAAAGAGGAAACCGAAAAGAGAACCAAGAGAAATAGCATTTTCGTTCAAGAACAAAACACTTTTGAGGAAAACAAAAACTTTAAAGCAACTTCCTACCAAGTTTGAAGATGAGGGCTTGGTCTTTTAGATGAGAATGGAAGGAAAAACCCCTCCTAAAGTGATGAGGATGATTCGTCTTTGGTGGGGGAAAAAGGAAAAGAATGTGTTTTTGAGTGAGCTTGTGTTTGAGGATGAGAGTTCAAGTGTTTAGAAGATGATTCAAGGTTGTGGTGGGGTGGTTTGAGGCTATGATTCAAAGAGGAGATGAAGTAGATGAAGATTAAGAGAAGTTCTTGAGAACTTGAGAGGAAATAACAAGAGTGCTCTTGGAACCAAAACTTAGCAATTGATCTAAAAGTTCACTCAAGTTCTTTAACACATGTATTTATAGAAAACAAAAACAATGAAGGCTCACAAAGGGGGAGGACTGGCCATGTGGTTTCATGAAGGGAGGGAGAGAAAATATCTCTTACAAGTTGTCATTCAAAGAATGGTTGAAGGTATGATAGGCATGGGCTTAAGCATGGTTTCAAGCATGGTCTTTGAGGTATTTTCTTTTTAAATTTGAATTGAAATAAATCATCTAGAAGGGAAAGGGAGGACCGATGGTTTCATCATGGTTTTTTTGGGGGGGGGGAATATCTTCCAAAAGTTGTCATACAAGGCATGGATGAAAACATGGTGTATATGACTCAAAGTATGGTTTAAGGTGAGGTGTGAGCATGGTGGAAACATGGCTATGAAGTGTAAAACAATTCCAACATGTGGGAAATGAGGGGGAGGGGTTCGGCCAGCCTATGACAGCCCATGGGGAAAGAAAATTGTTTTATCTAAATGTGTGTTAATGATGTGTTTAGATGTAATTTAGATTAGGTTTAAGGTTAGGAGTTACTAAGCAAGTGTTTAGGTAACTAAGAAGGTAATTAGGAATTTTATGACATGATTAGGGAGTGCTCATACACAATTAAAGAGATTTAAATTCATTTTATGCATAAACAATGTAGACACAATTCTTTAATTTAAGGAATTGGAGAGAGAAAACACTATTCAAGATTCCATGACTAGGAATCTTAAATTTAAAAGAGATTTAAGTTTAATCTAAGCAATTTTAGGTTCTAATTAACTTTAATAAATTATTTTGACTCTAGATTAATTATGGAAATCAATTAATTTTCGATTAAAGCCTAATATTGCTTAGGTTTGCTTAATCACACGATTAAGCTCAAAAACACTATACTAGGGGCAAAATCGTAATTTTGTACAAAAACTGCCCAGGACCACCAGGACTTAAATTGATGTCACAAAATGCATAAAAACACTACTTAAAACCATTTGGAGAAGTTATGGGCTCATTCGGCACTCGTACTCGTGTAAAACACAACGGGGTATTTTGGTCATTTTGACCCGAAACCTCAGAAAACGAGATTTTCAATCCCGAAACCATTCAAAGGCCATCTAATCCCCTTCAAACATTAAGTTAGCCCTTCGAGGACTGCCGGGTAGGCTATCCTTGAATTCCGGGCCGAAAATGACCTCAAGGGCATTTCGGTGATTTTCACTCTAACAGAAAATCGGGGCATTACACCTAGGGATTACAAAAAATATGTATAGAGATCTTAAGAAGATGTTCTAGTGACCAAAGATAAATGTGGTTGTAGCAAGAATGGTTTCAAAGTGTTTGACTTCTAAAAGGTTAAGATAGAATATTAGAAGACACTAAGTACACTACAACCTTTGGAAATTCCCAATAGAGAAGGGAAAATATTTCAACGGAATTTGTGACGGGATTGCCAAAGACACCATTAGGATATGGTGCTATTTAGGTTATAGTGGATAGATAGTGGATAGACTAACTAAGTCTGCACATCTTCTACTAATCAAAGTTACTTCCTCTCTTGAGAAATTGGTTAAGCTTTATAAAGAAAGATCAGTAAGACTGCATAGTGTTCCTTCTATTATAATCTTAGACTGAGATTCGCATTTCACCTTAAGATTTTGGGAAGATATCCTGAGAGCATGTGTGCTGGAACATTTTGAAAATTAGGATAGTTGTTTACCATTAATTGAATTCACCTACAACAATTGCTATCACGCAAGTATCGAAATAGCTCTTTATAAAGCTCTATATGGATGAAAGTGTCAATCGCCTCTATATTGGTATGAATTGTGTGAGAGTAGCCTTTTGGGACTAGACCTTGTTTGGTAGACTATCATATAGATAAAGAAGATCGGAGGTAAGATTTTGACTGCTCAAAGTCAATGGAAGAGCTATGTCAACAAGAGTAGACAACTGTTAGAATTCTTAGGAGGAGAACACATATTTTGAAAGTTATTTCTAAGCCTAGGATAGGTAGAGCCATTAATGTCTAGAAAATAAATCTTCATTTTATAGGTCCATGTGCCACAACTTTGGCAATACAACTCTGATTTCGGTCATATACTAGAATCCTAATCCAAAGGGCTACGGGATAACTTGATGTTCGAGTTACCACCAGCACAAACAGTAGATAGAATTGTGAAGCGACTTTAAGGAAAGTCCCTTTCTTTTGTAAAGGTTGCATTAGGCAGAGAAGCATCCAAGGAGTTTGCATAACAGTTAGAGTCAAGTATGTGAGAGGTTTATCTCATGCTTTTCGTAAGTATGAAATTTTAAGGGCAAAATTTTTTTCAGAGGGGTAAAATCACTACCAGGAAAAAGTACTTTTCGGCCTTTTTTTTTTTTACCTTTAGTGGTGGTTCTAACCGCCGCCAAATACCACTAGTGACCATTTCAACCATTACTAACCAATCGCCAATTCAACCATCACCAACCAACCACTGCAAAAGGCAGCAATTCAAAATCGTCACGAAAAACCAAGTGGAAAAATGACAGAGAAGATGGCGGCGATTACGAACCGCCGCAAAATAATATATTTGCATTTCCAAAAATCGTGGAGGCCGTTGCAAACTACAACAAAGAATTCTCTTATAAATATCTCAAAAATATTGTGGCGGTTCAAAACCGCCGCTAAGTATAAACTAGATAAAAAAAAATATTCAATTTTTTTTAATTCTTTGTCATTATTCTAATCACGTAACAATTACCTCTAAACATCCAAAAAGTTCAGACATAAAGAAAATGTTAAATAACAAGAACTCATTACTTATAATAACAAAAAAAACCTCAAAACAGATAATAAAACATAATATCTTACATGTTTTAAACATTTAAACTTCTTACAGAGTCATAAAATAAAATGAACAAAATAAGCAAGTCTTTATAATCTTACAACAACATAGAAAGAGTAAGTAATATAACCAAAGGCAAAATAATTGTAAAAACATAAACAATGGCAACAACTTCACGTTACTCATCATAATCCTCACTTGACTGATGATGAGTTGCTAAACTAAACACCACCAAAGGGCCCCTTTCCTAAAAGCATGAGAATTTATATGATTAGTTTTTCTTTTTTTGATGATAAGTATGGAACTAAACATTCACAAATGATAAGCTATAAGGAATTATTACTCAGAACCATTCCCTGGCAACTCAATAATTTCTGAATTGAAGTGTCAGAATACTGGAGCAAAAAGTCAAGTCACTAACCTCTCAAGGTGTAAAAAAAAACTTAGCCTTGTTTTTTAATAAGAAAAAAGGTCAAAGGCCACATAATTAATTCCTTTACACATTCTAGAATTGTTGCATGATGGCTCTGCACTGCCTGAGCATCAGTAGTTATAGCCTTCATTAGCATGTTTAATACCATATATCTTAATCGATAAGTTGAAAGAAATTCAATTGACTCCAATAGTAAGCTATAGCAATCACACTATACAAGTTATAGTAGATAGACCTCTTCATGTCAATTAATTAGTTAATTGACTATCTCAATCACAGTGCATAGAAACTCACATTGAATAAACATGCACTTGAACCGATTTTTGGCCATATATGGGATTAATTGAAGTGCTCAACATTGTATAAACTCTACATGAGAAGCTATGGTGTAAAATAAAATTTCCACATTCTTCTGACACTAATTTTCGATCATTAAATTGAACCCAAATAGAGTGGAGAAGAGATAAGTGGAGGGCCAACATTACAACCTTTTCAACATGAAACATTTTTAAAAAATTCAATGGCAGCAAAATTGGACAAGTCCATTGGCCAATACTTAGAAACATTAGATGCAATTAAGCCCAACAATCTGAACAAGAAGAATTATTCAAAATACTTAAAAGATCACAAAGCTGAGAAGGTTGACCAAGAAATTCTTTCTAAATCTCAATGCACATAATAGAAAAGGAAGGCAATGATGCAATTAAAACAACCACATTTCTAGACATATAAAGGACAAAACAGGGACCAATCAGAACAAAAGCAGAAAACACTAAAATCATCTTTTAAGTTACATAGTGTTAATAAGAACAATAAAGATAGCCAATATTAAACCAAGTGAAGCTACTCGGCTACCTTGTTCAAACCAGGTCCCAAAAGGAGAGGAATTTGCTTGATGATAGCTTTAGAAGCCAGAAAAGCATGGTACTTCTTGGCAAGCTTCTTGTTCTTGTTAAGCTTTTTAAGCGCTTCAACATCCATGTAGTCTAGCCCAATTTTTTCTGCCAGTGGTTAATACATCACATCAAGACCATGTAAATTAAAAAAATTTGTATAACACTTGAGATAAAATAAATCAATATTAATTTAATAAGACAAAACCTCAATATATACAATTAACGAGTAAAAATGCACAAGCAGCATATCATAGGCTAGCAAAATCATAGCAGCTGCAACATTAAGAACTGGAGTTGTAAAGATACTAATTCAGCAACATTTTCATCATCAACACTAAAAATTATAGGAAGAAGGAATGTAGTAATGATGAACCTCTTCAACGTGCTGAGCATTACCAAGCATGCAGATCTTCATCCTAGGGCAATAACATGCCCTACATCTTCCTTAAGCTTGTAACAAAAGGATGATTGGCAAAGCTCTATCAAAAGTATAGTTGAAAAAACTCATAAGTTTCTACATACACAAGGAAGATTTTAAGTGATTTGAAGTATCTCCAGATAGTAATGTGATTCATAGGTAACTTGGAACTTTCTTTAATTTCTTGGTGGAATGTGATGGCTATACTAGCAATAGCATCAAGTTTATCTAAGTTAAGCAGCTAGCTGGCTTTTTTTAATAATGTTAAATTGTTTTATGATAAAGGGTGAAGAAAAATGTTCCATGCCTAAAGTTCTAGGGAAAATAAAAGCTCGACTTTGAGTCATTGCAAAGGATACAGCCTATTAGATGTAGTGGTTGGAAATTGATGGCTGAAGTATCTTGAATTTACATAGCTTTAATTCACAGCATTCTAATTTTTCTAATGAAAGAATTTTCAATTTCAAGGCACATCAAATGTGTGAATATATTAGTTGATGCAAATGGGTCCATCAAGCTTACAAGTTTTGGGTTGGCAAAGGTGCCTTTCTTTAGTAAAACCAACTTCCTTAAATCAACATCTTGGTACTAGCTATAGTTTCTTTACCTAATTTTTCTATTTTTTTTTATTTTTTAAAAGTATAAGATGTGAATTGCTACAAGAGTAATGTGGGCCTTCAAAACCATTCACTAAAGGTTAAGAACACTAACTTAGGAGAGACAAAATACAGATAGACATCAAAACACAAAATTTTTAGTGTTATATATTTGTTATCCTCACATTGTTTCATATTATTTAACCATTTTGAAATGCAAAATCATTAATCTTGATTCACGATTTATACATTGTTCTATGAAATAGTTTCAAAGCCATTTAACATTTTCCAAATATCTACTACTATAACTCAACAATAATGATAAACACGAATGGAAAATGTGTTTTGATAGGAAAATATCAAAGATAAAGATTACCTAGAATCACTTGACTTCCAGTTGCCTTACAATATCTCAGTTAACCAGTCCCCCAAGCTCTGTACATATGTTTGAGTTTAATATCTAAAACTGCCTACATTTGTAATACTTTCACTAATTAACCTCTTTGCAGGAAAAAAACACTACCACAGCGTGACAATCATGAAAATGATATAACTATTCACCATGTCCTCAAATGAACAAAAGGAAACAAACTTAATGCATGAAAATGAATCAAGTGGGTTCAGCTATCACTCTGCAACTACTTTTGATATAAATAAATTAAACCAAGCTACTCAACGTGATTAGAGTAGCCTTTCTAGCAGAAACATTTATAATGTGGACATATGTTTTGACTATAATCTAGAAGCATTGAACAACCCCTCATTATATCATACATTTCTTTAATACACTACATAACTATGGTTCTATAATTACTTTTATATTGACACCACAGATTGACTTGCACTTGTAAGCATAACTTTGCTACTTCTAATAACAGTTTCAGCTCAATAAAGGAAAACTGATTAAATTTGTAGAACCAAGAAGCATGCAATTTCAAATTTATGATTACTCCATAGAAAGCATTGCCTTTTTATTTCATATAAAAGCATGTAATTTGAAATTCAACAAATGAAATGCAATTTGAGGAAAAAAAATCCAAAAATAGAGAAAAAAAGCAGACCTATAAATGTACCAAAATAAGGGTTTTTGGCTTTTGCAGATAGAGGATGAAGATGATGGTGATTGATCAAAGAGCCCAATGAACAAATCCCTAAATAAATAAATCTATAAAAGTGATTGGATGTTCAGAAAATAAGCGAGTAAAGGGAAAAAGGAAAAAAATTCCAAAACAAAGGAAAGACAAACCTTGATCCCACATTGATTCTACATTCAGTGAAGGCTCACGACTTCATTCCTATACGTAACTTTGAAGCATCCTTGAGCACAAAGCAGTGACTGAGCGTGAAGCAACGGAGGAACAACCAAGATTTGAGCAAGAAAGACCAGCAATTGAGCGACCTTGAGCAAGATAAAGCAGCGTCCGAATTACTAAGCGACTGAGCGAGAGATTAGGATTTCAGAGACATATCAAAGACAGCCACACAAAAGAGAGAGAATGGGTTCACGCAGGAGAGGTTGAGAGCTTAGGCATTAAAATTTTACTAGGATTGAGAGAAGGCAAGCTGGCGGTTACTCCAACTGCAGGGCAAGGGGGCATCTTATGGTCACCAACAATCACTTTTATAAACCGCAACAAGAGGTGTGCTGTGGAATCCCTCCTTTATGATAATGAATGTAACAGCTCGTTTTTTTATTGTTGTGATAAAATAATTAAATGTGAAGAATCTATAGGGATTTTGAAAATTCGACAGACACAATTACGACACAACAATATGATGATTCTATAAGAAAAAAATGAAAATTAATTTAATGTTATTAAAAATTTAATATAATAATATTTTAATCAAGGATATAGAATCAGACCTTATAATATGTATAAGGGCATAGATGAAACTATGGATAAGGTTGAATAAATATTTTAACCCAGTAAAATTATTTAGATAGCAATTGGGTATTGAAATGGTAATAACTAGTACATCAAAGCACTGAAAATTGTATAAATAATGGATATTATTAGATCTCACATAATTTTCACTTAAGACAATCAAATTATATTGATATTTTCAATATAGATACAAGACAAATTGATCCAAAAATAGTTACACTAATTGCTTTGTCTCCAAGTAAGTCACATTTATGTTAATCAAAAAGAAATGTCAATTTTCTTCCTTGCTACCCAGACTTCATGTTCTTTTCTCCTTTCCTTTACCATTTTCATTTTCTTCTCTTTGAAACTCCATGAAACCTTCAAGTTCTTGAAGGATGCACTTACATAAACACATAAACTAATTCAAGAACACTTCCTTTATATATAGATATATATATATATATCAAGCCAAAGCATTGCTTTTCATCTTCAAAACTATCCAAACAGTAGCATATATGGGTGCTAGAAAATGGGTTTGAAGCTTTAGTTAGAGGAGAAAGAGCTAGAGAAAATTTTAGCAGAAGTTTGGAGAAAGATAGGAAAAATCTATGTCTATTGCTTGGTGATTGTTTGACTATTTTGCTAAGATAAATTCTTAAGATATGTTTAAAATTATGTTTATGAAATCTAAAATTTATTTTTAAGAATCATATATATGAATTTCATGGTTGTAAAGGATGCACTAAATAAGTGTCTTGTGGGTTGATTTAATTGATACAAGAGATTTATTAAGTAAATGAAGAGATTTTTTATTCATAGAAGGAAAAGCTTGAAGTTCACCTAAGAGACTTTGTTTATTTTCTTGAAATTTATAAGAATCGCCATACAAGGAGTTCTATAAGCTTCTGTTGATATGAAATCTCATAAAAGTTTAGCAGACTTCACAGAAAATCTCATAACAGTGCACCAATTCTATACAAAAATCTCATAAAAGCTTACCAGATTTTATAGAAAAGTCTCATAAAATGTTTAATTGTCTTCTTTCAGAAAAATCTCACAAAAAATAAGAAACAAATTTTGAACAGAATATCTCATAAGTATTCAGGAGATTTTTAACAGAATATCTCATAAAACTCTAGGAGATTTTGAACAAAATATCTCATAAGTAGTCAAAGAGATTTTTAACAGAATATCTCATAAAACTCTAGGAGATTTTTGAACATAATATCACATAAGAGTTCAGGGGATTTTTTAATAGAAAATCTCATAAGAATTTAAAAGATTCTAAAGAGAATATCTCATAAGAGTTCAGGAGACTTGACAGAGAAAATCTCATAAGAGTTCAGGAGATTTTCAAGAGAAAAGTCTCACAGTAATTTAGAAGACTTAACAAAGATAATCTCACAAGAATTAAAGAGATTTCAAGGAAATCTCAAAGCAAAAGTATGAAAATAGAACTAGTGAGAAGATATTTTACTTATAATCGTAAGATTTTCCTAAATAAATGTTAAAGATTTTTTTGAAAAAAGAAAGCTTATGAAATTAATGCATAAATAAGCTTTATGTAATATCAATTGCTTGGATGTAAGCTCATGCATTTAAAGAGGTCGTAGTAGATGTGCTACACAATTGAACTATATAAGGTTGTGATACGATGGTGTTACATTGTTGTGATGAAAGGTGTAACACCCTTCCGAGTATAACCTCATCCTTAAGTTATGATATTGCACTCGAGAGTTGTTACTTATTAATTAGCAGACCTTTCTTAATTATCTATAGCGAGCTCGATGGATTCGTGTAATAACTAGTGTAATCTATTAAAATATATGACAAAGAAACACAGTCTTTATTTAATACATAGCTAAGTACAAAAGGAAGCTCTACTATGAGCTTTAATACATATCTCTTCTATATTATGTTTACATACATATTCATTCCATTAAGTACAACATAATAAAAGTATTAAACACTACACTATTGTAGTTCTGAGTTCTTTTGTGAAGTATTCGCATAGTCCTTTGGTTCAACCTGGAGACGATACGGGAGCACAAAAACACATAGAGGTGAGATTTACACAATTCTCAGTAGAGTAACTCCCCAAATAAGCAATTATAAATGTCATCGTCATCGTCCTAGCCACTTCGGTTTATTAAGAAACTGTGAGCATGCAACTTAGATCAATGGTTCATTTTTAAAGTTCTAAATGATATTTCCAAAGCGGGTCTCTTTTATTATTCAATCACTTGATATACACATAGCATACTACTTAACATTACAGTGCTTTATTTACAACTTTACGTACTCTTGGTACATCGAAGAGAATCTCAGAAATATTATCCCTGTCTTTTCGTGCCTTTGACCTAATAAAGGGGACTTTTCCGTGCCCTTTACCTACTAAAGAGGACTTGCCCGTGCCATTTACACATTAAAGGGGACTTTTCCATGCCCTTTACACACTAAAGGAGACTTTCTCGTGCCCTTTACTATAACATCCTAACTTTCTTTTTATTCAAAAAATAATTGAGGCTTTAGTAATAAGAATATCAAAATTCTGATGTACACAAAAATAATGAGAATAATGCAATGAACGTAAAAAAAAAAAAAAAAAAATGAATAGTATTTTGCAGGCCCCATAGGCCTGCCGGGACAGCTGAAACCCTAGAACTGGGCCTTAAAGATGTCCAAAATTGAGAAATTATAGGATCAAGGTTATAAATAGGTAGGAATAAAAATTTATGCTTAGAGTTAATTTTCGGGCAATAGTTGATTACCCGAGTACTCTGTTGCACCCGTTTGATGAAATTTCGGTGTGCAATTTTTAACACTGAAAACCAATTAATATCTACTAATAATGAAGTTTATCCATTTGAATACCAATGAATGGCTAGGATTTCATCTTGGAATGAAAGATCAAATCCTAGCCATTGATATGAAATTCTTTTAATGAAAAAATGATACTTTATGAGCCAACCAATTAGAATTCACCTTATTAGATAATTATAAACCATCTAACCCCATAATTTTCATCATCATCCTCGGCTAACAAAGGAGGCAGCATAGAAACTCCATTTTCTTCCTCTCAAAACTTGATTTCAACCTAAAAAATCCTAGACCAAACCTTATCAAAATCAAAAACCTCCTTAAGTAAACTTGTTTTACACTTCAAACTCTACAAATATAACCGATTAGATTCTCCAAAAACCTCACCTTATTACATCACTCGTCTTTGGTTAGAGGAGGATTCGAGTGGGTTTCAAGAGCTTTGGGGTAGAGTACATCTATCTTGGAGTATACAAGAGACAAAGAGACATTAGCTTCTAAGAGTAGGGTTTTCTTTAGCCTTTCTCTTTCAAAATTATTCTGAGAATTTTGATGTGTTTTATTCCGAAATTTTTAGTTATATTTGATGATAATATGTTGATATTTATGTGTTAATTTTTGTGGAGTGTTTTGATGAGGTTAAAAAATGATTTTTGTCAAAAGAAGTTTTGGCTAGGCTGCTGGATTTTCGGTCTTCCTACTGGCAGTGATTGTTCACGAATTTTCTGAGGGAATTGTGGGTATTTTCATGAGCTATAAAAATTTTATGTTGAAGCTAACATCCTATCTAGTTCCAATAATTTTCTTGAGTTCTGTTTTTGACTCCTAATGATTTAAAAATTTCAAGAACCGAAGTTGTAACTATGCTGCCTAAAATGTTGAATTTGAAGCTATAAAATTGTCTAATTTGTTTACCCTAGTAAATGATATAATTTTGATTTGAAATGTTTACAGGATGTTGAGAACATCTTGAGGCTTAAATTTAAATTTTTGTACGAATTTATGAGTTCATTTGATAGGGTTAAAAATTAGTGAATTCTGGTATTGAGCTGAGGTTAAGTGGTCTATGACCACCAAATTTGTAGAATTTGTTGACAGAGTTAGAGAGCTCTTCTTGCCATGAAATTTTTACAGGGCCTTATGCACACATTGAGGTGTCTTGGAGAATTTTTATAGCCCTAGAAATGGATGTTTGAGATGTATAATAAATTTTACTCTTTAAGCATGAATTCTGCCAACATGTTGTAATTGCGCTGAAATGAACTAAAGTATTGATTTGGAGATATAATGATTCTTGATTTGAGTATGATGAGTATGTATGCATGCTAGACAATTTAAAGATTGATTTATGAGGAACAAATAAGAATTTCTTGTGAGTAAATGCCTATGTGTGATGCAAGCATGCCTTTGGAAAATAAAAGTATATGATGCATTTATATGACAAAGGAGAATATATGAGGTTTAATGATGCATGATTTAACATATGGGGAAAATAGAAACAAGGCTTATGTGAAGTGAAGAGGGAAGGCAAAAATAAGAACTTCCCAAGAAATTGTATGAGTCGGTAGACGAATTGGCTAGGAATAGAACTATGTGTGATTCGGAAATGGAAAAAAATGAAGTCTGATGATCACAAATAGGAATGAGCTCATGTCCTAGCAGTTTATTGTCCTGTATGGAGTTATCCACTACAGATATTGCTTGATATGAATCTAAGCCTTCCCTATGTTAATAAAAAGAACAACTATACTAAGTTGAATTCCAAGTGATATAAGAGAAACACATACGATTACTACCAGTTTGCATTTAATTTTCCTTGACTCATGTACACTAATATTGATATTTGTGATATAGCATGATATTTTTTTATTATATGAATGCATTTACTGATTATGTTCTGTCCACATGTAAAGGATTACCCTACTAAGAATTTTATAACATTCTCACCCCTATTTGTGTATATGTTGTATTGTGCTCAGACTCTACAGATGCCGTCACTAGTATTCTTCCTTGATTCGCCACAATGGGTGCGACATTATGATCTGGTACTCGACTCTCTTTATGCAGCAGCTTATTCCCAGATCCGTGCATATGTGTTCTTTGGCCGTTCCTTTAGTGCGTTTGTCTTCACCGCTGATTTTGATCCAGCTTTTCCCTACGACGGTGTGCCTCTCCATATGGCGCACTCAGTTATATTTGATATTCCTATAGCACCACCAGTACCTCTCCTAGCGGATGCTCCCTCCTCATCCTCGTCCTCTGATTTGGACCCACCAGAAGGTCCTGATGCCCCTGGTAGAGGAGAGGCCATCATACCGATGGCCAACGGTTTCGCCTAGGAGGACATGAGATCTACGGGGGGCTTTTGACTTGTATATAGTGTAATATAGTGCTAGGAACTTACCAGCTTGCAGACTGATTACTGTTAGATGTCTTAGGTCCATTTCTATGTATATATGATTTTTGTTGGATCTTGATATTTAAGCAGGCTTGGTAGGTCTTTTGATAGGAGCCCCTAAGTTGTATTATAAGTGAAGTGACTTAACTTCAAGTATGGTATGTATTAAGGAAAGTTGTATGTGAAGTAATAACATATGTATATTTTGTAGTAGTTTTCTTTACAACTCGAGTTTGATTTACCTTACTTTCATTTCATTCGACTAGTGGATATTATAGAAAGGAAGTGATACTCTTCTAATTACAATGTTTATGCTCGAGTAATACATGGTAGTTAGGAGGGTGTTACATTTACACTCTAAAGGAGACTTTCCTGTGCCCTTTAAACATTAAAGGGGACTTTCCCGTGCCCTTCACACTCTAAAGGGGACTTTTCCTTCTTTACATAGCATATATATCATCCTCAAGCTCACATATCCAGGCATGCATTAGCGTAAATTTTTTACATTCATAATGCTTCAAACATATATATATATATATATCATTCATTTATCACCTTTCTCTTTACCAATGCATGCTTTACTCACATATAAACAATCAGTCACATGTGATTCTCATTCTTTTCTCATAAACCAAACTTTAAAGTACATAGCATGCATTTATATTCATCATAGTTGCATCAAAGGACATTTTACTTCTAAATCAAGAATGTAGCTCATTTCCAGCACATTGACAAATTTCTCACTCATGTAATAAAAATTATTTCTCATATGAAACCATCAATTTCATGTCCACAAAAATTCTCCATGACACCTCAATGTGTCCCCAATGCCCTACAAAATGTTAAGAGTAAAACAAGTTTTCTAAATATATTTATAAAATTTGACAAATTCGAAGATCAAAATTGCTCAGTTTCAGCCAACAGCCAGAAGTCTTAAATTTACTACCCTACCAAATGAGCTAAAAAATGCATACAAAAATTTAGGGTTCAACTTCAAAGCTTTCAACCTCCTGTACAAATTTCAGCTAAAAATTCGTTCACTGGCTAGTGTAATAAAATTATACAATTCCAGTGCTACAAACTACACTGTACAACCAGAAACCCTGACCTGTTTGGTTTTCTAATTTTTAAAAATAGAAAAAGTGCTTAAGATGAGCTAAGAAAATTAGTAGAAACTCTTCCATATGTTAGCTTCATCATATAAAAATATTAGCTCATAATCATGTCTCTAAATCAATGAGAAAAATCAAGTTTTTCAGCTGCTTACTCAAAAATGGGATTTCCAACAGCAAGGGTTAGAACATATATTAAGAAAACAGCTTATCTAACTTCATCCAAACCCTCTACCAAAATTAACACATAAATATTCATGTATAATCATTAAATAAATCTAAAAATTTCAGAATAAATCATTCAACAAATCTCAGAGAAAAATTTGAAAGAAAAGTGGATGAATAAAGCCCTACTTGGTGGCTTTAGTGATCTTGACTCCAAAGATGATCCAAAGATGATCTCGTTCACTTCCAAGCCTTACAACCCACACCAAACACTTCCTTATATAGTAGAGGATGATCTCTTAAGGTGGAAAATGGTGAGGAATTAAAATTTCAATCGGTTAGATTTGTAGATATCGATGAGTAGATCAAGTCTAGTGAAGGAAGTTTTTGAGTTTAACAACTCTAAGCTAGTGTATATGGGATTTGAATGAACTCTTGGAGGTTTTGAAATGGAGTAACTTCAGCTGCCTGCTCTGGTTTCATGGCTGAAGGTGAGCTTCTTGAAGAAGCCTTTAGCTTGTGCTAATCTTATACATAAATGCATTGAATATTATATTATATAATTAGGTGAATCTTTGACTAAGAAAGAAAAATGGATGGCTAAGATTAGATTTTATAATTCAAGATTAAATCTTAGTCATTCATTTGATATAAAGGGATAAGCTCCTTTATTTTGTACAGATTAAATTAGCTTTTGGTGTTAGAAATTACACATCGAAATTTTACCAAACAGATAAAATAGTATACCCGGGTAATCAAACATTGCCCGAAAAATAATTTCAAGTATAAAATCTTTATTCCTACCCATTCCTGATCTTAATTCTATAATTTCTTAGTTTCGGGTGTCTCTGGGCCCTAATTCTGGGGTTTCAACTGTCCCAGCGAGCCTACGGGGCCTGCAAGGGTACTATTCACATGTTTTTTTTTTATAGATCCGTTGAATTGTCCTTATCATTTCTATATTTGTTGGATTTTTGAAATTATGACTAGAAAAACTCAAATTAATTTTTATATAATTTTTAGGGTGTTACAAAAAGGATGTACTGAGAATAGCATGTTATTATGATGTTATCTATATAAGGTTGTAGTATACGTACTACATCGAGTGAACTATATAAGGTTATAACACGACGGTGTTACATCATTTATACTACATCAAATGAGAAGTATATCAGGAATCATATGAGTTCTATTATCAAGCCTAAAGTTAGTAATAAGTCTATGATGAAAAAATAATAAAGCAAACAAACTAAGTATTATATAAACAACTAGAAAATAATTATTTAACGAATCCTATGATTTTATTCTTAAGCATAAGTGTACTTATAATATTATATTAAGTAAGCAATGGAATTAGCAAAGCTAATTATTTTGGAATACATTGAAGATACTTTAATTATTTTAAATTTTATTTCAGATATCACTGCGTAGTAGACTAGTGTTTTTCCTACTGGGAATCTTTGATTCTTATTCTTACTGTTACCATTTTTTTACATAGATTGTGATAATGGTGATTATTTTGTGGAGATCCTTCGCTAGTATTGGCATCACAATCTAGACCTTTTGATGAACTAATGATAGAGAATTTTAGTCAGTATTTTAAGTTTCTTTTAGTGAATTTTGAGTAGTACCTTACCTAAACTAGAGGGTTCCTGCATGAACCAAGGTAAGGGTTTGACATAGTTATGGATAATGTTGCCTTGTCATCAGGTAATACAATTTTGTATTTTTGATATATTACTTATGTTCAAATTTAGTGACTCAAAGAGAAAGCGTTTTATGTTTGTCACAAAAGCAGGCTCATATTTAATTATTATATATACACCTCTAAGGTTAAGCAAAGTTATCAAGTAACAACTAATGACTATAAGGTTATGGCCTAAGCATAGCTTTATGGTAGAAGGGTGTTACAAACACTTAATCGAAAAACATGATGAGTACTCTACATGAGATGGCTACTGCTATGAGAGAACAAGCTGCAGTGGCAAACCGAATGATGAAAAAACTAGAATAAACTAAAAAGTAGAACCCAGTGAGGAATGCTGAGGGAACAGAAGTGGATGAGGAGTACCATAAATTTGCTAATTTCAAGAAGCCAAACCCTCCGCTATTCCGAGGAGCTTTCAACCCAAATAAAGTAGAAGAATGGATTAAAGCAATGGAGAAGATTTTCTTGGTTCTTCCCTATACAAAGACCCAAAAAGTGGCCTTTGCTACTTACATGCTAAAAGCGAATGCAAAGTTCTGGTGGGTTGGCACCAATGGATTGTTCGAAGCCTCTTAGGCTGAAGTTACTTGGGAAGTTTTTAAGGAGGCTTTTTATCATAGGTATTTTTCTATTTCTGCAAGGAATGCAAAGGAGTTGGAGTTCAAGGCAGTCAAGCAAGGGTCCATGAGTGTAGCGGAATACACCGCCAAGTTTGAGGAGCTCTGCAAGTTTTCTACTATCTATCAGCATAATCTTGATGAAGTTTGGAAGTGCATGAGTATGAAGGAGGGTTGAGGACATTGAAGCTGTTGTGGATCTCTTAGAAATCTGGAATTATGCAACTGTGGTAAACAAGTGCCGTCGTGCAGAGGATTCCAACAAGTAGATAGCAATCGCCTTATCTGCTAAAAACACTTCTGACAAAAGTTTGGCACTTGAAAACCAAAGTTTTAAGGAGGTTCCTCCCCAAAAAAAGCAGTCTTGAGCCATCCCATATGAGGACAAACAACTACAAAAGTCAACAGTGTGGCTAGATTGCCCAAGATGTGGGAAGAACCATAGGAGAAAACCTTGTTTGGCTACGCAATATGTATGCTACTACTATGGAAAACTAGGGCATAAGATTTTAGAGTGTCTAGAGAAATATCCAAAACTTGCTAAGAAGCCAGCACACAAGGGTAGTAAGGGCTGAGGGGACATCACCACTTGACAATATGATTCAAGGTAGGAACATTTAGGATTTGATTGAATTGCTTAACTGTGTGAATTTTTTGTTTAATTTATAAAAACTATCTTTTGAGCATTGGTTTCAAATGAATTTTGAGGGAAAAATTCTTTTTAAGGTGGATGGTAATGTAACACCCGAAAAATTATTTAAAAATTAATTTGAACTTTATTAGTCATAATTTCAAAAATCTGACAGACATAGCAATAATGACGACGGCCCAATATGTGAGTTGAAAAAAAAAAATTCCAAGTCAATGTGAATAGGGATAGCCGAAACCCTAAAATTGGGGCTTGGAGATGTGATAAGGGCATTTATGCCACTTATTTCACTTCTAAACTCTAGCTTTTTAAATGAATTTTGATGAGGGTTTGTTGGAAATAATGGGAATGGATAACTTGTTCCTCATTGTGTAAATTTGTCAAATCATTTATTATTGCACTAGTTTTTAGGAAATTAATGTTTGTTACATTTAACCTGTCTTTATGAGTGTGGTTTTTGTATATAGAAGCATTGGATCATATGCAATTCTTAAGAGAAAAGCTGGCAATTCGTTAGAAGGAGCTGGGAGATCAAAAGAAAGAAAAATGCTGAAGCTCACCCTTTTGGCGATTGAGCGCTACAACACTCTGTAAAGAAGCAATTTTGGAGATTTTAGGAGACATCTTCTAGTGAGCACTGTAATGCTCGTGCGATGGCTGATTATCAATTTTTTTTATCTTTTTCTTTCTTTTTGGGCCTAGTTAGGCCCATTTTTAAAGAACAATATATTTAAGGACAACTCAGAACTATGACCTAGCATTTTAGATAGTTTAGTTGCTATTATTCTCTCTCTACCTCTCTGTCTATCATCTTCTTCTCTACACTCTCTCTCTTAGAGATTTTATAAGTGGGTTGTTTTATTCTTGTGGATGATAGCAAAGATTATTGCTATTATTTTTAGGTACTTCTATAATTTCATTAATTGTAATTCTCCAAAGATGGAGAGGTAGATTCTCATACTAATGTAGGAATTTCGGATGGATTAGGATGACTTTTGAGACCCTTTGTTTATATTGAATGGATTAATTTTCTTATTGTTCTTCAGTTTCTATTCTTATAATTATAGTGGTGATTACTATAATTGTTATTGAAATAACCAAATTGGCGATTGTTATGTTGGGAAACTCTTTGGGCATAAATTGATAGATCTATTAGTTTATGTTTAAAGGAAAACAATAGAATTAACCTTCTGAATGGCGGTTAGGCTATAGCAATTGGTATCATAAATAACTGTAATTTATAATTAAATTGAGATTTCATTTATTGGTTATTTCCATTGGTTAAATTCTAGGGATCGATTGATCATTAGTAAAATTGGAAGTAGTTTAATTACTGATAGCTATTAATGGATTCAATGTGTGGTTAATGATAATTAATTCCAATCCAAGGAATGTCTTGCACTAGTACCATCTTCACTGTTGCTATTATCCTTTAGTTTTAATTATTTTAAATTCAACTCTTCAAACCCCCAACTTTCTAACTAAGTGTTGAAGCATCCTTGAGAAACAACTTAGGTTGTGCCCTTTAATACATTTTTGGTACAATTTAGCTTCAAAACAATTCTCTAATTTGAGGAGGTAGCCGACAGCCTCTGTCAAGATGCCCAAAACTAAGAAATTATAATATTAATGTCAGAAGTAGTTAGGAATGAAGATTTTATACCTGGAATTAATTTTTAAGCAATGTTTGGTAAAACATGTGTTTTACCTGTTTGATTACCCAGGGAAGGTTTGCGATTTCTAACATCAAAAGATAGTTTAATCTTTATAAAAGGATAATGATTATCGTTTAGGGCCAAGTGTAAGGCTAAGACTTAAACTTGATTTACAAGATTCAATCCTAGTCATTCATCTATTTTTATTAGTAGAAAGAAACTATACTTTATCTACCCCAAGACTACATTAATATCAAGATAACTTAAAGCCACCAAACTTTGTCTCTTTTCTTTATTTCTCAGCAAGCAAAAGAAAATCCAGCTAACCTCCACTTTTTCCTCTTTAAAGAGCTTGAAAACTTGATTTTGAACCTCCAAACGCCTAACCTACACTTGGTAAAACTTCAAACTCCCTTTACCAAACTTATTCCACTCATCAAGACCTACAAAACTAACTAATTGAAATTTCAAATCCTCACCATTTTCACCATGATACTGCATATCTTACTGCCTAAGGGAGGGTTTAGGTGTTGGTTTGGAGGCCTTGAAGTGAGAAGAATCGCTCTTGGGAACATCCTTTGGAGCCAAGATTCATAAGCCACCAAAGTAGGGTTCTTTGCACCTTTCTAGTTCAATTCAATTTTATTTCAGAGTTTACTAGTTTGAAGTTGATATTTTTGGTTCTAATGTATTATTACACACACACACACACACACACACATATATAGATGTATTTGTATTGGTAGAGTAGTTTGGTGTTCTTGAAAAATCATTTTTGTAAAAAAGAATTTTGTACTATCTTGCTGGATTTTCAATTTTTTCATGGGCAGAAACTAGTCACGAATTTTCTTATGCTTATTTTTATGTGCTAGAAAAATTATATGTTGAAGCTAGCATCCTAAGCTAGTCCCAATTTTCCTGAGCTTTGTTTTAGACTTTTCCTGCTACAAAAAAATAAGAAATGAAACTATGCTTGTGCTGCCTAAGTTGTTGGAATTGAATATTAGAAATAGTTAGGAATGAAGATTTTATACCTGGAATTAATTTTTGGGCAATATTTGATTACCGATGTAAAGTGTTTTACTTGTTTGGTAAAATTTCAATGTGTGATTTCTAATACTGAAATATAGTTTAATCTTTATAAAAGGATAATGATTATCTTTTAGGGTCAAGTGTAAGGCTAAGATTTAAACTTGATTTGCAAGATTAAATCCTAGCCATTCATATCTTTTTATTGGTAAAAAGAAATTATACTTCATCTACACCAAGACTACATTAATATCAAGATAAGATAAAGCCACAAATTTTGTCTCTTTTATTTATTTCTCAGCAAGCGAATGAAAATCAAGCTAACCTCCACTTTTTTTTCTCTTCAAAGAGCTTGAAAACTTGATTTTAAACTTCCAAACACCTAACCTACACTTGGTAAAACTTCAAACTCCCTTTACCAAACTTATTCCACTCATCAAGACCTACAAAACAAATTGATTAAAATTTCAAATCCTCACCATTTTTCACCTCGATACCACATATCTTACTGCCTAAGGGAGGGTTTGGGTGTCAGTTTGGATGCCTTGAAATGAGAAGAATCACTTTTGGAAACATCCTTTCAAGCAAGATTCATAAGCCACCAAAGTAGGGTTCTTTGCACCTTTCTGGTTCAATTCGATTTTATTTTAGATTTTACTAGTTTGAAGTTGATATTTATAGTTCTAATGTATTATTATGCGTGCGCGCGCGCACGCACACACACACACTCATATAGATGTATTTGTATTGGTGAAGTAGTTGGTATTGCTGAAAATTCATTTTTGTCAAAAAGCATTTTGTACTATCTTACTGGATTTTCAGTTTTGTCATGGGCAGGAAGTAGTCACGAATTTTCTTATGCTTATTTTTATGTGCTAGAAAAATTGTATGTTGAAGCTAACATTCTAAGCTAGTCCTAATTTTCCTAAGCTTTGTTTTAGACTTTTCCTACTTTTAAAAGAATAAGAATTGAAACTATGCTTGTACTGCCTGAGTTGTTGGAGTTGAAGCTGCAAATTTTGGTAATTTTGTTACTATAGCAAATGATTTATTTTTCCTTTGAAAATTTTACAAATTGTTGGAACCATCTTAAGGTTTAGCCATGTATTTTATCTTGAATTTAATCGGTTATTTGATTAGGTCAAAAATTAGAGAATTTCGATTTTGAGCTAAGATCAAGTGGTCTCTGACCACAATTTGTAAAATTTTGTTAACATAATTAGAGAATGATTCTTGCACTGAAATTTTTACAAATGCTTGGGGACACATTGAGGTTTCATTGAGAATTTTTATAGCCTTTGGATTAGCTATTTGATATGAAAAATAAATTTTACTACTTATGTGAAAAATCTACCAAGGTGCTAGAAAATGAATAAAAGTATTGAATTGATGAGATAATGTCCTTTAAATCAAATATGATGAGTATAAATGTATGGTATACACTTTAAAGATTGGTTTATGAGCCATGAATGAGACTCACTTCTAATTGAATGCCAACATGTGGTTTATGCATACATTTGAGAAAAAAAAAAGTACATGATGCATCTATGTGACAAAAGAGCATGTAGGAACTTCAATTGTGCATGTTCTGACATATGGGTAAAATAAAGACAAGACTTATGTTGGGTAAAAAGGATGGAAGAAAGAGGGACTTCCATAGAGATATTATGATTCAGTAAAGGTATAGACTAGGAATAGAACTGTGTGAGACTTGTAACGCCCAGGGATGAGGGCGATGAGTGATCACCAGTGCAAAGAAGGCATGGACAAGGAGTAGCTCCTCACAAGGCCTTCTAAGTAGAGGGGTACATAAATGAACCAATTACACACCCAAATGAGAGGAATCCTAAGACTGTATAGGTATGGGACTATATGGTTGAGGATGGCTTACATGGATTGATTTGTACAACCTATACCAACAAGATGCATCTTCTTTTTAGTAGCCTATCACTAAAGAACTCCATGGTTAAGCATGCTTGACTTGGAACAATTTTGGGATGAATGACCTCCTAGGAAGTTTTCCCAAGAAGCTGAAAAGACCCATGTTGGTTTGTGGGGACAGTCATCAATCCATAAAGAAGCATCATGGGCTATTACAAATGGTATCAAAGCCGTGCCTCTCCCAGTACAGTGTCATTCGGGGACAAACCAAGTGGAAGCTGGTGGGCATGTAATGCCCGGGGACGAGGGCGAGAAGTGATCTTTGGTGCAAAGAAGGCATGGACAAGGAGCGGCTCCTCACAAGGCCTTCTAAGTGGAGGGGTGCATGAATGAACCGATTACACATCTGAATGAGAGGGATCCTAAGACCGTATAGGTATGGGACTATACAGTTGAGGATGGCTTATATGAATTGATTTGTACAACCTATACCAACAAGATGCATCTTCTTTTCAGTAGCCTAGCACTAAAGAACTCCATGGTTAAGCATGCTTGAGCTGGAGCAATTTTGGGATGGGTGACCTCCTGGGAAGTTTTCCCAGGAAGCCTGTGAGTGAGGACAAAGCATGCTGAAAAGACCCATGTTTGTTTGTGAGGAAAGTCATCAATCCATAAAGCAGCATGGGCTGTTACAAGATTCAAAAAAAGGAAAAAAAAAGTTGAAGCTTAATAATTGCGTATAGGAATGAGCTCAATCCTGATAAGCAGTCTATTTACCATTTGTGTAGTTATCCATAGTAGATACCATTAGTATGATTTACCCATTGTAGAGTTATACACTATAGATACCATTGGGTATGAACTAAGTATTCCCTATGTTAATGAAATAAGAAAAATGCACTGAATTGATTCCTATGGCCATAAGTTAGAGCAGGGCCACTGAAATTGAGTTTCGATTCCGTAAGTTAAAGCAGGGAAATTGAAGTTGAGGAAGATATATATGAGATCTCTTTCAATACATCAAAGGCATGAGAAGTTAAGAAATATCACTGCATTACCATTTGCATATGCATATTTATTAAATTATTTGGCTAAAATAAATTACTGTGATATGAGTGCTATGACATATGTATAATAAATGAATGAATGTTAAGAGAAACCCACTTTGAAAAGATGATTTTGAACTTAATAAATGAACGTTATTGTGTAATCCATGACCACCTTTTCTTAATAAATCGAAGTGGCTGGGGCGATGGCGATGACGATGACATGGATTTTAGTATATGTTTTGGGGATGCCCTACTAAGAATTTTAGAATTCTCACCCATATGTGTTTGTGTTCCTTTGTCGTCACCAAGTTGATCCAGAGAGCAAGGAGGTTGCTACATGAAAGGAATCGAACTTTCAGTAATTTGGCAATAGAGACTTGTATCTAATGTACTTAGGTTTACATAATATATGTGTGTGTGTGTGTGTGTGTGTGTGTGTATGTGTATGTCTATACATATAAGAGATAACAGATGTACTATAAAGCTCTTAGAAGAGCTTCCTTTTGTATTTGACTTTGTATTAAATAAATACTTTGTATCTTGTATACATTTCAATAGAATTACGATCTCGTTACTACTCAATTCGCTCCAATCTGTTATAGCTACTTGGGCAAGGTCCTCGAAATTTACAAGTAATAACTCCTGAGTATAATGTCATCACTTAAAGATGATGTTGTACTTGAGAGAATGTTACACCCCCCACACTTATCGTTATGGGCACCTTACCCTATAACTTAAGTATGGTTAATACTGATTG
Organism: Dalbergia cultrata; assembly: GCA_031216105.1. Classification (NCBI taxonomy): domain Eukaryota; kingdom Viridiplantae; phylum Streptophyta; class Magnoliopsida; order Fabales; family Fabaceae; genus Dalbergia; species Dalbergia cultrata. Next base: position 26,673,858 of record CM062349.1, read on the forward strand.
TGAAGGGAGTATTTACTTCATTAGGTGCAATTTAATGAACACTAGCAATGCAATCCTAGGCGGGATGGAGCTTTAGTTCATATTTTATGCAAGGATGCCAAGTCAAGCTTTCAATACATATTTATGTGCCCCGAGAAATAAACAAAAAATGTGAAAATTTTATTCCTTAAAATAAAATGCAATTCGATACATCATAAATTCCTAAATCTAGTTCATCAAAAGCTTGGTTCTCTGTTTCTTAAATTTCCTAGGATAGCCCTCATAGGTCTTCATGAACTTGGTTACCCCTTAAGGTAAGTCGAGCGGTGGTGCCTCTTTGATCTGCTCTTTTACTTCTCTAAAGCACCATTGTGAACACCATATTTTTGTTTTCAATTTATTGTTATTATTATTATTGTTATTTTTTTTTTTGTACATTTGAATTTAAATTTAATTTCAGCTGACAAAAAAAAATCAAATCAAAATCTTAACTGGCTCAACAAAATAAATCAATTAAAATCCTAACTGGCTTAACCCTAGCTAACCCCAAAATCTCTATGCTTTGCTCTCTATATAATAAAGGATACATTGATTCACCATTCACCTCCATTATCATTGGCTTCCATTATCACTACTACCAGCTTCTCCTCATTAAAAACCAAATCACAACCCCTTCATCTCCAAGCTAGGGGACCGAATTCATTCACCATTCTCTTGCTTGGCCTCCATCACCATCATCAAATTTCCATCTTTGATTCTATTCCTCAGATAACAGCCACTAATTCATCATTCTTTTCCATTAAATCCATCACCACTATCATAGCCCATCACCATTATTATCATCACAACCCTCTCACCAAACCACAATCCTTTCATCATCAATCATAAGCCGCCATCATCATCAATAAACCTCATTGTTATCATCATCCTCATCTTGGATCTTATTTTTTTTATCATCATCTTCATCTTAGATCTTTTTTTTTATCATAGCCACAATCGTTATCAACTTTGCATAGCCTTCAGAACCACTGTAATCACCATCTCCACAAAGCCACCACCATCACAGTAATCATCTTAAGCGCTACCATTGTGCCACTTTTTCCTCATGGTTTTGTTTCTTCCTTATTCCCACATTATGGTGATCAAGTAGATGTGATCTTCTTTTTTGTTTTACTTTTCTTTTTATTTTTATTTTATTTTATTTCCTTTATTTCTTTTTTTTAAATAATTTGTCAATTAAAATTCTTTTCACAAATAAAATCAATCAAAACATTTTTATTTTTGTTTCTTAATTGAAATCGGTTAACACACACTTATTTTCTACAAGAACGACGTAGCTTTGAGTTCCTCATTGCACCAGAAGATATATCGGCGTAGCCAACAACTATCAAGCCAAAATTATTTTTTCTTCAAATTTTGCTTTTTTCTTTTTTTTTTTCCTTTCTCATTTACTCATTTATTTATTTGTATATAATTGTTACATGTTTTGGGGATAAATAAATATTATTAAGTTATAAATTAATTTGCATAATAAACTCTAAGGTAACTATATTTATGCGGATGTATTAGAGGTGCAGTGGGATTAAATTTTCATCCTTCCCTAATCATAATTAGACTCCTGGACTCAAATTTTTTTAAAAGATCAATTTTGATCAAATCAAAGATTTTCCAATTTTGGCCAGAATTAAAATTGGTGGCGACTCCATTTTTTAAATTTATTTCTTTTTAGAAGTAAATTTTTATTGTCATTTTGTTATGACGCCTTCCGGGTATGTTGTGACAGTTTGGCGACTCCACTGGGGATATTTAGAGAGTCAAGCCTATCAGAGTAAATAATAATTATAACTCTTATAATATTTATTTTTCCCCTTCATACTATTTTTTTTATTTCTTATCTTCTTGTAAATGAATGTTTTTTTTCGTTTCGAATAACTAATTTGTAATTGTCATTCAAACTCTAGCGTAGAAGACTTTTTTTTTTTTTTTGGGTACATATTGTTTGGAATTTTATTTTGTAGTAATAGATTTGCTCCTCACACACAGTGCACTATCACTATGTCACACATATTTTTGGCTCTATACCCGAGCTAGTGCAACCTTAGGATTAAGTGGGGTCCCAACATTGTTATTGAGGGGCTTCATGCCCACTTGGCATTTGGCGGGACACTACCTAGATTGTTACTAGTATAATGAATTGATCATATTGAAAGGGTTCATCCTTCCTTGTAATCTTTTTATGAGCTAGGACTCTATCCTATGGGTGGGGACAATCTGGAAATCATGGCCTTTAGAAGTCTAGACCCATCCCAAAGCACTAATAGAATGAGCCTAGTGGCTGAACATTCGTTTTCTAGGATTAACCATTTCAGGACACAAAGGAGCATCATTTTTCTTTTCTTTGTCTTATATTATTCATTCATTGCATATTAAAAAAAAAACATTTAACATGCATTCATGCATAATTATCATCCATTCATGCATACATCACATTGACTTCATCCATGTGCAAAAAAATTATTTTTTCATGCATTCATTCATGCATAGCATGTATTCATGCATACTACACATTCATAAAAGATCTTTTTTTGTAAAAATGTTATTCATAGTTCATCCTTTTACTAATTCATGCATTGATTGCATCCATATGCAAAAAAAAATAAAAAATAAAAAAAATCACATGCATTCGGAAAATATAGCATGCATAGCATACATTCATACATCACCCATTTATGCATACATCACATTGGCATCATCCATACAAAAAAAGTCGTTTGACGTTCATTTTCATACATTTATAAAAAAAAAAAAGGCATGCATTCATTAAAAAATAAATCTTTTTTGTCAACATGTCATACATAGTTTAACCTTCTTACTAATTCATTCATTTATCACATTTATATGACAAAAAAAAAAAATACATGCATTTTCATTTAGTCAGAAAATATAGCATGCATTCATTCATACACTTTCTCTCACACATAACCTACATTCATAAAACAAAAAAATCATGCATACATAGTTCGCATCCATAGAAAGAATTTGGCATACATTCGTGCATATTTCCTTAGAGGAATAGTTCAAGTCCATAAAAAATATCATGCATTCATACACACATCATCTTTCTTATCCATAGTTCATATAAAGAAAAAAAAAAGAAAAAAAATCATTCATCCTATGCATTCATGACAAAAAAAAAATCCAATTGACATGCATCTGTTTTTTATTAAATATTTGGCATAAACTCATAACATGACATTTTCTCTTTTTTTTACTTTCTTTATTTTTTGTTTTCATCATTTCTCGTGATTAATTTATTTTCTTTCCAAAATACAATTCAAAGGTTTGCTGTCTCCAAGCATTGCTCTTTCTCAGAAAACTTTGTCTAATCTTAGCAAAAGGAAGAACAAAAGAAAAAAAAAGAGTCATGGCTGCTAAAAGAAGAAATCTAAGCCAAGAGATTGACAATCTGAAGACCATGATACTTGAACAGGGGGTCATGTTTAAATAAGCTCTTGAAATTATAAAGAAATCCAAGGAATGTGAATAACAATGATGATGCAAGCAATAGCAATGCAATCCCGCATAATGAAGAGGGGAGCGGATGTAAGATCACAAGAGAGATGGAGCATTTGAAGCTTAGGGAAGAATTGGAAGAAAGCATGCAGGAGCAGTTTCGAATGTTGCAAGGGCCTAATCCCTATGGCCCCATGAGCATCAATGACCTATGCCTGACTCCAAATGTCACCACTCCCAAGGATTTCAAGATGTCTAAATTAATCAAATTTGATGGTAGCATGAATCCTATCATGCACCTCCGAATGTACTGCACCAAAATGGGAATGTGGTCTAAAGATGAGAATTTCCTAACAAGCTTCTTCCCTGAAAGTTTGGATGGGACTACATGGGAATGGTACATGCAGATGGATCGAACACAAATTAGATGTTGGGAAGACTTGGCTCAAGCTTTTGTCAATCAGTACAAGTTCAATTTGAATGTCACACTTACCAGGGATCAACTAAAAGGGTTGAGAAAGAAAGAGAATGAGACGTTTAAAGAAAATGCCCAAAGGTGGAGAACTATGACTGATAAAGTTGTTCCACTAATGTTAGAGTAAGAGATGTGCTCTTATTTCATTCACACACTAGATGGTCCATTCTTCAAGAATATGTTAGGGACCCATGTCAAGGAATTTGTGGATTTGGTGGAAGTCGGAGAAAGAATTGAAGCAAATATCCAAGAGGGGAAGGTGGAGTTAACAGGAGATGAGTCAAGTAAGCCACAATCCAAGCAAGGGTTGTTGTGTAAGAGGAAAGAAGACACAGTGAACTTCATACAACCACAACAGCCGTCCCAATCGTACAAGCCTATTTTCCACCCAAATCACTATCCATCCTACCAACACCTACTTTACCCATCTTCCTCACCTTTTCCATCCCCACCTCAGCCATATGCACCTTTCAAAGCCATGCCTCACCAGATCATACGTCCAAATCACTAAGCAATTCCTTTCAACATTGCCAACCGTAGGCCATCAACAAGCAAATGACCTTTGCTTGATTTCAATATGGGCAACTTTGAATTGTTTAAAAGCTTGTGCAAAGCAAACCTCCTCACTCCCTCGCCTGCGAAGGTTGCAGTACCACCATATCCCAGCTGGTACAATTCAAATCATATGTGTGAATATCATTCCAATACCCGTGGCCACTCGATCGACTATTGTAATGGTTTCAAAGATGCTATATGGCGTCTACTTGATGTAAAGGCTATTGAAATGCCATGGGCAAAGAAAGAAGAGGATCACATTGGAAGTGGTAGTGCCTGACTATGTTGTTGAACATGGTTGCAGCTTTACTAGTCTTGTTTTTTACTTTGCTTATGTCTTGAAATTTGTTTATGATTATGTGTAGTTCTTTTTCAGTCATTATATCATTTGTTTCCTTTCTTATCACTGTTGTTCCTTCGCCTCATTCTCTTTTTCTTTCATTTCTTTAAGATCGAGAAGACCCATTAACTGATTCTTGTGTTACGATGAGCTTGAATGATCATGATCATGATGAAGATCCTAAACTATGCAAGTGATTTGGTCAGATGTTGAATCTTGTTTTTAAAAAAATGACAAATCAAAATGTCACTATCAACTAAGGGAATGATTCAGCATAACCTTGAATGTTTTAGTCGAATGACTTAGTCTTGAAGTGTCATACCAAGTAGACAACCTAGACAAATATTTGCGCAAGACACTCGGTCAAGGTGCACATTGTGAGAAAATTAAGAAAAGGCTCGCTGGATTGGAAATTGAGAAAAAATAAAATAGTCCAGGCAAAAGTTAGAGCAAAAAAAAAATATAGAAAAGGAGAAAGAGCTCACTAGATTGGAGTCTAAAAAAAAAGAAATGACAATCTAGGCAAAAGTTAGAGCAAGAAGTATCTGCTAGGTTGAAAACCCAAAAGGTTGACCTAGAAAATGCATCAACTGGGAAAGTTTACCAACAAATACTTTAGGAAAAAGGGCTCAAACTGGGGCAAATTGATTTGGCAATAAATGATTGATGAAGAAGCATTCGATAGAAGACAAGGAGACAGCTTTCACATACAAACTTGTTGGTCACATAGCAAAGGATTACAACCTTGGTTAGGACTTTAAGCTCAACATAAACAGGTTATCAGTGAAATGGGTTTATCGATTAGATCTGCACTTTTTCCAATCTTTCACACCTTACTCTTACTCATCTCCTCCCTTTTCATCAAAAAGTGCATTCTTTCAAGGAATGCATTTTGCTTTCAACATCCTTTTCTGGAATCACGCATAATCATACAAAGTCCAGAGACATTGAAAAGTTCAAAAAAAAAAAAGAAGAAAAAAGAAGCCCACTAGATCGAAAACCTAAAAAGGCAGTCTACGCAAAAGCTAGGGCAAACAAAAAGAAAAAGCTCGCTAGATCGAAGACCAGAAACACTGATCTAGGCAAAAGTTAGAGCAAAATCAAGTCGAACTCCAACATAAGACAGGGGCAAGAGTTGAAAATAAAATCCATGAGTAGTCTGAAAATGAAAGATAAAGTCAATCGCAATGGCTCTTTGAACAAAATGGCTCATTTGGAATCAAACTAAGGTTTTACAAGAAAAACGATGTTTGGATACGGCAAACTTGGGCAATTTGCTTTCTCTCTCTCTCTCTCTCTCTCTCTCTCTCTTTGTGAAATTTTGCATCATTCAATCATCTAAGTTTCATTATCGGCATATCATTCATCATGTTAGATAATATAAGATTCATCATTCATCATATGCAAAGTTTTCAACCATCAAACCATCTAGAATATTCATCATGCTCATACCATAAACATTTTCATGCTCAAAAATTGGGGCAAATTTATTTTCTCTGTAGATTTATCTATCATATTAGGGCATTCACGTTTTCAAGCATTATATCACCTAGGACATCCTTCATTTCATACCCCAAACTGGGGCAAAAAAAAAAATCTCTGCGTAGAGTTATTTTATTATGTTAGGGCATTCATCATTCACACTATTAAATCACCTAGGCATGATTATCATAGTCATTCCATCATTCATCATATCATTATCGCATCATTCAACCATCCCTAGGCATTTAATTTTCTACGTCATGAATCATTGCACTTTTTGTAAGTATCACTTACCATAAGGAGACATTACATATCTCATCATGCATAGATCATTCATTTTCATCAATCATGGTATTTTATATAATTTCTACAAGTCATTTTCTTCTCTTAACACCGCACGGCATTTATTTTCACATACTTTAATCACAACAGCTATTTAATTTTTCATATTTTTCAATCTCAATAATTTACTTTCCTGTCTCAATCTCAATCATTTACTTTTTTGTCTCGATCCCAATCATTTACTTTTCAGTCCCGATCCCGATCATTTTACTTTTTGTCACAATCCTATTCATTTACTTTCCAATCTCAATCTCAATCATTTATTTTTCAGTCTCGATCCTAATAATTTACTTTTCATCACTTATCATATCATTGACTTTCCAATAATTAGCACATCATTTGCTTTTATGTAATTATCACATAATTTACTTTTCAGCACTGTCAATCATTTAATTTCGCACGGTTTCAGCACTGTCAAGCATTTAATTTCACATACTTTCAGCACTATCAATTTAATTTCACATATTTTTAGTACTGTCATTTACATTCACATACTTTCATTACTATCAATTTAATTTCACATATTTTTAGCACTATCAATTTCATTTCACATACTTTTAGTACTTTCAATTTAATTTCACATACTTTCAGCACTGTCAATTTAATTTCACATACTTTCAGCACTGTCAAGTTACTTTCACATACTTTCACACTATTAGACATTTACTTTCACATATTTTTATTACTATCAGACATTTAATTTCATATACTTTCAGTACTGTCAAGTCTTTACATTCACATATTTTCAGCACTATCAATTTACGTTCACATACTTTCAGTACTGTCAATTTTACTTTCACATACTTTTAGCACTATCAATTTTTGCTTTCACATACTTTTAGCACTATCAATTTTTGCTTTCACATACTTTCAGTACTGTTAATCTTAACTTTCACATAAATTTAGCATTATCAAACATTTAATTTCACATACTTTCAGCACTTCTTTTACTTTCACATACTTTCAGTACTATCAGACATTTACTTTCACCTAAACTCAGCATTATCAAACATTTACTTTTACATACTTTTAGCACTGTCAAGTCCTTACTTTCACATACATTTACCACTATCAGTTTTTGCTTTCATATACTTTCAATCATTTACTTTCACATACTTTCAACATTGTCTTTTACTTTCACATACTTTCAGCACTACCTTTTACTTTCACATGCTTTGACCACTGTCTTTTGCTTTCACATACTTTCAGCATTATCAATTTAATTTCACATACTTTCAACATTGTTAGACATTTAGTTTCATATTCTTTTAGCACTGCCAATTTATTTTAACATATTTTCAACACTATCAATTTAATTTCATATACTTTCAGCACTGTCAATTTAATTTCACATACTTTCAGCATTGTCAATTTACTTTCACATACTTTTAGCACTGTCATGCATTTGATTTTCACTTACTTTTATGCATTCACTTTTCACACACTTTCACTTTCCACATACATTTAACTTTAGGTTGAAACAAAAATATGTTTTCATATCTTTACTAGTTTCTTACAACGAAAATATCAAAAACTATTATTTTTATATTATCTGAGTAAGAAACAAGTAAAGAGGGGCAACTATGAACACCATATTTTTGTTTTCCATTTATTGTTATTATTATTATTGTTATTTTTTTTGTTTTGTGTACATTTGAATTTAAATTTAATTTTAACTGATAAAAAAAATCAAATCAAAATCTTAACTGGCTCAACAAAATAAATCAATTAAAATCCTAACTGGCTTAACCCTAACTAACCCCAAAATCTCTATGCTTTGCTCTCTATATAATAATTAACCACAAAAAAAAGGATAAATTGATTCACCATTCACCTCCATTATCATTGGCCTCCATTATCACTACTACCAGTTTCTCCTCATCAAAAACCAAATCACAGCCCCTTCATCTCCAAGCTAGGGGACCGAATTCTTTCACCATTCTCTTGCTTAGCCTCCATCACCATCATCAAATTTCCATCTTTGATTCTATTCCTCAGATAACAGCCACCAATTCATCATTCTTTTCCATTGAATCCACCACCACTATCATAGCCCATCACCATTATTATCATCATAACCCACTCACCAAACCACAATCCTTTCATCATCAATCATAAGCCTTCATCATCAATAAACCTCATTGTTATCATCATCCTCATCTTGGATCTTTTTTTTTTTTATCATCATCCTCATCTTAGATCTTATTTTTTTATCATAGCCACAATCATTATCAACTTGGCATAGCCTTCAGAACCACTGCAATCACCATCTCCACAAAGCCACCGCCATCACAGTAATCATCTTAAGCGCTACCACAGTGCCATTTTTTCCTCATGGTTTTGTTTATTCCTTATTCCCATATTACGGTGATCAAGTAGATGTGATCTTCTTTTTTGTTTTACTTTTCTTTTTATTTTAGTTTTATTTTATTTCCTTTATTTCTTTTTTTAAAAAATAATTTGTCAATTAAAATTCTTTTCACAAATAAAATCAATCAACACATTTTTATTTTTGTTTCTCAATTAAAATCCATTAACACACATTTATTTTCTACAAGAACGACATGACTTTGAGTTCCTCATTGTACCAAAGGATACGTTGGCGTAGCTAACAACTATCAAGCCAAAATTAATTTTTCTTCAAATTTTGCTCTCTTCTTTTATTTTTTTCTTTTTTTTCCTTTCTCATTTACTCATTTATTTATTTGTATATAATTGTTACATGTTTTGGGGATAAATAAATATTATTAAGTTATAAATTAATTTGCATAATAAACTCTAAGGTAACTGTATTTATGCGGATGTATCAGGGGTGAAGCGGGATTAAGTTTTCACCCTTCCCTAATCATAATTAGACTCCTGGATTCAAATCTTTTTAAAAGACCAATTTTGATCAAATCAAAGGTTTTCCAATTTTGGCCAGAATTAAAATTGGTGGTGAATCCATTTTTTAAATTTATTTCTTTTTAGGAGTAAATTTTTGTTGTCATTTTGTTATGACGCCCTTTGGGTATGTTGTGACAACTGTACGACCTCAAAATCATGGTGATCAATCTCATTGACCATTTGAGCATATTTTGTCTTCTATTCTTCGAGCTTTCCCACGCAGTCTAAAATTTTATTTTGTCCAAAACTTCCTATGTTCTGCTACCGTGACATAAAGGTGATGGTATTGGCTTGATAATGTCCATGCGTGAGCATAATCTTTCTTTGTTCATGCTAAGACGTTCAACAAGTCTTCCACTCTGCCTTCAAGCTACTTTCCCGCTTGTAGCTCCATGCCGATGACCTTTTCTAGTTGTCTTCTCGCATCATTTTCATTGACAATATTCATTTCTAGGTCCCTTACAATCTTCTCTTTCTTGTTAAGTTTGCCTTTTAACTTTGCTTTGGTCTTGTCTTGGAGCCTAATTTCTTTCTCAAGGTTTTTCTTTTCCTTTAAAAGGCCATCATGGAGCTCCCCTTCAAGTTCTTATTGTTTGACAATTGTCATCCTTCCTCTATCTCTAAAGATATCTAGAGAGTCTACATATTCATCCTTCAGTTTTTCAATTCTCTAGCCATCTTGTGACACCGGTCTTGAAGAATGACAACCTGCATGACATCAACCTCTTGCTACTTTTCCTCTAAGAGCCTCATCTGCTTCTTCAATACCTCGAGATGGGAAGCCATCTTGGCAACTGACCAAAGTTGTTCTTGGAGTGATTCATTTGGTTGTAGAACTTTCCTTGAGAAGTTAACTGGCCACATTCTTACTCTCCTCCATTCTTCATACTTAGGGAATGAAGTTGGTAGTTGCTTTCCTAATCTACTTCTCTCTACGGTCTTTATGTCTTCTAATGCTCTCTTGATATCCAATTCCTGTTTCTTTGTCTCTTGATGCTGCTAGTAGAGGAAACTAACTTTAAGCATAATTCTATCACTTATAACTTTCTATAAAATAATTTTTTTGTCAATCTAACCGTTGAATTGCATTTATCAGTCATAAAGATCTTTTATGTCAAATTTCATAAGAATTGAGCATTAATAAGAATGCAATCATCCAATACTTATTCATTTTAAGCATATATATTATATTGATTTTGATGTACGTAAAAACTAGCCAAACGATTTTAAATTAATTTGAAATTTTATAAACATGATTTATATGATGTGAGCTTATAATCCAACGGTGAGTTTTATAAAACATTACACCAATAAAAAGTTATTGAATGATGTAACATTTACACTACAAAAATTAAAGTGCATATAACTCAAACTAGCATAGGTCTCTATGATCTCTTTTTTTTTTTTTTTTTAAGAGAACTAGCATAGGTTTCTATTGATTGTTCAGTACTTCACTCACATATCCTAGTGAATTTTTTTGTAATTGAATTATAGATTGCCATCAAATACTTAATGTGAAATTCTCATTTAAATATTGAAATATATAATTCAAACTAAGCATATTATGAGAGAATTTATGCATTTTTTGTGGTCTATATGAGCATATTGTAATTTTTAGAGGACAATTTGAATTGATAATTTTAAATTCTATTTTCTTCCATTTTGATTTGTTTAAATTGAATTATGGAATCTTATGATGTCAGAGGCACACAACATCACTCACAAAACTATTCTTTCACATAAAGGAAGAGAAAGTATATTAACTCTTTAATTACAATAATGTCATAACTTGATATTACACACAAACTTGTTTTTCACACTGATTTGATGCAAACATGAGTAAGGTTAAAGGACACACAACAACCATTTTGACTATGTAGAATTCAGTAAATAATGACATTAAATTACAAATCACAATTTCCAAGCTTTGGGTTTTATGTCTCCAACTTTATGGGTTATGTAGTGTGGCTATAGGATGGGCTAGAGATTAGGAAGCATGCAAAGCTTGATTTTTAGGTAATGCTTTTTTTTTTTCCACACATTATCTGACTTAAATGAAGCATGTAAAGTTAATCATTTCAAACATATTCTTCAACTTGCAAAATAACTCAATCTTCAATTGCTTTGTAAAAATATTTACAACTTGTTCTTTAGTATGATAGTAATCAATTAACACTTTTTTCTCAGCAACCCATTCTCAAATCATGTGGAATCAAACATCTGTGTATTTGGATCTCTCATGAAAGAATGGATTTTTGCAAAGTGCAATAACATACTTATTATCACAAAATATTGGTACGAGGGTGTTTTGCTTATACTTTAATGCTTCAAGAAATATTCTCAACCATACTGCATGTGTAGCAGAATTGGTTGTTGCAATATATTCGGCTTTAAGTATGTAGAGTGCAACAACTTCTTATTTGTTTGAAGACCAATATCTATGCCAAACCCAAGGCAAAAAACATACCTTGAAGCATTTTTCCTTATTTCTATGTCACCTACACAGTCAATATCTGTATATCCAACAAACCTCACATCATTACTATTAATGTGTATATTGTAGATTTTGATGATGCCAACACAAATTATAAAGTGGTGCAAGCATAGTAGTATGGAGTTTCTTGAAGATGCACAAGTCAAGCACTTGATTTGTTCGATTCCTAGGACTAGGATTATTATTTTACAATATGCTTCTACTTTGGTTTTGTTGTCGTTTTTCTAGTTTTGTGTTGTTTTCTAAGGTTATGTTTTAGGGTAAATTATAGTGACCTCCCTTGAAGTCTTCTATAATTACACTTACCCCCTCTTAATTTTAAAAATCATGCACATCCTTTAATTGATATAGGATTATTACACTTAAACTCCTACCGTTATTTATCCACCCATCAACGTTAAGAGATATAATGCTTCAACAAAATATTCAAATAAAATCTCATAATTGTCCCTTCTCACACAAGCACAACCACCATCCACCCCTTTCACACTTCAGGCTTTCACCTCATCCATAGCCACTACCGTGGAGCCCTACTCCACCCTACACATAGCAACCTCCATCCAACACACAATCACTTCCACCAATCACCCACAAGCCACAAATCAAACCATAGATTAGAGAATGAGGCAAAATGATGTGATGATGGAAGGTAGTGAGGGTGCGACCATGGAGACAACACAAAGCAAGGGAATAGCATGGTGGTCGATGGTAGTGGTCCCTTTGGTGTTTGTTTGTGTCAGTAAGATGGAGGCAATGGGTTTGTTATTAGTGGTTTAATGATTTCTATGAAGCACAGACACACCAATTGGGTGTTGTGTCTACGTGTTGGATCTTATATGTCACATCAATGATACAATTTTGTATATATTTAATTTAAAATATACTTTTTTCTTACCCTAACACAAAAAATATAAATAGGGTCGTAAAAAGAAAATAATACATAACTTTTTGAGTTTATGAGAAAATAAAACATAGGTGAAGTTTATATAAATGATATTTTGAATAATGTATCATTTTCATTAAATTTTTACTTATATATATATATATGTCGTGTCTGTATCCTATAATTTTTCAATTTTGGCGTGTCCCTTGTGCTTGTGTCGTGTCGTGTCATGTTAGTGTCTGTGTTTCATAGGTGGAGAGAGTGGGTCGGGTTTATCTCCTTTAACTGCGACCCACCACTGCACCACCGCACCATTCCTGCGACCTCCACCATTGCGTCCATTGTCCATGCCCTGATTCACCCGAGGCACTTGTTGTGAAGCCCTATCAATCGGCACCACCACTGTCGTTCACCTTCGAATTCCCCTTGGCCTCACCCTTGAACCTGCCAACCACCAATGCTTGCCACCGTGCAACCCCTACTGCGAAACCACTATCACCAGTCCTTGCTCCTCTGTGGTCGCCAGAGTCAACCTCTCTTGTCCCCTTTGAGTGCCGCACCTGTGCACATATATTCAATCCCAAAATTTTCACAACTTAGTTACCCTAAGGTGATGCAAAAGGGGCTGTGGTGAATGGTGACTCTAGGGGTTTTACTATTAGGGGTATTTCTATCTTTTCATTTAATAAGTTAACAGTTGTTAACTCGTCAAGAGTGAGGGGAGGTGTGTGATTTTTTTAAATCAAGAAGTTCGTGTAATTTTCCCTTTATGGCTGTCTATGCGTTGGTTTTTGTACAAGACAGTTATCTTGTATACTCTTTGGGCTCCTCTCCTTTTTGAGGGTTGACCCTTTTTCATTATCTAGAAAAAATGAAATCTGTGCAGAACAGCAAAAGCGAAAATGCGATGTCTATATTAAAATAGCCAGAAGCAATGCACTGCAACCCGCGGTGATACTAGCTAGTAGTTATTGGAATTACGATGTCTATATAGAATCCATACATATTTTGGTTTCTGGTGTTGATTGCACTGGCTATAGCGAAAACCAAACTCTTCTCTCATGTTACACTCCGTGATGGTATTTATTGAAACTAGAACCCTGCTGGTTACTTGTTTCAGCCCCATCTACTTTTTTGTACACATAAACCTTGGCTAGCCACAAATAAACACACAAATTCACAACACTTAACCCAGCCAAGACCCAGTAAAAGTAATCAAGGTGTGCTCTATTCAGATTGTTCCCCAACCACTTCCGACCAGCTCTTGAGGTGATTACCTCCACAATAGCAATAATTGCATTACTTGCAAAGCTTCCAACCCCTACTATGCTTATATATGCTGCAGCCCCCAAGCTTCTCATTGCATCTGGCATTTGGTCATAGAACAACTCTTGGAGGCCAACAATTGTGAATGCATCAGAGATTCCAGTGATCATGTACTGAGGAAGCATCCACCAAATGCTCATTGGTAACACTGCTTTTGGATCATCTATGAGACCATGATCCCTAGCAACACCAACCCTTTTGGTCTCAACAAGCGCAGACACAACCATGGTGAGAATAGACAAAGCTAGACCAATTCCAATCCTCTGGAGCACTGTTATGCCAGTTGGGTGCCCTGTGAATTTTCTTGCTAGTGGCACAAAGACCCTGTCGTAGAATGGAACAGCAAAAAGGATTGCAATTCCAACCAGACCTTGAAGTGAAGCTGGAGGGATTTGGAAGTGCGTTCCTATGGAACGGACCATTGTACTGCCTTGCTTGGTGAAGTATGTGTGGACTTGGGCTTGGACTACAGTGAACATCAAGCAGCTTAGCCATATAGGGATCAGGCAAAGAACAAGCTTCACTTCTTCAACTTGAGTTACCGAACATAGTCTCCAAGGGTTCCTGGTTTTGCTTGAGGTGTCAACTTCATCGATGATCATCGCCTTGTCCAAACATCTATGTATTACAATTTCCATAATTTAATTTTGTTAGGATAATTTGCCGTTAGCAATAACGTGGCAGCAGAAAATTAGTGTCAACCATAAACAACAAAAGCACATAAAAGAAGTCCTTTTTCATGTCTCTCAACTGCAGATTGAAGGGTCAAAATCCACACTAAATTGTTGGTACCAACTCTTAACTATAGGCCCCACACACGTAGCCCACAATGAAACGCCGTGAGTTTCAAATTTCAGTGTACCTTTCGACCAAAAAAGAAAAAGAAAAAGAAAACAATTCAGTGTAGCTGACTTGACCCCAATGATGACCTGAAAAATCTCTAACTAGATTGAGATTTTTTTTTTTTGAGTAAACCTAGATTGAGTTTTACCAAAGAGTAAACTATCTATTACTCATAATATTTTGATTTTAACAATTTTTATATCAATTTAGTCCTAACATTTTTAATTTCATCACAAATCGAGTCTCAACAATTTTCATTTGACATTAATTTAGTCACTCAGTTAAAGTGCAAAATATAAAAAAATGATTAATTTGATATCGAAATTAAAAATATTAGGAATAAATTGATATAAAAATTGTTAAGACTAAATAGTTTTCAAAATTTTTGTTAGGACTAAATGTCAAATTGAAAATATTAGGATGAAAAAAATTGTTTACTCTTTAACAAGTGTTGTATAAATGAAAATGAATTTCAACCAAAACATAAAATAAAATAAATAAAATACAAGATAATAATTTTGGTATTTATAATACCTCAAAAAAATCACAATGTCTTTATTGTTTAACTAAAAAATTTATAATTTAATTTTAATACATTGTTAAAAGAAATTCTTTTATAATAATTTATGTCTCTTTTGACATGTTATTATATGATCATATTAAAAATAACAATAAGAGCAACCAAATCTATTGTATATATGGGTAGTGTTATTTGTACTCATTTTATGGATTCATCATTATAGATTCACACGAAAAGACCACTACATCCATCATTTTTGTGCCTTTTTCTCTTCATATAAGTTTGGAATGAGTCTAATTAAAGATATGTACAAATAATATTTTTTCTATATATAAAAACTTATTGTACTAATAAAAATAATTCAGTTCACAAAAATAATTTGACTATTATAGTTATTATTTTAAAAATAATATATATAATAATATATGATTGGATGATAATATAAAATTTTTAATATGAGAATATAATGATGTTGAAAATTAATCTATAAGAGTCAAGCATGTTAAATTCAAGGAGAGAAAAATTTATAGCGTTAATATAAGGAGTGGCACCTACCCACACTGATGAGTATGGAGCAGAGTGTGAAATTTGGGTTGACCGTGAAGATGGGGCTCTTGATGGTCCTCCTCCCCATAGTAATAATTGTTGTGACCTGGCGTGTGCTGCACGCGCCACTTGCGAGCTGCAGCAACAAAGACTTGGGCCATCCTGGTGAAAGGGCTGCCTCGAGGGCTTTCCTTTCTGTACCTTTTGATTCCCAACAAGAAGAGTGCCAATGCTAATGCCAACACCCCTGCCAGCACTCCCAGCCCCACTCCCCACCCAACATTGTCCTGTTCAAAAACCAAAAAAATGTTCCCTGTCATCGCCAATTCACCATCATAAATTAGAATTATTCTATTGGCTCTTTCTGATGAAAGATGATGCAAGTTTATATACCAAGGGAGAGGAGTAATTTACTTGGAAAGTAATAGGATTTAAGTTTACTACTGAATCATTCATCTGTCGTTGAGACTAATACATTAAATTATATGATTTCATGAAGTTGTTATACGATTTGTAAGTTTTACTTTTACGATCTTTCTAGAATTTAATTTTGATATACTATATTTTATACTATTATATAATCATATATTATCACATCAGTAAATGTAGTTATCACCACATCATTTATTTAAATGATCATCAAATGGAAAAATATTATTAGATGATAGTGTATAAAAATTTTATAATGTTAACATATCAAAATTAAACTCTTCATTCCAATTTATTGTTCATGAAAAAATATTTGAGGATCAATGTTAATTCACCACCAATATAAATGAGTTTAACATTGTTATTCAATCACATACTATCGTTTGGTAAATTTCTAAGATTGTGGATGTGCTGAGTCAAATATTTTCTTTGATGTGATAACACATGACTTAGTATCTATGCAAAATATTTTTATATTGACAATGCATACAAAATTTATATAATTATTTAATTATATTTAGTTAAATTATAAGAATATTATACAAATTCAATTTTATTGCACTAACAGTACAAAATTTTTTCACATGATTATTCAATGAAATTCTTCTATTTGTGTGACCAGTAAAATATTAGGTGTGAAAGAGAAATTCTTACATGTTTATAGGAACAAAAAGCATATATATATATATATATATATATATATATATAGTTAAAAATATGGCTCTATTACTGGGTTTTAGCGCAATCTACTTGGTGCTTGATTAGCATATAAGAATTTCTCAAGTAAAAATCAACTATGCTTGTGATGTAGCAATATATATTTACTGTCAAATTCTTTTATACTGATAGTATGTGAAAATTAAAATAATATTATATGTTATACATAACCACCAAATACTAACATATTATTTAATAATAGGGTGAAAACTTTATACTAATAAAAGATTAATTAAATTTGATCTCAATTTTTATATGCAACCATTAGTGTAAAATTGAAAAATCAACGTCCACTGGTCTCACCTTTTACAATACATAATTCCTTTCAGTTAATGTGCCCATATATGATACACAATGAAAAGACCACCACGAGGAATATGTTCCGATGTTGGTGAAACCTGCTTCTATAATAAAGAAATGTTTGTTCATGTTTGTGATCCACAATTTTCTCCATGTATGATATCACCCACTATAGTACACTATCCTATTGTTGTGGCATTTCGCAACAATTTGTAAATATTGCTTCTTGGATTTTGTTGAGTCCTACCTACCTGGCAAACCACTCTTTATATTTACCCGTCTCCTGTTAGTTCCGTACGCACTTGCGATAGTATTTTATATAATAATTTTACCTCCCTAAACTTTAGGTTATATACAGTAATTTATATCATAATTTTTAAAATATGCATCGCGACACCACTACTTTTCAAACAATACAAAATGCCTCTTTCTATTAAGTTGACATCAATTTCTATTATTAAGTAGTCATGTGTATGTTATATGTATAATTTAACAGATAAAAATACCTTTCCTTTTATTCAAATTTCCCATTCCTATATCCTCTCCCATTGAAAAATGGACAAAAATACTCTTTGGATACTAGAATTTGATTGTAACAAAAGGATTTTTTTTATCCGTTTTTTAGTAAAGCACGGTTTATGGTTAGGAAATTTGATTAAAAGGAAAGATATTTTTGTATGTTTAACCATACACATAAGATGTATATGACTACTTAACAGTAAAAATTAATGTCAACTTAACAAAAGAGATATTTTGCACTGTTTGAAAAGTCCAAGTGTCACAATGAACATTTAGGGGTTAAAATACATTTGATCATATTTTATATTTTAAAAGAAAGTATTATTTGATGTCAATTTTGATATATGTTATGATTTAACTTGGTGAAAATCTTTTCAATCATTAATTACTCGAGTGAAAAACAAGGGTGAAAATTTTTACCCAAATTTTTACTCTCTAATCAAACACACTATAGGAATTATTTTGTGTAAAACTGAAAACTAGTTATTATCAATATTCTTCTGTTGAACTTTCTTAAAGAATGAACGACAATTCAAAAGTTGTTGATGGATTCTGATTATTTAAAATAAAAATTTCCAAAAGAAAAATGAATAAAATCTAGAAAGATACCCAAATTCAATTAATATACAAGACTAAAAAAGGTTGGACAAAAAATAAGATAATCTATCAAATGGTAAATTATTTACCTTTTCTGAAATTAGACTATATTGTATACGAATCCTACGATTTGCAAAAAAGTATACAAACTTGCTCTAAAATTTAGATATATATATTTTTTGGGTAAAAGATGAAATCTTATTAACAAAAAGAGAAGAATAATAAAGAGTAAAGAGTGAAAAGGGTAAGAGATCCTCAAAGCCAAAAAGTAAATATCAAAATATCAATGCTTTTCAATCTTTTATACCACTTGACCTGTATCAGTATAATTTATCCTTCAGCAAATTATAAAATACAACAAGAGAATGTTAAGCTGAATATTATAAGCATTTTATTCTAAATAACTCTTATTGATTCGTGTAATCCACCTAAGTTTCAAGGCTTGAATATTAACTGTATAAGGGCATTAATTACTATATAAGAAAAAGAAGCGATGAATAGCTACAGGGGAATGGTGCTTTATATATATATATATAGAGAGATTTATTTATACTAGGGGTAAGTCTTAGTATATACCTTTCACTAACCTTTTATGGGTATAAAGTTTTATCAACCCAACCATTAGATTAAAAGTTCTTATCAAATAGAGCAAATATACCGAATTTTAGATAGTTTAAAAATGATTTGATATTTTGTTATGCAATTTTGTTTTAACGGATAATATATTTTTAAAAATACAAATAAATATTAATCATTAAAATACATGCCTATTATTGTCCAATTTTTTTAAAATTTGACATATTTAATCATCAATAGAATATCATATAATTCAACAATCAAATCAGTTAAATTTCATTTCTATAATCAGCTATTTTATGGTGTAAATGTACCAGAGTTACACCTAATAAAAATGGACCCTATATAAAGAAATGAAATAATTAAACAAACAAATAATGAATCGAGTAAAGCCCGTTTTTTTCTAGCAAGATTTTAGAACACTATTTCATCTTGTCTATTTTATCTCTCATTTTGGAAACAACAACTAGTTTATAATTCTTGTCGTTTCAAACATATCAGTAATAAAGTATTTATGATTGACTTTGTAATTTTACCCTTTATAATTAATTAAAAAATAAAGTAATTTTAATAAAATGAAATGGTTAAATACATTTTAAGTAAAAATTAATAAATAATTGTTTTGAGGATATATTTCTTATTTTCCATGTATGATACTAAAATTACAAATAAAATAAAGAGCGAATTAAACTTACCTCTCCTTAGATGATATAATTACATCTATCACCGGTCAATTTATAAAATTGTCACCACATGGTATCTAGGTTTACTTAAACCTACACTGACATTCCCTAAAATTAATGGCCAAACTTAAGTATGTGACATATATGATCATTGATGGTAAAATTATATTATTATAATGATTTTTAATATATAGATTGATAAAAATGCCTTTTTATCATATATAATTTTTTGGTAGATTTTTTTTTATCATATATATGAAAAAATGTATTTTATTTGATGTCAAATATTATTAAAATATTAAAATGTTACCATTAATGGCCATTATTATGTCAAATACTGTGTCTTTTCTTTCACTTAAATTACCGAATCATGAATTACAGGGAAAACTAGTGCAGGTTTTAGTAAATCTCTCAAGGACCTCTGCTGACAATTTTGAAAATTGAGATTCAAATATAATTACACTAAATTGAAGTCAACGTAATTCTCCCTGAAATAATTAATCGAAAAGAGCAATGTAGTTTCTTGAACATTATTATATACATTAATTTCTTTAATCAAAATAATTGAAAAACCTATTTAATGTCACATAAGAAACTATTATCTAATGGGAGTAAATTATTACCATGCATGTGATAACTATTACCTTCATGCTTCTAATTTTTTAATTAATAATCACACTGGATATTTACTCAAGAATTTGGATCTATTTACCTGAAGATATATGACTACAAATACTGCAGCAGATGAACCAGCCACAATCCCCAAGTACCACCAGTTGAAGAAGGAACTCTTGGCATCTTTCTCCTCCGGCGTGTCGTCATCGAACTGGTCGGCAGCGAAGGTCTGAACGCAGGGCTTGTGCCCTCCGTCCCCGATGGACAGCACGTAAAGCGCCAAGAAGAATAAAGTCTTGTGTTTAAGTACCGACACGGATAGTGTCAAGAAAATCATGCCCTGTATTGTTTTAAATGTGACTTGAGAATCAATTTTCCATCAACAGGTAAACAAATATATTAAATTAATTGCAAGTGCATGCATGCGCTGACTGACTTGTCTATAATATGGACAAACCACAGGAAATATGCAAATCTTGTGATAGGAATATTGGAATAATATATTAGTTCGGGGTGCCTTTTTCTTTCTTGGCTAGCTAAGATATAAGGGCGCTTTCATTTAATTAGAAGAATCGTATCAGTCGTAAGTGAAAACAACAATAGTCTTCTTTTGGTAAATGAAGAAAAAAAAAAAGCCAAACAACAATATACAAGTATAATCCAAGCGTACCTCAAGTTTGTTGAAGGAAAAGAAATTTTATAAACCCTCAGCTAAAGATCAATTTTATACTAAACAACTAATAAAACAAAAACTGCGCAATAAAAGTAAAAACTTTTTTTTTTTTTTTTTTTAGAGTTTCTGAGGACCTCCAGTGGCCTAGTGGCGAGCGATGGAGATAGAGAGAGGAATGGGCATTTGAGGATATTGAATCTCTAAGTCAATGTCAACCACCCCTTTAGACAACGATTAAGAAGGATGTTTATTAACCCGGGAGTGTGGTCAAGTGGTGAGGGACTTGTTCACCCTTAATCAAGATCAGCGATTCGAATCACGGCCTGTGGGTATGGAAAGCGCTTTAAATTTTGGCCACCGTCCCACCCTTTGAGGTGCTCACAAACCAACAAACCAACACGGAGATTAGTCACTGTATTCGATGGTGGATATCTTTAGTCGTGTAAAAAAAAAAAAAAAAAAAAAGAAGGATGTTAATTGAACTACAGTTCACTGGTAACTAATTTGGATTTAAATCACGCAAAATTTTATTTAAATGAGACAATCTATTTCATTATTGATGACGGGGGTTTTTCAATTAAAAAATTTTGGAGTTCTTTTTCGATGTATTAGTGATTAGAGATAATGAAATTTAAATTTATAATCTCATATATGATCTTTAAAGCTCTCATCACTAGTCACTTTTATTATTGGCTTAAAAATATTGAAAATCCGGCATTATGAATTATTTCTCTTGCATCAATTATTTTTTAAATCTGATTATTAGTATAATAAATTACTTTGCATTTTTTTAAGAAAAAATTGGTTTGTACAATTTAAATATTTTAAATACATCTCCATCATGTCAAAAAGTTTCGGTAACAACAGACTAAATTTTGTAATGGTACTGAAGACAGATACATAATACTTTTTTTTTTATTACCTTTGGTGAAGATACATAATGCTTGTATGAAGGCACAAAATGTTGTGGTTACGGGGGAGTTTTGATAAGGAAAATATTAAATATCTAACGAGAACCGAAAAAAAAATAATTAGAAGCAAAATATCCAAAGTTAATTGTGATATTTATTATTCGTACACTTGCGGGACCCACGACGAAAGATTTGTTAAAAAACGTCACGTCACGGACCACCGATAACATTTAGATTCCTTGCAAGAATCGGCTCATCAAGAATGAGGAAACACATTATCAAATACTACTTTCTTGGTTTTTTAATAATAATTATATAGGGATGTATTGTGTTATCTAAGTTAAATATATTAATTTTTTAATGTATTAAAATAGTATAATATCTCGTTACAATTATAATTAAGAAATTGAGATAGTAATAATTAATTATTTACAAATAATAGCAAAAAGGGGATCGAGATTAATTTACCAGAAGATAAATGAGTGATGACAAGAGTATGGTGTTGAATCGACCCAGATAGGAATCAGCAACGAAGGCCCCAAGCAGAGGGAAGAGAGAGGAAACACCGACCCAGGTGTTGACATCTTTGGCAGCTGTAGTTATGGGTTCATTCAGAACATTGGTGAGGTATGTGATGAGATTCCCAGCCAAGCCTTGGTATGCAAATCTCTCTGCAACTTCCACGACTACCAAAAAAAATAAAATTAAATTAAATAGTCAAGAGCAAGACACATAAGACTTAAGAGATCCCCCAGTTGGAATTGATCTGGAACTGGTGGAATTTGGGGCGTGTCCAAATTGAAATCAGTGACCATAACGGAGTTAAAAAGGGGAGAAAAAAAGAAATGGGTATTAATTGGAGCACATGGACGGATGATGAAGTACTCACATATGATGAAGATGGCAGCATGCCACCCACCCTTGGTGTTTGTGTTGTGGTGGATGAGGGAGTTGCTCTTGCTGCTGATGCTATCTGCCATGTATATAATTTGGCTATGCAGTAAGGAGGGGGCTGTGTAATGTGGTAGTTAACGTATGTGTTGGGGCAGAATCAAGTTTGGAGGGGCTTTGTGGGGAGACTTGGTGCTTTATATAGGCACAAATCTAAGACTAGCAACAATGTATGGATTGTGAGTGAGTGTCGCCCGCACTCGCAAATTTGGGGGAACGGAGATTGTTGGTAGTGGAGCCTTATTTCCGCCGAAAATGCTATAAATGAAAACAATTAATATGTCTCTGCAATTTTAAATGTTCTTTATTGTGAATGATGTGCAAGTTTAAATGTATTTTACTGTGAGTGATGAATTTACTCTTAAAATGCGTTTGGTTACCGATTAGATAAATACGATAAAAAAAATTTATGAATAGATTCTATTTGTAAAATTGCAAAAAAATTTAGCTATAAAAATTTTCACCGTAAAAACAAAAGGTTAAATTTTCATATTAATTTTATGTAAAATATTTCACGCAATCGATTAATTATACACAATTATAAGGCCGTTTGCTTGTTCTTGACTTTTTTTGAGAAAAAAAAGATACTTTTAAATATAGGTTATTGGCTATTTGTTTATACTTTAAAAAATATTGAATCATATAATAATAAATTTTCTGTCTATTTTTCCACTAAAAAAAATCTGCTTATTTAAAAAGCAATTAAGGACCTGCTTTTGAAAAAAAGTAAAAACAATAGAAGAGATAAAAAAAAAAAAAAGGCAATAAATACATCCAATGAATTCGACAGTATTCTTTTTACCGATTTATCCTTAGTATTTTTTTTTTCTCCAAAATCATGACTACCACTCTTCCCATTTTCTTTAAAATTTCATATCTATAAACAACGTAATAATCCCAATTATGATAAAAGTACTTACATAACTATAATTAAATGTAAAATAATTTTCTTTCTCTACTTCCAATTCTGATTCTACATATAAAAATTTACTTAATTTATTAAAAAATTTGAACCAAATAGACCCATGTATATCAGTTTTGAAATAATAATTCTAAAATTTAGAAATGTTGATAGCAATACCTGATTAATTGTATGCATAAAAAAATTTTAGAACAAAAAAATACCACAATTACATTTACAATAATAAATTCATTTTATGCGAACTATTGCTTTACCCCCACCTCCCAAAAAAAAAAAAAACAAAACAAAACTTCAATACACACATGTACACGCAAAGAGTAAACTTGACCTAAAATTCAGAGGAGTAAATTGCACATAATCTAAAATTTAAAGAGTAAAATCTATTTATCCCTAAATAATATTTATAAAATTATATATTAATTAATTTAAAATTACCCAATATATATTATGATCCAACTTAGGTCATTATCGGGACATACAGAATACATTATCTAATTATAATATCCCGAGTAAAGATGTTTTGAAAAGACATGTAAAGACCCCTAGTATTGGCTTTAGAACCAACGTTAGTTCTCAAATATGCTAGGCAACAATCGAAATGTAAGTTTTAAAATATAACTTTTTTCTTATATTGTCAAGCATAATCTTTATCAAGTATTCGACAAATATCTCAAAGTAAAGATGCTTGATTGATATGATTTTTTTGAGAAAGCAAATTCAATTTTCTACAATTTCTATTTTTAATCTCGAAGCCAAACTCCAACCACAATAGGAGTTACAAGTATATTAGGTTGCATTATATAAATTAGAGAGAGAGAGAGACTTAGGTTGAGCGCTAAGGTGCCTATGCAAGGGCTTTTAGTGCCAATTCCTATTTCTAAAATAGTATGCAATACGGTCTAATGTGTTAGTAACCTTTTTTTATCCTTGTATATATTTGACACATTATAAGCTCTAAACATTCCCCCAAGAACCGTAGCCGTCTAATGACTTTTTTCCCTATGAGAAAAGAAAAAAAAAAATTTGTCTCAATTCTCTCTTATTAATCCCTTTCAATAATGTCCTCACTCCTATTTTTGTGAGTTATGAGTTTAGCCAATTTTTGGGTTGTTATGGTACAATTTTCTCTTCCCTATTCTATTCGAAGAAAAGCCTAACTCCTATTTTATGATTCTGTGGCAGTTAAGAACGTAGTACTTGTCCCTAAGATTAGTTAGGTAGTAGCTAAGTGCAAGTAGAAAATAGCACGAGAAAGAGGGATTAAATCATGCTTTTAGCTTCTTCTTAATTTCTGAAAGTCTAAATAAAAACTATTAAGTTTTTAACTTGAAGGTAGCAGAAACAAGAGTTACTATACTTCAAAAAGTGGCTTTCTGAACAAATAACAATTAAATAATTTTCAGAAACTAATTTTAAAGGATTCTTAGAAAATATACAACAAAAACATAAACGACTACTGAAGAATAAAAAGATAAGAAGAGAGAGATGTTACTCAAGGATTTTATACTAGTTCAACCAAATAATGCCTACATCCAGTTCTTAACAAACTTGTTGAGTTCCACTAAACAAACACTTTCTCAACTTTTAGAAAATAAGATATTCTTTGAATAGCCTTCTTAAGCTATCTCCAGTTAACAGTAGTTCCAATTTAATCTCACTTACAAGTATTCTTTGTCCTAGCCTCTTCAATCTAAACTCACCTGAGCACTATTGGATCAAGTTACGAAGATAAGGTTGTGAGCTCTAGAATTCTTCAAAAAGCATTAGAAACATATGTTTTGAACACAACAAAATCAATTGAAAGAAAATAGTTTGAAGAATGACTAATGTCTACCTTGAGTTTCTTGACTAAGCATAACAAGTATTTCTGAATTGTATAACATGGACTTAAACAAAAATAATTTCACTTTATATGTGCAAATATTTTTTATTTCATGTTAAGAGATTGAGCCTAATAAAAGTAAGCATTATATCGTGTAAAATACATTTACACGCATCAATGATTGAACTAAATCAAGTTAAGAACAAAAAACCAAGGCACGAGTCTTCAAAAAGTAGCATGAGACATCAGAAAGTACATCAAGAATGAAATTATCATGCAAAATCTGAAAACAACATGTTACACGGTCTTCAATAATCATGATTACAATTCTTTCATCATCATAAATATGATATTGAAGATTAGAAGACCAAATTTGCATCAAGGAATTGATAGCACATATCAAAAAGTTCATTTCATTGAAAAGATGGGAAAATTTGAATTTTGAAATTCAAATGTAAAGTCAAACCTAGTTTCAGACTGGCACGTACTCTCTTTAGCCCCTTTCGGTCAACCATTCCAACATCTAGAAGGAGTTTAGAAATCATGATTAGAAAATAGAAAAGTAGTTTTTGAAGGACATCAGAAACCTCAACCCTTCAACAGCTCTTGTAAAAAGTTCTGACACCAGATGAGTTACTTTTCTAGATTATGTTTCTAAGACAAAAATAGATGATCAACATGTGTCACTTGGACAACAGATCAAGGGCAACAATCATAAAGGGAGACCATCTATAAATAGAGATGTTGAGCTTTCAAGAAATAGATTTGACAATCACAAGAGTAAGAATGCTACAAAATCTTTTTTTCATGTATTCCGTGAAGTTTATTACTTCTTGTAATTAGTTCCTTTGTTCATAAAATCTTCTTTCTAAGTTCTTAGATTGTTCATACATTCTTCTTAGGAAGAATCATTAGAAAGAAGTCACTCAAGTTATCTCAGGATTATTCATTGTATATTTGTAAACCCAAACACTAAACATTTGTATCCTCGATCTAGTGGTGATTAGTGTGAAATAGCTTGAAGAGGCTACACCAAAACTACTTACAATGTGACAATAAAGGCATTCTTGCTACTCACGGTTTAGCTTGGAGAAGCTGGCAAAAGACTATTCGATTCAGCTTGAAAAGGCTGGTAAAGAACTACTTAGTTTGTGACAGTAGGGGTTGTCTACTTGTCACAGATTAGAGCTTGGGAAGGCTATTGCAAAGGCTATGCAGTTTTTTCTTTCTCAGGTTGAGAAAGGTTAGTGAAACTCAGTGATTGCTGAGAATTGGATGCAAGAAAGTGTTGGCTGAATCAATATAAAACCATGTGCAGTATTTTCTTATCCTTTATCTTTTTTCTTCCATTATTTAGTTGTATGAAAGATATATCTATTAAAGTTTACCATTTCAATTTATCTACTACTAATGTTCGAATTCAGAAGTCATTTTCTGAATCTTTTAGCCATGTTTCCACTATACTTCAAGCTTCACGCTTGATAGTCTTTATTTTAAGTTTTAATTTTCAAAAGGTTTATAAAAGAAAAACACGAATCAATCCCCCTTGTCAAGCACTTTTATACCTATAAAGGTTTAGGTTGGTACACTCCAACAAAGAACACTCAAGTCTTTCCAAGAATAAAATAGTGTTTGAGTGAAAAGACTTGAGAGACTTCTTTCTAAATTCTTCCTATGCAGAAAATGTTAGCTAATGGTCACAAGATAGAAGATTTTCTATACAGAAACTTATTACAAAGAAAATGATGAACTTCATAAAGTATTAGAAGCTTTCGACGCTTGTTGTGAAAAGGTTCCTTCACATTTAAAGGCTTTATCCTTTTATACTTGGATTTTGAACAAGACTTTTGTCCCTTGATTTTGACTTCTCTTGATACATGTTGATATTCTTTTTATGTTCTAGGAGCTGTCCTCTAGAAGAGTAGCTGAGCTATGTCAAGCTATCCGTGTTGGTTCAGAAACATTGATATTTAGTTTCTGAAAAATCCTTTAGAAACAGCTTTTACTTTCTAAATGTGGTTTCTAAACCTTTTATTCTTGAATACGAGGAGTTGTCCAAGTACAAAGATGATGTGTCACTAACAGAGGTTACGCTACCTCCTCAAATTAAAATGAATTTTATGCAAAGTTGCACAAAAAATGTAATAAAGGGTACAACTTAGATCATTTCTTAAGGAGGCTATGGTAGTTAGTTGGAAATTTGGGGATTTTAAAGAATTAAATTGAGAGAATTAAAATGAACTACGAAAAATCAATAATTAAAGGCACTAGTGTCAAGGTATTCCTAAGATTGGAAAATTGAACCCATTTGTGACTGTTAGTAAATACTTACTGGCAATTATACTAGGAATTAGTCGACCTCTAGAATTTGACCAATGCAAATAACTACAAACGGGATCCCACCAATTTAATTAGAAATTACATTGATTTAAAGTAGCAATTGCTATAGCTTAACTACCAATCGAAAAGTTAATTCTAATGTTCTCCTTTAAACATAAACCAATTGATCAATCAATTTATGCCCAAAAGGTTTCCCTAAATGACAATCGTCAATTTAGTTATTCTAATAAAAATTGTAACAATAGCAACAACAATTATAATGATAGAAACTAAAATAAGAAAACTAATGCATTCAATATAAAAAGGGATCTCAAACATCATCCCAATCTATCTAGAAATCCTTACACCAGTAAGGAAATCTACTCTTCTATTTATGGAGGATCACAATAATGAATTTAAAAGCATACCTGAAAATAATAGTATTAATCCTTGTCACAATCTCCAAGACAAATCAAAATCACTAAGGGAATCCCTAAGGAGAGAAAAGAATAGAGAAGAAGAGTAGAGAGATGTAGAGAGAGTGGTAAAGAGAATCTTAGCTGACTGAAACCTAGATCCAAAATTAGGATAAAAGTTTGTGCTAATCCCTTAAATACTATTATCTAAAATAGCCTAAAATAGGGCCGAAAAATATATTAATTATCTGTAATCCCATCATCGCATGAATGAGCATTGCAATGCTCAGCAGAATAGTGGGTTCGAGCAATCTTTTTTGGTGCTTCTACCGAGCACTGTAACACTAAATGAATGTTGCAGCGCTCAATCGAGAGTAGCCTTTTTGCATTGTTGCTCTTTTTAGTAATCCTTCAAATCCAAGTTCCTTCCAAAGAGTTCTCAGCCTTGTTTTGGACATTTTGCACTCAATCCAAAGTTCTTGTGTAAAAAATCATACTCAAAAAGACAAGTTAAACATAACAGGCTATATTCCAATAATCATTCCAAAACTAGTACAATATTCAATGATCCTATAAAAAATGTACAATGAAGGCTAAGTCAAAATCCTAAGTATTTTCATCAATAACTCAGTTAAAAACTTATGTGAAAGCTAAGATTTAGAAGCAAGATAAATGGCATAAATGGCCCTTATAAAACTCCTCCACACTTAAGCTTTCACATGTCCTTATGTGAAAATAAAATCAAGCCAATGCATGGATAAGAAGCAGTATATAAGGAATTAAGATGCAACAGTATATGACGTCTACTAATTCTAAAAATGCATGATGAAAGAAAAGAAGTGACAATACACCAATCCAATGAACCTAGAGCTACAACGATAAGCTTTCACACCAACAATCAAGAGAATCTCAACAAGAAAGGCTTAAAAAAGAAAATAGCATGCAAGATAGAATCCACATACATGATGCATGGACTAAGTACAACTATCCTCCCTAAGTCAGTGTTTGCCACTCATTTACTCAAGTGTTTTGGGTTACAATGCATATTAAATCACATCAAATGAAAATGCATTACCACATATAGGCTTGCCACAGGTCTCATTCTCCATTCGTCACACATACATGCATATTGAATCAAAAGGACTTACCTTGGGATATAATGGGGTTTAGATGAAGATGGATAATTATATAGGCTAATGAGCTAAACCTCTAGTCAAAGGAGAGCAAATGCATACACCAAGAGCATAAATACTTGAGCGTACACTTTGTTCAACTTGGCAAAGTTACAGGCCTTTATTTGCAATATGGCACACCTTCAATCAAACTTTTCCAAAATAAAAAAGAAATTTCAATCAACTTTGCTTCTTCTTTTATTTTTTTATTTTCTTTATATGTCATTCGTTGAATTTCCTTTTTCATTTTTGCCACTTATGGATACACATTGTCCCTACCACACACTTAAATTGAGGCATGTTCTCATGCTCTCCCATACACTTATGCTCAAGCACATATAAAAAAAATGCAAAAATGCTCTCATAAGCTTAAAAGGTTGGGAATTTTCATGGTTTTTCTCTTTTCGGCTAAGGATGTGCTAAAACAAAAGAATGGGCAATAAGACTCAAGGGCTAGACAATGGTAACATGCAAAGGATAACTATATGGACAAGTGGCTAAAAATAAGAAAAATGCCTCAATCATATTCAAGCATACACACGGAAACATATTTTCAAACAAGATCCTAAGTAAGTTCTAGAATGTAAATCTAAATAGGGAAGAGCACATAAATAAACAAGGATGACACATGATAGTTCAATCCCAAAGGCTTAAAATCTCATAGATGAATCGCATGTACTTAATTCAAATAACACAATGAATAACCAAGTATGCAATACAAGATAAAGTCAATGCCAAGTAAGTCAATATAGTGCATGTGGTTTTAGCCTATGCATGTAACCTCTAAGGTATCAAAAGATTGGTGCCAAACACAAATAAAATAAAACATGATACAAGGATCAAAACTAAAAATAATAATAAATAAAATACAGAAAAATAAAAAAGAAAAGTAAAGAACACCCTCATGGTGGGTTGTCTCCTATTTAGCACTTTGCTTTAACATCCCTACGTTAGATGGTCAGGACCCTCATGGAGGGTGTGCAGCTTCAACCCATAGAATCACCATCTAGGTCCCCAGACCCTTAGGAAGTTCATGGAGGTGCTCTCATCGATGCCTATCAATTCCATAACAAATCATGGACCTTGGGTTGTCTAACTAAATTGCACCACTAGGGTGCACACAGGTGATCAAGAATGGTATCTTCCATCTAGATTTTGGCCGTCCATCTTCAATCTCACTCGGGGCTTGTGAAGCAAGATCCTTAGTTCCACAAAAGGCTTCATTCCTAATATGGGCTGATCAAGAGGCACCTTGGAAATTGATAACTGCTGCTTGGGTGGAGTACCTGTATCTGCAAGCTTGGAACATTCTAGCATAGCAAACTCATCATATCCCATAAGAAAAGAAAAAGTAGGAAAGGAGAGATGTACATCCTTACTAAGGAAAGTGCAACATGCATCTTCCACTAGAGAGTAAATGACAATGATGCCAACACAAAGTACTCCTCATATGGAAATTTCATAGTATCAACTAAGCAAAATTAGATTTTCAAGTCTCCACACTCAATGGACAATGTGTTGGGGTATAAACATCATTCATGGTTCTAGTAGTTTTCAAAAAGGGGCCTTCCCAGGATTAATGTATGTTGCTTGGCATCAATGTCATTTTCCATCTCAAGCATATAAAAATCAGAAGGTAATATTAAATCATTTACCTTTACTAGGACATCTTCCACTACTCTATTTGGTCTAGTGATCTTGCAATTAGCAATCTAGATTTACAACCTAATGGGCTTGAGCTCCCCAAAATGCAAGGATTGGTAGAGTGATTTTGGCATGACATTAATGCCAGTCCCAAGATCAACCGAGGCTTGCTTTATGTGCAGTTCCTAATGGTGCAAGAAACATAGAATCTGCCCGGATCCTTGCACTTGGGTGGTAGTTTGCCTAGCTTAATAATGGAGGAAGCACTTACCTTCATTATCACCTTTTCCTTCTCATTGCCATTTATTTTCCTCTTTTACTGATACTATAAAACCTAAAAAATTATTTGAAAAATTAAGTTGAACTTTATTAGTGAGAATTTCAAAATCTGACAATTTTAACAATGATGAGAATGGTTCAATGGACGTGTTAAAAGAAATTTTGGGTCGGGCATGAATAGTGACCTTGTGGGACTCACGGGCCAGTTAGGATAGCCAAAACCCTAGATCCGGGAATAGGAGATGCCTGAGACTGAGAAAAGATAAGGTTAGCAATAGAAATGGTTAGAAATGAAGATTGTATGCTTGGAATTTAATTTTGGGCAATATTTGATTTCCTAGGGTATGATGTTCTACACGTTCAATAAAATTTTAGTATGCGATTTTTACACTGAAAGAAGGCTTAATTTTTAATATTTGGATAATATCTATCCATTTAAACCAAGTGAATGACTAAGTGTCAATCTTGATTAACAAGATCAAATCGTAGCCATCCGTCTTATTATCTTTTTAGAAAGAATCAGATTTGACTACCTAACTGCTACAACTACATTAAGATATATATGGACCATCAAACTTTATCACGATTCTATCTCACATTTTGGCTATCCAAGGAAAGTAGCCAACCACCAATTTTGTTTCTTCAAGAAGCTTGAAACTTGTTTTAAACCTCCAAACTCCTAATCTTGACTTTCCAAAACCACAAACTTCCTTTTACTAAACTTATTCCACTCATCAAGATACACCAAACTAATGGATTGAAATTCCAATTTTTTACCTTTTCGCACTTTGAGATATGATCCTTTACTGCCTAAGGAAGGGTTTGGTGTTGGTTTGATGGGCCTTGAAGTGAAGAATATCATTCTTGAATCATCCTTGGAGCCAAGAGCTTTAAAGCTGCACAAGTAAGGTTATGTATCTTGTTTGTTTCAATTTTGTTTTCTTGCAGGTTTTGATTGTTAAATTTGAAAAATTATTTTTGTCAAAAGAATTTTTGGACTACACTACTGGATTTTTGGATTTTTCCTAGGCAGGGGTTAGTCACAAATTTTCTAGTGTATTTGTAGGTATTTTTGTGAGCTAGGAATTTTATATGTTGACACTAACATCCTAAGGCAACTCCATGATTTTTCTTGGATCACTTTAAACACTTTTACTGCTTTAAAAAAATCAAGAACCGAAACTATGCCTGTGTTGCTTGAATTACTAGACTTGAAGCTACGAATTTTGCTAATTTTATTACCATAGTAAATGATTAAATTTTCACTTGAAATTTTAATAGGGTGTTAGAAATAAACAGTGTAAGGTTTAACGATGAATTTTTTTCTAATTTTAGGGATTTATTTACTATCGTAGAAAAATTGACAATTTTGACTTTGAGTTGAGTTTAGGTGGTCTCTGACCACCAAATTTATAGAATGTTGTTAGCATAGCTAGAGAACTCTTTTTACTCTGAAATTTTTACAGGACCTTATCGATACATTGAGATGTCATGGAGAACTTTTATAGCCTTGGAATTAGTTATTTGACATTCAAATTAAATTTTGCTACTTAAGTGTAAAATCTACCAACATGTTGTAAATGAACCCAAGCTTTGAATTGGTAATCTAATGACTTTTGATTCAAGTATGATGAGTATAAGTGCATGCCATTTGTGATGGAATGCGTACATGTGGTTTATGCATGCATTTGAGAAAATAAAAGTACATGATGCATCTATGTGACAAAAGCAAATGTGTAAACTTAAATGATGCATGTTCTAATATATGGGCAAAATAGAAACAAGACTTAGGTTGGGTTAAGAGGAATGCCAAAGATGAACATATCGATAGATATTTTGAGTCAGTATATGTATCAGCTAGGAATAGAACTGTGTGTGGTTTAGAGAGGAAAAAATGAAGTATGGTGATCACGTATAGGAATGAGCTTAGTCATGATAAGCAATCTATTACCCATTGTGGAGTTGTCTATTGTAGATATTGTTTGGTATGAATTGCCCATTGTGGAGTGATCTGCTGCAGATACCATTTGGTATGAACTAAGTCTTCCCTATGTCAATGAAAAGAGAAAATGCATGAAATTGAGTTCTATGATCACAAGAGAAATATGAGATCCTCTTCAATATATCAAGGGCACGAAATTATAATTTCACTAAAGATCACTGTATTGTCATGTGCATACTTGCATTACAATGAGATATTTACTTAGGATGATTTATTATGATCTCGAATGTTATGAAATACTTGTTTTAAGTGATTGAATACTAAAAGAAACCCACTTCTTAAGGATGTTTTGGACTTTGAAATGAATCTTTAATATGTGTTGTATGATTACACTTTCTTAACAAATCAAAGTGGCTGGGACGATGACGATTTCATGAATTTTTTTTATTATGCATTTTTGGAGATGCCTTACTGAGAATTTTAGAATTTTCACCTTTTGTGTTTGTGTTCTCATGTCATTTCCAGGTTGATCCAGAGAACAGTAAGATTGCTACACAAAAGAAATTGGAGTTGTAGTAGTTTAATGGTTAAGGCTTGTATCGATTGTACTTAGATATATGTATATGTCTGTAAATATAGTAGAGAACAGATGTGTATTAAAGCTCCTAGAAAAGCTTCCTTTTGTACTTGACTTTGTATCCAATAAATGTACTGTTTCTTTCTTATATATATATATTAATAGAATTACGACTTAGTTATTACACGAATCACTCAATCTTGCTATAAATATTTAAGAAAGGTCCATAAATTTATGAGTAACAACTTTTGAGTCCGATGTCATCGTTTAAGGACGATATTGTACTTAGGAGGGTGTTACAAATGCAAAGATCTTTTAAAAATTTTTCATACTTCAAAATTTGTTTGATTACATCCAATAGAGGTATATTCACCTTGACCTTAGGAAAGGTTTTCCAAGCTTCTGGATTGAGTTCTATTGTAGTTACTTTCCTGTTTGCATCCTCAAAGGGAATTACAGTGGAGGAGCGTGGTATTGATCCTTCATGGTTTCTATGGAGTGCTGTGGCACTCAACGGAATGCTTGTCTATTGCTTGCAAATACTCGGCTAAGCACTGTAGCACTCACTCGAGAGGTCCTTTGATGCCAAATCACCATCTAGAGTCTCTATTGAGCATGGCGCTCAAAAAAACCTCTCAAGGGCAATTTTTCTCCTGCTTTTCTTCCTTTGTAAGCCTTGTCACCTTTGGAATTTTTGTCCCAGACCTTAGGTGATTGTGTCGACATTTCTCTTGGAAATTGACATGGGTTGAAAAGAGAAGCTGGGAAGCCAAGGCTTGCTAGCTCTAATTATTTTTTATTAGAGTTACCTCTTATCTCACCTAGGCATTCTCTTTCCTTATTTCCTGTGTTTGTTTCATCATTATCCTAGACATAGTGGGATTTGAGGAGGAGGATGGAGGAGGGGCCTGTTACCTTTGATGAGGTGCCTATTACTTTTGCTATGAGGGTTGGCCTTGTTATTGAGAATTATTCCCCCACTTCAAATTGGAGTGATTTTTCTTGCTTGACTTGTATGTGTTCCCAAATGGGAACTGGCCTGGCTGGTTCTAAGGTTAACTCGGGAAGGGTTTGTTACTACTACCCTAGTAGTTGAGTCATCTTGTATAGTCAAGCACATATCTATGTGATGGTTATTTGAAGTACAGATGCCACAGATCTTAGGAACCACTAGTGTTGTTGCTTAATTAACCATCAACTGCTTCATAAGGCTAGAAAATGCTTATAAGGTTTGGGTCAACACTGGATTCTCAAATGAGGCTAACCAGCCAGGCCAGTTCCCATTTGGGAACACATACAAGTTGGTTAGCCTCATGAAGGCCCTTAGTTTTAGCAGTCATCCTAGAACCAAACTGTTAAAAGTTTACAGCCACAATCAAAACATGACTCTCTGCTAGTGTCTTATCTAAGAGTGCAGCCATTAGCTGTAACGGCCCAATTTTCTATTAGAGTGAAAGTGACCTGAGGTCATTTTCGGCCCGGAATTCGAGGAAAGCCAGTCTGGCAGTACTCGAAGGGCAAACTCAATGTTGGAAGGGGATTGGATGACTTGTGTACCTTCTCGAGATCGAAAATCTCGTTTTTCGAGTTTTTGGGTCAAGATGACCAAAACGCCCCTGTGGTGTTTTACCCGTTTGCAAGTGTCGGATGAACCCGAAACTTCTCCAGATGGTTTTAAAAGGCGTTTTTATGTAGACTATGACTTGAGTTTTGGTCCCGGAGGTCCCGAGCGAAATTAGTGCGAAATTACGGTTTTGCCCCTAGTTTCATGTTTTTACGCTTAATCGCGTGATTAAGCAAACCTAAGCAATATTAGTCTCTAATCGAAGGTTTATTAATTTCCATAATTAATCTTGAGTCAAAATAATTTATTAACGTTGATTAGAACCTAAAAGTGCTTAATTACAACTTGAAATCCTATTTTAAATTCAAGATTTCTAGTCATGGAATATTGAATAGTGTTTTCTCTTTCCAATTCCTTAAATCATGGAATTGTGTTACACATTGTTTATTCACAAATGAGTTTTTAATTCTCTAATGATGTATGAGTACTCCTAATCTTGTCATAAAATCCTTAAACCTCATTCTTAGTCACCTAAACTTAAGCTTAATTATTCCTAACCTTCTACCTAAACTAATACACACTTAAACCTACCATTAACACACAATTACATGAAACAAATCCTCCTCCCCCTTGCTATACCAGGTTTGGCCGAGACCTCCATGGCCCCATATGCATCACATGTTCAATTTTTCAACACTCCAAGGCCATACCTCAAGTCACATATACCATACCTTGTCATAACTTTCAATCAAGCTTGATTTTCCAAATGAATAACTAATTAAAATAGCCCATTTTCTCCATTTATTTGTGCCTGGAAAAGTTCCAGCCATGACAAGTTTCTAGAAGCCTAATTTCATTCAAAAATTGATAGGAAATTCACTCACATCAAGCCATACTTTGTATCATAGCTTCCATACTTCAAACCATGCTTGAATGACCTTGTGTAAGAGATATTTTCTCTTCCTTTCCCTCCAATACCACACGGTTACCCCTCCTTCTCTTTGAGCCTTCATTTGTTTTCATTCTCTATAAATACCTTGCCTAGAAACACATGCAAACACTTTAGTTCATTTGCACACTTTTAGTTTTCCTAAGCTTTCTTGAGTTCTTTCTTTTTCTCTCAAGTTTCAAGAGAGTTCTTCCTTTCTTTTCATCTTCATCTTCTTCATCCTCTCATCACATAATCATCTCATAACTTTGAAACACCACCCCACCACCTTAGATCATCATACAAACACCTAAACTTCCATTCTCAAACACAAGCTCACCAAGAACACATTTCCTTTCTTTTCCTCTCCACAAGGCCGAAGCCATCTTGCCTCTTGGAGGAGCTCATCATCTTGTTTTCCTTTTCAAAGAGTTCAAGTTTTCATTTTCACTCTAGGTAGGAGTGTTTTCTAAACTTTGTTTTCTTGAAAATGAGTTCTTTCTAGCTTTCTCTTGGATTTTCTTTTTGGAACTTCCTTTGTTGTTCTTTCTTTGAGATTTCGGCCATGAGGCCTTGATGAGCACATGATAGCTCAATGATGAGAACTCTTAGATGATGACTATGTGCTTATCTGAAAGGAACCTCTAGAGCTTGAGGTTTTACTTTGCTTGAGTATCAACTTCATTTTCTAACTCAAACATGATTTTACTCAAGAACACCTTTTCTTTTCTTGCTATTTTGGAGTTCGGTTTCCTTGTTTCCTTTTCTTTAACATTTTGGTTTTCCATTTCCTTTTTGATCTTTGAGGTTTTGTTTGTTTAGAAAGTTTGTTTTCTTTGAGCTTGATGATGATGTTCAAGAACCTCATAGTTCCTTTGAGAACTTGGTTCAAGAACTCTAGAGCTCTCTTTGTAATGAGATATATGTTGGGTTGTTATTTTGTTAAAGTCTTGGATGAGCTCTAGCTAACCATAAA
This sequence comes from Dalbergia cultrata, assembly GCA_031216105.1. Taxonomy (NCBI): domain Eukaryota; kingdom Viridiplantae; phylum Streptophyta; class Magnoliopsida; order Fabales; family Fabaceae; genus Dalbergia; species Dalbergia cultrata. The sequence goes on from CM062349.1 coordinate 26,711,574, forward strand.
AATGAACCTTGCATCATGTTTATTCTATGCTTTGCACAACATGTTTACTTCCTTTGCTATCACTAAGTACCAAGATAATAAAGGAACTTGCATTATCATGTTTATATTTCAAGCTTTGCATTATCATATTTATATTTCAAGTCCTCACTTAAATCTTAAAGATAATAATAATGTGCATCTCATATTTATTTTATGCTCTCACTTTACTTTCTAATGAAAGCTAAAACAAGTGCATAAGCATGTTTATCTTCATGTCATCACTTAAGTGAACCTAGAGCTCAAAGACTTGTCCATTGTTGTCTCAAACAAAGGTCTAAATATATTTATTTCCTTTGGTTCATATTTCGGCCCTAAGAGGTTTTGATGTTTCTAAGTATTGAAAACTATGTTTTATAAATTTTCTAAGCTTTTATGGGTACAAGGAATATGTAGAACTAAGTTTTATAAATTTAGGACCACTTAAGACAAAGTTGATTTAGTCACTGCCCTCATAAATATTTTTATGATTTTAGATGACAAAAATGTTTAGAAATGAGTTTTGAAAGTTTTAAAAAGGTTCCAACAGAAACTAGTGTTTTATGTGCTTTAGAAATTGTGTTTGATGCCTTTAAATGGAGATGTTTGTTTTGGTTCTGCCTTGCCATTATTTGCCACTGTATGAACTGTTTTAATGGTGATAATATGCCTATGTTTAAATATAATTAATGTTAAGACTCATATGTGAAAGATAAGAGAAGTTAGAAACTAGAAAAGAATTAATTTGAGAGTTCTAGATCCTTTAATGTTTAAATTTTCTGGATTTTGTCCAGCAAGGTTTAGTAATGCTAATCATGGATTTAAATTAGTTTAAATGTGTAGGAATGACTCATAAATGGCTTAGGACTTGATCTTGATGCCTTAGGAGCAAACCGGACTTAGAAAGAGTAATTGTTGTGACTCCTAGGTACCCGTAAAGTTAGGAATATGAATTCTGCATCCTTGAGGTTTAGAGATGTTCTTGACCATAGCGTGAGGTGAGAAAGACTTAGTTATAACCTTATAAGTTCTCGAGAGATTAGGCTTGATGATTTATAACTTAGAATGCGAGTTGAGGACCTTAAGGGTCAATGCATAAGACACTAAAAAGGTTGTTAATGCTATGATGTGTTGTATGATGCAATGATATGATAAGACGTGCTTGATGCATGAAAAAAATGATTGATGAAATGTTAAAGTTTATCATAGCACGAGATTTCATGAGAACATGATGTGTGGATTAGCTTGTGGCAGTTTGAAGGAAATTCGGTTTAACAGTTGTTATGCTGTCAAATTTCCGTCAAACCTTAAAGGGTTGAAAGAAATGTTTATGAGTACCATATGAGTTGAAAACCCTGGATGACACCGGTTCGGCCAAGCACCCCCAGGAGATTTTTATGTGACAAAGCACTAAGACGCGCTCGCCTGGGTGACACCGGCTCGGCCGAGCACCCCCAGGGGAGACAAATCCGTGAGGGTATGAGTAGATGCAGCCTACCAAAGCGGACAAATTGCTATGGCTTAGTGCCCGCAAAGCATTTCAAAGAGGGTAATCCCAGAGAGAGATGATCCCTGCCCCCTACCTGTACTTGCAAGTTGGGATTATTATTTATGTTTCGCTTATTCAGATAATAAGCAAGAGCTAGTGACGACTAGCTGAGGTATGAGCTCATAACATAGTTATTTTTAGGGTGGCTTATTATGCTAAAGTACTATGAATGATGTCACGAAGTTGAGGAATGATTCACTTGAAAGTTATATGCCCTTATGCTACATGGTTTATGTTTATGTGCTTTGATGTGTTGTTTTATATGCCCAAGTATTGACATGCATCCATGATATAATATGTTGCACTCATAACATCAAGATGCATGCTAAAAGGAACGGACCTTGGATAATTAGTTTGAGAAACCCTAAATTGAACCTTATATGCATGATCATTATTTTATAATTAAACCCAAGGTTCCTGAGGATGTGTACGATGTAACCCTAGGATAGGAGACTCCTACTGAGATTCTTTAGCAAGAATTCTCACTCCTCTCTCTTCTTTCTTTCGTCACATCTTCAGAGACCGATGGCGATGTTCGTGGTTTTCATTGACACGCCAGTGTGGGAGGTGCACTACGACCCGGACCACTGTTCATATCATTTTGAGGGTCGTTGTGCCGTCTGTGTTTTTGTGTACATGGGACGACCTTTTGCTTATCCAGTTTCGAGCTACCAGTTCACTCCTACTACACCTTTTGGTGGTGACGACATGATTTTCGAGCGCACTCGCCCACATGATGAGCAGCTACGTCGTGTCTGCACCTCTGCCTCAGCTGTCCGTGACTACCCGGAGTATGTGCCCGGCTCAAGGAGGTTGGAGATTGATCCATCCGAGGATTCGCCGATGCATGTCCCTTCAGAGGGCTCTGCTCCCTTTCCCCAGTTCCGACGCAAGGGGAACGAGGAGACCGTGAGGCAGCCGCGCTTGGCAAGGAAAGTCAATTCAGTCGCCACGAGCCCCCTTCACACTCCATTGGCCCACTCAGGAGGAGATAGAGCATCTCCCCGGTTACCTGCCTCTGTCACCCGAGGACCCCCGTCGTCACTAGACTCCGATGGAGAGCTTTGCAAGTACCCGAGCTTTTATGGAGATCTTCCCCTCGACAGTACCTTTTGGGAGGAGTTGTAGATTATACTCGTAGCTTTGTAGGAGGGTAGCATTTTGGATTTACCTTCTTGTCGTACCATGTGCCTTGTATTTTCTTGTTTTATGTTGTATTCTATTTTCCGCTGTATTATAAGCTCTGCCCATCTCCATGTGGGTATGACTACTTATGTACTCTAATTAAGTTATTAATGAAATGCTTTCTTTGTTATCATGATTGTAGTTCTTTGGTTATATGCTTTACTTTATGATGTTTGATGATTGATATGCGTGCTTTACATTTCTACCATTCGATTAGTTAAGCTCGCAGCTCTCACTTTGTTTTATGTTTTCAAAAAGAAAAATTTACCCGTAATTTCCGCTAAGTATTTTAATAAAATAATGAGACTAAGAAGTAATGATCTAATGATTAGCCTAATATGTTCTAGAGTATTTGTAACATCCTAATTTTTAACCCAATACTCTAGAACACATCAGGCTAATCGTTAGGTTATTACTTCTTAGTCTCATTCTTTTATGAAAATACTTAGCGGAAATACTGGTAAATTTTTTTTGAAAATATAAATCAAAGTGAGAGCCGCGTATGACGTAACAAAGACTAACATATAGAAAAGAGATCTCATATCATTCATGGTCACAAAACACAAAGGTTGTTCATTACATCACAACAGGATCATATTATCATAGGTACATAATTTACGACTATCATAGTCCTATTATCGCTTCAACAGAAATACACTTCTATAATTCATAAAACTAAAGCGGCGTCTGCGCGTGTCCGTTGCATCCCACCAACCCGACTCATAGTGTATGCTTCATGCCCATGCTTTAGTAGAAATCACAAACCGCGTCACGAAATTCACCATCATCTTCGTCTGGAGACGACACGGAAGAAAAGAGAGAGAGGGATGAGAAACTTATTCAAGATTCTCAGTAGGGAATTCTGACTCCAACACACGTGTCATTGTCATCATCCCCAGCCACTTCGGTTTTAATTATGAAAGAGGTGTTCATGCATAAGTTTTGGTTTTAAACTTTCCAAATCTATTTATCCGAAGTGGGTGTCTTTTAGTATGGGTCTTAATGATATGAATTTCGCAGATATTGGATGAATGCATGGCAATACATTATGCAAGAAAATCAATAAATCATAACATCAAGTATAGATAAGCGGCATAAAAAGTACAGAACTTTCCTCTATTCTTTTCTTATACTTGAACTTTTAAGTTCTTCTCCTTAAGAACCACCTTCTTTTCTCATCACCAAAATCCAACCTTAAACACCAGTGCCCGGCGATATTTATACGCATCACCAAAACCAACCAAATACACCCTATCGCCTAGGATTGAGCTCAACTAAACGAGCTCAAATCTAACTAGTCATCACTAGATTTCTAAGAGGGTAAAGAAGGGTTAACTTAGGATTAGTTCTTTCTTTACTCATGACTATGTGACTTGAGAAGAGACATTGCATCTCTTTTCTCACGTCCGAACTCTTGAGTTCTTTCTCTCAAAGACCACCTTCTTTTCTCATCACCAAATCCAACTATAAACACCAGTGCCCGGCGATATTCATACTCATCACCAAATCCAACCAAACACACCCTATCGCCTAGGAATGAGCTCAACTATGTTTATACTTATCACCAAATTATTCTCATTATCAAGTCCAACCAAATACACCCAAATCCAACCATAAACACCCATATTGCCTTAATGAGCTCAAACCTAACTAGTTTTCACTAGATTTTTAAGAGGGCAAAAGAAGGGGTACATACTCTCTCTCATTCAATTCTCGCAAACATGGTAGACATAACATCTCAACAATTCATAATCAATTTCTACATCATCATAGCATCATCATAAAAGATCACATCATCATAAATCATATAAATAATGCTCATGTATCACACATCACACCTCATATATCATCACATCATGCATATCAACATATCATACTTGCATTACCAAGCTAAAAGCGAGAAAATCTCTTAATGTCTTATGCATTGACCCTTAAGGTCCGTCACTCACAATCTAAGTTATAATTCATCATATCCTAAACTCTCGAGTAACTATAGGCTCATATCTAAGTATTCGTCACTCAATACTATAATCACAAACATTTCTAAACCTCAAGAATGTAGGATCTAAAATTCTAACTTTACGGGTACCTAGGAGTCACCACAATGACCCTTTCTAAGTTCGGTTTGCTCCTAAGGTATCAAGATTAAGTCCTACACCAATTATGAGTCATTCCTACACATTTAAACTAATTTAAATCCAGAATTACCATTTCTAAACCTTGCTGGACAGAATCCAGAAAAATCAATTACTAAGGGATCTAGAACTCTCATATTAATTCTTTTCTAGTTGCTAACTTCTCTTATCTTTCACATATGAATTTTAACATTAATTATACACAAACATACTCATATTATCATCATCAAAATAGTATAAACAGTGAGCACATCAAGGCAAGGCAGAACCGAATTCTTCTCCAAACTAGCAAGGTATAAACTTGATTTCTAGAACACATAAAATGCTAGTTTCTCTTGGAACCTTTTTCAAACTTTCAAAACTTATTTATAAACATTTTTAACATTTAAAATCATCAAAATATTTATGAGGGCAGTAGCTAAATCAAACTTGTCTCAAGAGGTCCTAAACTCATAAAACTTAGTTCTATGTATTCCTTGAACTCATAAAAGCTTAGAAAAATTATAAAACATAGTTTTCATTACTTGTACACAATAAACCTCTTAGGGGCCGAAAACATAAGCTAAGGAAATACAAATTTCAAGCCTTTGTTTGAGACAATAAAGGGTAAGTCTATGAGCTCTAAATCTCTTAAGTTGTAACATAAAGGTAAATATGCAATGCACTTTATTTTAGTCTTTATTTAGAGGTGAGGACATAAAATAAATATGCTATGCAACTCATTATTATCTTAGAGATTTAGTGAAAGCATAAACATAAATATGGAGATGCAAGTTCATTCTTTAATCTCAAGCATTTAGTGATGACATAAAATGTAAACATGGATGCAAAGTCTTTTATCTTAACTTAGAGCTCATATGAGACTTTTAAAGAGAAAAACAAATCTCAACCCAACACTTATCTCATCACAAAGAGAACTTTAGAGTTTTTGAACCAAGTTCTCAAAGGAACTACATGGTTCTTGAACATCATCATCAAGCTCAAAAAGAAGTAAACTTTAGAAGAAAACAAAACTTTAAAGAAGTAAGGACCAAAACAACATTATTTTTAGGGATGAAATAAATATAAGAACACTTTAAAATTTTTAACAAAACCTTTAAAAGAAAGCACATGGAGGCCGAATCATATAGGAAGGAAAAAGGGAAGAAAAACCAAAACCTTGCTAGATCAAGAAACAAAACTCAAGCTTTAGAGGTTTTTTTGAGATGAACTCAAGGTCATCATCTAGAAACTCTTATCATCAAGCTATCATGTTTAAGAAGAAAAGGCCAAGAGGCCAAAATGGAAAAAGAAAAAGAATATAAAGGAAAGCTCAAAAAGAAACCAAGAGAAAACTAGAGAAAACACATTTTTTTGAGTAAAACAAAGTTTGAAAAGAAACTCCCTACCAAGTGTGAAGACAAGGCTTGATCTTTGAGGTGAGAATGGAAAGGAAAGCTCCTTCTAAAGTGATGATAGTGCTTCGGCCTTGTGGGGAGAAAAGGAAAGGAAATGTGTTCTTGGTGAGCTTGTGTTTGAGAATAGAAGTTTAGATGTTTGTATGATTTTCTAAGGTGATGGGGTGGTGTTTCAAGGTTGTGAGATGATGATTCAAAAGGAAAAAGAAGAAGATGAAGAAGAAGAATGCTCCTAAAACTTGAGAGAAAATGAGAGAACTAACAAGAATGCTTAGAAATCAAAACTTAGCAAATGAACAAAAGTGTAGCAAAGTTCATCTAGGCATGGTATTTATAGAGAAGGATAAGGGTGAGTGTGTGGAGGAGAATGAATCCTCATGGAACATGGGGTAATGCATGTGTGGAGGAGAATGAATCCTCATGGAACATGAGGTGAGAGAATTGCATTTTGATGGCATGGTGAAGTATGGTGGTGAGTATGGCTTCAAGCATGGTCTTTGGAGTGTGAAATAAAATAAAATTGTGATAAAATGGAGTGTGAATTTCGGCCAGGTTTGATGCAGCAAGGGATGAGGGAGTTTTGGTCATGTAATTGTGTGTTAGTGATGTGTTTAGGGGTGTATTAGCTTAAGTGCAAGGTTAGGAGTCATTAAGCATAAGTTTAGGTGACTAAGAATGTGATTAGGAACCTTTATGACATGATTAAGGAGTACTCATACATATTTAGGAGATTTTAAATTCATTTTATGAATAAAACAATGTAACAAAATTCCATGATTTAAGGAATTGGAGAGAGAAAACACTATTTAAGATTCCATAACTAGGAGTCTTGAATTTAAAATAGGATTTTAAGTTGTAATTAAGCACTTTTAGGTTCTAATCAACTTTAATAAATTATTTTGACCCAAGATTAATTATGGAAATTAATTAACCTTTGATTAGAGCCTAATATTGTTTAGGTTTGCTTAATCACGCGATTAAGTGTAAAAACACGAAACTAGGGGCAAAACTGTAATTTCGCACTAATTTCGCTTGGGACCTCCGGGACCAAAACTAAAGTCATAGTCTACATAAAAACGCCTTTTAAAACCATCTGGAGAAGTTTCGGGTTCATCCGGCTCTTGCAAATGGGTAAAACACCACAGGGGCGTTTTGGTCATTTTAACCCGAAAACTCGAAAAATGAGATTTTCGATCCCGGAAAGATACACAAGTCATCTAATCCCCTTTCAACTTTGAGTTTGCCCTTCGAGTACTGCCGGACCGGCTTTCCTCGAATTCCGGGCCAAAAATGACCTCAGGGGCATTTTGGTCATTTTCACTCTAATAGAAAAATCGGGGCGTTACAATATTGGGTTAAAAATTAGGGTGTTACATTAGCAGCATCAATCATGCGGCTATCAGCTGGTACAAGTCCCTCAGAGAAATATTGGAGGAGAAGTTGCTCCAAGATCTGATCGTTGAGGCAGCTTGCACAAAAGAGCTTGAATTACTGCTAATACTCATGTAGAGTTTCATTGGACTGGTAGATTCTAGAGATTTCCTTTCTAATGGGAGCTACTTGAAAGGCGGGAAAATACCTCTCAAGGAAAAGTCTCTTCATCCCTATCTAGCTATTCATAATCATGTTTGGTAAATTGAAGAACCAATTTTCTACAACACCCTCTAGGGAGAAGTAGAATGCTCTGAGCTTAATATCATCCACCTCCATCTTATTAGGTTTCATGCCAGAGTACACCATATGCAACTTCTTCAAATGTTGATGTGGCTCCTCTCTAGACAGCCCATGGAACTTGGGCAAAGAATGAACTATATACCCTTTAAGCTCAAAATCATTGTTAAGACTGGGGTATGTAATTACCAATGGCTGCTGGGTAAAATAAGGAGCAATGAGCTACCTAGGTGTATGTTACGATCTTCCATGTTACTTGTGTTTCCTAAGACAACAGATAAATGATTAGATTCCTCAGATTATTCTGCTTATTGATGCCTTGCTTGTTTGATTCGCCTTAAAGTTTTCTCAACTTCATAATCAAGAAGTACTAAATTGCCAGTAGACAGGGAATGCCGCATATAAGGAAACAATCAAAAATTCAAAATTCAAAATTAAAAACTAAAATAAATAAAATAAAAATAGTAAAATAAACAATTAAGTTCCAATGCCTCCCCAGTAGCGTTGCCAAAATTTGATAGAGGTTGTCTCGACCTCCTCATATTAGAATTAATTTTATACTAAGTTGCATAAAAAATATAGTAAAGGGCACAACCTAGGTTATTTTTCAAGGAGGTTATAGCACTTACTTGGAAATTTGGGGATTTTTAATAATTAAATTGAGAGAATTACAATTAATTAAGAAAAATCAATAATTAAAGGCACTAGTGAAATGTATTCTTAAGATTGGAATTAATTATCATTGACTAAGTATTGAACCCATTAGTGACTATTAATAAATACTTACTGGCAATTTTACTGTTGATCAATTGACCTCTAGAATTTGAACAATACAAATAACTAACAAATGAGATCCCAATTTAACTAGAAATTACATTGATTTAAAGTACCAATTGCTATAGCCTAAGTACTAATTGGATAGTTAATTTTAATGTTCTCTTTTAAACATAAACCAATTGATCAATCAATTTATTTCCAAAGGGTTTCCTTAAATGACGATCACCAATTTAGTTATTCCAATAAAAATTGTAAAAATATAAACAACAATTATAAGAATAGAAATTGAAGAACATTGAGCAAACTAATGCATTCAATATAAAAGGGGTCTCAAACATGATCCCAATCCATTTGGAAACCTTTACATTAGTAAGGAAATCTACTCCTCCATCTCTAGAGGATCACAATAATGAATTTAAAAGTGTATCTAAAGATAATAGCAATAATCCTTGTCACAATCTCCAAGACAAATCAAAATCACTAAGGGAATCCTTAGGGAGAGATGTAGAGAGAGACGTAGAGAGAATCCAAGCAGCCTAAACTGTAGATCCAAAATTAGGGGAAAAGTGTGTGTCAATCTCTTAAATATTGTTATCTATAATAGCCCAAATTAGGGCCCTAAAATAGATAGAGTAATTATCTGTAATTCCACCATCGCACAAGCGCTAACTAGAATAGTAAGCTAAATGAATGCTAAAAATAGATTAATTATCTGTAATTCCATCATCGCACAGTGCTAAATAAGTGTTACAGTGCTCACTAGAACAGTGAGCTTGAGCATTCCTTCTTGGTGATTCTATAGAGCGCTGCAGTACTAAATGAGTGCTATGACTGAGGGCACTTAGCTGGGAAGGCTTTTTTTTTTTTTTTTTTTTCAATTTTGCTCCTTTTTACAATGCCTCAACTCCAACCTCCTTCCATAGAGTTCCTAGCCTTGTTTTTGACATTTTGCACTCATTCCAAAGTTCATGTGTACAAAATCATACATAAAGAGACAGGTTAAACACAATAGGCTATAATCCAATAATTATTTAAAAAATAGTGCAATAGGCAATGATCCTTTAAAAATGCACAATGAGGAGTAAATCAAAATCCTAAGCATTTGCATCAATAACTCAATTAAACTTATACAAAAGCTAAGGTTTGGACGCAAAATAAATGGCATAAATACCCCTATCAGTCACTGTTAATACTTTTCTAAATGTTGACTAAATTTGAAATTCAATTTTTCTTTAGTTTTTGTTGACTCAGTGCAGTGTCTGAAGTAAACATGCTTTCCAATGTGGTTCCACACTTTCTGAGTTTCGTGTTGATCTTCTAGGCTTAACTTTGAGCTCAATAATTATTTCCTCAACATGTAGATAGTCTTTAGAGATGATAACCAAAGTGATTGAAGATTATGATTGTGATAAACTCATGAGAATTACTTTCTCTACTGGATATTTCACTTTCTAAACACGTGAATCACTTTTTGAAGATCTATTCTTAGTTTTTGATGATGTATAATGCTTTTTCGAGTTCGTCATATATCACAGTTTACTATCTAAACTATTTTCACCTCTTTTTGGCAGTTAATCTCTTCGATTGAGACTTTGATCATGTTAAAACATAATATTGTGAAAAATATGTCACGAGTTTGAACTTCCATGTTATGAGAAAGGTCCTATTAAGTGGTACAGAAACTCAACTAAAATATTAGTCCTTTCTTCAAAATATTTTATTAAAATTTGCTTTGTTGTCATTCAAAACATATTTACTTAATGCTTTCTGAAGGGTTCTAGAGCTAATAATCTCCCCCTTTTTGTTGATGACAAACCAAATTTTGAGAAAATCTTTTGGAGATTTCTTCGAAAGAATTTTGCTTGAAGATAAAAGCCTTAATGAAGTCTTCTTTTAGAAACTTAGTACACTTTCTTTTACAACCTATCCTTTTAAGAAAGTAAACTTTCTCAAGGTTTGTCATTGTGAGTTAAAGCTTTCTTTAATTTTCTCTTAATTGAATAATCAGAAACTAAACATACAAAGTATTAGAGGTAAAATTAGATATAGAGTATTTAGGTTGAATTTTATAGTGATAAAGATCTTGTATCAGAACTTAGAATTCAGCTTAATTATTTTCAATTTTTTTAACACACTTTAAATTAGAGAATCAATATTAGTTTTCACAAAATAAACTAATATAAACATCACAATATCAAAGCATACTGAGTATCAAAGCATAAAATTATATGAAACAAAAGGAACAAAGTTTTTGAATTATAAGAAGATACAAGTATTAGAGCATTATCAATAAAATGGAATTGTTTTGGCATACTAAAGGAATAAACTAACACAAGTTTCTGAAACAAAAGAAATTGATATGCATGTATGTTAAAGAGATTTTTGAAGCTCCCCCTCAGTGTATAACCCTTGACACTTGTGCAAAAGATTTTCTCTTTTGTCTTTCTCTGCCTTTTGTCATCAACAAAATATGTATGTACATGGTCACACCATCACCGGTGCCCTTTTCTTAAATCATGCAGAATCTATAGCAATAGCTTTTCATGTCTTCTTAGTTGGGCTCCAAGCTCTCTATTTAAGGCTTCTACTCTGTCAAATCTTGTAGCCATATCTCTCTGATTATGCATTAGGAATTGAGTCGTAGTGAGATGTGGTAGAGACCTTGGTGGAGGTTGAGGTTATACTGGGAGGTGGATAGTTAGTGCAAGAGCAGCTCTTGGCATATCTTGATCTTTATGATTCTCAACAAGAACTGTATCTCTAGATCCTTGAGATTTCTGAGCTTTTTCTAGCTCATATTCAACGTCAGTAGTAGCAGCAATAGTAGTAGTAGTAGTAGAAATGGTAGCCGTAGCAGTCCTAGCACTGTCAGTAGTGGCAAAGGCATGGACATCATTTTGATAAGAACCTGTTTCTGAAGCCTTATCACCTTCCTCTATTGATGAGATTTTAATGGGTAGTGAACGTTGTGGTATGGCTTTCAGGACCAAAGTAAAGGATAGGTTTGCAGGTTCTTCTTCCTTTTCTGGTTCCTTAACAATGGTTTCTGAAGCTATTAAAACCTCATTCATGTAGAGCGTCAACTGTTTGGTTCCTTTTTCTTCTGAGTGAGATTCTTTTTCTATGTTTTTAGAGATAAATTTCAAAATTTGACTTAGAGACATGGCATCTTTAGTAGAAATAAGAGCAATATTCTCACCCTTCTCAAGAACCATTACCTCATGCTACTTAGATTGTTCAATGGCTTTCTCTATCACAACATTCGTATCAACACAATTTCTAGAGCAGTTGTAAAGTTTGTGGCTGAAGCAGTTTCTAAAAAGGCTTTGGTTTCAGGGGTAGCAACAAAAATTAGGAAAGAAGTATACCTAAATTGCTTAGTTATATGCCTAGAGGGTTGATCTTGAATTACTACAAAGGGTTCATAGGATGGTGCCTTCTTCTGCTTAAACTTTAGATCCCCTTGTCCTAGTGTACTTTTTGGATCTCTTTCACTTTCCTCTTTTCTTAAAGAATCTTATTATCTTTGAGGATGTCCTCATTCTCTTGATCGTCTGAGAGATCTTCATCTAAGATGACATGCCCTGCTTTTTCTACTTCAAACACATCTCTCAAAATCAGAGCACTTCTTGGAACATTGTTGGACAAGTTTATGTTTTTGTGCTCTATGTCTTATCTTTTGATAGGAAGCTTATCAAGTCTTTTTCTTGGTTCTTCAGCTTCTAAGGGTTAATCCTCAGTCTCTGAAGCTTGAGATAGTTCAAGCTTTTCTTTTTTTATTTGTTATCTATGATTTGTCCTCCTTTTAAGATTAATGATCGGTACATTATCAACTTAGTACCTTCAGAATCATTACTCTCTAAAGGTATGAACATATTCCTATACCTTCAGAATCATTACTCTCTAAAGGTATGACCATATTCCTCTTCTTTTTTCCCTTCTCTTCTATCTCAGCCTTTCCTGTTGACTTCTTAGGCTCATCTTTCTTTTTCTTCTTTTCTTTTTGGTTAGGACTTGATTTCTTGGAGCTTACTTTTTGAGCAACCCTTTTGGTCCTTTTCACTATTTTGAATGAGTTCAAGGAGAACTCAGTGCCAATCATGAACTCATACCACTCTTTAGCAAGTGGATAATCCAAGAATTAGAACATCCTTTTTAGCAACATACCATAAGGAGCAACAACAGTCCTTCTCTTTTCTTTAGTAGTTGCACTCAACATGTAGTTCATGATCAATCTTGGCAAGTTCACCTTCTTCTTAGATAGAAGACAGTATGACAACATACAATCCATCCCTATGAGCACATCTGTGATACTTAGTCTAGGCAGGATAATGAATTAACTATTCACACTTTCCTAGCCCTAACATTAAGCACTGAAGTGGTAATCTCACTAGGTTTGTGCATAATGGAGCCAATGAGATACCTTGAAATATCTCTTTCATTTGCTCCCATGGTGTGAGGCTAGTTATTGTTAGGCAAGCACATGATTCCTTCATATGGTGCATTAATAATTCTTGTTAAATTAATGCCATAGTCTCTGATCACTGATTTAAGAGGAGTTTCTAAAGTGCTCTTGAGCTAGGAGTAGAAAGCTATCACTATCCTGGGAAAAACCTTTTTTGAGATTTCTAGAAAATCTTCTTAACCTTTAAATGATAACATTTCCTTTACAACATGAACTTGATCCATAAGCTCCCTTCTAAATGTTTTCCCTAGAGCAAATTTTCTATGAGAAAAACTTTCAACATAAAACTCTTGCATATTGGAATCATTGTACATGTGAAAGCCTGCTCTTTTGCGAGTGAGTTGAAGTTGCTTTACTTCAGCCATGGATTCTAAAGTTTGAGGAAGATTTGGTGAAGTGTTTAACATTGAAGATGAAGAGTTTAATAAGTGAGATGGGGGTTATAGAGTATGAGTGTAACTGACACAAAATGGAAGAGATAAAATGAAATGTGAGAAATTATCCTGCCATCAGTATCACTTTAGAAACTAAAGTTGTATATGCACTTTCGGAGATCAAAAGTGGTATCTAAACATGGAAGTAGTTTCTAAACCTTTTTCTCTAAACTTGATCAACTTTCTGAACCTTTAACCTATTTTTTAAATCATTTTCTAGATGTAAACTATCTTTTGAACCCATTTTCTGAAGTCTAAAACTTTTGTAAACATCATTATATAAGAGTTTGCACTTTCTGAACCCATATTGTAGTTTCTAAAAGAATTTCTGAACTTCTGATCCACTTTTTGGACTTGCAGATTGGTTTCTGAACTTGATTTGGCAACTTTCCTTGAATAGCCTCAATTCAGAGCTTCTTTGAGGGACTCCAGAAAGTGTAATGTGTGCATGGATTGCAACTTTTTCAAAAACATTTAAAGTTCCAAAGCTTTTTAAGGTAAGAAAAATGATCTTTAGCTAATGGTTTAGTGAATGTATCAGATACTTCATCTTTTGTATTCACAAACTTTAGCTCAACATTTATCTTTCTGAACATGATATCTAATAAAGTGATGTTTTATATCAATATATTTGGATCTAGTGTGCTGAATTAGGCTCTTAGTAAGATTTACAGTACTAGTGTTATCACATAGGATAGGGATTTTGGTGTACCTTTGGCGAAAATCTTCTAGTTAGTTTATGATCTACAACATTTGGGTATAGCAACTTACAGCAGCAATATACTCAACTTCTGATATTGAGAGAGCAATTGTGTTTTTCTTCTTGCAAGACCATGTGATGAACACTCTCCAAAGACGCAACAACATGCACTTGTGCTTTTTCTTTCAACTCTATCTCTAGCAAAATTAGCATCACAGAAACCTACAATCTCACTAGAAGTGCTTTTCTCATACCAGAGACTAAGATTAGTAATACCTACTAAATATCTTAAAATTCTCTTGATAGCATTTAAGTGTGGTTATTTTGGGTTCGATTATAATCTAGCACAATTACCTACACTTAATTAAATATCAGATTTACTAGTTATAAGATAAAAGAGTGAACTAATCATACCTCTATAATTACATTTTGAAACCTTCACACTATTCTCATCAGCACCAATGACTTGAGTAGGATGGATAAGAGTGCCTATAGGCTTGGCTTGATCCATGTTGAACCTCTTTAATAATTCCATGGTATACTTTTCTATATCAAGGTTCCTTCTTTCTGTTATTTAATAATTTGAAGTCCTAGAAAAAACTTCAATTCTCCCGTCATACTCATCTAAAACTCACTCTGCGTAAGCTTAGAAAATGTTTCACATAGAGAATGGTTAGTACAACCAAATATAATGTCATCAACATAGATTTGGACTATCAGAAATGGATTATCTTGCTGTAAAGTAAAGAGTGTAGCATCTATATTACCACTCGTAAACACATTCTTACAAAGAAAGTACTTTATCTCTCATACTAAGCTCTAAGAGCTTGTTTAAGACAATAAAATGCTTTTGTTATCTTAAAGATATGGTTAGGAAGTGCTTCAATCTCAAATCATAGAGATTGCCTTACATAAACTTCTTCAGAAAGAAATCCATTTAAGAAGGCAGACTTCACATCTATTTGGTATAGAGTGAATCCCTTGAGGGCTAGAAAAGCAAGTAATATTGGAATGGATTCTAGCCTTGCTATTAGTGCAAATATTTCATCATAGTCAATTCCTTCTTATTCATTATAACCTTGTGTAACCAATATTGCTTTGTTTTTTTACCACTTTTCTAGCCTTGTCTAATTTGTTTATGAGCACCCACTTGGTTTCAATGATGGATTCTCCTTTTGGCTTCCTCACAAGTGTTTAGATCTTGCTCTTTTGAAATTGATTTAGCATAACACATAGTATAAGCTTATACTATCATGCTTAATAAAGCATACAAAACACACCCTTAGAGTGTTCAAGCAGTATGGAGGCATGGTCTTTGAGTACATGTGTAACACCCTAAAAATTATTTAAAAATTAATTTGAGCTTTACTAGTCATAATTTAAAAAATCTAATAGATTTAGTAATGATGAGGACGACTCAATAGGTGTGTAAAAAAAAAGTGAATAGTGACTAACAAGCCCATCGGGACAACTGAAACCCCAAGTTCGGGACCTGAAGATGCCTGAAACTGAGAAAACATAGGGATAAGTTAGAAATAGCTAGAAATGAAGATTTTATACATGGAATTAATTTTCAAGCGATGCTTGATTGCCCAGGTATTGTGTTTTACCCATTCGGTAAAATTTCGATGTATATTTTCTAACACCAAAAACTAGTTTGACCTTTACAAAAGGAGGATGTTTATCCATTTAAATCAAATAAATGACTAAGATTCAATCTTGCATAACAAGATCAAATCCTACCCATCATTTTAGTTTCTTTTCATAAAGAAATTACACTTTATAATTAAATAATGATTTCACTTAGTATAAGATATGCATAAACTACCAAACTTCATTAATTTTTCTTTCTTGTTTGGCCATCAGCCAGAAATATCAGCCTCCATTTTTACTTCATAAAGAACATCACATAGCTTGATCCAAACCTCTAAATCCTTGCCTAAACTTGCAAAAAACCATAAACTTCCTTCACTAAACACGTTCTACTCATCAACATCTACCAAATTAACCCATAAGAATTTGAATCCATCACTTTTTCCCATTTTGAAGGCTCATAATCTTTTGTTAAAGGAATGGTTTGGTATTTTTTGGAAGGCTTTGAAGTGAGGGAAAAGCATTCTAGAGCATCCTTTGAAGTTAAGAGCCACAAATATACAAAAAGTAAGGTTCTTGTACCTTTGTTGTTTAATTCTATTTCTTTCGATTTTTTCTTATTGGAATTTGGTATTTTCCAGTTCTAATACATGATTATACCTAGATATGCATATGTGTGCTTTGATGGAGTGTTTGGATGATGATAGAAAACCCCTTTTGTCAAAAGAAATTTTGAGCTAATTGCTGGATTTTCGGTTTTGTCCCAACAGCAACTAATCATGAATTTTCTGATATATTTGTAGATCTTTTTATAGGTTGTAAAAATTACATGTTGAAGCTAACATTCTAAGTCAACTGTAAGAATTTTCGTGGTGCATGATAAATACCTTAACTATTTTTAAAAAATAAATCATGAATTGAAACTATGCTTGTGCTGCCTGAATTACTAGATTTGAAGCTGTGAATTTTGCCAATTTTGTTACTATAGCAAATGAATTATTTTTCCTTTGAAAATTTTATACCATGTTGGAAACATTGTAAGGTTCAACCTTGATTTTTATTTTGAATTGATTCAATCATTTTCTAGGGTTAAAAATTATAGAATTCTGGCCTTGAGCTAAGATTAGGTGGCCTCTGGCCACCAAATTTGTAGAATTTTTTTTGCATAGCGAAAAAACTCTTTTTGCTTTGACATTTTTACAAGACCTTATGGATAAATTGAGGTATCATGGATAATTTTTGTAGCTTTGAAATGGGTTGTTTTATTTGCAAATAAACTTATGCTACAATTGTGTGAAATTTGCTTATTTGCTAGAAATAAACCCAAAACTTTGAATTGATAATGTAATGACTTTTGATTCAAGTATGATGAGTATAAATGCATGCTATATGATTTAAAGACTGACTTTTGAGGAATGAATGGTATACATGTTTGATGCATTATGAAATTCAGAAATTTATGCTAACGCATATAGTAAGGTGATGCCTATATATGTGAGCTTTAAAGTGATGTATGCGCTAAGTGAAGAATGAGATCCCCTATAGTATGTTAAGGGCATGAAGGAATCCTTTTTAGTATGTTGATGGTATGGAAAGATCCCCTTTAATATGTTAAGAGCACAGAAAAATCCCTTTATTATGTCAAGGACATGGAAAGATAGGGATAATATATATGAGATCCCCTTCGATATATTGAGGGCACGTAAAGTTAAGAATGAGCTTGTATGACATTAAGTAGTATGACATATGTATATTAAGTGATTAAATAATAAAAGAGGCCCACTTTGGAAAAAAAATACTTTTTAAACTTTAAAATGAACTTTTGATATATGTTGCATACTCACATTTTCTTAATAAACCGAAGTGGCTGGAATGATGATGATGACATGAGTTTTAGTATATGTTTTGGGGATGCCCTGTTGGTAAAATAGTGCATGAGAATGTGAGGTTGAATCATGCTTTCTAAAGCTTTCTTCTAAGTTTGAAACTTTTAACAAAAAGATATTGTTAAGCGTAAGGCTTGAAGTGCAGCGGAATAGTGGTTAGTAGTTTTAGAAAGTAGATCTCTGAAGCATAATAATGATAATACAATTTTAATAATGCTTAAGTAGTAATAAATATAAAATGCATAGTACAAAAGATAAGAGATCAAGGAAGGGAGAAAGGACACAGGTATTTTTATACTAGTTTGGCTAATATGCCTACATCTAGTACTCAACATATGTTGAGATTTCACTAGCAACAACTTTTTCAATTTGAGAAAGTAAAATGGATAGTCTTTACATAAGTCTTCCTAAGCTCTCACAATGAACGGTGGATAACCCTAACTATCACAAACTGAGTAGTTCTGAACCAACCTCTCTAAGCTGGATTGAGTAGTTATGAACTAACCTCTCCAAGCTGAACCAAGTAGTTCTTAACCAGCCTCTCCAAGCTGAACCGTGATGAGCAGATACGTCTACCATCGCGTTATAAGTAGTTTTACCTTAGGCTCTCCAAGCTATATCTCACTCTGATCACTAACAGATTAAGGTTGCAAAGGTTATGTGTTTAGGTTGCCACTCAAACTAACCTACACCCATGTTTCCTTACAAATATTAAATGATATAGACCTGGGAAACATGAATGACTTCTTTCTCACATCTCTTCCTAAGAAGAGTATACAAATTATTACAAATCATGGAAAAAAGATTTTCTACACTTCAAGAAGATTGATTGCATGTTATGATGAACATCACAGGAAGTGTGGAGAGATTTTTCTAGAGTTTTCATTCTTTTATCTTCAATTCTCTCATCGGTATTTAGGTGTAATATCTCTATTTATACAGACCCTTCTTCATGACTGCTGCCTTTAATCAGATCTCCAAGTGACATGTGTAGATCATTGATTGTGTTATTGAACATTACTCTAGAAAGGTAGCCTAAAAGACTTGTCACATCAGTTGCAGAAGTCATTATCTTGTAGAGGTTATTGATGTCTTCTTTCTTTTTGCTTTTTGATCATGGTATCTAAACTCCTCCTTCTAGAAGCTAAGATCGTGAATCAATCAGGCAGAATAGATGACATACCAGTTATAAAACTGGGTCTGATTCAATATTTCAATTTTGAATTTCCCTACATTTCATGTAGCTTTCTGTGCTCTACAGTTAAGTGAGCTTTCTGTAGGCATAATCAATCTCTTGATCATTCTTCGATCTTCCAATCTTCAATCTTGGCTCTTTGATGCTGATTTATTTGTAATTGTGATGATTGTTGATTGAGCAACACATTACTACTAGAGTTGGCATGATTTCCTCCTTCTTAAATATACTTTCTGAAGTCTCGTATTATTTTCTAAAGATTGTTTCCTTGCGCTTCTTGCTCTTGCATTGATTTGCTTCATTCCTTAATGCATCTGAACGTTCTTTACATGATATAATATTCACTTTATTTAAGCTCATTCTCTTCTCACAAGATAAAACATGTTTTCACATGGAAATTGAAATTATTATCGCTTAATGTAATGCCCCGATTTTTCCTGTATTTAGCATAAATAATCGAAATGCCCTTGAGGTCATTTTTACCCGGAAACTTAAGAATGGCCAATCTGACAGTGCTCGAAGGGTGAACTCAATGTTTGAAGGGGATTATATATGTGGTGATTAACTATAGAGATGAAAATCTCATTTTCCGAACTTTCAGCTCAAAATGACCAAAATACCCCTATAGCGTTTTACGCGGGTATTAGTGCCATTTGAGCCTGGAACCTCTCCCGAGAGTTCGGAATGTTAATTATATGTGCTTGATTATATTTGTTTTGATCCGAGTGGTCCTGGGCACTGTGTGCATGAAATTACCATTTTACCCCCGAAATAGTGAATTTCGGGCCTAACGGCGTAATTAAAGAAACCTAAGCAATATTAGACTCTAATAAAAGATTAATTAATTTTGATAATTAATCTAGAGTCAAAATAATTTATTAAAGTTAATTAGAACCTAAGATTGCTTAGTTACAACTTAATCTTTTCTAAAAATCAAGATTGTATGACATAGAATCTTGAATAGTGTTTTCTCTCTCCAATTCCTTAAATTAAGGAATTGTGTTCGTGCATATTCATATCATAAAATGAGTTTTTATTTTGCTAATGAAGCAAGACCACTCCTAATCATTCCTAATTACATAATTACGTAACCTAAACACTTTCTTACAAATTGCTAATCAAAAGCTTAATCAAAGAAACACCAAAACACATCATTAAAACACAATTGGATGAATAAACCTCTTCCCCTATGGCCTAATAATGACCGGCCACTCCTCCTTCATATTCTCCACATGTTAATTTTTCATCACACTCAAAGGCCATGCTTGCACCATACTTAGACCATACCTTGAACCATACTTTGAGCTATACCTCACCATGCTTACAACCATGCTTTAAATGATCACATCAAAGAGATATTTTCTCTCCCTATGGACCATGAAGTGCATGGCCAGTCCCTCCCCATTCACTCCTTCATGTTTCAAATTCTATAAATACTTGTCTTATGAGCACTTGGTTCCATTTTTACACACTTGCTAGTTTTATCTTGAAAGCTTAAGCTTGTTTTCTTCCTTTTTCTCTCAAAGAAAACTCTTGAGCTCTTTCCTCTCATCTTCTTCATCTTCTTCATCCTCCTCCTAGAGCCACCATATTGCAATCTCAAACCACCACACAACCACCATAAACCATCATCCAAACACCAAAGCTTCCACTCTGAAACACAAGCTCACATAAAACACATTTCCTTTCCTTTTCCTTCCATTTGGCCGAATCATCATCATCTCTTAGAGAAGAATTTTTCTTCTCATTCCTTGCTAGATCAAGCTCTCTTGTCCTTCCAAAGAGAATACCACTTGGTAGGGGTTTTGTTTTCAAAGGCTTTTCTTTTATAATGATGTTTTGATATGAAAAGTGCTAGTTTCTCTTGGTTCAAAACTCTTTTTCTTTCTTACTTACTTTTGGTTATGAGACTTGATTTTGAAAGGAAAATCTTTAGCCTGATGATGAGGTTTCAAGATAATGGTCTTGAGATTTTCATTTGAGAAACCTCTAAAGCTTGAAACTCATTTTTGATCTTGAGGCATGTTGGTTTTCCTTTCTTTTTCTTTCCTTATGGTTTCAATTTTTCCTTTTCTTTTCCTTTTGGTTTCGGTTCTCATTTCCTTTCTTTTTATAAAGCTGATGAAAATGCTAGGTAGCTCACATACAGTTTTACTTAAGAAAATACATCACTTGATTTTCAAAAAGCCAAAGTTTAGCCTTGTCAACCTTAAAGTTGGCTGGCATATTCTAGAGTTTACTCTAGATAGGAGCTCTTGGGCATAAAATAAAGAATATGGTGTAATTTACTGTGGATATATTTTGTTTCAAGAAGTGTAGTTATTTATTTTGATCTCTTGATCCATTTTCCTTGACTTGATGATGATGTTCAAACCATGAAGTTTCTTTGAAATCTTGGTACAAAGAACTCTAGAGCTCACTTTGTCTTGATAGATAAGTGTTGGGTTGAGATTATTATTATTTAGTTCATTTGCTAAGTTTCAAGTTTTCTAAGCTTTCTTGAGTTTCTTTCTTTTTCTCTCAAGTTTCAAGAGAGTTCTCTCTTGTTCTTCATCTTCATCTTCATTCTCTCTTCATCTCATAATCATCTCATAACCTTGAAACACCACCCCACCACCTTAGATCATCATACAAACACCTAAACTTCCATTATCAAACACAAGCTCACCAAGAACACATTTCCTTCCTTTTTCTCTCCACAAGGCCAAAGCCATCTAGCCCTAAGGAGGAGCTCATCATCTTGTTTTCCTTTTCAAAAGTTCAAGCTTTTTGTCTCCACTCTAGGTAGGAGTGTTTTTCTAAACTTGTTTTTCTTGTAAAGAAGTTTTTCTCTAGCTTTCTCTTGGATTTCTTTTGAAACTTTTCTCTGGTTCTTTTCTTCCTTCTCATTTCGGCCATGAGGCCATGTTTATGAGCATGATAGCTTGATGAGAGTTTCTAGATGATGACCTTGTGTTCATCTCAAAGAAACCTCTAAAACTCGAGTTTTTCCTTTCCTTTAACATTATCTATATGATACTTAGCTCACATGGTTTTCAACTTAAGAAAATTAATCTAAGGATTTCTAAAAGCCCAAGCCTATCCTTGTCAACCTTAAAGTTGGCCGGCACGTTCTAGAGATTTTTCTCTAGATAGGGGTTTTGGGTACTTAATAAAGAACTTGACTTAGTTTCATCCTCTTTTCTTTTTTTATGAGGTTTCGGTTTTATTTCCTTTTCTTTGAGGTTTTGTTTTGTTTTGAAAGTTTATTTACTTTGAGTTTGATGATGATGTTCAAGAACCTTATAGTTCCTTTGAGAACTTGGTTCAAGAACTCTAAAGCTCTCTTTGTGATGAGATGAGTGTTGGGTTGTTATATATGTTAAATTCTTGTATGAGCTCTAGCAAACCTTAAAATGAACCTTGCATCATGTTTATTTTTTGCTTTGCACATCATATTTACTTCCCTTGCTATCACTAAGGAACATGATAATGAATGAACTTGCATTATCATATTTATATTTCAAGCTATGCATTATCATGTTTATGTTTCAAGTTCTCACTTAATATCAAGATAATAATGAGTTGCATCTCATGTTTATTTTATGCTATCACTTTACTTTCTAATGGAACCTAAAATGAGTGCATGAGCATGTTTACTTTTATGTCATCACTTAAATGAACCTAGAGCTCAAAGACTTGCCGTTGTTCTCTCAAACAAAGGTTTAAAAATATTTACTTCTCTTAGCTTATGTTTCGGCCATTAAGGATTTGTTGCCTTCCAAGTATTGAAAACTATGTTTCACAATTTTTCTAAGCTTTTATGAGTTTAAGGAATGCATAGAACTAAGTTTTATGAATTTAGGACCTCTTGAGACAAAGATGATTTAGTCACTGCCCTCATAGATATTTTTAAGATTTTAGATGACAAAAATGTTTAGAAATGATTTTTGAAAGTTTTAAAAAAAGTTCCAAGAGAAACTAGTGTTTTATGTGCTTTAGAAATTGTGTTTGATGCCTTTGTATGGAGATGTTGGTTTCGGTTCTTCCTTGCCTTGTATGACCACTGTATGAGCTGTTTTAATGATGATAATATGCTTATGTTTGAGTATAATTAATGTTAAAACTCGTATGTGAAAGATAAGAGAAGTTAGAAACTAGAAAAGAATTAATTTGAGAGTTCTAGATCCCTTAATGTTTGAATTTTCTGGATTCTGTCCAGCAAGGTTTAGTAATGATAATCATGGTCCTAAATTAGTTTAAATGTGTAGGAATAACTCATAATTGGTTTAGAACTTGATCTTGATGCCTTAGGAACAAACTGGACTTAGAAAGGGTCATTGTTGTGACTCCTAGGTACCCGTAAAGTTAGGATTATGAATTCTGCATCCTTGAGGTTTAGAGATGTTCTTGACCATAGTATGAGGTGAGAAATACTTAGTTATAATCTTATAAGTTCCTGAGAGATTAGGTTTGATGATTTATAACTTAGAAAGTGAGTTAAGGATCTTAAGGGTCCATGCATAAGACAGTAAGAAGTTGTTAATGCTATGATGTGTTATATGATGCAATGATATGATGAGATGTGCTTGATGCATGAGAAAATGATGGATGAAAATGTTAAATTTTATCCTAGCATGAGATTTCATGAGAACATGTTGTGTGATTTAGCTTGTGGCAGTTTGAAGGAAATTCGGTTTAACAGCTGTTATGCTGCTGAATTCCCGTCAAACCTTAAGGGGTTAAAAGAAATGTTTATGAGTACCATATAAGTTGAAAACCCTGGGTGACACCAGTTCGGCTGAGCACCCCTAGGAGATTTTTATGTGACAAATCACTAAGACGCGCTTTCCTGGGTGACACCGGTTCGGCCGAGCACGCCCAGGGGAGACAAATCTGTGAGGGTATGAGTAGATGCAGCCTACCAAAGCGGACAAATTACTGTGGCTTAATGCCCGCAAAGCGTTTCAAAGAGGGTATATCCTAAGAGAGGTGATCCCTGCCCCCTACTCGTACTTGCGAGCCGGGATTATTTTATTATGTATGCTTATTCAAATAATAAGCAAGAGCTAATGACGACTAGCTGAGGTATGAGCTCATAACCTAGTTATTTTTAGGGTGGCTTATTATGCTAAAGTACCATGATTGATGTCACAAAGTTGAGGAATGATTTACTTGAAAATATATGCCCTTATGCCACATGGTTTATGTTTATATGCTTTGATGTGTTGTTTTATATGCTCAAGTATTGAAATGCATCCATGAGATAACATGTTGCATTCATAACATCAAGATGCATGCTAAAAGGAATGGACCTTGGATAATTAGTTTTGGAAAACTCTAAATTGAACCTTATATGCATGATCACTGTTTTAGAATTAAACCCAAGGTTCCTGAGGATGTGAACGATGTAACCCTAGGATAGGAGACTCCTACTGAGATTCTTTAGCAAGAATTCTCACTCCTTTCTCTTCCTTCTCCCGTCACATCTTCAGAGAGCGATGGCAACATTCGTGGCCTTCGTTGACACACCTACTTGGGAGGTTCACTATGACCCGGACCACGGGTCATATCATTTTGAGGGGCAGTGTACCGTGCGAGTTTTCATGTTCATTGGATGCCCCTTTGCTCATCCTGTACAGAGCTACCATTTCTCTCCAATGTCACCCTACGACGATGCGATGGTTTTGGAGCGCGCCCGAACGCGGGACGAGAGGATTCTGCGGACGTATACTGGTGGTTCGATGCCTCGAGACTTCTAGGACTACGTGCCTCGATCCCCGAGTTCGGAGGACGACCCATCCGAGGACCCACCGATGCACATGTATAGTGAGAGTTCTGCTCCTACACCTCAGTTCGTGCGAGACGTGAGCGAGGAGACTGTTACATAGCCGAGGTTGGCTAGGCGAGCCGAGAGGCACCCCTATCGAGGAGCCCACGCTCAGTCTTCACGTGTTCCCACTCCTGCTGCTCTGCGTCCATGGATTGGTTACACTCTACCATTTCCGGGATCCCAGTAGTTGACGTCGTAGGGGAGGCTTAGTGCACACACCACATGTAGAGTGGATAAACCTTCTTTTGTTTTTGAGGTTATTCACTATAGGTGCACTCGGGTTGTTATGGTTTATTTCTGTTTTCTTGTTTTATGTTGTATTTTATTTTCGCGGTATTACAAGCTCTGCCCGTCTCCATGAGGGTATGACTACTTATGTACTCTACTTAAATTGTTAATGAAATGCTTCCTTTGTTATCATGATTATTGTTCTTTGGTTACATGCTTTACTTTATGATTTTTAATGACTGATACGCGTGCTTTACATTTCTATTGTTAGATTAGTTAAGCTCGTGACTCTCACTTTGTTTTATGTTTTCAAAAAGAAAAATTTACCCATAATTTCCGCTAAGTATTTTAATAAAATGATGAGACTAAGAAGTAATAACCTAATGATTAGCCTAATATGTTCTAGAGTATTGGGTTAAAAATTAGGGTGTTACAGATTTCCTTACTGAGATTCTTTATCAAGATTCTCACTTCCTCTATCTTTCTTTCTTTCCATTATGTCTTCAGAGACCGATGGTGTCGTTCGTGATATTCGTTGATATGCCTGTGTGGGAGGTGCACTATGACCCAGATCACCGCTCCTACCATTTTGAGGGTCAATGCGCCATCCGCATTTTTACGTATATGGGACGTCCATTCGCTTACCCGGTATCTAGCTTCTGTTTCACTCCTACTTCACCCTATGGTGATGAGTTGATCTTTGAATGTACCCACCCCGCGATGAGCAGACTCACCGCGCTCGCCTGTTCACTTCGGCCATACATGACTACCTTGAGTATGTTCCACACACGAGGCACTCTGAGACTGATCCATCCGAGGACTCCCTTACTCACATCTATTCGGAGGGCTCTGCCCTGACGGTGCCTATGGATATGGGTAGAGGCAGCAAGGACACAATGAAATAGCCCCGTCTTGCCTGGCGTCCAGAGATGCATCCCCACCATGGAGGCCACGTCCGTCCCTTGTTCCATCTACACACACCCGAGGAGCTCGCACAGTTCATTGGGTACATACCCCCGTCACTGAGGATCGACGCCACCAGTAGATTGTGATGGAGTAGTCTGTTCGAGTGCCCAAGATGTCATGAGGATCCCCTTTCTTGTAGTATCTTTTGCTAGGGGTATCTAGTTTAGCACTCGTAGGGCTAGTGGGAGGGTTTTGTAGCTGGCTTTTGTTTCATCGTTCCATGCACTTTCAGTTTCTTGTATTTGTTATTGTCATTTCCATGTACTTTACTACTTTCTTGTATTTTCTGCTATTTCCTTTGTATCGAAAGTTTAGCCCATTATATAAGGGTGTGACTTCATTCTTATGTATCTTAAACTATTTTATATAATGAAGTTATGTTTCATGATATGACGTGTTGCTGAATATGTGTATAAGTTGTTTATCTTGTTTCTATTGTTTATGATTATATGTTCGCTTCTAGATAGCACATGCTTGGCTCACATTTTTGTTTTAAGGTTTCGAAAAAAAATTTACCCATATTTTCCGCTAAGTATTTTGAAGAAGGAATGAAACTAAAGAGCAATAAACTAATGGTTAACCTAAATACGTTCTAGGAGTATTGGGTTAAAAATTAGGATGTTACACTTAAGTTCATGTAATGTACTTTAGAATTCCCTATTAAGCTTAGTTAAGAAACTCAAGGTAGCAATTAGTTGTTCTTCAAAGTATTTTCTTTAAATTAACTTTGTTGTCATTCAAAATAATAAAGCTCATACTTTTTGAAGGGTTTTGGAGTTTACATGCCTTACTGAGAATTTTAGGATTCTCAGCCCTATGTGCTTGTTTTCCCATGTCATCTCCTGGTTGATCCAGAAGTCAGTGAGGCTACTAAATGAAAGAATAAATTGGAATTTGCAATATTTAGTCGCAGAAACCTGTGTTTATTGTACTTAGGTGTATGCATATGTCTGTAAATATAAAGGATAATAGATGTACTGTAAAGCTCTTAGAAGAGCTTCCTTTTTTGTATTTTGACCTTGTATTAAATAAATACTTTGTTTCTTTGCTATTTACTTTGATAGAACCATCAATTAATTACTGCATGATTCAACTGATTCTTGCTATAAATATTTAAGAATGGTCCACAAATTTATAAGTAACAACTCCTAAGTATAATGTCATGGCTTAAGGATGATGTTGTACTTAGGAGGATGTCAACATGCATTATTTTAATTGTGAAGTTTTGACATTTTTATTTTCTACAGAATTTAGACAATGAACGTTTATAGATGTCTGGTTATAGGACAACCGGATAATTAATTAATTATGTATTGTTTTCTTATAGATTTAAATGATTGTTTATTTTATGGATTATTTTGATAAGGAAATCTATGAATTTATTATGCATTATTGCAACATGTTTATTAGGAGGATCCCATAAGAGACATAGTTCCTTGTATGTCACTCATGAGAAATTGGGTTGTGACACTAGTAATCCTTAACACACAAAATTTTCCATTAAATGAGTAAAGTTTGCCCTTTTTTTGGACATTTTCGAAATAAGAATGTGCCATGTGTATAAAACAAATAAAATACAAAACTTAGGCTTTAACTTCTCAAAGTGTATTGTCAGCATACAACATAGACAACTCAGTACCACACCAATAAGACATTCAAGTAGCAGATCTAAACATAAATCAATTTACGGATTTAAAATATAGTACCCAATTAAGTCAAAATTTAATTTAAAAACATTGACTACTTGTAATGCCTCGACCTTATTTGGGACTAGAACATGTTAATCCATGAGCCTAAAGGTGGCTGGGATGAGTTTAGTAAAGGTCTTTAGTTATGCTACAACATAAAATAGTTTTGCGAACATGCCATAATGCGTTTCAACGAGCAACAATTCATGCAACCCTCTGTTTTCAAATGAGGTTTTGTGGGCTGCATTGTAGAGCATACTATGTGCACTATAGAGTGAGGTGAAAACAAGCCATGACATGTAACAATGTGATTGGCCAAATCACACACCTTTTTGTTTTAGAAATGGTCTCGTTACACGAATTTTTACATGATTTGGGGAACAAGGAAAATAAAAATGCACCATAATATGACGCGAGGTGAATTAAATTTTATATCAGATCGGGGTTTGAAAAATCATATTTCTACATGTATTTTTTCTCTTTTCATTCGAATTTTCTTTCATTTTTTTCTAAAATATCAAACCTAAATGCCAAAATTCAACTTTCTTCACCCCTCAATCACAATTCCAACCTATCTTACTCCTTCCATAACTTCTCCAAACCTATCATTCCCATCCTTTAAACATTCCCCTTTCACTCCAATTATATTGTTGGTGCATCTAGGGCTTAGAAAAAGAGTATTATGGTGTGCCCACTGCTCTCAAATACTCTTCCCACATCTTGGTAAAAGTTTTTCTATTCTTTCCCTGTCCATTTTCAAATTTTATTTTTCATAAAGGTTTCATGAGTTCCCAAGAGGACATGGGGTTGATGTTATTGAGAGTTTAGTGCCTCAAGGCCATGTGTTGTTAATCCATGGATGATTTTGCTCATAAAATTCGTTATTGTTATGTTTATGGGTTTTGGTTATTCCAAGGATTGATAGCTTAACTTCATGGTCATCGATTATCAAATTTCCTCTTCGTGGGCCAATTTTGTGAATGGACAAGGTTCATAAACATTAATGTGTTATGCCAATTGAATGAATTGTATTATTTTATATGTGTGTGTGTGTGTGTGTGCGTGTGTCATTGATTTAGACTATGCACTGTCCAATTGTGGTATTTTAAAAATATGAATTAATTGAAACAAATATAAAAAATATATGGATAAATGCTACACTATTGGGCTGGGCTCTTGGGTGGCTTAAAAACTATTAAACCAGAATGCCATACCATGGGGTTAGACTCTTGAATGGTTGTTCACCGTAATGATGATATCATCATGAGGCTGGGCTCATGGTATGTTTCATCATGTCTCGAAAATGACATTATCATGGGGTTGGGCTCTTGGAATGTCATTTAAAAGACTTATAGAATTGATAATAAGATTGCACGAATTCATAATGTGTGTGTGTGTGTGTGTGTGTGTGTATATATATATATATATGATATTTTTAGACAGTATGGATTATGCATACCTTGCTACTCCCTGACTTTTACGAAAACTCATGATCCCTTTTTCATTTCTTTTTCAAATACTAGTGTAGCTCATGGTACTAATACCCCTACAACCTATTAGAAACCATGTCAAAATTGGCGAGGCCTCCTTGACTAAAGGTCGATTGTGATGACTCTAGTCTTCTTGTGCCTTTCCATAATGTACATGCAAGAGACTCCTAGTGGTTCTAGGCTGTATTATGTATGTTCGTTTATAGTTTGTTATGTTGGATTGTATTTATGTAGTCAGTGTTCCTCTTGTTTTAAGACATGTACATGCTTTAACAGGTTGGTTGTGGTGAATGTTGTTATGAGATTATGCTATGTGTGTAGATTGGATATAAGATTTTGAATGAAGTTTATTTTGATATATGTTTAGCATTGCTGCTGTACCTTGGGAAATGTCTATTGTTTAGGGGAGATTCTTGATAAGGTGAATTTATGCCACTTATCTTACTACCTAACCTTAGTTTTTTGAATGAGTTTTATTGTGTTATTAATGCAAATAATTAGGATTTTCATTTATTCCTCATTGTATGATTTTAATAGAATAATTGGCTTTTGCAGTGACTTTGGAATAATTTGTAATTACATTCTGTTGCATTTGACTTGTCTCTTTTAGTATGGTTTTGAGCACAGGAGCTTTGGATCAAGTGATGTCAAGAGCAAGGCCAGAAACTATTGGGAAGGAGATGGGAATAAGAAAACGGAGAAAAAGTGAAAGCTTGCTCTTAGGTGAGCGATACAGCACTAAATAGTGACAACCATCAATTTTTTGGCCTCATCATTCTGGTGAGTGCTTGTAACACCCTAACTTTTAACCTAATATGCTCGAGTCATATTCTGGTTAATTATTAGTTGTTACGTCTTTGTTTCAGAAATTAGCTTATTTTTCTTTAAAATACGAGTAATGAAAATACGACTAAATTTTTTTTGAACTTTAAATCCAAATGCGAGCCACATGTGTATATAGATATCGGTCAATACATGCATAATAGCAGTGATCACATAAATCTCATTACAATATATACGAAAGTCATAGCATAACATAACACAAACCAAATTAAGATATCATATCCATAAAAATAATAGTGGCGTCCTATATACATAAAGGACGCCCAAAGATATCTAGTTCACCAAATAAAGGTTACACATATACTAAACTAAAACCAAACATGGTTATCGTAAAACTAGACCAGCCTTTGCTAAATGTTCATTAAAGGACTAGCTACGCAAAAGTATAAGGGGATGACAAGGAAAACTGTCTTCATGCTTCCGCTGTGACCCTCTGATCCGGTTTGTAGCGTATCTCCTACGTCCATGCCTCATGGAAAATCACGAGCAACGCCATTATCCTAGTCTGGAGACGACACGGAAGAAAAGAGAGGGATGAGAAACTTATTCAAGATTCCCAGTAAGGCTATCCGACTCCAACACAAGTGTCATCGTCATCATCCCTAGCCAGTTCTATTTTCATTTTGAAAGGGGCATGTATGCATAAGGTTCAATTTTAATCTTTCTCAAAGTCCTTTTATCCAAAGTGGGTGCGCGTCTTAATGTCACGAATGCAACAGACATCTCATGTATGCATGACAATACCTTAGGAGCATAACTAACATATAAGTCTAAACACAACATAATGCTAGACATATAAGCAGGAGGAAAACTAGAGGACTAAAGTCACTTAGCACATATCACATGATTTGATGCACCAATGGGAGAATGATGTAATGTATGTATATGCGCACCTTTGCTTCATTTTCTCATAACTGAACTCTTAAGTTCTTTTCATAATGTCTACCCTCTCTTATGATCACCATAAACCAACCCTCTCATCTTCCCCGGCAATTTTACAATAGCCACCAAAACTCCACCTCACCGATCGCCTAGGATGAGCTCAACCTAACTAGCTATCACTAGAATTAATATAGGGTAATAGAGGGGGAAACACATCACTTCCTTGCTTTAACTTATTAGGAGCATGCAACTTCTTTGGATCATGTAATATCCTAATTTTTAACCCAATACTCCTAGGACGTATTTAGGTTAACCATTAGTTTATCACTTTTTAGTTTCATTCTTTCTTTAAAATACTTAGCGAAAAATATGGGTACATTTTTTTTTGAAACATAATGGTAAAGTAAGAGCCACACATATCATAAACGATCGTTATCATAAAGCGTAACACATACAAAAGTAAACACAAGATAAGATCATCAAATAACTTTACAACATTAGACTAGTCAAGCATACACCAACGATAATATAATATTATATTAATACAATAACTGTCCACCTATGAAAGGTGGGATGAGTTCGATATAACATAAAAGCAAATACAACTGAAAGGAAAATACAAGGAAAAGCATAAAGGAAAAACACCCCTACCCTAGTGCACCTAAAATGGATAACCTCTAGAACAAAAGAAGGTTTATCCTAATCTATGTGTGGTGTATGCACTAACACTCCCCAAGAGCCTCTATTGTTGCTATCCCGAAAAGGGTGGAACATAACCAATCCACTGATGTAACTCGGCAAGAGTAGGCATGTGCTGTGGCTAGACGTATGCTTTGTGACAGAGGCACATGGCCAGCCTTCGAGCCAACCTCGGCTGAGTCACGGTCTCCTTGCTCCCCTCTCTCATGAACGGGGGAGTCGGGGTAGAGCTCTCACTGTACAAGTGGGTCGGTGGGTCCTCCTAGAGGTTAGCCTTCGAAGACTGTGAACCAGGCACGTAGTCGGGGAAGTCACGTACGGCCGATGTAGTTGTATGCTTGCAGAGGATTTTCTCGTTGCGCGTCTGAGCACACTCAAAAACCATGTCATCGCCATAGGGGGATGTTGGGGAGAATCGGTAGCTGTGTACTGGGTGTACAAAGGGACATCCTATGAACATGAAAACTCTAACAGCGAAACGCCCCTCAAAATGGTATGACCTATGCTTGGGATCACAGTGAACCTCCCATGTGGGAGTGTCGATGAACAGCACGAAGGTCGCCATCTGAATCTGAAGACGTGACTGGAAAGAAAGAGAGAAAGAAAAGGGGTGAGAATCTTACTAAAGAATCTCAGTAAACATCGTCACATCCTTAGGAACCTTGGGTTTATTGTAAAAAGGTCAGCATGCTTATTGTAACACCTTAATTTTTAACCCAACTTTTTAGAACACATTAGGTTAATCATTAGATTATTACCTCTTAGTCTCATTCATTTAATAAAATAATTAGCAGAAATTATGGTAATTTTTTTTTAGAAATATAAAACCAAAGTGAGAGTCACGTTCTTATCTAAGCTTGAGACATAAATATAAAATACTAGCAACAAAACATCAAGAATACAGCGAGTAAGCATATATCATTAACACAACAATGAAACATTTCATTAGATTCGTAATTAAGGTACATATTTAGTCATGCCCTTATACGATCGGGCTGAGCTTGTAATACATTAAGAAAATAGGAAAGCAATAAGGTACATGGTACAACAAAAAAATAAAACCACAGTGCTACCCTCCTACCAAGCTACGAGTACTAAACTGTAACCCCTCCCAAAAGATACTGCCGAAGGGAAGATCCTCATAATGGCTCGCGTACTCGAAAAGCTCTCCAGTGAGGTCTAGTGATGGCGAGGATCCTTGGGTGATGGAGGTAGGAATCCGGGGAACCGCTCGATCTCCTCCTGAATGGGCCAGTGAGTGGGAAAGGAACGCGTGTCAGCTGGATGTGAGCTCCTCGGCGCAGACGCATCTTAGTTCTCCTCGCCAAGCGCGGCTGCATCATGGTATCCTCGCTCCCCTCTCGCCTAAATAGGGAAAAGGGAGCAGAACTCTCCGAATAGGCATGCATCGGTGAACCCTCGGGCGGATCTGCTTTCGACCTCCTCGAACGGGGAACATACTCCGGATGGTCACAGATAGCTGAAGCAGACGAATGAGCTCGACGTATCTGCTCATCGCGGGGGCGGGTGCGCTCAAAGATCAGATCATCACCACCAAAAGGGGCAGTAGGAGTGAACTGGTAGCTGGATACTGGATAAGTAAAAGGTCGTCCCATGTACACAAAAACACAAACATCATAACGACCCTCGAAGTGATAGGAACGGTGGTTCGGGTCGTAATGCACCTCCTAGATGGGCGCATCAATGAAGACTACGAACGTTACCATCTGACCCTAAAGATGTGATGGAAGAAAGAAAAAGAAGAGAAAAGGAGTGAGAATCTTGCTAAAGAATCTCAATAGGAGTCTCCTATCCTAGGGTTACATCGTTCACATCCTTATGAACCTTGAGTTTATTTATAAAAGATGTGCATACATATAAGGTTCATTATTAGGGTTTATAAAAACTAATTAACCAAGGTTCTTTCCCTTTTAGTATGCGTCTGAATGTCATGAATGCAACATAATAAAGCATGAATGCGTGGCAATATATTATGCAAGCAATTCAATAAAATCATGACATCAAGTAACAGATAAGTGGCATACAAAGTACAGAACTTTCCTCTATTCTTTTCTCATACTTGAACTTTTAAGTTCTTCTCCTCAAGAACCACCTTTTTTTCATAGCCACCAAATCCAACCATAAACACCAGTGCTCGGCGATATTAAACGCATCACCATATCCAACCAAACACACCCTATCGCCTAGGAATGAGCTCAAATCGAATGGGCTTAAACCTAACTAGTTTTCACTAGATTTTTAAGAGGGCAAAAGAAGGGGTATCTTAGGTATATTTCTTTCTTTACTCATGACTATGTGACTTGGAAAGAGACATCTCATCTCTTTCCTCACATCCGAACTCTTGAGTTCTTTCTCTCAACGACCACCATCTTTTCCTAGCCACCAAATCCAACCATAAACACCAGTGCCTGGCGATATTAAACGCATCACCATATCCAACCAAACACACCCTATTGTAACGCCCTGATTTTCTGTTAGAGTGAAAATGACCAAAATGCCCCTGAGGTCATTTTCGGCCCGGAATTTGAGGAAAGCCGATCCGGCAGTACTCGAATCTCAAAACTCAATGTTGGAAGGGGATTAGATGACTTGTGTATCTTTCCGGGATCAAAAATCTCATTTTTCGAGTTTTCGGGTCAAAATGACCAAAACGCCCCTGCGGATGAACCCGAAACTTCTCCAGATGGTTTAAAAGACGTTTTTATGTATTCTGTGACTTTAATTTTCGTCCCGGAGGTCCCGGGTGAAATTAGTTCAAAATTACGACTTTGCCCCTAGTTCCGTGTTTTTACGCTTAATCGTGTGATTAAGCAAACCTAAGCAATATTAGGCTCTAATCGAAGGTTAATTAATTTCCGTAATTAATGAGTCAAAATAATTTATTAAAGTTGATTAGAACCTAAGAATGCTTAATTTCAACTTAAAATCCTATTTTAAATTCAAGATTCCTAGTCTTGGAATCTTAAATAGTATTTTCTCTCTCCAATTCCTTAAATCATGGAATTGTGTTTCCATTTGTTTATTCACAAATGAGTTTTAAATTCTCTAATGTTGTATGAGCACTCCTAATCTAGTCATTACATGTCCCTAATTACCTACTTACTCACCTAAATACTCACTTACAAACTCCTAATCCAAAGCCTAACCAAAGACACCCTTAATCACACTTCTAAACCACATTAAAGGAGATGATTTCTCCTCTCCCTTGGCTGCAGAAATCAGTGCCAATTCCCCCTCCATTTTATCACATATTAATTTTATTTCACACTCCAAGATCATGCTTGAAACCATACTCACCACCATGCTTCACCATGCCATCAAAATGCAATTCTCTTACCTCATGTTCCATGAGGATTCATTCTCCTCCACACATGCATTACCTCATGTTCCATGAGAATTCATTCTCCTCCACACACTCACCCTTATTCTTCTCTATAAATACCATGCCTAGATGAACTTTGCTACACTTTTGTTCATTTGCTAAGTTTAGTTTTCTAGCTTTTCTCTAAGTTCTTCATTTTTCTCTCAAACATTCCAAGAGCTCTTCCTCTTCATCTTCTTTATCCTTCCCTTACATAATCACCTCATAGTCTCACTCCACCACCTCATAACCTTAGATCATCCTCTAAGCTCTCAAACACTCAACCTCAAACATAACTTCACCCAAAACACATTTTCTCTCCTTTTTCCTTCACAAGGCCAAATCATCATCACCATCCTAGGAGGTGTTGCTCATCTCATTTTCATCTTCAAGTTCAAGCTTTTTGTCTTCACTCTAGGTAGGGGTGCTATTCTAAACTTTGTTTTTCTTGAAAATGAGTTTTCTCTAGCTTTCTCTTGGATTTCTTTTAAAACTTCTTCTTTGCTTTTAAACCTTGTTGAGCACATGATAGCTCAATGATGAGAGCTCCTAGATGATGACTATGTGTTCATCTCAAAGGAACCTCTAGAGCTTGAGTTTTTATTTTCTTTAAGTTTCACCTTTACTTTGTAACTCAAAATGATTTCAACTCAAGAACTCCTTCACTTTCTTCTTGCTATTTTGATTTCGGTCCCCTTATTTCCTTTCCTTTAATGTTTCGGTTTTGGTTTCCTTTTCTTTGAGATTATATGTTCTTTTGAACGTTTGTTTCTTTGGAGCTTGATGATGATGTTCAAGAACCATATAGTTCCTTTGAGAACTTAGTTCAAGGACTCTAAAGCTCTCTTTGTGATGAGATAAGTGTTGGGTTGAGATTTGTTGTTCTCTTTAAAAGTCTCATATGAGCTCTAAGTTAAGATAAAATATTTTGCATCCATGTTTACTTTATGTCATCACTAAATGCTCAAGATTAAAGAATAAACTTGCATCTTCATATTTATGTTTATGTTCTCACTAAATTTCTAAGATAATAAGGAGTTGCATAGCATATTTATTTTATGTCCTCACCTCTAAATAAAGACTAAAATAAAGTGCATTGCATATTTACTTTCATGTCACAACTTAAGAGAATTAAAGCTCATGGACTTACCCTTGATTATCTCAAACAAAGGTTTGAAAATATATGTTCCTTAGCTATTGATTTTCGGCCTTGAGGAGTTTGGTTGGTTACAAGTATTGAAAACTATGTTTAATAATTTTGCTATGCTTTTATGAGTATAAGGAATGTCTAGAACCAAGTTTTATGAATTTAGGACCTCTTGAGACAAAAAAATTATTTAGCTACTGCCCTCTCAAATATTTTGGTGATTTTAGATGTTAAAAATGTTTATAAATGAGTTTTGAAAGTTTTAAAAAGGTTTCAAGAGAAACTAGTATCCTATGTGCTTTAGAAATTGTGTTTGATGCCTTTAAATGGAGATGTTTGTTTTGGTTCTGCCTTGCTATATTTAGCCACTGTATGTGCTGTGTTAATGATGATAATATGCTTATGTTTGGGTATAATTAATGTTAAAACTCATATGTGAAAGATAAGAGAAGTTAGAAACTAGAAAATAATTAATTTGAAAGTTTTAGATCCCTTAATGTTTGATTTTTCTGGATTCTGTCCAGCAAGGTTTAGAAATGGTAATCATGGATTTAAATTAGTTTAAATGTGTAGGAATGACTCATAATTGGTTTAGGACTTGATCTTGATGCCTTAGGAGCAAACTGAACTTAGAAAGGGTCATTACTGTGACTCCTAGGTACCCGTAAAGTTAGAATTTTAGATTCTACACTCTTGAGATTTAGAGATGTTTATGATCATAGTGTTGAGTGAGGAATACTTAGATATGAGCCTATAGGTACCCGAGAGAATAAGTTGTGATGATTTATAACGTAGTTTGTGAGTTAAGGACTTTAAGGGTCAATGCATAAGACATTAAGAGATTTTATCGCTTTTAGTTTGGTAATGCAAGTGTGATATGTTGATATGCATGATGTGATGATATATGAGGTGTGATGTGTGATACACAAGCATTATCTATATGAGTTATGATGATGTGATCTTTTATGATGATGCTATGATGATGTAGAAATTGATTATGAATTGTTGAGATATTATGTCTGTCATGTTTGTGAGGATTGAATGAGAAAGAGTATGTACCCCTTCTTTTGCCCTCTTAAAAATCTAGTGAAAACTAGTTAAGTTTGAGCTCATTTAGGCAATATGGGTGTTTATGGTTGGATTTGGGTGTATTTGGTTGGACTTTATAATGAGAATAATTTGGTGATGAGTATAAATGTAGTTGAGCTCATTCCTAGGCGATAGGGTGTGTTTGGTTGGATTTGGTGATGAGTATAAATATCGCCGGGCACTGGTGTTTATGGTTGGATTTGTTGATGAGAAAAGAAAGTGGTCTTTGAGAGAAAGAACTCAAGAGTTTGGACGTGAGAAAAGAGATGCGATGTCTTTTTTCAAGTCACATAGTCATGAGTAAAGAAAGAACTAATCCTAAGTTACCCCTTCTTTTGCCCTGGTAGAAATCTAGTGATGACTAGTTAGGTTTGGGCTCTTTTGGTTGAGCTCAATCCTAGGCGATAGGGTGTATTTCGTTGGTTTTGGTGATGCATATAAATATCGCCGGGCACTGGTGTTTATGGGTGGATTTGGTGATGAGAAAAAAAGGTGGTTTTTAAGGAGAAGAACTTAAAAGTCCAAGTATGAGAAAAGAATAGAGGAAAGTTCTGTACTTTTTATGTCGCTTATCTGTTACTTGATGTTATGATTTATTGAATTGCTTGCATAATGTATTGCCATGCATTCATATAATATTTGCGGAATTCAAATCATTAAGACCCATACTAAAAGACACCCACTTCGGATAAATAGCTTTGGAAAGTTTAAAACCAAACCTTATGCATGAACACCTCTTTCATAATTAAAACTGAAGTGGCTGGGGACGATGACGATGACACGTTTGTTAGAGTCGAAAATCCCTACTGAGAATCTTGAATGAGTTTCTCATCCCTCTCTCTCTTTTTCTTTCATGTCGTCTCCAGACGAAGATGCTAATATATCTCATGACGCTGTTCGTGACTTCTACTAAAGCATGGGCATGAGGCATGCACTAAGAGCCGGACTGGTGGGACGTAACGGACGCGCGTAGATGTCGCTTTAGTTTTATGATTATAGAAATGTATTTCTCGTGATGTGATAATAGGACTATGATGGTTATAGATTATGTATCTATGATAATATGATTATGTTATGATGTAATGAACGACCTTTGTGTTTTGTGACCATGAATGATATGAGATCTCTTTTCTATATGTTAGTCTTTGTTACGTCATACGCGGCTCTCACTTAGATTTATGTTTTCAAAAAAAAATTTTACCTGTATTTCGGCTAAGTATTTTCTTAAAAGAATGAGACTAAGAAGTAATAACCTAATGATTAACCTAATGTGTTCCAGAGTATTGGGTTAAAAATTAGGGTGTTACACCTATCGCCTAGGAATGAGCTCAACTATATATATATATATATATACGCATCACCCAAAAATTCCAACCAAACACACCCTTTTATAATCCAACCATACACACCCTTAATGAGCTCAAACCTAACTAGTTTTCATTAGATTTTTAAGAGGGCAAAAGAAGGGGTACATAACCTTTCTTACTCAATCTCTCATAAGCATGATAGACATAACATCTTAATAAAACATTTCATCATAGCTCATGCATTACAACATCATACCTCATATAGATAAAGCTCATGCATCACAACATCGTACCTCATATAGATAAAGCTCATGCATTACCACATCATACCTCATATATCATCACATCATGCATATCAACATAACATACTTGCATTACCAAACTCAAAGCGATGAAATCTCTTAGTGTCTTATGTGTTGACCCTTAAGGTCCTCAACTCACGATCTAAGTTATAAATCATCACAACCTAAACTCTCGGGTACCTATAGGATCATATCTAAGTATTCCTCACTCAATACTATGATCATAAACATTTCTAAACCTCAAGAATGCAGAATCTGAAATTCTAACTTTACGGGTACCTAGGAGTCACAACAATGACCCTTTCTAAGTTCGGTTTGCTCCTAAAGCATCAAGATCAAGTCCTAAACCAATTATGAGTCATTCCTACACATTTAAACTAATTATAAACCATGATTATCAATTTTAAACCATGCTGGACAGAATCCAGAAAAAATCAATTACTAAGGGACCTAGAACTCTCAAATTAATTCTTTTCTAGTTACAACTTCTCTTATCTTTCACATATGCATTTTACCATCAATTATACACTAACATACTCGTATTATCATAATCAAAACAGCATACATAGTGAGCATAACATGGCAAGGCAGAACCGAATCCATCTCAAAACAAGCAAGGCACAAACTTGATTTCTAGAACACATAAAGTACTAGTTTATCTTGGAACCTTTCTAAAACTTTCAAAACTCATTATTAAACATTTTTATCAACTAAAAACACCAAAATACTTGTAAGGGCAGTGGCTATTTTAAATTGAACTCAAGAGGTTCTGAATTCATAAAACTTGGTTCTTGACATCTCTTGAACTCATAAAAGCTTAGAAAAATTATGAAACATAGATTTTAGTACTTGTAACAAACAAAACCTATTAAGGCCAAATTCAACAAGCTAAGGAACACATATTTTTCAAGCCTTTGTTTGAGATAATAAAGGGCAAGTCTTTGAGCTCTAGGTTCTCTTAAGTGATGACATAAAAATAAACATGCTCATGCACTTGTTTTAGCTTTCATTAGAAAATAAAATGAGAGCATAAAATAAACATGAGATGCAACTTATTGTTATCTTTGATATTTAGGTAAGGACTTGAAATATAAACATGATAATGCAAGTTCATTTATTATTCTTGATATTTAGTGATGGCAAGGAAATAAACATGATGTGCAAGGCATAAATATAAACATGGACACAAGATTCATTTTAATCTTATCTAGAGCTCTTACAAG
Source organism: Dalbergia cultrata (assembly GCA_031216105.1). Classification (NCBI taxonomy): domain Eukaryota; kingdom Viridiplantae; phylum Streptophyta; class Magnoliopsida; order Fabales; family Fabaceae; genus Dalbergia; species Dalbergia cultrata. Next base: position 26,751,634 of record CM062349.1, read on the forward strand.
ACTTTAGAAATACAACCCAACACTTGTCTCATCACAAAGAGAGCTTTAGAGTTCTTGAGCCAAGTTCTCAAAGGAACTAAGTGGTTCTTGAACATCATCATCAAGCTCAAAAGAAACAAACTTTTTAAAGGAAAGTAAAACTTTAAGAAAGTAAGAACCAAAATAACATTCTTTCATGACATAAAATAGGAGTAGGGATACTTTAAAAATTTAACAAAACCTTTGAAGAAAAACTATGGAGGCCGAAATTTATAGGAAAAGGAAAAAGGAAAGAAAAACCAAAACTTCACTAGATAAAGAACAAGACTCAAGCTTTAGAGGTTCCTTTGAGATGAAAACAAGGTCATCATCTATGAACACTCATCATCAAGCCATCATAATCATAAACAAGGCCTCATGGCCAAAATGAAAAAGGAAGGAAACAAAAGAAAGTTTCAAAAAGTAACCAAGGGAAAACTAGAAAAACTCATTTTCAAACAAAACAAAGTTTAGAAAACCACTCCTACCTAGAGTGAAGATGAAAACTTGAACTTTTGAAAAGAAATGAAGAGAGCAACTCCTCCTAGAATGGTATGCTGGCTTCGGCCTTGAGAGAATGGAGAGGAAGGAGATGTGTTCTTCATGGTTTAGTGTTTGAGGTCAAGTGTTTGAGAGGTTTGATGATGATTCAAGGTTGTGAGGTGGTGTTTAGAGGTTATGAGATGATGATGTGATGAGAGGATGAAGAAGATGAAGATGAAGAGGAAAGGAAACTCTCTTGAGACTTTGAGAGAAAAAGAAAGGAAACTCACAAAAGCTAAGAACACTCAAACTTACCAAATGTAACAAAAGTATCACAAGTTCTTCCTAGGCACCTATTTATAGAAAATGAAACAATGAAGGCTCACTCAAAGGAGGTCATGGCCATGAGGTTTTGGGAGGCAAGGGGAGAGAAAAATATCTCTTATAACTTGTCATTCAAGCATGGTTTAAGGTATGGAAGACATGGTGCAAGGCATGGCTCAAAGTATGGCGATTTGAGGTGAGTTTTCTTTCAAATTTGAAATGAACTAATTCATCAAAATGGGGAGGAAGGCTGGCAGTTTTTGGGATAGCACAATGGGGGGGAAAACATCTTCTAGAAGTGATCATGTGAAGCATGGTTGAAGGCATGGGTTTTATGACTCAAAGTATGGCTTCAAGTATGGTCTTTGGAGTGTCAAAATTTGAACATGTGATAAATATGAGGGGCATGGGCATTTGGCCAGACCTGATGCAATAAGGGGGGAGAAGAATTGTTCATGTAATTGGGTGCTAATGATAGGTTTAAGTGTAGATTAATTTAGGTACAAGGTTAGGAATCATTAAGCATAAGTTTAAGTAACTAAGAATGAGGTTTAGGAGTTTTTATGACAAGATTAGGAGTGCTCATACATCATTAGAGAATTTAAAATTCATTTGTGAATAATCAATTGAAAACACAATTCCATGATTTAACAAATTGGAGAGAGAATTTACTATTCAAGTTTCCATGACTAGGAATCTTGAATTTAAAATAAGATTTGAGTTGAAATTAAGCATTATTAGGTTCTAATCAACTTTAATAAATTATTTTGACTCTAGATTATTTATGGAAATTAATTAATCTTCGATTAGAGCCTAATATTGCTTTGGTTTGCTTAATCATATGATTAAGCTTGAAAACACAAAGCTAGGGGCAAAATCGTAATTTTGCACTAATTTTGCCCGGGACTACCGGGACTAAAACTGAGGTAACAGAGTACATAAAAACGTCTTTTAAAACCATCTGGAGAAGTTTCGGGTTCATCCGGCACTTGCAAATGGGTCAAACCCTATAGGGGCATTTTTGTCATTTTGACCCGAAAACTCGAAAAACGAGATTTTCGATCCCGGGAAGATACACAAGTCAATTAATCCCCTTCCATAATTGAGTTTGCCCTTCGAGGGCTGCCGGATCGGCCTTCCTCGAATTCCAGGCTGAGAATGACCTCAGGGGCATTTTGGTCAATTTTACTCTAATAGAAAATCGGGGCGTTACACTTATAGTTCATTTTCAAGTTATTAAACATAATTATCCAAGGTTCAGTCATTTTAAAATGAATCTTAATTTCATGTATACAACATAGCAAAGCATGAATGCATGGTGTAACACCCTAATTTTTAACCCAACTTTCTAGAACACAGTAGGTTAAACATTAGGCTATTACTTCATAGTCTCATCCTTTTCTTAAAATACTAAAGGAAAATTACGAGTAAATTTTTTATTTTTTATTTTTTTAAAACACACAACAAAGTGAGAGCCACGTTCTTAGTCTAATCGAATAATAGGAATATAAAGCACGCTTAACACTCATAGAGAAACACAGAAATGGAAACATATAACAGCTGAGCATAAATCATCACAACAAGAGAAACGTTTCATTAATAACATAACTTAGAATACATAAGTAGTCATACCCTCATTGGGACGGGCAGAGCTTGTAATACAGCAGAAAGGAAGTACAATAGAAACAGAGAAACGTAAAGTAACATAAAGTAAACCATCACTACCGAGTGCACCTATAGTGAATAACCTCAAAACAAAAGCAGGTTTATCCAGTCTACATGTGAGTGTGTGCACTAAGCCTCCCCTAAAACATCTGCTACTAGAACCCTGGGAAATGGAGTGTAACTGATCCAAGAACGCAAGGCGGCAGGAGTGGGCATACGTGTAGGCTGGGCGTGAGCTCCTCGTTAGGGGCGCCTCTCGGACGGATATGTCAATGAAGACCACGAATGTCCCCATCAGTCTCTGAAGATGTGACGGAAGCAAGAAAAAGAAGAGAAAAGAGTGAGAATCTTACTAAAGAATCTCAGTAGGAATCTCCTATTCTAGGGTTACATCGTTCACATCCTCAGGAACCTTGGGTTTATTTATAAAAGGTGTTCATGCATATGAGATTCATTATTAGGGTTTATGAAACTATTTATCCAAGGTCCATTTCTTTTAGTATGCATCTTGATGTCATGAATGCAACATGTTTAAGCATGAATGTATGGCAATACTTGAGCACATAAATCAACAAATCACAACAATCTAGATTCATGCAAGTGGCATAAGGGCATATTACAACTCTTACTTTTCTCATACTTATGTGACTTAAAAGCATCATATCTCTTTTGTTCTTTTTCTCAAAAACCACCCTCTTAAAACATATCCACCTATTTCCAACCGATACACCGCTTGGCGATTTTTATCATGACCTCCTATCTCCGTCTCACCTAATCGCCTAGGAATGAGCTCAATCCTAACTAGTCGTCACTAGATTTAATATGGGGTAAAATGAGGGGGTAACATAAACATATTTCATTCTTTGAAACGTTCTACTGGCCTCGAGTGCACAAATAATTGTCCGCTTTGGTAAGGCTGCATCTGCACATACCCTCACGGATTTGCCTCCTCCTCACCGTAGCAGGAGAAGTACGTCTCAATGCTTGTCACATAAAAATATCCTGGGGGTGCTCGGCCGAACCAGTGTCACCCAGGGTTTTCAACTCATATAGTACTTTAAAACATTTTTCAACTCTTTTAGGTTTGATAGAAATTCGGCAGCATAACGGCTGTTAAACTGAATTTCCTTCAAACCAAAATTCATGCCACAAGCTAATCACACAACTTAACATCTCAATAATCATTTCCTCACGTATCATCAATAAAACATTTTAGGGTTCATGCATCATCAAGCATATTCTTCTAATACATCATTCTCACATAGATAAACATCATAACATATATTTCAAACTCATCATTCTTACATAGATTATAGCATATATTCCAAACTCATCATAGCATATATTTTAAACACATCATACTCACATAGATAAAGCTCATGTATCATATATCATACTTGCATAAAATTAAGCATCATAAAAACTCAAGACTTCTTAATATCTTATGCATCGACCCTTAAGGTTCTTAACTCACAATCTAAGTTATAAATCATCAAAACCTAGTCTCTTGGGAACCTATGAGGTTATAACTAAGTATTTCTCACCTCACACTATGGTCAAGAACATCTCTAGACCTCAAGGATGCAGAATTTAAAATTCCAACTTTACGGGTACCTAGGAGTCACAACAATGACTCTTTCTAAGTCCAGTTTGTTCCTAAAGCATCAAGATTAAGCCCTAAACCAATTATGAGTCATTCCTACACATTTAAACTAATTTAGAACCATGATTATCATTTCTAAACCTTGCTGGACAGAATCCAGAAAATTCCATCATTAAGGGATCTAAAACTCTCAAATTAATTCTTTTCTAGTTCCTAACTTATCCTATCTTTCACATATGAGTCTTAACATTATTTTTACTCAAACATAAGCATCTTATCATTATTAACACAGCTCATACAGTGGCCAAACATAGCAAAGCAGAACCGAAACAAACACCTCCATAAAAGACATGAAACACAATTTCTAAAGCACATACAATACTAGTTTCTCTTGGAACCTTTTTCAACTTTCAAAACTCATTTATGGACACTTTTATCACCTAAAATCATAAAAATACTTAAGAGGGTAATAGCTAAATCATTTTTATCTCAAGAGGTCCTAAATTCATAAAACTTAGTTCTACATATTTCTTATACTTACATAAGCTTAGAAAAATTATAAAACATAGTTTTCAATACTTGGAAACACCAAAGCCTCTTAGGGCCGAAATAGGGACCAAAAGCAATAAATATTTTGAGACCTTTGTTGAGACAACAATGGGCAAGTCTTTGAGCTCTAGGTTCATTAAAGTGATAACATAAAAATAAACATGCTCATGCACTTGTTTTAGTTTTTGCTAGAAAGTAAAGTGAGAGCATAAAATAAATATGTGATGCATTATATTATTATCTTTGATATTTAGGTGAGAACTTGAAACATAAACATGATAATGCATAGCTTGAAATATAAACATGATAATGCAAGCTCCTTTATTACCTTGGTACTTAGTGATAACAAAGAAAGTAAACATGATGTGCAAAGCATAAAATAAATATGGTATGCATTATATTATTATCTTTGATATTTAGGTGAGAACTTGAGATATAAACATGATAATGCAAGTTCCTTTATTACCTTGGTACTTAGTGATAGCAAAGAAAGTAAACATGATGTGCAAAGCATAAAATAAACATGATGCAAGGTTCATTTTAAGGTGATCTAAAGCTCATCCAAGACTTTAACAACATAATAACCCAACACATATCTCATTACAAAGAGAGCTTTAGAGTTCTTGAACCAAGTTCTCAAAGGAATTATGAGGTTCTTGAACATCACCATCAAGCTCAAAGAAAGCAAAACTTTTTGAACAAATAAAACTTCAAAGATCAAAAAGGAAAATGGTAAATCGAAATGTTAAAGAAAGGAACAAAGAAACCGAAATCATAATAGCAAGAAAAGTAAAGGTATTCTTGAGTAAAAATCATTTTTGAGTTAGAAAATAAAGTTGGAACTCAAAGAAAATAAAACCTCAAGCTCTAGAGTTTCCTTTGAGATGAACACATAGTCATTATCTAGGAGTCCTCATCATTGAGCTATCATGTACTCATCAAGGCCAAGAGGCCGAAAATACAAGAAAGGGAAACCAAAGAAAGTTTCAAAAGAAAACCCAAGAGAAAGCTAGAAAGAACTCATTTTCAAGAAGACAAAGTTTAGAAAACACTCCTACCTAGAGTGAAGACAAAAAGCTTGGACTTGAAGATGAAAATGATATGAGCAACACCTCCTAGGATGGTGATGATGATTCGGCCTTGATGAAAGAAAAACGAAGGAAATGTGTTCTTGGTTAGCTTGTGTTTGAGAATGGAAGTTTAGGTGTTTGTATGATGATCCAAGGTGGTGGGGTGGTGTTTCAAGGTTGTATGATGATGTTTCAAAAGGAAAAAGAAGAAGATGAAGAAGAAGAATGCTCTTGAGATTTGAGAGAAAAAGGAAGAACTTAGAGAAAAACTAACAAAACTAAACTTAGCAAATGAACAAAGTGTAGCAAAGGTTCATCTAGGCATGGTATTTATAGAGAAGAATAAGAGTGAATGAGTGGAGGAGAATGAATCCTCATGGAACATGAGGTGAGGCATGTGTGGAGGAGAATGAATCCTCATGGAACATGAGGTGAGGCATGTGTGGAGGAAAATGAATCCTCATGGAACATGAGGTGAGAGAATTGCACTTTGATGACATGGCTTCAACCATAGTCTTTGGAGTGTGAAATAAAATTAAATTGTGATAAAATGGATGTTGAATTTCGTGCAGGTCTGATGCAGCAAGGGAGGAGGGAGTTTTGGTCATGTAATAGTGTGTTAGTGATGTGTTTAGGGGTGTATTAGCTTAGGTGTAAAGTTAGGAGTCATTAAGCATAAGTTTAGGTGACTAAGAATGTGATTAGGAACCTTTATGACATGATTAAGGAGTACTCATACATATTTAGGAGATTTTAAATTCATTTTATGAATAAAACAATGTAGACAAAATTCCATAATTTAAGGAATTGGAGAGAGAAAACACTATTCAAGATTCCATGACTAGAAATCTTGAATTTAAAATGAGATTTTAAGTTGTAATTAAGCACTTTTAGGTTCTAGTCAACTTTAATAAATTATTTTGACTCAAGATTAATTATGGAAATTAATTAATCTTCGATTAGAGCCTAATATTGCTTAGATTTGCTTAATCACGCGATTAAGCGTTAAAACACGAAACTAGGGGTAAAATCGTAATTTTGCACTAATTTTGCCCGGGACCTCCATAATTAAAACTGAGGTTGTAGAATACATAAAAATGCCTTTTAAAACCATCTAGAGAAGTTTCGGGTTCATCCGGCACTTGCAAATAGGTAAAACACCGCAGGGGCGTTTTGGTCATTTTGACCCGAAAACTCGAAAAACGAGATTTTCGATTCCGGAAAGGTACACAGGTCATCTAATCCCCTTCCAACATTGAGTTTGCCCTTCGAGTACTGCCAGATCGGCTTTCCTCGAATTCTGGGCCGAAAATGACCTCAGGGGCATTTCGGTCATTTTCACTCTAGCAGAAAATCGGGGCGTTACACATGGTAATACATTATGCAAGTAAATTAATCACAACATCAAGAAACATTTGCATTTAAGTGGCATATAATATTTCATGTGAAACTCTTCTATTTTCTTAACTGCCTGTCGTTACAATATCATACTTAGCATCATGGGACCACCCTAAAACATCTCTAGGTTATGAGCTCATACCTTAACTAGTCGTCAATAGCTCTTACTTATCCTATGATAAGCGTAAACATAATAATCTCGACTTTTAGAGTACGGGCTAGGGGGCATAAGGATCACCTATCATAACCTTTAATTCGGGGACTCCATAGGAATATTTCCTTCTTTGAAATGCTCTACTGGCATTTTCTGCATAGCGAATTGTCTGCTTTGGCAAGCTCGATGTTAATACCTTCACGGATTTGCCTCCTCACCACTGGAGTGGGAGAAATGCGTCTCAGTGCTATGTCACATTAAAATCTCATTTTTGTGTTTTGGGGGTGCTCGGCTAAACTGATGTCACCCAGGATACATCTCATGAAGTTTTTCAAAAACATTCTCAAGTCCTCAAATTTGACGAAAATTCGGCAGCATAACTACTGTATACCGAATTTCTTTCAAATTTGCTTTATGCCACAAGAACTCATAGTGCATGTACTTTCACATTCAATTCCACATTTCAGAATAAATCGCTAAAGTCATATAAATAGTTTCATCATAGCACATGCATCACACATCATCATAGCATCAGAATAGTAAGATCACAGCATCACAGATCTTAAGCTTAAAATCCGATTAATCCAAAATCCGCTCGTAACTTTTTATGCACCTAGGGAACCATTACCAATAATTCTTAATACTTATTATGAATGTAATCAACATCAAATAGTCAGGGCAGAATTTTAATCTTTCGAATTATGGGTGTCTAGGAGTCACAAATTTGACCTTTTCTAAGTTCTGTCTTCGCCTAAGGTGCTATAATCAATTCCTAAACCAATTATGAGGAATTCCTACACATGTATACTAATTATAAACCATTGTTACTAATTTTAAATATGCTGAAACAAAATCTATAATTTTAGTTTCTAAAGGTTCTAATACTCACATTTCTAATCTTTTTTAGTTACTTGTTGTTCCTAACACTCTCCAAATAATTTTTCCTTCACTCAAACATAATTTTTACACATTCTAACTTATAAAATCAGCATCAAACAGTGGCCATAAAATCTAGGGCAGTGGCCGAATCATACATTGCACATAATCACATAAATTCACATTTTCAAGTGCATACAAGTTATTAGTTTTCTCTTGGAATCAATTTAGGACTTCAAACTCTTTAGGAACTAATTTATTTCATAAAAATCATAAAAATATAAGTGAGGGCAGTAGCTATATCATTTTACTCATAGTTGAGATTTAAAACGTAAAAACATATTTATAACACATTATAAGTTCAACTATGCTTGAGAAAATTCTTAAAACATAGTTTATTGGTCCTTGTGACTAGATGAGACTTATGCTAAGTCGATCTCCATCACATGACCGAAATCACACTCATAAAAACATTTTCGTTTTCCAAACTTCTCTTGAGATAAAATGGGCAAGTCTTTGAGCTCTAGGTTCTTTAAGTGATGACATAAACTTAAACATGCTATGCACTTTGTTTTATTCTTCATTATAAAGTGTAAGCATAAAAATAAATATGATATGCAACTTATTGTTATCTTTAAAGTTTAAGTGATGACTTGAAATATAAATATGAGAATGCAAGCTTATTCTTTATTCTTTGAAGTTTAGTGTTGACATAAAGATAAATATGAGTGCAAGTTCATTTTAATCTAACTAGAGCTCATACAATACTTCTAGAAGAACAATAATAATCTCCACCTAACACTCATATAACAAGATAAAGTAAGCTTTAGAGTTCTTCGTACCAAGGTTTCAAAGAAACCTCATAGTTTGAACATCATCATCAAGCTCAAGGAAAAGAGACAAAGAGACCAAAGCAAATAACAACAATTCATGAAACAAAGTATATCTAGAGTAAACTACACCATATTCTTTATTTTATGCCCAAGAGCTCCTATCTAGAGTAAACTCTAGAACGTGCCGGCCAACTTTAAGGTTGACAAGGGTAAGCTTTGGGCTTTTTGAAATCAAGTGTTATATTTTCTTAAGTGAACATTATGTGAGCTACCTAGCATTTTTATCAACTTGTAACAAGAAAAGGAAAGAAAAATTGAAACTAGAAAGGAAAAAGGAAAGGAAAATCGAAACCTTGAGGAAAGGGAAAGAAAGGAAAAACTAAATTGTTTCAAGATCAAAAACAAGTTTCAAGCTTTAGAGGTTTCTCAAATGAGAATCATAAGATCATTATCTTGAAACCTCACCATCAAGCTCAAGATTTTCTTTTCAAAAACCAAGTCCATATAAAAAACAAGGACAGAAAAAGAGTTTGAACCAAGAGGAAACTAGCACTTTTTCATATCAAATAAAAGAAAAGATTTTGAAACAAAACCCCTACCAAGGGTAAAGATGAAAGCTTGGTTTTTTGAAGAGAGGATGAGAAGAAAAACTTCTTCTAAATTGGGGAATGAGTTTTGGCCAAGAGAAGGAAAAAGGAAAGGAAAGGTGTTTTGTGTGAGTTAGTGTTTAAGCAAGGAAGCTTTGGTGTTGAGTGGTGGTTTAAGGATGTAATGTGGTGGCTTTAGGAGGAGGATGAAGAAGATGAAGATGAAGACAACTCTTAGAACTTGAGAGAAAATGAAAGAGTTTGCAAGAATGCTTTTAAGCTTAAACTTAGCAAATGACCTAAAGGTTCTTACAAGTTCATTTGCATGTGTATTTATAAGGAAATGAAACAAATGGAGGTACATTGAGGGGGAGGGCTAGCCGTGCACTTCATGCCCATGGGGAGAGAAAATATCTCTTTGTTGTGGTCATTCAAAGGCATGGTTTGAAGTATGGTGGGTATGGTCTCAAGCATGACTCAAAGTATGGTCTAAGTATGGTGCAAGGTATGGTCTTTGAATGTAATAAAAATCCACATGTGGAGAACAAGGAGGAGGAGTGGCCGGTTACTCATCAAGCCATAGGGGAAGAATTTGTTCATCTAATTGTGGTTTAATAATGTATTTAGGTGTTTCTTTAATTAAGCTTAAGATTAGGAATTTGTAAGAAAGTGTTTAGGTGAGGAAATTGTGTAATTAGGAATATTAAGACATGATTAGGAGTGATCTTGCTTCATTAGCTAAATTAAGACTCATTTTATGATATTATTGTACACAAACACAATTCCTTAATTTAAGGAATTGGAGAGAGAAAACACTATTCAAGATTTCATGACAAAGAATCTTGATTTTTAGAAAAGATTAAGGTATAACTAAGCAATCTTAAGTTCTAATTAACTTTAATAAATTATTTTGACTCTAGATTAATTATGGAAGTTAATTAATATTCTATTAGAGCCTAATATTGCTTAGGCTTCCTTAATTACATCATTGAGCTCAAAAACACTATTTTAAGGGCAAAATCATAATTTTGTACAAAAACTGCCTAGGACCACCGAGACTTAAACAGATATCCCCAAACACATAAAAGCATCATTTCAAACCTTTTAGAAAGTTTCTGGGCTCAAATGACACTTATACCCGCGTAAAAACGCTATGGGGGTATTTTGGTCATTTTGACCCAAAACCTCAGAAAATGAGATTTTCTACTCTAATAACATTCATTCACATATAATCCCCTGCTAACATTGAGTTGACCCTTTGAGAACTGCCAGATGGAAAATGACCTTAGGGACATTTTGGTCATTTTCACTCTGACAGAAAAAATCGGGACATTACATTACTCCACTCCTTAAAACAATTTCGTCCTCGAAATTCGTTACCTTAGAAAAGCTCTGGATACTTCGTCGTCATCTCTGACTCTAGCTCCCATGTATACTCTTCAGTCTTGTCCCGTCCCCACGCCACTTTCACCAAAGGAACAGACTTGTTCCTCAGTTGCTTGACTCTGTGGTCCACGATCCTCGTAGGTGGCAGATTGAAAGTTAAGTCCTCCCTTAACTGTACTTGCTCTGGTTCTAAGACATGGCTAGGGTCAGACCTGTATTTTCACAACTAAGAGACGTGAAAGACGTCGTGCAGATTTGACAGGTTAAGGGGTAAGGCTATTTTGTGGGCTATTAACCTGACTTTTTGAAGAATTTCAAAGGGATCAAGAAATCGAAGGCTTAACTTTTGACTTTCATAGCTCTTCCTATGCGTGTGGTAAGGGTGATCCTAACGAAAACATGCTCGCCTTCTTGGAATTCCAAGGGCTTTTGCTGTTTATCTGCATAACTGTTTTATCGACTTTGAGCAGTTAAGATTCTATCCTTGATTTTCTTAATTTGCTCCGCCATTTTCCTCACTACTTCGGGTCCTAACATACTTTGCTCCCCGGGCTCGTACCAACACAAAGGTGATTGGCACTTCCTCCCACATAATGCCTCGTACGGTGCCATATCGATGCTCGCATGATAACTGTTGTTATACGCGAACTCGATTAGTGGCATGTACCTTTCCCAACTTCCCTTCTGGTCCAAAACACAGGCTCTCAACATGTCTTCCAAGGTTTGGATCGTCTTTGCAGATTGGCCATCTGTTTGTGGGTGGTATGCTATGTTTAAGTACAACTTTGAACCAAATGCCTTTTGAAAGGCTCCCCAAAAACACGACGTAAACTGCGGATCCCTATCCGAGATTATCGTCGGCGACACTCCATGTAACCTTACGATATCTTGGATGTATAACTGCGCCAATTTATCCAAAGAGTATATTACTCTAATAGCCAGAAAGTGGGCCGACTTGGGCAGTTGATCCATGATCACCCATACGGGATCATGGCCAGCTTGGGTCCTAGGCAATCTCATCACAAAATCCATCGATATACTCTCCCACTTCCACTCCGAGATCGATAGGGGTTGCAACATACCTGAAGGTTTTGGTGCTCGATCTTCACCTTCTGGCAGACCAAGTACTTACTAACCCATTTGACCACATCGTTCTTTAATCCGGGCCACCAAAACATCTTCTCCAAGTCCTAATACATCTTGGTAGTACCAGGATGAATGGTGAAATGGCTCTTGTGAGCCTCCTCTAAGATCTTCTTTCGGAGGTCAGCATCCTGTGGCACACAAATCCGCCCTTCAAACCTCCATAAACCATCAGGGCATTACTCGAAACCTTTTAGCTTGCCCGCCTTAACAGCCTCTAGGGTCTCCCTAAACTCCTCATTCTCCCTTTGTGCTAAAATGACCCTCTGCTTAAAACCACTTGTCATACTAAGGTGACACATCTTCATACCTCCATCGGTCAAAGACATTCCCAGATTCATATCCCTAAACTTCTCTATTAACCCAACCTCTTTAACCATCATATGAGACAGGTGCAATGACTTTTGACTCAAGACGTCGGCGACTACATTAGCCTTGTCGGGATGTTAACTTAAGCCGAAATCATAATTTTTTAAAAACTCCATCCACCTTCTCTGCCTCATGTTCAACTCCTTTTGATCATAGAGGTGCTTAAGACTCCTATGATCAGAGAAAACTTCAAACTTTACACTATACAAATGGTGCCTCCACATTTTCAAAGCAAACACTATGGCTGCTAGCTCTAGGTCATGGGTGGGGTAACTCACCTCGTGAGGCTTGAGTTGTCTAGATGCATAGGCTACCATTTGCCTATTTTGCATCAACACACAACCTAAACCTTTGCTTGAAGCATCGCAATATACCTCGAAAGGTACATTGGGGTCAGGTAAAACCAAAACTAAGGTCAAGGTTAGCTTTTCCTTCAGCTCTTGAAAGCTTTTCTCATACTCGGGGTTCCATACAAAGGGGGCATTTTTCCTAGTGAGCTTGGTTAGGAGTAGGGCAATCTGGGAAAATCCTTTGATAAACCTACGATAGTAACCTGCTAAATCCAAAAAGCTCCATATTTCCGTTATGGTGGTTAGTCTTTCCCAATTCATTATGGCCTCAATATTACTAGGGTCAATGGCTATGCCTCCTTTTGACACCACGTGCCCTAAAAATTCACCTCTTCCAGCCAGAATTCACACTTAGATAGCTTAGCATACAACTTCTTCTCCTTAAAAATCTCTAAAACCAACCTTAGATAATGTTCATGCTCTTCATGGTTCTTCGAATAGATGAGTATATCATCTATGAAAACAACCATAAACTGATCTAAATAGGGTCTAAAGATCCTATTCATATAATCCATAAATAGCACAGGAGCATTCATCAATCCAAACAACATAACATTGAACTCAAAGTGTCCATGCCAAGTTCTAAAGGCAGTTTTAGGTATATCCTGATCTCTTACCCTAATCTGGTGGTATCTCGACCTTAAGTCAATCTTGGAGAATACCACCACTCCTTTCAATTGGTCTATCAGATCATCAATCCTAGGCAAAGGGTACTTGTTTTTCACCATCACTTAATTCAATTGCCTATAATTTATGCACAACCTCATGTTTCCATCTTTCTTTTTGACAAATAAGACCAGGGCTCCCCAAGGTGAAGCACTAGGTCTTATGAAACTCTTCTCTTAAAGCTCTTCCAGCTGGGTTTTCAACTCGGCCAACTCTAAGGGTGACATCCGATAAGGGGCTATGGAGATAGGTCCCATTCCCGAAACCAACTTGATGGAAAACTCCACTTCTCTCTCAGGAATGAACTCAGGTATCTCATCCAAAAATACCTCGGGATAGTCTCTTACTACAGATATCTCTTCTAGGTTTTTCTCAAAGTCTACCTCACTAGCGGCTAGGAGAACATATCCCTTAGTCATTTCCCCACTACAGTAGGTCTCTACAGAATTCAGGTAAAGTTTCAAGGTTTGATTAGTTTTGCTATGGGGAGAGGGAAAGACTACAGTTTTGGTATGACAATCTAATAATACATGGTTGGCATGGAGCCAATCCATGCCAAGGATTACACCTATATCTTTCATGGGCAAACAAATTAAATCTATGATAAAGGATCTATTTTCTATAGTAAGGTGACAATTTAAACAACAGTTGCAAGTATTTATAGGGCGATCAGTAGGGGTAGCAATGATAAGATCAAAAGGGAGTTTAGAAACTTCTAGATTTAAAGACTCGACACTACATGTGAAATGAATGAATAGGTTGCACCAGAGTCATAAAGTACAGTTAAAGTTCTACTATTTAATTCGGACTTACCTTCGATGAGGTCGTTGGACTTTTTCGCATCATCTGCACTGAGGGCAAAGACCCTTCTTTGGTGTTGTAGCTAAGGGTTCTTATTTGATGGCCTTTCGTTAGTGTAGTCTGTAACACCCTAATATTCGACCCTGATACTACTAGCACGTATTTAGGCCAAATATTAGTTATTACCTCTTGTCATAGTTCTAGTACTTTGAAAGTAACTTAGGGAAAATACGAGCCAATTTTTTTTTTGAAATTCTGGTTAAAATAGGAGACGCGCGTAACACTTATAAGCGGTATAAATAAATGCGGAAACATAAACATAGAAGTGGCTCCAGTTCAACATGACATCATCACATCTAAAATACTTCATGCATATACTATGCCTACCCTTGTGACTTAATGAAACTCATTCTAGCTTCATTATCACCACATGGCCGAAATGTATATTCCAAGGAATGTCTACATATTTAACTTTTACTTAGGATGAAGAGGGCAAATCCTTGAGCTCTAGGAGTTTTAGGTTATGACATAAACATAAACATGATATGCACTCCATTTTAGATTTCCTTAGAGAGTAAAGTGAGGGCTCAAGATAAATATGAGATGCAAGTTCACTTCTTTATCTTTGAGTTAAGTGATAACTTGAAAATAAAACATGAAATGCAAGTTCATTTCTTTATCTTGGGGATTTAGTGGTAGCATAAAATAAATATGGATGCAACTCCTTTTTACATCTTGACTAGAGCTCTTGCAAGATTTTAAAGAGAACAAAGGTTCCAACCCAAACTCATCCTCACAAGAAAAGAAACACTAGTAGCACTAGGTTTTGTAAAAAGAGACATTTTATCCTCAAATACCATGAGGTGGCCGAATCCTCCTCATGAAGAAACAACCCATTTTTGAACTCTAGGGGCCAAGATCTTGATTATCCAAACATCAACATCCTAAGCCCTCATCATTGAGTATTTCACTAGACCTTAAACTTCCATCAAAACCAAACTCATGTCAAACATAAAGGAAGAAACCGAAATCTCACTTGGTCTAGAAACCAAGTCCAAGCTTTAGAGTTTATTCATGTGACTAACCTCAACATGAAACCCTCATCATCAAGCTTTCATTTTTCCAAGTCCCAAAAGCCTTCATGGCCAAAACCTTAAAGAAAAAGAATGGAGTTTCAAAGGTTCAAGAGAAACATAACTCTTTCTTTAATAAAACTTGAAAATGATAACTTTTCTTTGAAAAAAGATCCAAGCTTTAGAGGTTGTCCCTAGGTCATACACCAACGTGGAACCCTCATCATCAAGCCTTTATTTTTCCAAGTGCCATAGGCCTTCATGGCCGAAACATTCAAGGAAAACAAAAGTTCCAAGGAGTTTCATAAGAAACATAACCCATTTTTGACCAAAACTTGAACAAGATGAAACTTTTCTCCACAAGAGATTTTAAGCTTTAGAGGTCTCATGCTAGGATGAACACATGGTCATCCCAAGAGAGCACTCATCATCAAGCCCTCATCATTTTGGCCTTCAGGCCGAAAATAAAACAAAAGAGAAGGAAAAAGAATGAAACTTTTCTTTAAGAAAGGTTCAAGCTTTAGAGGCCTCATGTTAAGATGAACTTATGGTTGCATCTTAGAGAGCACCCATCATCAAGCCTTCCTCACCATGGCCTTGAGGCCGAAATGGAAGAAAAAGGAAAAGGGAGATGAAAACCGAAAATGAAAGCTCCATGAAAACTCATTCACAACATATTTTCAAGCAAGATCAAAGCATCAATATGAATAAAGCATTTCTTTTTGAGAAGCTCCTACCTAGTGGTTGAGGTTGAGAGGAGATGAAGAAGCTGAAGGAGATGAACTCTTGAACTTGAGAGGAAAAGAAAGTTTCAAAGTGCTTTAAAACTCTAAACTTAGTGAATGAACAAAAGGTGCTTCAAGCTCTCCAAGCTATCTATTTATAGAAGAATGAAATGAAGATGTTTTTGGGGGGGGGAAAGGCTTCGGCCTTTACAGCCACAAGGAGAGAAGAAATATCTCCTTCAAAGCATGATGACAAGTCTAATTAGGCATGTCCTAAAGCATGGCTAAAAGTAGCTTGTGTAAGTAAGCTTGATTGACAACATAAACTAATATAAATTTTGAATTCTTTTTGAATTTTTGGGGGAGGAGTGGCGCCACTTTTGGGCTGCCATGGGAGAGAAAATATCTCCTCTAAATCATGGTTTAATAGGGTGCTTAGGTGTAGGATTGATTTAGCTTAGGATTAGGGGTTGCTAAGTAAAGGTTTTAGGTAAACTAATTAGGTGATTAGGGTTGTAACACCTTAGATTAGGAGTGGTCTTGTGAGATTTAATGGAGTCAAGACTTTTATGACTAATGATGTGAGTATGACAACCCTTCTTGGAAATGGGAGCGTGAATAGTGCAAACACTATTCATATATGCTTTCTTAAAAGTAAAAGAACTAGAATTAGGTTTTTAAATTTTCCTTAAGCAATCTTTAGTTCTAATTATCCTCAAATAATTATTTTAGCTCTATATTAATCATGGAAATTAATTAATCTTTAATTAGAGCCTAATATTGCTTAGGTTTTGCTAAAAACGTCCTTAAGCCCAAAATGCACTAAGCAGGGGCAAAATCGTAATTTTTACCAAAAGTTGCCCGGAACCTCCAGGACTAAAACAAACATAGTCCATGCCTTAAAATCATTGTTTTGGACCTCCGAACAAGGTTCGGGTCAAAACAGAACTTAAAATTGCCTTAAATTGCTGTAGGGGTATTTTGGTCATTTAAACGCGGTGACCCTAAAAATAGGATTCCTCTGCTTTATTAAACACTCAAGCACATACAATCCCCTTCATATATCATATGAACCTTATGGGGATGGTCGAGGTCGGCCGTCCTCGTATTTCGGTAAAAATGACTTCAGGGGCATTTTGGTCATTTGAAGGTTTAGTGAAAACCGGGGCGTTACATAGTCCTTGGTGTAGTGGTCATGCTTGCCACATCTAAAGTAGGCTCCCTGCCTAGCCAGGTAGGGGCGATTCCCATGATTCTTCCTGTAGTGAGGGTACACTTCAGTCGGTGTGGGTCCGGATAAGGCAGCGGGGGCTCCTTGATATGCCTTATTCCTGGCCCCACTAGACCATCCTTGGTTGTTATTCCGAGGACCACCCATTCCTCCTTGTTGGTTGTTGGAATTTCTTTGACCGTTGTGCCTGAACGGGGGTCGTGCTTACGGCTTGGATTGTGGGTTGAATGGTGGCCTTTGTTGTTGTTGTTATGGCTTGAACTGGTTGTTGTGGTTTGGATTGTAGTGACTTCATGACTAGTTCTGGTACTGCACCTTAAACCTCAGGGCTTGTGGTCCTAACCCCTTGGCACGCTCTGCCCTCGTAGCATTGAGCTTCCTTTGTCCTTCTTCCAAGACCCGGCACTTATTGACCAGGGTAAGGAAGTCCCTGATCTCCATGTGTGCCACCGTGAAGTTCAGCTCCACCTTCAGCCTAGCTTAGTACTTCATGCATTTCCAAACTTCGTCGGAAACTTAATCAACTCCTCAAATTTCACTGTATACTGGGTGACAGTAGACCCACCCTGGGTCAATTGCATAAACTCGATGTCCTTTGCGTTCCTTATAGACTCGGGGAAGTACTTCTCGTATAAGTAAGTCTTGAACATCTCCTAGTCGATGGGGGTGCCAGAAGCTTCTAACAGTCTCCGAGTGCCGGTCCATCAAAACTCGGCATCAGACTTCATTATGAAGGCGGCGAAAGTGACCTTCTGCTCCTCCAAACAGGTGACCACAGAGTAAATCTTCTCCATATCTTTTACCATTCATCAGCCTTGTCGGGATCCATGGCTCCTCTGAAAACAGGGGGTTTGGCAGTAGGGGGACCATGTGCAGCATTTCCTTATTGATTCATCCATTCGAACATACGTTCCATAGCTCATGCCATATCTTGAACAGCTATGGCAGTTGCGTTGTCTTGGTTTCCCTCGGTTGGGGTTCTAGGCTGTCATCTGGGTGCCATTGGTTCCTAAACACATAAGACAATAAACACTGAGTTGATCAAGCTCAATATTCCATGGGAAATGAGCTAGTTACCATGGCACACACAAACAAACAGAGGTCATGCATACCTAACCTATAGCTTATCTCTATCAAGCACTACACATGACATAATTATCGCATCATGCTTCATAAAGCATGGTCAATCCAATCCTCAAGCTCTGTGAGAACCGAACTGCTCTGATACCAAAATGTAACATCCTAATTTTTAGCCCAATACTCCTAGAATGTAGTTAGGTTAACCATTGGTTTATCACTCTTTAGTTTCATTTTTTCTTTAAAATACTTAGTGGAAAATACAAGTACATTTTTTTTTTTAAACATAATGGTAAAGTAAGAGCCGCACATATCATAAATGATTGTCATCATAAAGCGTAACACATACAAAAGTAAACACAAGATAAGATCATAAAATAACTTCACAACATTAGACAAGCCAAGTGCACACCAACAATAATATAATATTATATTAATACAATAACTGCCCACCTATGAAAGGCGGGATGAGTTCGATACAACATAAAAGCAACTACAATTGAAAAGAAAATACAAGGAAAAGCATAAAGGAAGAACACCCCTACCCAAGTACACCTAAAATGGATAACCTCTAGAACAAAAGAAGGTTTATCCTAATCTATGTGTGGTGTGTGCACTAACACTCTCCAAGAGCCTCTGCTGCTGTGGTCCTGGAAAAAGTGGGACATAACCGATCCACTGATGTAACTCAACAGTAGTGGGCATGTGTTGCGGTTGGACGTGTGCTCCGTGACGGGGGCGCATGGCCAGCCTCCGGGCCAACCTCGGCTGAGTCATGGTCTCCTCGCTCCCCTCTCTCATGAACAGGGGAGTGGGGGCAGAGCTCTCACTGTACAAGTAGGTCGGTGGGTCTTCCGAGAGGTCAACCTCCGAAGATTGTGAACGTGGAACGTAGTCGGGGAAGTCACGTGCGGCCGATGCAGTCGTATACGTGCAGAGGATCCTCTCGTTGTACGTCCGAGCGCACTCAAAAACCATGTCGTCACCATAAGGGGATGTCGAGGAGAACCGGTAGCTATGTACTTGGTGTACAAAGGGACGTCCTACGAACATGAAAACTCTAATAGCTCAATGCCCCTCAAAATGGTCTGACCGATGGTCGGGGTCATAGTGAACCTCCCATGTGGGAATGTTGATGAACAGCACGAAGATCGCCATCTGAATCTGAATATGTGATGGGAAAGAAAAAGAGAAAGAAAGGGGGTAAGAATCTTACTAAAGAATCTCAGTAGGGGCCCACCAATCTAAGTGACATCGCCACATCCTCAGGAACCTTTGGTTTATTGTAAAAAGGTCAGCATGCTTATAGTTCATTTTTAGGTTATTAAACATAATTATCCAAGGTTCGTTCATTTTAAAATGAATCTTAATGTCATGTATACAACATAGCAAAGCATGAATGCATGATAATACATTATGCAAGTAAATCAATCACAACATCAAGAAACATCTGCATATAAGTGGCATAAAGTGGCATATAATCTTTCATGTGAAACTCTTCTCTTTTCTCAACTGCGTGACATTACAACATCATACTTAACATCATGGGGCCACCCTAAAACATCTCTAGGTTATGAGCTCATACCTTAACTAGTCGTCACTAGCTCTTAGTTATCCTATGATTAGCGTAAACATAATAATCCCAACTTCTAGAGTATGGGCTAGGGCGCATAAGGACCACCTATCATAACCTTTAATTCGGGGAGTCCATAGAAATATTTCCTTCTTTGAAATGCTCTACTGGCATCTAGTACACAGCTAATTGTCCGCTTTGGCAAGCTCGATATCAATACCTTCATGGATTTGCCTCCTCCCCACCAGAGCGAGAGAAATGCATCTCAGTATTATGTCACATTAAAATCTCATTTTTGTGTTCCTAGGGTTGCTCGGCTAAACCGCTGTCACCCAGGATGCATCTCATGAAGTTTTTCAAAAACATTCTCAAGTCCTCAAATTTGACGGAAATTCGGCAACGTAACTGCTGTATACCGAATTTCTTTCAAATTTGCTTTATGTCACAAGAACTCATAGTGCATGTACTTTCACATTCAATTCCACATTTCAGAATAAATCACTAAAGTCATATAAACAGTTTCATTATAGCACATGCATCACACATCATCATAGCATCATAATAGTAAGATCACAACATCATAGATCTTAAGCTTAAAATCCGATTAATCCAAAATCCGCTCTTAACCTTTTATGCACCTAGGGAACCATTACCAATAATTCTTAATACTTATTATGAATGTAATCAACATCAAACAGTCATATGGCAGAATTTTAATCTTTTGAATTACGGATGTCTAGGAGTCACAACTTTGACCTTTTCTAAGTTTTGTCTTCGCCTAAGGTGCTATAATCAATTCCTAAACCAATTATGAGGGATTTCTACACATGTATACTAATTATAAGCCATTGTTACTAATTTTAAACATGCTGAAACAGAATCTATAATTTTTAGTTTCTAAAGGTTCTAAAACTCATATTTCTAATGTTTTTTTAGTTACTTGTTGTTCCTAACACTCACCAAATAATTTTTCCTTCACCCAAACACAATTTTTACACACTTTAACTTATAAAATCAGCATCAAACAGTGGCAATAAAATCCAGGGCAGTGGCCGAATCATACATGGCACATAATCACATAAATTCACATTTTCAAGTGCATATAAGTTATTAGTTTTCTCTTGGAATCAATTTAGGACCTCAAACTCTTTTAGGAACTAATTTGTTTCATAAAAATCATAAAAATATAAGTGAGGGTAGTAGCTATATCATTTTACTCATAGTTGAGATTTAAAACGTAAACATATATATTACACTTTATAAGTTCAGCTATGCTTGAGAAAATTCTTAAAACATAGTTTATTGGTCCTAGTGACTAGATGAGACTTATGCTAAGTCGATCTCCACCACATGACCGAAATCACACTCATAAAAATATTTTCATTTTCCAAACTTCTCTTGAGATAAAGTGGGTAAGTCTTTGAGCTCTAGGTTCTTTAAGTGATGACATAAACTTAAACATGCTAGGCACTATGTTTTATTCTTCATTATAAAGTGTAAGCATAAAAATAAATATGAGATGCAACTTATTGTTATCTTTAAAGTTTAAGTGATGAGTTGAAATATAAATATGAGAATGCAAGCTTATTCTTTATTCTTGGAAGTTTAGTGTTCACATAAATATAAATATGTGTGCAAGTTCATTTTAATCTAACTAGAGCTCATACAAGACTTCTAGAAGAGCAATAATAATCTCCACCCAACACTCATCTAACAAGATAAAGTAAGTTTTAGAGTTCTTTGTACCAAGGTTTCAAAGAAACCTCATGGTTTGAACATCATCATTAAGCTCAAGGAAAATAGACAAAGAGACCAAAACAAATAACAACATTTCATGAAACTAAGTATATCTAGAGTAAACTACACCATAATCTTTATTTTATGCCCAAGAACTGCTATCTAGAGTAAACTCTAGAACGTGCCAGCCAACTTTAAGGTTGACAAGGGTAAGCTTTGGGCTTTTTGAAATCAAGTGTTATATTTTCTGAAGTGAACATTATGTAGCTACCTAGCATTTTTATCAACTTGTAACAAGAAAAGGAAATAAAAACCGAAAATAGAAAGGAAAAAAAAAAGGAAAACCGAAGCCTTGAGGAAAGGGAAAGAAAGGAAAGACTAAATTGTTTTAAGATTAAAAACAAGTTTCAAGCTTTAGAGGTTTCTCAAATGAGAATCATAAGACCATTATCTTGAATCCTCATCATCAAGCTCAATATTTTCCTTTCAAAAACCAAGTCCATAATAAAAAACAAGGAGAGAAAAAGAGTTTGAACCAAGAGCAAACTAGCACTTTTTCATATCAACTAAAAGAAAAGATTTTGAAACAAAACCCCTACCAGGTGTGAAGATGAAGGCTTGGTTTTTTGAAGAGAGGATGAGAAGAAAAAATTCTTCCAAGGTGGGGAATGAGTTTCAGCCAAGAGAAGGAAAAAGGAAAGGAAAGGTGTTTTGTGTGAGCTAGTGTTTGAGCAAGGAAGCTTTGGTGTTTGAGTGGTGGTTTAAGGTTGTATTGTGGTGGCTCTAGAAGGAGGATGAAGAAGATGAAGATAAAGAAAACTCTTAGAACTTGAGAGAAAATGAAAGAACTTGCAAGAATGCTCTTAAGCTTAAACTTAGCAAATGATCTAAAGGTTCTTACAAGTTCATTTGCATGTGCATTTAGAAAGAAATGAAACAAATGGAGGTGTATTGAGGGGGAGGGTTGGTCGTGCACTTCATGTCCATGGGGAGAGATAATATCTCTTTGTTGTGGTCATTCAAAGACATGGTTTGAAGTATGGTAGGTATGGTCTAAAGCATGGCTCAAAGTATAGTCCAAGCATGGTGTAAGGTATAGTCTTTGAGTGTGATAAAATCCACATGTGGAGAACATGATGGAGGAGTGGCGGTTACTCGTCAAGCCATGGGGGAGGAATTTGTTCGTCTAATTGTGGTTTAATGATGTATTTAAGTATTTCTTTGATTAAGCTTAAGATTAGGAATTTGTAAGAAAGTGTTTAGGTGAGTAAATTGTGTAATTAGGAATATTAAGACATAATTAGGAGTGGTCTTGCTTCATTAGCTAAATTAAAACTCATTTTATGATATGATTGTGCATAAACACAATTCCATAATTCAAGAAATTGGAGAAAGAAAATACTATTCAAGATTTCATGACAAAGAATCTTGATTTTTAGAAAAGATTAAGCTGTAACTAAGCAATCTTAGGTTCTAATTAACTTTAATAAATTATTTTGACTCTAGATTAATTATGGAAATTAATTAATCTTCGATTATAGCGTAATATTGCTTAGGTTTCCTTAATTACATCATTAAGCTCAAAAACACTATTCTAGGGGCAAAATCATAATTTTGTAAAAAATTGTTCGGGACCACTGGGACTTAAATAGATATCCACAAACACATAAAAATATCATTTCAAACCTTTTAGAAAGTTTCTGGGCTCAAATGGCACTTATACCTGCGTAAAAACACTATAGGGGTATTTTGGTCATTTTGATCCGGAACCTCAGAAAATGAGATTTTCTTTTCTAATAACATTCATTCACATATAATCCCCTTCTAACATTGAGTTGACCCTTCGAGGACTGCCGAGTCGGCTATCCTCGAATTCCGAGTGGAAAATGACCTTAGGGGCATTTCGGTCATTTTTGCTGAAACAAGAAAAAGCAGGGCGTTATAGATCACCTTTCATAACCATTAATTCCTGGAGTCCAAAAGGTCCTTATTGGATCACCTCTCATAACCATTAATTCTTGGAGTTTAGAGGATCATTTCCATATGTCTTATTTCACCTTTAATTTTTAACATATTAATCAGAGATGCATGCAAGAATATATAAGATCATGGGCATTGTTTACAACTACTCATTTAACATTTTATGCTTGAAATCTTCATAATTCTTTCTAAGGTCAAAGTTCTAGCAGAAATCTAGTAGCACAACGGCTGGGAACGGATTTTACCCAAATATGTTTTAGGCCATATATCATATTAAACATGCATCCAAATCAACCAAACATATTCATAACATGCCATAATTAATCACATAGTCATGCTTCACTTTCATATATTCATAAGCATATATCATCATCATTTTACTGAAAAGTAAACATGCTCCTACCCAGTATGCCGAAATCAAGGACCGAGCTCAGCTAGAGCACATGGTATGCTCATAAGAATTCATGCATATATATATATATATACACACACACACACACACACACAAACACATACATAAAGGCAGTGAACTAAGATCATCATAGGACATTCATCATGAAGAATCATTCTCAAGTCATTGGCGGTTACGTTAGAGGCCCTTACGAGTTAAAACTACCACTCAGCTTAGCCTAATTGCTGTAATTATTCTTTTAGGCATCTAAGAGACCAAACATGACACTTACCACTAACTTTTAATCTCTTTAACATTTTCAAACAACGCTGGACAGTTTGGACTGTATTTTAAAATAAACAGTTCTAGAGTTCTAGAAGTTACGTTTTTTACCCTTTTTAGTTACTAGTTTTTCCTAAGATGCTAAAATTAATTCCCACTAACACTAATAGAAATTTTTTACATTTAAATTCAGTTTCAAATAGAATATTTACTGAAATAATGTCATTAAAACAGTAGCCATAAATTTCAATTTCTGGAAGCCTCAAAACCCACGTTTTTGGTTCTTTCTAGTTCTAGTCTTTCCCAAAAATAATTAAAACGGTTTTTACATAAACTACTAGTAATTTATACACATTTAACTCATTCCAAACATCATTTTACAGAATTTGAAATATCAAGGCAGTAGCAAAATTTTTATTACCTATAACCTTAGAAAATTTCATCTTTCATACTTTATAGTTACTACCTTTTCCTAGAACACCAAAAAATAATTTTTGCAACAAGTAACAACAATTTTTACACACTAAATCTCCTCCAAACAGTACCTCACTGAATTGAGGAAATCAAAATAGTGGCCAAAATTTGGTTCCAAAATCATTTGAAAATCATTTTTTTTTTTACTTTCTAGATATTAGTTTTCCTTATCACCTGATTTAAGACATAGTAAACACTTGAAACAATTTTTACCTCTTAGAATGCTCAAATATCAACACAAAATAGAGAGCTAAACTCAGGTTTCAATAATAATCCTTTTTCTCATTAAAAAAAAAACTCTTTTACTACTCTTTGAGTTTTCAAGACTTGCAAAACTTCTAAGGCATAACTTACAAAAGTTCTAAAACACAATATTTGAGTCATAAAATCAAATAAAACACATCTCAACCCCATTTTTCATGTCATGGCCGAATGCATATTGTGTAGTGTAGCTATGATTTAGAATTTTTATTTAAGATCCAAGGACAAGTCTTGAGCTTTAGATATTTAGGTGATGGCTAGAAAAATAAATATGTTATGCAATCTCATTTTTAATCTTTAACATTATAAGGTGATGACTTGAAAATATAAATATGATGTGCAAGACTTGAAATATAAACATGAGATGAAAGTTCATTTTTTTAAGTTTTTAAGATTAGGTGATGACTTGAAATTTAAACATGACGATACAAGTCCATTTCTTTAGTCTTCAAGATTTAAGGTGATGACTTGAAAATAAACATGATATGCAAAGGCTTGAAACATAAACATGAATGCAAGTCCATTTTATATCTTGTTCACCTAAAGCTCAAAACTTTACAAGATTAAATTCTTATTCTTAATAGATCTCAAACATAGTAAGCTTTAGAGTCCTTTAACAACATGGTTCCAAAAACACATTGTCTCTTGGACTCACCATCAAGCTCAAAGAAAAGAACAAAGAGAAAGAAACCGAAAATCTTTGAAAACCAAAAATCTTTAGAGGTCAATCTTATGGTGGTATCAAAACCTCCATCAAGATCCATCATCATCAAGCCATCAAACAAACCGAAAATATCATGGAAACAAAGAAAACTCAAACCGAAAATACAAGGAAAAAGAGAGGTCAAACCAAAAAGAAAAGAACCAAATCTTGTAGGCTTTAGAGGTCGTCAACATGGTGGTAACAAAATCACTATCAAGATCCATCATCATCAAGCCTTGATCTTTAACCATTTGAACAACATCAAACCAAAAAGGAAAGGAAAACAAGGTTCCAAAACCAAATATGAAAAGAACAAAGAAGAAAACACCAACCATATTTCTTATGGCAAAACCAAAATGGAGAAGCAAAAATAGAGCAAGAACTCAACCAATCATTCTTTACAAAAACTGAAAACTAAACAAAAGAAAAACCAAGATCTCAAAATACAAACCCTATTAAAGTTATCTTCTCAAAGAAAAAGAAGGAGCTTGATCTCTTGTAATGGAAATGAGAAGAAAAATATTCTCTTAGAATGGGATGTAGATTCGGCCAAGAAAGAAGAAATAGAAGGAAGAATTTTTCTTGTGTTGTTGAGCTTAGGAATGGAAAGGTTTTGTGTCTAGGAGGTGATTTGTTGGGGTGGTGTGGTGGTTTAAGGTGGAGAGGAGGTGGAGGAAGAAGCTTTCTTGAAGGTGGAGAAGGAGGAGATGAGAGCTTAGATGAGAGAATTTCTAAGAGCTCTTTTTTGGACACAAACTTGGCCAAAAAAGTGATTAGTAAGAAATGAGATTTTTGTGTTGTAAAAGAAATAAATATGAGGGTGTTTTGGGAGGAGGCAGCTGCTGCCTTGGCTGTTTGGGAGGGAAAATTTTCACTTTCATGTAGGTTAGGATGTGTATTAGAGGTGAGTTTAATTAGGCAAAAGGGTTAGGGGTTGGTAATTAAGTGTTTGAAATTGTAAGCATGTGTTTAAGGCTTTCAAGACATGATTAAAGAGTTGTCATACTTAGTTTGAATTAACCTTTTTTAGTTTGAATTAAACAAGATTAATTTGAATTTTTAAAGGGAACACATCTCCTAAAATTAAGGAAGTGGAGAGAGAAAACATTATTCACTTTTGACTTTCTTTATGTCTTAAGATTAAGAATGAGATTTTGACTTTTCCTAAGCATTCTTAGGCCCTGATTAACCTCAATTAATTATTTTGACTCAAGATTAATAATTAATGTTAAATTATCTTTAATTAGGGCCTAATATTGTATTTATTTCCTTAATTACTGAATTAAGCTCATTTTGCACTAACTAGGGGCAAAATGATAATTTTCTACAAAAATTCCCTGGGATTACCCGAGCTTACCCCGACATCAAACACTCCTTAAGAACATCATTCCTAACTCCTGGGTATTGTCCCGGTCTAGTCGGCATGTAATTTTGTGCTAATTTATCACAGGGGCATTTTGGTCATTTCACATGCGGAGAAGACCAAAATTGAGATTTTCACTCCTATAAATACCTTTAACACATCTAATCCCCTTCAAACATCAAAATAAACCCTTGAGGATAGCTCGGGTCGGCCGTCCTAGAATTCCGGGCAAAAATAACCTTAGGGGCATTTTGGTCATTTTCACACGGGAAAAATCGCGGATTGCAATTTTTGCACAGATCATTGTCTATTCCTTATGTAACCTACTCCTAATATTTAATTATCCTTTTGAGGGTGGCTGGGGTTGGCCGGCCTAGATTTTTCATACAAAAATGACTTTGGGGTATTTTGGTCATTTTTGCTAAATGGGAAAAATTGGAGCGTTACAGTGCTGCAATGCTTGTACGATAGCAGATTATTAGCTCATTAATATGTTTATGGGCCACTTTGGCCTATTTTTATAGAGTAGTATATATAGGAATGACTTAGAATTTTGCCATAGTTGTTTACTCACTTTTGGCTGCATAATTTAGGTTTCTATTATTCACTCTCTACATATCTCTACATTTTCTTCTCATTCTTCTCTCTCTCTTAGGATTCCATAGGTGAATGTGTATTGTCTTGGAGATTATGCCAATGATTATTGTTATTATTTTTAGGTTCTCTTTTATCTTCATTGTCATAATCCTTTAGAAATGGAGGAGTAGACTCTCATACTAGTGTAGGGGTTTCCGGATGGATTGGGATGGCATTTGAGACATTTTATTTATATTGAATGCATTAGTTTTCTCATTGTTCTTCAATTTTTATTCTTGTAATTATTGTAGTAATTGCTATAATTTTTATTGGAATAACCAAATTGGCGATTATTGTTTAGGGAAACCCCTTGGCTATAAATTGATAGATCTATTGGTTTATATTTAAGGGAGAATATTTGAAATAACCTTCCGATTAGCAATTAGGCTATAGCAATTGATACCTTAAATCACTGTAATTTTCAATTGAATTGGGATCTCGTTTGTTGGTTATTTTCATTAGTTAGATTCTAGAGATCGATTGATCTCTAATAGAATTGCTAGTAATTCATTACTAATAGCCACTAAAAGACACTAAAAGATTCAATATTTGGTCAATGAAAATTAATTTCAATCCTAAAAATGCCTTGCACTAGTGCCCTTCTTCATTGTCACTATTACCTCGTTGCTTTTATCTTTTAATTTAAATTTCTTTAATTTCATTATTTAGAACCCCCAATTTTCCCAACTAAGTGTTAAAGCCTCATTGAAAGATGACCTATGTTGTGCCCTTTACTATATTTTTTTGTACAACTTAGCATTAAAATAAATTTCTAATTTGAGGAGGTAGGTGACAGCTTTTGTTCAGTTCTTCCTTGATTTTCCATATGGATGGTGAGTTAGGCTTTCGTAGAGGACTTGTTCTTTATGCATTGATCAAGGCCCGAGTTAGGTCATGACACTGCATAACTAATTGAATATAATTATCTAAGGATCTAGACTATGGCATATAGAGCGATTCACGTACAAACAAGCCAACAATCAAGGTTCCAATACAAAGAATAAGATCTTCTCAAGAAGGCTCACTAACTCAAAATTAACTATAGCTGAGCTAGGGATAGAACCAGAGCCAGCACTTGTATTTGAAAAGAGATGTTTAAAGGCTATGAAAATACTCGAGGTCAATCAAATTCAGGATAACTATCAGGGTCACACATACTCTGTTGGCTATTCTTCTGTGTGACCTTGTAATCTATTATACACCACTATGTAGTGGCCATGTAAATATCAAGTCAAGCTGCACCTAGGCTACCACATATTGTCATTAGCTACATATCTTGTCAGAGATTTTCCCAAATCCAATTTTTTACATATAGGTTTTCTCATAAAATTTTTATATCAACCTTAACACTTAAAATCAAGAGAACAAATGATAATCCTATTTTCATCAGAGTCTCTGTAAATTAGAAAATATAGGATATCTCCTATTAAATTAGGAGACATTCTGATCAAAATCTCCCTGAATTTCAAAAAATTCTTTCTCATATCTTTTCCTTAAAAAATAGAATGCATATATTACCAATGGCTCAGCTCATATTCCTTTCACAATTTCAAAATTAAATATTGTAGATGAATATACCATCAGATCTCATATTTATGTTTTTCAAACAAGACCATGTCATTAAATCATAGAATTGTATTAAATAAATGTAATACCCCAATTTTAAATAATAGAATTAGAAAATGTTGTGAATTAAAAATAAGTTAAAGTGTGATTTTTAAATGAATTTTATGAAATTTTAAATCATTTCAGTGGCTGCAAAGCACTCTTAGTCTTTGCAGCGGTCAAGTGAACATTAAGGCGGTTTAGGGGCAATTTTTGCGCTCTCTGGTGAGCGCTGCAGCGCTCAACAGAACACATAAAATCCCTTGTTCGGGGTCCAGAACCTTCACAATTGCCAAAACTCGACCCCTCCACCCCAAGATGCCAGAAACCTCGTTCCCTAACCTCTCTCCACCCTCCCAATCCCATTTTCTTCCATTTCTCTCAATTCTAACTCCAATCCTTCATTCCTAAGGCTTTAAGGTATGCTATTCTCTTGATTTCTCTCTCTATTCTCCATTCCCTCTTTGTTATTTGGATGGTTCTTTATGCTTCTCAAGGAGAGAAGTCTTCTAGTATGTTAGAGATGGATTCTTGGATATTTAGAGGTGTAAGAGGTTGATCTAGAGTCCTATGGCTTCTGTATCAGATACTGCTGTCAATTCTGCTTCCTAGAGTTCTGTTGGTGCTATTCCTTCACTGTTCACCCCTTCAGGTGAGTGGGTTCGCACTTGTAGTCTCTATGTTATGCATTAGAGTTATTTTCATTAAAAATATGATTTACTACTTGATTCTAGATATTACTGTACAAGGATTGAGATTTCTATTGGATTACATGTTTTAGAACTGTTGATTTTAGTGCATGAAATATGTTTTTGAGAAAACTCATGGGACCATTATTGTTGAACTGGTTTTAGATAGAAGTGATGATATATATATGTATTGTTAAAGACTTTTACGGTTGGTTGAATGGATTCTGGAATTGATTTATGCATATGATATAGTTATATGTCTAGAAATGCCATTTAGAGAAGAGGATGATGGAATTATTATTATGAACTTGGTTGTTTTGGAATATGATGTTGAGAATTCTATCTATGTAAAGTGTGATGATTTGAGATATGGTTAGAGAATTAAACAGAAAGCAGTTTTAGAGCTTGAATCTTCATGAGATTCAGAACAGTTGACGGATACATATTCTGAGGATATATGAGATCATGAATGCGCAAAAGGGTAACCTCTTAGGCATGATTTCATAGTCATGGTTATGCTAAAGTCAGATTGTTAGAGTTGTATACTCATAACAACTGCCAGCTACATATTCTATGGTTTGAAATCACAGTGCCTTTAAGTTGGTGATCCCTTAGACATGATATCATAGCCGCTTGATTATGCTAAGGTCGATTTGTTAGAATCAGATATATTCAGAGCTCACAAGAGAAAATGACCCACGAGGGGCAAATTTACGCAGAGAAACGATCAAACAACGAGAAACTATTAAACATAGCCCACGAGGGGCAATTCAGAGACTTAGTCCACGAGGGACGTTATTAACGATAAACTGAACACTCACAAAACAGAACCGAGATAGAGAATGAAATGAAATAGAAGTAGAGATTATAGCTTCTTTGATAGTTACTATATGATGAGCTGATATGGTTTTGGATATGAATGTAAATAGAGGAGAATTGTTTTGAGTTGGAAAGTAATGACTAGTATGTATATATGCATATGTATATTTGATTATGTGAGACTTTAAAGTATTATTAATATTGTTATGATTTCATGCATTATTCTTTGGATGTCCCATGAAAGGGGATTATAGGTGGGGATTCACTCACTGAGTTTTGATTACAAAACTCACCCCGCTGCTTTATTTCATTTTTACAGATAAGGTAGCTGCTGTAGACTCTTCTCAGCCATTCTCTCAGCAATAGCATTAGAGTATCAGCTGGTAAGCTTCACATAGGTGAAGCCCTTGTGTATAGAGTAGTATGCTCCAGTGTAGATGCAGGCAGGATCCCGGACCATAGTGCATAATGTGTAGTTTGCATATATAAAATGTTTTGATGGACTGTATTATAAAACTTTATCATAGAGATTATGTATATTATGAACCTTTATGATACTTGACGGTATTATGAGAATAGAATTCAAAGTAGAGAATATGAGACTACAGTTTTAAAGAATACTGGTTATATGTTTTAAAGGCAAGGAAATTGTATGTAGAAAAGGTTTTATGGTTCAACTATTTTTGTGATATACTGTGCATACATAGGAATCCAGGTCACGAGGCTTACGTGGGACAGGATTTCTCACGTGCCGGTCACGTGCCCTAAATCGGGTCGTGACAATAAATTATAGCTACATTTTCTAAAAACTAGAAAATATCAAAGGTTACTAGGGATACTATGTCTACTCACAAATGGTTCCTAAGAATGAAAGATCAACTACCTAATAGGTGGGGACTTAGCCACTTTTGCTTATATGACAACATATGAATGGATGTTTGTGTAAAAAAATTTTAATATTAACAATGTATCAAAATCAAATTTTACAATTTCATGCAAAGATTAGCAAGAAATTATCAAGCACCCATTATGATTGTGTTTTACCCACTTAAAGCAAACAAGCAGGTTAGAAACCACCACACAAAGATGACTAACTCAAAAGGACCTAAGAAAATGTGGGTACCTAAAACTGAAACTAAAACCATTTCTATTGAAGGTGTGTCTTAGGCCACATGTTGAAAAGGATGACAAGTGGTACATAGATAATGGCTACTCTAGACACATGTCAGGAAAAAAGAAATGGTTCAGAAACTTGAGTCTAAAGAGCTTAGGTTCTATAAAGATTGTTGATGGAGGTAGAGCAAGAGTCACAGGCATTAGGAATGTTAGTAAGGATGATTCTCACCAAATTTCTGATATATTATTAGTTGATAACTTGGCTCACAATTTGTTGAGCATTATTCAACTCTATTATCAAGCTTTAATGTTTGGTTTAACGCAAAAGAATGCCATGTGACAAATCCAATTTCTCGAGAAGTAATTTTATTCGGTAAAGACATGATAACACTTATGTATTATTCTTGGATAACGATCTAGATCAAGATGTAAAATGTCTTGCATCCTTTATGGATGATAAGTGGCGATGGCATAAGAAACTTGGTTGTGTTCATATGAAGCTAATTTATGAGCTATCTCATAAAAAAGAGCTTATTAAAGGCCTTCCAAAGATTAGTTATGAGAAGAATTCAACTTGTGATGTATGTGAGAAAGACAAGCATACCAAGGCTTCTTTCATAACAAAAATATGGTCTTGACTACTAGGCCACTAGAGCTTTTACATGTGGATCCTTTTGGACCAACTAAGATTGCAAGTCTTGCTAGAAAAAAGTATTGTGTTATGAGGTGGTTGAAAAATTCAAGGTTTCTATAAAATGAGTTTCAAATGAAAAGGGTACTCAAATTGCTTCCATTAGATTAGATCATGGAGGAGAATTGGAAAACCATATTTTTTAAAATGTTTTTGAAAACTATGGCATTTCTTATGAGTTCTTTTCTCCTAGAACTCCCCAAGAAAATGGGGTAGCTGAAAGGAAGAACAGAAGCTTACAAGAAATGACAAGAACAATGCTTTTGGAAAGTGATTTTCCAAAGGTTTAAGAGACTATTAATACTTGTTGCTATATTCAAAACAGAGTTTTTCTAAGAACCATTATCAAGAAAACTCCAAATGAGCTTTGGAAAGGAAGAAACCCCAACATTTCAAATTTCCATATTTTTCTATGTAATTGTTTCATTCTTAACACAAGGGACAAGCTCACAGATTTGATCCCAAATTTGATGATGACATTTTATTATACAATCTCTACCATTTGCTCACATTTATGAAAATTGATGTTAACTCTCTATTACAAGTGTTGGTTTGAAATAATTAGAAATAATTTTGCTGAATTATAAGTTTGGATACAAGATCAGTATCACAACATATTTCATCTCTGATATCTTTATGCTTAGCTTCTAATATTCAAATGGCTCTGATACATGATGTTAAAGCTTGTTGAGAAACTTACACAAAAATTTAACTCATAGTGATAAAACTTAAGAAAGCTACTTTTTAAAAGGCAAAGTTGCAAGACTAAGTTTTATTTAGTTTCTAAAAGAAAATTATTTGGTTTGTCATTATCAAAAAGGAGGACATTGTTAGCTCCAAAACTTTAGAAAGCTATTGTAGCTTATGTTTTGAGTGACAAGTAAATTTTGTTAAAATGTTTTCAAGAAAGGACTACTATTTTTGTTAAGTTTTTGTGGCCATTAATAGGTTAATTCTCCTAACATATAAGTTCAACTCATGACACATTTTTTCACAATATCATATTTTAACACGATTAAAATCTTATTCAAAGAGATTTAGAGTCTCAATGATATGAAAAATAGTTTAGAAAGTGATCTAAGATAGTGAGAAACACAAGGAAGCAATATTGAGCATGAGAAACCAAGTATGAATCTTCAAAAAGTGATTCACGCACTCAGAAAGTCAGACATCCATTGAAGAAATCAATTTCCCATAAGTATATTATCATCACAATCTCTAATCACTTTGGTAATCATCTTGAAAGAATTCCTACATGTTTAAAAGATCTTTATCAAGCTTAATTAGAATTAAGCTCAAAAGATCAACATGAAGCTCAGAAAGTGTGGAATCACATCAAAAAGCATGTTTATTTCAGAAACCACACTGAGTCAACAAAAATTGAAAGAAAATTTGAATTTCAAATTTAGTCAATGCTCAAAAAGTATTGACAATGAGACATCATCTTCTACTTAGACAAATTTCTCATATTTTAGAAGAAAAGTTTAGAAACCACAATCAGAAAATAAAAGTTGTTTTTGAAGCTTGCCCTGAAACCACATTGTCAAGTCTTTACAAGAATAATTCTTATACAACTTAGCTACTCTTCTAGAGAGGAGTTCATAGGACACAAAAAGAATATCAACACATATCAAAAGGAGGTGAAATCAAGGAACAATGGTCTATTTTTAAAATCCAAGTATAAAAGGATGAAACCTTCATACGAGAAGGAACTTTGGCACTTTAAGCACCAAAAATCTCCTAATATTTTGTGACGTTCATCATTTTTTTTTTCTTGAAATCAGTTTATGTATAGAAAATCTTATTTCTTATAATCATTAGCTAACATTTTCTTCTTAGGAAGAAGTCTCTCAATTTTCTAGTTCAAACACTATTTATTCTAAGGAAAACTTAACCCTAAACCTTAAGCATGAGTTGCCCTCGAACACTATTGTGACTAAAAGTACATTTTCTCTTTTATTGATTAGATGTAGAGAAAATAGAAAAGAAAAAATATATTATAAAACAAAAGAAAAGTTACCAAATTATATAGAAGGAGTTATATACTAAAAGGCCCCAAGTACTTTTGTGACTAATTTCTCTTGTATTGTTTAAATGAAGAGAAAATAAAGAAGAGAAAATAAGACATATATAAAAATAATAAAAAAATAAGATATATACCAAGAAGCCCTTGGGTAGCATAAAGGTTCATTTTGATTTGTAAAAATTATGTTATTTCAGTTTAGTCTTTAAAATAAAGAAAATATTAACTTAGTCTCTAAAATTATAAAATATGATTCAAATTAGTCCTCATCAATATTAGCATTCATTTATTTTATTTTTTTTGTAATTTTAGGGACTAAATTGATATTTTTTTAATTTTATAAAGGTAATTGAATCACGGACACAATTTTACGGAGCAAAATGAACATTTACTTCCTTTGGAT
Source organism: Dalbergia cultrata (assembly GCA_031216105.1). NCBI lineage: Eukaryota > Viridiplantae > Streptophyta > Magnoliopsida > Fabales > Fabaceae > Dalbergia > Dalbergia cultrata. The sequence continues at coordinate 26,786,761 of CM062349.1, forward strand.
ATTATATTGAGAGAATTCAGTCCAAAAAATTAATCCATTGAATGAGAGGGTTTCATGGTACTGTATTGAGTTTACTTATTTGTTCGATGTGAGACTCATGACACAAATGGGTGAGAACCAAATAGAATCCGTTTTTTTATTCATCTCTTTAATATTTTCTACTCAATCAAACCCTGCGTAAATTAGGAAAATATTAGAAGTTGAAGTTTCACTTTCATTCCTTGACATATATAAAATTTTGTGATTATTTGATGTATAATAAATTATTTATTAATTTAACATTATTCCTGAGGCCGTAACAACTGTTGTTATACTGACGATTATTTTCAAAGTGACAGTTTTCAAGTTTGTAATAATTTGCGTTCTAGCATAGATAGAAACTGCAAAAAGATTAAAAGAACCTATCGTCACTGTCATGCTTTTCGAATCGTATAGATTTTGTTGAGGGCATTGTTTAATGTTCAGCTAACAACTTTTTTGTACTCGATCTTATTAATTACTAATTTACTAATGAGTTTTACTTTAAATATATTTTTGATCCTATAACTGGATAGTCAATTTAATAATACAGAATAATTTTTTTTTCTTTCCTTTGTAATGATATAAGTACTTTTCAGGTTAATTTTATTTTCAATTAAGATTAAATATTTCTCAAAATAATGTAATCTTCAAGGGTGCACTGCGGAAAGCGTAATAATGTAATAATGGAGCACAGCACAGGTTAATAGTTTACTATTTTGTACCATACACAGGACATTATATATTAGCACGAAGGTATTTTTGTGTGCTCAGTAACGGCAATGGCTATCCTGTAATCTTTTACATATAATATTTCATTATAATGTTTCCTAACTTTTTATATAGTGCCTTGTTGATCAGAATGGGTCTCCAAGTAATAATGAAAAATGTTTACTTTTTGAAAATGGGACATCCAGTCAATGCATCAAAACTTTTCTCCCATTTGCTGCTGTCAAACGTAGTGCTTCCTTAATTATATATCTATATATATATACACAATCTTTTGGTGACAAATGTAACTTTCTTCATTTTGCTTTCAATGCCTTTCAAGGTATTGCCGACTACACTATCCATCTATATCTATATATATACCCTATGTAATCCACTAATGTAAGATTAGAATGTAAGGTTAAAGGTGTCAAAACGGGCTGACTCATCCTCTCAAAAACCCATAAAAAATGGGGCGGAATGGGCTAGCCTACCAAAACTAAATAGGTTGAAACAGTCAACCTAGCCCATTTTAAGACGCACTGGGGGTTTGGCAGGTCAATCCACAAAAAAATAAAAATGTTATTGTTAATAGTGTTATTTGTGAGTTGTGACTGTGTTTTACTTTTAAGTTTTAACTTTGAGTCAGTAATATTAATTGTATAGTGTTATTGTGTTAATAAGTGTATGCGTTTCTTACTTTTTTCCTTTTCTTTTTTGGCTCATCCGTTTCTTAGCTTTTTACCAATAAATTATGAATTTTTCTAAAAAGATAAAAGACTTGGCCTATGAGCCAAGCCTGCACAAACCCACCTAAACTTGCGGGTTAAGCAGGGCGGGTTAGGTGGGCTGAAGTTTTTAAACAGGCTCAAAAGTTCAACCCAGCCCACTAAAATTGACGGTTTTGGCAAACCAACCAGGCGGGCCCAGGCTGTTTTGACATCTTTATGTAAGATTTTTTTTCCTTTGCATTATCCATTAGGAATATTAATATGTTAGTTAGATTGGCTATTAGCATGGTGGAGAAAACTGGACCGAACCGGCCAGTCTAACCGAGTTAACTAGGAACCGATCACCTGGCCAGTCCAGTTAAGGTTTTGAATCGGGGAGTTCAAAACCGATCAAGAACAGGTCAAAATCGGGGAAAACCAGCGAACCGAACAGGTTTGATCGGTTTAGAACTTAGGTTTTTTTTTTTTTTTAAAGCTTAAATACTAATATCTTGTGGAAACCATAGAGCAAAAACAAAGAAAATGAAACCAAAGAAGGGTATTAACAAAGATTGCTGGGTTGTTATTCTTCTTTCTGTCATTCGCAGGCTACTCATGACAAATCTCGCTGGTCACTGATAAATATTGTTTTCAAATGCTTTTTGACTATTTTGTGAGGTTGAGACTAACTAAATTTGATATGGATTATATTTATTTTTATGGACCTATGAATATATATATATATATATATATATTATTCTAGTTGAATCCTGATTGAACTGGTTGAACCTCTAAACCTTTGAACCAGTATCATGATCGGTTCAATACCCGGTTTGATTTTCTCCTCCTTGTTAACCTTTCAAATAAAAGTAACCATCATTTAGCTTAACCACCTAACAAAAGCAAATATGAGAGCCATTATGTTAATACAATGCTTAATTACCTCTTAAAGACAGAAGCTATCAAATGAAAGCCTATTCAAGTCTCCTTCTCCAATATCAATATGAGAACCAAAATATCCCAAATGAAGGTGGAACCATCATCATAACCATCAAATATCAACAAAAGCTTGAATAAACCAAATCTTCAAAAAAAATAACAGTGGTAATCCGAACCAAAAGCAAAGATTTCCAAGAACCAATGAAGCCACAACATCAAAGCAAGAACTAAATCATGACCAAAATTTCAAAGCCAGTGTTGAACAACACAAACAAAGGTTTTCCCGGTTGCAATCAACGCTTGAAAAATTATTGACCAAAACCATATTCAAATCTTGAAGACCAAATCCAATAGATTGAACTCACCATTTTTTTTTTTTTTTTTGTTCTTAAAGCTGAACCAACTTCAGCAGCTACCATAGATCAAACAAGTGAATAGAACCAAGTGTGATCCAATTGACCTTCAATCTTGGACAAGAACTTCAACAATCAATAAGGAAAAAAAAATCTGACCGATCTGAAACTTGCATCTGAGTTTTGAAGAACTAAACTAAATTTGATGATGAAGAAAGATTTGGCCGGATCCACTACAATGGAAAATCATATCCTCCATAACAAGTAAAGAGAGAGAGTGAAGAGGAAGAAATAGCAGAGGTAAGCCGTCTTACGAAACTTGAGGAAACTTAGAACCTTAGCTCACCGAAAAATATGGATACACCACACTAGATCTGAAGTCTTCACGAATGCGAACTGAACAAATGTAGGTGAAGCTCACCAGAGATGTCAAAGAACCAGATTGAAGAACAATGTCGTATATGAGTGTGAACTCGTCGATGAAAGGTCAAGAACAAAATCTAGGTGTACGAAAGCAGAGCAGAGAACCTCGTCGGAAACATGAGCCACACCAGCTGAAGCTCGCCGGTGAAGAACGCAAACCGATCAGAAATTGCGAGCCAAATCTTCAAAAACGAAGCAAGATGATCGATGAAGAACCAGCTGGTAAAATAGGAATAGAGGTGCCAGCAGTGGTTAAGGTTAGAATCGATGAACGGAAATCGCACCAAAAGAAGACAATGAAGATCAATGATGAAGCAGCGTTGAACAACCAAAAGAAAAGAAAAAAATGAAAAAGATTCTATGAGAACAATGTTTGGTAGAAAGGAGAGTGTTTGGGAAAAGAGAAAAGGAAACTAAAATAGAGAACGTGAGTTTTAAGAGTGTTTGATAGTAAGGAAAATGAAAGAAAAAAAGAATGATTTCTTCAAACTAAGAGAAAATGCAGTGGTAAGAACCTTCAAGGTAGATGAAAAAACTCTGATACCATATTGAATTGTATGATGATTAAAAAAAAAAAAGCAAACCCTAAGTTAGTCTTTGATAATTTCAGCATTGAACAAGTTAGTTCCTGACAACTGAAAAGTGTCAACTTAGTCCTTAATAATGTCAAAAGTCAAACACTTATTAGTCCCCAGATGGAAAACATTAATAATGTTAATGATAATTTCGTTACAAGACAAATTGGTCCCTATTATGCTTTATCCCTCATACATTTCCTTACTTCATCTTCTTCACCACCACCATCATCACTATTAAATATAAATGACTACAACCATGATCACCACAACCACTATTATCCCCTACACAACTCCACATCACTCTCCTGGCTAACAAACTAGCCATAGCATAACCAAACAAACCACATCTGACACTTCTTTATCATCAGTAACCAATTTCAACCCAAAAATATCTTCACAGCAACACAACCACAACCTATTCATCATCATCCATAACCCAAAACACAGTAACCCCAAACACAAGACAATCTCACACCAAAAACTATCTAGCATTATCATAAACACAATGACTTTCACCCAAAATAAAAGAAAAAGCCAAACCCCATAACCAATCTCAAACTACAAATCTGTAAAAAAAAAAACCCAAAAAAGGGGAAGACGAAAAGGGAATATAAACTCAACCATCGCAGTTCTCCCTCCTTAGTTGCAAACCACAACTCTCAACCTCTATTTTCATTTGGCCACCATCACGCCTTCGCAAACCTTGCACTACTGTGAGAACTGCTCTAATTATTGCTGCCCAAGCCTAGTCGCTAGAAGTCATCTTGCACCCATTTTACCATAATCGAGACAACACCGCGAGACTACCATGTAGCCACTACTGTTTCCAAATTTGAACCGCGAACACCATCACCAACACAACCATTTCACATTGCACCGCCACCACACTACGCAAATAGCCTAAGCATCACGAGCTCCACTGCAGCTCCCTTCATTACCACTATGACTATTGTGAACCATGGCACTGGAGCTCCATCTGCTTCGCCATCATCATCTTGCGCACCTCCTCCCCCCACAATGATTTTATCTTGTCCCTGCCTTGCACAAAAGCCATGCATAGTCGCCACCATGAGCTTCGCTGTTCAATTGCCGCCGCCGCCGTTGCCATCATAAAAAATGGTGGTGGTGGTGATAATGAATAATAATCATGCAAATTTCAGATAATTGATGTTGTTTATATGGGTATTTAATTTGATTTTGCATATATTTTGGTTTGTGTATAGGATTCCTGAGGGAAAAGAGTGGTTGTGGTGGTGGTAGTAATAGAGAAGATGAAGGAAGGAAGGAAATTGGGGATGGAGATTTTTTTTTTTGTTTTATGTAAATGACATTAGGGATCAATTTCTATTTGGTAATGCAATTGTCATTAACACCATTAATGTTTTCTATCCAAGGACTAGTAAGTGTTTGACTTTTAACATTATCAGGGATCAAGTTGACACTTTTCGTTTGTTAGGGACTAGCTTGTCTGACGTTGAAGTTGTCAGGTTGGGGGTTTACTTAAAAAAAAAGAAGAGAGGAATAATTGAAAAAATTGAAAAGGAAATTTCATTAAATGGTAGAAATGTTGAACTAATACAAACATAAAGCTTTATATAACCAATATATAAAACTAACTAATAATTAATTTAACAAACTAATTTAACTAACATGCCAATATTCATATTATTTTTTTATGTAAAATTATTTCTCAAAAACCAACGTTGAGAGATAAGAGATAACTATGAAATGAAAGTATTAGGGCATATTTGGTTTTGGTTTTTAGTTTTTCAATTTTTAATATTCTATGAAGGAAATATTAAAATTGTGAAAATTATAAAACTTAATTTTTAGTTTTCATTTTCAGTTTTTTTATTATTTCCTTCTAGGGTGTTTGAAAAACTTTAATGAGAGTAATTGAATTGAATTCTACCAAAAATTGAATTGAATTCATATATTTGGAATAAATTAGTAAATTAAATAATTTAGTTCAATTCCTTGATTTGGAATGAGTCTTAAAATAGATCAATTTTTATTTTTTTACTATTTTATCATTAATTAATAGATTAGGAATAAAACTTTATATTAAAGTAAGGTTATTTCAATATTTTCATTTATTAGAATCCAATTCTCATCAAATTTCAATTCGTTGAATTATATGCTTTCAAATCATGGAAAAGAATTCAATTGTTTCATAGAATTAAATTCCAGGCATTTTCAAATAATCTGTTCATAAAATCCTAAAATCTAAAATCAAAATAAAAAACTAAAACCAAATAAGCCGATAATTTTGCTTATGACCAATTCAAAGGTTTGGCCGACTGTCACCATCTGCACACTAGTGATTCCAATCCCAGCTGGTTCTTACTCACACTTAATGGCCATGGCATTGTAATTCATTGGTATATTTTAATTTATTGTGCCTATTACCTTCTAGGAGCAGTCACACTTCATCTCCCGACAGCACCACTTGCACAAACACTACCAATTTCTGAAAGTGGTAGTAAGTCAGCACCTGAGCAAAATCTTTATAGGGTCCATTTTCAACATTATGGGGTGTCCAAGTTCACTTATGCAGAGCAGATGCACTTGATATAATACACTAGATTGAAAATTACAAGCTATATGCCTCTTTGACGAAAATGGAATCTCACAGTGAAAGCAGGCCAATAAGAGAGGGACTTTCTAGGCCTTGTGCACAAGGGCAAAATGAGTGTCTAAGATTCAACAACTCGGGTAGGAAAAATTAGAGTTGGACAGAGACATTGCGGCATTTATAGCCTTTTTGAAATATCAGAAATGGATTAGCTAGGCAATCAAGTTGAGAAGGACTTGTATGGGCACCCTTACATGGCTTTCAAGGGAAAGGGGACCGCAGACACAGATTTTGCAGCTGTTTAGATGGTGTCAAAACCATTAGTGCTTTCTTAACTGATTACTGTGACAGACTGAGAGGGTGTTTCTTTATCACTTGGTACAAGCAACAGCAACTAGATACAGTTCTTGCGATTGTCTAATTTTAAGGAGGATTTGTGCACCTTTTTTCTATGGTTTTTTTCTCTATCTGAGATGTGACATATCTTATGAGAGGAATACTAGTAACATGTTTTTCGATAATTTAGAAAGGTTCAAACTCTCACAACCAGAGGAACAATACAAAGAAGAATAAAGACAAATAAAGAAATGAAAACCACTTGAGCTCTCAAAATATGCCCACAAAAAGAATATTAGTAACATAATTTGAAACGAGCAAGCTTTGTCGATTCAATCGGAGGGTAGGCTTGATTGGGGTAAAAATAAATTGAAAATCGTTATGGAAAAGCTTCATGTGAATTTGTACTTACAGAACTTATTCATGAAAGTTTCATCAAATTTTATTTCCAACCAAGCATACTCTTAAATTAAGATTATTATTGCATATTCAAAACATAAGAGATAAAAGCAAACACACCCTCAATTTCCTATTTTTCTTTTTTTATTGAGCACTTCTTTTCTTTTCTTTTTTTATAAAAATTCTGACGTATATGGTATCAAGTTGAAGACTTTTTTTTTTTTATGAACAAAAGGCTACCAAGTGAAGGCTAAACTCTCATACATGAGTTGCGCTTAAAATAATTCCATTTCAAGAGAGCAATTTTATCAAGGGTATGTTTGGTTGGGGAGTAAAAATTAGAATAAATTTTTCATAAGATTTATGTGTAATTTTACACAGTCCATTCATAAAAACTTATCTCTTATTTTTACCTTATAACCAAACATACCCCAAGAGTTAAACATCCATTCGATCTTCATAATTAGAAGTCTCTCATGACTTATCACATGACCGAAGCAACTTACGTGTTCAATATAGGATTTTTTTTTTTTTTTTTTTGCGCTACAAATAGCAACAAAGTAATGCAAGAGCTCAAGAGCTGATGGAGCGCAAAAGTAGTGAAATCAATATATAATACCTTCTTTTATTAGTGTAAACTATCATTATCTAGTCTATTAGAGACAAATTAATATGATATAAGTCAAAGATGATTTCTCCGGTACCCTATAAAATTCATAGGTACCGATACCTTTTAGATAACTTATGGTTTAAAATAGTCACATGTCCCACTAACCAAATTTATTAATATTTTAAATATTCATAATTAAATCATAAACCTTTTGATTTAAAAAGGTACTGGTACTCTTAGAATACCATAACAAAAACTTAAGTGGAATCAATCCACTTATAATAACAACAACGAACAACAGATAATGCTTGGACAATGGTTGAGTTCTAAGAATGTTAGAGAGCTCTTCCCAATTGTTGGTAAAAGGAATAGGAAAAAATTAAGAGATATTATAAACACCATATTTTGTTTGGATCTTTTTTTGTATATAAGAAAAGTAAAGATTAAAAAGACTGAAAAAATAAAAATAAAAAATAAAAAAAATCTTTTCCTTTTCCATTGGCATATCTTTTTTCCTTTTAAAATTAATTTTATTTTTAAATTAGCATCAATCAAATCTTTTAGTTCAATCAACATCTTTATTAATTAGTATTAGTCAAAATCTCAATCAAAATCTTAATCAATTTTTTTTTTTTTAAATTTCAATTGTCAAATCATGATCAATTTGTTTAAAATCATTCTTCAATCAGTTATACAAAAATTTCATAAATAGACGGCCAATCACAAAGTAAGGGGGACCATTCATACCGCCGGCATACAAACCTTCCTATATCACCGGATGTCATCACCTTTATTTTTTTTTTCTCTACTCATAGCAACCACCTTTATCCATCATCACCTTCACTTCACAAACCAACATATATTCTTCATCATCATCTCCAATCATCACCCATATCATCACCTAATCACGTCAATGCCATAATCATCGCCACTTATCACCATCATATTTCTCCCATCCATGAACCCGACACAACCATCCATAGTTTTAGGTTTGTTACATAAGTTACATATGTAGCTTAAGTTCCTTCTTTCGTTCTTTCTTTTAACAATTTTATTTTTATTTGCTTTATTCTTTGCTTTTGATTTTCTTGACAGTTTGTTTAATGTTTTTTTAGTTTCATGGTTTCCTTCATTTTCTTTTGGTCCAATTATATTTTTTTCTTCCTTTTCTTAATGTTGTTGCCTAGCTCTCTAGTAGAGGTGGGGGTAGGTCTGTGTTTAGGCTTCGAATGAACTGCCTTCCACTTCCTCTGAGTTCAACCTATATTCCTAGCTGGCTAACCATTGGCCTTCATTAACATCTCCAACCGTTTCAACATTCGAAGGCGGACCCCTTTATTGATTTAGAATAATGGGGCTCTTAACACGGATGTGCCAAGGGACCTAATGTTATTTGGGTCGGCCCATGGAGCTTGCTTCGAAGACTTCTCAAGCTTCCTTTTTTGGCCTAGCTTGAAGATCCAATGAATTTGGGGCCCAATGGGTTGGTGTCGGTCTTAGCCGATCTGTCCATAAGCCCCTCAATCTCGAAGATTGGAGGACTGAAGAGACTTTCCCGGAGATGGATGGGTTGAGGTTGGTCTTAGCCAATTGGTCTACAAGCCCTCCCGTCTCATAGTCTAGAGGACTAAAGAGACTTTCCTGGAGATGAATGGGTTAAGGTTGGTCTTAGTTGATCAGTCCACAAGCCCCCCAGTCTCAAAGTTTGAAGGATTGGAGATAATTTGCTAGAAATGAATGGCTTGGTTTTGATCGGTCTTAGCTAATTGGTTCACAATGGTTGTGTAGTAGCCGACAAGCAGGAATCGGAGACAAAGTTGGCCAAACGCGTTAACTGTTGATTTGAATTTCCCTCCAAGTTTTAATGGCTGGACGATTCTCGATGGTGGTGGCCACATGTCATTGTTTCATTGGTTTGTAAGTCGTGCTTCATTAATGTAGTGTCTGCTCCCTACACGATGAAAGACATGTGGCGCTTGTTAGATGGTGAAGATGAAGAACTTGAAAAGACTTGAGGAACCCACTTAATCATCCTAGTCGGATTTGTGTTAGCCTTTTGGCCTTTCTTCTTACCCCATTCTTCACCTCCATAACTCACTGTTTCCATTCTCATACGCCACCACACATAACACCAAAGTCCATCCTACTTCTAGAGATTGGCATCACTATTTTCACCACTGCCACATGAGTTTTGTAACACCATAATATTTAACTCAACACGCTTAGGACGTATTACAGTTAATTATTAGTTATTACTCTTCTGTCTCATCTTTTAATCAAAATACTTAGTGGAAAATAGGGTAAATTTTTTTTTTGAAAACTTAAAACAAAACATGAGCCACGTGCACTAACATAAACCGAACATAAAGTACAAATAGAGTAGACAAGTCAAATGCAAATATATACAGAAGCACATCACTCTTCAAACATGAAGCACAAATTCACTAATAACGTAGTTAAAAATATAGCAGGAATGAAGTCATGCCCTTATATACTAGGCTGAGCTTTCAGTACATGAAGATAAAAGGAGGAAGGTACATAAAGCAATAAATACATGGAAATAGAAAGTACATGAAAACAGAAAGTACAAGAAACGTCCAAATCAAAGCCAGCTACATCTCCCTCACACTAGTCCTATGAGTGCTAAACTAAGATACCCCTAGCAAAAGATACTACATGAAAAGGGGATCCTCAAGACAGCTTGGGCACTCGAATGGGCTACTCCATCAAGACCTACTGGCGGTGTTGACCCTTAGGTGACGGGGGAATGTACCCAATGAATTGCACGAGCTCTTCAGGTGTGTGCAGGCGGAATGGGGGACAGACATGACTTCCATGGCGTAGATGCATCTTCGGTCGCCGAGTTAGACAGGGCTGGGTCACTGTATCCTCGCTACCTTTGCCAACGTCCATGGGCACCATTGGGGCAGAACCCTCTGAGTATATATGAGTAGGGGATTCCTCAGACGGATCGGTCTCTAATCGCCTCGAGCGGGGAACATAATCGAGGTAGTCGCGTACGACCGAGGCGGACGAGCGAGCACGACGAGTCTGCTCAATGCGGGGTGGGTGCGCTCAAAGGACGTCCCATGTACGCAAAAATACGCACGGCACATCAACCCTCAAAATGGTAGAAACGGTGGTTTGGGTCATAATGCACCTCCCAAACTAGCGTATCAACAAAGATCACGAACGACACCATTGGCCTCTAAAGACGTAACGAAAAGAAAGAAAGACAGAGGGGGTGAGAATCTTGATAAAGAATCTCAGTAGGGAAGACCTCCTATCCTAGTGTCATTGTCTACGCCTCCAGGAACCTCGGGTTTATTATAAAAGGTAAGCATGCATAGAGTTCATTATTGGGTTTTCAAAGCATATTTATCCAAGGTCCATTCATTTTAGGATGAATCTTGATGCCATGAAATACAACATATCAAAGTATGAATGTATGTTAGATAACTTATGCAATCATTACTCATAAAGAAACATGCTTGTGCAGATAGTATCAAGAGTAACCAAAACTTTCATATGAATGCATTCTCTTTCTAGGTTTATGTGTCATTACTTGCATCATTCAGTTCTCTCAAAGGGGCCACCCTAAAAAAAAAAACATCTACGTTATGAGCTCATACCTAACTAGTCGTCACTAGTTTCCAACTTATCCTACATAAGTATAAATAAATCCCGACTCTCGGAGTGCGGGTTAGGGGCTTAAAGATCACCTATCATATCCTGACTCCTAGAGTACGGGTTAGGATTATCTCCTTCTTCGAAACGCATCTACTTGCACCCAGTGCATAGTAAATTTGTCTGTTTTGGCAGGTTGCATCTACCATACCCTCACGGTTTTGTTATCTCTTTATCGTAGCAGGAGAAATGCGTCTCAGCATGCTATGCAAGTTTGCAACATAAACTCATGTTCTCAAATATCATCATGGCATTTCACTCAATATTTCATGCTCATCAAATCATACAAATCATCATAGCATGCCGCAAATATACACAACACTCATATCTCAACTTTATACATTCATATACACATAACATCAGCACTTTAACAAAGCAATAATCATGCTCCTAACTAGAATGCTGGAATAAGGGACCGGGTTCAACTAGTGCAAATGCTAGGCATCACAAACCATATTAATAAACAAATCTACACATTGAAACACTAATTCTCATTCCCTCTCCTAACTTATAGTATTTTATGCTTTTGACCCTTATGGGTCTTAAACTTACGATCTAATTAAACTGCCATCCAAATTGGGTCTTTTATGTGTAACGCCCCGATTTTCTGTTAAAGCGAAAATGACCAAAATGCCCTGAGGAGATTTTCGGCCCGAAATTCGAGGAAAGCCGATCTGGCAGTACTCAAAGGGCAAACTCAATGTTGGAAGGGGATTAGTTGGCTTGTGTACCTTCCTGGGATCGAAAATCTCATTTTTCGAGTTTTCAGGTCAAAATGACCAAAATACCCTTGTGGTTTTTTACCCATTTGCAAGTGCCGGATGAACCCGAAACTTCACCAGATGGTTTTAAAAGATGTTTTTATTTATTCTGTGACTTTAGTTTTGGTCTCGGAGGTCCCAAGCAAAATTAGTGTAAAATTACGATTTTACCCTTAGTTTTGTGTTTTTAAGCTTAATCGCGTGATTAAGCAAACCTAAGCAATATTAGGCTCTAATCGAAGATTAATTAATTTCCATAATTAATCTTGAGTCAAAATAATTTATTAAAGTTGATTAGAACCTAAGAATGCTTAATTACAACTTGAAATCTTATTTTAAATTCAAGATTTCTAGTCATGGAATCTTGAATAGTGTTTTCTCTTTCCAATTCCTTAAATCATGGAAATTTATCTACCTTGTTTACTCATAAAATGAATTTTAAACTCTTTAAATGTGTATGAGCACTCCTTAACCTTGTCATAAAACTCTTAAACCTCATTCTTAGTTACCTAAACTCATGCTTAATGATTCCTAACATTGAACCTAAACTAATCTACACTTAAACATATCATTAACACACAATTACATAGAAGAATTTTCTTCCTCTCTCTTGCTGCAATCTGGACGAAGCCACTCCTCCCCCATTTCCATCACATGTGCAAAATTTTGACACTCCAAGGCCATGCTTCCACCTCACTTACACCATACTTTGTCATACTTTCCACCATGCTTGATTTACCAAGTGAATGACTAAATGAACTAAGCTAATTTCCTCATTTATTTGTGGCCCAAAAACCGCCAGCCATGCCTTGCTTCTAGATGAAATATTTCATTCAAATTTGAAAGGAAATTCACTCAAATCACTTTACTTGAAGTCATGCTTTGTATCATAACCTCCATACTTCAAACCATGCTTGAATGATAAGTTGTAAGAGATATTTTCTCTTCCTTTGCCTCCCAAACCACACGGCCAGCCCCTCCTCCCATTGGACTCTCATTTGTTTTCATTTTCTATAAATACCTTGCTTACTTGAGCTTGCAAACACTTTAGATCATTTGCTAAGTTTCAAGTTTACTAAGCTTTCTTTGAGTTCTTCCTTTTTCTCTAGTTTCAAGGGAGTTTCCTTTTCTCTTCATCTTCGTCTTCTTCATCTCTTCATCCCATCATCATCTCATAACCTCTAAACACCACCTCACAACCTTGAACCACCATCAAACCTCTCAAACACTTGACCTCAAACACAACCTCACTCAAAACACATCTCCAACCTCTCCATCCCCTCTTGGTCGAATCATCATCATCCTTCAAGGAGGAGTTGTTCATCTCATTTCCTTTCCAAAGTTCAAGCTTTTTATCTCCACTCTAGGTAGGAGTGTTTTTCTAAACTTGTTTTTCTTGAAAATGAGTTTTTCTCTAGCTTTCTCTTGGATTTCTTTTTGAAACTTTTCCTTGTTTTTCCTCCTAGTTTCAGCCATGAGGCCTTGTTGGGTTCATGATAGTTCAATGATGAGAACTCCTAGATGATGACTATGTGTTCATCTCAAAGGAACCTCTAGAGCTTGAGTTTTTGCTTTCTTTAAGTTTCATCTTTATTTTCTAGCTCAAAATTATTTTAAATCTCAAGACCACCTTCACTTTTTCTTGCTTTTGATTTCGGCTCCTTTGTTTCCTTTCCTTGAGGTTCGGTTTTGGTTTCCTTTTTTTTATAGATTTTATGTTCTTTTGAAAGTTTATTTCTTTTGAGCTTGATGATGATGGTCAAGAACCTCATAGTTTCTTTGAGAGCTTAGTTCAAGAACTCTAAAGCTCTCTTTGTGATGAGATGAGTGTTGGGTTGTTTGATCTCAAAAGTCTTGTGAGAGCTCTAGATAACATTAAAATGAACCTTGCATTCATATTTATGTTTATGCCTTGCACCTCATATTTACTTTCCTTGCTATCACTAAGTATCAAGATAATGAATGAACTTGCATTATCATATTTATATTTCAAGCTTTGCATTATCATGTTTATATTTCAAGTCCTCACTTAAAATATCAAAGATAATAATAAGTTGCATCTCATATTTATTTTATGCTCTCACTTTATTTTCTAATGAAAGCTAAAACAAGTGCATGAGCATGTTTATTTTTATGTCATCACTTAAGAGAACCTAGAGCTCAAAGACTTGCCCATATGTCTCAAACAAAGGCTTGAAAATATGTTTTTCCCTAGCTTGTGATTTCGGCCTTAAGAGGTTCCCTTGGTTACAAGTTTCAAAATCCATGTTTCGTAGTTTTTCTAAGCGTATGTGAGTTCAAGAAATATTTAGGACAAAGTTTTATGAGTTTAGGACCTCTTAAGTTTGATTTAATTTAGCCACTGCCCTTATGAATATTTTGATGATTTTAGATGATAAAAATGTTTACAAATGAGTTTTGAAAGTTTTAAAAGGGTTCCAAGAGAAACTAGTATTTTATGTGCTTTAGAAATCAAGTTATATGTTGTTTATGGAGATGAATTTTCGGTTCTGCCTTGATGTGATTGAGTGCTGTTTATGCTGTTTCGATGATGATAATATGAGTATGTTTGAGTATAATTGATGTTAAAATTCATATGTGAAAGATTGAGAAGTTAGTAACTAGAAAAGAATTAATTTGAGAGTTCTAGATCCCTTGGTAATTGATTTTTTTGGGTTTTGTCCAGCATGGTTTAGAAATGATAATCATGGATTTAAATTAGTTTAAATGTGTAGGAATGACTCATAATTGGTTTAGGACTTGATCTTGATGCCTTAAGAGCAAACTGGACTTAGAAAGGGTCATTGTTGTGACTCCTAGGTACCCGTAAAATTAGAATTTTAGATTCTGCATTCTTGAGGTTTAGAGATGTTTATGATCATAGTGTTGAGTGAGAAATAATTAGATATGAGCCTATAGATACCCGATAGATTAAGTTGTGATAATTTATAACTTAGATTGTGAGTTAAAGACCTTAAGGGTCAATGCATAAGACACTAAGAAGTCTTGAATTTTATGATGATGTAATAAGGTGTTGAGATGTATATGAAGCATGAGGAAATGATTGTTTAAGATGTTAAGTTGGTGATGAACATGAGAATTGCATAAGAAATATGTTGTGTGTTTAGCTTGTGGCATAAATGTTGGTTTTGAAGGAATTCGGTTTAACAGCTGTTATGCTGTCGAATTTCCGTTAAACTCAAAAGGGTTGAAAAATGATTTAAAGTACCACATGAATTGAAAACCCTAGGTGACACCCCTAGGAGATTTTTGTTATGTGACAAGCACTGAGACGTACTTCTCCTGCTACGGTGAGGAAGAGGCAAAATCGTGAGGGTCTGGACATGAGCCTTTCCAAAGCGGATAATTCGATGTGCACTTGAGACCAGTAGAGCGTTTCAAAGAGGGTATGTCCTAAGAGAGGAATTCCCTAGCCCCCTAGCCCGTACTCTTAAGTAGTCGGTTATGTTATTTTATTATTCGCTTATTTAGATAATAAGCAAGAGCTAGTGACGACTAGCTGAGGTGTGAGCTCATAGCCTAGGTTTTATTATTTGGGGTGGCCTCTACATTGCTAAAGATTTGATGAATGATGTCACACATACTGATGAAAGTTCCATTTGAGAATTGATGCCCTTATGCCACATGGATTGTTTTTATATGATCTGAATTGTTGTTTCATATGCTCAATTATTGCCATGCATTCATGTTTTAATATGTTGTAATCATGGCATCAAGATGCATGCTAAAAGGAATGAACCTTGGATAATTGGTTTTATAAACCCTAATAATGAACCCTTTATGCATGAACACCTTTTTACAATTAAACCCAAGGTTCTTGAGGATGTGAACGATGTAACCCTAGAATAGGAGATTCCTACTGAGATTCTTTAGCAAGAATTCTCACTCCTTTCTCTTCTTCCTCTTCCTCTCGTCACATCTTCAGAGAGCGATGGCGACGTTCATGGTTTTTGTCGACACACCGACTTGGGAGGTTCACTTTGATCCGGATCACGGATCATACCATTTTGAGGGGCAATGCACCGTATGACTCTTCATGTTTATCAGACGCCCCTTTGCGCACTCTGTACAGAGCTACCGTTTTTCCCTGATGTCACCCTAGGACGATGCGATGGTTTTTAAGCGCACCTGGACACGAGATGAGAGGATTCTATAGACGTACACTGGTGGCTCGATGCCTCGAGACTTCCAGGACTACGTACCTCGGTCTCCTAGTTCGGAGGATGACCCTTCCGAGGACCCGCCGACGCATATGTATAGTGAGAGCTCTGCTCCTACACCTCAGTTCGTGCGAGGCGAGAGCGAGGAGACTGTTACATAGCCGAGACTGGCTAGGCGAGCCGAGAGGCGCCAATATCGAGGAGCTCACGCTCAGTCTTCACGTGTGCCCACTCCTGCCGCCCTGCGTCCATGGATCGGTTACACTCCACCTTTCCCCGGGTTCTAGTAGCAGATATCTTAGGGGGGGTTAGTGCACACACTCTCACATAGATGGGATAAACCTTCTTTTGTCTTGAGGTTATCCACTTTAGGTGCACTCGGGTAGTTACGGTTTACCTATGTTTTCTTGTTTCTATTGTATTTTCATTTTCTTGTGTATTCCAAGTTCAGCCCGTTTCTATAAAGGCGTGACTACCTATGTATCTTAACTATATTATTAATGAAATGTTTCCTCTGTTGTGATGATCGTTGTTCTATTGTTACTTGCTTTAGCTTTTGTTTCCCTTATGATTGATGTTTATGCTTCTCGTTTAGATAAGAGCGTGGCTCTCACTTTGGTTTATGTTTTTTAAAAAAAAATTTACCCATAATTTTCACTAAGTATTTTAATAAAATGATGAGACTAAAAGGTAATAACCTAATGATTAACCTAATGCATTCTAGAAAGTTGGGTTAAAAATTTAGATGTTACATTATGCACCTAAGGAAACATTACTAATAATTCTTACTAATTATTATAATTACAATCAACACCAAACAACATAGTGCAGAATGGGTAGAATCTATATTTCTCAATTACGGGTGTCTAGAAGTCATAACTTTGAACCTTTCTAAGTTTCAGCTTCTCTTAAGACACTAAACTAAATGCTACCACTTGTAGAAGTTAAACCTACACTTCTAAACACTTCTAAAATAATATTATTTCAGATTTTACTCATCCTAAAACAGCGACTACATTTTAAATTCTAAGGGATCTAAAACTCACATTTTTCAACCTTTCCACTTACTAGTTGCTCCTAACACTTACCAAATAATTTTTGCTTCACTCAAACATAATTTTTACACATTCTAACTCAATAAAACAGCATCATACAGTGGCCATAAAACCAGGCAGTGGCCGAAACATAAATCACAAACAATCACATAAAATCACATTTTAAGTCCATATAAGTTACTAGTTTTTCTTAGACTCATTTTAGAACCTCAAAACTCTTTTAGAAACTAATTTATTTCATTAAAATCATAAAAATATAAGGCTAAGGTAGTAGCTAATTCAAATCACTCTTGAAAGATTTTTAGACCATAAAAATCACACTCAAACTATTCTTTGAGCTTTTCTATGCTTGAGAAAAATCTTAAAACATAGTTTGTTGGTCCTTGTGACTAGATGAAACTTATGCTAAGCTCATCCTCATCACATGGCTGAAAATAGCATTCATAAAATGCTTCCATATTTCAAACTTCACATGAGATAAAAAGGGCAAGTCTTTGGGCTCTAGGATTTTTAGGTGATGACATAAACTCAAACATGTTATGTACTTTATTTTACTCTTTATTATAAAAGTAAAGTGAGAACATGAAAATAAATATGAGATGCAAGCTCATTATTATCTTTAACGTTTAAGTGATGACTTGAAATATAAACATGAGAATGCAAGTCCATTTCTTTATTCTTGAGATTTTAGTGGTGATAAGGAAAAATAAACATGCTATGCAAAGTTCATTTTTAACTTTACTAGAGCTCATTCAAGACTTTCAAGGAATATAAATAATATTCCAAAAACAATGGCAATACCTAAAGTAAACTTTATTTACATTCTTGAGATTAACATTTCTGTCCAAGGGTATTATAAAACACAAGTCCTGAAACAAAGTATAAAGAAAACCACACCATATTCTTTATGTTATGCCCAAGAGCTCCTATCTAGAGTGAACTCTAGAACGTGCTGGCCAACTTTAAGGTTGACAAGGGTAAGCTTTGGGCTCTTTGAAAACCAAGTGATTATTTTCTTAAGGTAAAACCATTAGTGAGCTATGTAGCATTCTCATCAAAACTTTATGAAAGCAAAACTCAAGCTTTAGAGATCTCATTGTGATGAACTCATAGTCATCATCTAGAAACACTCATCATCAAGCCATCATGGGAAGTAAAATAGGCCTTGAAGGCCGAAATGAGAAAGAAAGGAAAAGGAGATGACTGAAAAGGAAAATCATGAAAAGTTCACCAAAACATCATTCCAATCCAAGAGCAAAGCATATTAAAACAAAAGAATGATTTTTAGAACGACTCCCTACCAAGTGGTGAAGATAAAAACTTGGTTCTTGAAGTGAGAATGAGAAGAAAATTTTCTTCCAAAGTGAAGAAGTTCGGCCAAGTGAGGGGAGGAAGGAAAGTGAGGTGTTTTCTTTTGAGCTTTGTGTTTAGGAGGTAGTGTATAGTTGAGAGGTGATGAGGTGAGGTTGAGGTGTGATGGTTCCTTGTGAGCAAGAGGAAGAAGAAGAAGGTGAAGAGAACTCTTTGAACTTGAGAGGGAATGAGAGAATTGCAAGAATGCTCTTGGAAACTTACACTTAGCAAGTGATCCAAAGTGTAACCAAGTTCATCCGAGCATGATATTTATAGGAAAACAAAACAAATGGTGGATGAATAAAGGGAGGATTACCGCGGCACTTCCTCATGTTCCATGAGGTGACAGATTGTTTCATGAAGGCATGGTGAGGCATGGTGGTGAGTATGGGCAAGCATGGTCCAAGTATGGCTTCAAGCATGGCCAAGTATGGCCTTTGAGTTTCCATTTGAATTAAGATAAAATAAATAATTTGAATGGAGGAGTGGCCGGTAGCTTTCTTCAAATTTAGGGGAGGAAATCACAATTTTAATGTGATTTAGAGATGAGTTTAGATGTATCTTTGATTAGGCTTAGATTAGGAGTTGTTAAGTAGGTGTTTAAGTAAGTAAGTATGTAATTAGGGATGTCAAGACATGATTAGGAAGTGTTCTTGCTTTATTAGTGAGATTAAAATTCATTTTATAATGCAAACAATTGTAGACACAATTCCTTAATTTAAGAAATTGGAGAGAGAAAACACTATTTAAGGTTCCATGACTTGAAATCTTGATTTTTTTTAAAAAAAATTTAAGGTGTATATAAGCAATTTTAGGTTCTAATTAACCTTAATAAATTATTTTGACTCTAGATTAATTATCGAAATTAATTAATTTTCAATTAGAGTCTAATATTGCTTAGATTTCCTTGATTATGCCATTACGCCCGAAATACACTATTTCGGGGGCAAAATGGTAATTTTGCACAAACACTGCCCGGGACCACTCGGATCAAAACAAATATTATCAAGCACATATAATTAACATTCCGAACTCTCGAAAGAGATTCCGGGCTCAAACGACACTGATACCCTTGTAAAACGTTATACAAGTATTTTGGTCATTTTGAGCCGAAAATTCGGAAAATGAGATTTTCATCTCTGCTATCAATCACAACATATATAATTCCCTTCAAACATTAAGTTGACCTTTTGAGGACTGCCGGGTCGGCCATCCTTGGATTTCCGGGTAAAAATGACCTTAGAGGCATTTTGGTAATTTGGGCTTAAATATTACTCCCCACCTTAAAAAGAATTTCGCCATCGAAATTCGTTACCTGAAAAGAGCTTGGGTTACTTTGTCCTCATCTCTGTCTCTAACTTCCATGTGTGTTCTTCCGTGTTGCCTTGCCCCCACGCTACTTTCACCAAAGGTACCGTCTTGTTCCTCAACTGCCTGACTCCTTTGTCCATAATCCTTGTAGGCAACAGGTTAAAGGTCAAGTCCTCCCTTAATTACACATGTTCTAGGTGTAACACATGACTTGGGTTAGACTAGTATTTTCTAAGTTGTGAAACATGGAAGACATCATGAAGGTTGGATAGATTAGGTGGTAACACTATTTTGTAAGCTATGGGTCCGACTTTATTGAGAATTTGGAAGGGACCAAGGAATCTAAGGCTCAACTTTTTTACTTTCATGGCTCTTCCTATACCGGTCGTAGGAGTGATCTTAAGGAAAACATGTTCTCCCTCTTGGAATTCCAAGGGCTTTCACCGTTTATCCGCATAGCTTTTCTGTCGACTTTGAGCAATTAGGATTTTATCCTTGAGTCTCTTGATTTGCTCCGTTGTCTCTCTCATCACTTCAGGTCCCAACATGCTTTGCTCACCGGGCTCATACCAACACAAAGGTGACTGGCACTTCCTCCCATAAAATGCCTCGTACGGTGCCATACTGATGCTTGCGTGATAATTGTTGTTATATGTGAACTCAATTATTGGCAGGTACCTATCCCAACTTCCCCTTTTATCCAATACACATGCCCTCAACATATCTTCCAAGGTTTGGATTGTCCTTTCCAACTGGCCATCTGTTTGAGGGTGGTAGGTCGTCCTTAGGCACAGCTTTGAACCGAATGCCTTTTCAAAGGCTCCCAAAAACGTGACGTAAACTGCAAATCTCGGTCTGAGATTATCGTCGATGGTACTCTGTGTAACCTCACAATCTCCTGAATGTACAACTGGGCCAACTTATCTAGGGAAAAGGTTATCTTGATGGGTAAAAGGTGGGCTGATTTGGTCAGTCGATCCACTATCACCCATATAGTATCATGGCCGGTTTGGGTCCTAGGTAGGCTAGTCACGAAGTCTATGGAGATGCTATCCCACTTCCACTCAGGGATAGACAAAGGTTGTAGCATTTCGGAGGGCTTTTGGTGCTCAATCTTCACTTTTTGACAGACTAAGCACTTACTTACCCAAGCAACTACATCCCTTTTTAACCCAGGCCACCAGAACATCTTTTTCAAATCATTATACATCTTGGTGGTGCCAGGGTGAATGGTGAAATGGCTCTTATGAGACTCCTCCAAAATCTCCTTTTGGAGGTCACCACATGCCGGTACACAAATTTGATCTTCAAACCTCCATATCCTATTGGCTCCTAGGTTAAAACCTTTTAGCTTTCCAGCTCTAATTGTCTCTAAACTCCCTTTAAACTCCTCATCTTCTAGCTAAAAGCAATTTTCTCCTTAAAATCACTCATCACACTGAGATGATACATCTTTACACTCTCAGTAGTCAAGGCCATCTCTAGGTTCATGTCCCTTAACTTCTTGATTAGCTCCGCCTCCTTAACCATCATGCGAGATAAGTGTAATGACTTTCGACTCAAGGCGTTGGCTGCCACATTGGCCTTGCTGAGATTATATTTCAACCCAAAGTCGTAGTCCTTCAAAAACTCCATCCACCTCCTTTGTCTCATTCAATTCTTTCTGATCAAAGAGGTACTTGAGGCTCTTATGATCAGAGAACACCTCAAACTTCACCCCCACACAAATGGTTCCTCCACACTTTCAAGCCGAACACTACAGCCGCCAATTCTAGGTCATGGGTAGGGTAGTTCGTTTCATGTGGCTTAAGTTGTTTGGATGCGTAGGCTACTACTTGCCTATTGTGCATCAACACACACCCTAAACTTTTCCCAGGAGCATCACAATACACCTCGTAAGGCGCATTAGGGTCAAGTAAAACTAGCACTGGGGTGGTGGTCAACTTCACCTTCAACTCTTGAAAGCTTTTCTCACAATTCGGGGTCCATTCAAAGGGGGCATTGTACCTAGTTAGCTTGGTTAAGGGTATGGAAATCTAGGAAAATCCTCGAATGAACCTACAGTAATAGCCAGCTAAACCCAAAAAGCTCCGTATTTCTGTTACGGTGGTTGGTTTCTCCCAACACATCACTGCTTCAATCTTACTAGGATCTACGGCTATACCTACTTTTGACACAACATGCCCTAAAAACTTAACCTCCTCCAGCCAGAATTCACACTTAGATAACTTCGCATATAACTTCTTCTCCTTCAAAATCTCCAAAATCATCCTCAGATGTCGCTCATGCTCCTCGTGAATCTTCAAATAGAAGAGTATATCATCTATGAAGGCAACTACGAACTTATCTAAATAGGGTCTGAAGATCTTATTCATATAGTCCATGAACATAACAAGAGCATTGGTCAAACCAAACGACATAACTATGAACTCAAAGTGGCCATACTAAGACCTAAAAGCAGTTTTAGGTATGTCCTCCTCCTTAACTCTTATTTGGTGGTATCTTGACCTCAAATCAATCTTAGAGAATACCACTGCTCCTCTAAATTGGTCCATTAGATCGTCAATCCTAGGTAAGGGGTACTTATTCTTCACTATCACTCGGTTGAGCTGCCTATAATCTATGCATAGTCTCATACTCCCGTCTTTCTTCTTGACAAACAAAACCAGGGCTCCCCACAGTGAAGCACTTGGCCTCACAAACTTTTTCTCCAACAACTCCTCTAACTGAGTTTTTAACTCGGTTAGCTCTCGGGGCAACATTCTATAGGGCGCTATGGATATCGGCCCAGCTCCCAGGACCAAGTCGATAGAGAACTCAACCTCCCTTTCTGGAGGTAATTCGGGTATCTCGTCGGGAAACACTTCAGGGTAGTCTCTCAGTACGGGTATTTCACCTATGTTCTGCTCAAAGTCCACATCGCTAGCGGCTCGGAGAACATATCCCTTACTCTCTTTCCTATGATAGTTTACCTTTACAATGTTCAAATACAGTTTGAAAGACCCACTAGGCTCTCTAGGAATTGGAAAGAAAATGAGAGACTTCGTATAACAATCCAACATCACACGGTTGGCATAAAGCCAATCCATGCCAAGAATTATGTCTAGGTTTTTCATGGGCAAACAAACTAAATCTAATATAAAAGGTCTTCCTTCAATAAAGAAATGACATTCTAAACAACACTCAAAAGTTCTAACAGGTTTACCAGTGGGTGTAGAAACAGTCAAATCAAAAGGGAGTTTAGTAACATGCAATTGTAGAGACCTAACACTATCATGTGAGATGAAGGAATGAGTAGCGCCGGAATCATATAGTACAATTAAGGTCCTACCGTTCATTTCACATGTACCTTTTATAAGGCTTCTAGACCTCGTCGAGTCTTCGACGTTGAGGGTGAAGACTCTCCCTTGGTGTTGTGGGTGGGGATTTAGGGTCCTTGGGTTCCGCTCCACGCACTCCCTCGCGTAGTGGCCAAGCTTCCCATACTTGAAGCAAGTTACTTGCCCAGCCATGCAGGGGCGATCTCCGTGCGGCTTCCCACACCTCAGGCACTCCACAGCAGGTGTGGGTCTAGGGAAGGCAGCAAGGGCTCCTTGGGGCGCCTTATTCTTGGATCCACTTGACCCTCCTTGATTATGGTTGTTTCGGGGGCCATTGTGCTTGAATAGTGGTCGTGATTGCAGTCGGGGTTGCGGATTGAATTGTCCCCTTTATTGTTGTTGTTGGTGGCTGTGTTGCGACATGAATTATTGATGGTATTGTGGGTTAAAGTGAGTACGGGATGGATTCTGGTGTTGTGGTTTGAACCTCGGGGCTTGAGGTCTTAGCCTTTGGGGGCGCTCCGCCGTTACGGTGCTCAACTTCTTGTGCCCCTCCTTAATGATGCGACACTTGTTGACCAGGGTAGGGAAGTCCTTGATCTCCATGTGTACAACAGCTATGTTAAGCTCGGCCCTCAGTCCGACTTTGTACTTAATGCACTTCCAAATCTCGTCGGGATTCCATTGGAAAACCCGAGATAACTTGATCAATTCCTCGAACCTCGTCGTGTACTGGGTGACGGTTGACTCTCCCAGGGTTAGCTGCATGAACTCGATGTCTCTCGCGTTCCTCACGGACTCAGGGAAATACTTCTCGTAGAAGTAAGTCTTGAATAGCTCCCAGTCGATGGGGGCACCGGTAGCCTTTAACAGTCGTCGGGTGTCGGTTCACCAGAAATCAACGTCGGACTCCATCATATATGCAACAAAGGTGACCTTCTGCTCCTCAGAATAGGTGACCACGGAATAGATTTTCTCCAGGTTATTGATCCATTCATCAGCTTTATCTTAGTTCATGGCTCCTCTAAAGGCCGGGGGATTCGCCTTGCAGAATCTCCAAATCGAGCTTATTCTAACACTTCGGCAGTAGGGGGACCATGTGCAGCATTTCCTTGTTGATTCATGCAATTGAACATGCGTTCCATGGCTCTCGCCATCCCCCTTACAACCGTCGCAGTCTCGTAGTCTTGATTCCCTCCGTTGGTAGCCCTATTATGTCGTCTGGGTGTCATTGGTTCCTAAACACACAAGTCAATAAACACTGAGGTGATCAGGCTCAACATTTCATGCTAGATGAGCTAGTTACCATGGCACACACAAACAGACAGGATCATGCATGTCTAACCTATAGCTTATCTCTATTAGCTAAGCACTACACATGACATAACTATCGCATCATACTTATAAAGCATGGTCGGTCCAATCCTCAAGATCTGTAAGAATCGAACTACTCTAATACCAAAATCTAACACCCTAATATTTAACTCAACACACCTAGGACGTATTACAGTTAATTATTAGTTATTACTCTTTTGTCTCATCTTTTAATCAAAATACTTAGCAGAAAACAGGGTAAAATTTTTTTTTTTTAAACTTCAAACAAAACATGAGCCACAAGCACTAACATAAATCAAACATAAAGTACAAACAAAGTAGACAGGTCAAACACAAATATATATAGAAGCATATCACTCTTCAAACATGAAGCACAAACTCACTAATAATGTAGTTAATAATACAGCAGGAACAAAGTCATGCCCTTATATACTGGGCTGAGCTTTCAGTACATGAAGACAAAAGGAGGAACGTACATAAAGCAGTAAATACATGGAAATAGAAAGTACAAGAAACGTGACGCGAGTTGTCGCTACTCACGCCAAATTAAAAAAAGTTTTTAAAGCCAAATTACACTAAAAATGCAGCTATAATGTAATCCGGGTCGTCTTACGTGGAAGCAATGTAATTGATCCTAATGAAATTGAGGTTTTAGAAATTGTCAATAACAAATTAAATCAAGAAGAAATTTAATTAGAGAAATTACTTGCACAAAGGTTTCTTCGGATTAAAATTGTTCAGTCATTGATTTGAGAAATAAAATTGTGAGAGTGGTTGCTTCCATTAAAAATGTAAACACATAACAATGACATAATTTTGCTTAACGGTTACACAATCGCATTCTCGTCAAGAATTTAACTGAATACAAGAACTAGTAATTCACTATCGTGATCCTATGAACTAATTTAGTTTGAATAACAATTATAGCAACCCAATTTCTAACGAAATTGATCCCAATCCCTTACCTAATGGATAAACATCACATAAAAAAAAACAACTCAAACAAATATATAATTGTGGTGATTCACACAATCAATAATTAGAAGAATTGACAAAAAGGGAAAAGGAAAACCAACCACGATTGCGATAAAAATGCCAAAATCTAGTGAACAATTTCAATCATCAGTTACCTCTATGCATGGTAAGGGAATTGCTCTTCCATGGGGGGAGTTTCACTATTGACTTTGAAGAAAAAGCTGTAAAAATTACAATAAGAAAAGCTAAAATTAAACAATAGAGGAGAACCCTAACCTAGAGAGAGCATAAGAAAGAGCCTAGTGAGAGAGTGAGAGAATTCTAAATTCAAAACCTAAAGCTACGTTCTAACCCCCCCTCCTAAAAGAAAATGGAGTGTTAATTCAAAACGTCAAAACAGCCACGAGAACGTCAGCGAACACAAGAATTTTCAAATCCACTTATGACCGCAATAGCGGTGTTTGACCACTATAGCGGTCTTGGCTTTTCTCGCGTGACGCTACAACCAAAATGCCTTCTGATGACCGCTATAGTGGTGTTTGACCGCTATAGCTGTCTTAACCTTGCAAAGCTCGCTGATGCCACAAAATTCTCCTCTGGTGACCGCTATAGTGGTGGGAGACCGCTATAGCGGTCTTGGCCTTGTAGAGTTCACTGATACTTTCATCTGGAAGGAAATTTCAAGATCTTTTACTAGCCTTGTTCAGCAGTTCACCAAATGGAAGTCGTGTTGCTCGACATAGCTCACACAAAATGGTTAATAGCAGAAGTAATTTTCAAAAACAATTATTTATTCCAAAATGGTGCTAATAACCAAGAAATTACTTAACAAAGCAAGATGAGGACAAAGTGCAAACTAACCAATTAAGCATCAATTAAATCTAGTTCAATTGAAAATAATTCAAAGTTAGGACAAAAAATGGGTGCATAAATGCAACCCATCAAAACGTCCAAATCAAAGCCAGCTATGGCTCCCTTACACTAGTCCTATGAGTGCTAAACTAAGATACCACTAGTAAAAGATACTACATGGAAAGGGCATCCTCATGACAGCTCAGGCACTCGAATGGGCTACTCCATCAAGATCTACTGGCGCCGCTGACCCTCAGGTGATGGGGGAATGTACCCAATGAGCTGTGCGAGCTCCTCGGGTGTGTGCAAGCGAAACGGGGGATGGACATGGCCTCCACAACGTGGAAGCATCTCCGGTCGCCGAGCTAGATGGGGCTAGGTCACTGTATCCTCGCTACCTCTGCCAACATCCATGGGCATTGTCGGGGCAGAACCTTCTAAGTAGATATGAGTAGGGGAGTCCTCGGACGAATTGGTCTCTGATCGCCTCGAGCAGGGAATATAATCGGGGTAGTCGCGTACGACCGAGGTGGACAGGTGAGCATGACGCGTCTGCTCATCATGGGGGCGGGTGCGCTCAAAGATCAAACCATCGCTGTAAGGAAAAGTAAGAGTGAATCTAAAGCTGGACACTGGGTATGCAAAAGGACTTCCCATGTACACAAAAATACGCACAGCACATCAACCTTCAAAATGGTAGGAACGGTGGTCTGGGTCGTAATGCACCTCCCAAACTAGTGTATCAACAAAGATCACGAATGACGCCATTGGCCTCTGAAGACGTAACAAAAGAAAGAAAGATAGAGAGGGTGAGATTCTTGATAAAGAATCTCAGTAGGGAAGACCTCTTATCCTAGTGTCATCGTCTACGCCTCCAGGAACCTCGGGTTTATTATAAAAGGTAAGCATGCATAGAGTTCATTATTAGGTTTTCAAAGCATATTTATCCAAGGTCTATTCATTTTAGGATGAATCTTGATGCCATGAAATACAACATATCAAAGTATGAATGTATGTTAGATAACTTATGCAATCATTAGTCATAAAGAAACATGCTTGTGTAAATAGTATCAAGAGTAACCAAAACTTTCATATGAATGCATTCTCTTTCTAGGTTTATGTGTCATTACTTGCATCATTCAGTTCTCTCAAAGGGGCCACCCTAAAAAAAACATCTAGGTTATGAGCTCATACCTAACTAGTCGTCATTAGTTTCCAACTTATCCGAGATAAGTATAAATAAATCCTGACTCCCGGAGTGCGGGTTAGGGGCTTAAGGATCACCTATCATATCCCGACTCCCAGAGTACGGGTTAGGATTATCTCATTCTTTGAAACGCATCTACTTGCACCCAATGCATAGTAAATTTATCCGCTTTGGTAGGCTGCATCTACCATACCCTCACGGTTTTGTTATCTATTTACCGTAGTAGGAGAAATATGTCTCGGCATGCTATGCAAGTATGCAGCATAAACTCATGTTCTCAAACATCGTGGCATTTCATTCAATATTTCATGCTCATCAAATCATACAAATCATCATTCCATGTCACAAATATACACATCATTCCATGTGCACATACATCAGCACTTTAACAAAGCAATAATCATGCTCCTAACCAAAATGCCAGAATAAGGGATCGGGTTCACTTAGTGCAAATGTTATGCATCACAAACCATATTAATAAACAAATCTACACTTTGAAACACTAATTCTCATTCCCTATCCTAACTTACAGTATTTTATGCTTTTGACCCTTACGGGTCTTAAACTTATGATCTAATTAAACTGCCATCCAAATTGGGTCTTTTATGCACCTAAGGAAACATTACTAATAATTCTTACTAATTATTATGATTATGATCAACACCAAACAGCATAGTGCAGAATGGGCACAATCTATATTTCTCAATTACAGGTGTCTAGGACTCACAACTTTGAACCTTTTTAAGTTTCGGCTTCTCTTAGGGTACTAAAACTAAATGCTACCACTTTTAGAAGTTAAACCTACACTTCTAAACACTTCTAAAACAATATTATTTCATATTTTACTCATCCTAAAACAGTGGCTATATTTTAGAT
Source organism: Dalbergia cultrata (assembly GCA_031216105.1). Lineage (NCBI taxonomy): Eukaryota > Viridiplantae > Streptophyta > Magnoliopsida > Fabales > Fabaceae > Dalbergia > Dalbergia cultrata. The sequence continues at coordinate 26,815,323 of CM062349.1, forward strand.
TCTAAGGGATCTAAAACTTATATTTTTCAACCTTTCCACTTACTAGTTATTCTTAAGACCCACCAAATAATTTTTGCTTCACTCCAACATAATTTTTACACATTCTAACTCAATAAAACAACATCATACAGTGGCCATAAAACCAGGGCAGTGCCCAAAACATAAATCACAAACAATCACATAAAATCACATTTTAAATGCATATAAGTTACTAGTTTCTCTTAGACTCATTTTAGAACCTCAAAACTCTTTTAGAAACTAATTTTATTTCATTAAAATCATAAAAATATAAGGCTAAGGCAGTAGCTATTTCAAATCACTCTTGAAAGAGTTTTAAATCATAAAAATCACACTCAAAGTATTCTTTGAGCTTTTCTATGCTTGAGAAAAATCTTAAAACATAGTTTGTTGGTCTTTGTGACTAGATGAAACTTATGCTAAGCTCATCTTCATCACATGGTTGAAAATAGTTCATAAAATGCTTCCATCTTTCAAACTTCACATGAGATAAAAAGGGCAAGTCTTTGGGCTCTAGAATCATTAGGTGACATGCTATGAACTTTTTTTTACTCTTTATTATAAAAGTAAAGTGAGAGCATGAAAATAAATATGAGATGCAAGCTCATTATTATCTTTAAGGTTTAAGTAATGACTTGAAATATAAACATGAGAATGCAAGTCCATTTCTTTATTCTTGAGATTTTAGTGGTGATAAGGAAAAATAAACATGCCATGCAAGGTTCATTTTTAACTTTACTAGAGCTCATTCAAGACTTTCAAGGAATATAAATAATACTCCAAAAACAATGGCAATATCTAAAGTAAACTTTATTTACATTCTTGAGATTAATATTTCCTTCCAATGGTATCATAAAACACAAGTCATGAAACAAAGTATAAAGAAAACCACACCATATTCTATATTTTATGCCCAAGAGCTCCTCTCTAGAGTGAACTCTAGAACGTGTTGGCCAACTTGAAGGTTGATAAGGGTAAGCTTTGGACTCTTTGAAAACCAAGTGATTATTTTCTTAAGGTAAAACCATTAGTGAGCTATGTAGCATTCTCATCAAAACTTTATGAAAGCAAAACTCAAGCTTTAGAGATCTCATTGTGATGAACTCATAGTCATCATCTAGAAACACTCATCATCAAGCCATCATGGGAAGTAAAATAGGCCTTGAAGGCTGAAATGGGAAAGAAAGGAAAAAGAGAGGACCGAAAAGGAAAAGCATGAAAAGTTCACCAAAACATCATTCCAATCAAAGAGCAAAGTATATTAAAACAAAAGAATGATTTTTAGAATGACTCCCTACCAAGTGGTGAAGATAAAAACTTGGTTCTTGAAGTGAGGATGAGAAGAAAATTTTCTTCCAAAGTGAGGAAGAAGTTCAGCCAACTGAAGGAAAGAGGGCAAGTGAGGTGTTTTCTTTTGAACTTTGTGTTTAGGAGGTAGTGGATGGTTGAGATGTGATGAGGTAAGGTTGACGTGTGATGGTTCATTATAAGCAAGAGGAAGAAGAAGGTGAAGAGAACTCTTTGAACTTGAGAGGGAATAAGAGAATTGCAAGAATGCTCTTGGAAACTTACACTTAGCAAATGATCCAAAATGTAACCAAGTTAATCCAAGCATGGTATTTATAGGAAAACAAAACAAATGGTGGATGAATGGAGGGAGGATTGCCGCAGCACTTCCTCGTGTTCCATGAGGTGAGAGATTGTTTCATGAAGGCATGGTGAGGCATGGTGGTGAGTATGGGGAAGCATGGTCCAACTATGGCTTCAAGCATGGCCAAGTATGGCCTTTGAGTGTCCATTTGAATTAAAACAAAATAAATCATTTGAATGGAGGAGGAGGAGTGACCGACAGTCTTCTTCAAATTTAGAGGAAGGAAATCACAATTTTAATGTGATTTAGAGATGAGTTTAGATGTATCTTTGATTAGGCTTAAGATTAGGAGTTGTTAGGTAGGTGTTTAGGTAAGTAAGTATGTAATTAGAGATATCAAGACATGATTAGGGAGTGTTCTTGCTTTATTAGTGAGATTAAAACTCATTTTGTAATGTAAACAATTGTAGACACAATTCCTTAATTTAAGGAATTGGAGAGAGAAAACACTATTCAAGATTCCATGACTTGAAATCTTGATTTTTAAAAAAGATTTGAAGTATATATAAGCAATCTTAGGTTCTAATTAACCTTAATAAATTATTTTGACTCTAGATTAATTATCAAAATTAATTAATCTTTGATTAGAGTCTAATATTGCTTAAGTTTCCTTAATTATGCCGTTAGGCCCGAAATACACTATTTTAGGAGCAAAACTGTAATTTTACACAAATACTGCCTAGGACCACTCGGATCAAAACAAATATTATCAAGCACATATAATTAACATTCCGAACTCTCAGGAGAGATTCTGGGCTCAAACGGCACTAATACTCGCGTAAAACGCTATAGGGGTATTTTGGTCATTTTGACTCAAAAATTCAAAAAATGAGATTTTCATCTCTGCTATCAATCAGAACATATATAATCCCCTTCAAACATTAAGTTGACCCTTCGAGGACTGCTGGGTAAGCCATCCTTAGATTTTCGAGTAAAAATGACCTCAGGAACATTTTGTTCATTTGTGCTCAAAGAGAAAAACCAGGGCGTTACAAGTTTAGGGGCCATGTAGGCGCACAGTCTTTACTTACTTAAAAAGAGAAAAAGCTATGAAAACTTCCTAGGAGGTCACCCATCCCAAAATTGCTCCAGGTCAAGCACGCTTAACACTACAAAAAAGGGGTAAATTGCAGCAGTTTGTTTTGCAAATTAAGCGGTTTTTTACCGCCATTTTTCACAGTAATGGCGGTTTCCTTTTAACCGCCACGATAACCGCCACAATTAACATATGGATAATTACGGTGGCTAAACCGCTGCAATTTGCAATAGTGTTTTTAAAAAAAATTATTAATTACGACAGTTTGAACCGCCATAATTTTCAGTCAAATTAAAAAGTGTATTGCTAATTATGGTGGTTTAGAACCGCCACAAGTTGTAACATTACTTTTTTTAAAAAATTAATTATGGCAGTTTGAACCGCCATAATTTGCATTCCAATTGAAGAAAAAAAATAATTTATTTATTTTAATAATAATGGCATATAATTTAATAAAACCAACTTGAGACATGGCTAGAAGCTACTTCTTTTCCTCTTCTGCCCTCCCCTGGGCCTTTCTCTTCCATGAATCAGATGAGTTAAGTTGGTCCTTGGCTCTCCTCAGTTCTTCTTAAAGTTGAGCAAGCTGAGGGCAGCACAAAATATCCGGCCCTATCATGCATAATGGTAGGATCTCCAATCAAAAGAGCTGCAGAACTCGCTGACCTCTGAGGTGCTGAATAAGTTCCCGATAAAGCATTTCTGGTCTGCAATGCAAGTATATAAACCACCATGAAAAATGGTTAGGTAGTTCTTCTCCAACATAAGCATATTCATCAAGGCAGTCAATAAATGAAGAAAAGGAGAAAAGATTGATTAAAAAAAAAAATCTAATCAAGAGCACGGTAAAAGTAATTGTAACCCATTTCCTTATGTTTAGGACTTAGTTATATCCATTGTCAGGATATTGCAAGAGAGATTACTAAATTTTTGTTTATTTATATGCAAGAAACTGGAATAGGGACTGAATGGCTTATGAAACTTTCTTTCATTAACAAGTTAAAGCTTCAAAGATAAGGATAGATAGCCATTCATTTCAAATGCATGCTGTAAAATGCTCAAAATAAAGATTGGTTTCACAGGAGATATTGTTTCAAAGATGACAACAAAATTTTAAAAGGAAATAAAATAACTCAAGAAAGGTTTGTGTATGAGCATAAGAAACCAATCTCAGCAAAATATAATTTCTATTTTCTACTTCAGGGAAATAGAAGTAACTACTATGCAGCACATTTTTGAACTTTCGAAAAAATAGACTATTTTAGCTAAACATTACATTAAGACATGGACTATTTGCAAAGAATTTTGTTTTCGTAAAAGAAGAGTATGTGTGTGTGTGTTGGGGGGGTAGCAAACAATACCGAGGACTGAGCACGAGCACTAACAAAACCATTAGAAAGGTAGGGTCCTAAACAAACATACACACCTTTGTTGCTGATCTAGCGATTGCTTGAATAACAATTTCCTTGCTAAGAAAATTTATGGCATCTTCCATCATCTGTACATAATAATACGGAAGAAAACTTCAATTAGAAGGGGGATTACGGAAGAAAGAAGTTAGCAGATAATGATAAGTCATTTCCTTGGCAAGGGGATTTCAAAACATTTGCAAATCCAATCATTTGAATGTTCAAATAGCTTAAAAGTTCAAGGTTGGCAACATTTACTTCACGAACCTTAAGAGCAAGGCAAGGATGCGACACAACAAATCCAAATGAAACAACAAGTGTAATTGTTGATACAACTGCACCAGCAAAGGGTGGACAAATATTTAAACTGGCAACAACACCCCAGCTTTCAGTTGCCAGGGCCATCTCGTATAGCATGAGAAAGGCCACACTGTAAATAGTTGATACAGGAAGTGGATACAAGCAATAAACCAAATAACAGATAAAAATAAATAAACTAGAAAAGTTAAAAAAATAATAAATCGAAGTTAATAAAGACCATATGGAAAAACCTGACATTCTTTCCACAATCTGCATGAGCATCATATACATACACTGGCAAGACTTAGGGAGAATATACCACAAGCGATTTTTGAAAGCAGAACCTGGATGACAGAAAAAAATAAAGGAATAAAATCTAATAACAAAATAAAGAAGCAACAAACCGTTCAGAATAAATAACAGCTTCAAGGGTAGTTATGAACACCAAGGACAACTTTGTAACATCATATTCATTCATGTATTAATATTTTAGTAATATTATAGTTACCTTGGAGGAAACCCTGTAAAGTAAAGCCTAAATGGGGTTTTGCTTGGTTAATCACATAAAGGGAGCAAGTCATTGCCGTGCTTGACCTCTCTCTCTCTCTTACACAAATACACGGTTCCTTAGTTGCCAGAGAACACATAGGTTTCAGACAGACACAAACACAAAACACAGACTGAGATTTGATTCTTGTACTTTCGTTTTGCAGCTCCCAACCCAACAAGTCAACTTGTTTAAACATGAAACATGGATAACTTACATCAGGAAGTAAATTACAAAACAATGTCTATGCAATATTTAAGCATGAAACATGAGGGACATTGAGCTGAAAGGGAAAATAAAAAGAGGAAAAGTTCAGACTTCCGAGTACCTGGAGAGAGAGGCAAGGATGTAGACAGAGATAAGGGCACCGAGAAGGATAGCGGCGTCAACGAAGTCGAGGCTTGGGAGGATGGTGGCAAGCCAGGTGCTGTAGAGGTGGGCGAAGTCATGGCTGGCACACGATAACCCTTAGATGGTGTCCGTTGTTGTCCCCGGAAAGGCGGCATTGTTGTCATCGGAGAGGTGGCGTTGCTGTCGCCGGAGAGGGTGGTGTGCTCACGGGCGAAGATTGGGGCGACGGAGGAGTGGGGGCACTTGACGATCGATGGCGTGCTCAAGTTCGGAGGCAGTGGTGAGACGGTCATTCAGAGACGGTGGGGTGCTCGAGTTCGGAGGGGAAGGTCTGGTTGTTGGAGGGAGAGGGAAGGTTTGTTGGAGAGGTTGAGGGATGGGGGTCCGGAGAGGGAGGGAGTAATAAGCTGTGAAAGGGTTTTCTCTGTGAAAATGAAAGAGGAATGAAAGAGGGAGAGTGGCGCGAGTGGAGTGGCGTCAGTGAGATATTTTCACTCTTATTCAGCTTTCTTTTTGTTTTTCTTTTTGTGTTTTATTTTTGTATTTTATTCCATTGCTGTTAAATAATGGTAGTTGGGTTTTTATTTTTTCCTTATTTTTTATCTTGAACTTAGATGTGAGCTTCTAGGATCTCATTTTTATTTAAGACTTGATTCTAAAAAAATTTCTGATTTCTTGGGTTGACAATTTTTAAAAAAATGTTTCTTTTCCTTTGCTTCTTTCTATTTTATTTAAAATTTTTATTAACTCCTTTGACTAACATAGCCTTTAAAACTAGTTATTTTTAAAATTTTGAAAGTTCCTATATAACTAACCATACAAAATTGGAGTTAAAATCTCAAAGTTTCAAAATGAACACACATACACACACACATATAAAATTTACTCGAGTTTTATCTAGTATTCCACTTTTGTTTCCATTTTCAAGAGAATATAACTACAATTGTAGTAACAAAACAAGTCCCAAATTCAATTGAAATAAAAAAAAAAGGGACAAAATATGCTTTATTTACCTTAGTTCATTGTTTTTATTATAATATTAAAAAATCAAAAGACAACGTATATTCTTAAAATAATTTACGTTTAATTTGAGCTTTCCATCCTCATTTAATTAGCATTGAATAGAAAAATTTTAGTTAATATTTTTTAATTTTTTATTCATATATATTTTCAAAAATATTAAATAATATAAATTAAAAATTAAAAAAATAAAAGAAATTGCGACATATATCAATAAATATTTTACCGTGTCACCTATCTAATTGATAGCTAAATTCAAAATTGAATAAAATGACTAATTTTGGGATTAATGTAGGTTAAGTATGTAATTAGAAGATTTAGAAGTTAAAGTATTTATTTGTAACTAGTTAAAAGTTTAAAGAATGAGAATGCTCTTTTTTTCCCTCTAATTTATTAAAATATAGTAAAAAAAAATCAATAAAAATAGGATTGGTAAATAACGGCGGTTCTAAACCATGATAATTTACCTACAGGGGCCATTTCTTCCATTAAAATTATGGCGGTTATTTAAACTGCCGTAATTTACTGATCATTACGGCAGTAAACCACCGCAATATAACCGCCATTTCTCTCATTGAAATTATGGCGGTCAATAAAACCGCCATAATTTGCTGTATATTGTGGCGATTTTGAAGAACTGTTGTAATTGCATCGCCATATTTAACACTTTTTTTTGTAGTGTAACCATGGAGTTCTTTAGTGATGGGCTACCGAAAAGAAGATGCATATTGTTGGTATAGGTTGTACAAATCAATTCATATAAGCCATCCTTAACTATATAGTCCCATACCTACACAGTCTCAGGATCCCTATCATTTAGGTGTGTCATTAGTTCATTCATGTACCCCTCCGCTTAAAAGGCCTTGTGAGGAGCCGCTCCTTGTCCATACTTTCTTTGCACCGGCGATCACTCCTCGCCCTCATCCCCAGGCGTTACAGTGCCCAGGAAGCAACTTTATTGAGGAATGTTGCCATGGCTTGGTTTGTGGAGAAGGAAGTTAGGAAAATCACTACTCAGGCGAGCCAGGCCAATATGCAGCTTACTAAGGTTCAAGGGAAGCTGAGCAAGCTTGAAGAGCTACATGTAGTGGAGATGGCGAACGCTGTGGCCCATGAGAAAGTGTTAGAGGAGCGATTCCAGTCTGTGCCATCAAAGCTAGTTTTGGTGCATGGGAGGGAGAAAGAATTGAGTGAGGAGTTAAACAAGTATAAAGCCCAGTAAGAGAAGACCAAACAAGTTGTGCTGGACGACCTTGCTTGCCAATTGGCTGCGAGCTATGAGTGTGCTTGGAGCCATTTTAAGCACTTTATTTTGGGACTTAGAACTAGATTTTGATCAAGTTAGGCCTTGGCACAAATTGGTTGATGGTGCACTGCACCCGCCCTCCGATGATGATGATTATTCATGAGCCCAAGGCTTTTGTTTATTTGTGTTGGATTCTATGCTAGCACAAGCTTTTTGCGTGCGAGGGTGAGAATGGTTTGGTGAATGCTGGCCTTCACTTTGCTAGTGAACACAAGACTTGAATTCGGTGCCAATGGAGACCGAGGTTTACATTAGTCGTGAGGATGAGGCTTTATACCGGTGAAATCGGGCTTTGCATTGCTCATAATGACTAGGCCTTATGCTAGTGGAACTGGGCTTTGTGTTGCTTATGAAGATGAGGCTTTATATTGGTGGAGATTGGTCTTTCCATTGCTCATGAATGACATTCACTAGATAAAAGGTCCAACTGATGAGTTTCTTAAAGTTGAAAAATTGAATCAAAATAATGAATCTGAATATTCTCAAAGCCAGATTTATAATTACGGAATTGGGTGAATACAAGTTGACAAGCATAAATTCAACATAAATACATCTCAACTATAATACCTTATAAGCTTTATAGCATTCTAGGTTCGGGGTACAACCTTTCCATCTATCTTGCAGAGCCCGTAAGCGCCATTTCCTAGGCTTTCAATTACTCGAAAAGGTTTATCCCAATTTGGCCCAAACTTGCCCTTTGTTGGGTGTTTATCCGCTCAATGAAGAACAAGATCACCTTCATGGAACTGTCGTTTCACCACTTTCTTATTATAATGCTGAGCAATCTTTTTCTTGGTAGTCATAACTTTTATGTGAGCCACATCTTTTTCCTCCTCCAATATGTCAAGGTCAACCCTTCTATCTGAGTCATTCTGGTCTTCATCAAACATCTCTTCCCTAAAGGTTGGTATGCCCACTTCAACCGAAACGATAGCTTCTCCATCATAAGTTTGCCAGAATGGTGTTTCCTTTGTAGAAGATGATGGCATGATGTGATAAGCCCATAGTGCACTGTGGAGCTCTTCTGTCCATCTTCGTTTTTCCTGGTCTAGGTGTTTTTTAATACCTTGCAGATTGACCTTGTTTGCAGCCTCTACTTGGCCATTGCTCTGAGGGTGCTTTACTGATGTGAAGGTCTGCTTGATTCCTAGCCTTTCACAGAAGTCTTTAAAACCTTTGTCTACAAAATAGGTCCCATTGTCAGTCAAGATGGCATATGACAGACCATACTAGTAAATGTACAACCACCAAGTGAAAGTCCTTCACTTTTCTAGCTATTATAGTTGATAGGGGCTTAGCTTCGATCCATTTGGTGAAATATTCAATGGCTATAATAAGAAACTTTCATGGTCCTGTGGCTTGAAGGAGTAGCCCTAAAAGGTCCATCCCCCACTTATAGAAAGGCCAATGGATTTTCGAGCTATAGAATTCCTCTATAGATACAAGATACATTGAGGCACACCTTTAGCATTTGTTGTATTCGTGGACATACGTGGCATAGTCAGCCTTGAGGGTTGGCTAATAATAACCTGCTTTAAAAACCTTTCTAGGCCAAAGACCGAGCTCCTAAATAATGGCCACATATGCCCTCATGTACTCTGGCCATTGCATATAAGGCTTGGTTGGCTATTAAATACTTGGGCAATGGGAGGGAAAACCCTAGTTTGTACAATTGATCGTCAAACAAACAATAATACGGGATTAAGCTTTGAAGTTTTTGGTCATCATTATCATTGCTTATGAGCTCCCTTGTGGTAAGATATTTCTTAAAGGGAGTCATCCAAGAGCCTGGTGCCCCCGAGCCAACTGGAAGAGGTGAGTCAGAAACAGAAGGTTTGTCAATAGAGATGACCGTCAATGAGGGTATGGTTGATTCCTCTAGTGTTTCTTGGATGACTGACCAGTTATTTCATGGTTGCCGTGTGCTGGCCAGCTTGGATAGAAGATCTGCCCTAGAGTTCTGCTCTCTCGGGATATGCTTAATTATGAATCTAGGGAAGGACTTTGTCAATTCTTTCACTCAGCCCAAGTATTAAGCTAGGAGCCCATCTTTGGCAAAATATTCACCCTTGACCTGCACCATTATTAACCAAAATATATTTTGCCAAATAGATACACAGGTATATTAAGGAAATCATCTTATATTGAGATGGCCCTTGGTTGGGTAAATAACAACAATGTCTGAATGTAAATTGAACCAAAAGGCTAAACTTATCATAATAGAAAATAAATCATGGAGGAAAAGTGAAATTATCATTGCTCTGTGATGTTCCTAGCCGAGTTGGAATTTATACTTTCAATATACTTGGTTGGTGACTATTTGAGAGTCACTTTACGCAATGATAATGGAGGCTCATACTTCTTTGGCTAACTAAAGGCCTGCTAGTGGCACTTCATATTCTACATGGTTATTGCTGGCTTTGAAATCAAACTTTGGGGATTGCTCAATTGTCAGCTGATGTGGTCTTTCAAGAATAATGCCAACTTTGCTACCCCAGAGATTGGATGTAACACCTTAAAAATTATATAAAAATTTATCTGAATTTTTCTAGTTATAATTTCAAAAATCCTACAGACATAGAAATGATACGAACGATCCAATGAATCTGTAATAAAAAAAAGTGAATAGTAACTATTGCCCCGCAGGCCCGCCGGAATAGCCAAAACCCCAAGATTAGGGCCCGGAGATGCCTGAAACTGAGAAATTATAGGATTAAGGTTACAAATATTTAGGAATGAAGATTTTATACCTAGAAATAATTTTCGGGCAATAGTTGATTACTCGGGTATACTGTTTTACCTGTTTGGTAAAATTTCGGCGTACGATTTTTGACACCGAAAGAAAGTCAAACCTTTAGGATAAAGCTATCCTTTATAGCCAAATGTAAGGCTAAGATTTAATCTTGATTTATAAGATTAAATCCTAGCCATTTATCTTGCTTTCTTGTAGGAAAAGTTTGGTTTTATATTAAATAAACATCAAACCTAATATAATATCATAAAAGCCACAAATCCTTCTCCAAGAAGCCATCATTCTCGGCCATGTGAAGAGGAGAACAGCAGCCACCATATTCATCTTCTCCATAGCCCAAAACTTGATCCAAAACACTTGCCCAAAGTCACAAAAACCATAAACTCTCTTCACAAAACTTGTTCCACTCCTCAATATCTACCAAACTAATCGATTAGAATTTGAATCCATTAACTTTTCCTACTTTGAGAGCTCATTATCAGCTGTGTAAGGAAGGGTTTGGTGTGGGTTTGAAGGCTTGGAAGTGAAGAGAATCAATCTTGGAGCCAAGATCTTTAAAGCTTCAAAGTGTAGGGTTTTCTTTGTCCTTTTTCTATCAAAATTATTCTGAGAATTTTTTATATGTTTTATTCCGAAATTTCTAGTTATATTTGATGATAATATGTTGATATTGATGTGTTAATTTTGGTGGGGTGTTTGGATGAGGTTAAATAATGATTTTTATCAAAAGAAGTTTTGGCTAGGCTGCTGGATTTTCGGATTTCAACAGGACATGATTTGTTCATGAATTTTCTGGTCCAATTCTACTAATTTTTATGAGCTATAAAAATTAAATGTTCAAGATAATATCCCAAGAAAACTCTGAAAATTTTTGTGGTGCAGAATAAAGACTTTTACTTCCTGAGAAAAATCAAGGACTGATGTTGTAACTATGCTGCTTGAAATGTTGAATCTAAAGCTATGAATTTCTATAATTTTGTTATCATAGAAAATGATGGATTTTTCCTTTGAAATTTTTATAAGGAGTTGATAAAATCTTCAAATGTGACCATGATTTTTATTATGAATTGATTCCATCATTTGCTAGGGTTAAAAATTATGAGACTCTAGTTCTGAGCTGTGAAAAAGTGGTCTCTGACCACCAAACTTGTAAAATTTATTTAGCATGGTTAGAGAACTCTTTTTGCTCTGAAAGTTTTACAGGAGCTTGGGGACACGTTATGGTATCATAGGGAATTTTTATAGCCCTAGAATAGTTTGTTTGATGTGTAAATTAATTTGTGCTACCAAGTTATCAAATCTGCCTATGAGTTGTTTTGGTGCTGATGCAAGATATAGGTGACATAATGACATTTTGTTCAAGTCTATTGTATATGAAAGCATGCTAGTGACTTTAAGGATTGGTTTGAGGCACAATTGAATTCATATTGTGAATGAATGCCTATATATGTTTTACGCATGCGATTTGAAAAAAAGGAGTAAATGATACATTGAACTAAGTTCAATAGCAATAAGTAGAAATAGATGAGATCCTTTCAACTAATTGAGGACAAATAAGGTGATAAATGATCCTTTCGACTTGTCGAGGTCAAATTAAATGATCCTTTCGACTTTGTCAAGGGCAAATAGAGTGATATATGATCCTTTCGACTTTGTCGAAGGGAAATAGAGTGAGATGTGATCCTTTTGACTGTGTCAAGGGCAAATAGAGTGGGATATGATCCTTTTGAATTGTTAAGGGCAAATAAAGAGATATGAGATTCTCTTCGATTTATTAAGGGCAATTACAACTAAGTTCACTACATTTAGCATATGCTTGATCATGTTATATTTAAAAGTTTGACTAGAATGATTTACTATGTGTGCAAGCTTTATTATATATATGCATTAAGTGATTGATCATTAAAAGCTACCTACTTTGAAAGTATGATTTGGAACTCTAAAATTGAACCATTGTTATAAAATGCATGATCACTCTTTCTTAATAAACCGAAGTGGCTGGGATGATGAAGATGACATTATGATTTTGTAATTGGGGAGTTGCCCTACTGAGAATTTTATAATTCTCACCCCTATGTTTGTGTGTTACCGTGTCGTCTCCAGGTTGATCCAGAGGACAAGAAGGCTGTTGCATGAAAGAAATCTACTCTGCAATAGTTTAGTAAGGAAGACTTGTACTTGTTATAGTTAGTTTTAGGTAAATATATATTCTTGTACCTTTAAGAGACAACAGATGTACTGTAAAGCTCTTAGAAGAGCTTCCTTTTATATTTGACTTTGTATTTCAATAACTAATTTGTTTATTTTATATATATATATATGATAGAACCACGAATTAGTTACTACACAATTCAATTGATATTTGCTATAGTTATTCAAGAAAGGTCCGCTAGTTAATAAGTAACAACTCTCGAGTACGATTAAATGACTTAAGGATGGTGTTGCACTTAGGAGGATGTTACATTGGAGGCTTCATCAACTTATAGAACCCAAGTTTCACCAACAAGGCCATCTGGAGGCTGCTCAGTGTTACACCATTTCACTACAAAATCTTCTAGAAACTGAGACTTGATAGCTCTGGAAGAAAGGGTGTAGCTTTCTAGAAGAAATGATTAAAGCTAAGGCAAGCCATTCAAAATTTTGGTACCTTGTTTCTGGCCCTTGTGAAACTTTCCTCACGAAGTAAACTAGTCATTGCCCCTTCTCTTCTTCTATAACCAGGACACAACTGATGATTTTCTTTGAAATGGAAAAGTAAAGTAGTAAAGGCTCCTGGCATAGGTTTAGTCAGTATTGGAGGATGACTAGAAAAGTTTGATTTTCTGAAAGGTCATTTCATATTCATGGGTCCAAACAAATTTCTTTGCCTTCCATATGTATTCAAAGAATGGAGAAATTTTATCGCCCTACCTAAACAAAAAGCAAGACAGGGCATTTACTCTTCTAGCCAATTTTGGACTTCTTTAGCCGTGCCAAGGCTCTTCATATTCAACACTTCTTTACATTTGTCAGCGTTGATTTCAGTTCCTTTCATGGTGAGCATGTATCTGAGGATTGCTTGAACCTCGAACGTGCACATGCTTGGGTTGAAGTGTATGTTATGTGCTCTCCACTAAATGAAGATATCCTAAAGATCAGAACAATGGTCGCCTGTATTCATCGTTTTGACCACCATGTCATCAACATACACCTCGATGTTCCGACCTATTTGTCAGTCGAGCACTTTATTCATCAACCTTTGATAAGTCGCCCCCATATTCTTTAGGCCAAAAGGTATTACGTGGTAGTAGTAGGTCAGTCCATCGGTCATGAAGGCCATCTTCTCTTCATCCTTTGGGTGCATTTGGATCTAGTTGTACTTGAGTATGCATCCATGAAACTGAGCAAATGATAATCCCTGGTTGAATCCACAATCTTATCAATGCTTGGAAAAGAGTATGAGTCCTTAGGGCATGTAACACCCTAAAAATTATATAAAAATTAATTTGAGCTTTTCTAGTCATAATTTCAAAAATCCGATAAACATAGAAATAATGAGGATGATCCAATGGATCTGTAAAAAAAAAAAAAATCATGAATAGTACCCTTGCGGGCCCTGCAAGCCTTCCGGGACAGCCAAAACCTTATAATTAGAGCCCAGAGATGCCCAAAAATGAGAAATTATAGGATTAAGATTAGAAATGGGTAGGAATATACCTAGAATTAATTTTCAAGCAATATTTGATTACCCAGATACACTATTTTACCCGCTCGGTTAAATTACGGTGTGTAGTTTTTACATCGTATAAAGCTACCAGTGCAAGCTTAGGTGGGTGACAAGTGTGTGGCTTGAGATATGCCACACCATTGCACCTTTATGGCTAACCAATAGGAATTGTACAAAATTATCATAATTATCTTTAGGAAAAATCATTTTGTACTTAAAATCATTTTGCATTTTGCCCTAAACTCACAAGATCAATATCTTATCTTCCCCACCTTGACAACTTCGACCAAGAGGCTGAAAACACAGCCCCTCCATTGTTCTTCCTCTCAAACCTCCATTAAAAAGCTTCAAGCTCCAAAAACCCTAGCCCAAAGTTACTAAAACACCAAGCTTCCTTCACAAAACTTGTTCTACTCCTCATAATCTATCAAACTAACCGATTGGAATTTCATTTCCTCACAATTTCTCAAATTGATACCACATTAGCTGGCTATCTAAGGAGGGTTTGATGTTGATTTGGTGGCCTTGAAGTGAAGAGAAGTCAATTGGAACATCCTTTGAAGCTAGGAGCCCTAAATCTCCAAAAAGTAGGGTTTTTGATCCTCTTTTCCTTTCAAATCCATTTTTCTATTTTAACTACTGACTTGATTTGATATTCTTAGTTTTTATGGTTGATAATATGTTTATATTGATGTATGAATTTTAGTGGAGTGTTTGGATGATGTTAGAGAACCCATTTTGTCAAAACAAGTTTTGAATCATATGCTGAAATTCTCGGATTTGTACTGACAGGTTATGGTTCACGAATTTTATGATGCATTTTTAGATGTTTTTATCAGCTAGGAAAATTATATATTGAAACTAACATCCTAAGGCAAAGTGATGATTTTTCTTAGGTCTTAAAAATGACTTTTACTATTTTCTAAAAATGAAAAACCAAGGCTCTGGTTGAGTTGTTTGGACAGCCAATTCTAAAACACTGAAGTTTGCTAATTTTATTACCATAGCAAATGATTTATTTTTCCTTTGAAATTTTTAGAGTGTTACCAACATCTTGTGGTTTAACCTGATTTTTACTACGAATTTATTGAATCATTTGCTAGGGTTAAAAATCATGGAATTCTGGCTATTGGCTGTAAATAGGAGGTTTCTGACCTCCGAATTGTCTAATTTTGTTAACATGGTTAGAGAACTCATTTTTCTCTGAAATTTTTACAGGACCTTATGGACACATTGAGGTGTCATGGATAATTTTTTTGGCTTTGAAATTGAATGTTTGATGTGCACATAAATTTGTGCTATAATGGTGTGAAATCTATCCATATGATGTATCTAGGCTAAGGCCTTATATTGGTAACATAATGACATTTGGTTCAAGTATGATATATATGAATGCATGCTAGTGCCTTTGAGGATTGGTTGAGGCTTGATTGGAATGATATCATGAATGAATGCCTACATGTGCTTTATGCATGCATTCAGAAAAGAAAAGTGAATGAGGCATATATATCATAAGAAAAAGAATGTATAAATTTCACTCGTGCATGTTGTGACATAAGAGAAAACAGAAATAAGACTTAAGTTGAATAAGGGGAAGGCAAAAGAGGAACTTCCCTAGTGTGCATATTGTGACATAGAAGAAAACAGAAACAAGACTTAGGTGTAATTAAGGGGAAGGCAAAAAGAGGAACTTCCCCCAAGATATTATGAGTCGATAGACGTATCAGCTAGGAATAGAACTGTGTGTGATTTGGAAATGGAATAAAATAAAGTATGATGATCACGTATAGGAATGAGCTCACTCCTGATAAGCAGTCTATTTCCCATTGTGGTGTTGTCCATGGTAGATACCTTTTGGTATAAATTACCTATTGTGGCATTGTTCATAGCAGATACCCATTGGGTATAAGCTAAGTCTTTCCTATGTCAATGATAATAGAAAAACGTACTGAATTGAGTGTTGCAGTATGATATGAACTAAGTCTTTCCTATGTTGATAAAAAGAGAAAAATGCACTGAGTTAAGTTTTGTGGCCATAAACAGTAGTAGGCCCTTGAAGACAATTTCATTGTAATTGAATTATGCATGATTATATCATATTGAGTTATGTTGTTTTAACATTATTTCATATGATCTTGAACTTGATATTACCTGTGCATTAAGTGATTGGTCATTAAAAGCTACTTACTTCGGAAGTACGATTTAGAACTCTAAAATTGAACTATCGTTATGAAATGCATGATCACTTTTTCCTAATAAACCGAAGTGGCTGGGACGATGACATTATGATTGTGTAATTGGGGAATTGCCCTAATGAGAATTGTATAATTCTCACCCCTACTTGTTTGTATTCTCGTGTCGTCTCTAGGTTGATTTAAAGAACTATGGGCTGTTACACCAAAAGAAGTCGGATTTGCAGTAGTCGGGTGTCTGAGATTGTATCATATGTACTTAGATGTATGTATAAGTGTGTAAATTTAACAGAGAACATATGTGTATTAAAGCTCATAGAAGAGCTTCCTTATGTAATTAACCTTATATTAAATAAATGTTTTGTATCTTTGCTATATATTTTGATCGAATTACGCTAGATATTACACGAACTCATCGAATTTACTAGAGTTAATTAAGAAAGGTCCATTATATTATAAGTAATAACTATCGAGTATGATATTATGACTTAAGAATGATGTTGTACCCGGGAGGGTGTTCAGGGCATGCCTTGTTTGAATCAGTAAAGTCTACACACATCCACCATGATCTTTTATTCTTCTTTTTGACCAACACAACATTGAATAAACAGGTTGTATATTGAATCTCTCTAATAATGCCTACTTTCAACAAATTTTCCATTTATGCTTTCACTACTTTTTTTCTTTAGTCAGCTTCTTCTTACACTAGGTGATCGGCTTAAAGCCTGGCACTATCCCTAGGGTTTATCCCTAGCATGTTTGCTGGGACCCAGGAAAATAGGTCAAAATAGTGTCAGAGTAGCCCAATTAATTTTGCCTTCAATTCACTCGGAAGGTTTGATCCAATCATCACATATCCATTACATCTTTCACATATATTGACTTTTTCAAATTCTCCTTCTAGTCATAGCCTTACCTCTTAGAAGTCTTCCCATGGATCCAACTCTGTCATATTAACATATGAACAAACTGGAGCATTTTTTTCTCTTTTTCCTAGGAGATGATAGTGCCAGTCACTCTTGAATCATTGCTGACTTCTTATGGATATGCAGGCAATCCACATAGCACTGTCTTGCCTCTTTTTTATTGGCATGAACCACGTCGATGCTAGCCGAGAAAGGAAACTTCATGGTTAAATAGGGAGTGGAGACTCTGGCACCTAGTTTGTTGATATAAGGTTTACCGATTATGATGTTGTATGGGCTCTACTTGTCAATAATGAAATATTTCATTAGTATGGTCTTCATGCCCCTAAAAGTCATAAGTAGCTTTGCACAAGCCCAGGGGATCACCTATTCTCCTGTGAAGCCAACAAGCTTGCCTTGGAAGGCTGAAATGTTTTGCCTTGGCAAACCTAACTTTAGGAAAATATCGATGAAAATAATATCTGTTGAGCTCCCCTGATCAATCATAACTCGTCTCATTTCAAAATTGGCCATGATGACCCATATCAACATTGGGTCGTTGTGGTTTAGCTCCGAACCTAGGAAATCCTTTGCTGAGAAAGTGATAAGAATGCTTGGAGCTTCTTGCCTGGGAAGATATTGTCCAATGTTAATTATGGTTTGGAAAGACTGGAGATGTTTCCACCAGGCCGACTCTGTAGTACCACCCCTAGCAAATCCCCCTACAATTGTGTTGATCACCCCTCTAATTAGCTGGCCTATGTGCTGCTCTGGGTCTTTTCTTGGGAAGTCCTTGGTTGATCAGGCTTGGGTTCAGAATGACGTTTGTTACTTCTTAGTAACGCGAGAAATACCTATTCAATCTTCCATTTTTGGCCAAGGTCCTTAGGAGATCTCTTAGTGAGGTGTATTCTTTGGTCGTGTGACTTATTGCTTGGTGGTAATCGTACTTCTTTTATCAATCAACATAGTGAAGCTGGTATCTTGGTGGTTCTAGGAGAGACATTAGCCTAACATTATAGACATCTCTGAGTCCCATATCCTTCAAGGCACTAAAATCGGTATACTTGGTGTAAGCTGGTCATGGGATCTGACTATTGAAATACCTATTCCTATTAGGTTGCTGAATGGTAGGGTTTCTATGATGCCCTTCACGAGGCTAGGTTGGGTTGGTTCCTTAGCCACTGGTAGGGATATATGAGAATTCCACTTAGGATGGTCCTTGTTCTTTTTATGGTTCTTAGCTCCCTTCTATGCTCAGATGTATCTGGGTACCCTACTTTGCAACTCTTCTAGACTTTGGACCGAGTTGATGTCCAAAGACTCCACAAATGGTCTGAGCTTTAATGCCCCCACAAAATCCTACATTGAAATCTTCTGGTCAAGGTCTATGATCTAGGCAGTCTCCTTGTTAAATTGTTCCATGAAATCTTTCAAGGACTCAGCTTCTCCCTGCACCAAGCCATAAAGATTTTCAATTGTCTTCTAGTTAACCTTGCTTATCATGAAGTGATTTAGAAAGCGGTCGATCAACTCATTGAAACTAGTGATAGACCGTGGGGGAGGGATACAAACCATTGCTGGGTAGCATCCTATAAGGTCGATAGGAAAGCCTTGCAGTGAAGAAGGTTTGAGTCACCGCATATTAGCATCGTATTCTTAAAAGGATCCACATGGCTTTAAGGATTCGATGATTCGTCATCGGGTTGGGGTTGGAGGATGGTAAGAGGGTGAAACAAGCTCTGTCATGATGAATTCCGTGAATGGGTGTCTAGGGTGGTTACGGTTAGGCCCACAGTTAGTTGTTTGGTAGCTAGGATGGTTATAGGGAAGAGTTTCAGCTTGATAGGCATAACGGCCCGTTGATTAAGTAAAATTATGGATTGGGGAACTCACCCATGACAATTGAGACTCTAAGTGGTTGAGTGAGAGTTGATGTTCTTCCTAGCAACGGGATGATTATTGGTTAATGTTGTTAATTTGCTGCTGCATATCATGAATGGTTTTCATGATCTGCTCAACAAATGGAAGGGTATGTTGTTGGTGTTGGTATTGAGATTAGTGTTATGGCCAGATTCCTCATTGGTTGGATTTGCCTAGTTACGGTGGCTAGGTTTGTGGGCACTCCCCCTTACCATGCATATTGACCATCATTAGAGGTGAAGGGCATGCATTTTGGGGAGTTTCAAGAAAGTAGGAGAGGTGTTACCTTTCCCTATATAGATAGCACCAAAACGTTTTTGTCTAGCTCTTTGGTAGAGGTAGGGGTATGTCTGTATGTAGGCTTCAAATGAATTGTCTTCCTCTTCCTCTTTCTCTGGGTTCAACCTGTATTGCTAGCTGGCTAGCTGTTGACCTTTATTAACATCTTTGACCATTTCAATATTCAAAGGCTAACCCTTTTATTCTTTTGGAATAATGGAGCTCTTAATATAGATGTGCCAAGGGACCCAATGTAACGCCCCGATCCTCTGTTAGAGTGAAAATGACCAAAATGTTTTTGAGATCATTTTCAGCCCGAAACTCGAGGGAAGTTGGCTCGACAATCCTCGAGGGGAAAAATCAATGTTGGAAGGCGATTAGTTGACTTGTGTATCTTCCGGGGATCGAAAATCTCGTTTTTCGAGTTTTCAGGCCAAAATGACCAAAATAACCCAGTGGTGTTTGACCCGATTGCAAGTGCTGGATGAACCCAAAACTTCTCCAGATGGTTTTGAAAGGCGTTTTTATGTATCCTATGACCTCAGTTTTTGTCTCGGTGGTCCCGAGCGAAATTTGTGCAAAATTACGATTTTGCCCCTAGTTTTGTGATTTCAAGCTTAATCATGTGATTAAGCAAACCTAAGCAATATTAGGCTCTAATCAAAGATTAATTAATTTCCATAATTAATCTAGAGTCAAAATAATTTATTAAAGTTGATTAGAACCTAAGAATGCTTAATTTAAACTCAAATCTTATTTTAAATTCAAGATTCCTAGTCATGGAATCTTGAATATTGTTTTCTCTTTCCAATTCCTTAAATCATGGAAATTTGTCTACCTTGTTTACTCATAAATGAATTTTAAACTCTCTAAATATGTATGAGCACTCCTTAACCTTGTCATAAAATTCCTAAACCTCATTCTTAGTTACCTAAACTTGTGCTTAATGATTCCTAACCTTATACCTAAACTAATACACATCTAAACATATCATTAACACACAATTACATGGACAAATCTCACTCCCCTTTGGCTGTTCAAGTCTGGCTGAACCCATACACCTTTTATTTCCATCACATGCTCAAATTTTCACACTCCAAAGACTATGCTTTCACCTTACATACACCATACCTTGTCTTACTAACACCATGCTTTCATCCATGCTCCACATGATCACTTCTAGAAGACTTTTTCCCTCCCATTTTTCTGCCCAAAGCCGTCAACCCCTCCATGCCTTTCTAGATGATTTATTTCAATTTCAAACAAAAAGAAATCACCATACTTTGAGCCATACCTTGCACCATGTCTTCCATACTTCAAACCATGCTTGAATGACCACATTGTAAGAGATATTTTCTCCCCAAAGCCATGTGAACCACACGGTTTCTTTCCCTCCTCCATGAGCTCTCATTTGTTTCATTTTTCTATAAATACCTTGCTTACTTGAGCTTGGAAACACTTTAGATCATTTACGAAGTTTTAGTTTTCAAGCTTTCTTGAGTTCTTTCTTTTTCTCTCAAGCATTCTAAGAGCTTTTTTTTTCCTCTTCATCGTTTTCATTTTCATCTTCTTCATCCTCTCTTCACATCATCTCCTCACAACCTCAATCCACCACCTCATAACCTTGAATCACCTTCTAAGCACCCAAACACTCAACCTCAAACACTAAACCACCAAGAACACATCTGCTTCCCCTCCACTCCTTCAAGGCCGAAGCCATCATAGCATCCTAGGAAGATTTTCTCATCTCATTTCTTTTCAAAAGTTCAAGCTTTCATCTTCACCACTTCGTAGGAGTTGTTTCTCAAACTTTGCTTTTACTCAAAATGTGTTTTTGCTTAGGCTTTCTCTTGGTTCCTTTTTGAACTTTCCTTTGTCTTTTTTTTTTTTTTTTTTCATTTTGGCCATGAGGCCTTGTTCATGAGCATGATAGCTTGATGATGAGAGTTTCTAGATGATGACCTTGTGTTCATCTCAAAGAAACCTCTAAAGCTTGAGTTTTGTTCTTGATCTAGCAAAGTTTTGGTTTTCCTTCCTTTTTCTTTTCCTCTATGATTTCGGCCTCCATAGATTTCCTTTAAAGGTTTTGTTAAAAATATTAGAGTATCTCTATATTTATGTTGTATCAAGAAATAATGTTGTCTTGGTTTCCTTTTCCTTAAGGTTTTGTTTCCTTTTAAAAGTTTACTTCTTTTCAGCTTGATGATGATGTTCAAGAATCATGTAGTTCCTTTGAGAACTTGGTTCAAGAACTCTAAAGCTCTCTTTGTTAATGAGATAAGTGTTGGGTTATGATGGATTTTAAAGCCTTGTAAGAGCTCTAGCTAAGATTAAAACGAATCTTGCATTCATGTTTATGTTTATGCTTTACATATCATGTTTATTTTCCTTGCTATCACTAAATACCAAGAATCTTAACTGTGCTTTTCGATTGTGGCCCTACCCATTCTTTTGTTTCATATGCTAGTCTCGAGTCTTTGAATTTGTGAATTTCTAAGCTTCTTTTTTATCTCATTGTTGCTACTCCCACAAATCGCCCTGTTAATACTTGCAAATGTTGTTTAAATTGTCATCTTGTTGTAGAAGATAGATATTTTATCATAGATTTAATTTGCTTACCCCTTAAGGACATAGATGTAATTCTGGGCATGGATTGGCTTCACGTCAACCATGTATTGTTAGACTGTGGAACTCAAACTGTTGTTTTTCCTTTTTCTCCCAGTAACATTAGTCAACCCTTAAGATTGTACCTAAACTCCATAGAGGTCTTTTGTAGTGGGAAGAAAACTAAGATATATGTTCTCCTAGCCGCCTATGATGTAGACTTCAAGCAAAACCTAGGTGATATACCTGTGGTGAGAGACTATCGCAAGGTGTTTCCTGATGAAATACCTGAGTTCCCTCCCAAGAGAGAAGTAGAGTTTTCCATAGAGCTGGTTCCTGGAATGGGACCTATTTCTATAGCCCCATATCGGATGTCACCCTTAGAGCTAGCTGAGTTGAAAACCCAGTTAGAAGAGCTGTTGAAGAAGAGTTTTATAAGGTTGAGTGCTTCGCCTTGGGGGGCTCTGGTCTTATTTGTAAAGAAGAAGGATGGAAGTATGAGATTGTGTATAGACTATAGGCAGTTGAACTAAGTAACCGTGAAAACAAATACCCGTTGCCTAGGATTGATGATCTTGTGGACCAGTTGAAAGGAGCCGTAGTGTTTTCTAAGATCCACTTGAGGTTAGGATACCATCAGATTAGGGTTAGAGATCAAGACCTTCCTAAAACTGCCTTTAGAACTCAGTATGGACACTTTGAGTTCAATGTGATGTCATTTGGTTTGACGAATGCTCCCACAGTTTTTATGGATTACATGAATAGGATCTTTAGACCCTATTTAGATCAGTTCGTGGTTGTGTTCATAGATGATATTCTCATCTATTCGAAAATCCACGAGGAGCATGAGCATCATTTAAGGTTAGTTTTAGAGATTTTGAAGGAGAAGAAGTTGTACGCTAAGCTCTCTAAATGTGAATTTTGGTTGGATGAGGTGAAATTCTTAGAACATGTTATGTCAAAAGGTGGCACAGTTATCGACCCTAGTAAGATTGAGGCTGTGATGAATTGGGAGAGACCAACCTTTGTAACCGAGATAAGAAGCTTTTTGGGTTTAGCTGGCTATTACCGTAGGTTTATTAAGGGATTTTCATAGTTAGCCTTACCTTTAACCAAGCTCACTAGGATGAACACCCCATTTGAGTGGAATCCCAAGTGTGAGAAGAGTTTCCTAGAGCTTAAGAAGAAGCTCACCTCAACCCCAGTTTTGGTTTTACCTGATCCCAATGTACTCTTCGAGGTATATTGTGATGCATCGGGCAAAGGTTTAGGTTGTGTGTTGATGTAAAATCGACAAGTGGTAGCCTATGCATCCAGACAACTCAAGCCTCACGAGGTAACCTACCCCACCCATGACCTAGAGTTAGCAGCCATCGTGTTTGCCCTAAAGATGTGGAGACACCATTTATATGGTGTTAAGTTCGAAGTTTTCTCCGATCATAAGAGTCTCATACATCTCTTTGATCAGAAGAAGTTAAATATGAGGCAAATGAGGTGGACAGAGTTCTTAAAAGATTATGATTTCGGCTTAAGTTACCGCCCCTGCAAGGCTAATGTAGTCGCCGATGCCTTGAGTCGAAAGTCATTGCATCTGTCTTGTATGATGGTTAATGAAGTTGGGTTAATAGAGAAGTTTAGAGATACGAATTTAGGGATGTCAGCGACCAATAGTGGAATAGTGATGTGTCATCTCACTGTGACCAATGGGTTTAAGCAAAGGATTATGCTAGCACAAAGAGAGAATGAGGAGTTTATGGAGACCATAGAGGCAGTTAAGCCCAAAAAGTTGAAGGGTTTTGTGCAATGCCCCGATTGGTTGTGGAGGTTTGAAGAGTAAATCTGTGTGCCATGAGATGGTGACCTTCGAGAGAAGATCTTGGAGGAGGCTTACAAAAGCCACTTCGCCATTCATCCCGGTACTACCAAGATGTACCAAGATTTGAAGAAGATGTTTTGGTGGCCCGGATTGAAGAAGGATGTGGTTGCTTGGGTGAGTAAGTGCCTGGTCTGCCAAAAGGTTAAGATCGAGCACAAAAAACCTTCATATTGCAACCCCTGTCAATCCCTGAGTGGAAGTGGGAGAGTATATCGATGAATTTCGTAATAGGATTGCCAAGGACCCAAGCTGGCCATGATGCCGTATGGGTAATCGTGGACCGACTGACCAAGTCAGCTCACTTTCTACCTATTTGAGTCACATACTCGTTGGATAAATTGGCTCGGCTTTACATCCAAGAGATTGTAAGGTTACATGGAGTGCCGTCGACGATAATCTTGGATCGAAATTCACAGTTCATGTCACATTTTAGGGGAGCCTTTCAAAAGGCGTTTAGTTCAAAGTTGTGCTTAAGCACTGCTTACCACCCTCAAACAGATGGCCAATCTGAGAGAACCATCAAAACCCTAGAAGATATGTTAAGAGCTTGTGTTTTGGACCAGAAAGGAAGTTGGGATAAGTACATGCCACTAATCAAGTTTGCGTATAACAACAGTTATCATGCGAGCATCAGTATTGCACCGTACGAAGTGCTGCATGGGAGGAAGTGCCAATCACCTTTGTGTTGGTATGAGCCCAAAGAACAAAGTGTTTTGGGACCCGATGTAGTGAGGGAAACAACGGAGCAAATCAAGAGAATTAAGGATAGAATCTTGGCTGTTCAAAGTTGACAGAAAAGCTATGCGGATAAAAGGCACAAGCCCTTGGAATTCCAAGAGGGCGAACATGTATTTCTCAGAATCACTCCCACTACAGGAATAGGAAGAACCATGAAAGTCAAAAAGTTGAGTCCCCGATTTCTTGGTCCTTTTGAAATTCTTCAGAGAATCGGATCGGTAGCTTACAAAATAGCCCTGCCACCTAATCTTTCAAATCTCCATGATGTCTTTCATGTCTCCCAATTGCATAAATATGAGTCCAACCCTAGCCATGTCTTAGAGCCAGAACACATATAGTTAAGGGGGGACCTGACGTTTAATCTATCGCCTACGAGGATTGCGGATCAAGGCGTCAAGCAGTTGAGGAACAAGTCTATTCCTTTGGTGAAGGTTGCGTGGGGACGAGGCAACACCGAGGAGTTCACGTGGGAGCTTGAATCCGAGATGAGGTTGAAGTATCCCGAGCTATTCTAAGGTACGAATTTCGAGGGCGAAATTCTTTTTAAGGAGGGGAGTAACCTAACGCCCCGATCTTTTATTAGAGTGAAAATGACCAAAATGCCCCTGAGGTCATTTTCAGCCCGGAACTCGAGGGAAGCCAGCCCAGCAATCCTCGAGAGGCAAACTCAATGTTGGAAGGGGATTAGTTGACTTGCGTATCTTCTCGGGATCAAAAATCTCGTTTTTCGAGTTTTCGGGTCAAAATGACCAAAATACCCTTGTGGTGTGTTGACTAGATTGCAAGTGCCGGATGAACCCAAAACTTCTCCAAATGGTTTTAAAAGGTGTTTTTATGTATTCTGTGACCTCAGTTTTAGTCCCGGTGGTCCCGGGCATAATTTGTGCAAAATTACGGTTTTGCCCCTAGTTTTGTGTTTTCAAGTTTAATCATGTGATTAAACAAACCTAAGCATTATTAGGCTCTAATCGAAGAGTAATTAATTTCCATAATTAATCTAGAGTCAAAATAATTTATTAAAGTTGATTAGAACCTAAGAATGCTTAATTTAAACTCAAATCTTATTTTAAATTCAAGATTCCTAGTCATGGAATCTTAAATAGTGTTTTCTCTTTCTAATTCCTTAAATCATGGAAATTTGTCTACCTTGTTTACTCATAAATGAATTTTAAACTCTCTAAATTTGTATGAGCACTCCTTAACCTTGTTATAAAATTCCTAAACCTCACTCTTAATTACTTAAACTTGTGCTTATTGATTCCTAACCTTGTACCTAAACTCATACACATCTAAACCTATCATTAACACACAATTATATGGACAAATCTCTCTCCCCCTTGGCTGTTCAAGTCTGGCCAAACCCATACCCTTTTTATTTCCATCACATACTCAAATTTTCACACTCCAAAGACCATGCTTTCATCCATGCTCCACATGATCACTTCTAGAAGACTTTTTCCCTCCCATTTTTTTGCCCAAAACCGTCAGCCCCTCCATGCCCTTCTAGATGATTTATTTAAATTTCAAACCAAGAGAAATCACCATACTTTGAGCCATACCTTGCACCATGTCTTCTATACTTCAAACCATGCTTGAATGACCATATTGTAAGAGATATTTTCTCCCCAAAGCCATGTCAACCACATGGTTTCTTTCCCTCCTCCATGAGCTCTCATTTGTTTCATTTTTCTATAAATACCTTGCTTACTTCAGCTTGGAAACACTTTAGATCATTTGTAAAGTTTTAGATTTCAAGCTTTCTTGAGTTCTTTCTTTTTCTCTCAAGCATTGTAAGAGCTTTTTTTTTTCCTCTTCATCTTTTTCATTTTTATCCTCTCTTCACATCATCTCCTCACAACCTCAATCCACCACCTCATAACCTTGAATCACCTTCTAAGCACCCAAACACTCAACCTCAAACACTAAACCACCAAGAACACATCTACTTCCCCTCCACTCCCTCAAGGTTGAAGCCATCATAGCCTCTTAGGAAGAGTTGCTCATCTCATTTCTTTTCAAAAGTTCAAGCTTTCATCTTCATCACTTCGTAGGAGTTGTTTTTCAAACTTTGCTTTTACTCAAAATGTGTTTTTGCGTAGGCTTTCTCTTGGTTCCTTTTTGAACTTTCCTTTGTCTTCTTTTCTTTTTTTTTTTTCATTTTGGCCATGAGGCCTTGTTCATGAGCATGATAGCTTGATGATGAGAGTTTCTAGATGATGACCTTGTGTTCATCTCAAAGAAACCTCTACAGCTTGAGTTTTGTTCTTAATCTAGCAAAGTTTTGGTTTTCCTTCCTTTTTCTTTTTCTCTATGATTTCGGCCTCCATAGATTTCCTTTAAAGGTTTTGTTAAAAATATTAGAGTATCTCTATATTTATGTTGTATCAAGAAATAATGTTGTCTTGGTTTCCTTTTCCTTAAGGTTTTGTTTCCTTTTAAAAGTTTACTTCTTTTCAGCTTGATGATGATGTTCAAGAATCATGTAGTTCCTTTGAGAACTTGGTTCAAGAACTCTAAAGCTCTCTTTGTTGATGAGATAAGTGTTGGGTTATAATGGATTTTAAAGCCTTGTAAGAGCTCTAGCTGAGATTAAAATGAATCTTGCATTCATGTTTATGTTTATGCTTTGCATATCATGTTTATTTTCCTTGCTATCACTAAATACCAAGAATAATAATTGAACTTGCATTATCATATTTATATTTCAAGTTTTGCATTATCATGTTTATATTTTCAAGTCCTTACTTAAATACTAAAGATAATAACAAGTTGCATCTCATATTTATTTTTGTGCTCTCACTTTATTTTCTAATGAAAGATAAAATAAGTGCATAAGCATGTTTAAGTTTATGTCATCAGCTAAGAGAACCTAGAGCTCTAAGACTTGCCCATTATTATCTCAAACAAAGGCTTGAAATAATATGTTTTTTTAGCTCCTATGATTTCGGCCTTGAGTGGTTTGAGTACTTTCAAATATTAAAATCTATGTTTCATAATCTTCTAAGTTCATATGAGCTTAAGAGATGTTTTGAACAAAGTTCTATGATTTTAAAACCTTTATGACTCATTCAAAAATAGCTACTGCCTTGGGAAGTATTTTGATGATTTTAATGAGATAAAAATGTTTACTAATGAGTTTTGATAATTTTAAAAAGGTTCCAAGAAAAACTAGCAATTTATGTGTCTTGAAAATCAAGTTTTATGCTTGTCTGATGGAGATAATTTTGGTTCTACCTTGCTTGCTATGCTCACTGTTTTATGCTATTTTGATGATGATAATATGAGTATGTTCATGTATGTTTGATGCAAAAATTAATATGTGAAAGCTAAGAGAAGTTAGTAACTAGAAGAGAATTAATTTGAGACTTTTAGATCCCTTAGTAATGGATTTTCTGGATTTTGTCCAACAAGGTTTAGAATTGAAAATCATGGTTCATTGTAACACCCTAATTTTTAACCCAACTTTTTAGAACACATTAGGTTAATCATTAGGTTATTACCTCTTAGTCTCATCATTTTATTAAAATACTTAGCGGAAATTACAGGTAAATTTTTTTTTTTGAAAACATAAATCAAAGTGAGAGCCGCGAACTTAACTAGTCAAACGACAGAAATGTAAAGCACGCGTAACAATCATTAGAAATCATAGAGTAAAGCATATATCCAAAGAACAACAATCATGATAACAAAGGAAACATTTCATTAATAACATAATTAGAGTACATAAGTAGTCATACCCTCATGGAGATGGGCAGAGCTTGTAATACAACGGAAATAAAACACAACATAAAACAAGAAAGCAGAAAGAAATCGTAACTACCCGAGTGCACCTATGGTGAATAACCTCAAAGACAAAAGAAGGTTTATCCACTCTACATTTATTGTGTGCACTAAGCCTCCCCTACGATGTCAACTACTGGAATCCGGGAAACGGTGGAGTGTAACCAATCCATGGATGCAGGGCAGCATGAGTGGGAACACGTGAAGACTGAGCGTGAGCTCCTCGATAGGGGTGCCTCTCGGCTCGCCTAGCCAGCCTCAGCTGTGTAACAGTCTCCTCGTTCTCGCCTCGCATGAACTAAGGTGTAGGAGTAGAACTCTCGCTATACATGTGCATCGGCGGGTCCTCGGATGGGTTGTCCTCCGAACTCGGGGATTGAGGCACGTAGTCCTGGAAGTCTCGAGGCATCGAACCACCAGTATACATCTGCAGAATCCTCTCGACTCGCATCCGGGTGCGCTCAAAAGCCATCGCATCATTGTAAGGTGACATCGGGGAGAAACGGTAGCTTTGTACAGGATGTGCAAATGGGCGTCCAATGAACATGAAAAATCGCACGGTACACTGCCCCTCAAAATGATATGACCCGTGGTCCGGGTCATAGTGAACCTCCCAAGTAGGTGTGTCAACGAAGACCACGAACGTCACCATCGCTCTCTGAAGATGTGATGGGAGAAATAAGAGAGAGGAGTGAGAATTCTTGCTAAAGAATCTCAGTAAGAGTCTCTTATCCTAGGGTTACATTGTTCACATCCTCAGGAACCTTGGGTTTAATTATAAAACAGTGATCATGCATATAAGATTCAATTTAGGGTTTTCCAAACTAATTATCCAAGGTCCATTCCTTTTAGCATGCATCTTGATGTTATGAATGCAACAGGTTATATCATGGATGCATGTCAATACTTGAGCATATACAACAACACATCAAAGCATGTAAGCATAAACCATGTGGCATAAGGGCATATACTTTCAAGTGAATCATTTCTCAACTTTGTGACATCAATCATGGTAGTTTAGCATAATAAGCCACCCTAAAATAACTAGGTTATGAGCTCATACCTCAGCTAGTCGTCACTAGCTCTTACTTATTATCTGAATAAGCGAAACATAATAAAATAATCCCGACTCGCAAGTACGGGTAGGGGGCAGGGGGCAGGGGGCAGGGATCACCTCTCTTAGGATGTACCCTCTTTGAAACGCTTTGCGGGCATTAAGCCACAGCAATTTGTCCGCTTTGGTAGGCTGCATCTACTCATACCCTCACGGATTTGTCTCCCCTAGGGGTGCTCGGCCGAACCGGGGTCACCTAAGGATTTCAACTCATATGGTACTCATAAACATTTCTTTCAACCCTTTAAGGTTTGATGGAAATTCGGCAGCATAACAGCTGTTAAACCGAATTTCCTTCAAACTTATGCCACAAGTGAATCACACAATCATATTCTCATAAACTCTCATGCTATGATAAACTTTAACATTTTCATCCATAATTTTCTCATGCATCAACCACATCTCATCATATCATTGCATCATATAACACATCATAGCATAAACAACTTCTTAGTGTCTTATGCACGGACCCTTAAGATCCTTAACTCACTTTCTAAGTTATAAATCATCAAACCTAATCTCTCGGGAACTTATAAGGTTATAACTAAGTATTTCTCACCTCACACTATGGTCAAGAACATCTCTAAACCTCAAGGATGCAGAATTCATAATCCTAATTTTACGGGTACCTAGGAGTCATAACAATGACCCTTTCTAAGTTTAGTTTGTTTCTAAGGCATCAAGATCAAGTCCTAAACCATTTATGAGTCATTCCTACACATTTAAACTAATTTAAAACCATGATTTGCATTACTAAACCTTGCTGGACAGAATCCAGAAAATTCAAACATTAAGGGATCTAAAACTCTCAAATTAATTCTTTTCTAGTTTATAACTTCTCTTATCTTTCACATATGAGTTTTAACATTAATTATACTCAAACATAAGCATATTATCATCATTAAAACAGCTCGTACAGTGGTCATACAAGGCAAGGCAGAACCGAAACCAACTTCTCCATACAAAGGCATCAAACACAATTTCTAAAGCACATAAAATACTAGTTTCTCTTGGAATCTTTTTAAAACTTTCAAAACTCATTTATAAACATTTTTAATATCTAAAATCATCCAAATACTTGAGAGGGCAGTAGCTAAATAAATTTTATCTCAACAGGTCTTAAATTCGTAAAACTTAGTTCTATATATTCCTTTAACTCATAAGAGCTTAGAAAAATTATAAAACATAGTTTTCAATACTTGGAAACAAATAAACTCTTAGGGGCCGAAAACATAAGCTAGAGGAATAAACATTTCCAACCTTTGTTTGAGACAACAATGGGCAAGTCTTTGAGCTCTAGGTTCATTTAAGTGATGACATAAAGATAAATATGCTTATGCACTTGTTTTAGCTTTCATTAGAAAGCAAAGTGAGAGCATAAAATAAAAATGAGATGCAACTTATTATTGTCTTTGATATTATGTGAGAACTTGAAACATAAACATGATAATGCATAGCTTGAAATATAAATATGATAATGCAAGTTCATTCATTATCTTGATACTTAGTGATAGCAAGGAAAGTAAATATGATGTGCAAAGCATAAAAGTAAACATGATGCAAGGTTCATTTTAAGGTTGGCTCGAGCTCATACAAGACTTTAACATATAACAACCCAAAACTCATCTCATCACAAAGAGAGCTTTAGAGTTCTTGAACTAAGTTCTCAAAGGAACTATGAGGTTCTTGAACATCATCATCAAGCTCAAAATAAATAAACTTTCAAAACAAAACAAAACCTCAAAGATCAAGGATCCAAAATCAAAATATTGTAGAAAAGGAAACAAGAAAACCGAAACCAAAAATAGCAAGGGAAGTAAAGGTATTCTTGAGTAAAAATCATCTTGAGTTGGTAAATAAAGTTGAAACTCAAAGAAAGCAAAAACTCAAGCTCTAGAGGTTCCTTTGAGATGAACACATAGTCATCATGTAGGAGCTCTCATCATTGAGCTATCATGTACTCCTCAAGGCCAAGAGGCCGAAACATCAAAGAAAGAAAAACAGAGAAAGATTCAAAAAGAAAATCCAAGAGAAAGCTAGAGAAAAACTCATTTCAAGAAAACAAAGTTTAGAAAACACTCCTACCTAGAGTGAAGTTAAAAGTTTTGATCTTTGAAAAGGAAATAAGATGAAGAGCTCCTCCTTGAGTGTGGGTAGTGATTCAGCCAAGGGGATGTGAAGAGGTTGGAGTTGTGTTTCAAGTGAGGTTGTGTTTGAGTTGAGGTGTTTGAGAGGTTTGATGGTGGTTCAAAGCTTTGGGGTGGTGTTTGAAGGTTAAGAGATGATGATAAGATGAAGAGAGGATGAAGATAAGGATGAAGAACAAGAGGAAACTCTCTTGAAACTTAAAGAGAAAAAGAAAGGAAACTCAAGAAAGCTTAGAAACTTGAAACTTACCAAAAGACTAAAAGTGACACAAGTTCATCTAAGGCACCTATTTATAGAATAACAAAACATTGAGGCCCACCAAGAGGAAGCCTTGGCCATAGCATTGAGGGGGGAAAGGAAAAGAAAAATATCTCTTACACAAGGTCATTCAAGCATGGTTTGAAGTATGGAGTGTATGATACAAAGTATGGCTTGATTTGAGTGAATTTCCTATCAATTTTTGAATGAAATTAGGCTTCTAGAAGCTTGACATGGCTGGAACTTTTTCAGCCACAAATAAATGAGGAAAATGGGTAATTTTAATTAGTTTCTCATTTGGAAAATCAAGCTTGATTGAAAGTATGACAAGGCATGGTGTATATGACTTGAGGTATGGCCTTGGAGTGTTGAAAAATTGAACATGTGATGCATATGGAGGGGGAGAGGTGCATGGCCAGATTGGAGCAGCAAGGAGAAAGGAAAAATCTCTCATGTAATTCGGTGTTAATGGTAGGTTTAAGTGTGTATTAGTTTAGATACAAGGTTAGGAATAATTAAGCTTAAGTTTAGGTGACTAAGAATGTGATTTAAGGATTTTATGACAAGATTAGGAGTGCTCATACATCATTAAAGAATTAAAAACTCATTTGTGAATAAACAATGTGTAACACAATTCCATGATTTAAGGAATTCGAAAGAGAAAACACTATTCAAGATTCCATGACTAGGAGTCTTGAATTTAAAATAGGATTTTAAGTTGTAATTAAGCATTTTTAGGTTCTAATCAACTTTAATAAATTATTTTGACTCAAGATTAATTATGGAAATTAATTAACCTTCGATTAGAGGCTAATATTGCTTAGGTTTGCTTAATCACGCAATTAAGCGTAAAAACACGAAACTAGGGGCAAAACCGTAATTTTACACTAATTTCGCCTGGGACCTCCGAGACTAGAACTAAAGTTATAGTCTACATAAAAATGCCTTTTAAAACCTTCTAGAGAAGTTTCCGGTTCATCCGGCACTTGCAAACGAGAAAAACACCGCAGGGGCGTTTTGGTCATTTTGACCTGAAAACTCGAAAAACGAGATTTTCGATCCCGAGAAGATACACAAGTCATCTAATCCCCTTCCAACATTGAGTTTGCCCTTCGAGTACTGCCAGACCGGCTTTCCTCGAATTCCGGGTCGAAAATGAGCTTAGGGGCATTTTGGTCATTTTCACTCTAATAGAAAATTGGGGCGTTACATTCATAATTAGTCTAAATGTGTAGGAATTGCTTATAATTGGTTTAGGACTTGATCTTGATGCCTTAGGAGCAAACCGAACTTAGAAAGGGTCAATGTTGTGACTCCTAGGTACCCGTAAAGTATGAATTATAGATTCTGCATTCTTGATGTTTAGAAATAGTTGTGATCATAGTTTTGAGTGAGGAATACTTAGATATGAGCCTATAGGTACCCGAGAGCTTAAGTTGTGATGATATACAACTTAGATTTTCAAGTTAAAGGACCCTAAGTGTCAAAGCATAAAACATTAAGAAATCTTTAATGCTATGAGTTATTTATTATGATGTTATGATGCATGAGCTATGATGGAATGAATTATTGATATGTTGAGAGTATTATGAGCATGAGAACTGAATAAGAAGCATGAATGTGTTATAAGTTTGTGGCATAAAGTCGGTTTGAAGGAAATTCAGTTTACTGCCGTTATGCTGCCGAATTTCCATCAAACCTAAAGGATTTGAGAATGTTTTTGAAGTATGAGATGATATTTAAAACCCTAGGTGACACCAATTCGGCCGAGCACCCCCAGGAGATTTTTATGTGACATAGCACTAAGATGCACTTTCCTAGGTGACACCGGTTTGGCCGAGCACCCCCAGGGGAGACAAATCCGTGAGGGTATGAGTAGATGCAGCCTACCAAAGCGGATAAATTGTTGTGGCTTGATGCTTGGAAAGCGTTTCAAAGAGGGTAAATCCTAAGAGAGGTGATCCCTAGCCCTCTAACTCGTACTCGAGTAGTCGGGATTTATTTTTATGATATGTTTTGCTTATTCAAATAATAAGCAAGAGCTAGTGACGACTAGCTGAGGTATGAGCTCATAGCCTAGATGTTTTAGGGTGGCCTTATTATGCTAAAAGTATCATGATTGATGTCACAAACTTGAGGAAAGTTCCACTTGAAAGTTTTATGCCCTTTATGCCACTTGTATGCTTCTTGATGTTGTGATTTGTTGAGTCATTTGCCTAAGCATTGCCATGCAATGTTCTGATATGTTGCATTCATGACATTAAGATGCATACTAAAAGGAATGAACCTTGGATAAACTAGTTTCATAAACCCTAATAATGAATTTTATATGCATGCACACCTTTTATAAAGAAACCCAAGGTTCCTGAGGATGTGGACGATGTAACCCTAGATAGGAGGTTCCTACTGAGATTCTTTAGCAAGATTCTCACTCCTTTCTCTCCTTTCTCTTTCTTCCGTCACATCTTCAGAGCTCGATGGCAACGTTCGTCATCTTCATCGACACTCCGACATGGGCGGTGCATTTTGATCCAGACCACGGATCTTATCATTTTGAAGGACAGTGCACTGTTCGAGTCTTCATGTTTGTTGGACGTCCCTTCGCTCATCCTGTACAGAGTTATCGCTTCTCCCCGATGTCCCCATACGACGACGCCATGGTTTTTGAGCGTGCACGGACGCATGATGAGACGATTCTTCAAACGTATACCAGAGGATCGATGCCCCGTGACTTCCAAGACTACATGCCCTAGTCTCCTGGTTCGGAGGACGATCCTTCTGAGGACCCACCGATGCACATGTACAGCAAGAGTTCCGCTCCTACTCCTCAGTTCGTGAGAGGAGGGAGCGAGGAGACTGTCGTGCAGCCGAGGTTAGCTAAGTGAGCCGAGATGCGCCCCAGCCGAGGAGCTCATGTGCTACCACCGCGCGTGCCTACTCCTGCCGCACTGCACCAGTGGATCAGTTATACTTCGCTATATCCCGAGTTCCAGTAGTGGATGTGTTATGGGAGGTCTAGTGCACACACTCACTCATAGTTAGGATAAACCCTCTTTTGTCTTGAGGTTATCTATCTTAGGTGCACTCGGGTAGTCGTGATTTATTTATGTTTTCCTTGCATTTATATTTCTGTTGTATTTCTTTCATGTATTGCAAGCTCAGCTCGATTCTACATGGGCATGACTATATATGTATCCTGAATATGATATTAATGAAGTGTATCCTTTGTTGTGTTAATCATGGTTTCATTGTTATATGCTTTACTTACTGTGTTCTTTATGTTTGTTACTTGTGCCTTATATTCCTGCTTCACGACAAACACGACTCTCATTTTAGTTTTATGTTTTCAAAAAAAAAATTTTACCCGTAATTTCCACTAAGTATTTTATTAAAAGGATGAGACTAAGAGGTAATAACCTAATGATTAACCTAATGTGTTCTATACACCCGATACTATTTGGGCTGGCCCATGGAGCTTGCTTGGAAGACCTTTCAAGCTTATTTCTTTGGCCTGGCTTGAAGGCCCAATGAATTTGAGGCCCCATGGATTGAGTAGGTCTTCGCCGATCGGTCCAGTTAAAAAAAATTATATAAGAAAACAATCTTTTTTTAAATCTTTCCAAAAACTAAAAATCAACCAATACATTTTTTTTATTTAAATCAATCAACACAGGCTCATTTTCAACAAGAACGCCATAACTTTGAATTCCTTATTACACCGAAGGATACATTGACACAACCTACAATTATCAAGCCAAAATTAAATTTTCTTTAAAGTTTGTTCTTTTATTTTCATTTAATTTTTCTTTTCCTTTCTTTACTTTTATTTTGCTTCTTTTATCTTAATTTTTGTACATAATTATTGTGATTTTAAAGGGGAAATAAATATTATCAAGTTATAAATTAATTTGCATAATGAGCTCTAGGATAACCATATTTATATGGATGTATTAGGGGTGTAGTAGGATTAAATTTCCACAATTCCCTAGTCATAATTAGATTCCCAAACTTATTTTTTTTAAAAGATCAATTTTGCAAATCAAAGGTTTACCAATTTTTCTCATAATTAAAATTAATGAAAACTTCATATTTAAATTTATTTCTTTTAGGACTAAATTTTTTGTTGTCATTTTCATCATAGTGTCTTCCAAGACATTGTGATAGCCTAGTAACTCCACTAGAGATGTTTAGAGAGTCAAGCCTATTAGAGCGTGTTATGCAAATAATAATTTGACTAAAATTTATTTTTCCCCTTCATGTCACATTCATTTTTTTGTTGTTGTAAATAGTTATTTTTATTTGTAAATGTTTGTTTGATTTAATAATTTTTTTGTCTAAATTTGTAAATGTTTGTGATTTAATAATTTTTTTGTCTCCTAAACCTAAGGGTAGTAGACTTTTACATTTTATTTTATTAGGATTTTTTGCGTCTTATTGTGTAGTTTTTAGGGCTTTAAAATTTATCTATTCCCTGCATACACTTCACTATCACATCTCACACACAATTTGTGCTCTATACCCAAGCTTTGGAAATCCATAGGGCTAGAAAGGGCTTTTGATGTTGTTATTGTGAGACTTATGCTTTCCTGACAGTAATTGATTTTTTTTCACTCAGACTATTACTGAATCTACGGACCACCATATTGGGACTTTTATGTCCTTGTGGTTGGCCTCGTAAAGTTGGGCCCTTATTCTATCAATAAGGACAATCTAGGAACCTTGAATGTTAGGGACATAGATCAAACCCAAAAATTATGCATTGATAGAATGACCTAGTAGCTACCCAATTAAGGTGTTTACCTTAGAAAGATCCACTATCCAGAACTATTTCTTTTATGACATAAGCAAGCATCCATGTACCGTTTTCTTTATCTCATTCATTGTATGTTAAAAAAAAATCATTTCTCTTAATGCATGGCTTATGCATTACAAGAACTAAATCAAAAAGGTCTCTTACATGCATATTGTCTAATGCATACATGACATATATTACACATGCATTTTCTCTCTTGCATACATGGCATGCATTATTCATTCTTCCTTTATGCATACCTGACGTGCCAAAAGATAAAAAAAGAAGAGATTTTTCACATGCATAATCTCTCCTTATGATCATCTCATGCATTTATGACATAACATAAATCCATATATAAGAAAGAAAAAACTTCGATTGGCATGCATTTTTGTTTCAAACATTTATGGCAAGCATTCTTTTAGGGAAAAAAAATCATTCTTTACCCATCTCTATGCATTTTTCAAACATTCACAACACGCATTTAAAAAAACAAAAAACAAAAATCATGACATACATTTTTTTCACATATAATTGCAAGCATTCATAAGCAGAAAATCACGTATAACTTTTCCCTAGTTTGCATCATGCAATTTTCTCACAGATCATAGCATACATTAATAAGCTCAAAACAACAGTTATGTTCTTCCTAAATCATTCAATAAGCATAATATCATACAAAAACTTTCTTCCAACATGAATCATCACATGACGTACATACCGGAAGCATTTCATTCCAAAACCAAAAAAAAAAAAACACAAAAAATATGTTCACACTTAAGAGAAACTTTGTTTGATCCAGGTGGCTATATTTGAGTTGAGAATGATAGGGAAATCTAAACACACACACACACACACACTCACACACACACACACACATATAGATAAAGAGAAGGGAGCCAAAAGGAAGGGACGCGACCTAAGGAATCATTGAAGAGAGGATTTGACAAAGTCATTCCTAGTCTTGATGCTTGATATTGATTAGTGCAACAAAGTTCTAACAGAACTGAAGAGGTTTTAGTTGTGAACATTAGATGACCAGGGATAGGAATTTTGACTTG
This sequence comes from Dalbergia cultrata, assembly GCA_031216105.1. Lineage (NCBI taxonomy): Eukaryota > Viridiplantae > Streptophyta > Magnoliopsida > Fabales > Fabaceae > Dalbergia > Dalbergia cultrata. Next base: position 26,853,089 of record CM062349.1, read on the forward strand.
ACTTGATATTGAGCAATGAAGTACAGGCTTTTGTTGCCTCGATTTGTGTAATAATTGTGCATTTTTTTTTATTTCAACACATCATCTTCTGTATCTTCTACATACACCCTTTATTTCTTCTGCATCATTTCCAAAATCATTTCATCCTACCAAGATCTCCACCTCGTACGGATAATTTTTGAGAAACCATCAACTGATTCCTATGTTACAATAAATATGAATGAGCATTGCCTTGATAAAGGTCCAAAGCTATGCAAACAATCTGCTCAAGTGCAAAACTTAGTAGAACGTGGTGAAGCAGCTGATAACCAAAGATTAAAATGTCATCCCAGACACTCTAGTTCAATCATCAACCAGGGCAATTTTGTAATTATTAGTATGAAAGTTGCAACATCCAATGGTTAAACTTGATCAGCACCAACATGCTAAGGACAAATATAGCAAAGGATGATGCAACATTTGATTTCAAATACTTGACCTCAATCATTGTAACCAAACCAAGGAGAGCCTTACTACAAACATCCATTCTAAATGAAGAACTATCAAAGCTAATCAACATCCAAGTGCATCAAAAAGTACCTTGAATTGAAAATGAAGAAATAGAAAGAGTAGTAAAGAAAAATGTTTGCTAGATTGAAACCCAAAAAAACATTACTGACAAAAATTAGAGCATAGAAACCAAAAAAGAGTGCTCTCTAGATGGAAGTGCCAAAATGGAAATTTATGCAAAAGTTAGAGTAGAGTACTTACTAGATTGAAAGCCCAAAAGGGCAATTTAGGACAAAAGTATTGCACTTTGGAAGCCAAGCACAAAGGGGCTCACAAACAAAGACTTTTAATGATGCCAAACTAGGGCAATCTAATGACAGATAGTCAAAGAATAGCCATCCTTAGAGAAGATTAAGAGTCAATAGCACAAGACATGTTTATAGCATAGTAGTAGATCATAATCTTGGTTATGAATTCTAATATAGAGTAGCCAAGTAATTAGTGAAATAGGTGTTAGCTCCAAAACCCTTCAGAAAGCTTCAGTGCTAAATGTTTTGAGTGATAACATAACCAATTTCAAGGAAATATTTTGAAGAAGGACTAATCTTTTCCTTGAGTTTCTTGAAGTAACAAACAAGTCATTTTACGTTAGCATATACGTTTTTTAAAACTAGAATATTTTCACAATGACATGTGCAAACATGATTAATCTCATTTGAAGAGATTGAGACTTAATGAAAGTGAAAAATATATTGTGGAATCAATGTATATATGCTCAATGATTCAAAGAAGTCTCATGTATAAGAAACCATGGCTCAGATCTTTAGAAAGTAACACAAGACTTCAGAAAGTACATTTCAAGTGAAGATTTCAATCCAACTCCAAAGTAAGTGGGTACTACCACCTTCAATCATCTTGATCATAATCATATCATCAACAACAAGCTCTGATTGAAGAGTAGAAGATCAAAGAATAACCCAAAAACTGTTATGGCACTTCAAAAAGCACATTTCACTGTAAATAGTGTACTTTACAAGAAAATGAAGGAATTTTGAAATTCAAATTTGAAGCCAAAACCAATCAAGGATAAATGTGACATATCCTCTACCAAATTGGTCAACTGCCCTAATTTCTAGAAAAAAAATTTCAGAAACCTCATTCAGAAAGTAAAAAGTAGTTTTTGATGGTGGACTTAGAACTTCTATTTCACAACAGCTCCTGTAACTACTTTGACAATGTTGTGCTACTTGTCTAGACTGCATTTCCATGACACAAAAAAAGATCAACAAGTTTCACTTCGAAAATAGATCAAGGGCAATGGTCATAAATGAAGATCAAGTATAAAAGGAGATGATGTGCTTACAAAGAAAGAGACTTTTGTGAAAGTACTATGCTAAAATGCTGAAGAAATTCTCCTTCTTCATCTATAAAGTCATTACTACTTGTAATCATTTTCATTTTTTGTAAAATTCTTCTTTCTACATTCTTAGTGGATCATACATTCTTCCTAGGAAGAATAAATGAAAAAAGTCATTCAAGTTTTCTAGGTCTGTTATTATTCATCTTACGAAAACTTGAGTGTTAAAACCTAAACATAAACCTTTGTGACGCCGATCTGATAGTGATTGCTGTGAGTTAGCTTGAGATGCTATACGAAAACTATTTGTAAGGTGACAATATAGTGAGCTACTAGTCACGAAATTAGCTTGGAGAGGTTAGTCAAAGACTACTTAGATGTGATAATAGAGTAGGCCACTGGCCACTAGTAAGAGCTTGAGAAGGCTACTGTAAAGACTATCCAACTTTCTCGGGTTCAAAAAGGTTTTAGTGGAACTCAATAGTGATTGAGAATTGGATGTAGGGAGGTTAGCTGAACTGGTGTAAAAATCTTTGTGCAGTAGCTTCTCTTGCCGTGACTCTATTCTATTTACTGCTTTGGGCCTTTCATACAATATTCTTTTGGAAAACCATTTGTTATTAGTACTAATAGTTCAGAATCTACTTTCAAGTATACTGAAGTTTGTTTCTGTGGCACTTCAAGTCCATACTTAATAGTATTTGTTTCAGTTTTCAGAAATAAAAGATGAGAAGAAAAGTCCAAGCACTGTTGGTGAGAAAATGCACAAGAAGTGTTGGCAAAAAAGTACATGAGAAGGGGGGGTTGAATCGTGCTTTCTGAAAATTTCTTTCTGACTTGAAATAATTTTGAATAAATAAATCTATCAAGCTCAAGGCTTGAAGTACGATGGAAAGATGGTTAGTAGTTTCAGAAAGTAAGTTTCTGATGCATGTTTAATTCGTCCTTGGTTCATTAAAATAATCAGTGCATTATCTAAAGTGCTTGACAATAGAAATAAAAGTTTAGGGAGGAGAGAAATAAACATAAGAGTTTTTATATTGGTTCGGCCAAACCTGCCTACTTCTAGTACTTAACACATGTTGAGGTTTCACTAACAACAACTTTCTCAACCTAAGAAAGTAAACAGATAGTTTTTACAATAGCTTTCCCAAGCTCTAACTTGCACAGTGGCCAACCCTAACTGCGACTTAACCGAGCAGGTCTATACCAGCCTCTCTAAGCTGAACTTGCACAGTGGCTAACTCCAACTATGACTTAACCAAGTAGTTCTGTACCAGCCTCTCCAAGCTGAACCATGATCTGCAAACATCCTCTACTGCCACGTTGTAAGTAGTTTTTCAAAAAGCTTCTCCAAGCTGAACGATGATCTGCAGACATCCTCTACTGCCATGTTGTAAGTAGTCTTTCAAAAAGCCTCTCCAAGTTGAACTGTGATAAGCAAATACCTTTGCTAACATGTTGTAAGTAGTTTTACCTTAGCTTCTCCAAGCTATGTCTCACACTAATCACTAATGGATCAAGGTTACAAAGGTTATGTGTTTGGGTTGCCACTCAAACTAACTTACACTCAAGTTTCCTTAAAGAAGATTTTAGATTTTTACACTTTGTGATTGATTACATAAATTGATGAACATCATAGGAGGTGTGGAGAGATTTTTCCAGAGATTCTGCACTAATGTTTTCAATTCTCTCATCGGCTTTCAAGCTTGGTATCTCCATTTATACAGATCTACCTTTATGACCGTTGCCTCTTTGATCTAATCCCTAAGTGACATATGCATTTCGTTAGATGTGCCTTGGAACGTTAGTCTAGAGAGGTAGGTTGACAACTTATCCCATCATTGCAGAAGCCGTTGGAATGTAGAGGTTTCTGAAGCCCCTTTTTTTCTTTTTTCTTTTGGTCCGTGGTTTCTGAACTCCATCTGCTAGGATCTTGACTTACTTATGTAACACCCCGATTTTCTATTAGAATGAAAATGACCAAAATGCCTCTAAGGTCATTTTTTGCTCGGAACTCGACGATAGCCGACCCGGCAGTCCTCGAGGGGTAACTCAATGTTTGAAGGGGATTAGTTGACTTTTGAATCTTTTCGGGATTGAAAATATCGTTTTCTGAGTTTTCGGGTCAAAATGACCAAAATACCCATATTATGTTTGACACGGGTACGAGTGCCGGATGAGCCTGAAATTTTTCCAGATGGTTTTAAAAGGTGTTTTTATGTATTCTTTGACCTCAGTTTTAGTCCCGGTAGTTCCGGGCAGTTTTTGTGCAAAATTATGATTTTGCCCCTAGGCATTGTGTTTTTAAGCTTAATCGCATAATTAAGCAAACCTAAGCAATATTAGGCTCTAATCAAAGATTAATTAATTTCCTTAATTAATCTAGAGTCAAAATAATTTATTAGAGTTAATTAGAACCTAAGATTGCTTAATTTAAACTCAAATCTTATTTTAAATTCAAGATTCCTAATCATGGAATCTTGAATAGTGTTTTCTCTCTCCAATTCCTTAAATTATGGAATTGTGTTCACAATTGTTTATTCATAAAATGGGTTTAAATTCCTCTAATTGTGTATGAGCACTCCTTAACTATGTCATAAACACTTGCTTAGTGACTCCTAACCTCAAACCTAACCTAATACACACCTAAACACATGATTAGCACACAATCAAACAAAAGAAACCTCTCCCCTCTCTTCTAGAAGTCCATGGCCACACCCCCCTCCATGCCTCAAATATTTGAAATTCAAAGGCATTTTCAAGTCCACACCTAGCCATGCTTAGACCGTGCTTTGCACCGTGCTTGTCATACCTTCAACCATGCTTTGAATGACAAGTTGTAAGAGATATTTTCTCTCCTCCTATGCCCCCAAGAGCTATGGCCAGCCCTTCCCATTGTGCATCGTCATTGCTTTGTTTTCTATAAATAGATACCTTAGATGAACTTGTCTCACTTTTGTTCTTTTGGCAAGTTTGAGCATTTTAAGCATTCTTGTGAGTTCTTTCCTTTTTCTCTCAAGTCTCAAGAAGCTTTCTTCTTCATCTTCATCCTCTTCATTTCCTCTTTGCATCATCACCTCATAACCTCAAATCACCACCTTGAATCATCCTCTAAGCACTCAAACACTCATCCTCAAACACAAGCTCACAAAGAACACATTTCTTTTCTTTTCCTCTCCCTTTGGCCGAACACATCATCATCACTCTAGGAGGAGTTGTTCTTTTCATTTCCACTTCAAAGACCAAGCCTTTGTCTTCATCTTGGTACGGAGTTGCTCTCAAGTTTTTTTTTACTCAAAAATGATGTTTTCTTGAAGTTTCTCTTGGATTTTTTTTTTTACGTTTTTCCTTGCTTTTTCGTTTTCTCTTCATTTTGGCCTCAAGGCCTTATTTTGATCATGATAGCCTGATGATGAGTGTCTCTGGAGGATGACTATGTGTTCATCTCAAAGAGACCTCTAGAGCTGGAGTTTTTCCTTTCTTGAACTTTATCTATGCTACTTAGCTCATATGGTTTTCAACTTAAAGTAAAATAATCAATGATTTCCAAAAGCTCAAGCCTACCCTTATCAACTTTAAAGTTGGCCGGCATGTTCTAGAGTTCTCTCTAGATAGGGGTTTTGAGTACATAATAAAGAACTTAGTGTACATTTCCTTCTCTTGTGATTTCGGTTCCTTGCTTTTCTTTCCTTCATGATTTTGGTTTTTGGTTCTTATTTCCTTGTGGATTTATTGTCTTTTAAGTTCATTTCCTTGAAGCTTTATGTTGATGTTCAAGAACCATGTAGTTTCTTTGAAAACTTGGTTCAAGAGCTCTAAAGCTTACTTTGTTTGCTAGAGATAAACTTTGGCTTGAGACTATGTTTCTTTAAAAGTCTTGCATGAACTCTAAGTTGAGATAAAAAGAACTTGCATCCATATTTATCTTTATGTCATCACTAAACTCTCAAGATTAAAGAGTGAACTTGCATCCTCATATTTATGTTTATGTTCTCACTAAATCTCTAAGATAATGCATAGCATATTTATTTTTATGCTCTCGCCTCCTAATAAAGAGTAAAATAAAGTGCATTGCATGTTTATGTTATGTTATCACTTAAAAGATTTAGAGCTCATGGACTTGCCCATTATTATCTCAAACAAATTTTGGAAATGTGTGTGTTTTATTCACATGAATTCGGCCATGTGATGATGATGAACTTAGAGTAAGATTCATCTTGTCACAAGTGCTAAAACATATGTTTCATGATTTTCCTAAGTTTAGATAATCTCAAGAAATGTTTTGAACACAGTTTTATGATTTCAAGCCCTCTTGAGGTTCATTTAAAATAGCTACTGCCCTCAGGAATTTTATGAAGATTTTGATGAAATAAATTATTTCCAAGTGAGTTTTAAAAGTTTTAAAAAGGTTCCAAGAGAAACTAGTAATTTATGTGTGTTAGAAATGAAACTGTGTGCATTATATGATGAATATATTTTCGGTTCTGCTTGAGTGAAGTACTCACTGTGTTATGCTGTTTTTATTATGATGATATGAGTATGATCATGTATATTTGATGTTAGAGTTAATTTGAGAAAGTTAAGACAAGTTAATAACTAGAAAGAAATTAAAATAAGACCTTTAGATCCCTTAGAAATGGAATTTTCTGGATTCTATCTAGCAAGGACGAAAATTAGAATTAATGGTTTATAATTAGTTTAAATGTGTAGGAACTACTCATAATTGATTTAGGAATTGACCTTGGTACTATAGGAGAAAACCGAACTTAGAAAAGGTCAAAGTTGTGACTCCTAGGTATCCATAATTAGTGAAATACGGATTCTACACTGTTGAGGTTTTAAAATTGTTTATGATCATAGAATTGAGTTGAGGACTACTTAGATATGAACCCATAGGTACCTGAGAGGTTAAGTTGTGATGGTAGACAATTTAGATTTCAAGTTAAAGGACCCTAAGGGTCAAAGCATAAGACATTAAGACAACTTTGATGCTTTGAGTTTGATGATGCTAGTATGATATGTTGATGCATGTGCTTTGATGAGTATGAGTTTATGAATGCAAGTTTGCTATGATGATAGAGATTGAATATGATAGTTTATGCATCATGAGTTATTGTGGCATATAGTAGATCTGAAAGGAATTGGTTTACAGCTGTTATCCTATCGAATTTCTGTCAAATCAATACTTGAGAATGTTTTTGAAGAACCATATGATATTAAAACCCTGGGTGACACCGGTTCAGTCGAGCACCCCTAAAAAAGATAAATTCGTGAGGGTGTGAGTAGATGCAACCTACTAAAGCGGACAAATTGCTATGTACTAGATGCAAGTAAAGCGTTTCAAAGAAGGTATATCCTAAGAGAGGTGATCCCTAGCCCCCTAACCTGTACTCGAGGAGTCGGGATTTTATTATGATTTTCGTTTATCCAGATGATAAGTAAGAACTAGTGACGACAAGTTAAGATATGAGCTCATAACCTAGATGATGTTTTACGGTGGCCCTTAATGCTAAGGCATGACGTTATAAGTCACACTGTTGAGGAAAGTTCCACTTGAAAGTTACATGCCACTTTATGCCACTTGTATGCTTCTTGATGTTATGATTTGTTGAGTTGTTTGTTTAAGGTATTACCATGCATTCATGCTTTGACATATTGCATTCATGACATTAAGATGCATTCTAAAAGGAATGAACCTTGGATAGTTTTATAAACCTAAAAAAGGTATTTATATGCATGCTCACCTTTTAATAATAAATCCAAGGTTCCTGAGAATGTGAATGATGTAACCTTAGATAGGAGGTCCCTACTGAGTTTCTTTAGCAAGATTCTCACTCCCTTTTCTTTCTCTCTTCCTTCCCGTCACATCTTCAGAGCTCGATGGCGACATTCATGGTTTTTATCGACACTTCGACGTGGCTGGTGCATTTTGATCTGGAGCACGGGTCATATCATTTTGAGGGACATTGTGCTGTTCGAGTCTTCATGTTCGTGGGATGTCCCTTCGCACATCCTGTACATAGCTACTACTTCTCCCCTATGTCTCCCTATGACGATGCTATGGTTTTTGAGCATGCCTGGACACGTGACGAGAGGATTCTTTGGACTTACTCTGGAGGGTTGGCTGCCCGCGACTTCCAGGACTATGTGCCCCAATCTCTTGGCCCGGAGGATGACCCTTCAGAGGATTTGCCGAGTTACATGTATAGCGAGGGCTCCGCCCCCACTCTTCAGTTAAGGAGAGGTAAGAGTAAGGAGACCGTTATGTAGCCGAGGTTGGCTAGGCGAGCCGAGATGCGCCCCTGCCGAGGAGCACATGATCAGCCACTACGCGTGCCTACTCGTGCTGCACTATGTCCGTGGATCGGTTTCATTCCGCCATACCTCGGGTTCCAGTAGTAGGTGTTTTAGGGGAGGTCTAGTGCACACATTCACTCGTAAAATAGGACAAACCTTCTTTTGTCTAAGGTTATCCACCTTAGGTGCATTAGGGTATGGGTGTCATTTAGTATGTTTTTCTTGTACTTTCTATTTCCGTTGTATTTGCTTTCCTTGCATATTACTTTCTCTTGTACTAAACTAAGTCCTACTATTTGGTGGGCATATGGTAATATTAATGAAGAATTTCCTTTGACGTATTATTGATTTCTCATTTGATTATATGTCTATTTACTTGTGTTTATTCCTCATGAATAGTTCATGATTATGTCATATGCGGCTCTCACTTTGATTTTATATTTCAAAAAAAAATTTACCTGTATGTTCTACAATATTGGGTTAAAAATTAGGATGTTACATTTTGGTATCAGAGCAGTTTGATTCTCACGGAGCCTGAGGATTGGACTGACCATGCTTTAAAAGCATGATGCGATAGTTATGTCATGAATAGTGCTTGATAGAGATAAGCTATAGGACTAGAAATGCATCACCTCTGTTGGTTGCACGTGCCATGGTAACTAGCTCATTTCGTATGGAATATTGAGCCTGATCAACTTGATGTTCACTGTCTCGTGTGTTTAGGGACCAATGGCACCGCGACGACAGCCTAGGAATACGCCTGAGGTTGATCAAGACAATGTGACTGCTACTGCTGTCCGTCAGATGGCGAGAGCCATGGAACAAATGTTTGACTATATGAACCAATAAGAGAATGCCACCCCTGCTCCCCCTGCTGCTGAGGTGGTTAAGCAAGCCAGTTTTGACGAGATCCGTAAGGCGAACCCGCCTGTGTTTAGAGGGGTAATTTAGCCCGACAAGGCTGACGAGTGGATCAAGGACATGGAGAAGATCTACTCCATCGTCACTTGCTCGGAGGAGCAGAAGGTTACGTTTGCTGCCTTCATGATGAAGTCTGACGTTGAATTTTGGTGGAACGGCACAAAGCGACTACTAGAGGCTTCTGGTACTCCCATTGGTTGGGAACTGTTCAAGACCTACTTCTATGAGAAGTACTTCTAGGAGTCCGTGAGGAATGCTAAGGACATTGAGTTGATGCAGTTGACCCAGGGAGGGTCTACTGTGGCCCAGTACATTGCCAAGTTCGAGGAGCTGATCAAGTGAGGCCAAGAACAAGGCATCGCAAGGAGCCCTTACTGCGTACCCAGGAGTTGCACCTGCTGATATGTGCACTCGATGCGGGAGGAACCAAGGTAACCATCCCTGCATGGCTGGGCAAGGAGTTTGCTTCCGTCGTGGCAAGCCTGGCCACTATGCCAACAACTGCATGAACGGAGGGTCGTCAAATCAGAACCCCCAACCACAACACCAATGGCGGGTCTTTGCCCTCAACGGTAGAACCTTAACTGTGCTTTATGATTCTGGCGCTACCTATTCTTTTGTTTCACATGCTAGTGTCGAGTCTTTAAATTTGCAAGTTTCTAAGCTTCCTTTTGATCTCATTGTTTTTACTCCTACAAATCGCTCCGTTAATACTTGCAAATGTTGTTTAAACTATTATCTTGTTGTAGAAAATAGGTCTTTTATCATAGATTTGATTTGTTTACCCCTGAAAGGCATAGATATCATCCTAGGCATGGATTGGCTTCACGCCAACCGTGTGTTATTAGATTATGGAACCCAAACTGTTGTTTTTCCTTCTCCCCTTAGCTCAGTTACTCAACCTTTGAGATTGTACCTAAACTCCGTATAGGTTTACTGTAGTGGGGAAAAGACTAAGGGATATGTTCTCCTAGCCGCTCGTGATGTAGACTTTGAGCAAAACCTAGGTGATATACCTATGGTGAGAAACTATCCTGAGGTGTTTCCAGATGAAATACCCGAGTTCCCTCCTGAAAGAGAAGTATAGTTTTCCATAGAGTTAGTTCCTGGAACAGGACCGATCTCTATAGCCCTGTATCGAATGTCACCCTTAGAGCTGGCAAAGTTAAAAACCCAGTTGGAAGAGCTGTTAGAGAAAAGTTTTATAAGGCCAAGTGCTTCTCCTTGGGGTGCTCCGGTCTTATTTGTGAAGAAGAAGGACGGAAGCATGAGATTGTGTATAGACTATAGGCAGTTGAACCAAGTAACCGTGAAAAACAAGTACCCTTTGCCTAGGATTGATGATCTTATGGACTAATTGAAAAGAGTAGTAATGTTTTCTAAGATTGATTTGAGATCGGGATACCACCAGATTAGGGTTAGAGATCAAGACATTCCTAAAACCACCTTTAAAACTCGGTATGGACACTTTGATTTAATGTGATGTTGTTTAGTTTGACAAATGTTGCCGTAGTTTTTATGGATTACATGAATAGGATCTTTAGACCCTATTTAGATCAGTTTGTGGTTGTGTTCATAGATGATATACTCATCTATTCGAGAACCCACGAGGAGCATGAGAGTCATTTAAGGTTGGTTTTAGAGATCTTAAAGGAGAAGAAGTTATATGCTAAGCTTTCTAAGTGTGAATTTTGGTTGGATGAGGTGAAAGTTTTAGGATACGTTGTGTTAAAAGGTGGCATAGCTGTGGACCCCAGCAAGATTGAAGCTGTAATGAATTGGGAAAGACCAACCTCTGTGACCAAAATAAAGAGCTTTTTAGGTTTAATAGGCTATTACCATAGCTTCATCAAAGGATTTTCCCAGATGCCCTACCTTTAACCAAGCTCACTAGGAAGAATGCCCTATTTGCATGAAACCCCAAGTGTGAGAAGAGTTTCCTAGAGCATAAGGAGAAGCTAACCTCGACCCCGGTATTAGTGTTACCCGACCCCAATATACCTTTCAAGGTGTATTGTGATGCTTCGGGCAAAGGCTTAGGTTATATGTTGATGAAAAATCAGCAAGTGGTAGCCTATACGTCCAAACAACTCAAGCCTCACGAGGTAACCTACCCGACCCATGACCTAGAATTAGCAGCCATAGTGTTTGCCCTTAAGATATGGAGGCACCATCTATATGGTGTTAGGTTTGAAGTTTTCTCTGATCATAAGAGTCTCAAGCATCTCTTTGATCAAAAGGAGTTAAACATGAGGCAAAGAAGATGGATGGAGTTCTTGAAAGACTATGACTTCGGCTTAAGTCACCACCCCGGCAAGGCTAATGTAGTCACCGATGCCTTGAGTCGAAAGTCGTTACGACTGTCTCATATGATGGTGAAGGAAGTTGGGTTGATAGAAAAGTTTAGAGACATGAATTTGGGGATGTCATTGACCAAAGAAGGGATAAAGATGTGTCACCTTCGAGTGACTAGCAGGTTTAAATGTAACGTCCCGATTTTCTGTTAGAGTGAAAATGACCAAATGCCCCTGAGGTCATTTTCGGCCTGAAATTCGAGGAAAGCTGGTCTGGCAGTACTCGAAGGGCAAACTCAATGTTGGAAGGGGATTAGATGACTTGTGTATCTTTCCGGAATCGAAAATCTCGTTTTTCGAGTTTTCGGGTCAAAATGACCAAAACGCCCTTGCGGTGTTTTGCCCGTTTGCAAGTGCCGGATGAACCTGAAACTTCTCCAGATGGTTTTAAAAGGCGTTTTTATGTATTCTATGACTTTAGTTTTGGTCCCGGAGGTCTCGGGCGAAATTAGTGCAAAATTACGATTTTGCCTATAGTTTCGTGTTTTTACGCTTAATCGCGTGATTGAGAAAACCTAAGCAATATTAGGCTCTAATCGAAGGTTAATTAATTTCCTTAATTAATCTTGGGTCAAAATAATTTATTAAAGATGATTAGAACCTAAAAGTGCTTAATTACAACTTGAAATCCTATTTTAAATTCAAGACTCCTAGTCATGGAATCTTGAATAGTGTTTTCTCTTTCCAATTCCTTAAATCATGGAATTGTGTTACACATTGTTTATTCACAAATGAGTTTTTAGTTCTCTAATGATGTATGAGCACTCCTAATCTTGTCATAAAATCCTTAAATCACATTCTTAGTCACCTAAACTTAAGCTTAATTATTCCTAACCTTGTACCTAAGCTAATACACACTTAAACCTACCATTAGCACCCAATTAGATGATCAAATATCACCTCCTCTCTGTTGTCCTTGGTCTAGCTGAACCTCCATGCCCTCCATATGCATCACATGTTCAAATTTTCAACACTCCAAAGCCATACCTCATGTCATATACACCATACCTTGTCATATTTTCAATCAAGCTTGATTATATTTTCAATCAAGCTTGATTTTCCAAATGAATAACTAAATGATATAAACCATTTTTCCTCATTTATTTGTGGCTAAAAAACTTCCAGCCATGCTTAGTTTCTAGAAGACTAATTTCATTCAAAATTGATAGGAAATTCACTCAAATCAAGCCATACTTTGTACTATAGCTTCCATGCTTTAAACCATGCTTGAATGACCTTGTGTAAGAGATATTTTTCTCTTCCTTTTCCCCCCTCAATGCTACAGCCAAGGCTTCCTCTTGGAGGGCCTCAATGTTTTGTTTTTCTATAAATAGGTGCCTTAGATAAACTTGTGTCACTTTTAGTCTTTTGGTGAGTTTCAAGTTTCTAAGCTTTCTTGAGTTTCCTTTCTTTTTCTCTCTAAGTTCCACGAGAGTTCTCTCTTGTTCTTCATCTTCATCCTTTCTTCATCCTATCATCATCTCTCAACCTTCAAACACCACCCCATACCTTTGAACCATCATCAAACCTCTTAAACACCACACCTCAAACACAACCTCACTTGAAACACAACTCCAACCTTCTTGTTCTTCCTTGGTCGAAACCATCTAGCCCCAAGGAGGAGCTCATCATCTTGTTTTCCTTTTCAAAATTTCAAGCTTTTTGTCTCCACTCTAGGTAGGAGTGTTTTCTAAACTTTGTTTTCTTGAAATGAGTTTTTCTCTAGCTTTCTCTTGGATTTTCTTTTTGAAGCTTTCTTTGTTTTTCCTTCTTTGATGTTTCGGCCTCTTGGCCTTGAAGAGCACATGATAGCTCAATGATGAGAGCTCCTAGATGATGACTATGTGTTCACCTCAAAGGAACCTCTAGAGCTTGAGTTTTTGTTTTCTCTAAGTTTCATCTTTATTATCTAGCTCAAAAGGATTTTTGTTCAAGAACACCTTTACTTTTCTTGCTATTTTGATTTTGGTTTCCTTGTTCCTTTTCCTTTAAATATTTCGGTTTTGATTCCTTGATCTTTGAGGTTTTGTTTTGTTTTTGAAAGTTTGTTTTTTGGAGCTTGATGATGATGTTCAAGAACCCCATAGTTCCTTTGGGAACTTGGTTCAAGAACTCTAAAGCTCTCTTTGTGATGAGATGAGTGTTGGGTTGCTATTTGTTAAAGTCTTGTAAGAGCTCTAGACTGTCATAAAATGAACCTTGCATCCATGTTTACTTTTATGCTTTTCACATCATATTTACTTTTCTTGCTATCACTAAGTATCAAGATAATGAATGAACTTGCATTATCATATTTATATTTCAAGCTGTGCATTATCATGTTTATATTTCAAGTTCTCACTTAATATCAAGATAATAATGAGTTGCATCTCATGTTTATTTTATGCTATCACTTTACTTTCTAATGGAACCTAAAATAAGTGCATGAGCATGTTTATTTTTATGTCATCACCTAAATGAACCTACAGCTCAAAGACTTGCCCATTGTTGTCTCAAACAAAGGCTTGAAAACCTATGTTATTTGTCTCCTTGTTTTCGGCCCCTAAGAGTTTATTCGTTTCCAAGTATTGAAAACTATGTTTTATAATTTTTCTAAGCTTTTATGAGTTCAAGGAATACATAGAACTAAGTTTTATGAATTTAGGACCTCTTGAGAGAAGTTTGATTTAGCTACTGCCCTTATAAATATTTTTTAAGATTTTAGATGATAAAAATGTTTATAAATGAGTTTTGGAAGTTTTAAAAAGGTTCCAAGATAAACTAGTATTTTATATGCTTTAGAAATTGTGTTTGATGCCTTTGTATGGAGATGTTGGTTTCGGTTCTGCCTTGCCTTGTATGACCACTGTATGAGCTGTTTTAATGATGGTCATATGCTTATGTTTGAGTATAATTAATGTTAAAACTCATATGTGAAAGATAAGAGAAGTTAGAAACTAGAAAAGAATTAATTTGAGAGTTTTAGATCCCTTAATGTTTGAATTTTCTGGATTCTGTCCAGCAAGGTTTATTAATGATAATCATGGTTTTAAATTAGTTTAAATGTGTAGGAATGACTCATAAATGGTTTAGGACTTGATCTTGATGCCTTAGGAGCAAACTGGACTTAAAAAAGGTCATTGTTGTGACTCCTAGGTACCCGTAAAGTTAGGATTATGAATTCAACATCCTTGAGGTTTAGAGATGTTCTTGACCATAGTGTGAGGTGAGAAATACTTAGTTATAACCTTATAAGTTCCCGAGAGATTAGGTTTGACGATTTATAACTTAGAATATGAGTTAAGGATCTTAAGGGTCAATGCATAAGACACTAAGAAAGTTGTTAATGTTATGATGTGTTATATGATGCAATGATATGATGAGATGTGCTTGATGCATGAGAAAATGATTGATGAAAATGTTAAAGTTTATCATAGCTTGATAGTTTATGAGAATATGATTGTGCGAATTAGCTTGTGGCAGTTTGAAGGAAATTCGGTTTACCAACTATTATGCTACCGAATTTCCATCAAACCTAAAGGGGTTGAAAAGATGTTTTAAAGTACCACATGAGTTAAAAACCCTGGGTGACACCAGTTTGGCCGAGCACCCCCAGGAGATTTTTATGTGACAAAGCGCTGAGACGCGCTTTCCTGGGTGACACCGGTTCGGTCGACCACCCCCAGGGGAGACAAATCCATGATGGTATGAGTAGATGCAGCCTATCAAAGCGGACAAATTGTTGTGGCTTAATGCCCGCAAAGCATTTCAAAGAGGGTATATCCTAAAAGAGGTGATCCCTGCCCCCTACCTGTACTTGTGAGTTGGGATTATTTATTATGTTTCGCTTATTCAGATAATAAGCAAGAGCTAGTGACGACTAGCTAAGGTATGAGCTCATAACCTAGTTATTTTAGGGTGGCTTATTATGCTAAAGTACCATGATTGATGTCACGAAGTTGAGGAATGATTCACTTGAAAGTTATATGCCCTTATGCCACATGGTTTATGTTTATATGCTTTGATGTGTTGTTTTATATGCTCAAGTGATTGACATGCATCCATGATATAACATGCCGCACTTCTAACATCAAGATGCATGCTAAAAGGAATGGACCTTGGATAATTAGTTTTGGAAAACCCTAAATTGAATCTTATATGCATGATCACTATTTTATAATTAAACCCAAGGTTCCTGAGGATGTGAGCGATGTAACCCTAGGATAGGAGACTCCTACTGAGATTCTTTAGCAAGAATTCTCACTCCTTTCTCTCTTTTCTTTCGTCACATCTTCATGTTCATTGGACGCCCCTTTGCACATCCTGTACAAAGGGGCAGTGCATCGTGCGAGTCTTCATGTTCATTGGACGCCCCTTTACACATCCTGTACAGAGCTACCGTTTCTCCCCGATGTCACCTTACGACGACGTGATGGTTTTTAAGCTTGCCCGGACGCGAGACAAGAGGATTCTGTGGACGTATATTGGTGGTTTGATGCCTCGAGACTTCCAAGACTACGTGCCTCGATCCCTGAGTTCGGAGGACGACCTATCTGAGGACCCACCAACGTACATGTATAGCGAGAGTTCTGCTCCTACACCTCAGTTCATGCGAGGCGAGAGTGAGGAAACTGTTACACAGCCAAGGTTGGCTAGGCGAGCCGAGAGGCGCCCCTATCGAGGAGCTCACACTCAGTTTTCATGTGTTCCCACTCCTGCTGCCTTGCGTCCATGCATTGGTTACACTCTACCATTTCCCGGATTCCAGTAGTTGACATCGTAGGGGAGGATTAGTGCACACACCCACATGTAGAGTGGATAAACCTTCTTTTGTTTTTGGGGTTATCCACCATAGATGCACTAGGGTAGTTATGGTTTATTCCTGCTTTCTTGTTTTATGTTGTATTTTACTTCTGCTATATTACAAGCTCTGCCTGTCCCTATAAGGGTGTGACTACTTATGTACTTTAATTATGTTATTAATGAAATGTTTCCTTTGTCATCATGATTGTTGTCCTTTGATTACATGCTTTACTTTATGAGTTATAATGGTTGTTGCGCGTGCCTTATATTTCTGTCGTTCGACTAGTTAAGTTCATGGCTCTCACTTTGCTTTATGTTTTCAAAAAAAAAATTTACCCTTAATTTTCGCTAAGTATTTTATTAAAATGATGAAACTAAGAAGTAATAGCCTAATGATTAACCTAATGTATTCTAGAGAGTTGGGTTAAAAATTAGGGTGTTGCATTAAACAGAGTGTTATGCTCGCACAAAGGGAGAATGCAGAGTTTAGAGAGACAATAGAAGCTGTTAAGGCTGGTAAGCTGAAGGGTTTTGAGCAAGGTCCCGATGGCATGTGGAAGTTTGAGGGACGAATCTGTGTGCCACAAAATGGTGACTTCCGAGAGAGGATCTTGGGGTATGTAACACCCTAATTTTAACCCAATACTCTAGAACATATTAGGCTAATCATTAGGTTATTACTTCTTAGTCTCAACTTTTAAACAAAATACTTAGCGGAAATTACGGGTAAATTTTTCTTTTTGAAAACATAAACAAAGTGAGAGCCGCGAACTTAACTAGTCAAACGAGAGAAACATAAAGCATGCGTAACAATTATCAGAGATCACAGAGTAAGGCATATAACCAAGGAATCATTCCATTAATAACATAATTTAAGTACATAAGTAGTCATACCCTCATGGAGACGGGCAGAGCTTGTAATACAACGGAAAGAAAATACAACAGAAAATGTAAAGTACATGGTTCAGCATGAAGATGGAAAAAAACCCAAAACGCTACCCTTCTACTATGAGTACAAACTACAACCCCTCCCAAAAGGTACTACCAAAGGGAAGATCTCCATAAAAGCTCGGGTACTCGCAAAGCTCTCCATCGGGAACTAGTGATGACGAGGATCTTCGGGTGATTGAGGCAGGTAACCGGGGAACCGCTTTATCTCCTCCTGTGTGGGCCAATGGAGTGTGAAGAGGACTCATGGCGGCTGAACGTGAGCTTCTCGACGGACGCATCTCGGCTCTCCTCGCCAAGCGTGGCTGCCTCACAGTCTCCTCACTCCCCTTACGCCGAAACTGGGGAAAGGGAGCGGAGCCCTCCGATGGGACATGCATCAGTGAATCCTCGGATGGATCAGTCTCGGACTTCCTCGATCGAGGCACGTACTCCGGGTAGTCGCGGACAGCCGAAGCGGCGAGAATGCGAACGCACGGCGTAGCTGCTCGTCACGCAGGCGAGTGCGCTCGAAGATCATGTCATTGCCACCAAAAGGTGCAGTAGGAGTGAACTGGTAGCTCGAAACCGGGTAAGCGAAAGGTCGTCCCATGTACACAAAAACGCGGACGGCACAACGACCTTCGAAATGATATGAACGGTGGTCCGGGTCATAGTGCACCTCCCAAACAGGCGTGTCAATGAAAAACACGAACGTCGCCATCGGTCTCTGAAGATGTGACGGAAGAAAGAAGAGAGAGGAGTGAGAATTTTTGCTAAAGAATCTCAGTAGGAGTCTCCTATCCTAGGGTTACATCGTACACATCCTCAAGAACCTTGGGTTTAATTATAAAATAGTGATCATGCATATAAGGTTCAATTTAGGATTTTCCAAACTAATTATCCAAGGTCCATTCTTTTTAGCATGCATCTTGATGTTATGAATGCAACATGTTATATCATGGATGCATGTCAATACTCGAACATATAAGACAACACATCAAAGCACATAAACATAAATCATGTGGCATGAGGGCATATAACTTTCAAGTGATTCATTTCTCAACTTCGTGACATCAATCATGATACTTTAGCATATAAGCCACCCTAAAAATAACTAGGTTATGAGCTCATACCTTAGCTAGTCATCACTAGCTCTTGCTTAATATCTTGAATAAGCGAAACATAAATAATAATCCCGACTCGCAAGTACGGGTAGGGGGCAGGGATCACCTCTCTTTAGGATATACCCTCTTTGAAACGCTTTGCTAGCCACGCATGGCCTCGCAATTTGTCCGCTTTGGTAGGCTGCATCTACTCATACCCTCACGGATTTGTCTCCTCTCGGGGGTACTCGGCCGAACCGGCACCTCCTCGGGGGAAGCGCGTCTCAGTGCTTTGTCACATAAAAATCTCCTGGGGGTGCTCGGCCGAACCGGTGTTAGCCAGGGTTTTCAACTCATATGGTACTCATAAATCATTTCTTTCAACCCTTTAAGGTTTGACGGAAATTCGGCAGCATAACAGCTGTTAAACCGAATTTCCTTCAAACTGCCACAATCTAATCCACACATCATGTTCTCATGAAACCTCATGCTATGATAAACTTTAACATTTCATCAATCATTTTCTCATGCATCAAGCACATCTCATCATATCATTGAATCAAACAACACATTATAGCATTAACAACTCTTTAGTGTCTTATGCATTAACCCTTACGGTCCTCAACTCACATTCTAAGTTATAAATCATCAAGCCTAATCTCTCCGGAACTTATAAGGTTATAACTAAGTCTTTCTCACCTCACACTATGGTCAAGAACATCTATAAACCTCAAGAGTGCAGAATTCATATTCCTAACTTTACCCACCTAGGAGTCACAACAATGACCCTTTCTAAGTCCGGTTTGCTCCTAAGGCATCAAGATCAAGTCCTACACCATTTATGAGTCATTCCTACACATTTAGACTAATCTAAATCCATGATTAGCATTACTAAACCTTGCTGGACAGAATCCAGAAAATTCAAACATTAAAGGATCTAGAACTCTCAAATTAATTCTTTTCTAGTTTCTAACTTCTCTTATCTTTCACATATAAGTCTTAACATTAATTATGCTTAAACATAAGCATATTATCCTCATTAACACAGCTCATACAGTGGCTAAACATGGCAAGGCAAAACCGAAACAAACATCTCCATTTAAAGGCATCAAACACAATTTCTAAAGCACATAAAATACTAGTCTCTCTTGGAACCCTTTTAAAACTTTCAAAACTCATTTCTAAATATTTTTATCATCTAAAATCATAAAATTATGTAAGAGGGTAGTAGCTAAATCATTTATACCTCAAGAGGCCCTAAATTCATAAAACTTGGTTCTACAAATTCCTTGTACTCATATAAGCTTAGAAAAATTATAAAACATAATTTTCAACACTTGGAAACTCCAAAACCCCCTTAGGGCCGAAATGTGGACCAAAAGAAATAAATATTTTAAACCTTTGTTTGAGACATCAATGGGCAAGTCTTTGAGCTCTAGGTTCATTTAAGTGATGACATAAAAGCAAACATGCTCATGCACTTATTTTAGGTTCCATTAGAAAGTAAAGTGATAGCATAAAATAAATATGAGGTGCAACATATTATTATCTTTGATATTTAGTGAGAACTTGAAATATAAACATGATAATGCAAGTTCATTCATTATCTTGGTATTTAATGATAGCAAGGAAGTAAACATGATATGCAAAGCATAAAATAAACATGATGCAAAGTTCATTTTATGTTTAGCTAGAGCTCATTCAAGACTTTAACAAAGTAACAACCCAACATATATCTCATTACAAAGAGAGCTCTAGAGTTCTTGAACCAAGTTCTCATAGGAACTATGAGGTTCTTGAACATCATCATCAAGCTCAAAGAACACAATTTTTTTTAAACAAACAAAACCTCAAAGATCAAAAAGGAAATGGAAAATCGAAATATTAAAGAAAAGGAAACAAAGAACCGAAATCAAAATAGCAAGAAAAGAAAAGGTGTTCTTGAGTAAAAATCATGTTTGAGTTAGAAAGTGGAGTTGAAACTCAAAGAAAGTAAAACCTCAAGCTCTAGAGGTTCCTTTGAGATGAACACATAGTCGTCATCTAGGAGTCCTCATCATTGAGCTATCATGTGCTCATCAAGGCCTCATGGCCGAAATCTCAAGAAAGAAAAGAACCAAAGAAAAGTCTCAGAAGAAATCCAAGAGAAAGCTAGAGAAACTAATTTTTCAAGAAACAAAGTTTAGAAAAACACTCCTACCTAGAGTGAAGATAAGAAGCTTGAGCTTTGAGAAAAGAAAACAAGATGATGAGCTCCTCCAAGGGCTTGATGGTTTCGGCCAAGGGGAGATAAGGAGGTTAGAGTTGTGTTTGAGGTGAGGTGCTTGAGAGCTTAGGAGGTGTTTCAAGGCTATGGGGTGGTGTTTAGAGTTTGTAAGATGATGATGAGATGAAGATGAACAAGAGAGAGTTCTCTTGGAACTTAGAGAGAAAAAGGAAAAGAACTCAAAGAAAACTTGAAAACTAAAAGTGTGCAAATGATCTAAAGGTTCTCACAAGTTATAAAGCTTAAGTATTTATAGAGAATGAAAACAATTGAGGCCTCATGGTGGGGGAGGGCTGGCCGTGTGGTTTGAGAGGGAAAGGAAGAGAAAATATCTCTTTGATGGTGTCATACAAGCATGGTTTGAAGCATGGAGCTCATGACACAAGGTATGGCTTTAGGCATGAGTTGTTGAGTGAGCTTTTCTTTTAATTGTGGATGAAATTAAGCTTCTAGAAATGAGACATGGCTGGAAGTTTTCCAGCCACAAATAAATGGGGGAATTAATTTATTTTGCTTGGTTATTCATTAGGAAAAGCAAGCTTGATTGAGAGGTATGACATGTATGGTGATTTGAGGTGATTTTCCTACAAGTTTTGAAATGAAATAAATCATGAAAATGGGGGTGAGGGCTGGCACAAATCTGACCAGAAAATGGGGGAAAGAAAGGCTTCTAGATGTTGTCCTTGGAGGCATGGATGAAAGCATGGTTTGTATGACTCAAAGTATGGTTTGTGCAAGGTCAAAGCATGGCTCTTTGAGTGAGAAAAATTCACACATGAGGTGCACATGGGAGGGCATGGCTTCGGCCAAAATTCAGACAGCATGGGGGAGGATTTATCTTCCATGTAATTGGGTGCTAATGATAGGATTAAGTGTAGATTAGTTTAGGTACAAGGTTAGGAGTAATTAAACTTAAGTTTAGGTAGCTAAGTATGAGTATTAGGAATTTTATGACAAGATTAGAAGTGCTCATACATCATTAGAGAATTAAAAACTCATTTATAAATAAACAATGTGTAACACAATTCCATGATTTAAGGAATTGGAAAGAGAAACACTATTCAAGATTCCATGACTAGGAGTCTTGAAATTAAAATATGATTTTAAGTTGTAATTAAGCACTTTTAGGTTCTAATCAACTTTAATAAATTATTTTGACTCAAGATTAATTAAGGAAATTAATTAACCTTCGATTAGAGCCTAATATTGCTTAGGTTTGCTTAATCACGCGATTAAGCGTAGAAACACGAAACTAGGGGCAAAACCGTAATTTTGCACTAATTTCGCCCGGAACCTCCGGGGCCAAAACTAAGTCACAGTCTACATAAAAACGCCTTTTAAAACCATCTGGAGAAGTTTCGGGTTCATCTGGCACTTGCAAATGGGTAAAACACCACAGGGGCGTTTTTGTCATTTTGACCCGAAAACTCGAAAAACGAGATTTTCGATCCCGGGAAGGTACAAAAGTCATCCAATCCCCTTCCAACATTGAGTTTGCCCCTTCGAGTACTGCCAGACCGGCTTTCCTCGAATTCCGGGCCGAAAATGACCTCAGAGGCATTTTGGTCATTTTCACTCTAACAGAAAATCGGGGCGTTACAGGGTAGGCTCATAAGAGCCATTTCGCTATCCATCCTGGTACAACTGAGATGTATCAGGATTTAAAAAAGATGTTCTGGTGACCCGAATTAAAGAAGGATGTGGTGCCTGGGTGAGTAAGTGATTGGTCTGTTAAAAGGTGAAGATCAAGCACCAAAAACCTTCAGGCATGTTGCAACCCTTGTCGATCCCCGAATGGAAGTGGGAGAGCATACTGATGGATTTCGTGATAGGATTGCCAAGGACCCAAGCTGGCCATGATGCCATATGGGTAATTGTGGGTCGATTGACCAAGTCAGCCCCACTTTCTACCTATTAGGGTTATGTACTCTTTGGACAAATTAGCACAGCTGTACATCTAAGAGATTGTAAGGTTGCATGGAGTGCCGTCAATGATAATCTCGGATTGAGATCCGCGGTTTACGTCATGTTTTTGGGGAGCCTTTCAAAAGGTGTTTGGTTCAAAGTTGTGCTTAAGCACCGCTTACCACCCTCAAATAGATGGCTAATAAGAAAGAACAATCCAAACCCTAGAAGATATGTTGAGAGCCTGTGTCTTGGACCAAAAAGGAAGTTGGGATAAGTTCATGCCATTGATCGAGTTTGCGTATAACAATAGCTATCACTCGAGCATCGGTATGACACCATATGAGGCACTGTCTGAGAGGAAGTGCCAATCACCTTTGTGTTGGTATGAACCTGGAGAACAAAGTGTATTAGGACCTGAAGTAATGTGGGAAATGACGGACCAAATCAAGAGAATCAAGGATACAATCTTAACTGCTCAAAGTCGACAGAAAAAGCTATGCGGATAAAAGGCAAAAAGCCCTTGGAATTCCAAGAAGGCGAGCATGTATTTCGAAGGATTACCCCTACTACAGGAATAGGGAGAGCCATGAAAGTCAAGAAATTGAGTCCCCGATTTCTTGGTCCTTTTGAAATCCTTCAGAGAATCGGGTCTGTAGCCTATAAAATAGCCTTACCGCCAAATTTTTCCAATCTCCATGATGTCTTCCATGTCTCTGAGTCGAGAAAATATGAGTTCGACCCTAGCCATGTCTTAGAGCCAGAGCACGTACAGTTAAGGGATGACCTAACTTTCAATCTGCCGCTTACGAGGATTGCGGATCACAACGTCAAGCAGTTAAGGAATAAGTTTGTTCCTTTGGTGAAAGTGGCGTGGGGACGAGGCAAGACCGAAGAGTTCACATAGGAGTTAGAGTCAGAGATGAGGTTGAAGTATCTTGAGCTGTTCTAAGGTGCGAATTTCGAGGGCGAAATTCTTTTAAGGAGGGCAGTAATGTAACACCCTAATTTTCTATTAGAGTAAAAATGACCAAAATGCCCCTTGTAACACCCGAGAAAAATTATATAAAAATTTATTTGAGCTTTTCTAGTCATAATTTCAAAAATCCAATAGGCATAGAAATGATAGGAACAATCCAACGAATCAGTAAAAAAAAAAAAAAAAGTGAATAGTAACTTGTGGGTCCCACAGGCTCGCGGGGATAGCCGAAACCCTGGAATTAGGAACCGGAGATGCCCGAAAGTGAGAAATTATAGAATTAACATTAAAAATGGTTAGGGATAAAGAATTTACACCTAGAATGAATTTTCGGGCAATATTTGTTTTCCCAAGTACATTGTTTTACCCATTTGGTAACATTTCAGTGTGTGATTTTTACACCGAAATAAAGTTTACTCTTTAAGTTTGGATAATATCTATCCATCCAAACCAAGTGGATGATTAAGATCTAATCTTGACTAACAAGATTCAATCCTAACCATCCATCTCTTTATTTCTCTTTATTCCTTTGACTATATAATTAATGTATCTAACTTTTATATATTAAAGAAATACCAAACCTTATCATTTTGGAATGCAATTCTCAGCCATGAACAAGAAGCAAATAGCAGCCACCATTTTTGTTTCTTCAAGTGCTTCATCTTGCTTTCTAACCCCAAAAACCTTAGCCTAGAGTTATTGAAACTTCAAAGTTCCTTCACAAAACTTGTTCTACTCCTCAAACCCTACAAATTTAACCGATTAAAATTTCAAATCCTCACCTTGATACCTCACTTCCTCACTGCCTAAGGAGTTTTTGGGGCTAGAATTGATGCCTTGAAGTGAAGAGAGATCACCTAGAACATCCTTTGGAGTATAAAGCTCAAAAGCTTTCAAAGTAGGGTTTTCTTTGGCCTTTTTCTTTCAAATTTTACTTTGAAGATTATTGATTTATTTAATCCAAAATTTCTGGTTATATTTGATTATAATATGTTGATATTGATGTGTTAATTTTGTTTATGTGTTTAGATGAGGTTAAATAATGATTTTTGTAAAAAGAAGTTTTGGCTAGGCTGTTGGATTTTCGGATTTCAACAGGACAGGATTTGTTCACGAATTTTCTGGTTCAATTCTAGTCATTTTTATGAGCTATAAAAATTATATGTTGAAGCTAACATCATAATGAAACTCTGATAATTTTTGTGGTTCATGATAAGGAACTTTACTGCCTGAGAAAAATCATAAACAGAAAGCCTAACTATGCTGCCTGGATTATGGGAACCGAAGCTCTAATTTTGTATAATTTTGTTAGCATAGCAAATGATTGAATTATGTGAAAATTTTATAGCTAGTTGATAACATATTGAAGTATAAATGTGATTTTTATTTTGTAGTAGTTGAATCATTTGCTAGGCCTAAAAATTATGAGAATCCTATTATGAGCTGTGAAAAAGTGGCCTCTGACCACTAAACTGGTATAATTTATTTAACATAGTTAGAGAACTCTTTTTGCTCTGATATTTTTACAGGGCCTTGTGGGCATGACTCCTAATTTAAGTATGATGAGTATGAATGCATGCTATTGAATTTATGGATGAGTTTAAGGCATGATCGGAATCATATTGTGAATCAATGGCCTATATGTATATTATTGCATGCATTTGACAAAGGAAAAGTGAATGATACATTGAACTAAGTCCAATAGCAATAAGTAGTGACATAAGATCCTTTCGACTTTGTCGAGGGCAAATAGAGTGACACATGATCCTTTCGATTTGTCAAGGGCAAATTAAATGATCCTTTCGACTTTGTCGATGGCAAATAGAGTGATATATGATCCTTTCAACTTGGTCGAGGATAAATAGAGTGACACGTGATCCTTTCGACTTGTTGAGGGAAAAATAAATGATCCTTTCGACTTTATCGAGGGCAAATAGGTGACATATGATCCTTTTGACAGTGTCAAGGGCAAATAAAGAGATATGATATTCTCTTCGATTTATTAGAGGCAATTACAAATAAGTTCACTACATTTAAAAGTTTGACTAGAATGATTTACTATGTGTGTGAGCTTTATTATATATATACATTAAGTGATTGATCATTAAAAGCTACCCACTTTGAAAGTATGATTTAGAACTCTAAAATTGAACCATTGTTATGGAATGCATAATCACTTTTTCTTAATAAACTGAAGTGGCTGGGACGATGACGATAACATTATGATTTTGTAATTGGGGAGTTTCCCTACTGAGAATTTTATAATTCTCATCCCTATGTTTGTGTGTTCCCGTGTCATCTCCAGGTTGATCCGAAGGACAAGGAGGCTATTGCACAAAAGAAATCTACTCTACAGTAGTTTAGTAGGGAAGACTTGTACTGGTTATACTTAGTTTTAGGTAAATATACATGCTTGTACCTTTAAGAGACAACGGATGTACTGTAAAGCTCTTAGAAGAGCTTCCTTTTATATTTGACTTTGTATTTCAATAACTACTTTGTTTATTGTATATATTTGATAGAACCACGAATTATTTACTACATGATTCAACTGATATTTGCTATAGTTATTCAAGAAAGGTCCGCTAATTAATAAGTAACAACTCTCGAGTACGATTTCATGACTTAAGGATGGTGTTGCACTTGGGAGGGTGTTACACCCCAGAGGTCGTTTTCTGGCCGAAACTCAAGGATAGCCGGCCCAGCAATCCTCGAGGGGCTAACTCAATGTTTGAAGGGGATTAGTTGACTTGTGAATCTTTCTGGGATTGAAAATCTCATTTTCTGAGATTTTGGGTCAAAATGACCAAAATACTCCTGTTGTGTTTGACACGAGTACGAGTATCGGATGAGCTTGAAAATTCTCCAGATGGTTTTAAAAGGTGTTTTTATGTATTCTGTTACCTCAGTTTTAGTCTCGGTAGTCCTGGGCAGTTTTTGTGCAAAATTACGATTTTGCCCCTAAGCATTGTGTTTTTAAGCTTAATCGCATGATTAAGCAAACCTAAGCAATATTAGGCTCTAATCGAAGATTAATTAATCTAAAGTCAAAGTAATTTATTAGAGTTAATTAGAACCTAAGATTGCTTAATTTAAACTCAAATCTTATTTTAAATTCAAGATTCCTAGTCATGGAATCTTGAATAGTATTTTCTCTCCCCAATTCCTTAAATCATGGAATTGTGTTCACAATTGTTTATTCATAAAATGGGTTTAAATTCCTCTAATTGTGTATGAGCACTCCTTAACCATGTCATAAAATTCCTAATTACATTCTTAGTTACCTAAACACTTGTTTAGTGACTCCTAACCTCAAACCTAACCTAATACACACCTAAACACATGATTAGCACACAATTAAACAAAAGAAACCTCTCCCCTCTCTTCTAGAAGTCCACGGCCACACCCCTCTCCATGGCTCAAATATTTGAAATTCAAATGCATTTTCAAGTCCACACCTAGCCATGCTTAGACCATGCTTTGCACCGTGCTTGTTATACCTTCAACTATGCTTTGAATGACAAGTTGTAAGAGATATTTTCTCTCCTCCCATGCCCCCAAGAGCTACAGCCAGGTCCTCCCCTTGTGCACCCTCATTGCTTTGTTTTCTATAAATAGGTGCCTTAGATGAACTTGTCTCACATTTGTTCTTTTGGCAAGTTTGAGCATTTTAAGCATTCTTGTGAGTTCTTTCCTTTTTCTCTTAAGTCTCATGGAGCTTTCTTCTTCATCCTTGTCCTCTTCATCTCCTCTTTGCATCATCACCTCACAACCTAAAACCACCACCTTGAATTATCCTCTAAGCACTCAAACACTCATCCTTAAACACAAGCTCACCAAGAACACATTTCTTTTCCTTTCCTCTCCTTTTGGCCGAACACATCATCACCACTCTAGGAGGAGTTGTTCTTCTCATTTCCACTTCAAAGACCAAGCCTTTTTCTTCATCTTGGTAGGGAGTTGCTCTCAAGTTTTTGTTTTACTAAAAAATGATGTTTTCTTGAAGTTTCTCATGGATTCTTTTAAGTTTTTCCTTTTCTCTTCATTTCAGCCTCAAGGCCTTATTTTGATCATGATAGCTTGATGATGAGTGTCTGTAGAGGATGACTATGTGTTCATCTCAAAGAGACCTCTAGAGCTTGAGTTTTTCCTTTCTTGAACTTTATCTATGCTACTTAGCTCACATGGTTTACAACTTAAAGAAAAATAATCAATGATTTGCAAAAGCTCAAGCCTACCCTTCTCAACCTTAAAGTTGGCCGGCATGTTCTAGAGTTCTCTCTAGATAGGGGTTTTGAGTACATAACAAAGAACTTGGTGTATATTTCCTTCTCTTGTGATTTCGGTTCCTTGCTTTGCTTTCCTTTGTGATTTCGGTTTTTGGTTCTTATTTCCTTGTGGTTTTATTGTCTTTTAAGTTCATTTCCTTGAAGCTTGATGTTGATGTTCAAGAACCATGTAGTTTCTTTGAAAACTTCGTTTAAGAGCTCTAAAGCTTACTTTGTTTGTTGGAGATAAACTTTGGGTTGAGACTATGTTTCTTTAAAAGTCTTGCATGAGCTCTAAGTTGAGATAAAAAAAACTTGCATCCATATTTATCTTTATGTCATCAGTAAACTCTCAAGATTAAAGAGTGAACTTGCATCCTCATATTTATGTTTATGTTCTCACTAAATCTCTAAGATAATGCATAGCATATTTATTTTTATGCTCTCACCTCCTAATAAAGAGTAAAATAAAGTGCATTGCACGATTATGTTATGTCATCACTGAAAAGATTTAGAGCTCATGGACTTGCCCATTATTATCTGAAACAAAGTTTGGAAATTTGTGTGTTTTATTCACATGAATTCGGCCATGTGATGATGATGAACTTAGAGTAAGATTCATCTAGTCAGAAATGCTAAAACCTATGTTTCATGATTTTCCTAAGTTTAGATAATCTCAAAAAATATTTTGAACAAAGTTTTATGATTTCAAGCCCTCTTGAGGTTCATTTAAAATAGCTACTGCCCTCAGGAATTTTATGAAGATTTTGATGAAATAAATTGTTTCCAAGTGAGTTTTAAAAGTTTTAAAAATGTTCCAAGAGAAACTAGTAATTTATGTGTGTTAGAAATGAAACAATGTGCATTATATGATGAATATACTTTCGGTTCTGCTTGAGTGAAGTGATCACTGTGTTATGGTATTTTTATGATGATGATATGAGTATGATCATGTATATTTGATGTTAGAGTTAATTTTAGAAAGTTAAGACAAGTTAATAACTAGAAAGGAATTAAAATGAGACCTTTAGATCTGTTAGAAATGGAA
This sequence comes from Dalbergia cultrata, assembly GCA_031216105.1. Lineage (NCBI taxonomy): Eukaryota > Viridiplantae > Streptophyta > Magnoliopsida > Fabales > Fabaceae > Dalbergia > Dalbergia cultrata. Next base: position 26,881,791 of record CM062349.1, read on the forward strand.
TTTTCTGGATTCTGTCCAACATGGATGAAAATTATAATTAATGGTTTATAATTAGTTTAAATGTGTAGGAACTATTCATAGTTGGTTTAGGAATTGACCTTGGTACTATAGGAGAAAACCAAACTTAGAAAGGGTCAAAGTTGTGACTCCTAGGTACCCGTAATTAGTAAAATACGGATTCTGCACTGTTGAGGTTTTAAAATTGTTTATGATCATAGAATTGAGTGAGGACTACTTAGATATGAACCCATAGGTACCCGAGAGGTTAAGTTGTGATGGTAGACAACTTAGATTTCAAGTTAAAAGACCCTAAGGGTCAAAGCATAAGACATTAAGACAACTTTGATGCTTCGAGTTTGATGATGCTAATATGATATGTTGATGCATGTGCTTTGATGAGTATGAGTTAATGAATGCAAGTTTGCTATGATGATAGAAATTGAATATGATAGTTTATGCATCATGAGTTATTGTGGCATAAAGTAGATCTGAAAGGAATCGGTTTACAGCTGTTATGCTGCCAAATTTCCATCAAATCAATACTTGAGAATGTTTTTGAAGAACCATATGAGATTGAAACCTTGGGTGACACCAGCTCGGCCGAGCACCCCAAGAAAGACAAATCCATGAGGGTATGATTTTATGCAGCCTACCAAAGTGGACAAATTACTATGCACTAGATGCAAGTAAAGCGTTTTAAAGAAGGTATATCCTAATAGAGGTGATCCTTAGCCCCTTAACCTATACTTGAGGAGTCGGGATTTTATTATGATTTTCGCTTATCTAGATGATAAGTAAGAACTAGTGATGACAAGTTAAGGTATGAGCTCATAACCTAGATGATGTTTTATGGTGGCCCTTAGGCATGATGTTCTAAGTCACAATGTTGAGGAAAGTTCCACTTGAAAATTACATGCCACATTATGCCACTTGTATGCTTCTTGATGTTATGATTTGTTGAGTTATTTGTTTGAGGTATTACCATGCATTCATGCTTTGATATATTGCATTCATGACACTAAGATGCATTCTAAAAGGAACGAACTTTGGATAATCTAGTTTTATAAACCGAAAGAAGGTATTTATATGCATGCTCACCATTTAATAATAAACCCAAGGTTCCTAAGAATGTGAACGATGTAACCTTAGATAGGAGGTCCTTACCAAGTTTCTTTAGCAAGATTCTCACTCCTTTTTCTTTCTCTCTTCCTTCCCATCACATCTTTAGAGCTCGATGGCGATATTCGTGGTTTTTATTGACACTCTGACATGGGAGGTGCACTTTGATCCAGAGCACGGGTCGTATCATTTTGTGGGACGTTGTACTGTTTGAGTCTTCATGTTCGCGGGACGTCCCTTCATACACCCTGTACATAGCTACCACTTCTCCCTTATGTCTCCCTACGATGATGCTATGGTTTTTTAGTGCTCCCAGACGCGTGATGAGAGGATTCTTCAGACGTACTCTGGAGGGTCGATTGGTCGCGACTTCTAAGACTACGTACCCGAATCTTCTAGCCTGGAGGATGACCCCTCGGAGGACCCGCCGACTTACATGTATAGCGAGAGCTCCACCCCCACAACTCAGTTCATGAGAGGCAAGAGCGATGAGACAATTACGTAGGCAAGATTGATTAGGCGAGCCAAGATGCGCCCCCGCCGAGGAGCACATGATCACCCACTACGCGTGCCTACTCTTACCGCACTGTGTCCATGGATCAGTTTCATTCCGCCATACCTCGGGTTCTAGTAGTAGGTGTTTTAGGGGAGGTCTAGTGCACACACTCACTCGTAGAATAGGACAAACCTTCTTTTGTCTAAGGTTATCTACCTTAGGTGCACTAGGGTATGGGTGTCGTTTAGTATGTTTTCCTTGTACTTTCTATTTCCATTTTATTTGCTTTCCTTGCATATTTCTTTCTCTTGTACTAAACTAAGTCCCACTATTTGGTGGGCATATGGTAATATTAATGAAGAATTTCCTTTGACGTGTTATTGATTTCTCATTTGATTATATGTCCATGTACTTATGTTTATTCCTCATGAATTGCAATGTATAATTAGTTCACAATTATGTTGTACGCGGCTCTCACTTTGATTTTATATTTCAAAAAACATTTACCCGTATTTTCCACTAAGTATTTTAACAAGGAATGAGAAGAAGAAGTAATAATGTAACACCCTAATTTTTAACCTAACTCTCTAGAATACATTAGGTTAAACATTAGGCTATTACTTCTTAGTCTCATCATTTTAATAAAATACTTAACGGAAATTACGGGTAAATTTTTTTTGAAAATATAAACCAAAGTAAAAGCCACGAACTTAACTAGTTGAATGACAAAAATATAAAGCATGCGTAACAATCATTAGAAATCATAAAGTAAAACATATAACCAAAGAACAACAATCATGATAATAAAGGAAACATTTCATTAATAACTTAATTAGAGTACATAAGTAGTCATACCCTCATGGAGACGGGCAGAAAATCATATAATTTTGACTCCCCTTGGTTCCTTCTCATCATAACTCCCCTTGAGTTCCAGCATGGATTTTCTTAATTCCTTTCTCCCTCTTTTGGCATCATTAAAAATGCGTGGTGAAAAAAAAGAGTCATCAACCCAACCTTTGACGTCTTAGCTCTTGTAATATTTGTTGGTTGGTTTAAAGAATCTGAATCTGAAGTTCTTCATTCTATCTAAGCTGAGCACCTTGTTTGATGATTGCTGCCTCAAGTCTATCTTGTCTGGAGGCAATCTCCTTAAGATGTCTTAGAATTATTTGATTGAATTGATAGCTTGAGGAAGGTTCTTTTGATACTGGAGGAGGTAGATTGATTGGTACCGATGCTGAAGCACCTCTTGGAGAGGGTTCCGAAATGTCAAGAGGTACAGTATCCCCAGTTTTGGGGCGAGCCTGCCTCTTTTTCTGTTTGTTCAACAGCAGCAGGTGTGGAGGATGGAATGTTGGCAGATTTTTCATCAAGAAAGTAGTTCTATACCAGCCTCTCCAAGTTGAACCGTGACCTGTAGACATCTTCTACTGCCATTGTAAGTAGTCTTTTAAACAGCCTCTCTAAGCTGAATCGTGATAAGAAAATACCTTTGCTAACGCATTTCAAGTAAATTTACCATAGCCTCTCCAAGCTATGTCTCACATTGATCACTAATGGATCAAGGTTACAAAGGTTATATGTTTGGGTTGCCACTCAAACTAACCTACACTCAAGTTTCCTTAAAGATGCTAGCTAATACAGACCTGGGAAACTTAGAGTGACTTCTTTCTCCTATCTCTTCACATGAAGAGTATACATTTTAGATCCAAGAAAGAAGATTTTTATACTTCGTGATTGATTACATAAATTGATAAACAACATAAGAAGTGTGGAGAGATTTTTCCAAAGATTCTGCACTAATGCTTTCAATTCTCTCATCGGCTTTTAAGATTTGCATCTCCATTTATATAGGCCTATCTTTATGACCGTTGCCTCTTTGATCTGATCACTAAGTGACATATGTATTTCGTTAGATGTGCCTTGGAATGTTAGTCTAGAGAGGTAGGCTGACAACTTGTTCCATCGTTGCAGAAGCCGTTATAATGTAGATGTTTCTGAAGTCCCCTTTTTTTCTTTTTACTTTTGGCCCGTGGTTTTTGAACTCCACCTCCTTAGATCTTGACTCACTTAGACAGAAGAGATGACATACCAGTTATAACACTAGATTTGATTTGAGATTTGAGATTTGAATTTCGAAACTCCTTCTATTTTTCCTCAGCGTTCTTTGCTTCACTCTTTAGTGAGCTTTCTAACATTGTAGTCAATCATGTTGATTTTTCTCTGATCTTCCAGTCTTCAATCTTGATTGGTTGATGCTGATTTCTCTATGATTGTAGTGATTGATGATTGAGTAACACATTGCTCTTGGACGTGAATTGATTTCTTCATCATGAGTGTTCTTTCTGATGTCTCGTGCTACTTTCTGAAGATCCTTTCCATAGTTTCTTGATTTATGACTTGATCAGCTTCAGTCCTCCAGCATTTATGCTTTCTATCCTTGAGATAATATTCACCTTTTAAGCTTGATCTCCTCTCATGAGATAAACATGATTTCTCATGTGCAATGAAATTATTCCCGATTCAAGTTTGCTTCAATGCCTTTGGTCCGTGAATATGAATATGTTCTTTGCTTGAAAAAACATTCACTTTGTAATTATTTTATTCTCTTCCCATGAGATATATATCATGCTTACACATGCATAGTGAAAAATTATTCTTGCATTGAGTTCGTATCGTGCCTTTATCTGTAACACTTACTTCGCCCGACTTCATATTCACTTTCTGATTAATTTGATCTCTTCCCATGAGTTATAGCATGCTTACAAATGCAAAATGAAATATTAATCTTGCTTAGGTTCATGTGATACAGACTAGATCTAGTTGTTAAACTTTGTCGATAAACTCTAGGTAGCCATTAGTCATTCTTCAAAACATTTTCTCTAAATTGGCTTTGTTGTCATTCAAAATACAGGATAGTCTTTACAGTAGCCTTCCTAAGCTCTTACCAGTGTCAGTAAACAACACTTACTAACACAACAACAACAACAAGTAGTTTTGCAGTAGCCTCTTCAAGCTATTCATCTTCCAATCACTACTGGATCGAGGATACAAGTAATTCAAGATTGATGTTTAGTTCGAACAATGTTACCCTCAAGCTTCTTTTCGAATGGATATGGAATGACAAATATGAAATGATTTGAGTGACTTCTTTCTACCAATTCTTCCTCAGACGAACATGTGAACAATCAAGAACTTAGAACAAAGATTTTAATGTATAGAGGAATTTAGCAGTTATTTTTCACAGAAGGATTTGGAAAGATTTTTTCAGTGTTTTAGCTCACTTCATCCTTCTCTCTTTGGAAGCTCAATTATCTCTATTTATAGATGATTTCCCTTTGTTACTGTTGCCCCTGATCTTCTATCCAAGCAACATATGTCGAGCATCAAATTGAGTATTGAAAACATAATCTAGAGGAGTAGCTCGTCTGATGTCATAGTTCTCTTTTAGAAGCCGTTGACGAGTTGAGGTTTTTGAAGTCTATCAAAAAATGCTTTTCTATTTTCTGAGCATAGTTTCTGAACTCCTTAATAATACTTTTATAGTTAATTAAGGGTGCTGAAGAGATGATGTCCCGGTTAAAAGAGACTGATTTGACTTTTGACTTTGAATTTCAAATTTAACCGCTTTCCCCCATTTTTTATGAAGCAAACTTTTTAAAGAGCGCTGCTAATTCTTTGTTTATTCATTTGTCTTCTGATATTCAATCTTGGCTTTTCATGATGAATAATCCACGATTATGATGATTGAAGATTGAGTAACACGTTGCTTCCAGCTTTTGTATGTTCTATTCAATCTTGGCTTTTTAGTGTTACTTTTTGACGACCATTTCCTTAGTTTCTTGATTATGTTTTGATGGCTTCCTTGATGCACAAGACCATATTTTGCATGATATAATTTTCACTTCATATAAGTTTATCTTCTTCCTCGAGATAAAAAAACATGTTTGCACATGCAAAATCAAATCATTTTTGCTTAAGTCCGATAATGCACTTTGGAAACACCTGTTAAGCTTAGTCAAAAAACTCAAGGTGGCTACTAGTCATTCTTCAAAGTATTTTCTTGAAATTGGCTTTGTTGTCATTCAAAACAGTAAGAATCATACTTTCTAAAGAGTTCTGGAGTTTACAATCTCCCCCTTTTTGATGATGATAAACCAATTTGAAGAAAATCTTTTGAAGAGAGGTTGAAAGAAATAATATAGAATATAATATGATAAGTTGCATTTTCTTTCAAAAAATTATGATTCTTAAATATTAGTAAGTCCTTTGTTTAAGGCATGATTAGATATGTTCAAGAAAATTTTGAAGCCTTAAGTTGATTCAAATCAAAGCTGTTTGGTTCATGATGATCTTTTTTTATTTAAATTAGAGAACTTTAATTTGTATCACTATGATACTAAAGCAGATGTCATCGTTTTAGTTCAATTCTGCCAATCAGCTTGATTTTAGTCATAAAATGACTTTCTAACATTTAAGTGTGCTAGAATAACTGACAAATACATTCCTTATTAACCACTTGAATAACTGACAAATACATTCCTTATTTAGCATTTTCCTTTAGCTTAGAGACAGATTCTTAAAGAGATTTTGAAGATTCTTAAACTTCTCTTTGAGTATCTCCCCCTACCTTTTTCAGCACAAGATTTTCATTTCTTTTCTCCCCCTTTTGTCATCATCAAATAGGAGGTGTGCTGGAAGTTAGGAGCAATATTACTAGCACCATTGATACTAGCAAGAAGTTATTAGAGGTGTCTTCATGCCTGAGTTTTAAGCTAGTTGAGGCGGATGTCGATACGACATTGCTTTTTAGCCATAAGTAGAGTTTCTATTTGGAGTTGTGAATGTAGAGTACCCAAAGACATTTGAGTAGTTGAATGACTTATGAGATTAAAAAGGCTTTAAGTTTAACAAACTTTTTAAAGTACAGAAACAATCTTCAACTAAAGGTTTAATGAATATATCAAATACTTGGTCTTCAATATTTATAAATATTAATTCAATATCTCCTTTTTGAACATGATCTCTAATGAAATGATGCTTTATATCAATATGTTTTGATTTGGAGTGCTGAATGGGATTTTTAGCTAGATTTATAGTGCTAGTATTGTCACAAAAGATTGGGATTTTGGAATACCTTAAGTGACAGTCTTCTAGCTGGTTTCTGATCCACAACATCTGAGTACAACAATTGCAACTGTTATATATTCTGCTTCTACAGTAGAAAGAGCAATGGTATTTTGCTTTTTACATGACCATGTGATCATGCTATTTCCAAATAAGCAACAACAACCGCTGGTGCTTTTTCTTTCTACTCTTTTAACGGCATTTAAGTTTGATTGTTTTGGATTTGATTGAAATCTAGCACAGATCCTTACACTTGATTGAATTTCTGCTCTACTGGCCGTAAGGTACAATAGTGACCTGATCATTCCTCTCAAACTACACTCTGAAACTTTTTCGCCACTCTGATCAGCATCAATGATTTGTGATGGATGCATTGGAGTACTCATTGGCTTTTCTTGATCCATGTGAAACTTTTTCAAAAGTTGTTTTGTATATTTTTCTTGATGGATCAAAGTTCCATCCTTTTGTTGTTTTATTTGCAAACCAATGAAAAATTTTAGTTCACCCATCATACTTATTTCAAACTCACTCTGCATTAGTTTCAAAAAATTTTCACAAAGAAAATTATCAGAGTCGCCAAATATAATATCATCAATATATATTTGAACTATCAAAAAGTGATCTTTTGATTTAAGAGTAAATAAAGTTGTGTCAATGTTGCCTCTCTTGAACTTGTTCTTTAACAGAAAACTGCTTAACCTTTCATACCAAGCTAAAGGAGTCTTAGACCGTAGAGTGCCGTTGTTAATTTAAAGACATGGATTGGAAGGTCATCACTCTCAAAACCTAGAGATTGCTCCATATATACTTCTTCAGAGAGAAGACCATTTAAAAAGACATGGCATCCATCTAGTAGAGAGTAAATCCCTTGTAGGCAGCAAAGGCAAGTAGCATTCTTATGGCTTCCAATTTAGCAACTGGTGTGAAGGTCTCATCATAATCCATTCCTTTTTGTTGATTGTAGCCTTGTGCAACCAATCTTGCTTTATTCCTGATAACTCTACATGCTTCATCCAACTTATTCCTAAATACCCATTTTGTTCTGATGATGGTTTTCCCATTTGGTTTTTCCACAAAAGTCTAGACTTTGCTCTTCGCAAATTGATCCAGCTCTTCTTGCATGGCCTCTACTTATCCTTTGTCACTTAAAGCTTTTTCAATGCATGTAGGTTCAATGGTGGAGATTAGAGCACAATTTGAAGTATTTCTTAGGGAGAATCGAGTCTTCACTCCCTTGGAGATATCTCCTATAACATTATTCTAAGAGACAATTTCAAGATCAGAGCTCCTTTGTAGTTTCTGTGCTTATGATTTTCTTCAATTTCTTTTTTATCTTCAGGTTGCTCTTCCTCCTGTTCATAATTATTATTTTGTAATGGCTTTGGTGTCTTGAGCATACTTTCTGAAGAATTTGAATCTTGGAGTCTACTTTCTGGTGTTTTTATCTAAAATTCAGTCTTTCAAGAGCTTCCTCTAGATCATCTGGGTTATCTTCAAAGTCTTTCCTAGGCTCCTTGAACTTGATATGAATTGCTTCTTCCATGCATAACATTCTTTTGTTATATACCCTGTAAGCTTTAGAAACAGATGAATATCCTAGAAAAATGTAACACCCTCCTAAGTACAACACCATCCTTAAGTTATGAAATCATACTCGAGAGTTGTTACTTATTAATTAGTGGACCTTTCTTAAATAACTATAGCAAATTCGATGGGTTCGTGTAATAACTAGCGTAATTCGATCAAAATATATAGCAAAGAGGCAAAACATTTATTTAATATAAAGTCGATTACATAAGGAAACTCTTCAATAAGCTTTAATACACATATGTTCTCTGTTAAATTTACACACTTATACATACATCTACGTACATATAATACAATTTCAGACACCCGACTACTGCCAATCTGACTTCTTTTGGTGTAACAGCCCATAGTTCCCTGAATCAACCTGGAGACGACATGGGAACACAAACAAGTAGGGGTGAGAATTATACAATTCTCAGTAAGGCAATTCCCCAATTACATAATCATAATGTCATCGTCATCGCCCCAGCCACTTCGGTTTATTAGGAAAAAGTAAGCATGCAACATATATCGATAGTTCAATTTTAAAGTTCAAATGATACTTCCGAAGTGGATAGCTTTTAATAATCAATCACTTAGTGCACGTATATTATAAAGCTCAAGCACATAGTAAGTAATTCTAATAAACCATTTACATATAACATGATTATCCATATACTAAGTGTAATGGACTTATTTGTAATTGTCCCTGATAAGTTGAAGAGAACCTCATATATCTTTATTTGCCTTTGACAAGTCAAAAGGATCATATCTCACTCTATTTGCCCTTGACACAGTCAAAAGGATCATATGTCACCTATTTGCCCTCGATACAGTCAAAAGGATCATTTATTTTGCCCTCAACAAGTCGAAAGGATCACGTGTCACTCTATTTGCCCTCGAAAAATTCGAAAGGATCATATATCACTCTATTTGCCATTGATAAAATCAAAAGGATCATATATCACTCTACTTGCCATCGACAAAGTCGAAAGGATCATATGTCTTTACTTATGGCTATACAACTTAATTAAATGCATCGTTCACTTTACTACCTATGAATGCATGCATAGGACGTGTATAGGCATTATTCCCAATATGATTCCAATCATGCCTCATAAAAAAATTCTTTAAAGTAGCTAGCATGCATTCATATAACATGTACTTGGACTAAATGTCATTTTATCATTAGTTTAAGACATTCTCATCTTTTCAGCACCTTGGCAAATTTATTATTCCAATGACAACATTTAATTTCTCTATCAAATAACCAATTCAAGAGCCATAAAAATTACTTGTGATACCTTCATATGTCTAAAATGCCCTGTAACATTTTCATATCAATTGCAGTTCTCTGACCATATTAACTAAATTATACAAGGTTAGTGGTCAGGGACCACTTTTTCACAACTCAAAACAGGGTTCCCATAATTTTTAAATTTAGCAAATGATGGAATCAACTCAAAATAAAAATCACAGTTACACTTCAAGATGTTATTAACAAGCTGTAAAACTTTTAGGGATAATTCAATCATTTACTATGGTAACAAAATTATACAAAATTAGAGCTTCAGTTCCCACAATCCAGGTAGCATAGTTAGAGTCTTGGTTTATGATTTTTCTCAGGCAGTAAAGCTCCTTATCATGAACCAGAAAATTATCATAGTTTCCTTATGATGTTAGCTTCAACAATAATTTTTATAGCTAATAAAAATGACTAAAAATGAGCCAGAAAATTCGTGAACAAATTCTGTTATGTTGAAATTCGAAAATCCAACAGCATGTGTCAAATTCTCTTTTGACAAAAATCATTTTTCACAACATCCAAACACTCTACCAAAAATAATATATCAATATCAACATAATAAAAACCAATAAAATCAGAAATTTCAGAATAAACCACCTCAAAAAGTCTCAGAAAAATTTTGAAAGAAAAAGGCCAAAGAAAACCCTACACTTGAGAGCCAGTGTGTCCTTGTCTCTAGTTTGCTCCAAGATGGAAATCCTTCACTCCAAAGCTCTCAAATCACACCCAAACCTTTCCTTATGCAGTGAAGAATGATCTCTCAAGGTGAAAAAAGGTGATGGATTCAAATTCTGATCGGTTAGTTTGGTAGATATTGATGTGTAGAACAAGTTTAGTGTAACACCCTAATTTTTAACCCAACTCTCTAGAATACATTAGGTTAAACATTAGGCTATTACTTCTTAGTCTCATCATTTTAATAAAATACTTAGCGGAAATTATGGGTAAAATTTTTTTTTTGAAAACATAAAGCAAAGTGAGAGTCGTGAACTTAAGTAGTCGAATAACAGAAATATAAGGCACGCGTTACAACCATTATAAATCATAAAGTAAAGCATGTAATCAAAGAACAACAATCATGATAACAAAGGAAACATTTCATTAATAACTTAATTAGAGTACACAAGTAGTCATACCCTCATGGAGACGGGCAGAGCTTGTAATACAGAGGGAACAAAATACAACATAAAACAGGAAAGCAGAAATAAATCGTAACTACCCGAGTGCACCTATGGTGAATAACCTAAAAAACAAAAGGAGGTTTATCCACTCTACATGTGGTGTGTGCACTAAGCCTCCCCTACAACGTCAACTGCTGGAATCCGGGAAATGGTGGAGTATAACCAATCCATGGACGCAGGGCAGCAGGAGTAAGAACACGTGAAGACTGAGCGTAAGCTCCTTGGTAGGGGCGCCTCTCGACTCGCCTAGCCAGCCTCGGTTGTGTAATAGTCTCCTCGCCCTTGCCTAGCATGAACTGAGGTGTAGGAGCAGAACTCTCGCTATACATGTGCGTTGGCGGGTCCTCGGACGGGTGGTCCTCCGAACTCGGGGATCGAGGCACGTAGTCCTGGAAGTCTCGAGGCATCGAACCACCAGTATACGTCCGTAGAATTCTCTCGTCTTGCGTCCAGGCGTGCTCAAAAACTATCACATCGTCGTAAGGTGACATCGGGGAGAAACGGTAGCTCTGTACAGTATGGGCAAAGGGGAGTCCAATGAACATGAAGGCTCGCACGGTGCACTGCCCCTCAAAATGATATGACCCGTGGTCCGGGTCATAGTGAACCTCCCAAGTAGGTCTGTCAACGAAGACCATGAATGTCGCCATCGCTCTCTGAAGATGTGATGGGAGAAAGAAGAGAGAAGAGCGAGAATTCTTGCTAAAGAATCTCAGTAGGAGTCTCCTATCCTAGGGTTACATCGTTCACATCCTCAGGAACCTTGGGTTTAATTATAAAACAGTGATCATGCATATAAGATTCGATTTAGGGTTTTCCAAACTAATTATCCAAGGTGCATTCCTTTTAGCATGCATCTTGATGTTATGAATGCAACAGGTTATATCATGGATGCATGTCAATACTTGAGCATATACAACAACCCATCAAAGCGTGTAAACATAAACCATGTGGCATAAGGGCATATACTTTCAAGTGAATCATTCCTCAAATTCGTGACAGCAATCATGGTACTTTAGCATAATAAGCCACCCTAAAATAACTAGGTTATGAGCTCATACCCTCTTTGAAATGCTTTGCGGGCATTAAGCCACAGTAATTTGTCTGCTTTGGTAGGCTGCATCTACTCATACCTCACAGATTTGTCTCCCCTGGGGGTGCTCAGCCGAACCGGTGTCACCCAGGAAAGCGCGTCTCAGTGCTTTGTCACATAAAAATCTCCTGGGGGTGCTTGGCCAAACCGGTGTCACCCAGGGTTTTCAACTCATATGGTACTCATAAACATTTCTTTCAACCCTTTAAGGTTTGACGGAAATTCGGCAGCATAACAGCTGTTAAACCGAATTTCCTTCAAACTGCCACAAGCTACTTCACACAACATGTTCTTATGAAATCTCATGCTATGATAAACTTTAACATTTTCATCAATCATTTCCTCGTGAATCATAATCATCTCAACATATTATCACATCATATAAACATCATGGCATTAACAACTTCTTAATATCTTATGCATTGACCCTTAAGGTCCTTAACTCACAGTCTGAGTTATAAATCATCAAAACTTAAACTCTTGGGTACCTATAGGCTCATATCTAAGTATTCATTGCCTTACACTATGGTCAAGAGCATCTCTAAATCTCAAGGATGCGGAATCTAAAATCCTAACTTTACGGGTACCTAGGAGTCACAACAATGACCCTTTCTAAGTCCAGTTTGTTTCTAAGGCATCAAGATCAAGTCCTAAACCATTTATGAGTCATTCCTACACATTTAAACTAATTTAAAGCCATGATTTGCATTACTAAACCTTGCTGGACAGAATCCAGAAAATTCAAACATTAGGGGATCTAAAACTCTCAAATTAATTCTTTTCTAGTTACTAACTTCTCTTATCTTTCACATATGAGTTTTAACATTAATTATACTCAAACATAAGCATATTATCATCATGAACACAGCTCATACAGTGGCTAAACATAGCAAGGAAAAACCGAAACAAACATCTCCATTTAAAGCATCAAACACAATTTCCAAAGCACATAAAATACTAGTTTCTCTTGGAATCTTTTTCAAACTTTCAAAACTCATTTATAAACATTTTTAACATCTAAAATCATCAAAATATTTATGAGGGTAGTAGCTAAATCAAATTTGTCTCAAGAGGTCCTAAATTCATAAAACTTAGTTCTATGCATTCCTCAAACTCATAAAAGCTTAGAAAAATTATGAAACATAGTTTTCAACACTTGCAAACAAATAAACCCTTAGAGGCCGAATGCTCTAGCCAAGGAAATAAATATTTTCAAGCCTTTGTTTGAGACAACAATGGGTAAGTCTTTGAGCTCTAGGTTCATTTAAGTGATGACATAAAAGTAAACATGCTCATGCACTTATTTTAGGTTCCATTAGAAAGTAAAGTGATAGCATAAAATAAACATGAGATGCAGCTCATTATTATCTTGATATTAAGTGAGAACTTGAAACATAAACATGATAATGCATAGCTTGAAATATAAATATGATAATGCAAGTTCATTCATTATCTTGATACTTAGTGATAGCAAGGAAAGTAAATATGATGTACAAAGCATAAAAGTAAACATGGATGCAATATTTATTTTAGTCTCATCTAGAGCTCTTACAAGACTTTAGAGATACAACCCAACACATATCTCATCACAAGGAAAGCTTTAGAGTTCTTGAACCAAGTTCTCAAGGGAACTATGAGGTTCTTGAACATCATCATCAAGCTCAAAATAAATAAACTTTCAAAACAAAACAAAACCTCAAAGATCAAGGAACCAAAACCGAAATATTGTAGAAAGGAAACAAGAAAAACCAAAACCAAAAATAGCAAGGAAAGTAAAGGTGTTCTTGAACAAAAATCCTTTTGAGCAAGATAATAAAGATGAAACTTAGAGAAAACAAAAACTCAAGCTCTAGAGGTTCCTTTGAGATGAACACATAGTCATCATCTAGGAGCTCTCATCATTGAGCTATCATATACTCCTCAAGGCTAAGAGGCCGAATACTCAAAGAAAAAGAAACAAAGAAAGTTTCAAAAAGAAAATCCAAGAGAAAGCTCGAGAAACTCATTTTTCAAGAAACGAAGTTTAGAAAAACACTCCTACCTAGAGTGGAGACAAAAAGCTTGAACTTTTGAAAAGGAAAACAAGATGATAAGCTCCTCCTCGGGGCTAGATGGTTTCGGCCAAGGAAGAACAAGAAGGTTGGAGTTGTGTTTCAAGTGAGGTTGTGTTTGAGAGGTTTGATGATGGTTCAAGGCTATGAGGTGATGTTTGAAGGTTGAGAGATGATAAGGAGATGAAGAGAGGATGAAGAACAAGAGGAAACTCTCTTGAAACTTGAGAGAAAAAGAAAGGAAACTTAAGAAAGCTTAGAAACTTGAAACTTACCAAAAGACTAAAAGTGACACAAGTTCATCTAAGGCACCTATTTATAGAAAAACAAAACATTGAGGCCCTCCAAGAGGAAGCCTTGGCCGTAGCATTGAGGGGGGAAAAGGAAGAGCAAAATATCTCTTACACAAGGTCATTCAAGCATGGTTTGAAGTATGGAGTGTATGATACAAAGTATGGCTTGATGTGAGTGAATTTCCTATCAATTTTTGAATGAAATTAGGCTTCTAGAAACAAAGCTTGGCTGGAAGTTTTTCAGCCACACATAATTGAGGAAAATGGGTTATTTTAATTAGTTATTCATTTGGAAAATCAAGCTTGATTGAAAATATGACAAGGTATGGTGTATATGACTTGAGGCATGGCCTTGGAGTGTTGAAAATTTGAACATGTGATGCATATGGAGGGCATGGAGGCTTCGGCCAGGTTCAGACAGCATGGGGGAGGAGGATTTGTTTCATGTAATTGTGTGTTAATGGTAGCTTTAAGTGTGTATTAGTTTAGGTACAAGGTTAGGAATAATTAAGCTTAAGTTTAGGTGACTAAGAATGTGATTTAAGGATTTTATGACAAGATTAGGAGTGCTCATACATCATTAAAGAATTAAAAACTCATTTGTGAATAAACAATGTGTAACACAATTTCATGATTTAAGGAATTGGAAAGAGAAAACACTATTCAAGATTCCATGACTAGGAGTCTTGAATTTAAAATAGGATTTTAAGTTGTAATTAAGCACTTTTAGGTTCTAATCAACTGTAATAAATTATTTTGACTCAAGATTAATTATGGAAATTAATTAACCTTCGATTAGAGCCTAATATTGCTTAGGTTTGCTTAATCACGCGATTAAGCGTAAAAACACGAAACTAGGGGTAAAATCGTAATTTTGCACTAATTTTGCCCGGGACCTTCGGGACCAAAACTAAAGTTATAGTCTACATAAAAATGCCTTTTAAAACCATCAGGAGAAGTTTTGGGTTCATCTGGCACTTGCAAACGGGAAAAACACCGCAGGGGCGTTTTGGTCATTTTGACCTGAAAACTCGAAAAACGAGATTTTCGATCCCTTAAAGATACACAAGTCATGTAATCCCCTTTCAACATTGAGTTTGCCCTTCGAGTACTGTCGGACCGGCTTTCCTTGAATTCTGGGCTGAAAATGACCTTAGGGGCATTTTGGTCATTTTCACTCTAACAGAAAATCGGGGTGTTACATTTAGTGAAGGGGATTTGGGGTTTTGGTGATCTAAAACTAAGGTTTTAGGTATTTGAAGTTAATTTTTGTGGAAAAACACCATGGAACTTGAGCTTTCTAGTTCATGGCCGAGAATGGAAGCAAATGGAGTGATAAGGAAGCTTTGTTTTGTATTTATCATGTAATTATAATTTAGATGGTATATAATGTAAATATATAATTCTTTACTGAAAAGAAAAATAAATGGATGGCTAGGATTTGTTTTGAAAGTCAATGAATGAATCTTGGCCATCCAATTGACTCACCTTTACTTGGTCACCAAGTAGGTTTTTACGGTGTTAAAAATCGCACACCGAAATTCTACTGAACGGGTAAAACAGTATACTCGGGAAATCAACTATTGCCCAAAAAATAGTTCTAAGTATAAATTTTTTATTGCTAACTATTTCTAACCTTATCCTTGTATTTTCTCAATTTCGGGTATCTCCGGGCCTGAATTCTAGGGTTTCAGCTGTCCCGGCGGGCCTTGCAACACCCTAAATCTTAAGCCAAGACTACTAGTATATACTTAGGTTAATCTTTAGAATATTACCTCTTGGTCTCATCTTTTACTTAGAAAATACTTAGCGGAAATATGGGTAAAATTTTTCTTTTTGGAATTTGAAATCAAAGTGAGAGCCATGCACGAATATTTAAGAGGAAGCATAGAGAAGCATATAAGCAAAGCATAAAGAAACACATCATATCATGGAGACATCAACTGAAACATAGTTATATATATATAAATGCTGTGCCTACCCAAAAGGGAAGGACTATTCAATACATCGGAAAGCGGAATACAACTGAAATGCAATACATGGAAATCATAAAAGGTAAATACAAGAGGAACAACACCCATACCCATGTGCACCTAGAGTAGACAACCTCATATACAAAAGAAGGTTTGTCCTCAACTATGTGGCGTGTGTGCACTAACTACTACCCCTCCTATGTCTACTCCTGCTGGTCCGAATACTGTGGGGTCGAGTTGATCCACTGACGAATCTCGGCGGGAGTAGTCGAGCGCATCATCGGGGTGTGTCCACCGCGGCGAGGGTGCATAGATGGCTGACGAGCTAACCTCGGCTAGACCACCATCTCCTCACTCCTAGCTCTCATCGGTGGGGGAGCGGGACTGGAGCTCCAACTGTACATGTGGGATGGCGGGTCCTCGGATGGGTCCGTCTCCGAGTACTGGGGGCGCAGCACATACTCGGGGTACTCGCGTACTGCTGATGCCTCGGGCTCCATGCGGAGGATCTGCTCATCGCGTGGTCTCGCTCGCTCAAAAATCCCGTTATGACGGTAAGGAGCAGTCGGGGTGAAGCGGTAGCTCGGGACGGGGTGCGCGAAGGGTCGTCCCATGAACATGAATACTCGGCGGTGCAGCGACCCTCAAAATGGTATGACCCGAGTGCCGGGTCATGGTGCAGCTCCCATACCGGGGTGTCGATGAAGAGTACAAATGTCGCCATCTGAAGATATGACGGAAGAAAAGGGAGGGAATGAGAATCTTTCTAAAAGAATTCTCAGTAGGGTTATCCCTACCTAGGTGACATCGTCACATCCTCAGGAACCTTGGGTTTATTTCTAAAAAGGTGTACATCCATATAAATTCCTTTTGAGTCAATTCTCTAAAGTGTTATTTATCCAAGGTCCGTCATATTTTATAATGCGTCTTTATAACTTAAGCAGAAATATACTAATGATATGAATGCATCATAAAGGTAAACCAAACAATGGAATAACTAAGAAACATTATAACATTGGCATAAGGTGATATAGCATATGTGACATTTTAACTTTAACTTTCATCTCATGGGGCCACCCTAAAACATCTCTAGGTTATGAGCTCATACCTTAACTAGTCGTCACTAGCTCTTACTTATCCTATGATAAGCGTAACATAATCCCGACTTAAAGTATGGGCTAGGGGGCAAATTAAGGATCACCTCTCTTGGGGTCATTTCCTCTTTGAAACGCTTTACTAGCAACTAGTGCATCGTAGTTTTGTCCGCTTTGGCAAGCTCTATGTCAATACCCTCACGGATTTGTTTTCTTGGGGGTGCTCGGCTAAACCGATGTCACCCAAGAATGTGTCTCAGTGTTGTGTCACATTTAAGTTCTCATAAAGTGTTAATTCATAGATATATCATTATTCATTACATAAATCTTTTTCATAGCATATACATCATCACATGAAACTTCCTCATAGTGTATAGTTAAAACTATAGCATATACATTATCACATAATCACACCTTAGACAATCATACATACAAACTCCCAAGCTTATTATGTTATAAACCTATAGTATGTTATGCTTTGGTTCTTTTGAGTCTTAAACTTGTAAACTAATTATTCTAGTATTATTCTTAACCTCTTACTCACCTATAGGTTCACAACTAGTAAGTTTTACTAATTTTTATGCTCAAGGACTTATCCAAACAGCACTATGTAGATTTAGACAACTTTATATTTGTGTGATTACGGGGTTCTAGAGATTACGGTTTAGATCCTTAAAGTCCTTAACTCACATTCTAAGTTATCGATCATCAAAACATAGTCTCTTGGGAACCTATGAGGTTATAACTAAGTATTTCTCACCTCACACTATGGTCAAGAACATCTCTAAACCTCAAGGATGCAGAATTTGAAATCCTAACTTTACGGGTACCTAGAAGTCACAACAATGACCCTTTCTAAGTTTAGTTTGCTCCTAAGGCTTCAAGATTAAGTCCTAGACCAATTATGAGTTATTCCTACACATTTAAACTAATTTAAAACCATGATTATTAAATCTAAACCTTGCTGGACAGAATCCAGAAAATTACATAATTAAAGGATCTAGAATTCTCAAATTAATTCTTTTCTAGTTCCTAACTTATCCTATCTTTCACGTATAAGTCTTAACATTATTTTTACTCAAACATAGGCACATTATCCTCATCAAAACAGCACATACAGTGGCAGCAAGAGCAAGGAAGAACCGAAAATATACTTCTCCATAAAAGGCATAAAACATAATTTCTAAAGCACATAAAATACTAGTTTCTCTTGGAACTCTTTTTAAACTTTCAAAACTCATTTATAAATAAACTTAACATCTAAAATCATAAGAATATTTAAGAGGGCTGTGACCTATTCATCTTTGTCCCAAGAGGTTCTAAATTCTCAAAACTTGGTTCTATGCATTCCTTAAACTCACTTAAGCTTGGAAAAATTATAAAACATAGTCTCAAATACTTGGAGACCTCAGGACCTCTTAGGGCCGAAACATGAACCCAAGAAAAACACATATTGTTAGACCTTTGTTGAGACAACAATGGGCAAGTCTTTGAGCTCGAGATTCATTTAGGTGATGACATAAAAATAAATATGCTCATGCACTTATTTTAGGTTCCATTTAGAAAGTAAAGTGATAGCACAAAGTAAACATGAATGCAACATATTATTATCTTGGTGTTAAGTGAGAACTTGAAATATAAACATGATAGTGCATAGCTTGAAATATAAACATGATAATGCAAGTTCATTCATTATCTTGGTATTTAGTGATAGCAAGGGAATAAACATGATATGCAAAGCATAAAGTAAACATGATGCAAAGTTCATTTTATGATTAACTAGAGCTCATTCAAGACCTTAACAAGATAACAACCCAATACAATATCTCAAAGATCACAACACAAAAACCGAAAGTCATATAAAAGAGAAAGAAAGTGAAACTACATCAAGTTCTTTATTAAATACCCAAAACCCCTATCTAGAGAAAAATCTCTAGAACGTGCCGGCCAACTTTAACGTTGACAAGGGTAGGCTTGGGCTTTTAGAAATCCTTAGATTAATTTTCTTAAGTTGAAAAACTATGTGAGTTAGATATCATATAGATGAAGTCATAAGAAAAGGAAAACTCAAGCTTTAGAGGTTTCTTTGAGATGAACACAATGTCATCATCTCGAAACTCTCATCATCAAGCTATCATGCTCAAAATCAAGGCCTCATGGCTGAAAATGAAAAGAAAGGAAAGACAAGGAAAAGTTCAAAAAGGATCCAAGAGGAAACTAGAGAAAAACACTTTCTTGAGCAAAATAAAGTTTGAAAACAAATCCCTACCTTGTGATGAAGGTAAAGCTTGGGCTTGAAGATGGAAATGAGATGAGCAACACCTCCTAGGATGGTGATGATGATTCGGCCTTGATGAAAGAAAAAGGAAGGAAATGTGTTTCAAGTGAGGTTGTGTTTGAGGTGTGGTGTTTGAGAGGTTTGATGATGGTTCAAGGCTTTGGGGTGGTGTTTGATGGTTGAGAGGTGATGATGAGATGAAGAGATGAAGAAGATAAAGATGAAAAGAAAGGAAGAACACTTCTTGAAATGTTGAGAGAAAAAGAAAGACTAGCAAGACAACTCTAAAACTCTAAACTTAGCAAATGCTCCAAGGTGCAACAAGGCTATCACAAGCATCCTATTTATAGAAAAACAAAGCCATGGAGCTTAATGGAGGGAGTGGCCGTGTGGTTTGGAGGGAAAAGGAAGAGAAAATATCTCTTACACAAGGTCATTCAAGCATGGTTTGAAGTATGGAAGCTATGCTACAAAGTATGGCTTGATGTGAGTTAATTTCCTATCAAATTTTTATGAAATTAGGCTTCTAGAAACAATGCATGGCTGGAACTTTTCCAGCCACAAATAAATGGTAAAAATGGGTTGTTTTAATTATTTATTCATGTGGAAATTCAAGCTTGATTGAAAGTTATGACAAGGTATAGTGTATGTGACTTAAGGTATGGCCTTGGAGTGTTGAAAAATTGAACATGTGATGCATATGGAGGGAGAAGGTTCACGGCCTGGTCTGGTTCAGCAAGGGAGGAGGTGAGTTTGACCATTTAATTGTGTGTTAATGGTAGGTTTAGATGTGTATTAGCTTAGGTACAAGGTTAAGAATGATTAAGCTTAAGTTTAGGTAACTAAGAATGTGATTTAGGGAGTTTATGACAAGTTTAGGAGTGCTCATACATCATTAGAGAATTTTAAACTCATTTATGAATAAACAATGTGTAACACAATTCCATGATTTAAGGAATTGGAAAGAGAAAACACTATTCAAGATTCTATGACTAGGTGTCTTGAAATTAAAATATGATTTTAGGTTGTAATTAAGTACTTTTTAGTTCTAATCAACTTTAATAAATTATTTTGACTCAAGATTAATTAGGGAAATTAATTAACCTTCGATTAGAGCCTAATATTGCTCAGGTTTGCTTAATCATGCGATTAAGCGTAAAGCTCTGAAACTAGGGGCAAAACCGTAATTTTGCACTAATTTTGCCCGGGACTTCAAAAATTAAAACTGAGGTCATAGAATACATAAAAACGGCTTTTAAAACCATCTTGAGAAGTTTCGGGTTCATCCGGCACTTGCAAATGGGTAAAACACCGCAGGGGCGTTTTGGTCATTTTGACCCGAAAACTCGAAAAACGAGATTTTCGATCCCGGGAAGGTACACGAGTTATCTAATCCCCTTCCAACATTGAGTTTGCCCATCGAGTACTGCCGAACCGGCTTTCCTCAAATTAATTTGAAAATGACCTCAGGGGCATTTTGGTCATTTTCACTCTAACAGAAAAATCGGGGCGTTACAGGCCTGCCGGACCCTCAAGTTACTATTCACTTTTTTTTTTTGTACAGATTCATTGGATTGTCCTGATCATTTCTATATTCATCAGATTTTTGAAATTATGGCCAGAAAAGCTCAAATTAATTTTTGAATAATTTTTAGGGTGTTACATAAAACACCATCATTAGATTTTGGATCAAACTTAGCGAGTTTGTTCTTGTTGTTAAGTATAAAGCATGATGAACCAAATATATCAAAATATGATATGTTAGGTTTTCTATCAGTCCATTGGTTATAGGGGGTCTTTTGGAGGATTGGTCTAAGAAAGATTTAGTTTTGTTTATAACACAACATATTTATAGCCTCTACCCAAAATCCTTTAACTAAACCATTTTCTAAAATCAATGTTTTAGCCATCTCTTGTAAGCTTATACTTTTCCTTTCAGCAACCCCATTTTGTTGGGGAGTTCTAGGTGTAGAGAACTCCTGAAGAATACCATGTTTTTCACAAAACTCATTAAACATATGATTTTCAAATTCTCCTCCATCATCAGATCTAATAGAAATAATTTGTGGATTCTTTTCAGGGCAAATACGTTTTGCAAAAAGTTTGAATATTTCAAACACCTCATCCTTAAAAGCTAGGAAGAACACCCAGGTAAGTCTGGAAAAGTCATCTACAATGACTAGACAATATCTTTTCTCAGCGAGACTAGCCATTGAGTTGGACCGAAGAATCCGTATGAAATAATTCCAATGGTTTAGTAGTGGATACTGTAAACTCCAGAACCCTTTAGAAAGTATGAGCTTAAATGTTTTGATTGACAACAAAGCTAGTTTCAAGAAATTACTTTGAAGAATGACTAATAGCTACCTTGAGATTCTTAACAAGGTATAACAAGTTAATCTGGTTTGTATCTCACGGACTTAAAGCAAGATTAATATTTCACTTTGTATGTGAAAACATGTTTTATCTCTTGGAAAGATATTAAGCTAAATAGAAAGTGAATATTATGTGAAGCAAACAACGTGCATATAGATTAAAGCATAATATGGACTTAAAGCAAGAATAATACTTCACTTTGCATGCGCAAGCATGTTTATCTCATAGGAAGAGATTAAGTTGAAAAGAAAATGAATGTTATTTCAAGCAAAGAACGTATTCAAGTTTACGGACCAAAGACATAGAAGAAGACTTGAATCAGGAATAATTTCACTACACATGAGAAATCATGTTTATCTCAAGAGAGGAGATCAAGCTTAAAAAGGTGAATATGATCTTGTGGAAAGAAAGTGTAAATGCTTGAGGATTGAAGCAGTTCAAGCCAAATACCAAGGAACCAAGGAAAGGATCTTCAGAAAGTAGCATGGGACATCAGAAAAGTACACCCAAGAGGAAGAAATCAATTCATGTCCAAAAGCAACGTGTTACTCAGTCATCAATCAATACAATCGCAAAGAAATCATCATCAAACAACCAAGATTGAAGACTAGAAGATCAAAGAAAAATTAAATAGGTTGATTATACCGTTAGAAAGCTCACTTTACTGTGGAGCACAGAATGCTAAGGAAAATGGAGGGAAAATTCAAATTTCAAAATTCAAGTCTCAAATCAGACCTAGTGTTATACATGTTATGTCATCCTTTATGCTAATTGATTCATGATCATATCTTCGAAAAGGAGGAGTTTAGAAACTATGGTAAAAAAGTAAAAGGAAAATGAGGACATTAGAAACCTCTATAATACAATAGCTTCTGCAACCGATGTGACAAGTCTGTCAGCCTACCTCTCTAGAGTAACGCTCCAAGACACAACTGTTGATCTACATGTGTCACTTGGAGATCTGATCAAAGGGAACGGTCACGAAGATGGACCTGTATAAATAAAGATGCCATACATGAATGCAGATAGGAGAGTTGAAGATATAATAGCAGAAATGCTGGAAAAATCTCTCCACACTTCTTGTGTTGTTCATCATATTATGTCATCAATCATCTTGAAGTGTAAAAATCTTCTTTCCTTATTTTGTAACAATTTGTATGCTCTTCTCTTGAAGAGATATGAGAAAGAAGTTGCTCATATTTCCCAAGTCTGTATTAGCAAATATTCTTAAGGAAACAAGGGTATAAGTTAGTTTGAGTGACAACCCAAACACTTAACCTTTGTGTAATGCCCCGATTTTCTGTTAGAGTGAAAATGACCAAAATGCCCTGAGGTCATTTTCGGCCCGGAATTCGAGGAAAGCCGGTCTGGTAGTACTCGAAGGGCAAAATCAATGTTGGAAGGGGATTGGACGACTTGTGTACCTTCCCGGGATCGAAAATCTCGTTTTTCGAGTTTTCGGGTCAAAATGACCAAAACGCCCCTGCGGTGTTTTACCCGTTTGCAAGTGCCGGATGAACCCGAAACTTCTCCAGATGGTTTTAAAAGGTGTTTTTATAAAAACTATGACTTTAGTTTTGGTCCCGGAGGTCCCGGGCGAAATTAGTGCAAAATTACGGTTTTGCCCCTAGTTTCGTGTTTTTATGCTTAATTGCGTGATTAAGCAAACCTAAGCAATATTAGGCTCTAATCGAAGGTTAATTAATTTCCTTAATTAATCTTGAGTCAAAATAATTTATTAAAGTTGATTAGAACCTAAAAGTGCTTAATTACAACTTAAAATCATATTTTAATTTCAAGACTCCTAGTCATGAAATCTTGAATAGTGTTTTCTCTTTCCAATTCCTTAAATCATGGAATTGTGTTACACATTGTTTATTCATAAATGAGTTTTTACTTCTCTAATGATCTATGAGCACTCCTAATCTTGTTATAAAATCCTCAAAACACATTCTTAGTTACCTAAACTTAAGCTTAATTATTCCTAACCTTGTATCTAAGCTAATACACATTTAAACCTACCATTAACACCTAATTAGGTGATCAAAACTCACCTCCCCCATGCTGTCCCTGGTCTGGCCGAAACCTCCAAGCCTCCATATGCATCACATGTTCAATTTTCTAACACTCCAAGGCCATACCTCAAGTCACATATACCATACCTTATCATAACTTTCAATCAAGCTTGAATTTCCACATGAATAAATAATTAAAACAATCCATTTTTCCCATTTATTTGTGGCTGGAAAAGTTCCAGCCATGACAAGTTTTTAGAAGCTTAATTTCATCAAAAATTGATAGGAAATTCACTCACATCAAGCCATACTTTGCATCATAGCTTCCATACTTCAAACCATGCTTGAATGACCTTGTGTAAGAGATATTTTTCTCTCCCTTTTTCCCTCCAATGCTACGGCCACTCCTCCTCTTTAGTGAGCCCATGGTTTTGTTTTTCTATAAATAGGATGCTTGTGATAGCTTAGTTGCACCTTGAAGCATTTGCTAAGTTTAGAATTCTAGAGTTATCTTGCTAGTTCTTTTCTTTTTTCTCAAAGTTTCAAGAGTTCTTTCTCTTCATCTTTATCCTCTCTTCACATTATCACCTCACCACTTCAATCCACTATATCCTAATCTTAGATCATCATCAAATCTCTTAAACACTAAACCTCAAACACAAGCTTCCTCAAAACACATCTCATTTCCTTTTCTTTCTCTTTGGTCGAAGCCATCACACCACCTTAGGAGGAGTTGCTCTTCTCATTTTCCTTTTCAAGTTCAAGCTTTCATATTCATCACTTGGTAGGGAGTTTCTTTTCAAACTTTGTTTTACTAAAAAAAAATGAGTTTCTCTAGCTTTCTCTTGGATTTCTTTTGAAACTTTTCCTTGGTTCTTTGTTTTCCTTTCATTTCGGCCATGAGGCCATAATTATGAGCATGATAGCTTGATGATGAGAGTTTCTAGATGATGACCTTGTGTTCATCTCAAAGAAACCTCTAAAGCTTGAGTTTTTCTTTTCTTATAACCTCATCTATATGATATTTAGCTCACACGGTTTTTCAACTTAAGAAAATTAATCTAAGGATTTATAAAAGCCCAAGCCTACCCTTGCCAACCTTAAAGTTGGCCGGCACGTTCTAGAGATTTTTCTCTAGATAGGGGTTTGGGTACTTAATAAAGAACTTGACTTAGTTTCAATTTCTTTTCCTTTTTGTAAGGTTTTCGGTTTTGATTCCTTGATCTTTGAGATTTTGCTTTGTTTTGAAAGTTGATTTACTTGAGCTTGGTGATGAAGTTGAAGAACCTCATAGTTCCTTTGAGAACTTGGTTCAAGAACTCTAAAGCTCTCTTTGTAATGAGATATGTGTTGGGTTGTTATCTTGTTAAAGTCTTCAATGAGCTCTAGCTAACCATAAAATGAACCTTGCATCATGTTTACTTTTATGCCATGCACATCATGTTTATTTTCCTTGCTATCACTAAGTACCAAGATAATAAAGGAACTTGCATCATCATGTTTATATTTCAAGATATGCATTATCATGTTTACATTTTAAGTTCTCACCTAAATATCAAAGATAATAATATGATGCATCTCATATTTATTTTACGCTCTCACTTTACTTTCTAATAAAAGCTAAAACAAGTGCATAAGCATGTTTATCTTTATGCCATCACTTTAATGAATCTAGAGCTAAAAGACTTGCCCATTGTTGTCTCAAACAAAGGTCTAAAATAATTATTTTCCATAGTTGAGATTTCGGCCCTAAGAGGTTTTAAGTTTTCCAAGTGTTAAAAATGTGTTTCATAAATTTTCTAAGCTTATATGAGTATAAGGAATATATAGAACTGAGTTTTATGAATTTAGAACCTCTCGAGGTGAAAATGATCTAGCTACTGCCCTCTCAAGTATTTTTATGATTTTAAAGGATAAAAGTGTTTATAAATGAGTTTTGAAAGTTCTAAAAAGGTTCCAAGAGAAACTAGTATTCTATGTGCTTAAAAAATTGTGTTCTATGCCTTTTATGGAGATGCACATTTCGGTTCTGCCTTGCCATTTATTGCCACTGTGCGTTCTGTTTTAATGATGATAATATGCTTATGTTTGAGTAAAAATAATGCTAAGACTCATATGTGAAAGATAGGATAGGTTAGAAACTAGAAAAGAATTAATTTAAGAGTTTAGACCCCTTAATTATTGAATGTTTTGGATTCTGTCCAGCAAGGATTAGGTTTAATAATCATGGTTTTAAATTTGTTTAAATATGTAGGAATGACTCATAATTGGTTTAGGACTTGATCTTGATGCCTTAGGAGTAAGCTAGACTTAGAAAGGGTCATTGTTGTGACTCCTAGGAACCCATAAAGTTAGGATTATAAATTCTGCATCCTTGAGGTTTAGAGATGTTCTTGATCATAGTGTGAGGTGGGAAATACTTAGTTATAACCTCATAGGTACCCAAAAGATTAGGTTTGATGATTAATAACTTAGAAAGTGAGTTAAGGACCTTAAGGATCAATGCATAAGACATTAAAAAGTCTTGAGTTTTCATGATGCTTAATTTATGTAAGTATGATATATGATACCTGAAGCTTTGTCCATGATGAGTTTGATGTATACGCTATGAAGAAGTTTTTACATGATTAGAATGATCATGTGATGATGTATGTGCTATGAAGAAGTTTTATGTGAATGCGTGATAACGTGATGATGTATATACTATGAAGAAGTTTTTTATGATGATATGCTATACCTCATAAGAAATGTTTGTATGTCCTATATGTTTTCATGGCATAAGTAAATTTGAGGAAATTCGGTCTACAGCCGTCATGCTGCCAAATTTCCATCAAATTTGGGGAACTTAGAAAAAGGTCTTCTTTTTTTTTGAAAATCATGAGAACTTAAATGTGACACAACACTGAGACGCCTTCTTGGGTGACACCGGTTTAGCCGAGCACCCCCAAGAAAACAAATCCATGAGGGTATTGACATACACACCTTTTTATATGCATGCACACCTTTTTAGAAATAAAACCCAAGGTTCCTAAGGATATGATGACGTCACTTAGTTAGGGATTGCCCTACTGAGAATTCTTTTAGAAGATTCTCATTCCCTTTCTTTTCTTCCGTCATATCTTCAGATGGCGACTTTCGTACTCTTCATCGACACCCCGACGTGGGAGTTGCACCATGACCTAGCACTCGGGTCATATCATTTTGAGGGTCACTGCTCAGTCAGAGTATTCATGTTTATGGGACGACCCTTCGCACACCCAGTACGGAGCTATCGCTTCACCCCGACTGGCCCCTACCATCATAACACAATTTTCGAGCGAGCTAGACCACGCGATGAGCAGATCCTCCGCATGCAGCCCGAGGCGTCAGCCGTTCGTGACTACCCGGACTACGTGCCCACGACTCAGTATTCAGAGATAGATCCATCAGAGGACCCGCTCTCGCACATGTACAGTTGGAGCTCCAGCCCCGCTCCCCCACCGATGAGAGTCGAGAGTGAGGAGACGGTGGTTCAGCCGAGGTTGGCTCGTAGGCCATCCATGCGCCCTCGCTGCGGTGGACACACTCCGATGATCCGCACGACCACTCCCGCCGAGATCCTCCAGTGGATCGATTCCACCCCTCAGTACTCGGACCAGCAGGAGTAGGTGCATAGGATGGGTAGTAGCTAGTGCACACAAGCCACATAGTTGAGGACAAACCTTCTTTTGTATATAAGGTTGTCTA
The DNA here is from genome assembly GCA_031216105.1 of Dalbergia cultrata. Lineage (NCBI taxonomy): Eukaryota > Viridiplantae > Streptophyta > Magnoliopsida > Fabales > Fabaceae > Dalbergia > Dalbergia cultrata. The sequence goes on from CM062349.1 coordinate 26,909,485, forward strand.
GTCTAGGTGCACATGGGTATGGGTGTTGCTTTTATGATTTCCTTATATTTACTTTTCAGTTGTATTCCGTTCTTCTATGTACCGAATAGTCCTGCCTTTTGGTAGGCACATTATTTATTATGATTTGCTCATATGACTTGTATGAATTCCCGTTCAAAGCATCATGCATGGCTTTCACTTTGGTTTTAATACAAAAAGAAAAATTTTACCCATATTTCCGCTAAGTATTTTCAAAGTAAAAGATGAAACCAAGAGGTAATATTCTAAGGATTAACCTGAATACATACTAGTAGTATTAGGTTAAGATTTAGGGTGTTACACTTTGAACCTTGATCCGATAGTGATTAGTGTGAGACATAACTTGAAGAAGCTAAGGTAAAACGGGATAGCAAAGGTATTTGCTTATCATAGTTAGCTTGGAGACAATGGTTCAAGACTACTTCCAATGTGGCAGTAGAAGTTGTTTGTAGGTCAAAGTTTAGCTTGGAGAGGCTGGTATAGAACTACTCAGTTAATTCACAGTTGGATTTAGCCACTGTGCAAGTTAGAGCTTGAGGAAAAGAGTCTAAAAAAGATCCTTGATAGTAAAAAGAATGGAAGCTGCACCTTCAGAAAGTAAACTCCAAAAATGAGGTACTTTAGAAAGCATGCTGAAATTTTTTTAAGAAAACTAGAAAATATTTTTCAACAAGAAGTAAAAGCAATTTGAAGATTTTGGGAAACATGCCCTTTTATCTCCACCTCTATGATAAAATATGAGGAAAAGGCTTAGACCAGTCAAGACTAGGTGGAAACTTCACTGCAAAAGCTGATCCTAACTGGAAAGGTACAAAGCTTGAATACTTGAAGAATAAAATGAAGACATTGGGAACTAAGAAACTCCAAAGTGATTCTTCTCTTAAAAAATTCAAAGATTTCTGGCCACATAGAGAAAAGAACAAGGAGAAAATGGAGAATTGGAGCAAATCTAGCGTGCCCAGATACTGCAAATAAGGAACTAGGTAAAACATCAGACAATAAGGGATTCCTAAGAACTCTATAATAATAGCAATAATCGATTCTGATTAGAAGAGTCCTGTTCATTACTGCAGATCCATGTCTCTTTATTGATTATCATTATGTTAAGCCAATCTTACTTTGAATTAACACATGGGACATATTTAGCAAAGCTTTTTGAAAATTTGCATAAGCATTTATACACAAACATTTTCTCCTAGGCACTCTTTTCCCCATTAAAAGACCTAAAGTTCGCACAGATGCATTAATATAAAGGATCAAACTTACCTCATGTATTTCAAATAGGATAAATCATAATCACAAAGAGAAAGATAATACTTAGAAAAGACTTAAGAAATGCTGGCATCATGTTCTTCATAATAAATAATTGTCTCACTAAAACTTCTCTATTCCAAGGAAGATCCAAAAGTAGATCCTTCAAAAAGTGAGTCTAAAAGGTCGGCAATAACTTTTTGTAAGGAAAGTCTAAAGAGCGGGGAAACTTCCTCAAAATACTTTTTTTTTCTCTCTCCCACATCGCTTCAACTTTACACTGTCATGTTCTAACACCCGTTAACCAACTTCTCCTTACAGGTTCCTTTTCTCCTTTTTGTCTTCCTCTATATGCTTCCTATGTCATTTTGAACCTCTGCCCCTAAAACTTCCTTGTTGAAATCAAACTTATCCAATTTCTCTAAGTTCTATCCTCCTTTTTTCAAAGCTTCAATCTTTTTCTTCTCTTCAGGTATCTTCTTTGCAATGCTAAGAATGGCAGAAGGAAAAGCTTTCTCTCATGGCATAGGAGCTCCTTACATGTTTGATAAACCCATTCGCCAACAACACTATGCTGAGAACTTTGCTCAATGTCCAGTATCTCTAGGAAAAACTCTTCCAAAGGAGGTGATGATGCAAGTCTTTACCCTAAGAGAAATTATTTCCTTTTAGGGATGGGAAGGATTTGTAAACCTTGATGATAGGGTTTTTACGGGGATGGTGACTGCCTTCTATTCCAAGCTAGCACCAATGTCTGATTCCATGCTGATCTCTTACATAAGAAATACGAACCTAGAACTCAACCTAAATGACCTTTCAAATATTGCACAAGCTCCTATTGAGGGACTTAGATGTTCATCAGAGAAGAATTGGTTTATGACTTTTGGGGTTCCGGCAAAAGACGTGTCATGTCTCACAAACTCTCCCAAACATCATCCCAATGCCATAACTTATTTCTTGCTAAACTCAAAAGCTAGCCAAACTGTCACCTTGATTCAGTCACCTTTTCTGCCCAGACGAGAATTTACTCATCAACTGGTAGGAATGGATTGCATGCTCCTATATTGTCTTCTATTAAAAAGGAAAGTAAGTTTACCTAGACTTATCTTTGATTACATACTTCAAGCCATATCTCCTAAGGCAGGGAAAAACACCTTTGTTCCTTATGGCATTCTTCTCACAAAAATCTTCCAATATTTGAGATACCCTCTATCAGCTGAGCAGTATGTGTACATGGAAAACATTGTGTATACCCTTAACTCTTTTTGAACTCTAAGAAGATCAACTGGTGCTGCTTCAACAGGAGCCTCAATCAGAAATCTAAAGATAAGAGAAGCTACAATGAAAAAGTCAATTGGATTAGATGAAGGAAGAAAAAGAAAAAGAAGAATCATTATACTAGAAGATAGTGCCAATGAGAACAAAAATCCAAAAGTGATCATTAGATATGGGGGTTCACCAAGAAAAATGAGTATGATTTCTAGATCAGAAGAAGAAACAAGTTCAGATTCTTTTACTTTTGAATCCGTGTCTAAATCTCTTCTAAACTCCATAATGAGCAAACTTGGATCAAGCCCATAGCTACCCCTATCCCAAAGGCTGATCTCACACAAAATCAGTGCCAGTCAACTGCACAGCAAATGGAAATCCTTGCACACTTGGAGAAATTGGAAGCTCAATAAAAAAAACACGAAGATCTCTTGATGGAGATTCTCCATGAAATAAAGCGTCAAGGCTAATAATGTGACTCATCCCTCCCTTGTACATTTTCTTTTGATGATGACAAAAAGGGGAAATGAGAAAAGTTGAAGAAAATTTGTGCAGGCATTTAGGGAGAAGAGGAAAGTTGAAGAAAATATGTTAGAAATTCAAGGGGAGTCATGTTGAGGGGGAGCCCAAAATGTTTTTTTTTTCTACTGCACAATTTCATGTTATTTTTCTTTAACTTGGTTACAATATTTTGAACATTATCTGAAATGCAGTACTTATTATCTTTCATGTCTATGACTAGTTTAGTTATATATATATATATATATACTCTTGTACATAGATGTTTACCCTTATGCTTTAGTACTTATCAATGCCTTATCCATCATGCTTATACTTATGCATATGCCTATGCTTGCTTGTTTACACATCCATCCTTAACACTGAGTGATATTTTTTTAAGCCTTAGTACATAATCGATGCCTATATCATTACGCTTAGCCAATCATATAGAATGACTAAAAATGTGTAGTTCAATTGCGTATTCTCTATTTTGCCTAATCATCAACACGCAAATATAGTTAGTTCACACAAATATCCATGATTAGTTATAGCTTGATTTCATCTGAGTGTCATTGATATGTATGATAAGCTTAATATGGTATCAACACATCATTATCTACTACTCACTTGAGACATGTAACATCCTCCTAGCTACCATATATTACTCGAGTGTCTATATAGTAATTAGAATAATGTTACTTTTATTTTATACTTTATACTAGTCGAGAGAAATGAAAAGATAATAATAAAATGAGCTCATGCATTGCAACAACTTATATATATATATATATATATACATACATACATCATAAGCAAGTCAACACTATGTACAGTACATAGGAACATAAACTATCAACCACTGAACTATTTAGGAACTCAGTACAAAAAAAGACATCTTCTATGTCTAATCTAACCTGCTCAATTATCAGGCCCCAAAAAAATCACTTTTTCACAAAAATGGACCCATATAACATTTAATAGAGTCAGTCAGCAGGATGGTGGTTTCCTAATTCTAAGCTACAACTACATACATAACACGAGTCCCTGAATATCTCATACTCTCCTAAAGAAAACCGTTTGCCATCGGTGGGATGGTGTTGCCCCCAGCAGGGGCATCAGGTCCAGTGGGTGGATCAGAGTCTGATGATGATGACAAAGATGGATCATCTCTAGGAGGGGGTACAGGTGGTGTCGGAGGGGCTACAAACACAGTGGGGTGTGCCATGTGTAAGGGCACACCATCATAGGGAAAATCGGGGTGAAACTTAGTTGCAAACACAGAGGTACTAAATGAGTGGCTAAAAAATAAATAATCCGTATTTAGGAATACACTACTACGTACAGAGATTCCAAATCTAGATCGTAGTGCCACTGCCACTAGGGTGAGTTAAGGAAGAATATCACGGATGACATTTATGGAGATAGGGATGAAAATATTATATATTTCTCAGTAGGGTACTCCCTCACATGTGAATAATAAAATCAGTAAATTCATTTATATACAAATCATCATGCTAGATCACATATATCAATATATATGTACACGAGACAAAGAAAATAAAATTCAAAATGGTAGTAATCGTATGTATTTCTCTTATATCTCATGGATATCAACTTATTGCAGTTGTTTCTTTTTATTAACATAGGGAAGGCTTAATTTCACATCAAGTAATATCTGTCATGGATAACTCCATAGAGGACCAAAGATTGCTAGGACATAAGCTCATTCCTATTTGTGATCATCGGACTTCATTTTCTTTTTCATTTCCGAATCACACACAGTTCTATTTCCTAGCCGATGAGTCTACCAACTCATAACATTTCCTGGGAAGTTCTTATTTTTGCCTTCCCTCTCTAACCCACATAAGCCTTATCTCTATTTTCCCCATATGTTAAAATATGCATCATGAAACTTCACATATTCTCTTTTGTCATATAACCACATCATGTACTTCTCTTTTTCAAATGCATACTTATATCACATATTGGAGCTTAGTTACCTTGGAGTCTCGTTCATGACTTATAAGCACATCTTTAAAACAACAAGCATGCATTCATATGCCATATATTTGGAACAAACACCATTCCATCATTAATTTAAGACTTTGTCACCAATCCAACACCTTGGTAGATTTACTGCCCCGGTGACAATATTTAATTTCCATCTCAAGTGGCCAATTCGAGGGTGACAAAAATTCTCTATGACACTTCAATGTGTCTAATAGTCCCTGTAAAAAAATTCATAGCGAACAGAGCCCTATAACCATTTTAAGTAAATTCTACAAATTTGGTGGTCAAAGACCACTTACTCACAGCTCAAACTAGACCCCTATAATTTTTATCCCTTGCAAACGATGAAATCAACCGAAGAGAAAAATTAAAGTTATACTTCAAGAAGTTATCAACTTCCTACAAAATTTTTAAATTAAAATTCCATCATTTGCTATGGTAATAAAATCAAACAATTTCGCAACCTCAATTTCAATAATCCAAGCAGCATGAGTACCATTTTAGTCCTTGATTTTTCTAAGGCACTAAAACTTAAAACTAGTGCTCAAGAATTTTCGTGTGTATAGTTAACGATGCTAGCTCCAACATATATTTTTTTCAGCTCCTAACCATGACAAAAAATATGTCTAAAATTCATGAGATTTCACTGTCTGCAGCCAAACTGAAATTCCAGTAGCATAACCCTAAATATCTTTTGACAAAATGGATTTTTATCATCATCCAAACACATCATAAAAATTCATACATCAATTGTAATGCCGCGATCTTTTCTGTCCCTGAGGTCATTTTCAGCCCGGAATTCGAGGAAAGCCGGTCTGGCAGTACTCGAAGGGCAAACTCAATGTTGGAAGGGGATTACATGACTTGTGTACCTTCCCGGGATCGAAAATCTCGTTTTTCGAGTTTTCAGGTCAAAATAATCAAAACGCTGCTGCAGTGTTTTACCCATTTGCAAGTGCCGGATGAACCCGAAACTTCTCCAGATGGTTTTAAAAGGCATTTTTATGTAGACTGTAACTTTAGCTTTGGTCCCGGAGGTCCCGGGCGAAATTAGTGCAAAATTATGATTTTGCCCCTAGTTTCGTGTTTTTGCGTTTAATCACATGATTAAGCAAACCTAAGCAATATTAGGCTCTAATCGAAGGTTAATTAATTTTCATAATTAATCTTGGGTCAAAATAATTTATTGAAGTTGATTAGAACCTAAAAATGCTTAATTACAACTTGAAATCCTATTTTAAATTCAAGACTTCTAGTAATGGAATCTTGAATAGTGTTTTCTCTTTCCAATTCCTTAAATCATGGAATTGTGTTACACATTGTTTATTCACAAATGAGTTTTTAATTCTTTAATGACGTATAAGCACTCCTAATCTTGTCATAAAATCCTTAAATCACCTTCTTAGTCACCTAAACTTAAGCTTAATTATTCCTAATCTTGTACCTAAACTAATACACACTTAAACCTATCATTAACACACAATTAGATGATCAAATCTCCCTCCCCCCATGCTGCCCAATCTGGCCGAAGCCTTTCCCCCTTCCATATGCATCACATGTTCAAATTTTCAACACTCCAAAGCCATACCTCAAGTCACATACACCATGCCTTGTCATATTTTCAATCAAACTTGGTTTTCCAAACGAATAACTAATTAAAATAACCCATTTTCCTCATATATTTGTGGCTGAAAAAGTTCCAGCCATGTCAAGCTTCTAGAAGCCTAATTTCATTCAAAAATTGATAGGAAATTCACTCACATCAAACCATACTTTGTATCATGAACTCCATACCTCAAACCATGCTTGTATGACACCTTGTAAGAGATATTTTCCTTCCTTTTCCCTCCCAAACTACACGGCCAGCACCTCCCCACTTTGAGCTCTCATTTGTTTTCATTTTCTATAAATACCTTGCTTACTTAAGATTGCAAACACTTTAGTTCATCTGCTAAGTTTCAAGTTCTCTAATCTTTCTTGAGTTTCTTTCTTTTTCTCTCAAGTTTCAAGAGAGTTCTCTCTTGTTCTTCATCTTCATCTTCATTCTCTCTTCATCTCATAATCATCTCATAACCTTGAAATACTACCCCACCACCTTAGATCATCATACAAACACCTAAACTTCCATTATCAAACACAAGCTCACCAAGAACACATTTCCTTCCTTTTTCTCTCCACAAGGCCGAAGCCATCTAGCCCCAAGGAGGAGCTCATCATCTTGTTTTCCTTTTCAAAAGTTCAAGCTTTTTGTCTCCACTCTAGGTAGGAGTGTTTTTCTAAACTTATTTTTCTTGTAAAGAAGTTTTTCTCTAGCTTTCTCTTGGATTTCTTTTGAAACTTTTCTCTGGTTCTTTTCTTCCTTCTCATTTCGGCCATGAGGCCATGTTTATGAGCATGATAGCTTGATGATGAGAGTTTCTAGATGATGACCTTGTGTTCATCTCAAAGAAACCTCTAAAGCTTGAGTTTTTCCTTTCCTTTAACATTATCTATATGATACTTAGCTCACATGGTTTTCAACTTAAGAAAATTAATCTAAGGATTTCTAAAAGCCCAAGCCTACCCTTGTCAACCTTAAAGTTGGCCGGCACGTTCTAGAGATTTTTCTCTAGATAGGGGTTTTGGGTACTTAATAAAGAACTTGACTTAGTTTCATCCTCTTTTCTTTTTTTATGAGGTTTCGGTTTTATTTCCTTTTCTTTGAGGTTTTGTTTTGTTTTGAAAGTTTATTTACTTTGAGCTTGATGATGATGTTCAAGAACCTCATAGTTCCTTTGAGAACTTAGTTCAAGAACTCTAAAGCCCTCTTTGTGATGAACTGAGTGTTGGGTTGTTATATATGTTAAAGTCTTGTATGAGCTCTAGCCAACCTTAAAATGAACCTTGCATCATGTTTATTTTTATGCTTTGCACATCATATTTACTTCCCTTGCTATCACTAAGGAACAAGATAATGAATGAACTTGCATTATCATATTTATATTTCAAGCTATGCATTATCATGTTTATGTTTCAAGTTCTCACTTAATATCAAGATAATAATGAGTTGCATCTCATGTTTATTTTATGCTATCACTTTACTTTCTAATGGAACCAAAAATGAGTGCATGAGCATGTTTACTTTTATGTCATCACTTAAATGAACCTTGAGCTCAAAGACTTGCCCATTGTTGTCTCAAACAAAGGTTTAAAAATATTTACTTCTCTTAGCTTATGTTTTGGCCATTAAGGATTTGTTGCCTTCCAAGTATTGAAAACTATGTTTCATAATTTTTCTAAGCTTTTATGAGTTTAAGGAATGCATAGAACTAAGTTTTATGAATTTAGGACCTCTTGAGACAAAGATGATTTAGTCACTGCCCTCATAAATATTTTTAAGATTTTAGATGACAAAAATGTTTAGAAATGAGTTTTGAAAGTTTTAAAAAAAGGTTCCAAGAGAAACTAGTATTTTATGTGCTTTAGAAATTGTGTTTGATGCCTTTGTATGGAGATGTTGGTTTCGGTTCTGCCTTGCCTTGTATGACCACTGTATGAGCTGTTTTAATGATGATAATATGCTTATGTTTGAGTATAATTAATGTTAAAACTCGTATTGAAAGATAAGAGAAGTTAGAAACTAGAAAAGAATTAATTTGAGAGTTCTAGATCCCTTAATGTTTGAATTTTCTGGATTCTGTCTAGCAAGGTTTAGTAATGATAATCATGGTCCTAAATTAGTTTAAATGTGTAGGAATAACTCATAATTGGTTTAGGACTTGATCTTGATGCCTTAGGAACAAACTGGACTGAGAAAGGGTCATTGTTGTGACTCCTAGGTACCCATAAAGTTAGGATTATGAATTCTGCATCCTTGAGGTTTAGAGATGTTCTTGACCATAGTATGAGGTGAGAAATACTTAGTTATAACCTTATAAGTTCCCGAGAAATTAGGTTTGATGATTTATAACTTAGAAAATGAGTTAAGGATCTTAAGGGTCCATGCATAAGACACTAAGAAGTTGTTAATGCTATGATGTGTTATATGATGCAATAATATGATGAGATGTGCTTAATGCATGAGAAAATGATGGATGAAAATGTTAAAGTTTAGCATAGCATGAGATTTCATGAGAACATGTTTTGTGAATTAGCTTGTGGCAGTTTGAAGGAAATTCGGTTTAACAGCTGTTATGCTGCCGAATTCTCATCAAACCTTAAGGGGTTGAAAGAAATGTTTATGAGTACCATATAAGTTGAAAACCCTGGGTGACACCAGTTTGGCCAAGCACCCCTAGGAGATTTTTATGTGACAAAGCACTGAGACGCGTTGTAACGTCCCGATTTTTCTATTAAGAGTGGAAATGACCAAAATGCCCCTAAGGTCATTTTCAACCCGGAATTCGAGGAAAGCCGATTCGGCAGTACTCGAAGGGCAAACTCAATGTTGGAAGGGGATTAGATGACTTGTCTATCTTCCCAGGATCGAAAATCTCGTTTTTTGAGTTTTCGGGTCAAAATGACCAAAACGCCCCTGCGGTGTTCTACCCGTTTGCAAGTGCCGGATGAACCCGAAACTTCTCCAGATGATTTTAAAAGGCGTTTTTATGTAGAATATGCCTTTAGTTTTGGTCCCGGAGGTCCCGGGCGAAATTAGTGCAAAATTACGGTTTTGCCCCTAGTTTCGTGTTTTTACGCTTAATCGCGTGATTAAGCAAACCTAAGCAATATTAGGCTCTAATCGAAGGTTAATTAATTTCCTTAATTAATCTTGAGTCAAAATAATTTCCTTGATTAGAACCTAAAAGTGCTTAATTACAACCTAAAATCATATTTTAATTTCAAGACTCCTAGTCATGGAATCTTGAATAGTGTTTTCTCTTTCCAATTCCTTAAATCATGGAATTGTGTTACGCATTGTTTATTCATAAATGAGTTTAAAATTCTTTAATGATGTATGAGCACTCCTAACCTTGTCATAAAATCCTAAATACTCATTCTTAGTTACCTAAACTTAAGCTTAATTATTCCTAACCTTGTACCTAAGCTAATACACATTTAAACCTACCATTAACACCCAATTAAATGATCAAAACTCACCTCCCCCATGCTGCCCCTGGTCTGGCCGTGTACCCTCCCTCCCCATATGCATCACATGTTCAATTTTTCAACACTCCAAGGCCATACCTCAAGTCACATACACTATACCTTGTCATAACTTTCAATCAAGCTTGATTTTCCAAGTAAATAACTAATTAAAATAGCCCATTTTCTCCATTTATTTGTGGCTGGAAAAGTTCCAGCCATGCATTGTTTCTAGAAGCCTAATTTCATCAAAAATTGATAGGAAATTAACTCACATCAAGCCATACTTTGTAGCATAGCTTCCATACTTCAAACCATGTTTGAATGACCTTGTGTAAGAGATATTTTCTCTTCCTTTTCCCTCCAATAGCTACGGCCAGCACCCCCCCTTGGTGAGCTTCATTGTTTTGTTTTTCTATAAATAGGATGCTTGTGATAGCTTAGTTGCACTTTGAAGCATTTGCTAAGTTTAGAATTCTAGAGTTGTCTTGCTAGTTCTTTCTTTTTCTCTCAAGTTTCAAGAGAGTTCCTCCTTTCTTTTCATCTTCATCTTCATCCTCTCTTCATCTCATCATCATCTCTCAACCTTGAAACACCACCCCTTAGCCTTGAACCATCATCAAACCTCTCAAACACCACACCTCAAACGTAACCTCACTTGAAACACAACTCCAACTTTCTTGCTTCCTTTTGGCCGAAACCATCAAGCACCAAGGAGGAGCTCATCATCTTGTTTTTCTTTCCAAAAGTTCAAGCTTTGTGTCTTCACTCTAGGTAGGGGTGTTTGCTAAACTTTGTTTTCTTGAAAATGAGTTCTTTCTAGCTTTTTCTTGGATTTTCTTTTGAAACTTTCTTATTTTTCTTTCCTTGTGATTTTGGCCATGAGGCCTTGAGGAGCACATGATAGCTCAATGATGAGGACTCCTAGAGAATGACTATGTGTTCATCTCAAAGGAACCTCTAGAGCTTGAGCTTTTCTTTTTCTTTAACTTCATCTATACCATACTTAGCTCACATGGTTTTTCAACTTAAGAAAATTAATCTAAGGATTTCTAAAAGCCCAAGCCTATCCTTGTCAACCTTAAAGTTGGCCAGCACGTTCTAGAGATTTTTCTCTAGATAGGGGTTTGGGTATTTAATAAAGAACTTGGCTTAGTTTCACTTTCTTGTCCTTTTGTAAGGTTTTCGGTTTTGGTATTTTTGATCGTTGAGATTTTGTTTGGTTTTGTTTAGAAAGTTTGTTTTCTTTGAGCTTGATGATGATGTTCAAGAACCTCATAGTTCCTATGAGAACTTAGTTCAAGAACTCTAGAGCTCTCTTTGTAATGAGATATATGTTGGGTTGTTACTTTGTTAAAGTCTTGAATGAGCTCTAGCTAACCATAAATTGAACCTTGCATCATGTTTACTTTTATGCATGCACATCATGTCTACTTTCCTTGCTATCACTAAGTATCAAGATAATAATTGAACCTTGCATTATCATGTTTATATTTCAAGCTATGCATTATCATGTTTATATTTCAAGTTCTCACTTAATACCAAGATAATAATGAGTTGCATTCATATTTACTTTGTGATATCACTTTACTTTCTAATGGAACCTAAAATAAGTGCATGACCATGTTTATTTTTATGTCATCACCTAAATGAACCTAGAGCTCAAAGACTTGCCCATTGTTGTCTCAAACAAAGGTCTAAAAATATTTATTTCCTTTGGTTCATATTTCGGCCCTAAGGGGTCTTGATGTTTCTAAGTATTGAAGACTATGTTTTGTAATTTTTCCAAGCTTTTATGAGTTTAAGGAATGCATAGAACTAAGTTTTAAGAATTTAGGACCTCTTGAGACAAAGATGAATTGGTCACTGCCCTCTTAAATATTCTTATGATTTTAGATGTTAAAATTGTTTATAAATGAGTTTTGAAAGTTTTAAAAAGGTTCCAAGAGAAACTAGTATTTTATGTGCTTTAGAAATTGTGTTTTATGCCTTTATGGGGAGTGTTTGTTTCAGTTCTGCCTTGCTACTTGTTTGCCACTGTATGTGCTGTTTTAATGATGATAATATGCTTATGTTTGAGTAAAAATAATGTTAAGACTCATATGTGAAAGATAAGATAAGTTAGAAACTAGAAAAGAATTAATTTGAGAGTTCTAGATCCCTTAATTATTGAATTTTCTGGATTCTGTCCAGCAAGGTTTAAATTTGATAATCATGGATTTAAATTAGTTTAAATGTGTAGGAATGACTCATAAAAGGTTTAGGATTTGATCTTGAAGCCTTAGGAACAAACCGGACTTAGAAAGGGTCACTGTTGTGACTCCTAGGCACCCGTAAAGTTAGGATTATAAATTCTGCATCCTTGAGGTTTAGAGATGTTCTTGGTCATAGTGTGAGGAGAGAAATACTTAGTTATAACCGCATAGGTACCCAAGAGATTAGGATTGATGATTAATAACTTAGAACGTGAGTTAAGGACCTTAAGGGTTAATGCATAAGACATTAAAACGTCTTGAGTTTTTATGATGCTTAATTTATGATATATGATGCATGAGTTTTGTCTATGATAAGTTGATATGTGCTATAAAGAAGTTTTACATGATGATATGCTATACCCTATAAGAAATGTTTGTGTATGTCCTATATGTTTTCATGGCATAAGCAAATTTGAGGAATTTCGGTCTACAGCCGTCATGCTGCCGAATTTCCATCAAATTTGAGGAGCTTAGAAAATGATCTTTTTGAAAATCATGAGAACTTAAATGTGACACAACACTGAGATGCCTTCTTGGGTGACACCGGTTTAGCCGTGCACCCCCAAGAAAACAAATCCGTGAGGGTATTGACATAGAGCTTGCCAAAGCGGACAATACTACGATGCACTAGTTGTTAGTAGAGCGTTTCAAAGAGGAAATGACCCTAAGAGGTGATCCTTAATTTGCCCCCTAGCCCGTACTTTAAGTCGGGATTATGTTACGCTTATCATAGGATAAGTAAGAGCTAGTGACGACTAGTTAAGGTATGAGCTCATAACCTAGAGATGTTTTAGGGTGGCCCCATGAGATAAAAGTTAAAGTTTAAAATGTCATATGAGCTATGAAAAACTAAGAAAAGTTATACCTGTCTCCTTATGCCAATGTTATAATGTTTCTTAGTTATTCTATTGGTTGGCTTGCCTTTACGATGCATTCATGTCATTAGTATATTCCATGCTTAGTCATAAGACGCATTATAAAATATGATGGACCTTGGATAAATAATACTTTAGAAAACTAACTTAAAAGGAGTTTATATGCATGCACACCTTTTTAGAAATAAAACCCAAGGTTCCTGAGGATGTGATGATGTCACTTAGGTAGGGATTTCCCTACTGAGAATTCTTTTAGAGGATTCTCATTCCTTCTCTCTTTTCTTCCATCACATCTTCAGATGGCGACCTTCGTACTCTTCATTGACACCCCGACATGGGAGCTGCACCATGACCCAGCACTCGGGTCATACCATTTTGAGGGTCGCTGCACTGTCAGAGTATTTATGTTTATGGGACGACCCTTCACGCACCCAGTACGGAGCTACCGCTTCACCCCGACTGCTCCCTACCATCATAACACGATTTTTGAGCGAGCCAGACCACGTGACGAGCAGATCCTCCGCATGCAGCCCGAGGTGTCAGCCGTACGCTACTACCAGGAGTATGTGCCCCGGACTCAGTATTCAGAGATGGATCCATCAGAGGACCCGCCCTCGCACATGTACAGTTGGAGCTCCAGCCCCGCTCCTCCACCAATGAGAGCCGAGAGTGAGGAGACAGTGGTTCAGCCAAGGTTGGCTCGTAGGCCATCCATGCGCCCTCGCCGCGGTGGACATGCTCCGATGATCCGCACGACCACTCCCGCCGAGATCCGCCAGTGGATCGATTCCACCTCAAGACTTTCGGACCAGCAGGAGTAGGTGCATAGGATGGGTAGTAGCTAGTGCACACATGCCACATAGTTGAGGACAAACCTTCTTTTGTATATGAGGTTGTCTATTCTAGGTGCACACGGGTATGGGTGTTGCTTTCATGGTTTCCTTGTACTTGCTTTTATGATTTCCTTGTATTTGCATTTCAGTTGTATTTCATTTTCCTTTGTACCGAATAGTCCTGCCTTTTGGTAGCCACACTATCTATTTATAATCAGTTGATGTGTCCATGTTATTTACGTGTTTTATTATGATTTGTTATTTATGCGTTTTATTATGATTTGCTCATATGACTTGTATGAATTCCCGTTCAAAAATCATGCATGGCTCTCACTTTGGTTTTAATTCCAAAAAGAAAAATTTTACCCATATTTCCGCTAAGTATTTTAAGTAAAGAATGAGATCAAGAGGTAATATTCTAAAGATTAACCTAATTACATACTAGTAGTATTAGGTTAAGACTTAGGGTGTTACACGCATTTTCCTGGGTGACACCGGTTCGGCCGAGCACCCCCAGGGGAGACAAATTCGTGAGGGTATGAGTAGATGCAGCCTACCAAAGCGGACAAATTGCTATGGCTTAATGCCCGCAAAGCGTTTCAAAGAGGGTATATCCTAAGAAAGGTGATCCCTGCCCCCTACCCGTACTTGCGAGTCAAGATTATTTTATTATGTTTTGCTTATTCTAATAATAAGCAAGAGCTAGTGACGACTAGCTGAGGTATGAGCTCATAACCTAGTTATTTTTAGGGTGGCTTATTATGCTAAAGTACCATGATTGATGTCACAAAGTTGAGAAATGATTCACTTGAAAATATATGCCCTTATGCCACATAGTTTATGTTTATATGCTTTGATGTGTTATTTTATATGCTCAAGTATTGACATGCATCCATGAGATAACATGTTGCATTCATAACATCAAGATGCATGCTAAAAGGAATGGACCTTGGATAATTAGTTTTGGAAAACCCTAAATTGAACCTTATATGCATGATCACTGTTTTAGAATTAAACCCAAGGTTCCTGAGGATGTGAACGATGTAACCCTAGGAAAGGAGACTCCTACTGAGATTCTTTAGCAAGAATTCTCACTCCTTTCTCTTCCTTCTCCCGTCACATCTTCAGAGAGCGATGGCGACATTCGTGGTCTTCGTTGACACACCTACTTGGGAGGTTCACTATGACCCGGACCACGAGTCATATCATTTTGAGGGGTAGTGTACCGTGCGAGTTTTCATGTTCATTGGACGCCCCTTTGCTCATCCTGTACAGAGCTATCGTTTCTTTCTGATGTCACCCTATGACAATGCGATAGTTTTTGAGCACGCCTGGTTACAAGCCAAGAGGATTCTGCGGATGTATACTGGTGGTTCGATGCCTCGAGACTTCCAGGACTACGTGCCTCGATCCCCGAGTTCAGAGGACGACCCATCCGAGGACCCGCCGACGCACATGTATAGTGAGAGTTCTACTCCTACACCTCAGTTCGGGCGAAACGTGAGCGAGGAGACTGTTACACAGCCAAGGTTGGCTAGGCAAGCCGAGAGGCGCCCTTATCGAGGAGCCCACGCTCAGTCTTCACGTGTTCCCACTCATGCTGCTCTGCGTCCATGGATTGGTTACACTCCACCGTTTCCCGGATTCCAGTAGTTGACGTCGTAGGGGAGGCATAGTGCACACACCACATGTAGAGTGGATAAACCTTCTTTCATTTTTGAGATTATTCACCATAGGTGCACTCAGGTAGTTATGGTTTATTTCTGTTTTCTTGTTTTATGTTGTATTTTATTTCCGCGGTATTACAAGCTCTGCCCATCTCCATGTGAGTATGACTACTTATGTACTCTACTTAAGTTGTTAATGAAATGCTTCCTTTGTTATCATGATTATTGTTCTTTGGTTACATGCTTTACTTTATGATTTTTAATGACTGATACACGTGCTTTACATTTCTATTGTTCGATTAGTTAAGCTCGCGGCTCTCACTTTGTTTCATGTTTTCAAAAAGAAAAATTTACCGTAATTTCCGCTAAGTATTTTAATAAAATGATGAGACTAAGAAGTAATAACCTAATGATTAGCCTAATATGTTCTAGAGTATTGGGTTAAAAATTAGGGTGTTACATCAATAACCATATATCATAAACCCACTCAATCAAAAATTTTGGACAGAAACAAATCAGAAATGAGAAATATAAATTTTGCAAGAAAAGACCCAATAAAATTCTTGGAAGCTAATGGTTTTTTTGTCTCTAGGATGCTTCAAGATTGTGCTCTTCACTCCAAAGCTCTCAAGACACACCAAAATCCCTCTCACAAAAGTGGGGTATAAGGTATCAAGGTTGAGATTTGGTGATGTATTGAAATTTTGATAAGTTATATTTGTAGATGTTGAGGTGTAGAGCAATTTTAGTGAAGGAAGATGTTGATTTTGATAACTCTAGGCTAGTGTATATGGAAATTAAAACCAAGATGAGGCTCTTGGCTATGGAGGTGATGCAGCTTCCTTTCTTTCCCTTTGCTGGATGAAATTGTGGCTTCTTGAAGAAGCTTGGTTTGTATTTATCTCATATATATATAAAGAATGAATATAATATGGTGTAATTTAATGATCTTTGACTTAAGAAAGAAAAATGGATGGCTAAGATTAATCTTGCAATCCAAGATTGAGTCTTTACCATTCCTTTAATATAAAGTGATAAGGTTCTTTAGTTTGTAAAGATTAAAATATTTTTCAGTGTTAGAAATCACACACCAAAATTTCACCGAACAGGTAAAACAGTGTACCCAGGTAATTAAGCATTGCTTGAAAATTAATTCTAGGTGTAAAACCTTTATTCTTAGCCATTTCTAATCTCAATCGCATGTTTTCCTAATTTCAAGCACCTCCAGGTCCCAAATCTAGGGTTTCGGACTTCCTGGCAAGCCTGTAGGGCCCACTAGGTTACTATTTAGTTAACTTTTCTTTTTTTTTTTTTTTTACAAATTCATTGAGTTGTTCTTACCATTTCTATGTTTGTCAAAATTTTGAAATTCTCATTAATAAAGTCTTAATTAATTTTTGAATAAAATTTAGGGTGTTATAAGACATGCTTAATGTGCTTTGCTTAAACTGTTCAAAATTGGTTATGTATATCTTGTTTCTGATGGTCTTCAGAAACCTATCCTCTCCATGCCTTAACATAACTAAGATCAGTTAGGGAGAATTAAAATCTTTCTCAAGTGTGTTACACTTACACTGCAAATGATGTGTTACAGTGTAATCATAATTGAATCAGTAAGCGAGCTGATATAAAAAAACATGAGCAATATGTTATATTCTGAGTAAATATGTATTAGTTGACAAAATCTTGTTTTGAAAAAGAATTTCAAAGGTCATTTCATTCTCTAATAATCATAAAGTTTTCTACCTAACAAAAGTAAGCTTACAAGAATGTAATGTTTTTAATAATGTTAGGTTGAATCCCTGTTTGAGCTTCAGAAACCTCATATTGAATTTTTCCAATATCATTAATAATGAGGTTTCTCTGAGCATTAGAAACTTCATTCATATATCTTTTCTCTCATCATACTCAAAAGTTTTTATCATTCATACATATATGTATATCATTGAGCATCACCTTCTTTGTTGAAAAGTGAACATGGAAAAGATAGTGCTGAATAAGATTTTCTATCAAGAAACAATATTGCAAGTATTACTTGTTTATTTGTTCAAGCACACTTAAATGTTAGAAAGTCATTTTATGGCTAATCAAGCGGATTGGAAAATTGGATTAAAACAATGACATCTGCTTAAGTATCTTGGTGATACAAATTAAAGAAGTTCTCTAATTAAATCAGAAGCATATCATCATGAACAAAATAGCTTTGATTTGAGTCAACTTAAGGCCTCAAATTTTTAATGTATCTAGTATGACTTAAGAAAAAGACTTACTAAGATTTAAGAATCATGATATGCTGAAAGAAATTATAATTCATTGCATTTATATTCTGTCTTATTTCTTTCAAGCTCTCTTCAAAAGATTTTCTTCAAATTGGTTTTTCATCATCAAAAGGGGGTGATTGTAAACTCCAAAACCCTTTAGAAAGTATGAGCTTAAATGTTTTTATTGACAACAAAGCTAGTTTAAAGAAAATACTTTGAAGAATTACTAACAGCTACCTTGAGTTTCTTGACAAAGCATAACAGGTTAATTCGGTTTGTATCTCATAGACATAAAGCAAGATTAATATTTCACTTTTCATGTGTAAACATATTTTATCTCATGGAAAAAGATTAAGCTAAATAGAAAGTGAATATTTTGTTAAGCAAAGAACGTGTATATAGATTAAAGCATAATATGGACTTAAAGCAATAATAATGTTTCACTTTGCATACACAAGTATGATTTATCTCATGGGAATAGATTAAGTTGAAAAGAAAGTGAATGTTATTTCAAGCAAAGAACATATTCATGTTTACGAACCAAAGACACAGAAGCAAACTTGAATCTGGAATAATTTCACTACACGTGAAAAATCATGTTTATCTCAAAAGAAGAGATCAAGCTTTAAAAGTTGAATATTATCTCGTGGAAAAAAAGTGCAAATGCCTGAGGGCTAAAGTAGTTCAAGCCAAAGACCAAGAAACCAAGGAGAGGATCTTCAGAAAGTAGCACAGGACATCAAAAAGTACACCCAAGATGAAGAAATCAATTCATGTCTAAGAGCAATGTGTTACTCAGTCATCAATCAATACAATCGCAAAGAAATCATCATAAAAAAACCAAGATTGAAACTGGAAGATTGAATAAAAATTAAAGAGATTGATTACGCCGTCAGAAAGCTCATTGTACTGTAGAGCATAGAGTGCTGAGGAAAATGGAGGGAAAATTTGAATTTCAAAATTCAAATCTATAATCAGACTCAGTGTTATAACTGGTATGTCATCTCTTCTACCTAATTAATTCATGATCATATCTTCTAGAAGGAAGAGTTCAGAAACCATGGTCAAAAAGTAAAAAGAAAATGAGGACATCAGAAATCTCTATAATGCAATGGCTTCTGCAACCGATGTGATAAGTTTGTCAGCCTACCTCTCTAGAGTAATGTTCCAAGACACAACTGTTGATCTACATGTGTCACTTGGAGATTGATCAAAAGCAATAGTCATGAAGATGGACCTGTATGAATAGAGATGCCATACATGAATATAGATGAGAGCGTTGAAGATATAATAGCAGAAATGCTGGAAAAATCTGTCCACATTTCCTGTGTTATTCATCAAATTATGTAATCAATCATCTTGAAGTACAAAAATTTTCTTTGCTTATTCTGTAACGATTTGTATGCTTTTCTCATGAAGAGATATGAGAAAAGAGTCGCTCATATTTCGTAGGTCGGTATTAGCAAATATTCTTAAAGAAATATGGGTGTAGGTTAGTTTGAGTGGCAACCCAAACACTTAACCTTTGTAACCTTGATCAGCGTGAGACATAGCTTGGAGAGGCTAAGGTAAAACTACTTGCAACGGGATAGCAAAGGTATTTTCTTATCACGGTTCAGCTTGGACAAGCTGGTTCAAGACTGCTTACAACATGGCAGTAGAATCTGCAGGTCACAGTTCATCTTGGAGAGGCTGGTACAGAACTACTCAGTTAAGTTGCAGTTGGGGTTGGCTAATGTGCAAGTTAGAGCTTGGGAAGATTATTGTAAAGACTATCCATGTTATTTTCTCAAGTTGAGAAAGTTATTGTTTAATGAAATCTCAACATGTATTGAGTACTAGATGTAGGCAGTTGGCCGAATAGTATAAAAATACTTGTGCTCATCTTTCTCTTCCCAAACCTTTTATTTTCATTTTATGCACCTCAAGTTAATTATTAATAAAGTATTGTTAAAATGTTTAACAATTATTAAGTTTCAGAAACCTTCTTTCTAAAACATCTAACCACTATTTCACTGCACTTCAAACTTCATGCTTGATAGTATGTTTTATGCCGAATGTTTCAGATTTAAAAAGAAGACTTCAGAAAGATTGATTCAACCCCCTTCTCATGCACTCTTTTACTAACAGATACCACATGTTTATTATGGAAAGAAGCTTTGGTTTGCTTGCCTTTTTCACAGAAATCATAGATTGAATCCTTGTCAAGCCTAATTTTTGGCAATCCAACAAGCTCTTTCTGAGATAACTCAGAGATAAGCTTCATATAAGCAAGCCCAAACTTTTTATGCCATAACCACTTTTCATCCATGAAGGATGCCAGACATTTTACGTCTGGATCTTGAAGATCATCAAAGAGTAACACATAAGTGTTATCATGCCTTTTGCCAGACAGTATAACTCGTCCTAAGATAGGACTAACTATTTTGCAATTATGAGCATTAAAAATGACATTAAAGCCTTGATCACAAAATTGGCTTATGCTTAGTAGATTGTAAGCCAGACCATCAACAAATAATACATCAAAAATTTGGTGAGAATCATCCTTACCAATGTTTCCAATACCTGTGACTTTCACTTTTCCTCTATCAGCAAATTTTACTAATCCAAAATTCTTTGGTTTGAGATTTTTGAACCATTTTCTAGATCCGGACATGTGTCTAGAATAGAGATTGTCCATGTACTACTTTTTGTCAGATTCTATATGTGTTCTCTAGTACACCTACAATAAACACGTGTTTCAATTTAGGTACCTAGACTTTCTTTGGTCTTTCTAAGTTAGTATCATAAGGAAATGGTTTTCCAACTCTTATGACAGACTTCCTTTTTATGAAGCATTGTCAGGAGGATATCCCTTCTTATTGCAGACAGTGTAGGAGACTTTGTTTCTTATTTTATTTAGTTGAATTGCTTTTCCTTTTCCTTTTTCCACTTCTTTATATCCTAACCTAATTTTTTGAAAGTATGGCCTTTGTCCTCGAAGCATCAGTTCAAGATTTTTCGAGCTATTTACCATTTTTTCTAGATCAGACCTTAGAAGTTTAACTGTTTTCTCCAGTTTAGACATAATTTTTTGATTTTCTGTAGCACCCTAACTTTTAACCTAATATGCTCGAGTTACATTCTGGTTAATTATTAGTTGCTATGCCTTTGTTTTAGAAATTAACTTATTCTTCTTTAAAATACAAGTAATGAAAATACGACTAAATTTTTTTGGAACTTTAAAACCAAAATGCCAGCCACATGTATGTATAGATATCGGTCAATACTCGCATAATAATAGCAATAATATAAACCTCATTATGATCTATGTGAAAGTCATAGCATAGCATGACACATACCAAATTAATGTATCATAACTATAACATAATAGCGACATCCTATATACATAAAGGACATCGAAAGATGTTAAATCCCCCATTAAAGGTTGCACATACAATAAATCAAAACTAAACATGATTATTGCAAAACTAGGCTAGCCTCCACTACATGTCCATTGAAAGACTAGGCTACACAAAAGTATAAGGGATATGACAACTCTAAAACAAATGCACGGAGAAAAGCTATCTTCATACTTCTGCTGTGACCCTTTGATCCAATTCATAGCATATCAACCACGTCCATGTCTCATGGAAGATCATGAACAACACCATCATCCTTGTCTGTAGACGACACAGAAGAAAAGAGATGGATGAGAAACTCATTCAAGATTCCCAATAGGGCTTCCCGACTCTAGCACAAGTGTCATCGTCATTGTCCCCAGCCACTTGGATTTTCATGATGAAAGAGATGATATGCTTAAGGTTCAATTTTAACCTTCTCAAAATTCCTTTTATTCAAAGTGGGCATCTTTTATAATGAGACTTGATGTCATGGATGCAACAGATATTTCATTTATGCATGACAATACTCAGGAGCATAAGTACACACGTAAATAGCACAAGCATACAAATCTAAAACAGAACATAATCCAAGTATAAATGTAGGAGATAAGCTAAAGGACTAAAGAAACCTAGCACATATTACATGATTAAATTCATTAATGAAACAATAATATAATATATGCATATGCACCTTCACTTTACTTTCTCATAATTGAACTCTTAAGTTCTTTTCTCAATGACCACCCTCTCTCATAAGCATCATAAACTAACCATCTTACCTTCCTCAACGATTTTACAATAACCACCGAAACTCCACCTCATGAATCGCCTAGGATGAGCTTTGTAACATCCTAATTTTTAACTCAATACTCTAGAATATATTTAGGTTAATCATTAGGTTATTACTTCTTAGTCTCATTCTTTGTTAAAATACTTAGTGAAAAATACGAGTAAATTTTTTTTTGAAATATAAAATCAAAGTGAGAGCCGCGTTTGACACAATCGTGAACTAAACATACATTGCAACTCATAGGGAATAAAACACAAAGTAAAAGAACATATAACAAATGGAACAGTCAATAACACACCAAAGGAAATACTTTCATTAATATCATAGTTACTTAAAGTCACACCCTTATAGAATCGGGCTGAGCTTGCCATATAACGAAATAACAGGAAAGCAAATACAATGGAAATAGAAAGATACAAGGAACTCATGCTAAACGACACCTACACCCTAGTGCACCTAAATTGGATAACCTCAGACAAAAGAAGGTTTATCCTATTCTACGAGTGAGTGTGTGCACTAGACCTCCCCTAAAACACCTACTACTGGAACTCAGGGTATGGCGGGATGAAACCGATCCACAGACGTAGAGTGGCAGGAGTAGGCATGTGTGGTGGCTGATCATGTGCTCCTTGACAGGGGCACATCTCGGCGCTCCTAGCCAACCTCGACTGCATAACTGTCTCCTTGCTCTTGCCTCTCACGAACTGAGGAGTAGGGGCGAAGCTCTTGCTATACATGTGAGTCAGCGGATCCTCTAAGGGGTCATCCTCTGGGCCTAGAGATTGGGGCACGTAGTCCTGGAAGTCACGAGCAGCTGACCCTCTGGAGTATGTCCGAAGAATCCTCTCGTCATGTGTCCGGGTATACTCAAAAACCATAGCATCGTCGTAGGGAGACATAGGGGAGAAGCGATAGCTATGTACAGGGTGTATGAAGGGACGTCCCACGAACATGAAGACGCGAACAGCACAACGTCCCTCAAAATGATACGACCCGTGCTCCGGATCATAGTGCACCTCCCACGTCGGAGTGTTGATAAAGACCACGAATGTTGCTATCGAGCTCTGAAGATGTGACGAGAGAGAAAGAAAGAAGAGAAATGAGTGAGAATCTTGCTAAAAAATCTCAGTAGGGATCTCCTATCTAGGGTTACATCGTTCACATCCTCAGGAACCTTGAGTTTATTATTAAAAGGTGAGCATGCATATAAATTCCTTCTTTAGGTTTATAAAACAAGATTATCCAAGGTTCGTTTCTTTTAGAATGCATCTTAATGTCGTGAATGCAGTATATCAAAGCATAAATGCATGGTAATGCCTTAAACAAACAACTCAACAAATCATAACATTTGAAGCATACAAGTAGCATAAAGTGGCATGTAACTTTCAAGTGGAGCTTTCCTCAACATTGTGACTTAGAACATCATGCCTTAGCATTAAGGGCCACCCTAAAACATCATCTAAGTTATGAGCTCATACCTTAACTAGTTGTCACTAGTTCTTACTTATCATCTGGATAAGCGAAAAATAAATATAATCCCGACTACTAGAGTACGGGCTAGGGGGCTTGAGGATCACCTCTCTTAGGATTATTTCCTTCTTTGAAACGCTCTACTGGCATCTAGTGCACAGCGAATTGTCCACTTTGGTAGGCTGCATCCACTCATACCCTCACGGATATGCCTCCTCCCCACCAGCGGGAGAAGTACGTCTCAGTGCTACGTTACATAAAAATCTCCTGGGGGTGCTCGGCCAAACCGGTGTCACCCAGGGTTTTAATCTCATTTGTTCCTTCAAAAACATTCTCAAGTCCTTTTAGTTTTGACGGAAATTCGGCAACATAATAGTTGTACACCGAATTTCCTTCAAACTAACTTTATGCCACGAATCTCATGACACATATGCATTTCTCATCCAACTTTCATGAACATGATAGACATAACATCTCAATGAAACATTCATCATATCATAAATCATCACATCATACTTGCATAAATAAACTCATTTTATTAAGGAACCTAAGGTGTCTTATGCTTGACCTTTAAGGTCTTAAACTTGAAACTTAAGTTCTCTAATCATCCAATCTCAATATCTTATGCACCTATAGGCTCAAACCTAATTATTCTTGCTAATCATTATGATCATAGCTTATTCTAAAGTCCATTAGTGCAGAATCCATAATTTATACTTTATGGGTACCTAGGAGTCACAACTTTGACCCTTTTTAAGTTCGATTTGCTCCTAAAGCACCAAGATCAATTCCTAAACCAATTATGAGTAGTTCCTACCCATTTCAACTAATTATAAACCATCGTTTACTAATTTTACCCTTTCTGGACAGAATCCAGAAAATTCATTTTCTAAGGGATCTAAAAGTCTCATTTTAATTCCTTTCTAGTTACTAATTTGTCTTAACTTTCTCAAATTAATTCTAACATCAAATATACATGAACATACTCATTTTATCATCATAGAAACAGCATCATACAGTGAGAAACTAAGCATGGCAGAACTGAAAACATCTCCATCAAATAATGCATAGAACTTCATCTCTAAAATACGTAAATTGCTAGTTTCTCTTGGAACCTTTTTTAAAACTTATAGAACTCCTTAGGAACATTTTATTTCATTAAAACCATAATAAAACACCTAAGGGTAGTAGCTATATCAAATTAATTTCAAGAGGAATTTAAATCATAAAACTTTGCTCAAAACATTTCTTGAGATCATCTAAACTTAGTAAAAATCATGAAACATAGGTTTTAGCACTTGTGACTAGATGAATCTTACTCTAAGTTCATCATCATCACATGGCCGAATTCATGTGAATAAACCACATGCATTTCCAAACTTTGTTTAAGATAATAATGGACAAGTCCATGAGCTCTAAATCTCTTAAGTGATTGACATAAACATAAATATGCAATGCACTTTGTTTTAGTCTTTATTAGGAGGTAAGAACATAAAATAAATATGCTATGCAAGTCCTTTATTATCTTAGAAATTTAGTGAGAACATGATCATAAATATGAAGATGCAAGTTCATTCTTTTATCTTGAGAGTTTAGTGATGACATAAAGATAAATATGAATGCAAGTTCTTTTTATCTTAACTTGGAGCTCATGCAAGACTTTTAGAGGAATATAAACTCAACCCAACATTTATCTCAACCAACAAAGTAAGCTTAGGAATTCTTGAGCCAAGTTTTCAAAGAAACTATATGGTTCTTGAACAACATCATCAAGCTTCAAGGAAATAAACTTAAAAGATAATAAAACCACAAGGAAAAAGGAAACCAAAACCAAAAACATAAGGGAAAAGAAAGCAAGGAACCGAAATCACAAGAGAAGGAAATATACACCAAGTTCTTTATTATGTCCTCAAGACCCCTATCTAGAGCATAACTCTAGAACGTGCCGGCCAACTTTAAGGTTGACAAGGGTAGGTCATGAGTTTATTGAAATTCTTATGATTAATTTTCCTTAAGTTAAAAACCATGTGAGCTAAGTAACATAGATAAAGTTCCAGAAAGAAAAAACTCAAGCTTTAGAGGTCTCTTTGAGATGAACACAAAGTCATCCTCTAAAGACACTCATCATCAAGCTATCATGCTCATAACAAGGCCTTAAGGCCGAAATGAAAAAAAAAAAAGGAAAAGTAAGGAAAAACTAAAAAGAATCCAAGAGAAACTTCAAGAAAACATCATTTTTGAGTAAAACAAAAACTTGAGATCAACTCCCTACCAAGTTTGAAGATGAAAGACTTGATCTTGAAAGGAAATGTGAAGAAGAACTCCTCCTTGAGTGGTGATGATGTTTCGGCCACTAAGAGGAAAAAGGAAAGGAAGGTGTTTTTGAGTGAGCTTGTGTTTAGGAATGAGAGTTTAGGTGCTTTGATGGTGATCTAAGGTGGTGGGGTGTAACAACCTAAATCTTAACCCAAGACTACTAGTATGTACTTAGGTTAATCTTTAGAATATTACCTCTTGGTCTCATCTTTTACTTGGAAAATACTTAGCGGAAATATGGGTAAAATTTTTCTTTTTGGAATTTAAAATCAAAGTAAGAGCCACGCACGAATCTTTAAGAGGAAGCATAGCGAAACATATAAGGCAAAGCATAAGAAACACACCATATAATGGAAACATCAACTGATTCATATATATATATAACGTGCCTACCCAAAGAGGTAAGACTATTTGATACATCATGAAACAGAATACAACTAGAGTGCAATACAAGGAAATCATAAAAAGTAAATACAAGAGAAACAACACCCATACCCATGTGCACCTAGAGTAGACAACCTCATATACAAAAGAAGGTTTGTCCTCAACTATGTGGCGTGTGTGCACTAGCTACTACCCCTCCTATGTCTACTCCTCGCCGGTCCGAGATCGTGGGGTCGAGTCGATCCACTGACGAATCTCGGCAGGAGTGGTCGAGCGCATCATTGGGGCATGTCCACCGTGGCGAGGGCGCATAGATGGCCGACGAGCCAACCTCGGCTGGACCACCATCTCCTCACTCCCAGCCCTCATCGGTGGGGGAGCGGGACTGGAGCTCCAACTGTACATGTGGGATGGCGGGTCCTCGGATGGGTCCGTCTCCGAGTACTGGGGACGCGGCACATACTCGGGGTACTCGCGTACTGCTAATGTCTCGGGCTCCATGCGGAGGATTTGCTCATCGCGTGGTCTCGCTCGCTCAAAAATCCCGTTATGACGGTAAGGAGCAGTCGGGGTGAAGCGGTAGCTCGGGACGGGATGCGCGAAGGGTCATCCCATGAACATGAATACTCTGACAAAGGCTGACCCTCAAAATGATATGACCCGAGTGCCGGGTCATGGTGCAGCTCCCATACCGGGGTGTCGATGAAGAGTACGAATGTCGCCATCTGAAGATATGACGGAAGAAAAGAGAGAGGGAATGAGAATCTTTCTAAAAGAATTCTCAGTAGGGTTATCCCTACCTAGGTGTCATCGTCATATCCTCAGGAACCTTGGGTTTATTTCTAAAAGGTGTGCATGCATATAAATTCCTTTTTAAGTTAGTTTTCTAAAGAGGTATTTTATCCAAGGTCCGTCATATTTTATAATGCGTCTTATAACTTAGGCAGAAATATACTAATGATATGAGTACATCATAAAGGTAAACCAATCAATAGAATTACTAAGAAACATTATAACATTGGCATAAGTATAGTATATGTGACATTGTTAACTTTAACTTTCTCCTCATGGGGCCACCCTAAAACATCTCTAGGTTATGAGCTCATACCTTAACTAGTCGTCACTAGTTCTTACTTATCCTATGATAAGCGTAACATATACATAATCCCGACTTAATAGTGCGGGCTAGGGGGCAATCTAAGGATCTCCTTTCTAGGATCATTTCCTCTTTGAAACGCTTTGCTAGCCACGCGGGCCTCGCAATTTGTCCGCTCTGGCAGGCTGCATCTACACATACCCTCATGGATTTGTCTCCTCCTGGGGGTGCCCGGCCGAACCGGTGTCACCCAGGGGAAGCGCGTCTCAGTGTTGTGTCACATTTAAGTTTTCATAAGTATTAAATCATAAATACCTCATCATTTATCATATTCATTTTTATCATGCATCCTCATATAGCTTTTTCATAACATATATATCATCACATGAAACTTTCTCATAACATATGCATCGTCACATAAACTTCCACATAACATAAACATCATCACATAGTCATATCTAACAATTATCCCCATAAGCTCATAGACTTGATATATTATAACCCATGGTGTTTTAAACTTCGATTCTTATGAGTCTTAAACTTGCAAATTAATTGTTCTAACATTATCCTTAACTTCTTATACACCTATAGTTTTAAAACTAATGAGTTATACAAATTTTATGCTCAAGAACTAATCCAAACAGCACTAAGCAGAATTTGGACAGCTTTATGTTTATGTGATTACGGAGTTCTAGAAATTACGGTTTAGATCTTTATCTCACATTCTAAGTTATTGATCATCAACACCTAGTCTCTTGGGAACCTATAAGGTTATAACTAAGTATTTCTCACCTCACACTATGGTAAAAAACATCTCTAAACCTCAAGAGTGCAGAAATCAAAATCCTAACTTTACGGGTACCTAGAAGTCACAATAATGACCCTTTCTAAGTTCGGTTTGCTCCTAGGTTTCAAGATTAAGTCCTAAACCAATTATGAGTCATTTCTACACATATAAACTAATTTAAAACCATGATTATTGAATCTAAACCTTGCTGGACAGAATCCAGAAAAATAAATCTTTAAGGGATCTAGAACTCTCAAATTAATTCTTTTCTAGTTCCTAACTTATCCTATCTTTCACATATGAGTCTTAACATAATTATTACTCAAACATAAGCATATTAACATCATTAACACAGCTCATACAGTGGCCAAACATAGCAAGGCAGAACCGAAACAGAAACTCCATTTAAAGGCATTGAACATAGTTTCTAAAGCACATAAAATACTAGTTTCTCTTGGGACCTTGTTAAAACTTTCAAAACTCTTTTATGAACACTTTTATCATCTAAACTTATGAAAATACTTAAGAGGGCAGTGGCTACATTATTTTCATCTCAAGAGGTCCTAAATTCATAAAATTTAGTTCTACATATTCCTTATACTCCTATAAGTTTAGAAAAATTATAAAACATAGTTTTCAATACTTGGAAACACTATGGCCTCATAGGGCCGAAATATGAACCAAAGGAAATAAATGTTTTAGACCTTTGTTTGAGATATCAATGGGCAAGTCTTGAGCTCTAGATTCATTTAGGTGATGACATAAAAATAAACATGCTCATGCACTTATTTTAGATTCCATTAGAAAGTAAAGTGATAGCTCAAAGTAAATATGAATGCAACTCATTATTATCTTGGTATTAAGTGAGGACTTGAAATATAAACATGATAATGCATAGCTTGAAATATAAACATGATAATGCAAGGTTCACTCATTATCTTGATATTTAGTGATAGCAAGGAAGTAAACATGATATGCATAGCATAAAATAAACATGATGCAAGGTTTATTTTATGGTTAGCTAGAGCTCATTCAAGACTTTAATAAGATAGCAACCCAATATAATATCTCAAAGATCACAACACAAAAATCGAAAGTCATATAAAAGAGAAAGAAAGTGAAACTACATCAAGTTCTTTATTAAATACCCGAAATCCCTATCTAGAGAAAATCTCTAGAACGTGCCGGCCAACTTTAAGGTTGACAAGGGTAGGCTTGGGCTTTTAGAAATCCTTAGATTAATTTTCTTAAGTTGAAAAACCATGTGAGCTAGATAACATATAGATGAAGTTATAAGAAAAAGAAAACTCAAGCTTTAGAGGTTTCTTTGAGATGAACACAATGTCATCATCTAGAAACTCTCATCATCAAGCTATCATGCTCAAAATCAAGGCCTCATGGCCGAAAATGAAAAGGAAGGAAAACAAAGGAAAGTTCAAAAAGGATCCAAGAGGAAACTAGAGAAAAACACTTTCTTGAGCAAATAAAGTTTGAGAACAAATCCCTACCTAGTGATGAAGGTAAAAGCTTGATCTTGAAGATGGAAATGAGATGAGCAACACCTCCTAGGATGGTGATGATGATTCGGCCTTGATGAGAGAAAAAGAAAGGAAATGTGTTTTAAGTGAAGTTGTGTTTGAGGTGTGGTGTTTGAGAGGCTTGATGATGGTTCAAGGTTTTGGGGTGGTGTTTGATGGTTGAGAGGTGATGATGAGATGAAGAGATGAAGAAGATAAAGATGAAAAGAAAGGAAGAACACTCTTGGAACTTTGAGAGAAAAAGGAAAGACTAGCAAGACAACTCTAAAACTCTAAACTTTGCAAATGTTTCAAGGTGCAACAAGGCTAACACAAGCATCCTATTTATAGAAAAACAAAACCATGGAGCTTGCAAATGGAAGGAGTGGCCGTGTGGTTTGGAGGGAAAAGGAAGAGAAAATATCTCTTACACAAGGTCATTCAAGCATGGTTTGAAGTATGGAAGCTATGCTACAAAGCATGGCTTGATGTGAGTTAATTTCCTATCACATTTTTATGAAATTAGTCTTCTAGAAACAATGCATGGCTGGAACTTTTCCAGCCACAATTAAATGGGAAAAATGGGTTGTTTTAATTATTTATTCATGTGGAAATTCAAGCTTGATTGAAAGTTATGACAAGGTATAGTGTATGTGACTTGAGGTATGGCCTTGGAGTGTTGAAAAATTGAACATGTGATGCACAATGGGGGAGAAGGTTCACGGCCTGGTCTGGTTCAGCAAGGGAGGAGGTGAGTTTGACCATTTAATTGTGTGTTAATGGTAGGTTTAGATGTGTATTAGCTTAGGTACAAGGTTAAGAATGATTAAGCTTAAGTTTAGGTAACTAAGAATGTGATTTAGGGAGTTTATGACAAGTTTAGGAGTGCTCGTACATCATTAAAGAATTTAAAACTCATTTGTGAATAAACAATGTGTAACACAATTCCATGATTTAAGGAATTGGAAAGAGAAAATACTATTCAAGATTCTATGACTAGGTGTCTTAAAATTAAAATATGATTTTAGGTTGTAATTAAGTACTTTTTGGTTCTAATCAACTTTAATAAATTATTTTGACTCAAGATTAATTAGGGAAATTAATTAACCTTCGATTAGAACCTAATATTGCTTAGGTTTGCTTAATCACGCGATTAAGCGTAAAAACACGAAACTAGGGGCAAAACCGTAATTTTGCACTAATTTTGCCCGGGACTTCAAAAATTAAAACTGAGGTCATAGAATACATAAAAACGCCTTTTTAAACCATCTGGAGAAGTTTCGGGTTCATCCGGCACTTGCAAATGGGTAAAACACCGCAGGGGCGTTTTGGTCATTTTGACCCGAAAACTCGAAAAATGAGATTTTCGATCCCGGGAAGGTACATAAGTTTTCTAATCCCCTTCCAACATTGAGTTTGCCCTTCGAGTCTTGCCAAGACTGGCTTTCCTCGAATTCCGGGCTGAAAATGACCTCAGGGGCATTTTGGTCATTTTCACTCTAACAGAAAAATCGGGGCGTTACATGGGGTGGTGGTTTATGGTTGTGATATGGTGGCTCAAGGTAGAGGAAGAAGAAGATGGAGAAGAAAAAGAGAGCTTCTTGGAAACTTTGAGAGAAAAGGACAGAACTCACAAGGATGCTAAAATGCTCAAACTTGCCAAATGAACAAAAGTGACACAAGTTCATCTAAGGTACCTATTTATAGAAAACAAAACAATGGAGGCTCACAAAGGGGAGGGCTTGGCTGTAGCTTTTGGGGCATGGGGGGAGGGAAAATATCTCTTACAACTTGTCATTCAAAGCATGGTTGAAGATATGACAAGCATGGTGCAAAGCATGGTCTAAGCATGGCTTGGTGTGGACTTGAAAATGCATTTGAATTTCAAATATTTGGACCATGGAGGGGGAGTGTGGTTGTGGGCTTCTAGAAGAGAGGGGAAAGGTTTCTTTTGTTTAATTGTGTGCTAATCATGTGTTTAGGTGTGTATTGGGTTAGGTTTGAGGTTAGGTATTGCTAAGCATGTGTTTAGGTAACTAAGAATAAGGTTAGGAATTTTATGACATGATTAAGGAGTTCTCATACATCATTAAAGGATTTTAAATTCATTTTGTGAATAAACAATTGTAAACATAATTCCGTGATTTAAGGAATTGGAGAGAAAAAATACTATTCAAGATTCCATAACTAGGAATATTGAATTTAAAATAAGACTTTAGTTTATTCTAAGCAATTTTAGGTTCTAATTAACTTTAATAAATTATCTTGACTCTAGATTAATTATGGAAATTAATTAATCTTTGATTAGAGCCTAATATTGCTTAGGTTTGCTTAATCACGTGATTAAGCTCAAAAACACTAAACTAGGGGCAAAATCGTAATTTTGCACAAAAACTGCCCGAGAATACTGGGACTATAACTAAGGTCATGGAATACATAAAAACACCTTTTAAAATCATTTGGAGAAGTTTCGGGCTCATCCAGCACTCGTACCCGTGTCAAACACAATAGGGGTATTTTGGTCATTTTGACTTGAAATCTCAAAAAATGAGCTTTTCGCTCCCGGAAAGATTCCTAAGTCAACTAATCCCCTTCAAGCATTAAGGTAGCCCTTCAAGGACTGTCGGACCGGCTTTTCTCGAATTCCGGGCTGAAAATGGCCTCAGGGCCATTTTGATCATTTTCACTCAGACAGAA
This sequence comes from Dalbergia cultrata, assembly GCA_031216105.1. Classification (NCBI taxonomy): domain Eukaryota; kingdom Viridiplantae; phylum Streptophyta; class Magnoliopsida; order Fabales; family Fabaceae; genus Dalbergia; species Dalbergia cultrata. The sequence continues at coordinate 26,941,929 of CM062349.1, forward strand.
AATCGGGGCATTACAAGCTCAACTTAACAAGTTGTCGTTAGATTTAATATGGGGTAATTGTAACACCCTCCTAACTACCATATATTACTTGAGCATTAACAAGAATATCACTTCCTTTCTATAATATCCACTAGTCGAATGAAATGAAAATAAGGTAAATCAAACTCTTGAGTTGTAAAGAATACTACTACAAAATATACATATGTTTATACTTCACATACAACTTTCCTTAATACATACCATACTTGAAGTTAAGTCACTTCACTTATAATACAACTCAGGAACTCCTATCAAAAGACTTACCAATTATCTAAAACCTAGCCTGCTCAGATATCAAGGTCCAACAAAAATAATATATACACAGAAATGGGCCTAAGACATCTAACAGCAATCAGTCTGCAAGCTATTAAATTCCTGGCACTATACTACACTATATACAAGTCAAGAGTGTAACACCCTAAATCTTAACCTAAGACTACTAGTATGTACTTAGGTTAATTTTTAGAATATCACCTCTTGGTCTCATATTTTACTTAGAAAATACTTAGCGGAAATATGGGTAAAATTTTTCTTTTTAAAATCAAGATGAGAGCCACGCACGAATCTTTAAAAGGAAGCATAACGAAACATAAAGCAAAGCGTAAAGGAACACATCATATCATGGAAACATCAACTGGAACATATATATATATATATGCCCACCCAAATGGCAGGACTATTCGATACATCGGGAAACAGAATACAATTGAAGAACAAATACAAGGAAAACAAATACAGGGAAATCATAAAACAACACCCATGCCCGAGTGCACCTAGAGTAGGCAACCTCATACACAAAAGAAGGTTTGCCCTCAACTATGTGGCATGTGTGCACTAACTGCTACCCCTCCTATGTCTACTCCTGCTGGTTCGAGTACTGTGGGGTCGAGTCGATCCACTAACAAATCTCGGCGGGAGTGGTCGAGCGCATCATCGGGGCATGTCCACCGCGGTGAGGGCGCATGGATGGTCTACGTGCCAACCTCAGCTGGACCATCGTCTCCTCACTCCCGGCTCTCATCAGAGGGGGAGCGGGACTGGAGCTCCAACTGTACATGTGTGATGGCGGGTCCTCGGATAGATCCGTCTCCGAGTACTGGGTGCGAGGCACGTACTCCAGGTAGTCGCGTACCACTGATCCCTCAGGCTGCATGCGGAGGATCTGCTTGTCCCGTGATCTAGCTCGCTCAAAAATATTGTTGTGATGGTAGGGGGCAGTCGGGGTGAATCGGTAACTCCGTACTGGGTGTGCGAAGGGTCGTCCCATGAACATGAAGACTCTAACAGTGCAGCGACCCTCAAAATGGTATGACTCGAGTGCCGGGTCATGGTGCAGCTCACATACCGGGGTGTCGATGAAGAGTATGAATGTCGCCATCTGAAGATATGACGGAAGAAAAAAGAGAGGGAATGAGAATCTTCTAAAAGAATTCTCAGTAGGGCAATCCCTAACTAGGTGACATCATCACATCCTCAGGAACCTTGGGTTTATTTCTAAAAGGTGTGCATATATGCAAACTTCTTTTAAATTGGTTTTCTAAAGCATTAATTATCCAAGGTCCGTCATATTTTATAATGCGTCTTATGACTAAGCATGCAGTATACTAAGACATGAATGCATCATATAGGTCAATGATATATTTAAGAAACATCATGATAGTGGCATAAGGTGTCAGATAAATCTCATTATAACTTTCTTGGTTTTTCATATCATATGTGACATTCTAAACTTTAACTTTTTCTCATGGGCCACCCTAATCATCTCCTAGGTTATGAGCTCATACCTTAACTAGTCGTCACTAGTTCTTACTTATCCTATGATAAGCGTAACATATACATAATCCTGACTTAATAGTGCGGGCTAGGGGGCAATTAAGGATCACCTCTCTTAGGGTCATTTCCTCTTTGAAACGCTCTACTGGCAACTAGTGCACAGTAGCATTGTCCGCTTTGGCAAGCTCGATGTCAATACCCTCACGGATTTGTTTTCTTGGGGGTGCTCGGCTAAACCGGTGTCACCCAAGAAGGCATCTCAGTGTTGTGTCACATTTAAGTTCTCATAAAGTGTTAATTCATAGATACATCATTATTCATCATATAAATCTTTCTCGTAGTATGCATCTCATCATATAATCATATATAAAACTATAACCTATTTTCACATAAAGTTTTTTCATAGCATATACATCATCACATGAAACTTCTTCATAGTGTATACATAAAACTTCTTCATAGCATATACATTATCATATAATCATACCTTAGACAATTATTCATACAAACTCACAAGCTTATTATGTTATAAAACCCATAGTGTTTTATGCTTTGGTTCTTTTGAGTCTTAAACTTGTAAATTAATTGTTCTAGTATTATCCTTAACCTTTTACACACCTATAGGTTCACAACTAATAAGTTTTACTAATTTTTATGCTCAAGGACCTATCCAAACAGCACTATACAGATTTGGACAGCTTTATATTTGTGTGATTACGGGGTTCTAGAAATTACGGTTTAGACCCTTAAAGTCCTTAACTCACATTCTAAGTTATCGATCATCAAAACCAAGTCTCTTGGGAACCTATGAGGTTATAACTAAGTATTTCTCACCTCACACTATGGTCAAGAACATCTCTAAACCTCAAGGATGCAGAATTTGAAATCCTAACTTTACGGGTACCTAGAAGTCACAACAATGACCCTTTCTAAGTTCGGTTTGCTCCTAAGGCTTCAAGATTAAGTCCTAAACCAATTATGAGTCATTCCTACACATTCAAACTAATTAAAAACCATGATTATTAAATCTAAACCTTGCTGGACAGAATCCAGAAAATTACATAATTAAAGGATCTAGAACTCTCAAATTAATTCTTTTCTAGTTCCTAACCTATCCTATCTTTCACATATGAGTCTTAACATTAATTTTACTCAAACATAGGCACATTATCATCATTAAAACAGCACATACAGTGGCAGTAAAGAGCAAGGAAGAACCGAAAATATACTTCTCCATAAAAGGCATAAAACACAATTTCTAAAGCACATAAAATACTAGTTTCTCTTGGAACCTTTTTAAAACTTTCAAAACTCATTTATAAGAATTTTTAACATCTAAAATCATAAGAATGTTTAAGAGGGCAGTGACCAATTTATCTTTGTCTCAAGAGGTCCTAAATTCATAAAACTTAGTTCTATGCATTCCTTAAACTCATATAAGCTTGGGAAAATTATAAAACAAAGTCTTAAATACTTAGAAACTTCAAGACCCCTTGGGGCCGAAATATGAACCAAAGGAAATACATATTTGTAGACCTTTGTTGAGACAAAAATGGGCAAGTCTTTGAGCTCTATGTTCATTTAGGTGATGACATAAAAATAAACATGCTCATGCACTTATTTTAGGTTCCATTAGAAAGTAAAGTGATAGCACAAAGTAAATATGAATGCAACTCATTATTATCTTGGTATCAAGTGAGAACTTGAAATATAAACATGATAATGCATAGCTTGAAATATAAACATGATAATGCAAGGTTCACTTATTATCTTAATAGTTAGTGATAGCAAGGAAAGTAGACATGATGTGCATAGCATAAAAGTAAACATGATGCAAGGTTCATTTTATGGTTAGCTAGAGCTCATTCAAGACTTTAACAAGATAACAACCCAATACAATATCTCAAAGATCAAAATACCAAAACCGAAAGTCTTACAAAAGAAAAAAAAAGTGAAACTAAGTCAAGTTCTTCATTAAATACCCAAAACCCCTATCTAGAGAAAAATCTCTAGAACGTGCCGGCCAACTTTAAGGTTGACAAGGGTAGGCTTGGGTTTTAGAAATCCTTAGATTAATTTTCTTAAGTTGAAAAACCATGTGAACTAGATATCATATAGATGAAGTCATAAGGAAAGGAAAACTCAAGCTTTAGAGGTTTCTTTGAGATGAACACAAGGTCATCATCTAGAAACTCTCATCATCAAGCTATCATGCTCATAACAAGGCCTAGAGGCCGAAATGAAAAGAAAAGGAAAAACAAAGGAAAGTTCAAAAAGAATCCAAGAGGAAACTAGAGAAAAACACTTTCTTGAGCAAAACAAAGTTTGAAAACAAATCCCTACCTAGTGATGAAGGTAAAAGCTTGGACTTGAAGATGGAAATGAGATGAGCAACACCTCCTAGGATGGTGGTGATGATTCGGCCAAAGAGGAAGGAAAAGAAAGGAAATGTGTTTTGGGTGAAGTTGTGTTTGAGGTTGAGTATTTGAGAGCTTAGAGAATGATTTAAGGTTATGAGGTGGAAGATTGAGACTATGAGGTGATTATGTGAGGGAAGGATGAGAAAGATGAAGATGAAGAGAAAGAACTCTTGGAACTTTGAGAGAAAAGAAAACTTAGCAAGACAACTCTAAAACTCTAAACTTAGCAAATGCTTCAAGGTGCAACAAGGCTATCACAAGCATCCTATTTATAGAAAAACAAAACCATAGAGCTCACCAAGGGGAGGAGTGGCCGTGTGGTATTGGAGGGAAAAGAGAGAGAAAAATATCTCTTACACAAGGTCATTCAAGCATGGTTTGAGGTATGGAGTTCATGACACAAGGCATGGGTTTTTGAGTGAGCTTTTATTTTAATTTTGCAATAAATCACCCTTCTAGAAACTCAACATGGCTGGAAAATTTTCAGCCACAAATAAATGGAGGAAATAATTTATTTTGCTTGGTTATTTCATTGGAAAATCAAGTGTGATGGAAAATATGACAAGGTATGGTGTATGTGACTTGAGGTATGGCTTTGGAGTGTTAGAAAATTGAACATGTGATGCATATGGAGGGGGTGAGGCTTCGGCCAGACCTGGCAGCAGAGTGGGGAGGATGATTTGATCATGTAATTGGGTGTTAATAGTGGGTTTAAGTGTAGGTTAGCTTAGGTACAAGGTTAGGAGTAATTAAGCTTAAGTTTAGGTAACTAAGAATGAGTAATTAGGATTTTATGACAAGGTTAGGAGTGCTCATACATCATTAGAGAATTTTAAACTCATTTATGAATAAACAATGTGTAACACAATTCCATGATTTAAGGAATTGGAGAGAGGAAACACTATTTAAGATTCCATGACTAGGAGTCTTGAAATTAAAATATGATTTTAAGTTGTAATTAAGCACTTTTAGGTTCTAATCAACTTTAATAAATTATTTTGACTCAAGATTAATTAAGGAAATTAATTAACCTTCGATTAGAGCCTAATATTGCTTACGTTTGCTTAATCACGCGATTAAGCATAAAAACACGAAACTAAGGGCAAAATCGTAATTTTGCACTAATTTCGCCCGGGACCTCCAGAACCAAAACTAAAGTCACAGTCTACATAAAAACGCCTTTTAAAATCATCTGGAGAAGTTTCGGGTTCATTCGACACTTGCAAATGGGTAAAACACCGCAGGGGTGTTTTGGTCATTTAGACCCGAAAACTCGAAAAATGAGATTTTCGATCCCGGGAAGGTACACAAGTTATCTAATCCCCTTCCAACATTGAGTTTGCCCTTCGAGTACTGCCGAACCGGCTTTCCTCAAATTCCGGGCTGAAAATGACCTTAGGGGCATTTTGGTCATTTTCACTCTAACAGAAAAATCGAGGCGTTACATTACTCCCCTCCTTAAAAAGAATTTCGCCCTCGAAATTCGTACCTTAGAAAAGCTCTGGATATTTGGACTTCATCTCTGATTCCAGTTCCCACGTGTATTCTTCCGACTTGTCTCGTCCCCACGCCACTTTCACCAAAGGAACAGACTTGTTCCTTAACTACTTGACTCCGTGATCCACTATTCTCGTAGGCGGTACATTGAAAGTGAGGTCCTCCCTCAACTGTACATGTTCTGGTTCTAGGACATGGCTAGGGTCGGACTCATATTTGCGTAACTGGGAGACGTGAAAGACATCATGAAGGTTTGACAGATTGGGTGGTAAGGCTATTTTGTAAGCTACAGATCAGATTCTCTGAAGAATTTCAAAAGGACCGAGAAATCGGGGACTCAACTTTTTAACTTTCATGGCTCTTCCTATTCCTGTAGTGGGGGTAATTCTTAGAAATACATGTTCTCCTCCTTGGAACTCCAAGGGCTTGCGCCTTTTGTCCGCGTAGCTTTTTTGCCGACTTTGAGCGGTTAAGATTCTATCCTTGATTTTCTTGATCTGCTCCGTTGTTTCCCTCACTACATCAGGCCCTAAGACACTTTGTTCTTCGGGCTCGTACCAACACAAAGGTGATTGGCACTTCCTTCCATATAACACCTTGTACGGTGCCATACCGATAGTCGCGTGATAACTGTTGTTATACGCAAATTCGATTAAAGGCATGTACTTATCCCAACTTCTTTTCTGGTCTAAGACACAGGCTCTTAGCATATCTTCCAGGGTTTGGATTATCCTCTCGGACTGACCATCCATTTGTGGGTGGTAAGCAGTGCTCAAGCACAACTTGGAACCAAACACCTTTTGAAAGGCTCCTAAAAAATGTGACGTAAACCGCGAATCTCGACCCGAGATTATTGTCGATGGTACTCCATGCAACCTTACTATTTCTTGGATGTAAAGCTGGGCCAACTTATCCAACGAGTATGTGACTCGAATAGGTAGAAAGTGAGCCGACTTAGTCAGTCGATCCACGATTACCCATACGGCATCGTGGCTAGCTTGGGTCCTTGGCAATCCTGTCACGAAATCCATTGATATACTCTCCCACTTCCACTCGGGGATTGACAGGGGTTGCAACATGCCAGAAGGCTTTTGGTGTTCGATCTTGACCTTTTGGCAGACAAAACACTTACTCACCCAGGCGACCACATCCTTCTTTAATCCGGGCCACCAAAACATCTTCTTCAAATCTTGGTACATCTTGGTAGTACCAGGATGTATGGCGAAGTGGCTCTTGTGAGCCTCCTCCAAGATTTTCTCTCGAAGGTCGCCATCTTGTGGCTCACAGTTTCGCCCCTCGAACCTCCATAACCAGTCGGGGCCTCGTACAAAACCTTTTAACTTTTCGGCCTTAACTGCCTTGATTGTCTCCATAAAGTCCTCATTTTCTCTTTGGGCAAACATAATCCTTTGCTTAAACCCACTGGTCACCGTGAGATGACTCATCACGATGCCATTCTCTGTTATTGACATCCCCAGATTCATATCCCTAAACTACTCTATTAACCCAACTTCATTAACCATCATATTTGACAGACGTAACGAGTTTCGGCCCAAGGCGTCGGCTACTACATTAGCCTTGCCGGGGTGGTAACTTAAGCCAAAATCATAGTCATTGAGGAATTCCATCCATCTCCTCTGCCTCATATTTAACTCCTTTTGATCAAAGAGATGCTTGAAACTCTTATGATCGGAGAAAACTTCAAACCTTACATCATACAAATGGTGTCTCCACATCTTTAGAGCGAACACGATGGCTGCTAGTTCTAGGTCATGGGTGGGGTAGGTTACCTCGTGAGGCTTGAGTTGTCTGGACACATAGGCTACCACTTGCCTGTTTTGCATCAACACACAACCTAAACCCTTGCCAAAAGCATTGCAATATACCTCGAAGGGTACATTGGGGTTAGGTAAAACTAAAATCGGGGTTGAGGTGAGCTTTTCCTTAAGCTCTAGGAAACTTTTTTCACATTCGGGGCTCCACTCAAACGGGGCATTCTTCCTAGTGAGCTTGGTTAAGGGTAGGCTAATTGGGAAAATCCTTTGATAAACCTACGGTAATATGCAGCTAAACCCAAAAAGCTTCTAATCTCAGTCACAGAGGTTGGTCTATCCCAATTCATTACGGCTTCTATCTTACTTGGGTCAATAGTTATGCCACCTTTTGACACAACATGTCCTAAGAACTTTACCTCCTCTAACCAAAATTCACACTTAGAAAGCTTTGCATACAACTTCTTTTCCTTTAGCACGTCTAAAACCAGCCTCAAATGATGCTCATGCTCCTCGTGGGTCTTCGAATAAATGTGAATATCATCTATGAACACAACCACGAACTGATCTAAATAGGGTCGAAAGATCCTATTCATGTAATCCATAAAAACCGCGGGAGTATTTGTCAAACCAAACGACATCACATTGAACTCAAAGTGTCCATACCGAGTTCGAAAGGCGGTTTTAGGAATATCCGAATCTCTAACCCTAATCTGATGGTAACCGGACCTCAAATCAATCTTAGAAAACACTACTACTCCTTTTAACTGGTCCATAAGATCGTCAATCCTAGGCAATGGGTACTTATTCTTTATGGTCACTTGGTTCAACTGCCTATAGTTTATACATATCCTCATACTTTCGTCCTTCTTCTTCACAAGTAAGAACATAGGGCCCCAAGGTGAAGCACTCGGCCTTATAAAACTCTTTTCCAGCAGCTCCTCTAACTGGGTTTTCAATTCCGTTAACTCCGAGGGTGACATCCTATACGGGGCTATAGAGATTGGTTCTGTCCCAGGAACCAACTCTATGGAGAATTCAACTTCTCTCTCGGGAGGGAACTAGGGTATTTCATCCGGAAATACCTCGGGATAGTCTCTCACCACAAATATCTCACCTAGGTTCTGCTCAAAGTCTACATCGCAGGCGGCTAGGAGAACATATCCCTTAGCTTTCTCCCCACTACAGAAGACCTCTACGGAATTTAGGTACAGCCTAATGGGTTGAGTGATGTTTTCGGGAGGAGAAGGGAAAACTACAGTTTGGGTTCCACAATCTAACAACACACGGTTGGCGTGAAGCCAATTCATGCCTAAGATAATGCCTATGTCTTTCAAGGGTAAACAAATTAAATCTATGATAAAAGACCTATTTTCTACAACAAGATGACAGTTTAAACAACAACGGCAAGTATTAACAGGGCGATTTGTAGGAGTAGAAACAATAAGATCAAAGGGAAGTTTAGAGACTCTTAGATTTAAGGACTCGACACTAGCAAGTGAAATAAAAGAATGAGTAGCACCAGAGTCATATAGTACAGTTAAGGGTTTACCGTTTACTTTGCACATACCTTCAATGAGATCATTGGACTTCTTGGCGTCTTCTGCATTAAGGGTAAAGACTCTTCCTCGGTGTTGTGGTTAGGGATTCTGGTTCGATGTCCCTTGGCCGGCGCAGTCCTTTGCATAGTGGCTAGGCTTGCCACACTTGAAGCATACATTCTGACCGGCTAAGCATGGGCGATTCCCGTGATTCTTCCCGCATTGGGGACAGACGTCAGCAGATGTTGCTCCGGGGTAAGCAATAGGGGTTTGTGGTGCCTTGTTCTTGGCCCTACTTGGTCCTCCATTGTGGTTCCGGGTCCAACCGGTCCACGGGGTTGATTGTTGTTGAAGTTCCTCGGGCCTTGAGGTTGAAATGGCGGCCTTTAGTGTTGCTTGGATTGTTGGTGTACAGGAGCTCTTGGTGGTTGTTGTTGTTGTGGTCGGAACTGGTTGGTCTGGTAGGGATTGTAGTGATTCCTCGAAGGGTACTGCGGTTTGAATCTCGGGGCTTGAGGTCCAAGTCCCTTAGCTCATTCCGCCCTCGTGGCTTGCATCTTCCGTTGCCCTTCTTCAAGAATCCGGCACTTGTTGACCAGAGTTGGGAAGTCTCTGATCTCCATGTGGGCCACGGTGTAGTTCATCTCCGCCTTCAGACCGGCCTCATACTTAAAACATTTCCAAACCTCATCGGGGTTCCCTTGAAACACCCGAGAGAACTTGATCAGCTCTTCGAACTTCGCGGTGTACTGGGCAATAGTAGACCCTCCCTGGGTCAACTGCATGAACTCAATGTCTTTTGCATTCCTCACGGACTCTGGGAAATACTTCTCATAGAAGTAGGTCTTGAACAGCTCCCAATCAATGGGAGTTCCAGAAGCTTCTAGCAGACGCTTCGTGCCGTTCCACCAGAATTCGGCATCCGACTTCATCATGAAAGCAGCAAAGGTGACCTTCTGCTCCTCCGAGCAGGCAACCACAGAGTAGATCTTCTCCATGTTCTTAATCCACTCATCAGCTTTGTCGGGGTCCATTACCCCTCGGAATACCGGCGGATTTGCCTTGCGGAACTCGCCGAAGCGGGCTTGTTCCACTGTCTCAGCAGCAGGGGGAGGAGGGGGAACAGGAACAACATTCGCTTGTTGATCCATCCGATCGAACATTCGTTCCATGGCTTGCGCCATGCGACGGATAACAGCAGCAGTTGCATTGTCTTGGTCAGCATCGGGCGTAGTCCTAGGCCGTCGTCGCGGTGCCATTGGTCCCTAAACACATGAAACAATGAACATCAAGTTGATCAGGCTCAATATCCATGCAAAATGAGCTAGTTACCATGGCACTTGCAAGCAACAGAAGTCATGCATCTCTAGTCCTACAGCTTATCTCTATTAAGCACTACACATGACATAACTATCGCATCATGCTTATAAAGCATAATCAGTCCAATCCTCAGGCTCCATGAGAATCGAACTGCTCTGATACCATAATGTAACATCCTAAATCTTAACCTAACACTACTAGTATGTACTTAGGTTAATCTTTAGAATATTACCTCTTGGTCTCATCTTTTACTTAGAAAATACTTAGCGGAAATATGGGTAAAATTTTTCTTTTTAAAATCAAGGTGAGAGCCATGCACGAATCTTTAAAAGGAAGCATAACGAAACATATAAGCAAAGCGTAAAGGAACACATCATATCATGGAAACATCAACCGAAACATATATATATATATATATATACACACATATGTAATGTGCCCACCCAAAGGGCAGGACTATTCGATACATCGGGAAACAGAATACAACTGAAGAATAAATACAAGGAAAACAAATACAGGGAAATCATAAAACAACACCCATGCCCGAGTGCACCTAGAGTAGGCAACCTCATACACAAAAGAAGGTTTGCCCTCAACTATGTGGCGTGTGCGCACTAACTGCTACCCCTCCTATGTCTACTCCTACTGGTCCGAGTACTGTGGGGTCGAGTCGATCCACTGACGAATCTCGGCGGGAGTGGTCAAGCGCATCATCGGGGCATGTCCACCGCGGTGAGGGCGCATGGATGGCCTACGTGCCAACCTCGGCTGGACCACCGTCTCCTCACTCCCGGCTCTCATCGGTGGGGGAGCAGGACTGGAGCTCCAACTGTACATATGTGATGGCGGGTCCTCGGATGGATCCATCTCCGAGTACTGGGTGCGAGGCACGTACTCCGGGTAGTCGCGTCCCGCTGATCCCTCAGGCTACATGCAGAGGATCTGCTCGTCCCGTGATCTAGCTCGCTAAAAAATATTGTTGTGATGGTAGGGGGCAGTCGGGGTGAATCGGTAACTCCGTACTGGGTGTGCAAAGGGTCGTCCCATGAACATGAAGACTCTAACAGTGCAGCGACCCTCAAAATGGTATGACCCGAGTGCCGGGTCATGGTGCAGCTCCCATACCGGGGTGTCGATGAAGAGTACGAATGTCGCCATCTGAAGATATGACGGAAGAAAAGAGAGAGGGAATGAGAATCTTCTAAAAGAATTCTCAGTAGGGCAATCCCTAACTAGGTGACATCATCACATCCTCAGGAACCTTGGGTTTATTTCTAAAAGGTGTGCATATATGCAAACTTCTTTTAAATTGGCTTTCTAAAGCATTAATTATCCAAGGTCTGTCATATTTTATAATGCATCTTATGACTAAGCATGCAGTATACTAAGACATGAATGCATCATATAGGTCAATGATATATTTAAGAAACATCATGATAGTGGCATAAGGTGTCAAATAAATCTCATTATAACTTTCTTGGTTTTTCATATCATATGTGACATTCTAAACTTTAACTTTTTCTCATGGGCCACCCTAATCATCTCCTAGGTTATGAGCTCATACCTTAACTAGTCGTCACTAGTTCTTACTTATCCTATGATAAGCGTAACATATACATAATCCCGACTTAATAGTGCGGGCTAGGGGGCAATTAAGGATCACCTCTCTTAGGGTCATTTCCTCTTTGAAATGCTCTACTGGCAACTAGTGCACAGTAGCATTGTCCACTTTGGCAAGCTCGATGTCAATACCTTCACGGATTTGTTTTCTTGGGGGTGTTCGGCTAAACCGGTGTCACCCAAGAAGGCGTCTCAGTGTTGTGCCACATTTAAGTTCTCATAAAGTGTTAATTCATAGATACATCATTATTCATCATATAAATCTTTCTCGTAGTATGCATCTCATCATATAATCATATATAAAACTATAACCTATTTTCACATAAAGCTTTTTCATAGCATATACATCATCACATGAAACTTCTTCATAGTGTATACATAAAACTTCTTCATACCATATACATTATCACATAATCATACCTTAGACAATTATTCATACAAACTCACAAGCTTATTATGTTATAAAACCCATAGTGTTTTATGCTTTAGTTCTTTTGAGTCTTAAACTTGTAAACTAATTGTTCTAGTATTATCCTTAACCTCTTACACACCTATAGGTTCACAACTAATAAGTTTTACTAATTTTTATGCTCAAGGACCTATCCAAACAACACTATGCAGATTTGGACAGCTTTATATTTGTGTGATTACGGGGTTCTAGAAATTACGGTTTAAACCCTTAAAGTCCTTAACTCACATTCTAAGTTATCGATCATCAAAACCTAGTCTCTTGGGAACCTATGAGGTTATAACTAAGTATTTCTCACCTCACACTATGGTCAAGAACATCTATAAACCTCAAGGATGCAGAATTTGAAATCCTAACTTTACGGGTACCTAGAAGTCACAACAATGACCCTTTCTAAGTTCGGTTTGCTCCTAAGGCTTCAAGATTAAGTCCTAAACCAATTATGAGTCATTACTACACATTCAAACTAATTAAAAACCATGATTATTAAATCTAAACCTTGCTGGACAGAATCCAGAAAATTACATAATTAAAGGATCTAGAACTCTCAAATTAATTCTTTTCTAGTTCCTAACCTATCCTATCTTTCACATATGAGTCTTAACATTATTTTTACTCAAACATAGGCACATTATCATCATTAAAACAGCACATACAGTGGCAGTAAAGAGCAAGGAAGAACCGAAAATATACTTCTCCATAAAAGGCATAAAACACAATTTCTAAAGCACATAAAATACTAGTTTCTCTTGGAACCTTTTTAAAACTTTCAAAACTCATTTATAAGAATTTTTAACATCTAAAATCATAAGAATGTTTAAGAGGGCAGTGACCAATTTATCTTTGTCTCAAGAGGTCCTAAATTCATAAAACTTAGTTCTATGCATTCCTTAAACTCATATAAGCTTGGGAAAATTATAAAACATAGTCTTAAATACTTAGAAACTTCAAGACCCCTTGGGGCCGAAATATGAACCAAAGGAAATACATATTTTTAGACCTTTGTTGAGACAAAAATGGGCAAGTCTTTGAGCTCTAGGTTCATTTAGGTGATGACATAAAAATAAACATGCTCATGCACTTATTGTAGGTTCCATTAGAAAGTAAAGTGATAGCACAAAGTAAATATGAATGCAACTCATTATTATCTTGGTATTAAGTGAGAACTTGAAATATAAACATGATAATGCATAGCTTGAAATATAAACATGATAATGCAAGGTTCACTTATTATCTTGATAGTTAGTGATAGCAAGGAAAGTAGACATGATGTGCATAGCATAAAAGTAAACATGATGCAAGGTTCATTTTATGGTTAGCTAGAGCTCGTTCAAGACTTTAACAAGATAACAACCCAATACAATATCTCAAAGATCAAAATACCAAAACCGAAAGTCTTACAAAAGAAAAAAAAAAGTGAAACTAAGTCAAGTTCTTTATTAAATACCCAAAAACCCTATCTAGAGAAAAATCTCTAGAACGTGCCGGCCAACTTTAAGGTTGACAAGGGTAGGCTTGGGCTTTTAGAAATCCTTAGATTAATTTTCTTAAGTTGAAAAACCATGTGAGCTAGATATCGTATAGATGAAGTCATAAGGAAAGGAAAACTCAAGCTTTAGAGGTTTCTTTGAGATGAACACAAGGTCATCATCTAGAAACTCTCATCATCAAGCTATCATGCTCATAACAAGGCCTAGAGGCCGAAATGAAAAGAAAAGGAAAAACAAAGGAAAGTTCAAAAAGAATCCAAGAGAAAACTAGAGAAAAACACTTTCTTGAGCAAAACAAAATTTGAAAACAAATCCCTACCTATTGATGAAGGTAAAAGCTTGGACTTGAAGATGGAAATGAGATGAGCAACGCCTCCTAGGATGGTGGTGATAATTCGGCCAAAGAGGAAGGAAAAGAAAGGAAATGTGTTTTGGGTGAAGTTGTGTTTGAGGTTGAGTATTTGAGAGCTTAGAGAATGATTTAAGGTTATGAGGTGGTAGATAGAGACTATGAGGGGATTATGTGAGGGAAGGATGAGAAAGATGAAGATGAAGAGAAAGAACTCTTGGAACTTTGAGAGAAAAGAAAACTTAGCAAGACAACTCTAAAACTCTAAACTTAGCAAATGCTTCAAGGTGCAACAAGGCTATCACAAGCATCCTATTTATAGAAAAACAAAACCATGGAGCTCACCAAGGGGAGGAGTGGTCATGTGGTATTGGAGGGAAAAAGGAGAGAAAAATATCTCTTACACAAGGTCATTCAAGCATGGTTTGAGGTATGGAGTTCATGACACAAGGCATGGGTTTTTGAGTGAGCTTTTATTTTAATTTTGCAATAAATCACCCTTCTAGAAACTCAACATGGCTGGAACATTTTCAGCCACAAATAAATGGAGGAAATAATTTATTTTGCTTGGTTATTTCATTGGAAAATCAAGTGTGATGGAAAATATGACAAGGTATGGTGTATGTGACTTGAGGTATGGCTTTGGAGTGTTAGAAAATTGACATTGGTGTATATGACAAGGTATGGTGTATATGACATAGGAAACTCTTGTTTGCTTCATGATTTTCAAAGAGAGCAGTTAAAATCATTTCTAACTGCACACAAAATTATCTAAGAAGTTAAGATATTGTATGAGGCTTCCATTTCCCATGTCCCGGAAACAACTCCACAACACCCTAGTACAAAAATAAAAAGTTCCCTTTTGAAGGGCCCACTAGACAAATTTTTAGATTTGTTCATAATACGTACTTCGAAAATCACTTGTTGATTTTTATTTTTTTTATTTTTCTATTTTGTTGGTTTGTAATCAATTATAGAAATTTGAATCCTAGTATATGGTTTTATTTGTGCCAATCTGATCATAGTAGTTGACCATGATCATTGCTCATCAAGTGCCCTGTTATGATTATCAGGTCCTGGGAAGTGTGTCAAGCAAAAACTCAATCTAAAACCGAAGCTATAATTAGCTCATGAAGGTGTAGATCATAAACACAAGTATAAATTTCAAGCAAAAGATAGTTTAGTTTAAAACATAATTGTATTATGTTTGTGTACTCAAAAGTAATTAATTAGTAGCAGTAAGATTCAATTGCTAACTTTAGCAAATTAACATCTAGACCCTATTATTAAGGATTCAAATGCTGGAGTTGTTATTCTTGGACCTTTCTAACACAGGTCAAATTTGTATTCTAATACATTTATATGCAGGTTATAATCAATTTTTGGTGGTAGTAGTGTTTAGATTAAGACAACTTTGTGCATGTGAACTATAGAGTTTTTGAGATTAGCAGAGAAAATGGTAAAAATAGATGACAAAAACATGGAATACATGCTACTTGTAAAATGACTTTTTAAGTAAATCACCTTTGAGTAATTTTCCACAAAGTTTTATAATAAGAGAGGGGGATCATTGGCATTGATTTCCAAAGAAGAGAGATAAACTGTTGCTTTTAACTGGAGAAAAGGCAACATTTTTTACAAGTTGCTTTTAACCAGAGAAAAGGCAACGCTTTAGGTTGGAATAAAATGCAACGCATAGAAAGTGCAAAAACCGTTGCCTTTTATTGGCAACAAAAGCGTTGCCTTTGATTCAACAAAGGCAACACTTTTTTTTAGGGACTGTTGCCTTTGCTCTGTCAACCGTTGCCTTAGAGAAAAGGTAATGCTAGTATAAGCAACGCCCCAAAAAACGTTGCCTTTGCTGGAAAAGTGTTGCCGTTGAGAAAAGGCAATGTTTTTTCTATGTTTAGGCAACGCTTTTGAAACGTTGCCTTTGAGCATTTTTCTTGTAGTGAGAGCTTTAGGGTTCTTGAACCAAGTTCTCAAGGAACTACAAGGTTCTTGAACATCATCATCAAGCTCAAAAGATACAAACTTTTAAAAGAAATCAAAACCTCAAGGAAAAAGAAACCAAGGCCAAAAATATTAAGGAAAGGAAACAAAGAAACCGAAACCAAATAGCAAGAAAAAGTGAAGGAGTTTCTTGAGCTAAAATCATTTAAGTTAGAAAATGAAGATAAAGCTTAAAGAAAGGAAAAACTCAAGCTCTAGAGGTTCCTTTGAGATGAACACATGGTCATCATCTAGGAGCTCTCATCATTGAGCTATCATGAACATATCTAGGCCTCATGGCCAAAACAAGAAAAGAAGACAAAGAAAGTTCAAAAAGAAACCAAGAGAAAACTAGAGGAAAATCATGTTTTCAAGCAAAACAAAGTTTAGAAAACCACTCCTACCTAGAGTGAAGATGAAAACTTGAACTTTTGAAAAGAGATGACAAGAGCAACTCCTCCTTGAGGGATGATGATGATTTGGCCAAGGAGAAGAGAAAGGACAGGAGGTATGTTTTGAGTGAGGTTGTGTTTGAGGTCAAGTGTTTGAGAGCTTAGGAGGTGATCTAAGGTGATGAGGAGGTGGTTTGAGACAATGAGATGATTATGTGAGGAAGAGATGAAGAGGATGAAGATGAAGAGGAAAGGAGAACTCTCTTGAAACTTGAGAGAAAAAGAACGAACTCAAAGAAAGCTTGGAAACTTGAAACTTTGCAAATGATCTAAAGTGTTTGCAAGCTCAAGTAAGCAAGGTATTTATAGAAAATGAAAACAAATGAGAGCTCAATGGAGGGAGGGGCTAGCCGTAGTAACACAAGGTAAGGGGAGAGAAAAATATCTCTTACACAATGTCATTCAAGCATGGTTTGAAGTATGGAAGACATGGTGTAATGTATGGCTCAAAGTATGGTAATTTCTCTTTGTTTGAAATTGAAATAATCCTTCAAAAAGGCAAAGAGGGTTGACAGATTTTGAGCCAAAAAAATGAAGGAAAATAGCTTAATTTATCTAGTTATTCACTTAGCAAATCAAGCATAGATGTAAGTATTACAAAGTATGGTGTAAGTGAGGTGGAAGCATGACCTTTGGAGTGTGAAAAATTTGCACATGTGATGGAAATTGGGAGGGTATGTTTCGGCCAGACCTGGACAGCAAGGGAGGAGGAAAAATCTTCCATATAATTGTGTGTTAATGATAGGTTTAAGTGTAGATTAGTTTAGGTATAAGGTTAGGAATCATTAAGCATAAGTTTAGGTAACTAAGAGTGAGGTTTAGGAATTTTATGACAAGATTAGGAGTGCTCATACATCATTAGAGAATTTAAAATTCATTTGTGAATAATCAATTGAAAACACAATTCCATGATTTAAGGAATTGGAGAGAGGAAACACTATTCAAGATTCCATGACTAGGAATCTTGAATTTAAAATAAGATTTTAAGTTATAATTAAGCATTCTTAGGTTCTAATCAACTTTAATAAATTATTTTGACCTTAGATTAATTATGGAAATTAATTAATCTTCGATTAGAGCCTAATATTGCTCAGGTTTGCTTAATCATACGATTAAGCTTGAAAACACAAAGCTAGGGGCAAAATTATAATTTTGCACTAATTTTGCCCGGGACCTCCAGGACTAAAACTGAAGTCACAGAATACATAAAAACGCCTTTTAAAACCATTTGGAGAAGGGGCAGAACTCTTCGAGTAGATGTGCGTCGGCGAGTCCTCGGATGGGTCCATCTCCGACCTCCTCGATGAAGGTACATACTCCGGATAGTCACATACAGCTGAGGTAGACGGGCGAGCGCGTCGAGTCTGCTCATCACGGGGGCATGTGCACTCGAAGATCAGGTCGTCGCTAAAGGGAGAGGGGAGAACCGGTAGCTCTGTACAGGATGAGCAAAGGGACGTCCTATGTACATGAAAATGCGAACAGTGCATCGTCCCTCAAAATGGTAGGATCCGTGATCCAGATCAAAGTTCACCTCCCACATCGGGGTGTTGACAAAACTGCGAACGTCGCCATGCTCTAAAGATGTGATGCGAGAGAAAGAGAGAAAGAAAAAGGAGTGAGAATCTTGTTAAAGAATCTCAGTAGGGTATCTCCTACCTAGGGTTTCATCGTTCACATCCTTAGGAACCTCGGGTTTATTATAAAGAAGTGAGCATGCACATAAGGTTCATTATTAAGTTTGTAAGCATAATTATCCAAGGTTCGTTCCTTTTTAACATGAATCTTAATGCATGAATGCAACATAGCAATTCATGGATGCATAGATATACATTATGCAACAAGCAATCAACATAACATCAGGAACAACTTCTTAGTGGCATATAAACTCTTCAAGTAAAACTTTCTTTTTTCTCAACTCGTGACTTAAGAACTAATGCTTAAGCATCATGGGCCACCCTAAAACATCTAGTTTATGAGCTCATACCTCAACTAGTTGTCACTAGTTCTTACTTATCCTCTTGATAAGCGAAATCATAAAAACATAATCCCAACTACTAGAGTATGGGCTAGGGGGTTTAAGGATCACCTCTCTTAGGATTATTTCCTTCTTTGAAATGCTCTACTGGCATCTAGTGCACAACGAATTGTCCGCTTTGGTAGGCTGCATCCACTTATTCCCTCACGATTTTGCCTCCTCCCCACTAGAGCAGGAGAAGTACGTCTCAGTGCTACGTCACATAAGGATTCAGTTCTCAGGCGTGCTCAGCCAAATCGGTGTCACCCAGGACTTTATCCCGTATACTTTTTCAAAAACATTCCCAAGTATTGATTTGATGCAAATTCAGCAGCATAATAGCTATGTACCGAATTTCTTTCAAATCTTCTTTATGCCATAATAACTCATGATACAAGTGCTATCACAGTCAATCTCTATCACCATAATAAATTTGAATTCACATAATCATACTCATCAAAGCACATGCATCATTACCACATACTTGAAATTATAAACTCAAAGCATCAAGGTCTCTTAATGTTTTATGCTCTAACCCTTAGGGTCTTTAAACTTGACATCTAAGTTCTCTATCACCACAACTTAATCTCTCGGGTACTTATAGGTTCATAACTAAGTAATCCTCACTCAATTCTATGATCATAACTAATTCTAAACTTTAAGAATGCAAAATCCATATTTTGCTAATTACAAGTACCTAGGAGTCACGTTTTTGACCTTTCTAGGTTCGGTATTTTTCTAAGGTACTAGGATCAAGTCCTAAACCAATTATGAGTACTTCCTACACATTTAAACTATTTATAAACTATTATTTACTAATATTACCCTTGCTGGACAGAATCCAGAAAATTCTTATTTCTAAGGGATCTAGAACTTGCTTTTTAATTCTTTTCTAGTTTCTAACTTATCATGCTTTCTCAAATTAATTCCAACATCAAATATACATGAAGATACACATTCTAACATAATTAAAACTTCATCATACAGTGGGCAACCAAGCAAGGCAGAACCGAATTCAAAGTCATCATATAATGCATAGAACTTTATTTCTAAAACACATAAATTGCTAGTTTCTCTTGGAAGCTTCTTAGGACCTCAAAAACTCCTTTGAAAACAATTTATTTCATTGGAATCATCATAAAACACATAAGGGCAATGGCTATTTCAAAATGAACTCAAGAGAGATTTAAATCATAAAACCTTGCTCAAAACATTTCTTGAGATCATCAAAACTTAGGAAAATTATGAAACAAAGGTTTTAGCACTTGTGACTAGACGAATCTTACTCTAAGATTCATTATCATCACAAGGCCGAAATCAAGTGAGTAAACACATATATTTCCAAACTTTGTTTGAGATAATAATGAGCAAGTCTTTGAGCTCTAAATTTCTTAAGTGATGACATAAACATAAATATGCAATGCACTTTGTTTTACTCTTTATTAGGAGGTGAGAGCTTAAAATAAATATGCTATGCATATCCATTATTATCTTAGAAATTTAGTGAGGACATAAACATAAACACGAGGATGCAATTTCATTCTTTTATCTTGAGAGTTTAGTGATGACATAAAGATAAATATGGATGCAAGTTCCTTTTATCTCAAATTAGAGCTGATGCAGGACTTTTAGAGAAACATAGTCTCAACCTAACATTTATCTCCAGCAAACAAAGTAAGCTTTAGAGTTCTTGAACCAAGGTTTCAAGGAAACTACATGACTCTTGAACATCATCATCAAGCTTCAAGGAAATAAACTTAAAAGAAGACAAAATCATAAGGGAAATAGGAACAAGGCTGAAAGCATAAAGGAAGGAAACAAGAAACCGAAAACACAAAGAAAAGGAATATACACCATGTTCTTTATTATGTACCCAAAACCCCTATCTAGAGCGAACTCTAGAACGTGCCAACCAACTTTAAGGTTGACAAGGGTAGGCCTTGGGTTTATTGAAATCCTTGGTTATTTTCTCAAGTTGAAAACATTAGTTAGCTAAGTAGTATAGATAGAACTTTAAAGAAAGAAAACCTCAAGCTTTAGAGGTCTCTTTGAGATGAACACAAGGTCATCATCTAGAGGCACTCATCATCAAGCCATCATGAAGAACAACAAGGCCTTGAGGCCAAAAATAAAAAGAAAAGATGAAGAGGAAACCGAAAAGAGAACCAAGAGAAATAACATTTTCTTTCAAGAACAAAACACTTTTGAGTAAAACGAAAACTTTAAAGCAACTCCCTACCAAGTATGAAGACAAAGGCTTGGTCTTTTAGATGAGAATGAAAGGAAAAACTCCTCCTAAAGTGATGAGGATGATTCGGCCTTGGTAGAGGAAAAAGGAAAAGAATGTGTTCTTGAGTGAACTTGTGTTTGAGGATGAGAGTTCAAGTGTTTAGAAGATGATTCAAGGTTGTGGTGTGGTGGTTTGAGGTTGTGATTCAAATAGGAGATGAAGAAGATGAAGATGAAGAGAAGCTCTTGAGAACATGAGAGAAAATGAAGAATTTGAGAGGAAATAACAAGAGTGCTCTTGGAACTAAAACTTAGCAATTGATCTAAAGTGTTTCCAAGTGCATGCAAGTAAGGTATTTATAGAAAAAATGGAACAATGGTGGCTGAATGGTGAAGGATGGCCGATGGTTCTTCAAGGCTTTTGGGAGGGGGGGAAGTAGGGGTGAAATGATAGCTCGATACCGAATGGCTGAAGGGGCATCCAACAAACACAAAAACTCGGACTGCGCAACGTCCTTCAAAATGATACGATTCGTGCTTCGGATTATAGTGGAACACCTATGTGAGCGTATCAACGAACAAGATGAAGGTCACCATCGGAATCTGAAGACGTGATGGAAAGAAAAAGTAGGGGGAGTGAGAATCTTTACTAAAAAATCTCAGTAGGGTTTTACTCCTATCTAGGTGGCATCATCGACATCTCCAAGAACCTTGGGTTCTTATAAAAATAGTGGGCATGTAATAGTTCAATTATGAATTTCTAGAACATTGATACCGAGGCCCATTCTTTTTAACACAGCTTGTATTTACATGGATGCATCATACTTCATTATGCTATGCAAGATCTAACTAACTTATTAGCAAACATGGTAAACATGGTACATGGCACATAGATCATAGAGCATAGAGCATAAAACATAGAACTTGGTACATGGTACATGAATCATAGAGCATAAAGCATGAAACATAGAACTTGGTTCATAGTATCTTATCTTGGTTACTTAGGTGACATTAAGACATATACTTAGCACATGGGACCACCCTAATTGTTCTCCCTTTTGAGAAACCTCTAGTTTATGAGCTCATACCTCACTAGTCGTGACTAGCACATGGTTCTTATCCCTTTTGATAAGTTAAGGTCCCGACTTAAAGTACAGGCTAGAGGGCTAGAATCACCTCATCCCCATCCCTAATTTGATGGTTCCAAGGATCATTTTCTCATAGTTTATGTCACCTTAAGTCTTAGCATGTTATAACAAGATGCTACATAATTCATGCATGTCACATATCTCATATAATTTTACATAGGCATCTTTAAGGTTCTAAATGAACAAAAACATGCAATTGATAATTCTATCATCATATAGCATTATATAAGTCATGAGACAACACATTAATTCATTATTCATAGAGAACACATAAACCATTCCCTTAAAAGTAAAAACCCTTAAATCGGGTAACCTCAAACTTCCAAATTATTTTCTTACACCTATAAGGGATTGATTAACCTCATTACCACAATTTATTAAGTCCTAGAACCTAATTAATTATAGCTGGACAGCATAGGCAGTAAGCATATTTTGATGAATTACGGTGTTCTAGAAGTTGCATTTTAGGTCATTTCTCATTGCTGACTTTTTCTATGATGCAACAATTAATACCTAAACCAATTATGAGTCATTCTCACCCATCTAAACATGTTATTATATGATTCTACAAACTCTATCAAGTCTGGAACAGTATATACAATTTCAGTTCCTAAGGAGTTCTAGAAATCACATTTTCAAACTATTAAAGTTACTAAGCATGCATAAGATGCCTAGAACAATTTCCATACAATTGGTAAGGTATTTAAACACATATAGACCACCCAAAACAGAATTTAAGGTGCTGGAATGAATAAGGAAAAACCGAAATCAAAGCCATCATATAATGCATAGAACTTTATTTCTAAAGCACATAAGTTGCTAGTTTTTCTTGGAACCTTTTCAAAGCTTCTAAAACTCATTTGAAAACATTTTATTTCATTAGAAATCCTCATAAAACATACAAGGGCAGTAGCTATTTCAAAACAAGCTTTAGAGGGATTTAAATCATAAGAATATACTTGAAACATTCCTTGAGATCAACTAAACATTAGAAAATTATAAAACATAGGTTTTGGCACTTGTGACTAGATGAAACTTACACCAAGTTCATCATCTTCACGTGACCAAAATCAAAAGAGTAAAACATATTTATTTCCTAACTTTACTTGAGATACCAAGGGATAAGTCTTTGAGCTCTAATATTTTAAGTGATAACAAGAATATAAACATGCTATGCACTTCATTTTATCTTTCTTAGAAAGTAAAGTGAGGGCTCAAAATAAATATGAGATGCAACTCATTTTTATCTTAAGTTTAGGTGGGGACTTGAAAAGTAAACATGAAATGAAAATTTTGAATTTAAACATGATAATGCAAGTTCATTTATTTATTCTTGAGAGTTAGTGATAGCATAAAATAAATATGCTATGCAAGGTATAAATTTAAACATGAATGCTAGTCCATTATTATGTGTCATTAGAGCTCATACAAGACTTTGAAGGATCAATATCATAATCTCAATCCCAATCTCATCATCATAAATCAAGCTCTAGAGTTCTAAGGACCAAGGTTATAAAGAAATCTCATGGTTCTTCGAACATCATCATCTAGCTTTAAGGAAATAAACTCAATAAACAAAACTTCAAAAGGAAAAGAGCAAGAAAACCGAATTCATAAAGAAAAGGAAAATACACTATATTCTTTATTATGTACCCAAGACCCCTATCTAGAGTAAAGCTCTAGAACGTGCTGGCAAACTTTAAGGTTGACAAGGGTAGGCCTTGGGCTTATGGAAATCCTTAGAGTTATTTTCTTAAGTTGAAAACTTTAGTGAGCTAAGTAATATAGATAGAACTTTAAAGAAAGAAAAGCATTAAGCTTTAGAGGTTTCATGAGAGATGAACATATAGTCACCTCTAGAGAACACTCATCATCAAGCTATCATGTTCAAGGCCTTGAGGCCGAAATCATAAAGACAAAGGAAGGAAGAAACTGAAAAAGAAACAACAAGAAAGGTTCATCCATTCATCATATCTCAACAAGATCAAAGCATATAAATCAAAGAAACATTTTTAGAGAAGCTCCTTACCAAGTGTGTGTGTTCTTGAAGTCAAGGAAAGGTTTGATCTTAAAGAGGAAACAAGAAGAAATCTCCTTGTAGCCTGGAGTATAGCTTCAGCCTTGAAGGGAAATGGAGGGAGGAGATGTGTTGGCTTGTGTTTGAGCTTAGAAATATGTTTAGATCAGAACTTAGATGGAGATTGAAGGGTGGAAGGGTGGCTATTTCTCTTGGAAACAAGGAGGAGAAAAGAAACTTTGAGAGAACTCACACTTTCTCAAAACCTCAAACTCAACAAATGACTCAAAGTGAAGCAAAGCTCACCAAGGCAAGGTATTTATAGAAAATCAAAGCAATGAGGAGTGAATAGTGGAGGGGAAACCATGTAGCCTTCATGGCTTAGGGAAGAGAAAAAAATCTCTTACAAGTTGTCATTCAAGGCATGGTTGATGGTAAGATAGGTATAGGCTAAGACATGGTTCAAGGTGAGGTGATTTCTTGTTGATTTGAGATGAAATAAAGCTTCTAGAAAAGTGAGGAAGGGCTAGGGGTTTTAGATAGCATAGAGGAGGAAAAAATATGTCATTAAATTAATCATTCAAGCATAGTATGCAAGGTAAGGTGTTGTCATGGTGAAGCATGTTATGGTATGACTTGAGGCATGGTCTTGAAATGATCTTTGAATGACTAGAAAATAAAATAATTCTTTGAATGGAGGGGTATGTGTGGCCGGCGGTCATATGAGCCAAGGGGGGGTTTTCATTCAATTAATCATATGTTAATGATGTGTTTAGGAGCAAACAAGATTAGGCCACTAATTAAGGTTTTCTAACCAAGTGTTTAGGTGAACTAATTTGGTAATTAAGACCATGAGCAACCTAATTTGGGAGTGATCTTGTTAGATTTGGGGAGTCAAACTCCTTTGACTAGAGATTAGGGAACAATCACACTTCCTTGATTTAGGGAGATTGAATAGTGAAAACACTATTCTTAGAAGCTTTCTTAAAGGAATAAGACTAGAATTAGGTACCGAACCATCCGGTATCTGAGTAATGGAGTCATCCACCGTGCTGCTACTGCTATTGTCCTTTAGTTATTTAAGTTTATTTACATTTCCACCATAGTGATGTATTAGGGCACTTGTATTAACTGATGTACTTCGCTTTGTTATTCTGCCATGTTATGTATTAAGGGTGGGAGTAGCCAATCCCTATGAACTTATTTATGTATAGTGATTATGATTAATGTGAACTTATTTACTAAGAGATTCACCCAATGAAATAGTTCTGATTGATGAACGTCATTTCCATTTCATGCTACAGGCTTTATTTTTTAATATGTGGTTTTAAAAAGAAAAATGTTCCCACTATTTTTGTATATTACTAATTTAAAAGAGAAAAAGAATTGCAAAGAAAAAGGTAATAACTAATAAGAATGAAACATGGCTTAAGTATGGCTTGGACTTATTAAGGTGTTAAATGTATGATCTGAATACAAAACAAAATTCATACAAACATAGGGATAAGATTATTATATAATTCTCAGTAAGGCACTCCCTTAAATATAAACAGAACATAACTAGTAATTCCATTCATACAAGAAACTCTATTTTAAGTCATATGCAAAATAATAATAATCATGTGATTTCTGTTGCAACTGTAGAACTCAATTTAGTGCATTTTTTTTTTATCAACATAGGGAAGACTTAGATTATACTACCTAGTAACAGTGGTTGACACCACACATGGGAAATAGACTGATTATCATGACTGAGTTCATTCATATACATGATCATCAGACTTCATTGTTTTTTCCTTTCCAAATCTCATATAGATCTATTCCTAGCTTATATGTCTACCGACTCATAATATTTTTAGGGAAGTTCCACTTTTTGCCTTCCCCTCATTTAACATAAGTCTTGCTTCTATTTTACCTATATGTTAGAATATGCACAATTGAAATTCATACATTCTCTTTTGTCACATATATGCATATTTCACCTTTATTTTTCCCAATGCATGAATTAATCACATATAAATATTCATTAACAATGTAATTCTCATTCATTCCTCATAAATCAATCTTTATAGTATAGCATGCATTTGTACTCATCATATTTGAATCAAAAGTCATTACATTACCAATTCAAGGCTTGGGTTCATTTCCACCATATTAGCATATTTTACACTTAAGTAGCAAAATTTGGTTTGCATATCAAAAAAACAATTTAGAGGCTACAAAAATTGCCTATGACACTTTAATATGTCCACAAGTCCTGCCAAAATTTTAGAGAAAAAATAGTTCTCTACCTATGTTAATAAAATTTTACAAATTTGATGGTCAGGGACCACCTAATCTCAGCTCAAAGCAAGAATTCTTGATTTTCTACCATAGCAAATAAGACAGCAAAATAAAAAAAAATTCATAGGTTCTCAAGATGTTTCCAAAAACTATAAAAATTCCAAGTGAAAATTTACTCATTTGCTATGGTAACAAAATTAGCAAAATTTGTAGCTTTAGATCTAGCAGTTTAGCAGCAACTTTCATAGTCACGGTTCTTGACTCTTATAACCTAGCTTAGGATGTTAACTTCATCATATAAAATTTTTAGCAAGAAAAGATGCCCACAAATGTTTGAGAAAAATCATGACTAATTCCTACCTAGGACAAATCCGAAAATCCAGCAACGTAGTTCAAAACTTCTTTTGACAAAATGATTTTCCAATAGCACCAAACTACTCCACCAATGTAAGTACATCTATATCTATACGTAACCATACATTAGAACCAAAGATATCAAATTTACAGTAGTAAAGTCTTAAAAGAATAGAAATGAAGAAAAAGTACAAAGAACCTTACTTTTGGAGCTTTAGGGATCTTAGCTCCAAAGAATGTTCCAAGAATGATTTTTCTCACCTTAATGCCTTCAAACTAACACCAGACCCTTCCTTAGGTAGTAGGGCATGAGATATCAAAGTGAAAAATGGTGAGAAATTGAAATTTTAATCAGTTACTTTGGTAGATCTTGATGAGGGGAGTAAATTTAGTAAAGGAAGTTTGAGGTTTTAGTAAGTCTAGGCTAGGATTTTGGAGGTTTGAATCAAGTTTTGATGTTCTTGAGGAAGCAACAATGGAGCCTGTTAGGTTCTCCTTGCTGGTTAAGAATGATAAGTAGAGTAATGAAGTTTGGTATCTTGAATATATCTTAGATTAGGTTTTAAGCATTATTTAATTATAAAGGCTAAATTCTTTCTAGAAGGAAAATAAAATGGATCGCTAATGTAACACCCTAATATTTAACCCAACATGCCTAGGATGCATTTAGGTTAATTATTGGATATTACTCCTTCATTTCAATTCTTAACTTTAACTCTTGGAAATACTTTAGTAAAAATATGGGTATTTTTTTTTTTTAACTTTAAAAACAAAACGTGAGCTACGCGTTTTCATCTCATATATAAGAAGGAAAAATAAAAACACTTCATAGGCATACACAAAATACAAGCACCAAACCATCATGAAAATAATTAGATCATCATATATATGTGTGTGTGTGCATGTGTGTGTGTGTGTGTGTGTGTAGCATAAGTATTAACCGTTCCCTATCATGCACCAAAATAAACATACTAAATAACATCATGTCCACCAATAAAGGTTAGGCTAAGTACAGGCATCTGGAAAGAACATAAATAGCATATAGTTAGAAACTAATAACAACCTATTAAAAACCTCTCCTCCCACAACTTCTACTGGGATGCGCCTAGAGTAAATAACCTCTAACATAGTAATAAAAGAAGGCTATCCTCTCCACAAGATATGCACAAGTGCTCCAAGAGGTTAACCATCAACTCATGTGAACGACACTCCCGAAAGGGAGGAAGGTAGCCAATCGCTCGAGCAACTTCATCAAGTATAGCAAGGCGACCAGTAGGTAGGACGTGGGCACCTTGATGAGCACGTGTAGCTCCCCTATGAACATGCTGAGCTGTTCTTTGTAACACCCTAAATCTTAACCCAAGACTACTAGTATATACTTAGGTTAATCTTTAGAATATTACCTCTTGGTCTCATCTTTTACTTAGAAAATACTTAGCGGAAATATGGGTAAAATTTTTCTTTTCGGAATTTAAAATCAAAGTGAGAGCCACGCACGAATCTTTAGGAGGAAGCATAGCGAAACATATAAGCAAAGCATAAGAAACACATCATGTCATGGGAACATCAACTGAATCATAGATATATATATATAACGTGCCTACCCAAAGAGGCAGGACTATTTGATACACCATGAAACAAAATACAACTGAAATGCAATACAAGGAAATCATAAAAAGCAAATACAAGAGAAACTACACCCATACCCATGTGCACCTAAAGTAGACAACCTCATATACAAAAGAAGGTTTGCCCTCTACTATGTGGCGTGTGTGTGCACTAACTACTACCCCTCCTATGACTACTCCTGCTGGTCCGAGTACTGTGGGGTTGAGTCGATCCACTGACGAATCTCGGCGGGAGTGGTCGAGCGCATCATCGGGGCATGTCTACCGCGGCGAGGACGCATAGATGGCCGACGAGCCAACCTGGACTGGACTACCGTCTCCTCACTCCCAGCCCTCATCGGTGGGGGAGCGGGACTAGATCTCCAACTGTACATGTGGGATGGCGGGTCCTCGGATGGGTCCGTCTCAGGAAATCGGGACGCGGCACATACTCGGGTACTCGCGTCTTCTTGAGGTCTCGGGCTCCATGCGGAGGATCTGCTCATCGCGTGGTCGTGCTCGCTCAAAAATCCCGTTATGACGGTAAGGAGCAGTCGGGGTGAAGCGGTAGCTCGGGACGGGGTGCGCGAAGGGTCGTCCCATGAACATGAATACTCTGACAGTGCAGCGACCCTCAAAATGGTATAACCCGAGTGCCGGGTCATGGTGCAGCTCCCATACTGGGGTGTCGATGAAGAGTACGAATGTCGCCATCTGAAGATATGGCAGAAGAAAAGAGAGAGGGAATGAGAATCTTTCTAAAAGAATTCTCAGTAGGGTTAACCCTACCTAGGTGACATCGTCACATCCTCAGGAACCTTGGGTTTATTTCTAAAAGGTGTGCATGCATATAAATTCCTTTTAAGTTATTTTTCTAAAGAGGTATTTTATCCAAGGTCCGTCATATTTTATAATGCTTCTTATAACTTAAGCAGAAATATACTAATGATATGAGTACATCATAAAGGTAAACCAAACAATAGAATAACTAAGAAATATTATAGCATTGGCATAAGTATACTATATGTGACATTGTTAACTTTAACTTTCATCTCATGGGGCCGCCCTAAAACTTCTCTAGGTTATGAGCTCATACCTTAACTAGTCGTCACTAGTTCTTACTTATCCTATGATAAGCGTAACATAATCCCGACTTAAAGTACGGGCTAGGGGGCAAATTAAGGATCTCCTTTCTAGGATCATTTCCTCTTTGAAACGCTTTGCTAGCCACGCGGGCCTCGCAATTTGTCCGCTTTGGCAGGCTGCATCTACACATACCCTCACGGATTTGTCTCCTCGTGGGGGTGCCCGGCCGAACCGGTGTCACCCAGGAGAAGCGCATCTCAGTGTTGTGTCACATTTAAGTTCTCATAAGCATTAAATCATAAGTACCTCATCATTTATCATATTCATTTTTATCATGCATCCTCATATAGCTTTTTCATAACATATATATCATCACATGAAACTTTCTCATAACATATGCATCGACACATAACACTTCCACATAACATAAACATCATCACATAGTCATAGCTAACAATTATCCCCATAAGCTCATAGACTTGATATGTTATAACCCATAGTGTTTTATACTTTGATTCTTATGAGTCTTAAACTTGCAAATTAATTGTTCTAACATTATCCTTAGCTTCTTATACACCTATAGCTTCACAACTAATGAGTTATACAAATTTTTATGCTCAAGAACTAATCCAAACAGCACTAAGCAGAATTTGGACAACTTTATGTTTATGTGATTACGGAGTTCTAGAAATTACGGTTTAGATCTTTTTCTCACATTCTAAGTTATTGATCATCAACACCTAGTCTCTTGGGAACCTATAAGGTTATAACTAAGTATTTCTCACCTCACACTATGGTCAAGAATACCTCTAAACCTCAAGAGTGCAGAAATCAAAATCCTAACTTTACGGGTACCTAGAAGTCACAACAATGACCCTTTCTAAGTTCGGTTTGCTCCTAAGGTTTCAAGATTAAGTCCTAAACCAATTATGAGTCATTTCTACACATATAAACTAATTTAAAACCATGATCATTGAATCTACACCTTGCTGGACAGAATCCAGAAAAATAAATCTTTAAGGGATCTAGAACTCTCAAATTAATTCTTTTCTAGTTCCTAACTTATCCTATCTTTCACATATGAGTCTTAACATAATTATTACTCAAACATAAGCATATTAACATCATTAACACAGCTCATACAGTGGCCAAACATAGCAAGGTAGAACCGAAACAGAAACTCCATTTAAAGGCATTGAACATAGTTTCTAAATCACATAAAATACTAGTTGCTCTTGGGACCGTGTTAAAACTTTCAAAACTCTTTTATGAACACTTTTATCATCTAAACTTATGAAAATACTTAAGAGGGCAGTGGCTATAGTATTTTCATCTCAAGTGGTCCTAAATTCATAAAACTTAGTTCTACATATTCCTTATACTCATATAAGTTTAGAAAAATTATAAAACATAGTTTTCAATACTTGGAAACACTAAGGCCTCATAGGGCCGAAATATGAACCAAAGAAAATAAATGTTTTAGACCTTTGTTTGAGATATCAATGGGCAAGTCTTTGAGCTCTAGATTCATTTAGGTGATGACATAAAAATAAACATGCTCATGCACTTATTTTAGATTCCATTAGAAAGTAAAGTGATAGCTCAAAGTAAATATGAATGCAACTCATTATTATCTTGGTATTAAGTGAGGACTTGAAATATAAACATGATAATGCATAGCTTGGAATATAAACATGATAATGCAAGGTTCACTCATTATCTTGATATTTTAGTGATAGCAAGGAAGTAAACATGATATGCATAGCATAAAATAAACATGATGCAAGGTTTATTTTATGGTTAGCTAGAGCTCATTCAATACTTTAACAAGATAACAACCCAATGCAATATCTCAAAGATTACAACCCAAAAATCGAAAATCATATAAAAGAGAAAGAAGGTGAAACTACATCAAGTTCTTTATTAAATACCCAAAACCCCTATCTAGAGAAAAATCTCTAGAACGTGCCGGCCAACTTTAAGGTTGACAAGGGTAGGCTTGGGCTTTTAGAAATCCTTAGGTTAATTTTCTTAAGTTGGAAAACCATGTGAGCTAGATAACATATAAATGAAGTTACAAGAAAAGGAAAACTCAAGCTTTAGAGGTTTCTTTGAGATGAACACAATGTCATCATCTAGAAACTCTCATCATCAAGCTATCATGCTCAAAATCAAGGCCTCATGGCCGAAAATGAAAAGAAAGGAAAGACAAAGGAAACTTCAAAAAGATTCCAAGAGGAAACTAGAGAAAAACACTTTCTTGAGCAAAACAAAGTTTGAAAACAAATCCCTACCTAGTGATGAAGGTAAAAGCTTGATCTTGAAGATGGAAATGAGATGAGCAACACCTCCTAGGATGGTGATGATGGTTCGAGGTTTTGGGGTGGTGTTTGATGGTTGAGAGGTGATGATGAGATGAAGAGATGAAGAAGATAAAGATGAAAAGAAAGGAAGAACACTCTTGGAACTTTGAGAGAAAAAGAAAAGACTAGCAAGACAACTCTAAAACTCTAAACTTTGCAAATGCTTCAAAGTGCAACAAGGCTAACACAAGCATCCTATTTATAGAAAAACAAAACCATGGAGCTTGCAAATGGAGGGAGTGGCCGTGTGGTTTAGAGGGAAAAGGAAGAGAAAATATCTCTTACACAAGGTCATTCAAGCATGGTTTGAAGTATGGAAGCTATGCTACAAAGCATGGCTTGATGTGAGTTAATTTCCTATCACATTTTTATGAATTTAGTCTTCTAGAAACAATGCATGGCTGGAACTTTTCCAGCCACAATTAAATGGGAAAAATGGGTTGTTTTAATTATTTATTCATGTGGAAATTCAAGCTTGATTGAAAGTTATGACAAGGTATAGTATATGTGACTTGAGGTATGGCCTTGGAGTGTTGAAAAATTGAACATGTGATGCACAATGAGGGAGGACAGCTTCGGCCAAGGCTGGACAGCAGAGTGGGGGTGAGTTTTGACCATTTAATTGTGTGTTAATGGTAGGTTTAGATGTGTATTAGCTTAGGTACAAGGTTAGGAATGATTAAGCTTAAGTTTAGGTAACTAAGAATGTGATTTAAGGAGTTTATGACAAGTTTAGGAGTGCTCATACATCATTAAAGAATTTAAAACTCATTTATGAATAAACAATGTGTAACACAACTCCATGATTTAAGGAATTGGAAAGAGAAAATACTATTCAAGATTCTATGACTAGGTGTCTTAAAATTAAAATATGATTTTAGGTTGTAATTAAGTACTTTTTGGTTCTAATCAACTTAAATAAATTATTTTGACTCAAGATTAATTAATGAAATTAATTAACCTTCGATTAGAGCCTAATATTGCTTAGGTTTGCTTAATCGCATGATTAAGCGTAAAAATACGAAACTAGGGGCAAAACCGTAATTTTGCCCGGGACTTCAAAAATTAAAACTGAGGTCATAGAATACATAAAAATGCCTTTTAAAACCATCTGGAGAGGTTTCGGGTTCATCCGGCACTTGCAAAAGGGTAAAACACCGCAGGGGCGTTTTGGTCATTTTGACCCGAAAACTCGAAAAACAAGATTTTCGATCCCGGGAAGGTACATAAGTTTTCTAATCCCCTTCCAACATTGAGTTTGCCCTTTGAGTACTGCCACACTGGCTTTCCTCGAATTCCGGGCTGAAAATGACCTCAGGGGCATTTTGGTCATTTTTACTCTAACAGAAAAATCGGGGCGTTACATTCTTAGTGGCTAAGTGACCATAGCCTCCTTCTCGCTATCACTCCCTTCCTCCATGGGGACCGTAGGTGAGAAATTCCCTGAGGAGTGCTAGGTATAAGAATCCTGGGATAGGTCTAACCAAGGCATAGAGGGGTAAGGCAGTGACCGGGCACGTATACAAGGAATTCCCTCACAATAGATGCGATAGGGCAAGTGTAGGGAAAAACCTCTGTGCCCGGGCATGCACGCTCGAAAGCAAAGTCATTAGTAAAAGGAATGCCAATGGAGAACCAAAAGTTAGAAACTAGGTGTGCGAAGGAACAGTCCAAGAAAACAAACAAACGAAAGGCACAATGACACAGAAATGACATGATCGCTTGCCCAGGTTGTAGTGCATATCCCACATGGGGACTTCAATGTAGATTACAAGCATAGCCATTGTAACATCCTAAAGTTATTTAGAAATTAAGTGGAGCTTTATTAATGAGAATTTCAATTTTTTGATAGACATAGTGATGATGAGGACTACCAAGTGGATGAGTATATATAAAAAAAAAAAGAATAGTAACTTTGTGGGCCCTGCAGGCCTATCGGGACAACTGAAACCTTAGATCTGGGACGGTGTTTCACAGTTCAGTAAAATTTTGGTGTGTGATTTCTAATATCGAAAGCTAGTTTAATCTTTACAAAAGTAAGAAGATTATCCATTTAAATCAAATGGATGACTATGATTCAATCTTGAATAACAAGATTAAATCCTAGCCATCCATCTTATTTTTATATTACGTAAATTCTAAAGCTAAGCTAGGATAAATACAAGACATATAATCTCATCTCATCATCATTACCACTTCGGCCAACAAGGGAGAAATATAGAACTTCCATTTTTTCTTCACAAAAATCATGGAAACTTGAATTTAACCCTCAAAATCCTAAGCCTAGACTTGTTAAAATCACAAACTCCTTTCACTAAACTTGTTATAGTCATCAATACCTACGAGACTAACTGATTGAAATTTCAATTCCTCATTAATCCTCACCTTGATACTTCATGCCTTACTAATTAAGGAAGGGTTTGGGGCTTTTTTGGGGGCTTTGAAGTTAAGGTAAGTAAATTTGAAACATCCTTGGAGCCAAGATCCATTAGTCTCCAAAAGTAGGGTTTTGTTGTCTTGTTTGTTGAATTTCTATTTCTTGCAGACTTTGATTGCTTAAAATTGATAAAATCTAGTTCTAATGTAAGGTTATACTTAGATATTGGTGTATTTGCATTGGTCGAATGTATTGGTGTTGTGAAAAAATCCTTTTTACGAAGAGAAGTGTTGAACCATGCTTGCTGGATTTTCAATTTTGTCATAGATAGGAAAATATCACGAATTTTCTAATGAATTTGTAAGCATTTTTATGAGCTAGAAAAATTATATGTTGAAGCTAATATCTTAATCTGAGAAATCTTCTTGAGCTTTATTTTGGACTCTTACTGCTTTAAACAATCAAGAATCAAAACTATGCCTGTGCTACCTGAATTGCTGAATTTGAAGCTTTGAATTTTGCTACTTTTTTTACCATAGTAAATGATTGATATTTGTTTTGAAATTTTTTGCACGGTGTTGGAAGGTTCAACCATGAATTTTATTCTAAATTGATTCATTTATTTGGTAGGGTTAAAAATTATTGAATTTTGGCTTGGAGCTAAGATTTGGTGGCCTTTGACCACCAAATTTGTAGAATTTTGTTAATATAGTTAGAGAATGATTCTTTCTCTAAAGTTTTTACAACACCTTGTGGGCATATTAAGGTGTCATGGAATATTTTTACAACCTTTTAATTGATTATTTGGTATGAAAAATAAATATTGCTAATTGAGTAAAAAATTTGCCAAGGTGTTGGAAAAAGGAACTAAATTCTTGATTTGGTAATAAATTGTCCTTTAATTCAACTATGATGAATATAGATGCATGTTATGTACTTTAAAGCTTGGTTTATGAGAAATGAATGAGAGTTTCATATGATTGATTGTTTACATGTGATTGATGCATGCATTTGGGGAAAAGAAAGTAACTAAGGCACGAATGTGACAAAAGGGAATGCATGAACTTCAAATTGTGCATGTTCTAACATATGGATAAAATAGAGACAAGACATATGTTGGGTAAAAAGGAAGGTAAAAAGAGGGGCTTCCCTAAAGATATTATAAGTCAATAGGCATATTGGCTAGGAATAGAACTATGTGAGAATTGAAGAAAGGGAAAAAAATGAAATCCGATGATCATATATAAAAATGAGCTCATGTCTTGATAAGTAGTCTATTACCAATTGTGAAGTTGTCCACTATAGATACCATTCGGTATAAATAACCCATTGTGGAGTCATCCACTGTATATACCACTCGGTATGAAATTAAGTCTTTGTTATATTGATAAAAAGAGGAAAGTGCATTGAATTGAGATCCATGGTTATAAGAGAAAATGCATGATTATTACTATTTCTACATATGAATTTGCACATTAATATTTGTGTACATCACTTTGCATGAAAATTTCTACATGAATGAAATCATTAGTTATGGTCAGCTCATATTGGCGGGAGTGCCCTACTAAGAATTTTATAATATTCTTATCCCTACATTTGTATTTATTTTGTATTATATAGATTTAGCCGATGTTGTCCATGGTATTTTTCCTTTATTTGCTACAATGTGTGTAACACCCTTCCTACCATAAAGTTATGCTTAAGCCATAACCTTATAGTGAGGTGTTGTTACTTGTTATCTTTACTTAACCTTAAAGGTGTATATACAATATTAAATATGAGCCTGCTTTTGTGACAAATATAAAATGCTTTCTTTTTGAGTCACTAAATTTGAACATAAGTAATATATCAAGAATACATAATTTTATTACCTGATAACCAATCAATAGTGTCCATAACTATATCAAACCCTTACCCTAGTTCACTTAAGAGCCCTCTAGTCTAGGTAGGGTACTACTCAAAATTCACTAAAAGAAAATAAAAATACTGACTAAAATTCTCTATCATTGGTTCATCAAAAGGTCTAGGTCGTGATGCCAATATCAGCTAAGTATCTACATCATCGCAATCTATGTAAAAATATGATAACTACAGGAATAAAAATCAAAGATTCCTAGTAGGAAAAACACTAGTCTACTACATAGTGACATCTGACATAGAATTTATAAATAATTAAATTATCTTCAGATGTCTTCTAATACAATTAGTTTACTTGTTCCTTCTTTTATCTAACATAATGTTATGAGTACGAGTCATCATCAACTGCTGTATAGTCCTATACCAATACAGTGTTAGAATCCCTGTCATTCTATGTAATACCCTCTTAACTACCATATATTACTTCAATATCTATATAGTAATTAGAATAGTGTTACTTCTATTTTATACTTTATACTAGTCAAGAGAAATGAAAAGATAATAATAAAATGAGCTCATGTGTTGCAACAACTTATATATATATATATATATATATATATATATATATACACATCATAAGCAAGTCAGCACTATGTATAGTACATTAGAATATAAATCGTCAACCACTGAACTATTCAGGAACTTAGTATAAAAGAAAACATCTTCTATGTCTAGTCTAACCTGCTCAAATTTCATGGCCTAACAAAATCACTTTTTTCACATAAATGGACCCATATAATATTTAATAGAGTCAGTCAGCAAGATGGTGGTTTCCTAATTCTAAGCTACAACTATATACATAACATGAGTCCCTGAATCTCTCATACTCTCCTAAAGAAAACCGTTTGCCATCGGTGGGATGGCATTGCCCCAAGCAGGGGCATCAGGTCTAGTAGGTGGATCGGAGTCTGATGATGAAGATGAAGACGGATCATTTCTAGGAGAAGGCACAGGTGGTGCCGGAGGAGCAACAAATATAGTAGGGTGTGCCATATGTAAAGGCATAGCATCATAGGGAAATCCGGGGTCAAACTTAGCTACAAATACAGAGGTACTAAACGAGCGGCTTAAAAATACATAGGCTTGTATTTGGGAATAAGCTACTACATACAAAGAATCCAAATCTAGATCGTAGTGCACTGCCACTGGGGTGAGTCAATGAAGAATATCATGGACGACATTTGTGGAGTCTGAGCACAATACAACATACACACAAATAGGGATAAGAATATTATATAATTCTTAGTAGGGTACTCCCTCACATGATATAATCAGTAAATTTATTCACATACAAATCATCGTGTTATGCAAAATGATATAAGAATATGTGTTAAGTCAAAGAAAATTAAATGCAAAATGGTAGTAATCATATGTGTTTCTCTTATATCTCATGGAATTCAACTTGGTGCAGTCATTTCATTTTATTAACATAGGGAAGGCTTAATTTTACATCAAGTAATATTGGTAGTGGATAATTCTATAGAGAACCATAGACTTCTAGGACATGAGCTCATTCCTATTCGTGATCATCAGACTTCAGTTTTTTCCATTTCTGAATCACACACAATTCTATTTCCTAGCCGATACGTCTACCGACTCATAACATTTCCTGGGAAGTTCTTATTTTTACCTTCCCTCTCTAACTCACATAAGTCTTGTCTCTGTTTCCCCTATATGTTAAAATATGCACTATGAAATTTCACGTATTTTCTTTTGTCACACAACCACATAATGTACTTCTCTTTTTCAAAGGCATACTTATATCACCTGTTGGCATTCAGTTACCTTGGAGGCTCATTCATGCCTTATAAGCACATCTTTAAAACAACAAGCATGCATTCATATGCCATATATTTGGAACAAATACCATTCTATCATTAATTTAAGACTTTTTATCCATTCCAGCACCTTGGCAGATTTACTGCTCTGGTGACAATATTTAATTTCCATCTCAAATGGTCAATTCTGTAACATCCTAATTTTAACCCAATATTCCTAGAACATATTTAGG
The DNA here is from genome assembly GCA_031216105.1 of Dalbergia cultrata. Lineage (NCBI taxonomy): Eukaryota > Viridiplantae > Streptophyta > Magnoliopsida > Fabales > Fabaceae > Dalbergia > Dalbergia cultrata. The sequence goes on from CM062349.1 coordinate 26,980,072, forward strand.
TTAATCATTAGGTTATTACTTCTTAGTCTCATTCCTTCAAAATATTTCTTTAAAATACTTAGCGGAAAATATGGGTAAATTTTTTTTAAAAAAAAATATAAATGCAAAGTAAGAGCCACGTACATCGTAAGAAGATAAACCACATAATAACAAGGCGTAAGGGAACATGAAACAATCAATAGTCCATCAAAAGAAACATTCCATTAATATCATAATATGCCCACCCGAAGGCAGGACATAGTTTAGTACAAGGAAGTACAAATACAATAGAAAAGGAAATACAACAGAAACTGAAATACAAGGAAAGCATGAAAAGAAAACACCCCTACCGTAGTGCGCCTAAGGTTGATAACCTCATAACAAAAGAAGGTTTATCCCTACTGGGTGTGGTGTGTGTGCGCTAACTCTCCCCAAAATATCCTACTGATGGTGGCAGTGATCGTCAGATGGTGGGGGCATGTACCTAGCAAACTGCTCGAGCTCCTCCTACGTAGGCTGGAGAAGTGGAGAACGAATACATGATGGCTGAACATGAGCTCCATGGCAGGGGCGCATCTCAGTTCTCCTCGCCAACCTCAGCTCACTATAGCCTCACTCCCTTATCACATGAATCGGAGAGTGGGGGCAGAACTCTCACTATACATATGCGTCAGCGGATCCTCCGAGGGGACATCCTCTGAATGCTGCAAGTGAGGCACATAGTCCAGGTGACTACAAGCAGCTGATCCAGCAGTGTAGGTATGCATAACCCACTCGTTATGCTTCCGCGCGCGCTCGAAGACCATGTCGTCACTATAAGGAGATGTGGGAGAGAAGCGGTAGCTATGGACAGGGTGCGTGAAGGGACGTCCTACGTACATGAAGACTCAAACGGTGCATCGTCCCTCAAAATGGTATGATCCGTGCTCAGGATCAAAGTGCACCTCCCATATGGGAGTGTCAATGAAAACCACGAACGTCGCCATGATCTAAAGATGTGATGGGAGAGAACAAGAGAGAAAGAAAGGGAGTGAAAATCTTGCTAAAGAATCTCAGTAGGGTACCTCCTATCTAGGGTTACATCATTCACATCCTCAGGAATCTTGGGTTTATTGTAAAGAGGTGAGCATGCATATAAGGTTCATTATTAAGTTTGTAAATATAATTATCCAAGGTTCGTTACTTTTAATATGAATCTAAATGCATGAATGCATCATAGCAAAACATGAATTCATGAATATACATTATACACCAAAGCAATCAACATAGCATCAGGAAAACACATAAGTGGCATAAAGTGGCAACATATAAATCCTTCATGTGAAACTTTTCTCTTTTCTCAACTTGTGACTTAAGAACTCATGCTAAGCATCATGGGCCACCCTAAAACATCTAGGTTATAAGCTCATACCTTAACTGGTCATCACTAGTTCTTACTTATCCTTTTGATAAGCGAAATCATAAAAACATAATCCCGACTACTAGACTATAGGCTAAGGGGCTTAAGGATCACCTCTCTTAGGAATATTTCCTTCTTTGAAACGTTCTACTGGCATCTAGTGCACAGCGAATTGTCTACTTTGGTAGGTTGCATCCACTCATACCCTCATGGATTTGCCTCCTCCCCACCGGAGCGGGAGAAGTACGTCTCAGTGCTACATCACATAAGGACTCAGTTCCTGGGGGTGCTCGGCCAAACCGGTGTCACCCAGGACTTTATCCTCTGTACTTTTCAAAAACATTCTCAAGTATATTATTTGACGGAAATTCGGCAGCATAATAGTTGTATACCGAATTTCTTTCAAATCTACTTTATGCCACAATAACTCATGATGCATATACTATCATATTCAATCTCTATCATCATAGCAAACTTAAATTCACACAATCATACTCATCAAAGCACATGCATCATCTCAACATACTCGGATTAACAACTCAAAGCATCAAAATTCTATTAATGTTTTATGCTTTGACCCTTAGGGCTTTAAACTTGAAGTCTAAGTTTTCTATCATCACAACTTAACCTCTCGGGTACCTATAGGTTCATATCTAAGTAGTCCTCAGTCATTTCTATGATTATAACTAATTATAAACCTCAAGAGTGCAGAATCTATAATTTGCTAATTACGGGTACCTAGGAGTCACAACTTTGACCCTTTTTAAATTCGGTTTTCTCCTATAGTACTAGGATCCATTCCTAAACCAATTATGAGTGGTTCCTACAGATTTAAACTAATTATAACCCATCATTACTAATAATGTAACGCCCCAATTTTCTGTTAGAGTGAAAATGACCAAAATGCCCCGGAGATCATTTTCAGCCCGGAACTAGAGGATAGCTGACCTGGCAGTCCTTGAGGGGCTAACTCAATGTTTGAAGGGAATTAGTTGACTTGTGTACCTTTCTGGGATTGAAAATCTCGTTTTCTGAGTTTTCGGGTCAGAATGACCAAAATACCCTTGTGGTGTTTAACCCGATTGCAAGTGCCGGATGAACCCGAAACTTTTCCATATGGTTTTAAAAGGTGTTTTTATGTATTCTATGACCTCAGTTTTAGTCCCGGTGGTTCTGGGCAAAATTTGTGCAAAATTATGATTTTACCCCTAGTTTTGTGTTCTTGAGCTTAATTGTATGATTAAGCAAACCTAAACAATATTAGGCTCTAATCGAAGGTTAATTAATTTCCATAATTAATCTTGAGTCAAAATAATTTATTAAAGTTGATTAGAACCTAAAAGTGCTTAATTACAACTTGAAATCCTATTTTAAATTCAAGATTCCTAGTCATGGAATCTTGAATAGTGTTTTCTCTCTCCAATTCCTTAAATCATGGAAATTTGTCTATGTAACATCCTAATTTTTAACCCAATACTCTAGAACACATTAGGTTAATCATTAGATTATTACTTCTTAGTCTCATTCTTTTATGAAAATACTTAGCGGAAATACGGGTAAATTTTTTTTTTGAAAATATAAATCAAAGTGAGAGCCGCGTATGACATAACAAAGACTAAAATATAGAAAGGAGATCTCATATCATTCATGGTCACAAAACACAAAGGTTGTTCATTACATCACAACAGGATCATATTATCATAGGTACATAATTTACGACTATCATAGTCCTATTATCGCTGCAACAGAAATACACTTCAATAATTTATAAAACTAAAGCGGCATCTGTGCGTGTCCTCGTAGGGAATTCTGACTCCAACACACGGAAGAAAAGAGAGAGAGGGATGAGTGTAACACCCTAAATCTTAACCCAAGACTACTAGTATATACTTAGGTTAATCTTTAGAATATTACCTCTTGGTCTCATCTTTTACTTAGAAAATACTTAGCGGAAATATGGGTAAAATTTTTCTTTTTGGAATTTGAAATCAAAGTGAGAGCCACGCACGAATCTTTAAGAGGAAGCATAGAGAAGCATATAAGCAAAGCATAAAGAAACACATCATATCATGGAGACATCAACTGAAACATAGTTATATATATATAAATGCTGTGCCTACCCAAAAGGGAAGGACTATTCAATACATCGGAAAGCGGAATACAACTGAAATGCAATACATGGAAATCATAAAAGGTAAATACAAGAGGAATAACACCCATACCCATGTGCACCTAGAGTAGACAACCTCGTATACAAAAGAAGGTTTGTCCTCAACTATGTGGCGTGTGTGCACTAACTACTACCCCTCCTATGTCTACTCCTGCTGGTCCGAATACTGTGGGGTCGAGTCGATCCACTGACAAATCTCGGCAGGAGTGGTCGAGCGCATCATCGGGGCGTGTCCACCGCGGCGAGGGTGCATAGATGGCCGACGAGCCAACCTCGGCTGGACCACCGTCTCCTCACTCCCAGCCCTCATCGGTGGGGGAGCGGGACTGGAGCTCCAACTGTACATGTGGGATGGCGGGTCCTCGGATGGGTTCATCTCCGAGTACTGGGGACGCGGCACATACTCGGGATACTCGCGTACTGCTGATGTCTCGGGCTCCATGCGGAGGATCTGCTCATCGCGTGGTCTCGTTCGCTCAAAAATCCTATTATGACGGTAAGGAGCAGTCGGGGTGAAGCGGTAGCTCGGGACGGGGTGCGCGAAGGGTCGTCCCATGAACATGAATACTCTGACAGTGCAGCGACCCTCAAAATGGTATGACCCGAGTGCCGGGTCATGGTGCAACTCCCATACCGAGGTGTAGATGAAGAGTACAAATGTCGCCATCTGAAGATATGACGGAAGAAAAGTGAGGGAATGAGAATCTTTCTAAAAGAATTCTCAGTAGGGTTATCCCTACCTAGGTGACATCGTCACATCCTCAGAAACCTTGGGTTTATTTCTAAAAAGGTGTGCATGCATATAAATTCCTTTTGAGTCAGTTCTCTAAAGTGTTATTTATCCAAGGTCCATCATATTTTATAATGCGTCTTTATAACTTAAGCAGAAATATACTAATGATATGAATGCATCATAAAGGTAAACCAAACAATAGAATAACTAAGAAACATTATAACATTGGCATAAGGTGATATAGCATATGTGACATTTTAACTCTAACTTTCACCTCATAGGGCCACCCTAAAACATCTCTAGGTTATGAGCTCATACCTTAACTAGTTGTCACTAGCTCTTACTTATCCTATGATAAGCGTAACATAATCCCAACTTAAAGTACGGGCTAGGGGGCAAATTAAGGATCACCTCTCTTAGGGTCATTTCCTCTTTGAAACGCTCTACTAGCAACTAGTGCATCATAGTTTTGTCCTCTTTGGCAAGCTCTATGTCAATACCCTCACGGATTTGTTTTCTTGGGGGTGCTCGGCTAAACCGGTGTCACCCAAGAAGGCATCTCAGTGTTGTGTCACATTTAAGTTCTCATAAAGTGTTAATTCATAGATACATCATTATTCATTACATAAATCTTTTTCATAGCATATACATCATCACATGAAACTTCCTCATAGTGTATAGTTAAAACTATAGCATATACATTATCACATAATCACACCTTAGACAATCATACATACAAACTCCCAAGCTTATTATGTTATAAACCTATAGTATGTTATGCTTTGGTTCTTTTGAGTCTTAAACTTGTAAACTAATTGTTCTAGTATTATTCTTAACCTCTTACACACCTATAGGTTCACAACTAGTAAGTTTTACTAATTTTTATGCTCAAGGACTTATCCAAACAGCACTATGTAGATTTAGACAACTTTATATTTGTGTGATTATGGGGTTCTAGAGATTACGGTTTAGATCCTTAAAGTCCTTAACTCACATTCTAAGTTATCGATCATCAAAAACCTAGTCTCTTGGGAACCTATGAGGTTATAACTAAGTATTTCTCACCTCACACTATGGTCAAGAACATCTCTAAACCTCAAGGATGCAGAATTTGAAATCCTAACTTTACGGGTACCTAGAAGTCACAACAATGACCCTTTCTAAGTTTAGTTTGCTCCTAAGGCTTCAAGATTAAGTCCTAGACCAATTATGAGTTATTCCTACACATTTAAACTAATTTAAAACCATGATTATTAAATCTAAACCTTGCTGGACAGAATCCAGAAAATTACATAATTAAAGGATCTAAAAGTCTCAAATTAATTCTTTTCTAGTTCCTAACTTATCCTATCTTTTACATATGAATCTTAACATTATTTTTACTCAAACATAGGCACATTATCCTCATCAAAACAGCACATACAGTGGCAGCAAGGAGCAAGGAAGAACCAAAAATATACTTCTCCATAGAAGGCATAAAACGTAATTTCTAAAGCATATAAAATACTAGTTTCTCTTGGAACTCTTTTTAAACTCTCAAGGCTCATTTATAAACAATTTTAACATCTAAAATCATAAGAATATTTAAGAGGGCAGTGACCAATTCATCTTTGTCTCAAGAGGTTCTAAATTCTCAAAACTTGGTTCTATGCATTCCTTAAACTTACTTAAGCTTTGGAAAAATTATAAGACAGTCTCAAATACTTGGAAACCTCAATACCTCTTAGGGCCGAAATATGAACCCAAGAAAAACACATATTGTTAGACCTTTGTTGAGACCACAATGGGCAAGTCTTTGAGCTCTAGACTCATTTAGGTGATGACATAAAAATAAACATGCTCATGCACTTATTTTAGGTTCCATTAGAAAGTAAAGTGATAGCACAAAGTAAATATGAATGCAACTCATTATTATCTTGGTATTAAGTGAGAACTTGAAATATAAACATGGTAATGCATAGCTTGAAATATAAACATGATAATGCAAGTTCATTCATTATCTTGATATTTAGTGATAGCAAGGAAGTAAACATGATATGCATAGCATAAAATAAACATGATGCAAGATTCATTTTATGGTTAACTAGAGCTCATTCAAGACTTTAACAAGATAGCAACCCAATACAATATCTCAAAGATCACAACACAAAAACCGAAAGTCATATAAAAGATAAAGAAAGTGAAACTACATCAAGTTCTTTATTAAATACCCAAAACCCCTATCTAGAGAAAAATCTCTAGAACGTGCCGGCCAACTTTAAGGTTGACAAGGGTAGGCTTGGGCTTTTAGAAATCCTTAGATTAATTTTCTTAAGTTGAAAAACCATGTGAGTTAGATATCATATAGATGAAGTCATAAGAAAAGGAAAACTCAAGCTTTAGAGGTTTCTTTGAGATGAACACAATGTCATCATCTAGAAACTCTCATCATCAAGCTATCATGCTCAAAATCAAGGCCTCATGGCCGAAAATGAAAAGAAAGGAAAGACAAGGGAAAGTTCAAAAAGGATCCAAGAGGAAACTAGAGAAAAACACTTTCTTGAGCAAAATAAAGTTTGAAAACAAATCCCTACCTTGTGATGAAGGTAAAGCTTGGGCTTGAAGATGGAAATGAGATGAGCAACACCTCCTAGGATGGTGATGATGATTCGGCCTTGAGGAAAGAAAAGAAAGGAAATGTGTTTTGGGTGAAGTTGTGTTTGAGGTGTGGTGTTTGAGAGGTTTGATGATGGTTCAAGGCTTTGGGGTGGTGTTTGATGGTTGAAAGATGATGATGAGATGAAGAGATGAAGAAGATAAAGATGAAAAAGAAAGGAAGAACACTCTTGAAATTTTGAGAGAAAAAGAAAGACTAGCAAGACAACTCTAAAACTCTAAACTTAGCAAATGCTTCAAGGTGCAACAAGGCTATCACAAGCATCCTATTTATAGAAAAACAAAACCATGGAGCTCACAATGGGAGGGAGTGGCCGTGTGGTTTGGAGGGAAAAGGAAGAGAAAATATCTCTTACACGAGGTCATTCAAGCATGGTTTGAAGTATGGAAGCTATGCTACAAAGTATGGCTTGATGTGAGTTAATTTCCTATCAAATTTTTATGAAATTAGGCTTCTAGAAACAATGCATGGCTGGAACTTTTCCAGCCACAAATAAATGGGAAAAATGGGTTGTTTTAATTATTTATTCATGTGGAAATTCAAGCTTGATTGAAAGTTATGACAAGGTATAGTGTATGTGACTTGAGGTATGGCCTTGGAGTGTTGAAAATTTGAACATGTGATGCATATGGAGGGAGAAGGTTCACGGCCTGGTCTGGTTCAGCAAGGGAGGAGGTGAGTTTGACCATTTAATTGTGTGTTAATGGTAGGTTTAGATGTGTATTAGCTTAGGTACAAGGTTAGGAATGATTAAGCTTAAGTTTAGGTAACTAAGAATGTGATTTAGGGAGTTTATGACAAGTTTAGGAGTGCTCATACATCATTAGAGAATTTTAAACTCATTTATGAATAAACAATGTGTAACACAATTCCATGATTTAAGGAATTGGAAAGAGAAAACACTATTCAAGATTCTATGACTAGGTGTCTTGAAATTAAAATATGATTTTAGGTTGTAATTAAGTACTTTTTGGTTCTAATCAACTTTAATAAATTATTTTGACTCAAGATTAATTAGGGAAATTAATTAACCTTCGATTAGAGCCTAATATTGCTCAGGTTTGCTTAATCATGCGATTAAGCGTAAAAACACGAAACTAGGGGCAAAACCGTAATTTTGCACTAATTTTGCCCGGGACTTCAAAAATTAAAACTGAGGTCATAGAATACATACAAACGCCTTTTAAAACTATCTGGAGAAGTTTCGGGTTCATCCGGCACTTGTAAATGGGTAAAACACCGCAGGGGCATTTTGGTCATTTTGACCCGAAAACTCGAAAAATGAGATTTTCGATCCCGGGAAGGTACACGAGTTATCTAATCCCCTTCCAACATTGAGTTTGCCCATCGAGTACTGCCGAACCGGCTTTCCTCAAATTCCGGGCTGAAAATGACCTCAGGGGCATTTTGGTCATTTTCACTCTAACAGAAAAATCGGGGCGTTGCAATGAGAAACTTATTCAAGATTCTGAGTAGGGAATTCTGACTCCAACACACGTGTCATCGTCATCGTCCCTAGCCACTTCTTTCTTTTCTCATACTTGAACTTTTAAGTTCTTCTCATCAAGAACCACCTTCTTTTCTCATCACCAAAATCCAACCTTAAACACCAGTGCCCGGCGATATTTATACGCATCACCAAAACCAACCAAATACACCCAATCGCCTAGGATTGAGCTCACCTAACTAGTCATCACTAGATTTCTAAAAAGGCAAAGAAGGGGTAACTTAGGATTAGTTCTTTCTTTACTCATGACTATATGACTTGAGAAGAGACATCGCATCTCTTTTCTCACGTCCAAACTCTTGAGTTCTTTCTCTCAAAGACCACCTTCTTTTCTCATCACCAAATCCAACCATAAACACCAGTGCCCGGCGATATTCATACTCATCACCAAATCCAACCAAACACACCCTATCGCCTAGGAATGAGCTCAACTATGTTTATACTTATCACCAAATTATTCTCATTATCAAGTCCAACCAAATACACCCAAATCCAACCGTAAACACCCATATTGCCTCAATGAGCTCAAACCTAACTAGTTTTCACTAGATTTTTAAGAGGACAAAAGAAGGAGTACATACTCTCTCTCATTCAATTCTCACAAACATGGTAGACATAACATCTTAACAATTCATAATCAATTTCTACATCATCATAGCATCATTATAAAAGATCACATCATCATAACTCATATAAATAATGGTCGTGTATCACACATCACACCTCATATATCATCACATCATGCATATCAACATATCATACTTGCATTACCAAACTAAACGCGAGAAAATATCTTAATGTCTTATGCATTGACCCTTAAGGTCTTTCACTCACAATCTAAGTTATAAGTCATCATATCCTAAACTCTCGGGTACCTATAGGCTCATATCTAAGTATTCCTCACTCAATACTATAATCACAAATATTTCTAAACCTCAAGAATGCAGGATCTAAAATTCTAACTTTACGGGTACCTAGGAGTCACCACAATGACCCTTTCTAAGTTCGGTTTGCTCCTAAGGCATCAAGATTAAGTCCTACACCAATTATGAGTCATTCCTACACATTTAAACTAATTTAAATCCATAATTACCATTTCTAAACCTTGCTGGACAGAATCCAGAAAAATCCATTACTAAGGGATCTAGAACTCTCAAATTAATTATTTTCTAGTTGCTAACTTCTCTTATCTTTCACATATGAATTTTAACATTAATTATACACAAACATACTCATATTATCATCATCAAAACAGTATAAACAGTGAGCACATCAAGGCAAGGCAGAACCGAATTCTTCTCAAAACAAGCAAGTCATAAACTTGATTCCTAGAACACATAAAATGCTAGTTTCTCTTGACCTTTTTCAAACTTGCAAAACTCCTTTGTAAACATTTTTATCATCTAAAATCATCAAAATACTTGTAAGGGCAGTACCTATTCTAAATTAAACTCAAGAGGTTCCAAATTCATAAAACCTTGATTTAAACATTTCTTGAACTCATATGAGCTTAGAAAAATTATGAAACATAGATTTTAGTGCTTGTAACAAAGTAAACCTCCTAAGGCCGAAATCATAAGCTAAAGAACACATATTTTTCAAGCCTTTGTTTGAGGAAATAAAGGGTAAGTCTATGAGCTCTAAATCTCTTAAGTTGTGAGATAAAAGTAAATATGCAATTCACTTTATTTTAGCCTTTATTTAGAGGTGAGGACATAAAATAAATATGATATGCAACTCCTCATTATCTTAGAAATTTAGTGAGAACATAAACATAAATATAGAGATGCAAGTTCATTCTTTAATCTCAAGCATTTAGTGATGACATAAAATGTAAACATGGATGCAAAGTCTTTTATCTTAACTTAGAGCTCATATGAGACTTTTAAAGAGAAAAACAAATCTCAACCCAACACTTATCTCATCACAAAGAGAACTTTAGAGTTCTTGAACCAAGTTCTCAAAGGAACTACATGGTTCTTGAACATCATCATCAAGCTCAAAAAGAAGTAAACTTTAGAAGAAAGCAAAACTTTAAAGAAGTAAGGACCAAAACAACATTATTTTTAGGGATGAAATAAATATAAGAACACTTTAAAATTTTTAACAAAACCTTTAAAGGAAAGCACATGGAGGCCGAATCATATAGGAAGGAAAAAGGGAAGAAAAACCAAAACCTTGCTAGATCAAGAAACAAAACTCAAGCTTTAGAGGTTTCTTTGAGATGAACACAAGGTCATCATCTAGAAACTCTCATCATCAAGCTATCATGTTTAAGAGGCCAAGAGGCCAAAATGGAAAAGGAAAAGGAATATAAAGGAAAGCTCAAAAAGAAACCAAGAGAAAACACATTTTTGAGTAAAACAAAGTTTAAAAAGAAACTCCCTACCAAGTGTGAAGGCAAAGGCTTAATCTTTGAGGCGAGAATGGAAAGGAAAGCTCCTCCTAAGGGGATGATAGTGCTTCGGCCTTGTGGGGAGAAAAGGAAAGGAAATGTGTTCTTGGTAAGCTTGTGTTTGAGAATGGAAGTTTAGATGTTTGTATGATGATCTAAGGTGGTGGGGTGGTGTTTCAAGGTTGTGAGATGATGATTCAAAAGGAAAAAGAAGAAGATGAAGAACAAGAATGCTCTTGAAACTTGAGAGAAAATGAGAGAACTAACAAGAATGCTTAGAAATCAAAACTTAGCAAATGAACAAAAGTGTAGCAAAGTTCATCTAGGCATGGTATTTATAGAGAAGAATAAGGGTAAGTGTGTGGAGGAGAATGAATCCTCATGTTCCATGAGGTAATGCATGTGTGGAGGAGAATGAATCCTCATGGAACATAAGGTGAGAGAATTGCATTCTGATGGCATGGTGAAGTATGGTGGTGAGTATGGCTTCAAGCATGGTTTTTGGAGTGTGAAATAAAATTAAATTGTGATAAAATGGAGTGTGAGTTTCGGCTAGGTTTGATGCAACAAGGGAGGAAGGAGTTTTTGTTATGTAATTGTGTGTTAGTGATGTGTTTAGGGGTGTATTAGCTTAGGTGCAAGGTTAGGAGTCATTAAGTATAAGTTTAGGTGACTAAGAATGTGATTAGGAACCTTTATGACATGATTAAGGAGTACTCATATATATTTAGGAGATTTTAAATGCATTTTATGAATAAAACAATGTAGACAAAATTCCATGATTTAAGGAATTGGAGAGAGAAAATACTATTCAAGATTCCATGACTAGGAGTCTTGAATTTAAAATAAGATTTTAAGTTGTAATTAAGCACTTTTAGGTTCTAATCAACTTTAATAAATTATTTTGACTCAAGATTAATTATGGAAATTAATTAGCCTTCGATTAGAGCCTAATATTGTTTAGGTTTGCTTAATCACGCGATTAAGCGTAAAAACACGTAACTAGGGGCAAAACCGTAATTTTGCACTAATTTTGCCCAGGACCTCTGGGACCAAAACTAAAGTCACAGTCTACATAAAAACGCCTTTTAAAACCATCTGGAGAAGTTTCGGGTTCATCCAGCACTTGCAAACAGATAAAACACCGCATGGGCGTTTTGGTCATTTTCACCCGAAAACTCAAAAAACGAGATTTTCAATCTTGGATTGGTACACAAGTCATCTAATCCCCTTCCAACATTGAGTTTGCCCTTCGAGTACTACCGGACCGGCTTTCCTCGAATTCCGGGCCGAAAATGACCTCAGGGGCATTTTGGTCATTTTCACTCTAACAGAAAATCGGGGCATTATAGTCTACATAGTTTACTCATAAAATGAATTTTAAACTCTGTAAATGTGTATGAGCACTCCTTAATCATGTCATAGAATCTCTAATTACATTCTTAGACACCTAAACTTGTGCCTAGTGATTCCTAACATTGTACCTAAACTAATACACATCTAAACCTATCATTAACACACAATTACATGAGCAATTTTTCCTCCCCCTTGGCTGTTCAAATCTGGCTGAACCCATGCCCCCCATTTTCCATCACATGTGTGAATTTTTACACTCAAATAACCATGCCTCCACCTCACCATGAACCATGCTTTAAGCCATAAACACCATGCTTTCATCCATGCTTCATATGACAACTTCTAGAAGACTTTTTCCCTCATTTTTGTGGCTCAAAAACCGCCAGCCCTCCTTGCCTTCTAGAAGAGTTATTTTATTTCAAATTTGAAGGAAAATCACCTCAAAACACCATGTTTGAAGTCATACTTTGCACCATGCTTCCCATACTTCAAACCATGCTTGAATGACATTGTGTAAGAGATATTTTTCTCTCGCCCATGCTCCAAGAGCTACGGCCAAGGCTCTCCTTGGATGAGCTTTCATTTGTTTCATTCTTCTACAAATACCTTACTTAGAAGCACTTGGAAACTCTTTAGATCATTTGCAAAGTTTTAGTTTCCAAGTTTTCTTGAGTTCTTTCTTTTTCTCTCAAGCATTCTAAGAGCTTTTCCTTTCCTCTTCATCTTCTTCTTCTTCATCCTCTCTTTACATCACCATCCCATAATCTCAAACCACCACATCACAACCTTAGATCATCATCAAATCTCTTAAATACTTAACCTCAAACACTAACCCACCAAGAACACATCTCATTTCCTTCCTCTCCCTCAAGGCCGAAGCCATCTCATCATCCTAGGAGGAGTTGCTCTTCTCATTTCCTTTCAAAGTTCAAGCATTTTCATCTTCTAACTTGGTAGGAGTTGCTTTCAAATCTTGTTTTGCTCAAAAATATGTTTTGCTTAAAGTTTCTTTTGGTTTCTTTTTAAGCTTTTCATTGTCTTTCCTTTTCCTTTCATTTCGGCCTCAAGGCCTTGTTTTAAGCATGATAGCTTGATGATGAGTGATCCTAGATGATGACCTTATGTTCATCTCAAAGGAACCTCTAAAGCTTGAGTTTTGTTCTTGATCTAGCAAAGCTTTGGTTTTTCTTTCCTTTTCTTTTCCTTCATAGTTTCGGCCTTCATAGTCTTCACTTCAAAGATTTTGTTAAAATTTTTAAACTGCCTCTATATTTACTTTGTATCAAGAAAATAATGTTGCTTGGTTTATATTTCCTTAAAGTCTTGTTTCTTTTAAAGTTTGCTTCTTTTTGAGCTTGATGATGATGTTCAAGAACCATGTGGTTCCTTTGAAAACTTGGTTCAAGAACTCTAAAGCTCACTTTGTTGATGAGATAGATGTTGGGTTGAGATTTTTTGTTCTCTTTAAAAGTCTCATACGAACTCTAAGTTTAAGATAAAAGACTTACATCCATATTTACTTTTATGCCATCACTAAATGCTCAAGATTAAAGAATGAACTTACATCTTCATATTTATGTTTATGCTTTCACTAAATCTCTAAGATAATAATGAGTTTGCATAGCATATTTATTTTATGTTCTCACCTCTAAAAAAAAGACTAAAACAAAGTGCATTGCATATTTATTTTTATGCCATAACCTAAGAGATTTAGAGCTCATAGACTTACCCATTTTTATCTCACACAAAGACTTGAAAATATATGTTCCTTAGCTCCTTTAAATTCGGCCTTATGCGGTTTATATGATTACAAATACTAAAACTTATGTTTCATAATTTTCCTAAGTTTAGATAAGCCTAGGACATGTTTTGAACAAGTTTTATGGTTTTAAATCTTTTCAAGTCTCATTTGAAATAGCTACTGCCCTTGGAGGTATTTTGATGATATTAGTAAGATAAAAAAAAAATTTCTAATGAGTTTTGAAGGTTTTAAAAGGGCTCTAAGAGAAACTAGCAATTTATGTGTCTTTGAAATGATGTTTTATGCATTTTATGATGGAGATAATTCTGGTTCTGCCTTGCTTGTTATGCTCACTATTTTATGCTATTTTGATGATGATAATATGAGCATGTTCATGTATATTTGATGCAAAAAATTCTTATGTGAAAGATAAGATAAGTTAGTAACTAGAAAAGAATTAATTTGAGACTTTTAGATCCCTTAGTAATGGATTTTTTTGGATTCTATCTAGCAAGGTTTAAAATTAGAAATCATGGTTTATAATTAGTTTAAATGTATAGGAACTACTCATAATTGATTTAGGATTTGATCTTGATGCCTTAGGAGCTAACCGAACTTAGAAAGGGTCTGTAACACCCTAATTCTTAACCCAACTTTCTAGAACACATTAGGTTAATCATTAGGTTATTACCTCTTAGTCTCATCATTTTATTAAAATACTTAGCAGAAATTACGGGTAAATTTTTTTTTTTTTAAAACATAAATCAAAGTAAGAGCCGTGAATTTAACTAATCGAATGACAGAAATATAAAGCACACGTAACAGTCATTAAAAAATCATAAGGTAAGGCATATACTCAAAGAACAACGATCATGATAACAAAATAAACATCTCATTAATAATAATATAGTTGAATTACATAGCTAGTCATACCCTAAGCACGAGTAGAGCTTGTAATACAATGGAAATAAAATACAACATAAAACAAGAAAGCAGAAATAAACCATAACTACCCGAGTGCACCTATGGTAAATAACCTCAAAAACAAAAGAAGGTTTATCCACTCTACATGTGGGTGTGTGCACTAAGCCTCCCCTACGACGTCAACTACTGGAATTCAGGAAATGGTGGAGTGTAACCAATCCATGAACGCAGGGCGGCAGGAGTGGGAACACGTGAAGACTGAGCGTGAGCTCCTCAATAGGGGCGCCTCTCGGCTTGCCTAGCCAGCCTCGGCTGTGTAACAGTCTCCTCACTCACACTTTGCATGAACTGAGGTGTAGGAGCAGAACTCTCGCTATACATGTGCATCGGCAGGTCCTCGGATGGGTTGTTCTCCGAACTCGGGGACCGAGACACGTAGTCCTGGAAGTCTCGAGGCATCGAACCACCAGTATACGTCCGCAGAATCCTCTCTTCTCGCGTCCAGGCGCGCTCAAAAACCATCGCATCGTCGTAGGGTGACATCAGGGAGAAATGGTATCACTGTACAGGGTGGGCAAAGGGCATCCGATGAACAAGAAGACTCGCACGGTGCACTGCCCCTCAAAATGATATGACCTGTGGTTCGGGTCATAGTGAACCTCCCAAGTAGGTGTGTCAACAAAGACCACGAACGTCACCATTGCTCTCTGAAGATGTGACAGAAGAAAGAGAAAGAAGAGAAATGAGTGAGAATTCTTACTAAAAAATCTCAGTAGGAGTCTCCTATCCTAGGGTTACATCGTTCACATCCTCAGGAACCTTGGGTTTATTTATAAAAGAGTGTGCATGCATATAAGATTCAATTTAGGGTTTATAAAACTAATTATCCAAGGTCCATTCCTTTTAGCATGCATCTTAATGTTATGAATGCAACATTTTAAAATATGGATGCATGGCAATGTCTCAATCACATAACTCAATGAATCACAACTTCAAGTAAGCACACAAGTGGCATAAAGGCCATATAACTTTCGAGTGAATCATTCCTAAACTTCGTGACATCAATCATGGTACTTTAGCATAATAAGGCCACCCTAAAATAACTAGGTTATGAGCTCATACCTCAGCTAGTCGTCACTAGCTCTTGCTTATTATCTGAATAAGCGAAACATAATAAATAATCCCGACTACGCAAGTACGGGTAGGGGGCAGGGATCACCTCTCTTAGGATATACCCTCTTCGAAACGCTTTGTGGGCATTAAGCCACAGCAATTTGTCCGCTTTGGTAGGATGCATCTACTCATACCCTCACAGATTTGTCTCCCCTGGGGGTGCTTGGCCGAATCGGTGTCACCCAAGAAACCGTGTCTCAGTGCTTTGTCACATAAAAATCTCCCGGGGGTGCTTGGCCAAACCGGTGTCACCCAGGGTTTTCAACTCATATGGTACTCTTAAACATTTCTTTAAGCCTTTAAGGTTTGACAGAAATTCGGCAGCATAACAACTGATAAACCGAATTTCTTTCAAACCGTAACTTATGCCATAAGCTAATTCACATAACATATTCTCATGAAATCTCATGCTATGATATACTCATATCTAAATCAATCAATTCCTCATGAATCATAATCATTTCAACATATTTATTTCATCATATAAACAGCATAGCATTAACAGTTTCTTAATGTCTTATGCATTGACCCTTACGGTCTTTAACTCACAATCTAAGTTATAAATCATCACGACTTAATCTCCTGGGTACCTATAGGCTCATATCTAAGTATTCCTCACTCCATACTATGATCAAGAACATCTCTAAACGTCAAGGATGCGGAATCTAAAATCCTAACTTTATGGGTACCTTGGAGTCACAACGATGACCCTTTCTAAGTCCGGTTTGCTCCTAAGGCATCAAGATCAAGTCCTAAACCATTTATGAGTCTTTCCTACACATTTAAACTAATTTAAATCCATGATTACCATTTCTAAACCTTGCTGGACAGAATCCAGAAAAATCAAACATTAAGGGATCTAAAACTCTCAAATTAATTCTTTTCTTGTTACTAACTTCTCTTATCTTTCACATATGAGTTTTAACATTAATTATACTCAAACATAGTCATATTATCATCATCAAACAGCACATACAGTGACCAAACATAGCAAGGCAGAACTGAAACAAACATCTCCATTTAAAGGCATCAAACACAATTTCTAAAGCACATAAAATACTAGTTTCTCTTGGAACCTTTTTCAAACTTTCAAAACTCATTTATAAACACTTTTAACATCTAAAATCATCAAAATACTTGAGAGGGCAGTAGCTAAATAAATTTTGTCTCAAGAGGTCCTAAATTCATAAAACTTAGAAAAATTTTAAAACATAGTTTTCAATACTTGTACACAATAAATCTCTTAGGGGCCAAAAACATAAGCTAAGGAAATACATATTTTCACGCCTTTGTTTGAGACAACAATGGGCAAGTCCTTGAGCTCTAGGTTTACTTAAGTGATGACATAAAATAAACATGCTCATGCACTTATTTTAGGTTCCTTTAGAAAGTAAAGTGATAGCAAAAAATAAACATGAATGCAACTTGTTATTATCTTTGGTATTTAAGTGATGACTTGAAATATAAACATGATTATGCAAGTTTCTTTGTTATCTTGGTACTTAGTGATGATAAGGAAAATAAATATGATGTGTAAAGCATAAAAGTAAACATGAATGCAAAGTTCATTTTAAGGTTATCTAGAGCTCTTACAAGACTTTAGAAAATAATAACCCAACACTCATCTCATCACAAAGAGAGCTTTAGAGTTCTTAAACCAAGTTCTCAAAGGAACTATGAGGTTCTTGAATATCATCATCAAGCTCAAAATAAATAAACTTTCAAAGAACACAAAACATTAAAAGAAAAGAAACCAAAACCGAAATATTTAGAGGAAAGGAAGCAAGGAAGCCGAAATGAAAAACAAGAAAAAGTGAAGGTGTTCTTGAGCTAGAAATCATTTTGAGTTTGTAAACCAAGATGAAACTTAGAGAAAATAAAAAAAAATCAAGCTCTAGAGGTTCCTTTGAGATGAACACATAGTCATCATCTAGGAGCTCTCATCATTGAGCTATCATGTGCTCATCAAGGCCAAGAGGTCGAAACATCTAGGAAAGAAAAACAAAGAAAGTTTAAAAAAGAAAGTCCAAGAGAAAGCTAGAGAAAAACTCATTTCAAGAAAACAAAGTTTAGAAAACACTCCTACCTAGAGTGAAGTTAAAAGATTTTATCTTTGAAAAGGAAAACAAGATGAAGAACTCCTCCTTGGGGCAAGATGACTTCGGCCAAGGGAGGATAAGAAGGTTGGAGTTGTGTTTCAAGTGAGGTTGTGTTTGAGATGAAGTGTTTGAGAGCTTGGGAGGCGATTTGAGGTTGTGAGGTGGTGTTTGAAGGTTATGAGATGATGATAAGATGAAGAGAGGATGAAGATGAAGATGAAGAACAAGAGAGAACTCTCTTGGAACTTAGAGAGAAAAAGAGAGAACACAAAGAAAGCTTAGAAAACTAAAAGTGTGCAAATGAGCTAAAGTGTTTGCATGCATTTCTAGGCAAGGTATTTATAGAAAATGAAAACAAATGAGAGCTCAAAGAGGGGGAGGAGTAACTGTAGCCATGAGGGAGGGAAAGGAAGAAAAATATCTCTTACATGGTGTCATTCAAGCATGGTTTTGAGGTATGGAGTGTATGATACAAGGTATGGCTTCAAGCAAGGGTTTTTGAGTGAGTTTTCTTTCAAATTTTGAATGAAATAAATCTTCTAGAAACTAAGCATGGCTGGAAGTTTTTCAGCCACAAATAAATGAGGGAATTGGTTTATTTCATTTAGTTATTCATTTGGAAAATCAAGCTTGATTGAAAATATGACAAGGTATGGTGTATATGAGTTGGAAGCATGGTCTTGGTGTATCAAAATTTTGCACATGTGATGGAAATGGAGGGCATGGAGGTTCGGCCAGGTTCAGACAGTAGGGGAGAGAGAGATTTTGGTCATCTAATTGCGTGCTAATGATAGGTTTAAGTGTGTATTAGTTTAGGTACAAGGTTAGGAATAATTAAGCTTAAGTTTAGGTGACTAAGAATGAGGTTTAAGGATTTTATGACAAGATTAGGAGTGTTCATACATCATTAGAGAGTTTAAAACTCATTTAGGAATAAACAATTGGAAACACAATTCCATGATTTAAGGAACTGAAGAGAGAAAACACTATTCAAGATTCCATGACTAGGAATCTTGAATTTAAAATAGGATTTCAAGTTGTAATTAAGCACTTTTAGGTTCTAATCAACTTTAATAAATTATTTTGACTCAAGATTAATTATGGAAATTAATTAACCTTCGATTAGACCCTAATATTGCTTAGGTTTGCTTAATCACGCGATTAAGTGTAAAAACACGAAACTAGGGGCAAAATCGTAATTTTGCACTAATTTCGCCCGGAACCTTCGAGACCAAAACTAAAGTCATAGACTACATAAAAACACCTTTTAAAACCATATGGAGAAGTTTCGGGTTCATTCGGCACTTGCAAACGGGTAAAACACCACAGGGGCATTTTGGTCATTTTGACTTGAAAACTCGAAAAATGAGATTTTCGATCCCGAGAAGGTATACAAGCCATCTAATCCCCTTCCAACATTGAGTTTGCCCTTCGAGTACTGCCGGGTCAGCTTTCCTCGAATTTCGAGCCGAAAATGACCTCAGGGGCATTTTGGTCATTTTCACTTTAATAGGAAATCGGGGCGTTACAGGGTCAATGTTGTGACTCCTAGGTACCCGTAGAGTATGAATTACAGATTCTGCACTCTTGAGGTTTAGAATTGTTTATGATCATAGAATTGAGTGAGGAATATTTAGAACTGAGCCTATAGGTACCCGAGACCTTAGGTTGTGATGATATACAACTTAGATTTCAAGTTAAAGGACCTTAAGGGTCAAAGCATAAAACATTAAGAGATCTTTTATGCTATGAGATGATTTATGCAAGTATGATGTTTGGATGTATAAGTTTGGATGATACATGAGCTATGATGAAATGATTTATTGAGATATTAAGTTTATCATGAGCATGAAAGTTGAATGAGAAATATGTATGTGATGTGAGCTTGTGGCATAAAGATGGTTTGAAGGAAATTCAGTTTACAACTATTATGCTGCTGAATTTTCATCAAAATCGAAAGGACTTGAGAATGTTTTTGAAGTATGATATGAGATTTAAAACCCTGGATGACACCGGTTCAGCCGAGCACCCTCAGGAGATTTTTATATGACAAAGCACTAAGAAGCGCTTTCCTGGGTGACACCAGTTCGGCCGAGCACCCCTAGGGGAGACAAATCCATGAGGGTATGAGTAGATGCAGCCTACCAAAGTGGACAAATTGTTGTGGCTTGATGCCCACAAAGCATTTCAAAGAGGGTATATCCTAAGAGAGGTGATCCCTAGCCCCCTAGCCCGTACTCAAGGAGTCGGGATTATTTTTATTATGTTTCGCTTATTCAGATAATAAGCAAGAGCTAGTGACGACTAGCTGAGGTATGAGCTCATAGCCTAGATGTTTTTGGGGTGGCTTTTTTATGCTAAAGTACCATGATTGATGTCACAAAGTTGAGGAAAGTTCCATTAAAAGTTTTATGCCCTTTATGCCACTTGTATGTTTCTTGACATTGTGATTTGTTGAGTTATATGCTTGAAGCATTGCTATGCATTCATGTTCTGATATGTTGCATTCATGACATTAAGATGCATACTAAAAGGAATGAACCTTGGATAATCTAGTTTCATAAATGTAACACCCTAAATCTTAACCCAAGACTACTAGTATGTCCTTAGGTTAATCTTTAGAATATTACCTCTTGGTCTCATCTTTTAGAAAATACTTAGCGGAAATATGGGTAAAATTTTTCTTTTTGCAATTTAAAATCAAAGTGAGAGCCACGCACGAAACTTTAAAGGGAATCATAGCGAAACATATAAGCAAAGCATAAGAAACACATCATGTCATGGAAACATCAACTGAATCATAGATATATATATATATAACGTGCCTACCCGAAAGAGGCAGGACTCTTTGATACATCACGAAGCAAAATACAACTCAAATGCAATACAAGGAAATCATAAAAAGCAAATACAAAGGAAACTACCCCCATACCCATGTGCACCTAAAGGAGACAACCTCATATACAAAAGAAGGTTTGACCTCTACTATGTGGCGTGTGTGTGCACTAGCTACTACCCCTCCTATGACTACTCTGCGGTCCGAGTACTGTGGGGTCGAGTCGATCCACTGGCGAATCTCGGCGGGAGTGGTCGAGTGCATCATCGGGGCATGTCCACCGCGGCGAGGGCGCATAGATGGCCGTCGAGCCAACCTCGGCTGGACCACCGTCTCCTCACTCCCAGCCCTCATCGGTGGAGGAGCGGACTGAGCTCCAACTGTACATGTGGGATGGCGGGTCCTCGGATGGGTCCGCTCTCCAGTAATCGAGGACGCGTACGTGCTGGTACTCGCATCGCTGATGTCTCGGGCTCCATGCGGAGGATCTGCTCATCGCGTGGTCTCGCGACGCTCAAAAATCCCGTTATGGCCGGTAAGGAGCTTGATCGGGGTGAAGCGGTAGCTCGGGGACGAGAGTGCGCGAAGGGTCGTCCCATGAACATGAATCTGGCCCGGTGCAGCGACCCTCAAAATGGTATGACCCGAGTGCCGGGTCATGGTGCAGCTCCCATACCGGGGTGTCGATGAAGAGTACAAACGCCGCCCTCTGAAGATATGACGGAAGAAATGAGAGAGGGAATGTGAATCTTTCTAAAAGAATTCTCAATAGGGTTATCCCTACCTAGGTGTCATCGTCACATCCTCCGGAACCTTGGGTTTATTTCTAAAAGGTGTGCATGCATATAAATTCCTTTTAAGTTGGTTTTCCAAAGAGGTATTTTATCCAAGGTGCATCATATTTTATAATGCGTCTTTATAACTTAAGGTAAATATACTAATGATATGAATGCATCATAAGGTAAACCAAACAATAGAATAACTAGGAAACATTATAACATTGGCATAAGTATAGTTTATGTGACATTGTTAACTTTAACTTTCATCTCATGGGGCCGCCTAAAACTTCTCTAGGTTATGAGCTCATACCTTAACTAGTCGTCACTAGCTCTTACTTATCCTATGATAAGCGTAACATAATCCCGACTTAAAGTACGGGCTAGGGGGCAATTTAAGGATCTCCTTTCTAGGATCATTTCCTCTTTGAAACGCTTTGCTAGCCACGTGGGCCTCGCAATTTGTCCGCTTTGGCAGGCTGCATCTACACATACCCTCACGGATTTGTCTCCTCCTGGGGTGCTCGGCCGAACCGTGTCACCCAGGAGAAGCGCGTCTCAGTGTTGTGTCACATTTATATTTTCATAAGCATTAAATCACAATTACCTCATCATTTATCATATTCATTTTTATCATGCATTCTCATGTAGCTTTTTCATAACATATATCATCACATGAAACTTTCTCATAACATTCGTCACATAAAACTTTCACACAAACATCATCACATAGTCATATTTAACAATCATCCCCATAAGCTCATAGACATGTTATGTTATAACTCATAGTGCTTTAAACTTCGATTATTATGAGTCTTAAACTTGCAAATTAATTATTCTTAACTTCTTTATACACCTATAGTTTGACAATTAATGAGTTATACAAATCTTATGCTTAAGAACTAATCCAAATAGCACTAAGTAGAATTTGGACAGCTTTATGTTTAAGTGATTACGGAGTTCTAGAAATTACGGTTTAGATCTTTATCTCACATTCTAGGTTATTGATCATCAACACCTAGTCTCTTGGGAACCTACAAGGTTATAACTAAGTATTTCTCACCTCACCCTATGGTCAAGAATATCTCTAAACCTCAAGAGTGCAGAAATCAAAATACTAACTTTACGGGTACCTAGAAGTCACAATAATGACCCTTTCTAAGTTCGGTTTGCTCCTAAGGTTTCAAGATTAAGTCCTAAACCAATTATGAGTCATTCCTACACATATAAACTAATTTAAAACCATGATTATTGAATCTAAACGTTGCTGGACAGAATCCAGAAAAATAAATCTTTAAGGGATCTAGAACTCTCAAATTAATTCTTTTCTAGTTCCTAACTTATCCTATCTTTCACATATGAGTCTTAACATAATTATTACCCAAACATAAGCATATTAACATCATTAACACAGCTCATGCAGTGGCCAAACATAGCAAGGCAGAACCAAACAGAAACTCCATTGAAAGGCATTGAATCATAGTTTCTAAAGCACATAAAATACTAGTTTCTCTTGGAACCTTATTAAAACCTTCAAAACTCTTTTATGAACACTTTTTATCATCTAAACTCATGAAAATACTTAATAGGGCAGTGGCTACATTATTTTCATCTCAAGAGGTCCTAAATTCATAACACTTAGTTCTACTCATTCCTTATACTCATATGAGTTTAGAAAAAGTATAAAACATAGTTTTCAATACTTGAAAACATTAAGGCCTCATAGGGCGAAATATGGACCATAGGAAATAAATGTTTTAGACCTTTGTTTGAGATATCATTGGGCAAGTCTTTGAGCTCTAGAATCATTAAAGTGATGACATAAAAATAAACATGCTCATGCACTTATTTTAGTTATTGCTAGAAAGTAAAGTGAGAGCATAAAGTAAATATGTGGTGCAATATATTATTATCTTTGATATTTAGGTGAGGACTTGAAATATAAATATGATAATGCAAAGCTTGAAACATAGACATGATAATGCAAGTTCATTCATTATCTTGGGATTTAGTGATAGCAAGGAAATAAACATGATATGCAAAGCTTAAAGTAAACATGATGCAAGTTTCATTTTTATGTTTAACTAGAGCTCATTTAAGACTTTAACAAGATAATAACCCCATACAATATCTCAAAGATCACAACACAAGAATCGAAAATCATATATAAAAGAGAAAGAAAGTGAAGCTACATCAAGTTCTTTATTAAGTACCCAAAACCCCTATCTAGAGATAAATCTCTAGAACGTGCCGGCCAACTTTAAGGTTGACAAGGGTAGGCTTGGGCTTTTAGAAATCCTTAGATTAATTTTTCTTAAGTTGGAAAACCATGTGAGCTAGATAACATATAGATGAAGTTGTAAGAAAAGGAAAACTCAAGCTTTAGAGGTTTCTTTGAGATGAACACAATGTCATCATCTAGAAACTCTCATCATCAAGCTATCATGCTCAAATCAAGGCCTCATGGCCGAAAATGAAAGGAAAGGAAAGACAAAGGAAAGTTCAAAAAGAATCCAAGAGAAAACTAGAGAAAAACACTTTCTTGAGCAAAATAAAGTCTGAAAACAAACCCCTACCTAGTGATGAAGATAAAAGCTTGATCTTGAAGATGGAAATGAGATGAGCAACACCTCCTAGGTTGGTGATGATGATTCGGCCTTGATGAGAGAAAAAGAAAGAAAATGTGTTTCAAGTGGAGTTGTGTTTGAGGTGTGGTGTTTGAGAGGTTTGATGATGGTTCAAGGTTTTGGGGTGGTGTTTGATGGTTGAGAGGTGATGATGAGATGAAGAGATGAAGAAGATAAAGATGAAAAGAAAGGAAGAACACTCTTGGAACTTTGAGAGAAAAAGGAAAGACTAGCAAGACAACTCTAAAACTCTAAACTTTGCAAATGCTTCAAAATGTAACAAGGCTAACACAAGCATCCTATTTATAGAAAAACAAAACCATGGAGCTCACATTGGGAGGGTGTGGCCGTGTGGTTTGGAGGGAAAAGGAAGAGAAAAATATCTCTTACACAAGGTCATTCAAGCATGGTTGAAGTATGGAAGCTATGCTACAAAGTATGGCTTGATGTGAGTTAATTTCCTATCACATTTTTATGAATTTAGGCTTCTAGAAATAATGCATGGCTGGAACTTTTCCAGCCACAATTAAATGGGAGAAATGGGTTGTTTTAATTATTTATTCATGTGGAAATTCAAGCTTGATTGAAAGTTATGACAAGGTATAGTGTATGTGACTTGAGGTATGGCCTTGGAGTGTTGAAAAATTGAACATGTGATGCATATGGAGGGAGGAGGTTCACGGCCAGCTTGGGACAGCAGAATGGGAGGATGATTTGACCATTTAATTGTGTGTTAATGGTAGGTTTAGATGTGTATTAGCTTAGGTACAAGGTTAGGAATGATTAAGCTCAAGTTTAGGTAACTAAGAATGTGATTTAGTGAGTTTATGACAAGTTTAGGAGTGCTCATACATCATTAAAGAATTTAAAACTCATTTATGAATAAACAATGTGTAACACAATTCCATGATTTAAGGAATTGGAAAGAGAAAACACTATTCAAGATTCTATGACTAGGTGTCATAAAATTAAAATATGATTTTAGGTTGTAATTAAGTACTTTTTGGTTCTAATCAACTTTAATAAATTATTTTGACTCTAGATTAATTAAGGAAATTAATTAACCTTCGATTAGAGCCTAATATTGCTTAGGTTTGCTTAATCGCGTGATTAAGCGTAAAAATACGAAACTAGGGGCAAAACCGTAATTTTGCACTAATTTTGCCCGGGATTTCAAAAATTAAAACTGAGGTCATAGAATACATAAAAACGCCTTTTAAAACCATCTGGAGAAGTTTCGGGTTCATCCGGCACTTGCAAGCGGGTAAAACACCACAGGGGCGTTTTGGTCATTTTGACCCGAAAACTCGAAAAACAAGATTTTCGATCCCGGGAAGGTACATAAGTTTTCTAATCCCCTTCCAACATTGAGTTTGCCCTTCGAGTACTGCCGCACTGGCTTTCCTCGACTCAAGTAAAATGACCTCAGGGGCATTTTGGTCATTTTCACTCTAACAGAAAATCGGGGCGTTACAATAAACCCTAATAATGAATCTTATATGCATGCACACCTTTTATAAATAAATCCAAGGTTCCTGAGGATGTGAACGATGTAACCCTAGATAGGAGGTCCCTATTGAGATTCTTTAGTAAGATTCTCACCCCTTTCTCTTTTTTCTAGTTCTTCCGTCATATCTTCAGAACTCAATGACGACTTTCATGGTCTTTATCGACACTCCAACGTGGGAGGTGCATTTTGATTCGGACCACGGGTCTTATCATTTTGAGGGACAATGTACAGTACGAGTTTTCATGTTCATTAGACATCCCTTCGCTCACCCTATTCAGAGTTACTGCTTCTCCCCGATGTCTCCCTATGACGATGGTATGGTTTTTGAGCACGCCCAAATGCTCGATGAGAGGATTCTTCGGACTTATATTGGTGGATCAATGCCCCGTGACTTCCAGGACTACGTACCCCGGTCTCCCGGTTCAGAGGACGATCCTTCTGAGGACCCTCCGACGCACATGTACAGCGAAAGCTCCGCTTCTACTCCTCAGTTTGTGAGAGGAGGGAGCGAGGAGACCGTCGTGTAGCCGAGGTTAGCTAGGCAAACTGAGATGTGCCCCAGCCGAGGAGCTCATGTACTGCCACCGCACGTACCTACTCCTGCTGCGCTGCGTTAGTGGATCGGTTATGCCTCGCCTTATCCTGGGTTCTAGTAGCTGAGTTCTTAGGGGAGGTCTAGTGCACGCACTCACTCATAGTTAGGATAAACCATCTTTTGTCTTGAGGTTATCCACTTTAGGTGCACTCGGGTAGTTGTGGTTTATTTATGTTTTCCTTGCATTTATATTTCGGTTGTATTTCCTCTCCTTGTATTACAAGCTCAGCCCGATTCTATAAGGGTGTGACTACAT
This sequence comes from Dalbergia cultrata, assembly GCA_031216105.1. Taxonomy (NCBI): domain Eukaryota; kingdom Viridiplantae; phylum Streptophyta; class Magnoliopsida; order Fabales; family Fabaceae; genus Dalbergia; species Dalbergia cultrata. The sequence goes on from CM062349.1 coordinate 27,006,804, forward strand.
GTATCTTTAAGTTATGGTATTAATGAAAGTATTTCTTTTGGTGTGTTAATCCTTGTCCCATTGCTATATGTTTTATTTATTGTTTGTGCTTTACTTGACTTCTCATTGTGCTTTATATTCCTGCTTTACGATGAATGCGGCTCTCACTTTGGTTTTATGTTTTCAAAAAAATATTACCCGTAATTTTCGCTAAGTATTTTATTAAAAGGATGAGACTAAGAGGTAATAACCTAATGATTAACCTAATGTGTTCTAGAGTATTGAGTTAAAAATTAGGGTGTTACAAATAATACCCTTGCTGGAATAGAATCCAGAAAATCTCATTTCTAAGGGATCTAGAAATCTCATTTTAATTCTTTTCTAGTTACTAACTTGTCTTAACTTTTTCAAATTAATTTTAACATAAAAAATACATGAAAACACACATTCTAATATAATTAAATGATCATCATACAGTGAGCATATAGGCAAGGCAGAATCGTGGAATTACCATCATACAAAGCATAAAATTTTCATTTCAAACATACATAAATTACTAGTTTCTCTTGGAACCTTTTCAAAGCTTCTAAAACTCATTTGAGAATAATTTATTTCATTAAAATCATCATGAAACCAATGAGGGCAGTAGCTATTTGAAAGTAATCTCAAGATGGAACCATGCTTGGAACATTTCTTGAGATCATCTAAACTTAAGAAAATTATAAAACATAGGTTTTAGCACTTGTGACCAGATAAAACTCACACCAAGTTCAACATTATCACATGGCCGAAAATCAAGGGAGTAAAATACATTCATTTCCAAACTTTGTTTGAGATAATAATTGGCAAGTCTATGAGCTCTAAATCTCTTAAGTGATGACATAAATTTAAATATGCAATGCACTTTGTTTTACTCTTTATTATGAGATGAGGGCATAAAATAAATATACTATGCAAGCTCATTATTATCTTAGAAGTTTTAGTGATGTGTAACGCCCCGATTTTCTATTAGAGTGAAAATGGCCAAAATGCCTCTAAGGTCATTCTCAGCTTGGAATTTGAGGAAGGGGATTAGTTGACTTGTGTATCTTCTCGGGATCAAAAATCTCATTTTTCGAGTTTTCGGGTCAAAATGACCAAAGTACCCCTATGGGGTTTGACCCGTTTGCAAGTGCCGGATGAACCCGAAACTTCTCCAGATGGTTTTAAAAGACGTTTTAATGTACTCTGTGACCTCAATTTTAGTCCCGGTGGTCCTGGGCAAAATTAGTACAAAATTACGATTTTGCCCCTAGCTTTGTGTTTTCAAGCTTAATCGTATGATTAAGAAAATCTAAGCAATATTAGGCTCTAATCGAAGACTAATTAATTTCCATAATTAATCTAGAGTCAAAATAATTTATTAAAGTTTATTAGAACCTAATAATGCTTAATTTAAACTCAAATCTTATTTTAAATTCAAGATTCCTAGTCATGGAATCTTGAATAGTAAATTCTCTCTCCAATTCCTTAAATCATGGAATTGTGTTTTCAATTGATTATTCACAAATGAATTTTAAATTCTCTAATGATGTATGAGCACTCCTAATCTTGTCATAAAAACTCCTAAACCTCATTCTTAGTTACCTAAACTTATGCTTAATGATTCCTAACCTTGTACCTAAATTAATCTACACTTAAACCTATCATTAGCACCCAATTACATGAACAATTCTTCTCCCCCCTTACTGTATCAGGTCTGGCCGAATGCCCATGCCCTTCATATTTATCACATGTTCAAATTTTGACACTCCAAAGACCATACTTGAAGCCATACTTTGAGTCATAAAACCCATGCCTTCAACCATGCTTCACATGATCACTTCTAGAAGATGTTTTCCCCCCCATTGTGTTGTCCCAAAAACCGCCAGCCTTCCTCCCCATTTTGATGAATTATTTCATTTCAAATTTGAAAGAAAACTCACCTCAAATCACCTTACTTTGAGCCATACCTTGCACCATGTCTTCCATACCTTAAACCATGCTTGAATGACAAGTTGTAAGAGATATTTTTCTCTCCCCTTGCCTCCCAAAACCTCATGGCCATGACCTTTTTTGAGTGAGCCTTCATTGTTTCATTTTCTATAAATAGGTGCCTAGGAAGAACTTGTGATACTTTTGTTTCATTTGAGTTTGAGTGTTCTTAGCTTTTGTGAGTTTCCTTTCTTTTTCTCTCAAAATCTCAAGAGAGTTTCCTTTCCTCTTCATCTTCATCTTCTTCATCCTCTCATCACATCATCATCTCATAACCTCTAAACACCACCTCACAACCTTGAATCATCATCAAACCTCTCAAACACCTGACCTCAAACACTAAACCACCAAGAACACATCTCCTTCCTCTCCATTCTCTCAAGGCCGAAGCCATCATACCATTCTAAGAGGAGTTGTTCTCTTTATTTCTTTTCAAAAGTTCAGGTTTTCATCTTCACTCTAGGTAGGAGTGGTTTTCTAAACTTTGTTTTGTTTGAAAATGAGTTTCTCTAGTTTTCTCTTGGTTACTTTTTAAAACTTTCTTTTGTTTCCTTCCTTTTTCATTTCGGCCATGAGGCCTTATTTATGACTATGATGGCTTGATGATGAGTGTTCATAGATGATGACCTTGTGTTCATCTCAAAGGAACCTCTAAAGCTTGAGTCTTGTTCTTCATCTAGCGAAGTTTTGGTTTTTCTTTCCTTTTTCCTTTTCCTATAAATTTCGGCCTCCGTAGTTTTTCTTCAAAGGTTTTGTTAAAATTTTTAAAGTATCCCTACTCCTATTTTATGTCATGAAAGAATGTTGTTTTGGTTCTTACTCTCTTAAAGTTTTACTTTCCTTTAAAAAGTTTGTTTCTTTTGAGCTTGATGATGATTTTCAAGAACTAGTTAGTTCCTTTGAGAACTTGGTTCAAGAACTCTTAAGCTCTCTTTGTGATGAGACAAGTGTTGCGTTGTATTTCTAAAGTCTTGTAAGAGCTCTAGATAAGATTAAAATGAATCTTGCATCCATGTTTATATTTAGGCCTTGCACATCATGTTTATTTCCTTGCCATCACTAAATATCAAGAATAATAAATGAACTTGCATTATCATGTTTATATTTCAAGTCCTCACCTAAATATCAAAGATAATAATAAGTTGTATCTCATGTTTATTTTATGCTCTCATTTTATTTTCTAATGAAAGCTAAAACAGGTGCATAAGCATGTTTATTTTTATGTCATCACTTAAGAGAACCTAGAGCTCAAAGACTTGCCCTTTATCATCTCAAACAAAGGCTCGAAAAATATTTGTTCCTTAGCTTGTTGAATTCGGCCTTAATAGGTTTTGTTTGTTACAAGTACTAAAATCTATGTTTCATAATTTTTCTAAGCTTTTATGAGTTCAAGAGATGTCAAGAACCAAGTTTTATGAATTCAGAATCTCTTGAGTTCAATTTAAAATAGCCACTACCCTTACAAGTATTTTGGTGTTTTTAGTTGATAAAAATGTTTAGTAATGAGTTTTGAAAGTTTTAGAAAGGTTCCAAGAGAAACTAGTACTTTATGTGTTCGAGAAATCAAGTTTGTGCCTTGTTTGTTTGGAGATGGATTTGGTTCTGCCTTTCCATGTTATGCTCACTGTGTATGCTATTTTGATTATGATAATACGAGTATGTTAGTGTATAATTGATGGTAAAATGCATATGTGAAAGATAAGAGAAGTTGTAACTAGAAAAGAATTAATTTGAGAGTTCTAGATCCCTTAGTAATTGATTTTTTCTGGATACTGTCCAGCATGGTTTAGAATTGATAATCATGGTTTATAATTAGTTTAAATGTGTAGGAATGACTCATAATTGGTTTAGGACTTGATCTTGATGCTTTAGGAGCAAACCGAACTTAGAAAGGGTCATTGTTGTGACTCCTAGGTACCCGTAAAGTTAGAATTTCAGATTCTGCATTATTGAGATTTAGAAATATTTATGATCATAGTATTGAGTGAGGAATACTTAGATATGAGCCTATAGGTACCCGAGAGTTTAGGTTGTGATGATTTATAACTTAGATCGTGAGTTGATGACCTTAAGGGTCAATACATAAGACACTAAGACATTTCATCACTTTGAGTTTGGTAATGCAAGTATGATATGTTGATATGCATGATGTGATGATATATGAGGTATGATGTGGTAATGCTTGAGCTTTATCTATATGAGGTACAATGTTGTCATGCATGAGCTTTATCTATATGAGGTATGATGTTGTAATGCATGAGCTATGATGAAATGTTTTATTGAGATGTTATGTCTATCATGCTTATGAGAGATTGAGTAAGAGAGGTTATGTACCCCTTCTTTTGCCCTCTTAAAAATCTAGTGAAAACTAGTTAGGTTTGAGCTCATTAAGGGTGTGTATGGTTGGATTATAAAAGGGTGTGTTGTAACGCCCCAATTTTCACTAAACTTTTTAATGACCAAAATGCCCCTGAGGTCATTTTTGCTCGAAACATGAGGACGGCCGACCTCGGCCATCCCCATAGGGTTCATATGAGATATGAAGGGGATTGTATGTGCTTGAATGTTTAATAAAGTAGAAGAATCCTTTTTAGGGTTTCCACGCATAAAAGACCAAAATACCCTTACAGCAATTTAAGGCAGTTTAGGTTCCGTTTTGACCCGGACTTGTTTCCGAACTTGTCCCGTAGGTCCAAAACAATGATTTTAAGGCATGGACTATGTTTGTTTTAGTCCCGGAGGTTCCAGGCAACTTTTGATAAAAATTACGATTTTGCCCCTACCTAAGTGCATTAAGGGCCTAAGTACGTTTTAAAATAAAATATAAGCAACAAAAGGTTCTAATTAAATGATAATTAATTTTCATAATTTGTTTTGAGCAAAAATATTTATTAAGGATGATGTGAATTCAAAAAATTGCTTAAAACCTATTTCTAGCATTTTATTTTCAAAAAGAGAATCCATGAATAGTGATTTCACTATTCACCTTTTTCTCCAACCAAGACAAATTGTCATTCCCTAGAAACTCTTGTCATAAAAGTAATCCCATCAATCCAACAGTGTCACTTCTAAATCTAGGGGAAATCATGGTCTAATTCCCTCATTATTCACCTAAAACCTTTACTTAGCAGCCCCTAATCCTAAGCTAAATCAATCCTACACCTAAGCATCCTTTTGAACCATGATTTAGAGGAGATATTTTCCTCTTCCATGGCTGCCCAAAAAGTGGCGCCACTTCTCCCCCAAAAATTCAAAAGAATTCAAAATTTATATTAGTTTATATTGTCAATCAAGCTTACTTACACAAGCTACTTTTAGCCATGCTTTAGGACATGCCTAGTTAGACTTGTCATCATGCTTCGAAGGAGATATTTCTTCTCTCCTTGTGGCTGTAAAAGCCGAAGCCTTTCCCCCCAAAACACCTTCATTTCATTCTTCTATAAATAGATAGCTTGGAGAACTTGAAGCACCTTTTGTTCATTTACTAAGTTTAGAGTTTTAGAGCACTTTGAAACTTTCTTTTCCTCTCAAGTTCAAGAGTTCATCTCCTTCAACTTCTTCATCTCCACTCAACCTTAACCACTAGGTAGGGAGCTTCTCAAAAAGAAATGCTTTCTTCATATTGATGCTTTGATCTTGCTTGAAAATATGTTGTGAATGAGTTTTCATGGAGCTTTCATTTTCGGTTTTCATCTCCCTTTTCCTTTTTCTTTCATTTCGGCCTCAAGGCCATGGTGAGGAGGGCTTGATGATGAGTGCTCTCTAAGATGCAACCATGAGTTCATCTTAACATGAGGCCTCTAAAGCTTGAACCTTTCTTAAAGAAAAGTTTCATTCTTTTTCTTTCTCTTTTGTTTTATTTTTGGCCTCAAGGCCAAAATGATAAGGGCTTGATGATGAGTGCTTTCTTGGGATGACCATGTGTTCATCCTAGCATGAGACTTCTAAAGCTTAAAATTTGTTCTGGAGAAAAGTTTCATCTTGTTCAAGTTTTGGTAAAAAATGGGTTATGTTTCTTATGAAACTATTTGGAACTTTTGTTTTTCCTTGAATGTTTCAGCCATGAAGGCCTTTGGGACTTGGAAAAATGAAACCTTGATGATAAGGGTTTCATGTTGAGGTTAGTCACATGAATAAACTCTAAAGCTTGGACTTGGTTTCTAGACCAAGTGAGATTTCGGTTTCTTCCTTTATGTTTGACATGAGTTTGGTTTTGATGGAAGTTTAAGGTCTAGTGAAATACTCAATGATGAGGGCTTAGGATGTTGATGTTTGGATCATCAAGATCTTGGCCCCTAGAGTTCAAAAATGGGTTGTTTCTTCATGATGAGGATTCGGCCACCTCATGGTATTTGAGGATAAAATGTCTCTTTTTACAAAACCTAGTGCTACTAGTGTTTCTTTTCTTGTGAGGATGAGTTTGGTTTGGAACCTTGGTTCTCTTTAAAATCTTGCAAGAGCTCTAGTCAAGATGTAAAAAGGATTTGTATACATGTTTATTTTTGATGCTATCACTAAATCTAAAGATAAAGATTGGACTTGCATTGCATGTTTACTTTTCAAGTCCTCACCTAAACTCCAAGATTAAAATGAATGTGCATTCCATATTTACCTTGAGCCATCACTTTACTTTTTAAAGAAACATAAAAATGGAATGCATAGCACGTTTACTTTATGTCATCACCCTAAACTCCTAGAGCTCAAAGATTTGCCCATTTCATCTTGAGAAAAGATTAATCAAGGAGGGATCTCCTTGAACGTGCATTCGGCCAAGTGATGGAAATGGCTGAAAAATGAGTTCATTTAGTTACTAAGGCCTATAACCTATGTCTTAAGGTTTTTCTAAGTCTATGTGGACTTAGTAAATGTTTTAAATATGTTTTCCAAGATTTATTCTTGTTACAAAAAGTATTACATAGCTACTGCCCTATGTATTTTGTGATGATCTTTGATGGAATAAAATGATTTCCTAAAGAGTTTAGAAGTTCCAATGGTGTTCCAAGAGAAACTAGCAAACCATGTGCATTAAAGTGAAGTTTTTTTCCCATGTTTTAAGGACACATGTTTTCGGTTCTGCCTTGATAGTTTACAGCACCTTAAATTCTGTTTTGGGTGGTCAAAATATGCTTAAATACGCTGCCAAGTATGTGATAATTGTCTAGACATCTTTAAAGTACATTTACTAACTTTATTTGCTTGATATGTGAATTCTAGGACTACATAGGAACAGAAAATTATAGATTCTATCCAGCCTTGTTAAAACAGTTAGATTCACATTATATGATGCCTAGATGAGTGAGAGAGACTCGTAATTGGTTTAGGTATTAAATATCATATCATAGAAAAAGTCAGAAGTGAGAAAGGGCCTAAAACACACATTCTAGAACACCGTAATTCATTTAAATTAGCACACTGCCTAAACTGTCCAGCCATAATTAATTAGGTTCGAAGACTTAATAAATTATGGAAAAGAGGTTAATCAATCCCTTAAACTCATGAGAACATAATATGCTAGTTTGAGGTTACCCGATTTAGGGATTTTACCTTAAGGGAGTGATTTATGAGCCCTTGTATTAAGGATGAATTATTGTGATATCTTAAGACTAGCATGATGCTATGTGAATCATTATTTTCTAAATGCTAGTTTTACTATTGCATGTTGTAACGCCCCGATTTTCTGTTAAGAGTGGAAATGACCAAAATGCCCTTGAGGTCATTTTCGGCCCGGAATTCGAGGAAAGCCGGTTCGGCAGTACTCGAAGGGAAAACTCAATGTTGGAAGGGGATTAGATGACTTGTGTACCTCCCCGGGATAGAAAATCTCATTTTTCGAGTTTTCGGGTCAAAATGACCAAAACGCCCCTGCGGTGTTTTACCCATTTGCAAGTGCCGGATGAACCCGAAACTTCTCCAGATGATTTTAAAAGGCTTTTTTATGTAGACTATGACTTTAGTTTTGGTCCCGGAGGTCCCGGGCGAAATTAGTGCAAAATTACGGTTTTACCCCTAGTTTCGTGTTTTTACGCTTAATCGCGTGATTAAGCAAACCTAAGCAATATTAGGCTCTAATCGAAGGTTAATTAATTTCCTTAATTAATATTGAGTCAAAATAATTTATTAAAGTTGATTAGAATCTAAAAGTGTTTAATTACAACTTAAAATCATATTTTGAATTTCAAGACTCCTAGTCATGGAATCTTGAATAGTGTTTCCTCTCTCCAATTCTTTAAATCATGGAATTGTGTCACACATTGTTTATTCATAAATGAGTTTAAAAATCTTTAATGATGTATAAGCACTCCTAACCTTGCCATAAAATTCCTAATACACATGCTTAGTTACCTAAACTTAAGCTTAATTATTCCTAACCTTGTACCTAAGCTAATACACATTTAAACCTACCATTAACACCCAATTAGATGATCAAAACTCACCTCCCCCATGCTGCCAGGTCTGGCCGAAGCTTCTCCCTCCCCATATGCATCACATGTTCAATTTTTCAACACTCCAAGGCCATACCTCAAGTCACATACACTATACCTTGTCATAACTTTCAATCAAGCTTGATTTTCCAAGTAAATAACTAATTAAAATAGCCCATTTTCTCCATTTATTTGTGGCTGGAAAAGTTCCAGCCATGCATTGTTTCTAGAAGCCTAATTTCATCAAAAATTTATAGGAAATTAACTCACATCAAGCCATACTTTGTAGCATAGCTTCCATACTTCAAACCATGCTTGAATGACTTTGTGTAAGAGATATTTTCTCTTCCTTTCCCTCCAATACCACACGGCCACTCCTCCTCCTTAGTGAGCCCATGGTTTTGTTTTTCTATAAATAGGATGCTTGTGATAGCTTAGTTGCACTTTGAAGCATTTGCTAAGTTTAGAATTTTAGAGTTGTCTTGCTAGTTCTTTCTTTTTCTCTCAAGTTTCAAGAGAGTTCTTCCTTTCTTTTCATCTTCATCTTCATCCTCTCTTCATCTCTTCATCATCTCTCAACCTTCAAACACCACCCCATATCCTTGAACTATCATCAAACATCTCAAACATCACACCTCAAACACAACGATTGGAGGCTTTCCTATTAATGCTGAAGGTCTTGAGCATGCCCGATTTGGGGAATTTCGTAGGGCGAACCCGCCGTCTTTTAGGGGAGCTCTAAATCCAAACCTGGCTGATGAGTGGATCAAGAGCATGGAGAAAATCTTTTCAGTGATTGTTTGTACCGAAGAACAGAAGGTGACTTTTGCTGCATACATGCTAGAGGCGGATGCCGACTTTTGGTGGACTGGTACTCGAAGACTATTGGAGGCTTCTGGTACTTTGATAAATTGGGAGGTATTTAAGCACTATTTCTATGAGAAGTACTTTCCTGAATCAGTAAAGAATGCCAAAGACATAGAATTTATGCAATTAACTCAAGGAGGAATGAGCATTGCACAATACACTGCAAGGTTTGAGGAATTAATCAAGTTTTCAAGGATCTTTCAAGGTAACCCTGATGAGATATGGAAGTGCGTAAAATATGAGTCTGGGCTTAAGGCGGAAATCAATGTTGCTGTTGCACATATGGAAATTAGAGACTTCCCTGCCCTAGTCAATAAGTGTCGTATCATTGAAGATGGCCATAAGAAATTGAGCATATCAAGAGTTGAAAATTCCAATAAGAAGCTGGCGCCACAAGCTTCGAGATTTAAGCCTCCATTCAGACCACAGTTCAAGCCACAGTTCAGACCACAAGGACCTCAAAGGAATTTTCATCAGGGAGGATCAAGTGGTTTCAAGGGCAAGGCACCCCAAAGGGCACCGCAGAGAGCCCCAGTTGCACCCCCCAAGCCTACACCTGTTGCAGTATGCCCTAAATGTGAGAAGTCACATGGAGATCGTCCTTGCCTGTTAGGCCAAGGAGTTTGCTTTAAGTGTGGAAAACCTGGTCATTATGCTAGGGAATGTGCTGAAAGAAAACCGATGATTCCTGACCCCAAACCACAACGTCAAGGGAGGGTCTTCACTCTTAATGCTGAAGATTCATCAAAGTCCAGAAACCTCATAGAACGTAAGTGTGAAATGAATGGCAGAACCTTAATTGTACTATTTGACTCTGGCGCAACTCACTCATTCATATCTCATGCTAGTGTCGAGTCATTGCAATTATATGTGTCAGAACTTCCTTTTGATCTTACTGTTTCTACACCCACTGGTAGACCTATTAGGACTAGTAGATGTTGCTTAAATTGCCATATCATTGTAGAAGGTAGACTATTTATGTTGGATCTAGTTTGCCTGCCTATGCATGGTCTAGACATAATTCTTGGCATGGATTGGCTTTATGCTAACCGTGTAATGTTGAACTGTTATACAAAGTCTGTTATCTTTCTTCCAATCCCTAGTGTGCCTAGTAAACCTCTAAACCTTTACTTAAATGAAGTAGAAGTCAACTGTTATAGGGAGGATAATAAGGGATATGTTCTCCTGGCCGCTAGCGAAGTAGACTCTGAGCAGAAAATTGATGATGTACCTGTAGTAAAAGACTATCCTGAAGTGTTTCCGAATGACATACCTGAATTCCCTCCAATAAGAGAGATAGAGTTCTCCATAGAGTTGATTCCAGGAACAGGACCAATATCTATAGCACCCTATAGGATGCCACCCCTAGAATTAACCGAGTTGAAGACTCAATTGGAGGAGCTTTTGGAAAAGAAGTTTGTGAGACCAAGTGCATCACCATGGGGAGCCCCGGTGTTGTTTGTTAAGAAAAAGGATTGAAGTATGAGGTTATGTGTAGACTATCGGCAGTTAAATCGAGTGACAGTGAAGAACAAGTACCCTTTACCTAGGATAGATGACTTGATGGATCAGTTAAGGGGAGCAGTAGTGTTCTCAAAAATTGATTTGAGGTCGGGATACCATCAAATTAGAGTAAAGGACGAAGACATACCTAAGACTGCTTTTAGGACCCGATATGGCCATTTTGAGTTCACAGTTATGTCATTTGGGTTAACTAATGCTCCTGCTGTATTCATGGATTACATGAATAGGATCTTCAGGCCCTATTTGGATCAGTTTGTGGTTGTTTTCATAGATGACATACTCATTTACTCAAAAACCCACAAGGAGCATGAATATCATTTGAGGATAATTTTGGAGATACTGAAGGAAAAGAAGTTATATGCGAAGTTGTCAAAATGTGAATTTTGGTTGGAGGAAGTAAAGTTCTTAGGACATGTAGTGTCAAAAGGAGGTATCGCAGTAGACCCTAGTAAGATTGAGGCTGTGATGAGTTGGGAGAGACCTACTATGGTAACAGAGATACGAAGCTTTTTAGGACTTGCTGGCTATTATCGTAGGTTCATTAAGGGATTTTCTCAAATTTCCTTACCCTTGACCAAGCTTACTAGGAAGAATGCCCCTTTTGTTTGGACTCCGGAGTGTGAAAAGAGTTTCCATGAACTAAAAGTAAAATTGACCACAACCCCAGTGTTAGTATTACCTGACCCTAGTGTGCCTTTTGAGGTATATTGTGATGCTTCGGGGAAAGGTTTGGGCTGTGTGTTGATGCAAAATAGGCAAGTGGTAGCCTATGCATCCAGGCAACTCAAACCACATGAAGCCAATTATCCCACCCATGACCTAGAGTTAGCGGCAGTTGTGTTTGCATTAAAGGTATGGAGACATCATTTGTATGGGGTAAAGTTCGAAGTGTTCTCTGATCACAAGAGTCTCAAGTATCTCTTTGATCAGAAGGAATTGAATATGAGGCAGAGGAGGTGGATGGAATTTCTGAAGGATTATGACTTTGAGTTGAACTATCATCCTGGCAAGGCTAATGTAGTGGCTGACGCCTTGAGCCGAAAGTCATTACACTTGTCTCAGATGATGGTTAAGGAAGTAGAATTGATTGAGAAGTTTAGAGATCTAAATTTAGGAATGACGTTGACCACTGAAAGCATGCTGATGTGTCATCTCAGTGTGACGAGTGATTTCAAAGAGAGAATTACTCGAGCTCAACAAGAGGATGAGGAGTTTAAGGAGACTTTGGAAGCCATAGAAGAGGGGAAGTTGAAGGGATTTGCCTTGGGAACTGATAAGTTGTGGAGGTTTGAAGGTAGAATTTGTGTGCCGAAGAATGGTGATCTACGAAAGGAAATTTTGCAGGAGGCTCATAAGAGCCATTTCACCATTCATCCTGGTGTCACCAAGATGTATCAGGATTTGAAAAAGATGTTTTGGTGGCCCGGTTTGAAGCGAGACGTGGTGACATGGGTGAATAAGTGCTTAGTTTGTCAAAAGGTGAAGATTGAGCACCAAAGACCTTCTGGAATGTTGCAACCCTTATCAATTCCCGAATGGAAATGGGATAGCATCTCAATGGATTTTGTAACAGGGCTACCCAAGACCCAAACTGGCTCTGACACCATATGGGTGATTGTGGATCGACTAACTAAGTCGGCTCACTTTTTACCTATTAGAGTGACTTATTCCCTAGATAAGTTGGCCCAGTTGTATATCCAAGAGATTGTGAGATTGCATGGAGTGCCATCAACGATAATCTCGGACCGAGATCCGCGATTTACGTCTCGTTTTTGGGGAGCCTTTCAGAAGGCATTTGGTTCAAAACTGTGCCTAAGCACGGCATACCACCCTCAAACGGATGGCCAATCAGAGAGGACCATTCAAACCCTAGAAGATATGTTGAGGGCATGTGTGTTAGACCAGAAAGGAAGTTGGGATAGGTACCTACCATTGGTCGAGTTTGCATATAACAATAGTTATCATGCAAGTATCGATATGGCACCATATGAGGCCCTTTATGGAAGGAAGTGTCAATCCCCTTTGTGTTGGTATGAACCCGGTGAGCAAAGCATGTTAGGACCTGACATTGTTAGGGAAACCACTGATCAAATCAAAAGGATTAGGGATAGGATTCTTACTGCTCAAAGTCAACAAAAGAGCTATGCAGATAAGCGGCGGAAGCCATTGGAATTCCAAGAGGGAGAACATGTTTTCCTTAGGATCACCCCTACGACAGGCATAGGGCGAGCCATGAAAGTCAAAAAGTTGAGCCCCAGATTTCTTGGTCCCTTTCAAATTCTTAATAGAGTCGGGTCAGTAGCATATCGAATAGCCTTACCACCAAACTTATCCAACCTTCATGATGTCTTCCATGTCTCTCAGTTAAGAAAGTATCAATCCGACCCTAGTCATGTATTGGAGCCAGAGCAAGTACAATTAAGGGAGGACCTGACCTTCAATTTACCGCCTATAAAGGTTATGGACAGAAGAGTCAAGCAGTTACGGAACAAAGATGTATCGTTGGTCAAAGTAGCATGGGGACAAGGTAAAGCGGAAAATTTTACATGGGAATTGGAATCGGAAATGAAGAATCAGTACCCTGAACTATTCACAGGTAATGAATTTCGAGGACGAAATTCTTTCTAAGGAGGGGAGAAATGTAACGTCCTGATTTTTCATGCTGTGTTAAAATTACCAAAATGCCCCTAGGTAAATTTTACACGAGATTTGAGGATGAGAAATCTTTAATAAGGAATTTTAACATTAGAACAACATTATATGAGGGTTGAATAGAAATCTATGCGAAAAATCACAAATCCCGATTTTTCTGTGTACAAATGACCAAAATGCCCCTGAGGTCGTTTTGTCCCGAAAATCAAAGATAACCAATCCCGATTATCCTCAAGGGGTTAATTTTATGTTTGAAGGGGATTATTTGTGTTATGTTGATGTCACGGTAAAAATCTCAATCCCGAATTTTACTGTACGTAAAATTACCAAATTACCCCTGCGGTAATTTAGTGTGAAATTAAGCAATCCTTGAACCCAGTTATCACCAAGAAGTTCAAAAGTGATTTATTTCAAGTATGACTTGATATTTAGAAATTTTCAGGTAATTTTATAAAGCTTTTATGTGAAATTACCTTTTTACCCCTAGTTGTGCTAAATAAGTTCACTTATGGAATTAAGGAGATGTTAAAGCTCTAATTGAACTCAAAATTGATTTCATTCATTAACCTTGAGTTAAAAATTAATTACCTAAGGTTAAAAATAATTACTTGAGGTTAAAAAAATAATTACCTAGGATAATTAGAGTTTAAGAAATTTTTAGGAAAATTAATCTCCTTTCTTGATTCCTAGAGCTCATAAAATTAGTGATGCTAAGATTAAAATTAAGAATTACGGTTTAGGTAAAATTTAGTATAGAACTTATGTTACAAATTGATTTTTAACTCATTAGAAAACTAACTTCATTTACTAGTGTATGATTATTCTTTTACTTCATTTTAATTTGTCCTAAACACTTGACCTTTTACCATTTTCACTAATCTATCAATTCCAAATCTTTTACCTAAGTAATTACACATCTAATACATGTTTTGCCACTCATAAAAGAGCACAAATCTGATCATAATGGACCAGAAAACCGTGGCCATCATGCACCATGTGCATCATATTTTATTTTATTTTCCAACATAAAAACACATCCAACAAAGACACCACACCTTAAGCTTTCTTTTGCATTGTTTTTGTTCTTGTTTAATCAAAAGAAAACCCACCCATTTCAACCATGATATGAGCAGCCAAGATGTCTCCCACATGCATCATATTTTAGCATTTCCATCCATTATACATGTGCAAAATCATTACAATACCATATGCTTTCCTTTTCTAAAGTTTCCTTTAACAAAAAAATGAAATAAAACCCTCCATTTCCAGCCTACAAGCCACGGCCAAACAGCCTTCATAAGGCTATAAATACATGCTCTCCCATTGCTAAAATGTTCACACAAACACTCTTGGCCTTAGCATTTTCTTACTTGATAGTTTTCTTACTCAAAGTGTGCTCAAAGTTCTCTAATTCTCTCAAGAATTCCAGCTTTCTTTCTCTTCCTTATTCTCACTCAAGAGACTCCATTTCCAACCTCTAACCAAGCTCTAAACCTTAAACATACATATTCCAATCATAAATCAACTCCTAAGCACTTAAACTTTCCATTTCCAAGCACTAGAACACAAGAAAAATCCTTCCTACACTCCAACCTTCTTGGCCGAAATATCACAAGCATTAGGACCATATTTTTGGTTCTTGATTGATCATAGAAGATCAAGCTCTCTTTAAAAATCAAGAAACAACTTGGTAGGGATTTTATTTCATGTTCTTTCTTATGCTTTTTCATTGAATTTTCGATTTTTATAAGGTTCTTGGAACCATAGTATTAATGGACTCTAAAACTCACTAATCTTTATGATCTATGAGGAACAAGAACTTAATCTTGTTAAGTTTGAGCTTTAAGTGAATAAGATGATAAAATGGACTTGCATTCATGTTTATTTTATGCTATCACCTAAATCCTTAAGATAAATAATTGGATTTACATAGCATGTTTATTTTTTAGCCATCACCTTAAATCTTGAAGATAAAAATGAGTTGCATAGCATATTTACTTTGAATGTCATCACCTTAATCTCAAAAGATAAAAATGAATTTGCATAGCATGTTTAATTTTATGCTATCACCTAAATCTTAAAGATAAAGAAATGGATTTGCATAGCATGTTTATCTTTGAGCTATCACCTTAAATTTTGAAGATAAAAATGATGTGCATAGCATGTTTACTTTCAAAGTCATCACTTAATATCTTAAAGCTCAAGAATTGTTCTTGGATCTTAAATAGAAATTTTATTTCATGGCTATCCTAATGAATATGTATTTTTGGTCATGATGTGATGATAAGGGCAAGATAACTTTTGTTTCATTTTATGGCTCAAGTATTGTGTTTTGAAATTTTTATAAGTTGTGCTTTAGAAGTTTTATAAGTCTTGAAACTTAAAGGATAGTAAAAGTAGCATTTTTATGAGCAAAAGATTTATTATTGAACTTTGAAAATTTCTCTCTGTTTGGTATTAATTTTTGGCCATTCTAAGTGGTAAAAATAATTTTAGGTGCTTCCTAAGTCTTAAATCAAGTAACAAGGAAAACTAGTATCTAGAAATGATCAAAATTGTAATCTTATAAAGCTTTAGAAAATAAACTTCATGGTACTATTACTGTTTCGGCACTATTCATCACTGTAGGTACTGTTCATATGAAAAATAATAATTAATAATTGTTGTAAAAATTATTTTTTAGTGTCTTAGATGTATAAAAGAATAATTACAATTGCTAACTTGGACCGTTTTGCAAATTATCAAAAGTTGTGTTTTGAATTATCAATTATGTGATTTCAGCCAAATGACTTTAATTCGACTTAATAATGATGTTAAATGTGTCCATGTGTTTAGAATATCATTTATAATGTTTAGGAAAAGTTTTAGAAGTTTCGGTAATTGTTAAGGGTGAAAAATGAGTAATTTTGCACTTTGACCCCTAAAGTGTAGCAAAATTTGTTCTATGACCAAAGATGGTTTTTATGATGAACTTAGATGAATTATAAGTGTTATGTGTCTCTTAAAAGTATAGAGAAATTTTGATTATCATTTGTTTAAGGAGATGTGTTAAAAATAAAAATTATGTTTTGACCCGTAATCTTTGAGAAATTGCAGTTTTGACCCTCTTTTGGGCTTAAGTGTAAATATTAATAATTTGAGGAGATTAGTGTGAATGATATCTTATGAAAGTCATATTCATGTGATTTAGTTGAAATTTATATGATTTGTGATATTTGTGCTATGATACCAATTAAGGATTATGCATGCTTAATTCTTATTTTATGCAATTGGCGATCATTAATATATGGCATCTATTATGTTGAGTATGTTCACTTTCATGAGATATTTGATAATAGCATTCTTATATAAATGTACATATGCATATTTATATGATCAATTACTTGATGAATTGTAGCATGCTATATATATGATTGATTAATTGAGATGCATATTTAAGAATTCTATAAGCATGATATATTAAAGGATAAGTTATGATTATATGTTCGTGCTTGCATCTATGAATAACATACTAAGATAAAAGGTGACATAAGACATATGGAAATGATCCTCTAGACTCCCCGAATTAAAGGTTATGAGAGGTGATCCAATGGGGTAATCCTCTAGACTCCCCGAATTAAAGGTTATAAGAGGATATTCAATAAGGACCCTTTAGACTCCAGGAATTAATGGTTATGAAAGGTGTTCCTAAACCCCCTAACCCGCACTCTGGGAGTCGGGAATTAACTTATCAAGAGGATAAGTATATACTAGTGACGACTAGTGAGGTATGAGCTCATAACCTAGAACTCTCAAGAGGAGAGAAATTATAGGGTGGTTTCCCCAAGGAAAAAGATTGAGAAATTTAAGTCACCTAAAAACATATTAAGAGAAAGTTATATCAAAGGGATTTATGTTCTTTATGTCATGATGCATTTATGTATGAACTCTTATGTTATAATATATATGGCATTGACATGCATTCATGATAATAGTATGATGCATACATGACATCAAGATTCATGCTAAAAGACACGAGCCTCGGCTAATGGTATTTGGAACTTAAAGAATGAATCTTATATATGCCCACATTTTCATAATGAAACCCGAGGTTCCTGGGGACGATGATGATGACACACATATTAGGAGGTAAGGCCCTACTGAGATTCTTTTATAAGATTCTCACTCCCTCTTTATTTCTTTCCATCTCGTCTTCAGAGGTAGATGGTGACGTTCGTGATTTATGTTGATGCCCTTTATGTTCGATGTCTTGCTTCTTGTGATGAGCCGACTCGTAGAATCCATTCTAGGCGTTCCGAGTAGGAAACGTGGGAGAAAAATTTTATGCTAGTTTGCTAAGTTTTTATTTGCATGATAATTCTATTGGAATAATGTATTTGCTTTGACTATGTCAGTGGTGTGCTGTTTTATTTCCTGTAAGTTTTAGATATTCGATGAGGAACGATCATTATTTATAATGGTGTTATTATATTAATTGAGTGAGGTATTTCGTATTTATCTGTGACTTGATGTTATCTTTTTACTTTTATAGGCAAGGTGGTTGATACAAATTAGTTAGTATGCGTGGCTCACGGTTTGTATTAAAAAAAAAAAAAAATTTACCATATTTTTACTAAAGTATTTTCAAGGTTTAAGTTAAAGACTGGAACCAAAGAGTAATAACTAATAATTAACTTAAATACGTCCTAGGCGTGTTGAGTTAAATATTAGGGTGTTACACACTCCCTCCATTGTAAGCTCCATGGCTTTGTTTTTCTATAAATAGGATGCTTGTGATAGCCTTGTTGCACCTTGGAGCATTTGCTAAGTTTAGAGTTTTAGAGTTGTCTTGCTAGTCTTTCTTTTTCTCTCAACATTTCAAGAAGTGTTCTTCCTTTCTTTTCATCTTTATCTTCTTCATCTCTTCATGTCATCATCACCTCTCAACCATCAAACACCACCCCAAAGCCTTGAACCATCATCAAACCTCTCAAACACCACACCTCAAACACAACCTCACTTGAAACACATTTCCTTCCTTTTTCTTTCATCAAGGCCGAATCATCATCACCATCCTAGGAGGTGTTGCTCATCTCATTTCCATCTTCAAGCCCAAGCTTTACCTTCATCACAAGGTAGGGATTTGTTTTCAAACTTTATTTTTCTCAAGAAAGTGTTTTTCTCTAGTTTCCTCTTGGATCCTTTTTGAACTTTCCCTTGTCTTTCCTTTCTTTTCATTTTCGGCCATGAGGCCTTGATTTTGAGCATGATAGCTTGATGATGAGAGTTTCTAGATGATGACATTGTGTTCATCTCAAAGAAACCTCTAAAGCTTGAGTTTTCCTTTTCTTATGACTTCATCTATATGATATCTAACTCACATGGTTTTTCAACTTAAGAAAATTAATCTAAGGATTTCTAAAAGCCCAAGCCTACCCTTGTCAACCTTAAAGTTGGCCGGCACGTTCTAGAGATTTTTCTCTAGATAGGGGTTTTGGGTATTTAATAAAGAACTTGATGTAGTTTCACTTACCTTCTCTTTTATATGACTTTCGATTTTTGTGTTGTGATCTTTATTGTATTGGGTTGCTATCTTGTTAAAGTCTTGAATGAGCTCTAGTTAACCATAAAATGAATCTTGCATCATGTTTATTTTATGCTATGCATATCATGTTTACTTCCTTGCTATCACTAAATATCAAGATAATGAATGAACTTGCATTATCACGTTTATATTTCAAGCTATGCATTACCATGTTTATATTTCAAGTTCTCACTTAATACCAAGATAATAATGAGTTGCATTCATATTTACTTTGTGCTATCACTTTACTTTCTAATGGAACCTAAAATAAGTGCATGAGCATGTTTATTTTTATGTCATCACCTAAATGAGTCTAGAGCTCAAAGACTTGCCCATTGTGGTCTCAACAAAGGTCTAACAATATGTGTTTTTCTTGGGTTCATATTTCAGCCCTAAGAGGTATTGAGGTTTCCAAGTATTTGAGACTATGTACAATATGTGTTTTTCTTGGGTTCATATTTCAGCCTTAAGAGGTATTGAGGTTTCCAAGTATTTGAGACTATGTCTTATAATTTTTCCAAAGCTTAAGTAAGTTTAAGGAATGCATAGAACCAATTTTTGAGAATTTAGAACCTCTTGAGACAAAGATGAATTGGTCACTGCCCTCTTAAATATTCTTATGATTTTAGATGTTAAAATTGTTTATAAATGAGCCTTGAGAGTTTAAAAAGAGTTCCAAGAGAAACTAGTATCTTATGTGCTTTAGAAATTATGTTTTATGCCTTTTATGGAGAAGTATATTTTCGGTTCTTCCTTGCTCTTGCTGCCACTGTATGTGCTGTTTTGATGAGGATAATGTGCCTATGTTTGAGTAAAAATAATGTTAAGACTTATACGTGAAAGATAGGATAAGTTAGGAACTAGAAAAGAATTAATTTGAGAATTCTAGATCCTTTAATTATGTAATTTTCTGGATTCTGTCCAGCAAGGTTTAGATTTAATAATCATGGTTTTAAATTAGTTTAAATGTGTAGGAATAACTCATAATTGGTCTAGGACTTAATCTTGAAGTCTTAGGAGCAAACTAAACTTAGAAAGGGTCATTGTTGTGACTTCTAGGTACCCGTAAAGTTAGGATTTCAAATTCTGCATCCTTGAGGTTTAGAGATGTTCTTGACCATAGTGTAAGGTGAGAAATACTTAGTTATAGCCTCATAGGTTCCCAAGAGACTAGGTTTTGATGATCGATAACTTAGAATGTGAGTTAAGGACTTTAAGGATCTAAACCGTAATCTCTAGAACCCCGTAATCACACAAATATAAAGTTGTCTAAATCTACATAGTGCTGTTTGGATAAGTCCTTGAGCATAAAAATTAGTAAAACTTACTAGTTGTGAACCTATAGGTGAGTAAGAGGTTAAGAATAATACTAGAACAATTAGTTTACAAGTTTAAGACTCAAAAGAACCAAAGCATAACATACTATAGGTTTATAACATAATAAGCTTGGGAGTTTGTATGTATGATTGTCTAAGGTGTGATTATGTGATAATGTATATGCTATAGTTTTAACTATACACTATGAGGAAGTTTCATGTGATGATGTATATGCTATGAAAAAGATTTATGTAATGAATAATGATGTATCTATGAATTAACACTTTATGAGAACTTAAATGTGACACAATACTGAGACGCCTTCTTGGGTGACACCGGTTTAGCCGAGCACCCCTAAGAAAACAAATCCGTGAGGGTATTGACATAGAGCTTGCCAAAGCGGACAAAACTACGATGCACTAGTTGCTAGTAGAGCGTTTCAAAGAGGAAATGACCCTAAGAGAGGTGATCCTTAATTTGCCCCCTAGCCCGTACTTTAAGTCGGGATTATGTTACGCTTATCATAGGATAAGTAAGAGCAAGTGACGACTAGTTAAGGTATGAGCTCATAACCTAGAGATGTTTTAGGGTGGCCCCATGAGATGAAAGTTAAAGTTAAAATGTCACATATGCTATATCACCTTATGCCAATGTTATAATGTTTCTTAGTTATTCCATTGTTTGGTTTACCTTTATGATGCATTCATATCATTAGTATATTTCTGCTTAAGTTATAAAGACGCATTATAAAATATGACGGACCTTGGATAAATAACACTTTAGAGAATTGACTCAAAAGGAATTTATATGCATGCACACCTTTTTAGAAATAAACCCAAGGTTCCTGAGGATGTGACGATGTCACCTAGGTAGGGATAACCCTACTGAGCATTCTTTTAGAAAGATTCTCATTCCCTCCCTTTTCTTCCGTCATATATTCAGATGGCGACATTTGTACTCTTCATCGACACCCCGATATGGGAGCTGCACCATGACCCGGCACTCGGGTCATACCATCTTGAGGGTCGCTGCACTGTCAGAGTATTCATGTTCATGGGACGACCCTTCGCGCACCCCGTCCCGAGCTACCGCTTCACCCCGACTGCTCCTTACCGTCATAACGGGATTTTTGAGCGAGCGAGACCATGCGATGAGCAGATCCTCCGCATGGAGCCCGAGGCATCAGCAGTACGCGAGTACCCCGAGTATGTGCCGCACCCCCAGTACTCGGAGACGGACCCATCCGAGGACCCGCCATCCCACATGTACAGTTGGAGCTCCAGTCCCGCTCCCCCACCGATGAGGGCTGGGAGTGAGGAGACGGTGGTCCAACTGAGGTTGGCTCGTCGGCCATCTATGCGCCCTCGCCGCGGTGGACATGCCCCGATGATGTGCTCGACCACTCCCGCCGAGATTAAATCGCTGGATCGACTCGACCTGATATTCGAACCAGCAGGAGTAGACATAGGAGGGGTAGTAGTTAGTGCACACACGCCACATAGTTGAGGACAAACCTTCTTTTGTATATGAGGTTGTCTACTCTAGGTGCACATGGGTATGGGTGTTGTTCCTCTTGTATTTACCTTTTATGATTTCCATGTATTGCATTTCAGTTGTATTCCGCTTTCCGATGTATTGAATAGTCCTTCCCTTTTGGGTAGGCACAGCATTTATATATATATAACTATGTTTCAGTTGATGTCTCCATGATATGATGTGTTTCTTTATGCTTTGCTTATATGCTTCTCTATGCTTCCTCTTAAAGATTCGTGCGTGGCTCTCACTTTGATTTCAAATTCCAAAAAGAAAAATTTTACCCATATTTCCGCTAAGTATTTTCTAAGTAAAAGATGAGACCAAGAGGTAATATTCTAAAGATTAACCTAAGTATATACTAGTAGTCTTGGGTTAAGATTTAGGGTGTTACAGAAACCATCAAGCACCAAGGAGGAGCTCATCATCTTGTTTTTCTTTTCAAAAGTTCAAGCTTTGTGTCTTCACTCTAGGTAGGGAGTTTCTTTTCAAACTTTGTTTTACTCAAAAGATGTGTTTCCTCTAGTTTTCTCTTGGTTTCTTTTTAAGCTTTCCTTTATATTCCTTTTCTTTTTCCATTTCGGCCTCTTGGCCTTTTCTTCTCAAACATGATAGCTTGATGATGAGAGTTTCTAGATGATGACCTTGTGTTCATCTCAAAGAAACCTCTAAAGCTTGAGTTTTCCTTTCCTTATGACTTCATCTATATGATATCTAGCTCACATGGTTTTTCAACTTAAGAAAAATAATCTAAGGATTTCTAAAAGCCCAAGCCTACCCTTGTCAACCTTAAAGTTGGCCGGCACGTTCTAGAGATTTTTCTCTAGATAGGGGTTTTGGGTATTTAATAAAGAACTTGACTTAGTTTCACTTTCTTTTTCTTTGTAAAGACTTTCGGTTTTGGTATTTTGATCTTTGAGATATTGTATTGAGTTGTTATCTTGTTAAAGTCTTGAATGAGCTCTAGTTAACCATAAAATGAACCTTGCATCATGTTTACCTTTATGCTATGCACATCATGTCTACTTTCCTTGCTATCACTAAGTATCAAGATAATAAGTGAACCTTGCATTATCATGTTTATATTTCAAGCTATGCGTTATCATGTTTATATTTCAAGTTCTCACTTAATACCAAGATAATAATGAGTTGCATTCATATTTATTTTGTGCTATCACTTTACTTTCTAATGGAACCTAAAATGAGTGCATGAGCATGTTGACTTTTATGTCATCACTTAAATGATCCTAGAGCTCAAAGACTTGACCATTGTTGTCTCAAACAAAGGTTTAAAATATTTATTTCTTTTGGTTCATATTTCGGCCCTAAGGTTCTTGATGTTTCCAAGTATTGAAGACCATGTTTTATAATTTTTCAAAGCTTTTATGAGTTCAAGAAATGAATAGAACTAATTTTTAAGAATTTAGGACCTCTTGAGACAAAGATGAATTGGTCGCTGCCCTCTTAATTATTCTTATGATTTTAGATGTTAAAATTGTTTATAAATGAGTTTTGAAAGTTTAAAAAGGTTCCAAGAGAAACTAGTATTTTATGTGCTCTAGAAATTGTGTTTTATGCCTTTATGGAGAGTGTATGTTTCGGTTCTGCCTTGCTACTTATTTGCCACTGTATGTGCTGTTTTAATGATGATAATATGCTTATGTTTGAGTAAAAATAATGTTAAAACTCTTATGTGGAAGATAAGATAAGTTAGAAACTAGAAAAGAATTAATTTGAGAGTTCTAGATCCTTTAATGTTTGAATTTTCTGGATTCTGTCCAGCAAGGTTTAGTAATGCTAATCATGGATTTAAATTAGTTTAAATGTGTAGGAATGTCTCATAAATGGTTTAGGACTTGATCTTGAAGCTTTAGGAACAAACCGGACTTAGAAAGGGTCACTGTTGTGACTCCTAGGGACCCGTAAAGTTAGGATTATAAATTCTGCATCCTTGAGGTTTAAAGATGTTCTTGATCATAGTGTGAGGTGAGAAATACTTAGTTATAACCTCATAGGTACCCAAGAGATTAGGTTTGATGATTAATAACTTAGAACGTGAGCTAAGGACCTTAAGGGTCAATGCATAAGACATTAAAACATCTTGAGCTTTTATGATGCTTAATTTATGATATATGATGCATGAGTTTTGTCTATGATAAGTTGATATGTGCTATAACGAAGTTTTACATGATGATATGCTATACCCATAAGAAATGTTTGTGTATGTCCTATATGTTTTCATGGCATAAGCAAATTTGAGGAAATTCGGTCTACAGTCATCATGCTGCCGAATTTCCATCAAATTTGAGGAACTTAGAAAAAGGTCTTTTTGAAAATCATGAGAACTTAAATGTGACACAACACTGAGACGCCTTCTTGGGTGACACTGGTTTAGCCGAGCAGCCCCAAGAAAACAAATCCGTGAGGGTATTGACATAGAGGTTGCCAAAGCGGACAATACTACGATGCACTAGTTGCTAGTAGAGCGTTTCAAAGAGGAAATGACCCTAAGAGGTGATCCTTAAATTGCCCCATAGACCGTACTTTAAGTCGGGATTATGTTACGCTTATCATAGGATAAGTAAGAGTTAGTGACGACTAGTTAAGGTATGAGCCCATAACCTAGAGATGTTTTAGGGTGGCCCCATGAGATGAAAGTTAAAGTTTAAAATGTCACATGTGCTATACCTATCACCTTATGCCAATGTTATAATGTTTCTATTCTATTAATTGGCTTACCTTTATGATGCATTCATGTCATTAGTATGTTCCATGCTTAGTCATAAGACGCATTGTAAAATATAACGGACCTTGGATAATTAATTCTTTAGAAAATTAAAAGAAGTTTACATGCATGCACACTTTTTAGAAATAAAACCCAAGGTTCCTGAGGATGTGATGATGTCACTTAGTTAGGGATTGCCCTACTGAGAATTCTTTTAGAAGATTCTCATTCCCTCTCTCTTTTCTTCCGTCACATCTCCAGATGGCGATTTTCATACTCTTCATCGACACCCCGACGTGGGAGCTGCACCATGACCCAGGGTCATATCATTTTGAGGGTCGCTGCACTGTCAGAGTATTTATGTTTATGGGACGACCCTTCGCGCACCCAGTACGGAGCTACCACTTCACCCCGACTGCTCCCTATCATCATAACACGATTTTTGAGCGAGCCAGACCACACGACAAGCAGATCCTCCGCATGCAGCCCGAGACGTCCGCCGTACGCGACTACCCGGAGTACGTGCCCCGGACTCAGTACTCGGAGACGGATCCATCAGAGGTGTAACACCCTAAATCTTAACCCAAGACTACTAGTATATACTTAGGTTAATCTTTAGGATATTACCTCTTGGTCTCATCTTTTACTTAGAAAATACTTAGCGGAAATATGGGTAAAATTTTTCTTTTTGGAATTTAAAATCAAAGTGAGAGCCACGCACGAATCTTTAAGAGAAAGCATAGCGAAACATATAAGCAAAGCATAAGAAACACATCATGTCATGGGAACATCAACTGAATCATAGATCTATATATATATAACGTGCCTACCCAAAGAGGCAGGACTATTTGATACATCATGAAACAAAATACAACTGAAATGCAATACAAGGAAATCATAAAAAGCATATACAAGAGAAACTACACCCATACCCATGTGCACCTAAAGTAGACAACCTCATATACAAAAGAAGGTTTGTCCTCAACTATGTGGTGTGTGTGCGCACTAACTACTACCCCTCCTATGACTACTCCTGCTGGTCCGAGTACTGTGGGGTCGAGTCGATCCACTGGAGAATCTCGGCGGGAGTGGTCGAGCGCATCATCGGGGCATGTCCACCGCGGCAAGGATGCATAGATGGCCGACGAGCCAACCTCGGCTGGACTACCGTCTCCTCACTCCCAGCCCTCATCGGTGGGGGAGCGGGACTGGAGCTCCAACTGTACATGTGGGAAGGCGGGTCCTCGGATGGGTCCTTCTCCGAGTACTGGGGACGCGGCACATACTCGGGGTAGTCGCGTACTGCTGATGTCTCGGGCTCCATGCGGAGGATCTGCTCATCGCGTGGTCTCGCTCGCTCAAAAATCCCGTTATGACGGTAAGGAGCAGTCGGGGTGAAGCGGTAGCTCGGGACGGGGTGCGCGAAGGGTCGTCCCATGAACATGAATACTCGACGGCGGCAGCGACCCTCAAAATGGTATGACCCGAGTGCCGGGTCATGGTGCAGCTCCCATACCGGGGTATCGATGAAGAGTACGAATGTCGCCATCTGAAGATATGACGGAAGAAAAGAGAGAGGGAGTGAGAATCTTTCTAAAAGAATTCTCAGTAGGGTTATCCCTACTTAGGTGTCATCGTCACATCCTCAGGAACCTTGGGTTTATTTCTAAAAGGTGTGCATGCATATAAATTCCTTTTTAAGTTAGTTTTCTAAAGAGGTATTTTATCCAAGGTCCGTCATATTTTATAATGCGTCTTATAACTTAGGCAGAAATATACTAATGATATGAGTACATCATAAAGGTAAACCAATCAATAGAATAACTGAGAAACATTATAACATTGGCATAAGTATAGTATATGTGACATTGTTAACTTTAACTTTCTCCTCATGGGGCCACCCTAAAACATCTCTAGGTTATGAGCTCATACCTTAACTAGTCATCACTAGTTCTTACTTATCCTATGATAAGCGTAACATATACATAATCCCGACTTAATAGTGCGGGCTAGGGGGCAATCTAAGGATCTCCTTTCTAGGATCATTTCCTCTTTGAAACGCTTCGCTAGCCACACGGGCCTCGCAATTTGTCCGCTTTGGCAGGCTGCATCTACACATACCCTCACGGATTTGTCTCCTCCTGGGGGTGCCCGGCCGAACCAGTGTCACCCAGGGGAAGTGCGTCTCAGTGTTGTGTCACATTTAAGTTTTCATAAGTATTAAATCATAAATACCTCGTCATTTATCATATTCATTTTTATCATGCATCCTCATATAGCTTTTTCATAACATATATATCTTCACATGAAACTTTCTCATAACATATGCATCGTCACATAAACTTCCACATAACATAAACATCATCACATAGTCATATCTAACAATTATCCCCATAAGCTCATAGACTTGATATGTTATAACCCATAGTGTTTTAAACTTTGAGTCTTAAACTTGCAAATTAATTGTTCTAACATTATCCTTAACCTCTTGTACACCTATAGAGTCACAACTAATGAATTATACAAATTTTTATGCTCAAGAACTAATCCAAACAGCACTAAGCAGAATTTGGACAGCTTTATGTTTATGTGATTACGGGGTTCTAGAAATTACGGTTTAGATCTTTATCCCATATTCTAAGTTATTGATCATCAACACCTAGTCTCTTGGGAACCTATAAGGTTATAACTAAGTATTTTTCACCTCACACTATGGTCAAGAACATCTCTAAACCTCAAGAGTGCAGAAATCAAAATCCTAACTTTACGGGTACCTAGAAGTCACAATAATGACCCTTTCTAAGTTCGGTTTGCTCCTAAGGTTTCAAGATTAAGTCCTAAACCAATTATGAGTCATTTCTACACATATAAACTAATTTAAAACCATGATTATTGAATCTAAACCTTGCTGGGCAGAATCCAGAAAAATAAATCTTTAAGGGATCTAGAACTCTCAAATTAATTCTTTTCTAGTTCCTAACTTATCCTATCTTTCACATATGAGCCTTAACATAATTATTACTCAAACATAAGCATATTAACATCATCAACACAGCTCATACAGTGGCCAAACATAGCAAGGCAGAACCGAAACAGAAACTCCATTTAAAGGCATTGAACATAGTTTCTAAAGCACATAAAATACTAGTTTCTCTTGGGACCTTGTTAAAACTTTCAAAACTCGTTTATGAACACTTTTATCATCTAAACTTATGAAAATACTTAAGAGGGCAGTGGCTACATTATTTTCATCTCAAGAGGTCCTAAATTCATAAAACTTAGTTCTACATATTCCTTATACTCATATAAGTTTAGAAAATTATAAAACATAGTTTTCAATACTTGGAAACACTAAGTCCTCATAGGGCCGAAATATGAACCAAAGGAAATAAATGTTTTAGACCTTTGTTTGAGATATCAATGGGCAAGTCCTTGAGCTCTAGATTCATTTAGGTGATGACATAAAAATAAACATGCTCATGCACTTATTTTAGATTCCATTAGAAAGTAAAGTGATAGCTCAAAGTAAATATGAATGCAACTCATTATTATCTTGGTATTGAGTGAGGACTTGAAATATAAACATGATAATGCATAGCTTGGAATATAAACATGATAATGCAAGGTTCACTCATTATCTTGATATTTAGTGATAGCAAGGAAGTAAACATGATATGCATAGCATAAAATAAACATGATGCAAGGTTTATTTTATGGTTAGCTAGAGTTCATTCAAGACTTTAACAAGATAACAACCCAATACAATATCTCAAAGATTACAACCCAAAAATCGAAAATCATATAAAAGAGAAAGAAAGTGAAACTACATCAAGTTCTTTATTAAATACCCAAAACCCCTATCTAGAGAAAAATCTCTAGAACGTGCCGGCCAACTTTAAGGTTGACAATGTAACGCCCCGATTTTCTGTTAGAGTGAAAATGACCAAAATGCCCCTGAGGTCATTTTCACTCGGACCGAGGAAAGCCAGTGCGGCAGTACTCGAAGGGCAAACTCAATGTTGGAAGGGGATTAGAAAACTTATGTACCTTCCCGGGATCGAAAATCTCATTTTTCGAGTTTTCGGGTCAAAATGACCAAAACGCCCCTGTGGTGTTTTACCCGTTTGCAAGTGCCGGATGAACCCGAAACTTCTCCAGATGGTTTTAAAAGGCGTTTTTATGTATTCTATGACCTTAGTTTTAATTTTTGAAGTCCCGGGCAAAATTAGTACAAAATTACGGTTTTGCCCCTAGTTTCGTATTTTTACGCTTAATCACGCGATTAAGCAAACCTAAGCAATATTAGGCTCTAATCGAAGGTTAATTAATTTCCTTAATTAATCTAGAGTCAAAATAATTTATTAAAGTTGATTAGAACCAAAAAGTACTTAATTACAACCTAAAATCATATTTTAATTTTATGACACCTAGTTATAGAATCTTGAATAGTGTTTTCTCTTTCCAATTCCTTAAATCATGGAATTGTGTTACACATTGTTTATTCATAAATGAGTTTTAAATTCTTTAATGATGTATGAGCACTCCTAAACTTGTCATAAACTCTCTAAATCACATTCTTAGTTACCTAAACTTAAGCTTAATCATTCATAACCTTGTACCTAAGCTAATACACATCTAAACCTACCATTAACACACAATTAAATGATCAAATCATCCTCCCATTCTGCTGTCCCAAGCTGGCCGAAGCCTCACCTCCTCCATATGCATCACATGTTCAATTTTTCAACACTCCAAGGCCATACCTCAAGTCACATACACTATACCTTGTCATAACTTTCAATCAAGCTTGAATTTCCACATGAATAAATAATTAAAACAACCCATTTCTCCCATTTAATTGTGGCTGGAAAAGTTCCAGCCATGCATTATTTCTAGAAGCCTAATTTCCTCAAAATTTGATAGGAAATTAACTCACATCAAGCCATGCTTTGTAGCATAGCTTCCATACTTCAAACCATGCTTGAATGACCTTGTGTAAGAGATATTTTCTCTTCCTTTTCCCTCCAAACCACACGGCCACTCCCTCCATTTGCAAGCTCCATGGTTTTGTTTTTCTATAAATAGGATGCTTGTGTTAGCCTTGTTGCACTTTGAAGCATTTGCAAAGTTTAGAGTTTTAGAGTTGTCTTGCTAGTCTTTCCTTTTTCTCTCAAAGTTCCAAGAGTGTTCTTCCTTTCTTTTCATCTTCATCTTCTTCATCTCTTTATCTCATCATCACCTCTCCACCATCAAACACCACCCCAAAACCTTGAACCATCATCAAACCTCTCAAACACCACACCTCAAACACAACTCCACTTGAAACACATTTTCTTTCTTTTTCTCTCATCAAGGCCGAATCATCATCACCATCCTAGGAGGTGTTGCTCATCTCATTTCCATCTTCAAGATCAAGCTTTTATCTTCATCAAAAGGTAGGGATTTGTTTTCAAACTTTATTTTGCTCAAGAAAGTGTTTTTCTCTAGTTTTCTCTTGGATTCTTTTTGAACTTTCCTTTGTCTTTCCTTTCCTTTCATTTTCGGCCATGAGGCCTTGATTTGAGCATGATAGCTTGATGATGAGAGTTTCTAGATGATGACATTGTGTTCATCTCAAAGAAACCTCTAAAGCTTGAGTTTTCCTTTTCTTACAACTTCATCTATATGTTATCTAGCTCACATGGTTTTCCAACTTAAGAAAAATTAATCTAAGGATTTCTAAAAGCCCAAGCCTACCCTTGTCAACCTTAAAGTTGGTCGGCACGTTCTAGAGATTTGTCTCTAGATAGGGGTTTTGGGTACTTAATAAAGAACTTGATGTAGCTTCACTTTCTTTCTCTTTTATATGATTTTCGGTTCTTGTGTTGTGATCTTTGAGATATTGTATGGGGTTATGATCTTGTTAAAGTCTTAAATGAGCTCTAGTTAAACATAAAAATGAAACTTGCATCATGTTTACTTTAAGCTTTGCATATCATGTTTATTTCCTTGCTATCACTAAATCCCAAGATAATGAATGAACTTGCATTATCATGTTTATGTTTCAAGCTTTGCATTATCATATTTATATTTCAAGTCCTCACCTAAATATCAAAGATAATAATATATTCCACCACATATTTATTTTATGCTCTCACTTTACTTTCTAGCAATAACTAAAATAAGTGCATGAGCATGTTTATTTTTATGTCATCACTTTAATGATTCTAGAGCTCAAAGACTTGCCCAATGATATCTCAAACAAAGGTCTAAAACATTTATTTCCTATGGTTCATATTTCGGCCCTATGAGGCCTTAATGTTTTCAAGTATTGAAAACTATGTTTTATAATTTTTCTAAACTTATGTGAGTATAAGGAATGTGTAGAACTAAGTGTTATGAATTTAGGACCTCTTGAGATGAAAATAATATAGCCACTGCCCTATTAAGTATTTTCATGAGTTTAGATGATAAAAGTGTTCATAAAAGAGTTTTGAAGGTTTTAATAAGGTTCCAAGAGAAACTAGTATTTTATGTGCTTTAGAAACTATGATTCAAGGCCTTTAAATGGAGTTTCTGTTTAGGTTCTGCCTTGCTATGTTTGGCCACTGTATGAGCTGTGTTAATGATGTTAATATGCTTATGTTTGGGTAATAATTATGTTAAGACTCATATGTGAAAGATAGGATAAGTTAGGAACTAGAAAAGAATTAATTTGAGAGTTCTAGATCCCTTAAAGATTTATTTTTCTGGATTCTGTCCAGCAAGGTTTAGATTCAATAATCATGGTTTTAAATTAGTTTATATGTGTAGGAATGACTCATAATTGGTTTAGGACTTAATCTTGAAACCTTAGGAGCAAACCGAACTTAGAAAGGGTCATTATTGTGACTTCTAGGTACCCGTAAAGTTAGTATTTTGATTTCTGCACTCTTGAGGTTTAGAGATGTTCTTGACCATAGGGTGAGGTGAGAAATACTTAGTTATAACCTTATAGGTTCCCAAGAGACTAGGTGTTGATGATCAATAACTTAGAAAGTGAGATAAAGATCTAAACCGTAATTTCTAGAACTCCGTAATCACATAAACATAAAGCTGTCCAAATTCTGCTTAGTGCTATTTGGATTAGTTCTTGAGCATAAAATTTGTATAACTCATTAATTGTCAAACTATAGGCGTATAAAGAAGTTAAGGGTAATGTTAGAACAATTAATTTGCAAGTTTAAGACTCATAAGAATCAATGTTTAAAACACTATGAGTTATAACATAACATGTCTATGAGCTTATGGGGATGATTGTTAAATATGACTATGTGATGATGTTTGTGTGAAAGTTTTATGTGACGAATGTTATGAGAAAGTTTCATGTGATGATATATATGTTATGAAAAAGCTACATGAGAATGCATGATAAAAATGAATATGATAAATGATGAGGTAATTGTGATTTAATACTTATGAGAATATAAATGTGACACAACACTGAGACGCGCTTCTCCTGGGTGACACCGGTTCGGCCGAGCACCCCCAGGAGGAGACAAATCCGTGAGGGTATGTGTAGATGCAGCCTGCCAAAGCGGACAAATTGCGAGGCCCACATGGCTAGCAAAGCGTTTCAAAGAGGATATGATCCTAGAAAGGAGATCCTTAATTTGCCCCCTAGCCCGTACTTTAAGTCGGGATTATGTTACGCTTATCATAGGATAAGTAAGAGCTAGTGACGACTAGTTAAGGTATGAGCTCATAACCTAGAGAAGTTTTAGGGCGGCCCCAAGAGATGAAAGTTAAAGTTAACAATGTCACATAAACTATACTTATGCCAATGTTATAATGTTTCCTAGTTATTCTATTGTTTGGTTTACCTTATGATGCATTCATATCATTAGTATATTTCTGCTTAAGTTATAAAGACGCATTATAAAATATGACGGACCTTGGATAAAATACCTCTTTGGAAAACCAACTTAAAAGGAATTTATATGTATGCACACCTTTTAGAAATAAACCCAAGGTTCTTGAGGATGTGACGATGTCACCTAGGTAGGGATAACCCTACTGAGAATTCTTTTAGAAAGATTCTCATTCCCTCTCTCTTTTCTTCCGTCATATCTTCAGATGGCGACATTCGTACTCTTCATCGACACCCCGGTATGGGAGCTGCACCATGACCCCAAGACTCGAGTCATACCATTTTGAGGGTCGCCAGACCGTCGAGAGTATTCATGTTCATGGGACGACCCTTCACAGCACTTCGCCCCGAGCTACCGCTTCACCCCGACTGCTCCTTACCGCCATAACGGGATTTTTGAGCGAGCGAGACCACGCGATGAGCAGATCCTCCGCATGGAGCCCGAGACATCAGCAGTACGCGAGTACCTCGAGTATGAGCCGCGCCTCAAAGACTCGTGAGATCGGACCCATTTGAGGACCCGCCATCCCACATGTACAGTTGGAGCTCCAGTCCCGCTCCTCCACCGATGAGGGCTGGGAGTGAGGAGATGGTGGTCCAGCCGAGGTTGGCTCGACGGCCATCTATGCGCCCTCGCCGCGGTGGACATGCCCGATGATGCGCTCGACCACTCCCGCCGAGATTCGCGGTGGATCGACTCGACCCCTCAAGATACTCGGACCAGGAGTAGTCATAGGAGGGGTAGTAGTTAGTGCACACACACGCCACATAGTAGAGGACAAACCTTCTTTTGTATATGAGGTTGTCTCCTTTAGGTGCACATGGGTATGGGTGTAGTTTCTCTTGTATTTGCTTTTTATGATTTCCTTGTATTGCATTTCAGTTGTATTTTGCTTCATGATGTATCAAATAGTCCTGCCTCTTTGGGTAGGCACGTTATACATATATATATCTATGATTCAGTTGATGTTCCCATGACATGATGTGTTTCTTATGCTTTGCTTATATGTTTCGCTATGATTCCTCTTAAAGTTTCGTGCGTGGCTCTCACTTTGATTTTAAATTCCAAAAAGAAAAATTTTACCCATATTTCTGCTAAGTATTTTCTAAGTAAAAGATGAGACCAAGAGGTAATATTCTAAAGATTAACCTAAGAACATACTAGTAGTCTTGGGTTAAGATTTAGGGTGTTACAGACAAGGGTAGGCTTGGGCTTTTAGAAATCCTTAGATTAATTTTCTTAAGTTGAAAAACCATGTGAGTTAGATATCATATAGATGAAGTCATAAGAAAAGGAAAACTCAAGCTTTAGAGGTTTCTTTGAGATGAACACAATGTCATCATCTAGAAACTCTCATCATCAAGCTATCATGCTCAAAATCAAGGCCTCATGGCCGAAAATGAAAAGGAAGGAAAACAAAGGAAAGTCCAAAAAGGATCCAAGAGGAAACTAGAGAAAAACACTTTCTTGAGCAAATAAAGTTTGAAAACAAATCCCTACCTAGTGATGAAGGCAAAAGCTTGAACTTGAATATGGAAATGAGATGAGCAACACCTCCTAGGATGGTGATGATGATTCGGCCTTGATGAGAGAAAAAGAAAGGAAATGTGTTTCAAGTGAAGTTGTGTTTGAGGTGTGGTGTTTGAGGGGTTTGATGATGGTTCAAGGCTTTGGGGTGGTGTTTGATGGTTAAGAGATGGTGATGAGATGAAGAGATGAAGAAGATAAAGATGAAAGGAAAGGAAGAACACTCTTGGAACTTTGAGAGAAAAAGGAAAGACTAGCAAGACAACTCTAAAACTCTAAACTTTGCAAATGCTTCAAGGTGCAACAAGGCTAACACAAGCATCCTATTTATAGAAAAACAAAACCATGGAGCTTGCAAATGGAGGGAGTGGCCGTGTGGTTTGGAGGGAAAAGGAAGAGAAAATATCTCTTACACAAGGTCATTCAAGCATGGTTTGAAGTATGGAAGCTATGCTACAAAGCATGGCTTGATGTGAGTTAATTTCCTATCACATTTTTATGAAATTAGTCTTCTAGAAACAATGCATGGCTGGAACTTTTCCAGCCACAATTAAATGGGAAAAATGGGTTGTTTTAATTATTTATTCATGTGGAAATTCAAGCTTGATTGAAAGTTATGACAAGGTATAGTGTATGTGACTTGAGGTATGGCCTTGGAGTGTTGAAAAATTGAACATGTGATGCACAATGGGGGAGAAGGTTCACGGCCTAGTCTGGTTCAGCAAGGGAGGAGGTGAGTTTGACCATTTAATTGTGTGTTAATGGTAGGTTTAGATGTGTATTAGCTTAGGTACAAGGTTAGGAATGATTAAGCTTAAGTTTAGGTAACTAAGAATGTGATTTAGGGAGTTTATGACAAGTTTAGGAGTGCTCATACATCATTAAAGAATTTAAAACTCATTTGTGAATAAACAATGTGTAACACAATTCCATGATTTAAGGAATTGGAAAGAGAAAATACTATTCAAGATTCTATGACTATGTGTATTAAAATTAAAATATGATTTTAGGTTGTAATTAAGTACTTTTTGGCTCTAATCAACTTTAATAAATTATTTTGACTCAAGATTAATTAGGGAAATTAATTAACCTTCGATTAGAGCTTAATATTGCTTAGGTTTGCTTAATCACGCGATTAAGCGTAAAAACACGAAACTAGTGGCAAAACCATAATTTTGCACTAATTTTGCCTTGGACTTCAAAAATTAAAACTGAGGTCATAGAATACATAAGAATGCCTTTTAAAACCATCTGGAGAAGTTTCGGGTTCATCCGGCACTTGCAAATGGGTAAAACACCGCAGGGGCGTTTTGGTCATTTTGACCCGAAAACTCGAAAAACGAGATTTTCGATCCCGGAAAGGTACATAAGTTTTCTAATCCCCTTCCAACATTGAGTTTGCCCTTCGAGTACTGCCAGACCGGCTTTCCTCAATTCGGTGAAAATGATCTCAGGGGCATTTTAGTCATTTTCACTCTAACAGAAAAAATCGGGGCGTTACAAGAGGACCCGCCCTCGCACATGTACAGTTGGAGCTCCAGCCTCGCTCCTCCACCGATGAGAGCCGGGAGTGAGGAGACAGTGGTTCAGCCGAGGTTGGCTCGTCGGCCATCCATGCACCCTCGCTGCGGTGGACACGCTCCGATGATCCACACAACCACTCCCGCCGAGATCCACCAGTGGATCGATTCCACCTCTCAGTACTCGGACCAGCAGGAGTAGGTGCATAGGATGGGTAGTAGCTAGTGCACACACGCCACATAGTTGAGGACAAACCTTCTTTTGTATATGAGGTTGTCTACTCCAGGTGTACATGGCTATGGGTGTTACTTTCATGGTTTCCTTGTATTTGCATTTCAGTTGTATTTCATTTTCCTTTGTACCGAATAGTCCTGCCTTTTGGTAGGCACACTATCTATATATAATCAGTTGATGTGTCCATGTTATTTACGTGTTTTACTATGATTTGTTATTTATGCGTTTTATTATGATTTGTATGAATTTTCGTTCGAAGAATCATGTGTGGCTCTCACTTTGGTTTTAATTCCAAAAAGAAAATTTTTACCCATATTTCCGCTAAGTATTTTTAAGTAAAGAATGAGACCAAGAGGTAATATTCTAAAGATTAACCTAAATACATACTAGTAGTATTAGGTTAAGATTTAGGGTGTTACACATGTGTTGTTCTTTAAAGAACCTAGAAATGCCTATGTTGTACCATGAGATATGTGACATGTATTATTTGAGTGGCATTTCATTAAACATGCTAAGACTTAAGGTGACTTAAACTATGAGAAAATGATCCTGTTCAACCACCAAATTAAGGGTGGGGATGAGGTGATTCTATGCCCCCTAGACCTGTACTTTAAATCGGAACCTTTAACTTATCCGAAA
Organism: Dalbergia cultrata; assembly: GCA_031216105.1. NCBI lineage: Eukaryota > Viridiplantae > Streptophyta > Magnoliopsida > Fabales > Fabaceae > Dalbergia > Dalbergia cultrata. Next base: position 27,043,209 of record CM062349.1, read on the forward strand.
GGATAAGTCCAGATGCTAGTGACGACTAGTTTGGTATGAGCTCATAACCTAGTTACATCTCCCAAGGGAGACCAGTTAGGGTGGCCCCAGGAAGAAAATGATAATGCTTTAATGTCATCTAAGTAATCCAGTTAAGTTACCATGCACCATGTACCATGTTTCATGATCTATGATTTTATGTACTATGATTTATGAGTTTATGTGTTATGATCCATGTTAATAGTACCTATGAATTATGATTCCAGTTTCATGAATTATAGATTATGTAACCAAGAGCTTTTAGAATTAAAAAGAATGGGCCTTGGAAGTTAACGTTTTCGAACTTCATAATTGAACCATTACATGACCATGATTTTTTGTAAGAAACCAAGGTCCCTGAGGACGTAGAAGATGACACCTAGGTAGAAGGAAAAACCCTACTGAGTTTCTTTAGCAAGAAATCTCATTCCCTCTATCTCTTTCTTTCCTTTACGTCTTCAGATCAGGATGGCGACATTCGTCCTCTACATTGACACGCCCATCTGGGAGATCCACCATGACCCCGAGCTTGGGTCATACCATTTTGAGGGCTTCTGCACTGTACGTGTGTTCATGTTTCTTGGGTGGCCCTTTGTTCATCCTGTAGATAGTTATCTGTTCACCCCGACGTCTCCTTATGGCGATGATACTATTTTTGAGCGTGCTCGTACGCTTGAGGAGAGGATCTTACGGACACACTCTGCCAGTTCGGGAGCGGTACCAGAGTACATACCCCGCACTCGGCACTCGGAGGAGGATCCTTCAGAGGACACCCCTACCCACCTATATGGAGAGGATTCTGCCCCCACTCCCCCGCGAATGCCCATGGGTAGCGAGGAGACTAACTCAGCCTCGGAGAGCCCCGGTGCCTGATCCACGTCCTAGACATAGAAGACAGGGCCAGTTTTCAGGCATGCCTGCCCCAGCCGAGCTTCGTGCATGGATTGGTTATCTTCCACCTTACCCGTGGCGTTAGATGTAGGATTATGGGTAGTCCTTAGTGCACGCATGTCACGTAGATTGGATAAACCTTCTTTTGTATCAAGGTTATCCACCTTAGATGCACTTGGGAGTGGGTGTTCCTTTTATGTTTTCATGTTATGTGATTCCCATTTCTATGTATTTCCATGTTTCAGTTGTATTCGCATTACCTTGTGTACTTGAAAAGTCCTACCCTTAGGGTAGGCATAGTATATGCATGAAGTATTTCAGATGTGATGATGTCATGTTGAATTGGAGCCACCTTCTATGTTTATGTTTTCGCATTTATTTATACCGTTTATATGTGTTACGCGCGACTCCTATTTTAACCAGATTTTAAGAAAAAAACATTGGCTCATATTTTCCCTAAGTTACTTTCAAAGTAATAGAACTATGACAAGAGGTAATAACTAATATTTGGCCTAAATACGTACTATAGTATCGGGTCAAATATTAGGGTGTTACATGTGTTTGGTTGGAATTTTTGGGTGATGTGTATACATATATATAGTTGAGCTCATTCTTAGGCGATAGGGTGTGTTTGGTTGGATATGGTGATGCGTTTAATATTGCCGGGAACTAGTGTTTATGGTTGGATTTGGTGGCTACGAAAAGAAGGTGGTCATTGAGAGAAAGAACTCAAGAGTTCGGACGTGAGAAAAGAGATGTGATGTCTCTTTCCAAGTCACATAGTCATGAGTAAAGAAAGAAATATTCCTAAGATACCCCTTCTTTTGCCCTCTTAAAAATCTAGTGAAACCTAGTTAGGTTTAAGCCCATTCAATTTGAGCTCCTAGGCGATAGGGTGTGTTTGGTTGGATATGGTGATACATTTAATATCGCCGAGCACTGGTGTTTATGGTTGGATTTGGTGGCTACGAAAAGAAGGTGGTTCTTGAGGAGAAGAACTTAAAAATTCAAGTATGAGAAAAGAATAGAGGAAAGTTCTGTACTTTTTATGCCACTTATCTGTTACTTGATGTCATGATTTTATTGAATTGCTTGCATAATATATTGCCACGCATTCATGCTTTATTATGTTGCATTCATGGCATTCAGACGCATACTAAAAGGGAATGAACCTTGGTTAATTAGTTTTTATAAACCCTAATAATGAACCTTATATGTATGCACATCTTTTATAAATAAACCCAAGGTTCCTGAGGATGTGAACGATGTAACCCTAGGATAGGAGACTCCTACTAAGATTCTTTAGCAAGATTCTCATTCCTTTTATCTTCTTCTTCTTTCTTCCGTCACATCTTTAGAGTCAGATGGCGATGTTCGTAGTCTTCATTGACGCGCCCGCCTGGGAGGTGTATTACCATCGTTCCTATCACTTTGAGGGTCATTGTGCTATTCATGTTTTTGTGTACATGGGATGACCTTTTTCTTATCCAGTATCTAGCTACCAGTTCACTCCTACTACCCCTTTTGGTGGTGACAATCTGATCTTTGAACGCACCAGCCTCTACGATGAGCAGATGCATCAAGCTCATTCGTCTGCTTTAGCTATCCGCGACTATCCGGAGTATGTTCCCCCTTCGAGGAGGTTGGAAGCAGATCCGCCCGAGGATTCATCGATGCATGCCTATTCGGAGAGTTCTGCTCCCTTTTCCCCATTTAGGCGAGAGGGGAACGAGGATACCGTGATGCAGCCGCACTTGTCGAAGAGAACCGAGATGCGTCCATGCCGAGAAGCTCACATCCAGTCGATACGCGTTCCTTTCCCACTTCACTAGCCCACTTAAGAGGAGATCGAGCGGTTCCCTGAATTCCTACCTCCATCACCCGGAGATCCCCGCCATCACTAGACCTCATTGGAGAGCTTTTCGAGTATGCGAGCCATTATGAGGATCTTCCCTTCGGCAGTATCTTTTGGGAGGGGTTATAGTTTAGTACTCGTAGCTTGGTAAGAGGGTAGCATTGCGGTTTTTTTTTTCATTGTACCATGTACCTTATTGCTTTCCTGTTTTCTCGATGTATTACAAGCTCACCCCGATCCTATAAGGGCGTGACTAAATATATACCTTAACTACATATCTAATGAAATGTTTCCTTGTTGTGTTAATGATATATGCTTACTCGTTGTATTCTTGATGTTTTGTTGCTAGTATTTTATATTTATGTCTCACGCTTAGATAAGAATGCGGCTCTCACTTTGGTTTTATATTTCACAAAAAAAATTTATGAGACTAAGAGGTAATAACCTAATGATTAACCTAATGTGTTCTAGAAAGTTGGGTTAAAAATTAGGGTGTTACATGATGACTTAAACATAAACATGAGAATGCAAGTTTATTCTTTAGTCTTGAAAGTTTATTGATGACATAGAGATAAATATGGATGCAAGTTCTTTTTATCTTAACTTAAAGCTCATACAAGACTTTTAGAGAATCATAATCTCAACCCAACACTTATCTCAACCAAACAAAGTGAGCTTTAGAGTTCTTGAACCAAGTTTTCAAAGAAACTTCATGGCTCTTGAACATCATCATCAAGCTCAAGGAATAAACTTAAAATAACACTTTCAAGGAAAAAGGAAACAAAAGAACCGAACTTCATTAAGCAAAAGAGAAGGAAACTAATTCATATTCTTTATTAAGTACCCAACACCCCTATCTAGAGTAAACTCTAGAATGTGCTGGCCAACTTTAAGGTTGACAAGGGTAGGCGTTGGGCTTTTTGAAATCCTTGATTATTTTCTTAAGTTGAAAACATTAGTGAGCTAAGTAGTATAGGTAGAACTTTAAAGAAAGAAAACCTCAAGCTTTAGAGGTCTTTTTGAGATGAAAATAAGGTCATCATCTAGAGACACTCATCATCAAGCTATCATGAAGAATAAACAAGGCCATTGAGGCCGAAAATAAAAAGGAAAAGATGAGAAGGAAACTGAAAAAGAAACCAAGAGAAATAACATTTTCTTCCAAGAACAAAACACGTTTGAGTAAAACAAAAACTTTAAAGCAACTCCCTACCAAGTGTGAAGACAAAGGCTTGGTCTTTGAGATGAAAATGAGAAGAAAAACTCCTTCTAAGATGGTGATGAGGATTCGGCCTTGGTGGGGAAAAAATGAAGGAATGTGTTTTTGAGTGAGCTTGTGTTTGAGGATGAGAGGTCAAGTGTTTAGAAGATGATTCAAGGTTGTGGTGTGGTGGTTTGAGGTTGTAATTCAAAGAGGAGATGGAGAAGAAGAAGATGAAGAGACGTTCTTGAGAACTTGAGAGAAAATGAAGAACTTGCAAGAATGCTAGAAACTAAAACTTGACAAATGATCTAAAGGTTCACTCAAATTCTTTAGCATGTATATTTATAGAGAAACAAAATAATGAGACCTCATGGAAAGGGAGGGGTAATCGTAGCCTCTCATGGCTTTAGGGAGAGAAAATATCTCTTACATGTTGTCATACAAAGCATGGTTGAAGGTATGATAGGTATAGGCTTAAGCATGGCTTAAAGTAAGGTGTTTTCTTTTTTGAATTGAACTGAAATAAATCATCCAGAAGGAAAGAGGAGTGCCAACAGTTTTATTTAAGGCTTTGGGGGGAAAATATCTTCTAAAAGTTGTCATACAAAGCATGGATGAAAGCATGGTGGTTATGACTCAAAGTATGGTTCAAGGTATGGACTAAGCATGGGCTTTGAGTGTAAGAATTTTAACATGTGGGAAACATAAGGAGGAGTGCATTTCGGCCAGCATATGACAGCCCATTGGGAGGAGAAATTGTTTCATCTAAATGTGTGTTAATGATATGTTTAGGTGTGTATTAGATTAGTTTTAAGGTTATGAGTTATTAAGCAAATGTTTAGGTAACTAAGAAGGTAATTAGGAATTTTATGACATGATTAGGGAGTGCTCATACAAAATTAGAGGAATTAAAACTCTTTTTAAGCATAAACAATTGTAAACACAATTCCTTAATTTAAGGAATTGGAGAGAGAAAGCACTATTCAAGATTCCATGACTAGGAATCTTGAATTTAAAAAGAGATTTAGATTTAATCTAAGCAATTTTAGGTTCTAATTAACTTTCATAAATTATTTTGACTCTAGATTAATTATAAAAATTAATTAATCTCCAATTAGAGCCTAATATTGCTTAGGTTTGCTTAATCACGAGATTAAGCTCAAGAACACTACAATAGGGGCAAAATCGTAATTTTGCACAAAAACTACCCAGGACCATTGGGACTTAAACTGATGTCATGGAGTACATTAAAACGTCATTTTAAACCATCTGGCAAAGTTTCAAGCTCATTCGACACTCATACCCGTGTAAAAATGCTATAGGGATATTTTGGTCATTTTGACTCGAAACCTCAAAAAATGAGATTTTCAATTCCAGAACCATTCAAAGGCCATCTAATCCCTTTCAAACATTGAGTTAGCCCTTCAAGGACTATCGGGTCAGTTATCCTCAAATTTCGGGCCGAAAATGACCTCAGGGGCATTTTGGTCATGTTCACTCAAATAGAAAATCGGGGCATTACATTACTCCCCTCCTAAAAAAGAATTTCGTCCTCAAAATTCATTACCTTAGAACAGCTCGAGGTACTTTAACCTCATCTCGGACTCCAGCTCCCACGTAAACTCTTCAGTCTTATCTCGTCCCCACGCCACTTTCACCAAAGGAATAAAGTTATTCTTCAACTACTTGACACCGCTGTCCACGATCCTCGTAAGTGGCAGATTGAACGTTAGGTCCTCCCTTAACTGTACATGCTCTAACTCTAAGACATGGCTAGGGTCGGACTTGTACTTTCTCAATTGAGAAATGTGAAAGACATCATGGAGATCGGAAAGGTTTGGGGGCAAAGCTATTTTGTAGGCTACTGTCCCGACTTTGTGAAGAATTTCAAAAGGACCGAGAAAGCGGGGATTCAACCTTTTGACTCTCATAGCTCTCCCTATGCCTATAGTAGGGCTAATCCTCAGAAATACATGCTCGCTTTCTTGGAATTCCAAGGGTTTTCGCCCTTTATCCGCATAGCTCTTCTGTCGACTTTGAGTGGTCAAGATTCTATACTTAATCCTCTTGATTTGCTCCATAGTTTCCCTCACAAGATCGGGTCCTAACATGCTCTGCTTTCCGGGTTCATACCAACACAGAGGGGATTGACACTTCCATCCATACAGGGCTTCATAGGGCGCCATGCCGATGCTCACGTGATAACTGTTGTTATACGCAAATTCAATCAGCAGCTGATACCTATCCCAACTTCCCCTTTGGTCCAAGACACAGGTTCTTAACATGTCCTCTAGGGTTTGGATCGTTCTCTCCAATTGGCCATCTTTTTATCGGTGGTATGATGTGCTTAAGCACAACTTTGAACTAAACGCCTTTTGAAAGGCTCCTTAAAAACGTGACGTAAACTGCGGATCTCTATCCAAGATTATCGTAGACGGCACACCATGCAACCTTACAATCTCTTGGATGTACAACTACACCAATTTATCGAACGAGTACGTAACTTTAATAGGCAGAAAGTGGGCCGACTTGGTTAGTCGATCCATGATCACCCATACGGCATCATGGCTAGCTTAGGTCCTAGGCAATCTTCTCACAAAATCCATTAATGTACCCTCCAACTTCCACTCGGGGATTGATAGGGGTTGCAACATGCCCGAACTTTTTTGGTGCTCGATCTTAACCTTTTGGCAGACCAAACACTTACTCACCCAGGTGACCACATCCTTCTTTAATCTGGAACACCAGAACATCTTCTTCAAGTCCTGATACATCTTGGTAGTACCAAGATGAATGGTGAAGTGGCTCTTGTAAGCCTCCTCTAAGATCTTCTCTTGGAGGTCACTGTCTTGTGGCATGCAGATTCGTCCCTCGAACTTCCACAAACCATTGGGGCCTTGCTCGAAACCTTTCAACTTCCCAGCCTTAACCGCCTCTAGGGTCTCCATAAACTCCTCGTTTTCCCTTTGGGCTTGGATGACCCTCTGGTTAAACCCACTCGTCACACTGAGGTGACATATCTTTATACCTCCATAGGTCACAGACATCCCCAGATTCATATCTCTAAACTTCTCTATTAACCCAACTTCATTAACCATCATAAAAGATAGGCGTAACGACTTTTAACTCAAGGCATCGGCGACTACATTAGCCTTGCCAGGGTGGTAACTTAAGCCGAAGTAATAGTCCTTTAAGAACTCCATCCACCTTCTCTGCCTCATATTTAACTCCTTTTGATCAAAGAGATGCTTAAGACTCTTGTGATCGGAGAAAACTTCAAACCTAACACCGTATAGATGGTGTCTCCACATCTTCAAAGCGAAAACTATGGCTGCTAATTCTAGGTCATGGGTGGGGTAGGTTACATCGTGAGCCTTAAGTTGTCTAGACGCATAGGCTATCACTTGCCTGTTTTGCATTAACACACAACCTAAACCCTTGCTCGAAGCATTACAATATACCTCAAAAGGCACATTGGTGGTTAGGTAACACTAAAACTAGGGTTGAGGTTAGCTTCTCTTTTAGCTCTAGAAAACTCTTCTTGCACTCGGGGTTCCACACAAACGGGGTGTTCTTCTTAGTGAGCTTGGTTAGAGGTAGGGTGATCTAGGAAAATCCCTTGATAAACCTATGATAGTAGCTTGCTAAACCCAAAAAGCTCCATATTTATGTTACGGTGGTTGGGTTTTTCATATTCATTACGGCTTCTATCTTACTAGGGTCAATAGCTATACCTCCTTTTGACACCACATGCCCTAAGAATTTTACCTCATCCAACCTGAATTCACACTTAGAAAGCTTCGCATATAACTTTTTCTCCTTCAAAATCTCTAAAACCAACCTTAAATGACACTCATGCTCCTTGTGAACAACCGATTTTGCCCGGTCATTTAAACCAAAAATTCAAAATTTGCATACTTCATAGTTTCTTTTAAAGTCTTCTCAAAAAATAAAATAAATAGTCGTTTTGTAGTCTCTTGGTTCATTTCATTTGAAAAGGAAAAATGAAAAAGTATTTTTTAGGTTAGTTTGTTTTAAATCAAAATTTCAAAAGGAAAAGTCATCAAAAAAATTGTCTTGATTTTTTGCTCTGGCGGTTTGATTCCATTTGGTGCTACTGGTTCGAGACCTGGGTGCAGTTCGGACAAATGAGAAATATACAAATATTCAGCCCAAATCCCTTTTAATTTCGGATTCATTTTATTTTCAATTATTGGTCCAACTTTGTAATACAAGATGTTTGAGCCCAATTACGTGATTGAGTTCCTTTTGTCAGCCCACCTTCAGGAAAAGAGAGGCCCCGATTATCTTAGTCCATTTTCTTTAAAAAAGAGCATAAATGGGTGGCTATCTTGCCTGACCCACTCCCTACCACGCATACACAACAGCATGAAAGTGGAGGATGGCAGATATAAAAAGGGGGGGAACTGGCTCAACAAAGGTCAAGATCGAGACAAAATAAAAATACAAAATAAAAAAATCAAATAAAATACCAATAAGCGGAATGACAAAAGAAGAGATGAGGAGGGGAATATTTCGATTTCTTCCCAACTGCAACAACCATCTCCTCTCTCTGGCAATCAGACTGACAGGGGATGGGCTCTTGGCCTTGTTGATGGAGCACTCTGGAGGTACAGCTGCAGAGGTATGGGGGATGGTGTGCCTTCTCTCCATTCAAAGCTGAGGCATGGGAGACAATGCCACCGGTCCTCCTGCAAAACACGAAAAACTGTCAATAGCAAAGGAGATCGGTATAAAATAGCAAAAGGGGGGGGGGGCAGAGGGAAGGTTGGTCAGAATTAATCATCGCCCTCATAAGCCTAGCTGCTGATCCTGCCCACAGACGCTCAGTTTTTCTTTACCCCCATACACACATATACCCTTTCACATTCGGAACCATCACCAACATTTACAGCCAAACCAAAAATCCAAATCAGAAGTAAAACAAGACAAAATCAAAAATAAAAGGGAAGGAAAGCAGAACTATCAGCCGGGGACCAATAGTGGAAGTACCTCGAAACCGCGCCCAGTTCTGGAGTTCCCAACAGCAACTGGTGACGTCCCTGAGCTGCTGCCTTCACTGCGCATCATCACCCCCTGCTGCTGTCTACGAATCTGCCATCTGAGTGTCGAACCTTCCAGCCACGCCAGAGCCGCCGACAGCAGCTCCCTCCAGCCAACACAACGGAGAACCACCCCACTCAGCCCGGCCCGGCCCACTCATCGGCTCAGCCGCACGATCCACTAGATCGAGTGCAGCAAATCGCCACCAACCGCGAGTACAAAGATCACACGCCACGCACTGGATCGTCTACCGAGAGCTCAGATCAGCGCCACCGCGAACCGCCGCCAAAGAAGCCCGCGAATCGGACCGCATCTACTCCATCCTCGACGCGAACCGGTACTCAAGCCCGCCAGCCGATCTTCTTCGCTGGTCGACGCTGAACCTCCTCTCGCCAAAGACCCTCGGGCCACGAACCCGCGGCGACCCTAGATCAACCCGCCACGATCCTCCCTTCATGAGCCCACTGGGCTGCCACGGTTTCCTTCTTCCCTCTCCCCGCGTCTCTGTTGTCTCTCTGTGCGCCTGTCTCCGTGTATGTTTGTGTATGTGCGTCTGTGTGTGTGTGTGTGTGTGTGTGTGTGTGTGTACGGGTGGGTGGGGGATGCGGGTAGGTTAGTTTTATACTTTTTTTTTTTTTAAGTTCTTTTTGTTTTTGTAGGAATGGGCCCTTTGGAGGCCCGTAACACAAAAAAAACCAAAAACTAAAAACCATTCTGAAGGGCATAGTTAAAAAAAATAATATATATAAAAATATTATTTTATCCGTGCAATGGTCAATAACCATGACTGAGAGGTGGATTCCTCCTTCATACATTATTGAGTCATAGAGATTTACTGAGCAACCTAGTGAGGCCTTGAATCTCGTGCAAAAGCGGATTCCCTTTTAAATCCTTAATCAATCCAAAAAATCATTTTCAAAATTAAAATTAGTCAACACACTTTTATTTCCTCTTTTAACTAAAATCCATCAACACACAAGCATATTCTCTGAGCAGCGTGGTTTTAAGTTCCTCATTGCACCGAGGGTACGTCGGCGTAGCTTACAACTATCAAACCAAAATTAATTTTTCATTAAATTGTTTTCTTTTAATTTAATTTCTTTTGTTTTAGTTTATTTTATATTTTACATGTTTGCTAACTTTTGGGAAAAAATAAATACATTAAAGTTATAAATAAATTTGCATAATAAACTCTAGGGTAACCGTATTTATACGGATGTATTAGGGGTGCAGTGGGATTAAGTTTCCACCCTTCCCTAATCATAATCAGACTCCCGGACCTTAAATCTCATTTTAAAAGACCAGTTTGCAAATTAAAGGTTTTCCAATTTTTTCCAAAATTAAAATTGGTGGCGACTCCCAAACTTTTTTTCAAAAAACCAAACGATCACCATCCGAGTCTCGGCGCCCCCTCCGGGTATGTTGTGACAGCTTGGCGACTCCACTGGGGACTTGCTAGAGAGTCAAGCCTATTGGAGTTAATTATGCAAATAATAGGGCTTTATTATATTTATTTTTCCCCAAATCACACACTTGTTTTACTTTTGTAAATATTTTATTTCCTTTTTGTAAATAATGGTATATTTTATTTGTGAATATTCTTCATTCAAACATTAGGATAGAAGACTTCCATTTTTGTATATATTTGAAACCTTAGGGTAGAAGACTTTGTTTTGTTTCTCAATAATCTATTGTGCTTCTGGAATATACATTGTCTGGTTTTCTTTTGTAGGAAAGGGTAGTTTTAGGATCACAAGGTTGGTATACTCCTCACACACTATGCACATTCACATTACCTCACACACTTTTGGGCTCTATACCCGAGCTTGTGCGACCCGAGGATTAGGAAGGAGTTCCAATATTGTCACTGAAGGGCTTCATGCTCACTTGGCATTTGGCGGAACACCACTCAGATTGTCACTGGTCTCATGGTTGATCATACTGAGAGGGTTCATCCCTACTTGTGGTCTCTTCATGAACTGGGTCTCTATCTTATAGATAGGGGCAATCTGAGGACCATGGCTTTTAGATGTCTAGACCCTTCCCAATAACTGTGCACTAATAATTTGAACCTAGTGACTACCCTATTAAGGTTTGGACCTTAGAAATTCCATCTCTAGAATTAACCCTTTTAGGACACGAAGGAGTATCCATTTTCTCTTCTCATTGAACATGTCTCATCATGCACACATGCATTCTTTTCTTATTCTCAAAAAATATATATATGTATAAAAATATTTCCATAAGCATATCATTCATTTCTTTTATTCTCAAAATATATAAAAAAAATGTTTCCATAACAAATCCTTCACTTCTTTTATTTTCAAAAAAAAATGTTTCTGTAAGCCTATCATTCATAGGGCGTTTAGTTAAAAAAAAAACTCATGCATACATATCATGCATAACGCATTACAAAATATTACCATGCATAACATACATTTTAAGGATAGAAGTACCATGAATAACTTTCATATGGGAATTCCATGCATATTGCATAATAATGAAGAGATCATTTCATGCATCGCAGCATCATCCATTACTCATGCATATTTAATATTGTTGAGGTCATTTAATTTTATATTCTTTTTACAGGGAACAAGGCTTATCATCACTCAAGACAATGGAAATGACTCAAAATAACACTAGCAATGCAAAGAGAAACATCAAGGTTACCGTAGTCCAAAGCGAGCTACGGAAAATAGGAGAACTATGTCGGTTGATGCCGCATGAAACTAGACTTGATTTTCGTAACACATATGGACATCTAGTTGACCTCTTGTACATCATGTCGAGGAACTCCGTGCTTAGTGCACTCGCACAATTTTGGAAGTCTCCTCTACAATGCTTTGAATTGCCGAAGATTGACATAATTCCGACAATAGAAGAATACACAAGGATGATAAGATTACCTATCCGCGAAAAGGCAGGTGTGTACCTCTATCAAGGGAATCATGTAACAGAGGCGAAAATTGCCAAGATAATTGGGGTCCAAGTGGACGGATCGTGATAGAAGAAAGAGGATCGATTCGAGGATTAAGCAAAGGTTTCCTTGAGACTCACCTTGAAATGTTGGCCCAACAAAAAAGATGGGACTTGTTTAACCGAACTTTAGCACTGACAATTTATGGGTTGATGCTCTTCCCTTTTACACCAGACATTGTTGATCAAGCCTCAATGGATGTCTTCTTCAGATTCTGCACTTATAAGGCAAATCCGATTCCTGCAATTCTAGCCGACACTTTCCTTTCTATGGAAATATGCCATCGGAAGAAAGGAGGGAGGTTACGATGTTGCTCGCACTTGCTATAATGCGTGTGGGTAATGACACATATGCATGCTGGAAATCATATGGGACATCTGCCAGACCCGTTGAAGCACTTTCATCGTGTACCAATAATTCAACAACCGGCACATAAATGGATACAAGAGTTTTCTACCATTGAGCCCAGTACCTTTAAATGGGTTTGCCCATGGTACAATGGTGAAAACATTATCTACAGCTGTGGGGCTTTCCCTTATGTTCCGTTAATGGGTCCGAGGGGTTGCATCATACTCTCCTGCTTTGGTACTAAAGCGACTTATTTGGACACAAACTAAACCTCAAGAAGAACAATTGCAAGGATTTAATTTCCTCTACCAAAAGCATCGTGGATACAAAGAAGCAAGAGTTGGAAATTAAGGGAGCTTGGGAAGACATCAAAATGGTAGGAAGACAAAGGTTGGGAAAGCAACTACCGATCCCAACCCTGAATATGAAAAATGGAGAAAAGCAAGAGTGGGGCGGTCAGACCTTCTGGAAGCTTCATGGTGACGGAGAACAATCTCAGGCAATGTCCCAAATGATTTCTCATGTTGAGGTATTAAAGACACAAATGAGGTTCCTAGAAGAAAAGAAACAAGAAGCCGATGTGCAAGTAGTCATTCTCCAAGACCAGTGTCGCAAAAGGGCAAGAGAGATTGAGACGTTGAAGGATGAATATGCAGACTCCCTTGAAGTCCCAAGAGGAAGAGGAAGCGCAGTAACCGCAAGGCTCCGAGAACTTGAAGGAGAGCTCCATGGCCTTTTAAACGAAAAGAAGAACTTTGAAAGAGAAATCAAGGTCCAAAACAAGACCAAAGTAAAATTAGAAGCTGAGCTCGACAAGAAGGAGAAAGTATTGCGAGACCTAGGGGTAAAGGTTATGGATGAAAAAGAGAAGAATAGGGAGTTGCAGAAGATAATCAACATGGAACGGCAAGCAAGGAAGGAACTGGAAGGCAAAGTCCAAAATCTGTTGGAAGTCATAGCACAAACAAAGGATGATTATGCTCGCGCACGGAAGTCGGCAAACCAATACCAAAGACCTCTATGTCACGGCAGCTGAACACAGGAAGTTTTGGAAAAGTAAAGCGTTGGATAATGTGGAAGAAGCCGAACAATGGAAGATGAAGCATGCCCGAATCATCAAGGAGGTCAATGATCACAGTCAGGAGGTCATACAATGCTTTGAAGAAGCAAAAAAAGAGATAGAGGAAGCACCATTTCTCGACCTACCACAAGGGGTAACTAAGTTCATGAAGAAATGTGAAGGCTATTCTAGGAAATTCAAGAAACAGAAAACCAAACTCTTGATGTACTAGGCTCAGTAGTTTATGATGTATTGAACTACGTTTTAATTCAAGGAATGAAATGTTTAAGTCTTCCATCTATGTGTTCATGAATCGATGTGATCTTCTTACAAGAAGCAAAATTCTGCTCCAAAATTGCATTGCTAGTGTTATTAAATGGCATCTGATGAGGAAATAAATATTCCCTTCAGGATCGCTATCAACCACACTTAAGTTAGAGGGTAGGATGCCCGTAATGATATGTGTGGATGATATTTCCATTCGTCGCAAGTGCTGATGATATCCTTCGTGAATTTAAAAAAAAAAAAAAGAGAAAAGAAAAATTATAAAAGAAAAACTAAATCATGCTCCATTTTGCAGGGGAAAGAATCTCTATCAGTTTAGAAATTTGTCACAAACATTGCTCCTTCAAAGAAAGTTTTGTCTAGCATTAGTGTGCCGGCTAGAGAGCCGTACGAACTTCGATCCAGAGTTGAGAAGGAGAAGACTGAAAGGGGTAAAGACAAGGAGCAGAGTATGGCTGCAGACGGCAATAATGAAGGAAGGAACCTAAGTCAAGAGATTGATGAGCTTAAAGACATGATAAAGTCCATATTCGGTCAAGAATTCAAGAAATTCATTGTCGATACGGTGAAAGCCGCCAAACAAAACGAGGAGAATGAGGAGGGACCAGGATACGACTCAGATGGGAATGACAACAATGGGACCCCGCAGAATAATGACAACAATGCAGCCTCGTATAACAACGTGGAGAAGGAAGCTGAACGATTGAAGCTCAAACAAGAACTGCAAGAAAGCATGCAAGAGCAGCTCCGAATGCTGCGTGGGCCTAGCCCGTATGGCTCAATGAGCATCAACGATCTGTGTCTAGCTCCTAACGTGATCATTCCCAAAGACTTCAAGATGCCCGAGCTCATCAAGTTCGATGGTAGCACCAATCCTCTCATGCATTTACGAATGTATTGCACGAAAATGGGAATGTGGTCAAAGGATGAGAACTTCCTGATCAGCTTTTTCCCCGAGAGCTTGGAAGGCGCTGCTTGGGAATGGTATATGCAGATGGACCGGGCACAAATTAGATGTTGGGAAGACCTAGCTCAAGCTTTCACCAACCAATACAAATTCAATTTGAATGCCGCTCCTACCAGAGATCAACTGAAAGGGATGAGGAAGAAAGCAAATGAATCTTTCAAGGAATATGCTCAGAGATGGAGAGCAATAGCTGGAAGGGTTATTCCACCAATGCTGGAACAGGAGATGTGTTCTTACTTCATTCGCACATTGGAAGGCCCATTCTTCAAAAACATGCTCGGGACACATGTCAAGGAATTTGTCGATCTGGTTGAGATAGGAGAAAGGATAGAAACCAACATCCAGGAAGGGAAAGTGGAACTTGCAGTAGGGGAAACAAGTGAATCAAAGAAGAACTCCAATTTCAAGAGAAAAGAGGGTACCGTCAACTACATCCACCCCCAGCCTCGTCAATCCACTTCTCAGCCAAATCGTTACCAAAACCACTACCCGCCTTACCCGCATACACAGCACCCCTCTTACCCCTACCAACAATACCCATCCCCTCAAACTATTCCAACCCAAACCCCAAAGACCATACATGCCTCAACCACACCAAATCAACCATGTTTCCCATCCACGACCCTATACTCCGATAGCACCTAGGCCCCACCAAACACTGCCTCCGGCTCGCCAGCAACCAACCCCTTTATAACAACCCCACCATTAACCACCAACAAGGGTCCCCACGTAAAATCGGCCACTACCGATTTCCATATGAGCAATCTTGAACTGTTCAAATGCTTGTGCAGGGACAACTTGCTAACCCCCCGTCCTGGGAAGACTTTCATGCCACCATATCCTCGGTGGTACAATCCAAACCAGACATGCGATTACCATTCAAATTCCCCTGGACATTCCGTCGAAGATTGTTATGGGTTTAAAAGCGCAGTATGGCGTTTGATCGACCGCGGCGCCATTAAACTGGAAGAAGAGCCGAGGCCAAACATAAGAAACAACCCATTCCCCAATCACGGTGGAGGACAAGTGAATTCTATACTGTGAGGTGCAAGCAAGTCAGGAGTAAAGAATGTTAAACTCCCAATGAAACAGATCTTAGAAGCCTTAAAAGGGTGGTTATGAGATGGAAGCTGAGGGGAAGAAAGATAGAAGAATAGTGGAGGGAGACGAAGGTGATCTATTTTGTGAGTGTTCCGGAAGGAAGCATCACGTTGAAGAGTGTCCAGAGCTGAAGATCTTTGTCGAAAGGATGATCAAATTAGGGTTGCTTGAGATACCGAAGGGCATCAAACAGAGTATCAATATGATCAACCAAGCTCCTCCTGTTTTTAAGGTTTATAAACCCGAACTGGCACTTGCTCTCAAGGTACCTACGCCATTTTCATATGAAAGCAATCACACTGTTCCGTGGAGATATGACACTGTCACAGAGCCTTGTTCTGCGATATTTGGGGAGATAATCCCTAAACAAGGGGCAAGACTGCCTACAAAGTGTCCAGATTGCCTTCTCATCTTGCAACCCATGCAAAGCCTGATCAACCAAAAGCAATTGAAGAGCCCAATAGTAAAGAATACCCGAAACCCCTTGCGTCAGAGTCCATAACGAGTGTGACGGGAACAGGGGGATTCACTCGGAGTGGTAGGTGTTATGCCCCCGGAAAGCTATTAAAAGACCCTCAAGCAATACCAGAAAGTAAAGGAAAAGACCCTAAAGATGAAGAAGAAGAATTTCTAAAAATAATGAAACAAAGTGAGTATGATGTGGTGGATCAGTTGAAGAAAACAGCGTGAAAGATCTCACTATAATCATTGATCTTATCTTGTAAGCTCATCGCAATAGCGATTAAGAAAGTGTTGAATCAAGCATACGTCTCAAAAGATGTAACCCCGGATAGAGTCGAAGGGATTGTGGGTGTAATCAAAACTGCGAATGCAATAATTTTCAAGGAAGATGAAATTTTTCCTCATGCTGTGGGTCGCCCAAAGGCGCTCCACATCACTTTAAAATGTCAGGGTTGCAATATCGCCAAAGTCTTGATTGATGGAGGATCAGCTTTCAATGTGCTCCCTACTCCACTCTACAAAGAACTACCAATTGATCCTTCCGCAATTGAACCAAGCGAGACAATCGTCAAAGCATTTGATGGATCATTGAGGGAAATCACGGGCACTATCGACCTTCATTTGGAAATTGGTCCGACCATGTTCTTAACTAAATTCCAAGTGATGGACATTGAGCCAGGGTACACAATGCTGTTGGGAAGACCTTGGATCCATGAGGCAGGGGCAGTCCCCTCTACTCTTCATCAGAGGGTGAAATTCATAGATTGCGGAAAGCTCATTACTGTAAAAGGGGAGGAAGAATTGCTGGTGACTAAACCAGTGGCAGTGCCATACATTGACTGTGCTGAGGATGTGCTCGAGGTCTCATTTCAAAACCTCGAGATAGCTGAACCGGTAGAACGAAGAGGTGACACGCCCAAAGGTGGCCGTTAGAATAATGCAGAAGAGTGGTTTCGAGGAAGGCAAAGGGTTAGGAAGACAGTTGCAAGGAATCAAAGATCCAATTTCCCTCCAGGACAATCCTGGGAAATTTGGCCTGGGGTACGAAGTCACAGGTGAGCCGCCGTCTTTTGAGCCTATCAAGCAGAGGATCCCGCACATCAGGGACACATTTCCTACACCGGCAGCAGTGGTAATGATAGAAGGAGCAGGAGCCGCTAGCACTCACGAAGGAGTCAAAGAAACGTCTCAGCTGATCTACCTGAGTAAGTAACCATTAGACAATTGGGATTCTGTGCCTTGTGATGATTTATTGTATCTTGAGTAATGGACGCTTTAGTTATCTTATTTGTACTTCAACTTTAATTGAATGATTATGCATGGTTTCTTTACCTTTTCATAATTTTTGTCCTTTCATTTTTTCCTTCCTATATATTTCTTCCTTTTTATTTATTTCGGGTCTCGTCTAAATTCCAGGGACTCATCTCCTTCAGAATCTCTATCTTGCGTAAATGATTGTGAAAACCCATTAATTGATTATTGCGTTACAACGAACTTGAATGAACATGAACAAGATGAAGATCCTGAATTATGCCAGCAATTTGCCAAAATCATGAACTCCATGGAAAAGGGGATAAATCCTCATGATGAGATTATTGAAGTTGTGAATTTGGGGACCGACGAGGATAGGAAAGAGGTGAAGATAGTTGACAATCCAGAAAGAGAAGAAATGATAGCATTATTCCGAGAATTCACAGACATTTTTGCCTGGTCTTACAAAGATATGCCTGGTTTAGACCCAAAGATAGTGGCACATAAAATCCCGCTGATTGAGGGCATGGAACCTAAACGGCAGAAGTTGAGAAGGATGAGTCCAGAAATGTCTCTTAAAATCAAAGAGGAAGTCAAGAAGCAACTGGACGCAGGCTTTTTAGAAGTTCCGCTATACCCGAAATGGATAGCCAACATAGTACCTGTGCCGAAGAAAGACGGAAAAGTTAGAATGTGTGTGGACTATCGGGATTTGAATAAGGCAAGCCCAAAGGACAATTTTCCTCTTCCCCATATAGACGTTTTGGTTGATAGCACAGCAAGAAGTCATCGATTCTCCTTCATGGACGGCTATTCAGGCTACAATCAGATTCTGATGGCGGAAGAGGACAAGGAGAAAACATCATTCATTACTCAGTGGGGAGTATTCTGCTATCGAGTGATGCCGCTCGGACTAAAGAATCTTTGGAGCAACCTACCAACGAGCCATGGTGACATTATTCCATGACATGATTCACAAGGAGTTGGAGGTATATGTAGATGATATGGTTGCAAAGTCACAGGAAGGGGAAAGTCATGTCGTCGTGCTTAGGAAACTGTTTGAAAGGCTCAGACTTTACAAGCTTCGATTAAATCCAGCAAAATGCACTTTTGGAGCGTCCACTGGAAAATTGTTAGGGTTCATTGTTAACAAGAAGGGTATCGAAGTGGATCCAGACAAAATCAAAGCCATCCAAGATATGCCAACACCCAAGACAGAAAAAGAAGTTCGAGGTTTCTTGGGTCGTCTGAACTATATCGCGAGATTTATCTCCAATATGACCTACACCTGTGAGCCGATATTCAAACTGCTGAGAAAAGATAAGACAGTTAAGTGGGATAACAGATGTCAGGAGGCCTTTGACAAGATCAAAAATTACCTGTCAAATCCACCTCTCCTGGTTCCACCTACACCAGGGCGGCCATTGATACTATACCTCACGGTGTTGCATGGGTCTATGGGAGCAGTGTTAGGACAACATGATGAGTCTGGTCGGAAGGAGCAAGCCATTTACTACCTGAGCAAGAAGTTCAATGATTGCGAATCTCGGTATCTAGCTATTGAAAAGACTTGTTGTGCACTGGTATGGACTGCGAAGAGGTTACGACAGTACATGCTCCACTATACAACTCTGCTCATATCACGGGTGGACCCCATGAAGTACATCTTTGAAAGCCCACATATCTCCATGAGAATGTCCAAATGGCAAGTGGCCCTAGCAGAATTTGATATCAAGTATGTGACCAGAAAGTCTATAAAGGGAAGTGTGATTGCAGATCACCTGGCTGAGAATCCACTTGAAGAGTATCAACCAATAGAACTCGAACTTCCTGATGAGGGTGTCTTAGCAATCATGGAAGAAGATAGTGAAGACGGGGAAAGTGAAGATATTATGTGGAAAATGTACTTTGATGGTGCAGTCAACATTCGAGGAAATGGAGTTGGAGCAGTGATAACATCTCCTGAAGGAAAACAGTTCCCGGTCATTTGTTAAATTAGCTTTTGATTGTACCAACAACATGGCTGAATACGAAGCATGCATAACTGGCTTAAAGGCAGCGATATCCCTTGGAGTGCAATACTTGAAGGTCTATGGGGACTCGGCCTTGATCATTTTTCAGGTCAATGGAGAATGCCGAGTTAAAGAACATAGGTTGTTGTCATACTATGAACATCTTATGAGCTTAAAAGATGAGTTCAAAGATGTCAGTTTCCATTACCTACCTCATGAGTAATCAGTTTGCAGATGCCTTAGCCACCTTAGCCGTAATGACCAAGCTCGACCTGGAAGTGGAAGTGCGACCTCTACAAGTAACTGTTAGGAGAGAACCAGGCATCGCTCAAATGTTGAAGAGGAGCTGGATGGTAGACCATGGTTCCACGACATTAAGAAGTTCGTTAAGGAAAAGGAATATCCGTTAGCAGCAACTGAGAATGATAGGAAGACACTTAGACGGCTATCCATGTCATTCTTTCTGTCAGGGGAAATGTTGTACAAAAGAAGCCACGATGGAGTTTCTTTGAGATGTGTTGATGCTGCAGAAGCCAAATCCATCATATCAGAAGTTCATGAGGGTATTTGTGGGACCCATGCTAATGGACACACATTATCCCGACAGATTCTCGTGCAGGATACCATCTGCTCACAATGGAAAAAGATTGCACAGTAATTTGTCAGAAGATGCCACAAATGTCAAATCTATGCAGATCGAATTCATTCTCCTCCTGTATCATTGCACACTCTTACATCACCATGGCCATTCTCAATGTGGGGCATGGATGTCATTGGGCCAATTAACCCCAAAGCCTCTAACGGTCACCGGTTCATTCTGGTAGCAATCGATTACTTCACCAAGTGGGTTGAGGTCAAGTTTCTTATGCTAATGTAACACGGAAGGTGGTGGTGAAGTTTCTGAAAAACAACATCATCTGCAGATACGGGTTACCAGAAAGACTCATCACAGACAATGCGACTAATTTCAATAATGCAGAGGTACGAAAACTGTGTGAACAATTCAAGATCAAGCATCACAACTCGACTCCTTATCGACCAAAGATGAATGGGGCGGTGGAAGCAGCAAATAAAAACATCAAGAAGATCTTGGGGAAGATGGTGGTCACATACAAAGATTGGAGTGATATGCTACCTTATGCATTACATGCTTATCGCACTGCTGTCAGATCCTCAACTGGGGCAACTCCGTATTCATTGGTGTATGGGATGGAAGCAGTCGCGCCTATAGAAGTAGAGATACCTTCGTTGAGAGTCTTGGTAGAAACTGAATTGGAGGAGGCTGAATGGGTCAAAGTGAGATACGAGCAATTGAACATGCTTGAAGAGAAACGACTAAGTGCGGTCTGCCATGGCCAGTTGTACCAGAAAAGAATGGCTAAAGCATTCAATAAGAACGTTCGCCCTCGAACATTTCAGCCAGGTGATCTGGTTCTAAAGAAAATTCTGCCAAATCAGGAAGATAACAGAGGCAAATGGGCACCCACACATGAAGGCCCCTACATTGTCAAAGATGCTTTCTCGGGAGGAGCTTTGATCCTGACTGATATGGAAGGCCAAGTCCTTGCTAAGCCGATCAATTCGGATGCTGTGAAGAAATATTTTGCTTAAAAATAAAAATGCTCGCTAGGTTGAAAACCCTGATGGGCGGCCTAGGCAAAGGTTAGAGCACTAAAGGGATAGAAACTGGGTTGAAAACTTGAAACGTATGGCTTATGCAATGAGGAAAGGCTAAGAAGCTAGGAAGGATGTTGACACTGGGGCAATTTGAATGTTGGTGGATTGCGGCATATTGTTGAGCACATGATTAAGAATTGAACTTGCTGTCATAGAATTCAAGTTCGGTGTAACCAGTGAATCAGAGAAATGGGTTGATCGCATGAGAACAGCATTATTAGTTTTGTCTTCCTTCTTTCCTTATCTTTTAACAGTCGTTGAGATTCTGTAAATACTTCTCAGTTTGAAATCCAATAAAATTGTCTTTTCCTTCCTATTTGTTTTCGGTTATTTTTCCTTTCCCATCAAAATCTTTGTCTCCTTATTCCTTCTTTTGAACCATGCATAATCATGATATTAAAACTGAAATACAATAGGGGACTAATTTGCTAACAGAACTCATAAACAATAAGTCAGACGGAGGGTTTAAGATTGATTGTTAAGGAGAAGAGATAACCTAACTAGCCATGACTCAAAGGTGACAGCCTGAATATGGGTGTCGGTGGACCAGATGGATCATTTTATCAAAGATTTAGACTGACGGTCAAAACAAAAGTGAGAACGGTGAAACACACGGCAGAAAAGAGACATTGAGGCACCGATCAGCCAAAGATGTGCTTTAAAACTACAATGAAGAAGCTCACAAAGCCGCTTAGCTAAAGAGACAGCACATTTTGAGACAGACAAAAGTTTTCTTGAAAGACGATGCAAAGACACCTCAAACTGGGGCAATTTCCTTAGTTTTGAAAAGCTATTTCCACGATGTCATCATTACAGTAATTCTACAGCGATTTATCATATCATTAACTCATCAATGTTTCACCAATTCATTCATCATCAGCTAAAGCATTCATTTCACATCATATATAACATCATCACACAAACTCTCTATCATCATTTCATCAGAGTTACTAGTCACGCATTTGCACACAACTTTCAGACTCCTTCACGAGTCAAGACCTCAGTTCCTTACATCTCACAAATCCTTTTAATTTCACATTTACTGCTTTCACCAATTTACTGCTTTCTCCAAAGTTACAGCTTTCACAATTTACAGTTTTCTCCAATTTACTGCTTTCACGATTTACAGCTTTCACAAAGTTACTGCTTTCTCCAATTTATAGCTTTCACAAATTTACTGCTTTCTCCAATTTACTACTTTCACAAATTTACTGCTTTCTCCAATTTACTACTTTCACAATTTACTGCTTTCTCCAATTTACAGCTTTCACAATTTACAGCTTTCTCCAATTTTACAGCTTTCACAATTTATGGCTTTCTCCAATTTACAGTTTCTCCAATTTTACAGCTTTCACATTTACTGCTTTCACCAATTTACTGCTTTCTCCAAAGTTACAGCTTTCACAATTTACAGTTTTCTCCAATTTACTGCTTTCACGATTTACAGCTTTCACAAAGTTACTGCTTTCTCCAATTTATAGCTTTCACAAATTTACTGCTTTCTCCAATTTACTACTTTCACAATTTACTGCTTTCTCCAATTCTGACTTTCACAATTCTGCCTTTCTCCAATTTTACAGACTTTCACAATTTACTTTCTCCAATTCTGATTTCTCAATTTCTGACTTTCACAATTCTGACTTTCTCCAATTTTACAGCTTTCACAATTTATGGCTTTCACCAATTTACTGCTTTCTCCAAAGTTACAGCTTTCACAATTTACAGTTTTCTCCAATTTACTGCTTTCACGATTTACAGCTTTCACAAAGTTACTGCTTTCTCCAATTTATAGCTTTCACAAATTTACTGCTTTCTCCAATTTACTACTTTCACAATTTACTGCTTTCTCCAATTTACAGCTTTCACAATTTACAGCTTTCTCCAATTTTACAGCTTTCACAATTTACGGCTTTCTCCAATTTACAGTTTCTCCAATTTTACAGCTTTCACAATTTACAGCTTTCTCCAATTTTACAGCTTTCACAATTTACGGCTTTCTCCAATTCTGATTTCTCCAATTTACTTTCACAATTTACACTTTCTCCAATTTCTGACTTTCACAATTCTGACTTTCTCAATTCTGATTTCTCAATTTATTGCTTTCTCCAATTTACTGCTTTCACAATTTACAGCTTTCTCCAATTTACTGTTTTCTCCAACTTCTGATTCCACATGTCTGATACTTCATATGCATTTCATTTTCATAAGTTTTAAATTCCTCACTCTCTTTCAGTCTCCTTCAGACTTTTGCATGCAGTTTTTTCACAGAGGCAATATGCTTCCATCATGAAATCATTCGGCATTATTCATTAAAAGCATTTCCATCACGCATCCTCTACATGAAATCATCATTCATTATACGTTGTGATCATACATTCACCATCATGTGTGTGCGTTAGTCATTTAGCATCATGCAATTAGAGCATCTCACATAGTCATCATGCATTCAGTATTCCCTTGTGCATTCATTGAAATCATGCATGAAGTCTTTACACAACATCCATCAGATATCATCCCACATTGTCATCATACAACCAGCGTTTCGTTGGAATTCATTGAAACCAGGCAGTTATTTCACATCATTCGTCAAAGAAAACTGACATCGTTCATCCTGTCCATGAAATCATCTAGCATTATTGTGATCATGCATCCATCATTTGCATTAAGTCTTTATGCAATATCTATCGGATTTTCTCCGCATTGTCATTGTGCATTTATCCGGCATCATTTATCATTTTCATCATACCTTCACATCATACACTTATCATCATCCACATCACCATCATACCTCATGCATTCGGACAAAATCTGTGTTCATATCTTTACTTATCCCTTACAGCAAAACATCAAAGTCACAAGCTTTATATTTTTCAGTCATCATACCTCATGCATTCGGACAAAATCTGTGTTGATATCTTTACTTATCCCTTATAGCAAAACATCAAAGTCATAAGCTTTATATTTTTCAGTAAGGTACAAGTAAAGAGGGGCAACTGTGAACAACCGATTTTGCCCGGTCATTTAAACCAAAAATTCAAAATTTGCATACTTCATAGTTTCTTTTAAAGTCTTCTCAAAAAATAAAATAAATAGTCGTTTTGTAGTCTCTTGGTTCATTTCATTTGAAAAGGAAAAATGAAAAAGTATTTTTTAGGTTAGTTTGTTTTAAATCAAAATTTCAAAAGGAAAAGTCATCAAAAAAATTGTCTTGATTTTTTGCTCTGGCGGTTTGATTCCATTTGGTGCTACTGGTTCGAGACCTGGGTGCAGTTCGGACAAATGAGAAATATACAAATATTCAGCCCAAATCCCTTTTAATTTCGGATTCATTTTATTTTCAATTATTGGTCCAACTTTGTAATACAAGATGTTTGAGCCCAATTACGTGATTGAGTTCCTTTTGTCAGCCCACCTTCAGGAAGAGAGGCCCCGATTATCTTAGTCCATTTTCTTTAAAAAAGAGCATAAATGGGTGGCTATCTTGCCTGACCCACTCCCTACCACGCATACACAACAGCATGAAAGTGGAGGATGGCAGATATAAAAAGGGGGGGAACTGGCTCAACAGTGTCAGTACTGAGACAAAATAAAAATACAAAATAAAAAAAATCAAATAAAATACCAATAAGCGGAATGACAAAAGAAGAGATGAGGAGGGGAATATTTCGATTTCTTCCCAACTGCAACAACCATCTCCTCTCTCTGGCAATCAGACTGACAGGGGATGGGCTCTTGGCCTTGTTGATGGAGCACTCAGCGGAGGTACAATGCAGAGGTATGGGGGATGGTGTGCCTTCTCTCCATTCAAAGCTGAGGCATGGGAGACAATGCCACCGGTCCTCTTGCAAAACACTAAAATCACAATAGCAAAGGAGATCGGTATAAAATAGCAAAAGGGGGGGGGGGCAGAGGGAAGGTTGGTCAGAATTAATCATCGCCCTCATAAGCCTAGCTGCTGATCCTGCCCACAGACGCTCAGTTTTTCTTTACCCCCATACACACATATACCCTTTCACATTCGGAACCATCACCAACATTTACAGCCAAACCAAAAATCCAAATCAGAAGTAAAACAAGACAAAATCAAAAATAAAAGGGAAGGAAAGCAGAACTATCAGCCGGGGACCAATAGTGGAAGTACCTCGAAACCGCGCCAGCTCGAGGTTCCCATCGCAATCGGTGACGCCCCCGAAGCCGCTGCCTTCACTGCGCATCATCACCCCCTGCTGTCTCACGACCGCCATCTGAGTGTCGAACCTTCCAGCCACGCCAGAGCCGCCGACAGCAGCTCCCTCCAGCCAACACAACGGAGAACCACCCCACTCAGCCAGCCAGCCCCACTACCGAACAGCTCCCTGCACGATCCACTAGATCGAGTGCAAAGAAATCGCCACCAACCGCGAGTACAAAGATCACACGCCACTGCATCGGATCGTCTACCGAGAGCTCAGATCAGCGCCACCGCGAACCGCTGCCAGCAAGCCCGCGAAATCGGACCGTACCCACTCCATCCTCGACGCGAACTACCGCCCGACCCGCCACGATCTTCTTGATGGTCGACGCGAACCTCCTCTGCCAGCACCCTCAGTCACGAACCCGTGCGACCCCTAGATCAACCCGCCGCCGATCCTCCCTTCGCGCGAGCCCAGCCGCTGCCACGGTTTCCTTCTTCCCTCTCCCCGCGTCTCTGTTGTCTCTCTGTGCGCCTGTCTCCGTGTATGTTTGTGTATGTGCGTCTGTGTGTGTGTGTGTGTGTGTGTGTGTGTGTACGGGTGGGTGGGGGATGCGGGTAGGTTAGTTTTTTTTTTTTTTTTTTTTTAAGTTCTTTTTTGTTTTTGTAGGAATGGGCCCTTTGGAGGCCCAGAACACAAAAAAATAAAAACCATTCTGAAGGGCATAGTTAAAAAAAATAATATATATAAAAATATTATTTTATCCGTGCAATGGTCAATAACCATGACTGAGAGGTGGATTCCTCCTTCATACATTATTGAGTCATAGAGATTTACTGAGCAACCTAGTGAGGCCTTGAATCTCGTGCAAAAGCGGATTCCCTTTTAAATCCTTAATCAATCCAAAAAATCATTTTCAAAATTAAAATTAGTCAACACACTTTTATTTCCTCTTTTAACTAAAATCCATCAACACACAAGCATTTTCTACAGAACGACGTGGTTTTGAGTTCCTCATTGCACCAGAGGGTACGTCGGCGTAGCTTACAACTATCAAACCAAAATTAATTTTTCATTAAATTGTTTTCTTTTAATTTAATTTCTTTTGTTTTAGTTTATTTTATATTTTACATGTTTGCTAACTTTTGGGAAAAAATAAATACATTAAAGTTATAAATAAATTTGCATAATAAACTCTAGGGTAACCGTATTTATACGGATGTATTAGGGGTGCAGTGGGATTAAGTTTCCACCCTTCCCTAATCATAATCAGACTCCCGGACCTTAAATCTCATTTTAAAAGACCAGTTTGCAAATTAAAGGTTTTCCAATTTTTTCCAAAATTAAAATTGGTGGCGACTCCCAAACTTTTTTTCAAAATACCAAACGATCACCATCCGAGTCTCGACGCCCCCTCCGGGTATGTTGTGACACTCCTCATGGGTTTTCAAATAGATGAGAATATCATCTATGAACATAACCACGAACTGATCTAAATAGGGTCTAAAGCTCCTATTCATGTAATCCATAAAAACTACAGAAGTATTCGTCAAACCAAATGACATTACATTGAACTCTCAAAGTGTCCATACCGAGTTCTAAAGGCAGTCTTAGGAACGTCTTGATCTCTAACCCTAATTTGGTGGTATCCCGACCTCAAATCAATCTTAGAAAATACTACAGCTCCTTTCAATTGGTCCATTAGATCATCAATCCTAGGCAAAGGGTATTTGTTTTTCACTGTCACTCGATTTAACTGGCTATAGTCTATACACAGCCCCATGCTTCCATCCTTCTTCTTCACGAGTAAGACCGGGGCTCCCCAAGGTGAAGCACTAGGTCTTATAAAACTTTTCTCTAGCAACTCTTCTAACTGGGTTTTCAACTCAGCTAACTCTAGGGGTGACATCTGATAAGGAGATATAGAGATCGGTCCTGTTCCAAGAACTAACTCTATAGAAAACTCTACTTCTCTTTCGGGAGGAAACTTGAGTATTTCATTCGAAAATACCTCAGGATAGTTTCTTACCATAGGTATATCACCTAGGTTTTGGTCAAAGTTTACCTCACACGCGGCTAGGAGAACATATCCGTTAGTCTTCTCCCCATTACAGTAGACCTCTACGGCATTTAGGTACAGTCTCAATGGTTGACTAACTATGCTAGGAGGAGAAGGAAAAATGACAGATTGGGTTCCATAATCTAACAGTACACGATTGGCATGAAGCCAATCCATGCCTAAAATGACATCTATGTCTTTCAAGGGTAAACAAATCAAATCTATGATAAAAGACCTATTTTCTACAGTAAGATGACAATTTAAACAGCAATTGCAGGTATTAACAGGATGATTTGTGGGGGTAGAAACAATAAGATCGAAAGGAAGTTTGGAAACTTTCAAATTCAAAGACTCGACATTAGCATGCGAAACAAAAGAATGGGTAGCACCAGAGTCATCGAGTACAGTTAAGGTTCTACCATTTAATTCGCACTTACCTTGGATGACGTCACTGGACTTCTCCACGTCCTCCGCACTGAGGGCAAAGACCCATCCTTGGTGCTGTGGCTGAGGGTTCTAGTTCGATCGCCATCCGTTCGTGCAGTCGTTCGCATAGTGGCTGTGCTTGCCACATCGAAAGCAAACTCCTTGCCCAGCCATGCAAAGGCAATTATCATGATTCCTTCTACATCGGGGGCACACTTTAGTTGATGCAGGTCCGGGGAAAGCAGCGGAAGCTCCTTGCAGTGACTTGTTCTTAGCCCCGCTGGACCCTCCTTGCTAGTTGCTATTCCAAGGACCACCCGATCCTCGGGGTTGATTGTTGAAATTCCTCGGGCCGTTGAACTGGAATGGTGGCCTCTGGGTGGTTTGGATTGCTGGTACGCGGGTGCTATTGGTTGTTGTTATGGTCTTTGTCATTGTTGTTGCTGTCTGAACTGATTGCTGTGGTATGGATTGTAGTGATTCCTCGAGTAGTGTAATTTGAACCTCGAGGCCTGAGGTCTTAGCCCCTTAGTTCACTCTGCCCTTGTGGCGTTGAGCTTCCTCTATCCGTCTTCTAAAATCCGGTATTTGTTGACTAGGGTTGGGAAATCCCTAATCTCCATATACGCCACCACAAAGTTTAACTATGCCTTTAATTCGGCCTCATACTTGATGCATTTCCAAACGTTATTGGGGTTCCCTTGGAACACTCGAGAGAACTTGATCAGTTCCTCAAACTTCGCCATGTACTGGGCGACAGAAGACCCTCCTTGGGTTAGTTGAATAAACTCGATGTCCTTGGCGTTCCTTTCAGTCTCCGGGAAGTACTTCTCCTAGAAGTAGGTCTTCAACATCTCCAGTTGATGAGGGTTCTAGCAGCTTCTAGTAGCCTTCGAGTGCCAGTCCACCAAAACTCGGCATCAGACTTCATCATGAAGGCAGCGAACGTGACCTTTTGCTCCTCCGAGCAGGCAACCACAGAGTAGATTTTCTCCATGTCCTTGATCCACTCGTCAGCTTTGTCAGGATCCATGGCCCCTCTGAACATAGGGAGGTTCACTTTGTGGAACTCACCGAAGTGAGTTTGCTCCAGGACTTCAACAGTAGGGGGACCATGAGTAGCTTCTCCTTGATTCATCCGCTCGAACATACATTCCATGGCTTGAGCCATGTTGCAAACAACAGCAGCAGCCGCATTATCTTGAACTCCCTCAGTCGTATTCCTAGGCTATCATCATGGTGCCATTGGTCTCTAAACACATGAGACAGCGAACATTAAGTTGATCAGGCTCAATATTCCATGCGAAATGAGCCAATTACCATGACACGTGCAAGCAACAGAAGTTATGCATCTCTAGTCCTATAGCTTATCTTTATCAAGCACTACACATGACATAACTTCCGCATCATGCTTCTAAAGCATGGTCAGTCCAATCCTCAGGCTCCGTGAGAATCGAACTGCTTTGATACCAAAATGTAACATCCTAATTTTAACCTAATATTCCTAGAACATATTTAGGTTAATAATTAGGTTATTACTTCTTAGTCTCATTCCTTTAAAATCTTTCTTTTAAATACTTAGCGAAAAATATGGGTAATTTTTTTTTTTTGAAATATAAATGCAAAGTGAGAGCCACATACATCATAAGAAGATAAACCACATAATAACAAGGTGTAAAGGAACATGAAACAATCAATAGCTCATCAAAAGAAACATTCCATTAATATCATAATATGCCCACCCGAATGCGGGACTTAGTTTAGTACAAGGAAATGCAAATACAATAGAAAAGGAAATACAACAGAAACTGAAATACAAGGAAAGCGTGAAAAGAAAACACCCATACCCTAGTGCACCTAAGGTGGATAACCTTATAACAAAATAAGGTTTATCCCTACTGCATGTGGTGTGTGTGCACTAACTCTCCCCAAAAGATCCTACTGATAGTGGCGGCGATTCTTGGACGAGAGGGGTATGTACCCAGCAAACTGCTCGAGCTCTTCTTGCATAGGCCAGCGAAGTAGAGAACGAATGCATGACGGCTAAACGTGAGCTCCATAGCAGGGGCGCATCTCGACTCTCCTCGCCAACCTCGACTGTGTCACTATAGCCTCACTCCCTTCTTGCACGAATTGGGGAGTGGGGGCAGAACCCTCATTGTACATATGCGTCGGCAGATCTTCCGAGGGGACATCCTCTGAATGCTGCGAGTGAGGCATGTAGTCCGAGTGACCACTAGCAACTGATCCAGCAGTGTAGGTATGCATAACCCGCTCGTTATGCGTCCGTGTATGCTTGAAGACCATGTCATCGCCATAAAGAGATGTGGGAGAGAAGCGGTAGCTATGGACAAGGTGCGTGAAGGGACGTCCTATGTACATGAAGACTCGAATGGTGCATCATCCCTCAAAATGGTACGATCCGTGCTCTGGATCAAAGTGCACCTACTATATGGGAGTGTCGATGAAAACCACGAACGTCGCCATAATCTGAAGATGTGACGAGAGAAAATGAGAGAGAAAGAAAAGGAGTGAGGATCTTGCTAAAGAATCTCAGTAGGGTACCTCCTATCTAGGGTTACATCGTTCACATCCTGAGGAACCTTGGGTTTATTATAAAGAGGTGAGCATGCATATAAGGTTCATTATTAAGTTCGTAAATATAATTATCCAAGGTTCGTTTCTTTTAATATGAATCAAAATGCATGAATGCAGCATAGCAAAATGTGAATGCATGAATATACATTATACACCAAAGCAATCAACATAGCATCAGGAAAACACATAAGTGGCATAAAGTGGCAACATATAAATCCTTCAAGTGAAACTTTTCTCTTTTCTCAAGTTGTGACTTAAGAACTCATGCTTAAACATCATGGGCCACCCTAAAACATCTAGGTTATGAGCTCATACCTTAACTATTCATCACTAGTTCTTACTTATCCTCTTGATAAGCGAAATCATAAAAACATAATCCCGACTACTAGAGTACGGACTAGGGGGCTTAAGGATCACCTCTCTTAGGAATATTTCCTTTTTTGAAATGCTCTACTGGCATTTAGTGCACAGCAAATTATCCGCTTTGGTAAGCTGCATCCACTCATACCCTTATGGATTTGCCTCCTCCCCACCAGAGCGGGAGAAGTATGTCTCAGTGCTACATCACATAAGGACTTAGTTCCTGGGGGTGCTCGGCCGAACCGGTGTCACCCAGGACTTTATCCTATGTACTTTCCAAATATATTCTCAAGTATATTATTTGACAGAAATTCGGCAGCATAACAACTGTATACCGAATTTCTTTCAAATCTACTTTATGCCACAATAACTCATGATGCATATACTATCATATTCAATCTCTATCATCATAGCAAACTTGAATTCACACAATCATACTCATCAAAGCACATGCATCATCTCAACATACTGGGATTAACAACTCAAATCATCAAAATTCTATTAATGTTTTATGCTTTGACCTTTAGGGCTTTAAACTTGAAGTCTAAGTTTTCTATCATCACAACTTAACCTCTCGGGTACCTATAGGTTCATATGTAAGTAGTCCTCAGTCATTTCTATGATTATAACTAATTATAAACCTCAAGAGCGCATAATCTATAATTTGCTAATTATGGGTACCTAGGAGTCACAACTTTGACCTTTTTAAGTTCGGTTTTCTACTATAGTACTAGGATCAATTCCTAAACCAATTATGAGTGATTCCTACACATTTACTCTAATTATAACCCATCATTACTAATAATACCCTTGCTGGAACAAAATCCAGAAAATCTCATTTCTAAGGAATCTAAAAATCTCATTTTAATTCTTTTCTAGTTACAACTTGTCTTAACTTTTTCAAATTAATTTTAACATAAAAAATACATGAAAACACATATTCTAACATAATTAAATCATCATCATACAGTGAGCATATAGGCAAGGCAGAACCGTGGCATTACAATCATACAAAGCATAAAATTTTCATTTCAAACATACATAAATTACTAGTTTCTCTTGGAACGTTTTCAAAGCTTCTAAAACTCATTTGAGAACAATTTATTTCATCAAAATCATCATGAAACCAATGAGGGCAGTAGCTGTAACACCCCGATTTTCTGTTAGAGTGAAAATGACCAAAATGCCGCTGAGGTCGTTTTCTGCCCGGAACTTGAGGATAGCCAATCCAGTAGTCCTTGAGGGGCTAACTCAATGTATGAAGGGGATTCTATGTATTAGAATATTTAATAGAGCAGAAGAATCTCATTTCTGAGGTTTCTGCGCATAAATGACCAAAATATCCTTACAGTAATTTAAGGCAGTTTTGAGTTTTGTTTTGACCCGGACTTGTCTCGGAGGTCTAAAACAATGTTTTTAAGGCATGACCTATGTTTGTTTAAGTCCCGGTGGTCCCGGGCAATTTTTGAGAAAATTACGATTTTACCCCTGCTTAATGCATTTTAAGCTTAACGAGTTACTTAACTCGAAGCCTAAGTAATATTAGGCTCTAATGAAAGGTTAATTGATTCCCTAATTAATCTAGAGCTAAAATAATTATTTGAGGTTAATTAGAACCTAAAATTGCTTAAGGGAACTTAAAACTCATTTATAGACCTTTTCTTTAAAGAAAGCATCCATGAATAGTGTTTTCACTATTCACACTCTCTATTTCCAAGACAAGTTGTCACCCCTCAAATCCCAAGTCAATAGAGTTTGACTCCACATTTTTCACGTGTTTGAAAATTTAAAGAATTGATTTACTTTCTAGTCATTCAAGGATCATTTCAAAGTCATACCTCAAGTCACATCACATCATACTTCACCATGATTACACTTTTCCCCAATTCAAGAAAATATGTCATTCCCTATGTTTTTAGTCATTGAAATTTGACTCCATCAATCCAACAAGATTTCTCCTAATCTAAGTTAATCATGGCCTAAAGTACCTAATTAGTCACCTAGACACTAAATCATAAAAGCTTGATTAGTGACCTAACCTTGCTTACTCCTTAATACCCCACTAATACATGATTGTTTGAAATAAAAACTCTCTCCCCATAGCTCTTTCATGACTGCCACTTTCCCTCCAAATTCTAGAAGAATATTTCATTCAAAAAGAATTATATTTTATGTAGTCAATCAAGCTTTCACTAGCCACCCTATGAACCATGCTTATTATGTCTTCTATCACACTATGTATGACAACCCAAAGAGATATTTTCTCTCTTCCTTCTCCAAGAAGCCACACTCCTCTTCATGATTCAACTCTATAAATACATTACCTTGGTGAGCTTTGCCTCACTTTACATCATTTGCCAAGTTTGAGTTTTCTTGAGAAAGTGTGAGTTCTCTCAAAGTTTTTCTTCTTCCTCTTTTTCCAAGAGGAAACTGCCACCTTCTCCACCCTCAATCTCCATCTAGCTCTCATCCAAACACATTCCTAAGCTCAAACACAAGCCAACCCACTTCCTTCCTCCATTTCTCTTCAAGGCTGAAGCTACACCTCAAGTTGCAAGGAGATTTCTTCTTGCTTTCTCTTCAAAGATCAAACCTTTCTTCATCTTCAAGAACACTTCTCTTTGGTAGGGAGCTTTTCTTAAAATGTTTTCTTTGATCTTTATGTTTGAATCTTGTTGGAATATGATGTATGGATGAACTTTCTTTAATTGTTTCATTTCAGTTTCTTCTTTTCTTTTCTCATGGATTTTGGTCTCAAGGCCTTGTACATGATAGCTTGATGATGAGTGTTCTCTAGAGGTGACCTTGTGTTCATCGCTCAAGAAAACCTCTAAAGCTTGAACCTTTTCTAAAGAAAAGTTTTGTCTTTTGTAAGTTGAGTCAATGATGAGCTTTATGTTTCTCTTGACCTTTTTGGAACCTTTCTTTTCCTTTGATATTTCGGCCATAGAGCCCTTGGGAACTTGGAAAAAAATGTGAGCTTGATGATGATGGTTTCATGATGGTGTTTAACACTTGAACAACCTCTAAAGCTTGAAGCTTGTTTTTAATCTTGAAGTATTTTAGTGTTTCTTCTCCTTTTCTTCAAGTTTCAGTTTTGCTTCCTTATTTCCTTTTCATTTTTCGGCCTCAAGGTCTTGAGCATGATGGCTTGATGATAAGCGTTCTCTAGAGATGATTATGTGTTCATCTCTCATAAAACCTCTAGAGCTTGAGTTTTTCTTTAAGTCTTGCTTATGTTATATAGCTCTTTTATGTTTAAAGCTTAGAAAAGCTTACTTTTTCATGTTGGATGAGTATTGGGTTTAAGCTTTGTTCTTTTAAAAGTCTTGGAGGAGCTCTAGATAAGATAAAGAAGTGAACTTGCATCCATATTTATTTTATGCTATCACTAAACTCCCAAGATAAAGAAATGAACTTGCATTTCATGTCTTATTTCAAGTTATCACTTAACTCCAAGATAAAGAAGTGAACTTGCATCTCATATTTTTTTTGAGCTCTCACTTTACTTTCTAAGCAAATCTAAAATGGAGTGCATATCACGTTTATGTTTATGTTATCACCTAAAACTCCTAGAGCTCAAAGACTTGCCCTCTTCAGCCTATGAAAAAGTTAAATATGGAACATTCCTTGGAATGCACATTTCGGCCATATGATGATAATGGAGCTAGAATGAGTTTCATTTAGTCACAAGGGCCTATAATCTATGTCTTGGGATTTTTCTTAAGCATAGGTGACTATGACAAATGTTTTAAGTATGATTTCGTGATTTAAATACCCTTGGAGATTATTTTGAAATGGTCACTGCCCTCATGTATTTTATGGAGATTTTAAAGAAATAAAATGTTTCATAATGAGTCTTATAAGTTTTAAAAAGGGTTCCAAGAGAAATTAGCAATTTATGAGTTTTAGAAATAAAGTTTTATGTATCCTATGATGTCAATATTTTGGTTCTGCCTTGTTATTTTCCAGCACCTTAAATTCTGTTTTGGGTGGTCTATATGTGTTGAAATACCTTACCAATTGTATGATAATTGTTCTAGGCATCTTAGGTATGCTTAGTAACTTTATATGTTCGAAAATGTGATTTCTAGAACTCCTTAGGAGCTGAAAATATGCATTCTGTTCCAGCCTTGTTTGAGTTTGTAAAATCACATTATTACATGTTTAGATGAGTGAGAGTGACTCATAATTGGTTTAGGTATTAATTATTGCATCATAGAAAAAGTCGGTAATGAGAAAGGACCTAAAATGCAACTTCTAGAACACCGTAATTCAGTAAAATATGTTTACTACCTATGCTGTCCAGCCATAATTAATTAGGTTCTAGGACTTAATAAATTGTGGTAATGAGGTTAATCAATCCCTTAGAGGTACAAGAAAATAATTTGGAAGTTTTAGGTTACCCGATTAGGGGTTTTTACCTTTAAGGGAATGGTTGTATGCCCTATATGATTGATGAATTTATGTGTTATCTCATGACTTATATGATGCTAAGTGATGATGGAATTACATGTTATTGTTCTCTTAAGAACCCTAGAGATGCCTATGTTAAGGTTATATGAAATATGTAACATGCATGATTTATGTGGCATCTTGTTATAACATGCTAAGACTCAAGGTGACATAAAACTATGTGAAAATGATCCTTTGAATCCATCAAAAGGAATGGAGGACGAGGTGATTCTATGAGAAAATGATCCTTTGAAACCATCAAAAGGGATGAGGTGATTCTAGCCCCCTAGCCCATACTTTATGTCGGGACCTTATCTTATCAAAAAGGATAAGTCTTTATGCTAGTGACGACTAGTGAGATATGAGCTCATAACCTAGAGGTTTCTCAAAAGGGAGAACAATTAGGGTAGCCCTATGTTCAAAGTAAATGTCTTAATGTCACCTAAGTAACCAAGATAAGATTTATTGTCATACTGGGGATGGCGATATGTAATGCCCGGATGTGACTAGAGTTATTCTAAGATTTATTGTTATACTGGGGATGGCGATACATAATGCCCAGATATAACTAGACATTTGTGTCTTTAAGTTCCATGCCTTATTTTCTATGCTTATGCTCTATGTCCAATGTTTATGAATTATGTCCTATGTTTATGCCCTATGTTCTATGTTTTATGCTTTATGCAATATGATCCATGTACCATGTACCAAGTTCCATGTTTATGCTTTATGATCTATGATCTATGCACCATGTACCATGTTCTATGTCTTATGTTCTATGCTCTATGCACCATGTACCATGTACCAAGTTCTATGATTATGATTCCATGTTCTATGTTTATGCTCCATGATCTATGTTATATGCTCTATGTTTTATGTTTTATGTTTTATTCTCTATAAGTTAGTTATTTCCGCATATCATAATGAATTATGATGCATCCATGTAAGTACAAGAGTGTATGTTAAAAAGAACGGGCCTCGGTAATTAACGTTTTAGAACTTCATAATTGAACTATTATATGCCCACTTTTCATGAGTAACCCGAGGTTCCTAGAGACGTAGATGATGACACCTAGATAGGAGGAAAACCCTACTGAATTTCTTTAGTAAGATTCTCACTCCCCCTACCGTTTCTTTCTGTCACGTCTTCAGATTCCGATGGCGACCTTCGTCCTGTTCGTTAACACACCCACATGGGAGCTCCACTACGATCCGGAGCTTGGATCGTATCATTTTGAGGAGGCTAGCCATGCGCCTTAGACATGGAGGTCATGTGCGACCATATGGTGTACCTGCCCCCGTCGAGCTATGACCATGGATTGGATACGTTCCCATAGACCACTCTTGGAGTTTTAGTGCACACACACCTCACTAGCTATGATGACCTTCTTTTGTTAAGGTTGTCTACCTTAGGTGCACCATGCAGGTTCGTGTTCTACGCATTTCGTTTCCCATGTATTTCTCTCTTATATATTTGTATTTCGTTCTTATGTATTCCAACTTAACTCACCTCTAGGTAGGTAGTTTAATATATATGATGTGTTATGTTCATTATGGAGCCTTCGTGATGTTTAAATTTCCACATTATTTTATATCGATCATATATATGCTACACGCGGCTCTTACTTTATCGAGGTTTTAAAAAAATAAAAATTTGGCTCGTATTCTCAGTAAGTTTTTCAATGATAAGTGAACTGAAACAAGAGGTAATGACTAATATTTAGCCTCAGTACGTTCTAGGAGTATTGGGTTGAATATTAGGGTGTTACAGTAGCTATTTCAAAGTAATCTCAAGATGGAACCATGCTTGGAACATTTCTTGAGATCATCTAAACTTAAGAAAATTATAAAACATAGGTTTTGGCACTTGTGACTAGATAAAACTCACAGTAAGTTCAACATCATCACATGGCCGAAAATCAAGGGAGTAAAATACATTCATTTACAAACTTTGTTTGAGATAATAATGGGCAAGTCTATGAGCTCTAAATCTCTTAAGTGATGACATAAATTTAAATATGCAATGCACTATGTTTTACTCTTTATTATGAGATGAGGGCATAAAATAAATATGTTATGCAAGCTCATTATTATCTTAGAAGTTTTAGTGATGACTTAAACATAAACATGAGAATGCAAGTTCATTCTTTATTCTTGAAAGTTTATTGATGACATAGAGATAAATATGGATGCAAGTTCTTTTTATCTTAACTTAGAGCTCATACAAGACTTTTAGAGAATCATAATCTCAACCCAACACTTATCTCAACCAAACAAAGTGAGCTTTAGAGTTCTTGAACCAAGTTTTCAAAGAAACTTTGTAACACCCTAATTTTAACCCAATACTCTAGAACATATTATGCTAATCATTAGGTTATTTCTTCTTAGTCTCATCATTTTATTAAAATACTTAGTGGAAATTACGGGTAAATTTTTCTTTTTGAAAACATAAAGCAAAGTGAGAGCCGCGGGTTTAGCAAATCAAATAACAGAAATGTAAAGCACGTGCAACAACCATATTAACTTATAGAGTAAAGCATATAGTCAAGAACAATGATCAAGGTAAACAAAGAAACATTTCGTTAATAATAACGTAGTTGAGGTACATAGCTAGTCATACCCTAAGAACGGGCAGAGCTTGTAATACAACAGAAATAAAATACAAGGGAATATAAAGTACATGGTCCAACATGAAGGTAAAAACCCTAAATGCTACCCTTTTACTAGGCTATGAGTACAAACTACAACCCTTCCCAAAAGGTGCTATCCAAGGGAAGATCTTCATAAAAGCTCGGGTACTCGCAATGCTGTCCATCGGAGTCTAGTGACAACAGGGATCCTCGGGGGATGGAGGCAAGTAACCAGGGAACCACTCTATCTCCTCCTGAGTGGGCCAATGGAGTGTAAAGGGAGCTCGTGGCGGCTGAATGTGAGCTCCTCGACGCGGGCGCATCTCAGCTCTCCTTGCCAAGTGTGGCTGCCTCACAGTATCCTCACTCCCCTCGCGCCGGAACTGGGGAAATGGGGCGGAGCCCTCCGAAGGGACATGTGTCAGCGAATCCTCGGATGGATCAGTCTCGGACCTCCTCGAGCGAGGCACGTACTCCAGGTGGTCGCGGACAACTGAGGCAGAGGTACGGGCACGGCGTCGTTGCTCATCACGCGGGCGAGTGCGCTCGAAGATCATGTCATCACCACCAAAAGGTGCAGTAGGGGTGAAATGGTAGCTCGAAACAGGATAAGCGAAAGGTCGTCCCATGTACACAAAAACGCGGACGGCACAATGACCCTTAAAATGATACGAACGGTGGTCCGGGTCGTAGTGCACCTCCCAAATTGGCGTGTCAATGAAAAGCACAAATGTCGCCATCGCTCTCTGAAGATGTGACAGAAGAAAGAAGAGAGAGCAGTGAGAATTCTTGCTAAAGAATCTCAGTAGGAGTCTCCTATCCTAGGGTTACATCGTACACATCCTCAGGAACCTTGGGTTTAATTATAAAATAGTGATCATGCATATAAGGTTCGATTTAGGGTTTCTCAAACTAATTATCCAAGGTCCATTCCTTTTAGCATGCGTCTTGGTGTTATGAATGCAACATGTTATATCATGGATGCACGTCAATACTTGAGCATATAAGACAACACAGCAAAG
The DNA here is from genome assembly GCA_031216105.1 of Dalbergia cultrata. NCBI lineage: Eukaryota > Viridiplantae > Streptophyta > Magnoliopsida > Fabales > Fabaceae > Dalbergia > Dalbergia cultrata. Next base: position 27,082,106 of record CM062349.1, read on the forward strand.
CACATAAACATAATCCATGTGGCATAAGGGCATATAACTTTCAAGTGAATCATTCCTCAACTTCGTGACATCAATCATGGTACTTTAGCATATAAGCCACCCTAAAAATAATAACTAGGTTATGAGCTCATACCTCAGCTAGTCATCACTAGCTCTTGCTTATTATCTGAATAAGTGAAACATAAATAATAATCTCGACTCGCAAGTACGGGTAGGGGGTAGGGATCATCTCTCTCTGGGATTACCCTCTTTGAAATGCTTTGCTAGCCACGCATGGCCTCGCAATTTGTCCGCTTTGGTAGACTGCATCTACTCATACCCTCACGGATTTGTCTCCTCCCGGGGATACTCGGCCGAACCGGCACCTCCTCAGGGGAAGCGCGTCTCAGTGCTTTGTCACATAAAAATCTCCTGGGGGTGCTCGGCCGAACCGGTGTCACCCAGGGTTTTCAACTTATAGGGTACTCATAAACATTTCTTTCAACCCTTTAAGGTTTGACGGAAATTCGGCAGCATAACAGCTGTTAAACCGAATTTCCTTCAAACTGCCACAAGCTAATCTACACATCATGTTCTCACGAAATCTCATGCTATGATAAAATTTAACATTTCATCAATCATTTCTCATGAATCAAGCACATCTCATCATATCATTGCATCATACAACACATCATAGCATTAACAACTTTTTAGTGCCTTATGCATTGACCCGTAAGGTCCCTAACTCACATTCTAAGTTATAAATCATCAAACCTAATCTCTCGGGAACTTATAGGGTCTTAACTAAGTATTTCTCACCTCACACTATGGTCAAGAACATCTCTAATCCTCAAGGATGCAGAATTCACAATCCTAACTTTACGGGTACCTAGGAGTCACAGCAATGACCCTTTCTAAGTCCGGTTTGCTCCTAAGACATCAAGATCAAGTCCTAAACCATTTATGAGTCATTCCTACACATTTAAACTAATTTAAATCCATGATTAGCATTACTAAACCTTGCTGGACAGAATCCAAAAAATTCAAACATTGAAGGATCTAGAACTCTCAAATTAATTCATTTCTAGTTTCTAACTTCTCTTATCTTTCACATATGAGTCTTAACATTAATTATACTTAAACATAAGCATATTATCCTCATTAACACAGCTCATACGGTGGCTAAACATGGCAAGGCAGAACCGAAACAAACATCTCCATTTAAAGGCATCAAACACAATTTCTAAAGCACATAAAATACTAGTTTCTCTTGGAACCCTTTTAAAACTTTCAAAACTCATTTCTAAACATTTTTATCATCTAAAATCATAAAATTATGTAAGAGGATAGTAGCTAATTCATTTATACCTCAAGAGGCCCTAAATTCATAAAACTTGGTTCTACAAATTCCTTGTACTCATATAAGCTTAGAAAAATTATAAAACATAATTTTCAACACTTGGAAACTCCAAAACCCCTTAGGGCCGAAATGTGAACCAAAAGGAATAAATATTTTTCAACCTTTGTTGAGACAACCATGGGCAAGTCTTTGAGCTCTAGGTTCATTTAAGTGATGACATAAAAGTAAACATGCTCATGCACTCATTTTAGGTTCCATTAGAAAGTAAAGTGATAGCTTAAAAATAAATATAAGGTGCAACATATTATTATCTTTGATATTTAGTGAGGACTTGAAATATAAACATGATAATGCATAGCTTGAAATATAAACATGATAATGCAAGTTCATTCATTATCTTGGTATTTAGTGATAGCAAGGAAGTAAACAAGATATGCAAAGCATAAAATAAACATGATGCAAGGTTCATTTTATAGTTAGCTAGAGCTCATTCAAGACTTTAACAAAGTAACAACCCAACATATATCTTATTACAAAGAGAGCTCTAGTGTTCTTGAACCAAGTTCTCAAAGGAACCATGAGGTTCTTGAACACCATCATCAAGTTCAAGATAAACAAACTTCCAAAACAAAACAAAACAAAGTCTCAAGGATCAAAGTACCAAAATCGAAAACCTTACAAAAGGAAGAGAAAATGAAACTAAGTCAAGTTCTTTATTAAATACCCAAAACCCCTATCTAGAGAAAGATCTCTAGAACGTGCTGGCCAACTTTAAGGTTGACAAGGGTAGGCTTGGGCTTTTAGAAATCCTTAGATTAGTTTTCTTAAGTTGAAAAATCATGTGAGCTAAGTATAGTATAGATGAAGTTAAAGGAAAAGAAAAACTCAACCTCTAGAGGTTCCTTTGAGATGAACACATATTCATCCTCTAGGAGTCCTCATCATTGAGCTATCATGTGTTCCTCAAGGCCTCATGGCCGAAATCACAAGGAAGGAAAATAAAGAAAGTTTCAAAAGAAAATCCAAGAGAAAGCTAGGAAGAAACTCATTTTCTCAAGAAACAAAGTTTAGAAAAACACTCCTACCTAGAGTGAAGATGAAAACTTGAACTCTTTGAAAAGGGAAAACAAGATGATGAGCTCCTCCTTGAGGTGGATATGGCTTCGGCCTTGTGAGGAACAATGGAGAGGAAAATGTGTTTGAGTGAGGTTGTGTTTGAGGTGAGGTGTTTGAGAAGTTAGGAGATGATTCAAGGCCTTGGGGTGGTGTTTCAAGGTTGAGAGATGATGATGAGATGAAGAAGATGAAGATTAAAAGAAAGGAAGAACTCTCTAGAAACTTGAGAGAAAAAGAAAGAACTCAAGAAAGCTTAGGAAAACTTGAAACTTACCAAATGAACTAAGGTGTTTGCATGTGTTTTTAGGCAAGGTATTTATAGAGAATGAAAACAAATGAAGGCTCAAAGAGGAGAGGAAGAAGCTGTGTGGTCTTGGAGGGAAAGGAAGAGAAAATATCTCTTACACAAGGTCATTCAAGCATGGTTTGAAGTATGGAAGCTATGCTACAAAGTATGGCTTGATGTGAGTTAATTTCCTATCAATTTTTGATGAAATTAGGCTTCTAGAAACAATGCATGGCTGGAACTTTTCCAGCCACAAATAAATGGGAAAAATGGGTTGTTTTAATTATTTATTCATTTGAAAAATCAAGCTTGATTGAAAGTTATGACAAGGTATAGTGTATGTGACTTGAGGTATGGCCTTGGAGTGTTGAAAAATTGAACATGTGATGCATATAGGAGAGAAGGGTACACGGCCAGGTTCAGGCAGCATGGGTGGGAGATAGATTTGATCATCTAATGGTGTGTTAATGATAGGTTTAGGTGTGTATTAGCTTAGGTACAAGGTTAGGAATGATTAAGCTTAAGTTTAGGTAACTAAGTATGAGTATTAGGAATTTGATGACAAGGTTAAGAGTGCTCATACATCATTAGAGAATTAAAAACTCATTTGTGAATAAACAATGTGTAACACAATTCCATGATTTAAGGAATTGGAAAGAGAAAACACTATTCAAGATTCCATGACAAGGAGTCTTGAAATTAAAATATGATTTTAAGTTGTAATTAAGCACTTTTAGGTTCTAATGAACTTTAATAAATTATTTTGACTCAAGATTAATTATGGAAATTAATTAACCTTCGATTAGAGCCTAATATTGCTTAGGTTTGCTTAGTCACGCGATTAAGCGTAAAAACACGAAACTAGGGGTAAAACCGTAATTTTGCATTAATTTCGTCCGGGACCTCCGGGACCAAAACTAAAGTTGTAGTCTATATAAAAACGCCTTTTAAAACCATCTGGAGAAGTTTCGGGTTCATCCGGCACTTGCAAACGGGTAAAACACTGCAGGGGCGTTTTGGTCATTTTGACCCGAAAACTCGAAAAATGAGATTTTCGATCCCGGAAAGAAAAACAAGGAATTTAATCCCCTTCCAACATTGAGTTTGCCGTTCAAGTACTGCCGGACCGGCTTTCCTCGAATTTCGGGCCGAAAATGACCTCAGGGGCATTTTGGTCATTTTCGCTCTAACAGAAAATCGGGTCGTTACAAACTTCATGGCTCTTGAACATCATCATCAAGCTCAAGGAATAAACTCAAAATAACACTTTCAAGGAAAATAGAAACAAAAGAACCGAACTTCATTAAGCAAAAGAAAAGGAAACTACTTCATATTCTTTATTAAGTACCCAACACCCCTATCTAGAGTAAACTCTAGAACGTGCTGACCAACTTCAAGGTTGACAAGGGTAGGCCTTGGGCTTTTTGAAATCCTTGATTATTTTCTTAAGTTGAAAACATTAGTGAACTAAGTAGTATAGGTAGAACTTTAAAGAAAGAAAACCTCAAGCTTTAGAGGTCTTTTTGAGATGAAAACAAGGTCATCATCTAGAGACACTCATCATCAAGCTATCATGAAGAATAAACAAGGCCATGGAGGCCGAAAATAAAAAGGAAAAGATGAGAAGGAAACTGAAAAAGAAACCAAGAGAAATAGCATTTTCTTTCAAGAACAAAACACTTTCGAGTAAAACAAAAACTTTAAAGCAACTCCCTACCAAGTGTGAAGACAAAGGCTTGGTCTTTGAGATGAAAATGAGAAGAAAAACTCCTCCTAAGATGGTGATGAGGATTCAGCCTTGGTGGGGGAAAAAGGAAGGAATTTATTTTTGAGTGAGCTTGTGTTTGAGGATGAGAGTTCAAGTGTTTAGAAGATGATTCAAGGTTGTGGTGTGGTGGTTTGAGGTTGTGATTCAAAGAGGAGATGAAGAAGAAGAAGATGAAGAGAAGTTCTTAAGAACTTGAGAGAAAATGAAGAACTTGCAAGAATGCTAGAACTAAAACTTGACAAATGATATAAGGTTCACTCAAGTTCTTTAGCATGTATATTTATAGGGAAACAAAATAATGAGACCTCATGGAGGGGGAGGGGTAACCGTAGCCTCTCATGGCTTTGGGAAGAGAAAATATCTCTTACATGTTGTCATACGAAGCATGGTTGAAGGTATGATAGGTATGGGCTTAAGCATGGCCCAAAGTAAGGTGTTTTCTTTTTAAATTGAATTGAAATAAATCATCTAGAAGGGAGGAGGAGGGCCAATGATTTCATCAAGGCTTTGGGGGGAAAATATCTTCTAAAAGTTGTCATACAAAGCATGGATGAAAGCATGGTGGTTATGACTCAAAGTATGGTTCAAGGTATGGACTAAGCATGGGCTTTGAGTGCAAGAATTTTAACATGTGGGAAACATGAGGAGGAGTGCATTTTGGCCAGCATATGACAGCCGATGGAGAGGAGAAATCGTTTCACCTAAATCTGTGTTAATGATATGTTTAGGTGTGTATTAGATTAGGTTTAAGGTTATGAGTTATTAAGCAAGTGTTTAGGTAACTAAGAAGGTAATTAGGATTTTTATGACATGATTAGGGAGTGCTCATACACAATTAGAGGAATTAAAACTCTTTTTAAGCATAAACAATTGTAAACACAATTCCTTAATTTAAGGAATTGGAGAGAGAAAACACTATTTAAGATTCCATGACTAGGAATCTTGAATTTAAAAAGAGATTTAGGTTTAATCTAAGCAAATTTAGGTTCTACTTAACTTTAATAAATTATTGTAACTCTAGATTAATTATGGAAATTAACTAATCTCTGATTAGAGCCTAATATTGCTTAGGTTTGCTTAATCACGCGATTAAGCTCAAGAACACTATACTAGGGGCGAAATCATAATTTTGCACAAAAATTGCTCGGGACCACCGGGATTTAAACTGATGTCACGGAGTACATAAAAACATCATTTAAAACCATCTGGAGAAGTTTCGGGCTCATCCAGCACTCATACCTATGTAAAAACGCTATAGGGTATTTTGATCATTTTGACCCAAAACCTCAGAAAATGAGATTTTCAATTCCGGAACCATTCAAATGCCATCTAATCCCCTTCAAACATTGAGTTAGTCCTTCAAGTACTACCGAGTTGACTATCCTCGAATTCCGGGCCAAAAATGACCTCAGGGACATTTTGGTCTTTTCACTCAAATAGAAAATCAGGGCATTACAAATTCGAGAGCCACAAAAATTCTCTATGACACTTCATTATGTATGGTAGTCCCTGTAAAAATTTCTTAATAAATAGAGCCCTATAACCATGTTAAATAAATTCTACAAGCTTGGTAGTCAAAGACCACTTATTCACAGCTTAGTCCAGAATCCTTATAATTTTTATCCCTAGCAAATGATGAAATCAGCTCAAGAGAAAAATCACAGTTACACTTCAAGAAGTTATCAACTCCTTGCAAAAATGTCAAATTAAAATTACATCATTTGATATGGTAATAAAATCAGACAATTTCACAGCCTTAGTTTCAATAATCCAAATAGCATGCGTACTATGTCAATCTTTGATTTTTCTAAGGCATTAAGACTTAAAACTAGTGCTTAAGAATTTTTGTGTATGTAGCTCAAGATGTTAGCTCCAATGTATATTTTTCCCAGCTCCTAACCATGGCCACAAATATGTCTAAAAATTCATGAGATTTCATTGTCTGCAGCCAAACTGAAATTCCAACAGTATAACCATAAATCTCTTTTGAAAAAAAGGAATTTAATCATCATCCAAACATATCATAAAAATTCATACATCAATAACCATATATCATCAACCTACTTAATCAAAATTTCAAACAAACTCAAATCAGAAATGACAAATATAAATTTTGCAAGAAAAGACTCCATAAAACCCTACTCTTGGAAGCTAATGGTGTCTTTGTCTCTAGGGTGCTTCAAGATTGTGCTCTTCACTCCAAAGCTTTCAAGACACACCCAAATCCTTCTTAAAATAGTGAAGTATAAGGTATCAAAGTTGGAATTTGGTGATGGATTGAAATTCTGATTTGTTATATCTGTAGGTATTGAGATGTAGAACAATTTTAGTGAATGGAGCATTTGATTTCGGTAACTCTAGGCTATTGTATATGGAATTTGAAAACAAAATGAAGCTCTTGGCTATGGAGAGAGTGCAGCTGCTTCTCTGCCTTTGCACTGGCCGAAATTATGGTTAGTTTCATCAAGAAGATTAGCTTTTATGCTTATCTTGTAATAAATGCATCAATATTATATATATTAAAGTTAGATATTTCTTAACCTAGTAAAGAAAAATGGATGGCTAGGATCAATCTTGTAATTCAAGATTGAATCTTAGCCATTCATTTAATATAAAAGGAATAAGGTTCATTAACTTGTAAAGATTAAAATAGCTTTCGGTGTTAGAAATCGAACACCGAAATTTCACTGAACGGGTGAAACACCAAACCTGGGTAATGAAGCATTATCTAAAAATTAATTCTAGGTATAAAATTTTTATTCTTAACCATTTCTAATCTCAATCCTATAATTTCTCACTTTTTGGCATCTCTGAGCCCTAATTCTAAGCTTTCGACTGACCCGGTAGGCCCCACGAGCCTACTAGGTTACTATTCATTTTTTTTTTTTACAAATCTATTGAGTTGTTCTCATCATTTCCAATTAATTTTTGAATAAAAATTAGGGTGTTACATTACCGCCCACCTTAATAAAAAATTTGTCCTTAAAATTTTATACCTGAAAACAATTCCGAATGGTCTTTCTTCATGTTTGACTATAATTCCTAGGTGTATTCTTCATGTCCAGGTCACTTTTACAAGTTGCACAGATGTATTTCTATGTTGCCTGATTTCTCTATCAACGATCTAAATAGAAGGGGCTTGAAATGTCAAATCATCCCTTAACTTTATGGACTCAGGTTCTATAATGTGATTTTGGTCTGGATGATATTTCCTAAGTTGGGAGGCATGAAAGACATTATGAAGGTTAGATAAATGTGGGGGTAAAACTATTTGGTAGACAATTGATCCAATTCGTCTAAGAATTTGAAAATGACCAATGAATCTTGTGATAGCTTTTTAACTCTTAGGGCTCTACCTACCCTAGTAGTAGGTGTAACATTCAGGAATACATGTTCTCCCTCTGGAAATTCTAAAGGTTTGAGTGTCAGCATAGCTCTTTTGATGACTTTGTGTGATGAGAATCTTTCTCCTGATCTTTCGGATCTGCTTCGTTGTTTGATTAATGTAACACCCTAAAAATTATGCAAAAATTAATTTCAGCTTTTCTGGCCATAATTTCAAAAATCCGATGAACATAGAAATGATCAGGACAATCCAACAAATCTATAAAGAAAAAAAAAAGTGAATAGTAACTTACGGGCCCCACAGGCCCGCCGGGACAGCCGAAACCCTAGAATTAGGGCCCGGAGATGCTCGAAAGTGAGAAATTATAGGATCAAAATTAGAAATAAGTAGGAATAAATATTTTATACTTATAATTAATTTTCGGACAATAGTTGATTACCGAGTACACTGTTTTACCCGTTCGATAAGATTTCGGTGTCCAATTTTTAACACCAAAAAATAGTTTGATCTCTACAAAAGGATAATGTTTATCCTTTTAATGTCAAGTGTAAGGCTAAGATTTAATCTTGCTTTATAAGATTAAATCCTAGCCATTGATTTCTTTTTATTATTAGAAAAGTATACATCTTTGACTACATAATTAATGTATCTAACTTTTATATATTAAAGAAATACAAAATCTTACCATTTTGGAATGCATTCTCGGCTGAAACTTGCTGCTCACACAGCCACCATTGTTGTCCTCAAAGAGCTTCAATACTTGATTTCAAACCTCTATTTTCCTAACCTACACTTGATAAAACACCAAACTCTCTTCATTAAACTTATTCCACTCATCAAGATCTTCCAATCTAATCGATTAGAATTAGAATCCATCAAATTTTTCTACTTTGAGAGCACATTATCAGCTGTGTAAGGAAGGGTTTGGTGTGGGTTTGAAGGCTTAGAAGTAAAGGGAATCATCCTTGGAGCTAAGACCACTAAAGCCACCAAATAGGGCTTGTTTCATCCTATTTTCTTTCTAATTTTGCTCTGAGTTTTATTGGATGATTATGCATGAATATTGATGTATTAATTTTGGTAGAGTGTTTGGAGGAGGTTAGAAAATCATTTTTGTCAAAAGAAGTTTTGACTAGTTTGCTGGAAATTCGGTTTTGTCCTAGATAGCAGATGGTCACGAATTTTCTGAGTTTGTTGTGCATGTTTTCATAAGCTATAAAAAATATATGTTGAAGCTAACATGTGGAGTTAGTCCCACGAATTTTCTTGTGTTCTGATGTTTATTTATACTGCTTTAAAAAAATGAAGAACTGAGAATATAACTATGCTGTCTGGATAGTGGGAACTGAAGCTCTGATTTTGTATAATTTTGTTACCATAGAAAATAATTAAATTATCATTTGAAATTTTTACAGAGATTTAATAACATCTCAAAGTGAAACCGTGATTTTATTTTGAGTATATTCCACCATTTTCTAAATTTAAAAATTGTGAGAACCCTATTCTGAGCTGTGAAAAAGTGGCCTCTGACCACTAAATTTGTATAGTTTATTTAACATGGTTAGAGAACTCCGATTGCTATGAAAATTTTACAGGGTCTCTTAGACACATTGAGATGTCATGAGGAATTTTTCTGATCCTTGAATTGGCCATTTGATTGAGAAATTAATTGTTGTTACCGGAATGAGAAATCTGTCAATATGCTGGAAATGAGCTAAATTCTTGATTTGGAAGTAAAATGTCCTTTGATACCACTATGATGAATTTAGATGCATGCTATGTACTTTAAAGTTTGGTTTATGAGAAATGGATGAGAATCACATGTGATTGATTATTTATATGATTATAAATGCATTTATTGGTAAAGAGAAAGGTGATAAATGAATGCTATATATATGTTTGAAGCATTATGAAATTCAAATATTTATGCTAATGTATCCCTGTATATGTGAGCTTGAGGATGAGATATATGCTATGTAAAGAAGGAAAAGTTCCTTTTAATGTGTAAAGGGCACGGGAAAGTCCCCTTTAGCGTGTAAAGGGCACGGGAAAGTCCCCTTTAGAGTGTAAAGGGCATGGAAAAGTCCTATTTAATATGTAAAGGGCACGAGCAAATTCCCTTTAGTGGGTAAAGGGCACGGAAAAGTCCCCTTGATTAGGTCAAGGGCACGAAAAGATAGGGATAATATCTCTAAGATTCTTTTTGATGTACCGAGAGTACGTAAAGTTGTAAATAAAGCATTATAATGTTAAATAGTATGCTGTGTATATCAAGTGATTGAATAATAAAAGTGACCCACTTCGGAAGTATGATTTAGAACTTTAAAAATGAATCATTGATCTAGGTTGTATGCTCACAGTTTCTTATTAGAAATAGGTAGGAATAAATATAAGAATTAGGGCCCGTAGATACCCGAAAGTGAGAAATTATAGGATCAATATTAGAAATAGGTAGGAATAAATATTTTACTTAGAATTAATTTTTGGGCAATAGTTGATTACCGGGTACACTATTTTACCCGTTCGGTAAGATTTCGGTGTGCGATTTTTTACACCGAAAAATAGTTTGATCTCTACAAAAGGATAATGTTTATCCTTTTAATGTCAAGTGTAAGGCTAAGATTCAATCTTGCTTTACAAGATTAAATCCTAGCCATTGATTTCTTTTTATTATTAGAAAAGTATACATCTTTGACTACATAATTAATGTATCTAACTTTTATATATTAAAGACATGCAAAATCTTACCATTTTGGAATGCATTCTCGGCTAAAACTTGCTGCTCACACAACCACCATTGTTGTCCTCAAAGAGCTTCAATACTTGATTTCAAACCTCCATTTTCCTAACCTACACTTGATAAAACACCAAACTCTCTTCAATAAACTTATTCCACTCATCAAGATCTTCCAATCTAACCGATTAGAATTTGAATCCATCAACTTTTCCTACTTTGAGAGCTCATTATCAGCTGTGTAAGGAAGGGTTTGGTGTGGATTTGAAGGCTTAGAAGTAAAGGGAATCATCCTTGGAGCTAAGATCACTAAAGCCACCAAGTAGGGCTTGTTTCATCCTATTTTCTTTCTGATTTTGCTCTGAAATATTGTGATTGAATAATTCTGAAATTCTGAGTTTTATTGGATGATTATGCATGACTATTGGTGGAGTGTTTGAATGAGGTTAGAAAATCATTTTTGTCAAAAGAAGTTTTGACTAGTTTGCTGGAAATTCGGTTTTGTCCTAGATAGCAGATGGTCACGAATTTTCTGAGTTTGTTGTGCATGTTTTCATAAGCTATAAAAAAAATATATGTTGAAGCTAACATGTGGAGTTAGTCCCATGAATTTTCTTGTGTTCTGATTTTTGCTTATACAGATTTAAAAAAATGAAGAAATAAGAATATAACTATGCTATCTGGATTGTGGGAACTGAAGCTCTGATTTTGTATAATTTTGTTATTATAGCAAATGATTAAATTATCATTTGAAAGTTTTACAGGGATTTAATAACATCTCAAAGTGTAACTATGATTTTTATTTTGAGTAGATTCCACCATTTACTAAATTTAAAAATTGTGAGAACCCTATTCTGAGCTGTGAAAAAGTGGCCTCTGACCACTAAATTTGTATAATTTATTTAACATGGTTAGAGAACTCCAATTGCTATGAAAATTTTACAGGGTCTCTTAGACATATGAGATATCATGAGGAATTTTTGTGATCCTTGAATTGGCCTTTTGATTGAGAAATTAATTGTTGTTACCAGAATGAGAAATCTATCAATATGCTGGAAATGAGCTAAATTCTTGATTTGGAAGTAAAATGTCCTTTGATACCACTATGATGAATTTAGATCCATGCTATGTACTTTAAAGTTTGGTTTATGAGAAATGGATGAGAATCACATGTGATTGATTGTTTATATGATTATAAATCCATGCATTGGCAAAGAGAAAGGTGATAAATGAATGCTATATATATGTTTGAAGCATTATGAAATTCAAAAATTTATGCTAATGTATGCCTGTATATGTGAGCTTGAAGATGAGACATATGCTATGTAAAGAAGGAAAAGTCCCCTTCAATGTGTAAAGGGCACGGGAAAGTCCCTTTTAGCGTATAAAGGGCACGGAAAAGTCTCATTTAATGTGTAAAGGGCACGAGCTCGTCCCCTTTAGTGGGTAAAGGGCACGGAAAAGTCCTCTTGATTAGGTCAAGGGCACGGAAAGATAAGGATAATATCTCTAAGATTCTTTTTGATGTACTGAGAGTACGTAAAGTTGTAAATAAAGCATTATAATGTTAAATAGTATGCTGTGTATATCAAGTGATTGAATAATAAAAGTGACCCACTTTGGAAGTATGATTTAGAACTTTAAAAATGAATCATTGATCTAGGTTGTATGCTCACAGTTTCTTAATAAACCGAAGTGACTGGGACGATGACGATGACATTAATTTCAGTGCATGTTTTGGGGAATGCCCTACTGAGAATTGTGTAATTCTCACCCTTATTTGTTTTTGTGTTCCCGTGTCGTCTCCAGGTTAAACCAGAGAACTATGGGATGCTACACCAAAAGCGGTCGGATTAGCAGTAGTCGGGTGTTTGAGGTTGTATCAGATGTACTTAGATGTATGTATAGATGTGTAAACTTAACAGAGAACATATGTGTATTAGTGCTCATAGAAGAGCTTCCTTATGTAATCTACTTTATATTAAATAAATGTTTTGTATCTTGCTATATATGTTGATTGAATTACGCTAGTTAATACACGAACCCATCAAATTTGCTATAGTTATTTAAGAAAGGTCCGCTAATTAAAAAGTAACAACTCTCGAGTACGATGTCATGACTTAAGGATAACGTTATACTTGGGAGGGTGTTACAATTAACAAAATCGAGTCCCAACAGTCCCGCTTCGCCTTAATCGTACGAACACAATGGGGATTGGCATTTTTTTCCATATAGAGCTTTGTACGGGGCCATCCAATACTAGCGTGATGGCTGTTATTATAAGCAAATTCAATTAATGGAAGCAACTTGTCCTAACTTCCCTTCTGCTCAATCACGCAAGCCCTTAACATATTTTCCAGGGTTTGGATGGTACGTTCTGTTTACTTATCAGTTTGGGGGTGATAGACAGTACTTAAACAAAGCTTAGTCCCAAAATCCTTTAGGAAAGCTCCCTAAAACCTTAAAATAAATCTAGGGTCTCTATCAGAAACTATTGAGGCGGGAACGCCGTGTCCTGACGATGTCCATGGTAAACCCATTACAAAGTCCACTATAACCCATATAGTATCATGACCTGACGATGTCCTTGGTAAACCCATTACAAAGTCCATGGAGATACTTTCCCACTTCTATTCCAGGATTTCTAAAGGTTGCAGGGTCCCAGCTGGTTTTTGACGTTCTATTTTAACTTTTTAGCAAGTTAAACACTTTCTGAGTCACTATTCTATGTATTTTTTCATTCGTGACCACCAGAACATTTTCTTGAGATCTGCATACATTTTATTAGTGCCTGGATGTATAGTAAGTTTGCCTCTATGAGCTTCCTCTAAGATCTTCTTTTTGATATCACCAATTGCAGGTACGCACACCCTATCCTTGTATCTCCACATACCTTGTTGGTCTTGAGCACATTCTGGCAATTTCTTTGCACAAATTGATCTTAATATCTCCTGAAACTCTAGGTTTTCATGTTGTGCAGCCAAAATTTGTCCTTTGAACTCACTTGTTACTTTTATTTGGCCTAGCCCAACACCTTGAGGGGTCACAGATATATCTATACTAAGTTTCTTGAAGCTTTCAACTAGCTCTGTCTCTTTAATCTTCAGACATGCTACACTTAGGGATTTCCTACACAATGCATCGGCAACAACATTTTCCTTGCCTAGATGGTAATTCAAACTATACTCATAATCCTTGAGGAACTCCATCCATCTTTTTTGCGGCATATTAAACTCTTTCTGATGAAAAAGATACTTTAAGCTTTTATGATCAGAGAAAACATTGAACTGCACACCATACAAATGATCTTACCAGATCTTTAAAGCAAAAACCACAGCTGCAAGTTCAAGGTCATGGGTTGGATAGTTTACTTCATGGGTTTTCACTTGTCGAGAAGCATAGGTGACCAAGTTACGATTTTACATCAACACACATCCTAAACTCTTACTAGAAGCGTCACAATAAACCTCATAGGTTCATGAGGATCGGGTAATACTAGTACTGGAGCCATGGTCAACTTTTGCTTCAACTCCTGGAAACTATTTTCATACTCCGGTGTCCAATTGAATGGAGCATTCTTTCAGGTTCGTCTAATCAAAGGTAAGGCTATATGAGAAAAATTCATGATAAAAGGCCTATAATATCCGGCAAACCCTAAGAAACTCTGAATCTCTGTCACCGTTGTTGGTCGTTCACAACGAAGTACTGATTCTACCTTGCTGGGATCTACAGAGATTCCCCCTCGTGATACTACATGACCTATGAATCTAACCTCTTCCATCCAGAATTCACATTTTGACAACTTAGCATACAACTTCTCTCTTAGGATTTGTAACACAACCCTAAGATTCTTCACATGTTTTTCCCCAGTCCTTGAATATATAAGTATGTCATCTATGAAGACAACTACAAATTTATCCAAGTAAGGGCAAAAGATTCGATTCATATAATCCATGAATATAGTCGGAGCATTAGTCAGTCCAAAAGACATCACCCTATACTCATAATGCCCATATTGAGTTCTAAATGTAATCTTAGGTCTATCCTCATCCCGAACTCGAATCTAATGATACCCAAATCTAAGATCAATCTTTGAGAATATAGTTGCACCTCGTAACTGATCCATGGGATCTTCAATTCTTGGCAAATGGTACTTATTTTTTATTGTCACTTTGTTCAATTGCCTATAGTCTACATAAAACCTCATACCCCCATCCTTTTTCTTCACCAGAAGAATAGGGGCTCCCCATGGAGAGGCACTTGGTCTAATAAAATGCTTTTCTAATAGTTTTTCAATTTGGGACTTTAATTCTTACAACTCCAAAGGGGACATCCTATAAGGAGCAATTGAAATAGGACCCATTCCTAGAACTAACTCAATGGAGAATTCAATCTGTCTTTTAGGAGGAAACTCTGGAATATCCTCTGGGAAGACATCGGGATACTCTCTTACCATTGGAATCTTGCTCAATTCATTATCACACTCAGTTTCACTAGCAGAGAGGAGGACATATTCCTGATGATCTGTCTTACTATGGTTAGGTGTTACTAGGTTCAAAAAAAAAGAAAAAGGAACCACAGGGATGGAAGATAACGTAGAAAAAAATATAGCAGCTCGATCTAGACATTGTAAAAGGATATAGTTGGTGTAACACCCCGATTTTTTTATCTGAGCAAAAATGACCAAAATGCCTCTAAGGTCATTTTTACTCGGAAATTCGAGGATGGCCGATCTGGCAGTCCTCAAAGGGTCAACTCAATGTTTGAAGGGGATTATATATGTTGTGATTAATAGTAGAGATGAAAATCTCATTTTCCGAACTTTCGGCTCAAAATGACCAAAATACCCTTATAGCGTTTTACGCGGATATTAGTGTCGTTTGAGCCCGGAAACTCTCCCGAGAGTTCGGAATGTTAATTATATGTGCTTGATGATGTTTGTTTTGATCTGTGTGGTCCCGGGCAGTGTTTGTGCGAAAATTATGATTTTGCCCCTAGAATAATGAATAATGTGATGAAGTAAACCTAAGCAATATTAGGTTCTAATCAAAGATTTGTTAATTTCAATAATCAATCTAGAGTCAAAATAATTTATTAAGGTTAATTAGAATCTAAAATTTCTTAGATTAAACTTAAATCTCTTTTTAAAAATCAAGATTTCAAGTCATGAAATTTTGAATAGTATTTTCTCTCTCCAATTCCTTAAATTAAGGAATTATGTCTACAATTGTTTACATCTCTTCAATTCCTAATTACCCATTACCTTACCTAAACATTTACTTACAAACTCCTAACCAAAAGCTTAATCAAAGAAACACCTAAACACATCACTAAACCACAATTAGATGAAATAAACCCCTCCCCCATATTCTTCATGTGTTGAATTGATTTGCACACAAAGGCCATACTTTGAGCCATACCTATGACCATACCACACCATGCTTGAAGTCATGCCTAGCCATGCTTTCAACCATACCTCCAACCATGCCTTTGAATGACCAATTTGAATGAGATATTTTCCTCCCCAAATGGCTTCAAAAACTGTGGCCTTTCCTCCTCCATTCATTCCTCCACATTTTGCTTTTCTATAAATACCTCACTTAGAAGAAACTTGGTCCATTTGGTTTATTCTTACAATTTAGTTTCAAGAGTTATCTTGAGTTCTTTCTTTTCAAGAACCCAGAAACACTTCATCTGCTTCATCTTTATCACCTTCTTCAAAGAACCATTCCTCACAACCACAAACCACCACACCACCACCATAGATCATCATCTAAACACCAAAGCCTCCATTATCAAACACAAGCTCACACAAAACACATTTCCTTTCCTTTTCTTTGTTCTTGGCCAAAGCATCATCATCACTTGGAAAGCAGTTTTCCTCTCATTTTCTTTTCAAGAGCAAGCTTCTTTTTCATTCTAAAGAGAAATACCACTTGGTAGGGGTTTTGTTTTCAAAAGCTTTTCTTTTATAATGATGTTTTGATATGAAAAAGTGTTAGTTTCTCTTGGTTCCAAACTCTTTTTCTTTCTTCTTATTTTTGGTTATGAGACTTGATGTTTGAAAGGAAAAATCTTGAACTTGATGATGAGGTTTCAAGATAATGGTCTTGAGATTTTCATTTGAGAAACCTCTAAAGCTTGAAACTTGTTTTTGATCTTGAAGCATTTTGGTTTTCCTTTTTTTTTCTTTCCTTATGGTTTCGGTTTTTCCTTTTCTTTTCCTTTTGGTTTTGGTTCTCATTTCCTTTCTTTTTATAAAGTTGATGAAAATGCTAGGTAGCTCACATAAACTTTTACTTAAGAAAATACATCACTTGATTTTCAAAAAGCCCAAAGCTTACCCTTGTCAACCTTAAAGTTGGCCAGCACGTTCTAGAGTTTACTCTAGATAGGAGCTCTTGGGCATAAAATAAAGAATATGGTGTAGTTTACTCTAGATATACCTTGTTTCAAGAAGTGTAGTTATTTATTTTGATCTCTTAAATTCATTTTCCTTGAGCTTGATGATGATGTTCTAACCATGAGGTTTCTTTGAAATCTTGGTGCAAAGAACTCTAGAGCTCACTTTGTCTTGCTAGATAAGTGTTGGGTTGAGATTATTATTGTTCCTCTAAAGTCTTGTATGAGCTCTAGTTAAGTTAAAATGAACTTCCACTCATATTTATTTTCATGTCAACACTAAACTTCCAAGAATAAAGAATAAACTTGCATTCTCATGTTTATGTTTCAATTCATCACTAAAATAAGAATAATAATAAGTTGCATCTCATTTATTTTTGTGCTCACATTTTATAATGAAGAATAAACCAAGTGCATAGCATGTTTAAGTTTATGTCATCACCTAAAGAACCTACAGCTCAAAGACTTGCCGATTTTATCTCAAGACAAGTTTGGAAAATGAAAGTGTTTTTATGAATGTGATTTCAGCCATGTGATGAAGATGGACTTAGCATAAGTCTTATCTAGTCACAAGGACCAGCAAACTTTGTTTTAAGAATTTTCTTAAGCTTAGGTGAACTTAAAATATGTTATAAATATGTTTTTATGTTTTAAATCTCAACTATGAGCAAACTAAAATAGTTACTGCCCTTATTCATATTTTTATGATTTTAATGAAATAAAATAGTTTCTAAAAGAGTTTTGAGGTTCTAAAATGATTCCAAGAGAAAACTAGTAACTTAGGTGCACTTGAAATGTGATTTTATGAAGCAAATGTTTTGGCCACTGCCCTTGAATTATGGCCACTGTATGACGCTGTTTTAATAAGTTATAATGTGTAAAAATTATGTTTGAGTGAAGGAAAAATTATTTTGTGAGTGTTAGGAACAACAAGTAACTAGAAAGGATTAGAAATGAGATTTTTAAAGCACTTAGAAACTAGGAATTTGAGATTCTGTTCCAGCATGTTTAAATATAGTAAAAGTGGTTTATAATTAGTATATATGTGTAGGAATCCCTCATAATTGGTTTAGGAATTGATTATAGTACCTTAGGCGAAGACAAAACTTAGAAAGAGTCAAAGTTGTGACTCTTAGACACCCGTAATTTGAAAGATTAGAATTTTGCTATATGTTGTTTGGTGTTGATCATAATCATAATGATTAGCAAGAATTATTGGTAATAATTTCTCTAAGTGCATAAAAGGTTAGGAACGGATATTAGATTAGTCAAATTTTAAGCTTGAGACCCGAAAAGGTTTAAAGGCGTAAGACGCTATAGATTAATGACATTGAAATCTTATTGTTTTAAGTTTTAGTGTGATTGATGCATGTGCTATGATGAATCTATGTTTATATGACTTTAGTGAGTTACTTTGATTATGGAATTAAATGAGAAAGTACACGCTTTATAAGTTTATGTGGTATGAAGCAAATTTGAGGAAATTCGATATACAACCATTTTGCTGCCGAATTTCCATCAAATTTGAAGACTTAAGAAAGTTTTTGAAAACTTCATGAGATTTTAAATGTGACATAGTACTGAGATGCATTTCTCCTACTCCGGTGGAGAGGAGGCAAATCCATGAAAGTATTGACATTGAGCTTGCCAAAGCAGACAATTAGTTGTGCACTTAATGCTAGTAGAGCATTTCAAATAAGGAAATAACCCTAACTAGCACTCCGGGAGTCAATGTATTAGGTGGTCCTTAGAAATGATGAGTTACCCCATCTATTACCCCATGTGAAATCTAGTGACGACTAGTTAGGATTAAGCTCATTCCTAGGCAATAGGTGAGATTGAGTTTTGGTGACCAGGATAAAATCGCCGAGGCCGAAATGTTGGTTGGTTTTTGGTGGCCATGATAAGCGGGTGGTCTTTATGAAAGAGAACTTAAGAGTTCGAATATGAGAAAGAAGTTATATGAAAGTATTGTGCCTTTTATGCCACGTATATGATTTATGATTCTTTATGTTGTGCTTAAATACCATGATTTTCATGTCAATGTGCATATGGTATTGTCATGCATTCATTCAATATATGTTGCATTCATGTCATTAAGACTCATACTAAAAGACACCCACTTCGGATAAATAGATTTGAGAAGTTTAAAACCAAACCTTATGCATGAACACCTTTTTCATAATGAAAATTGAAGTGGCTGGGGACGATGATGATGACACATGTGTTAGAGTCAGAAATCCCTACTGAGAACCTTGAATGAGTTTCTCATCCCTCTCTTTTCTTTTGTATCGTCTCCAAACGAAGATAATGACGTGGTTCGTGACTTCTACTAAGGCATGGGCATGGGGTACACGCTATGAGTCGGAGTAGAGGGATGCAGCGGAAGCACGTAGATGCCACTATATATATATATATGTGTGTGTGTGTGTGTAGATGTGTATTTCTTTTGATGTGACAATGGAACTATGATAGTAGTAATTTATGTATCTATGATGATATGACTATTTTGTATTTGGTGGCTATGAATGATATGATTTCTCTTTCTTGTATGTTATGTTTATGGCAAATGTTAGGTTTTATTTTGGTATACGGCTCATTTTTTTTTTTTTCAAGTTTCGAAAAGAAAAATTTATTTGTATTTTCCACTAAGTATTTTAATTGAGTAAAGTTTAAGGATGAAACAAAAAGGTAATAACTAAAAATTAACCTTGATACGTTCTAGGTGTATTGGGTTAAATTTTAGGATGTTACAGTTGGGTACTAACCAATCCATACCTAAAATTACATCTAGACCAGACAAATGAAGACAAACTAAATTGGCAGTAAAGTCTCTAGTACCTATTTGAAAAGGAAGATTCATGCATGCATAGCAAGTTCTAATAGGACCAACAATAGGAGTGGATACAAGGAGATCATAAGGTAATTCAAACACAGGTAATTGTAACTTCTGTACACAGTCATGGGATATGAAAAAATGAGTGGCACCCATATCATACAGTATATCTAGGGCATTACCATTTATTTCACACTTACCTCAGATCAGATCGGCAGATTGAGATGCTTCCTTGGCACTTATAGTAAAAACGCACCTATGTTGTTGTGCCCTAGAGGCGGGTTGCTGACCTTTCTTATTGGGGCACTCAAATATTTTGTGTCCTGGTTTCCCACAGCTAAAGCAAACAATTTGAGTGGTCTAGCAAGGCTTATTCTCGTGATGTTTCCCACATTTAGGGCACTCTCGTCCTCGTTCTGGTCTTAGAGATTGAAGTTGCTTTCCTTTGTTATTATTGGTGTTGTTAAGGGGATATCTCCTCCTAGGCTAATTAACAGGCTTGAATTGAGGGCCTTGGGGTGCTAGTCCTCTCCTAGCATTACCTTGTGCATACTTGAAACTTGCTAGCTTCTTGTTAGACTCCTCTGCACGACGGCATTTATTTACTAGGGTAGGATAGTCTCTGATCTCCAAGAGACTTACAACTACTTCTATGTCTTCACGTAGACCTCCTTCACATTTCATACACTTCAAAGCTTCGTCGGTGTCACATCGGTAAATCGTAGAAAACTTGCAGAGCTTTTCAAATTTGGCAGTATACTCTGCCAGACTCATAGGTCCTTGTTTAAAAGGCATAAACTCTAACTCTTTCGCATTTCTCACCGAAGCAGGAAAATATTTATGGTAGAAAGCCTCCTTGAAAATATCCCAAGTAACTTCAGTTTGGGAAGCTTCAAATAATTCCTTGGTGCCAACCCACCAAGATTTTGCATCTGCTTCTAGCGTATAGGTGGCAAAAGCCACCTTTTAGATCTCTGTGTAAGGAAAAATGGAGAAAATCTTCTCCATTGCCTTTATCCACTCTTCCACTTTACAGGGATTGAAAGCTCCTCAAAATGGAGGGGGATTTGCCTTCCTAAACTTAACAAATTTATGATATTCCCCATCCACTTCGTTTCCTCCTATGTTGCCAGCTGGGTTTTGCTCCTCATTACAATTCAATCTTTCCATCATTCAATTAGCAACCGCAACTTATACTCTCATTGCTGCGGCCACCATTTTCATGGTTAGCAAGGGAGAGAAACCAGCAGCCACCATTTTCATCCTCAAGAGCTCAAACTTTCATTCAAATCCCAAAAACCATGGCCTATAGTTGTTAAAACCTCAAGCTTCTTTCACTAAACTTCAACTACTCATCACCACCTACAAACTAACCGATTGGAATTTTAATTCCTTACCTTTGTCACTTTCATATTTTCATTCTTCACTGGTAAAGGAGAGTATTAGGTGCTGTTTGGAATATTTGAAGTGAGAAAATCATTATTGGAGCATCCTTTGGAGCCAAGAGTCACAAAGCTTTGAAGAGTAGGGTTTCTGTGCCTTGTTTTGTGATTTTCTGTTCTTGTTGATTTTGGCTTGTTTTCAAATGATAAAATCTGGTTCTTATATGATGTTACACCTATATATTGATGTATTTTGCATAGGTGGGTTAATTTGATATTGTGGAAAAATCATTTTTGTCAAAGAGATGTTGAGTGATACTTGCTGGATTTTCAGTTTTCCTACTGGCAGTTATTGTTCACAAATTTTCTGAGGGAATTGTGTGTATTTTTATATAAAAATTATATGTTGAAGCTAACATCCTAGGCTAGTTCCATGAATTTTCTTGAGCTCTAGTTTTGACTTATACTATGTTAAAAATATCATGAATCGAAATGATACATGTGCTGCCTGAATTGTTGGACTAGAAGCTGTGAATTTTGCTAATTTTGTTACTATAGCAAATGATTGAATTTTTCTTTGAAATTTTTACAAGAGTTGAAAACATCTTAAGGTTGAACCCTGATTTTTATTTTGAATTTATTGAATTATTTGATAGGGTTAAAAATTGAAAGATTTTGGTCTGATCTGAGGCTAAGTGGTTTCTGACCACCAAAATTATAGAATTTTGTTGATATAGCTAGAGAACTTATTTTTCTTTGAAAATTTTACATGACATTGGGCACACATTGGGGTGTCATGGAGAATTTTTGTGGACTATTGATGGTTTGATATGAGAAATAATTTTTATTGCTTGAGTGAGAAATCTATTAATGTGCTGGAAATTAGCTAAATTCTTGATTGAGAAGTAAAATGTCCTTTAATGCAACTAGGATGAATGTAAATGCATGCTATGTACTTTAAAGTTTGGTTTATGAGAAATGAATGAGAATCACATGTGATTGATTGTTTATATGTAAGTAAAGCATGCATTGGTAAAAAGAAAGGTGATAAATGAATGATATGTATGTTGCAAGCATTATGAAATTAAAAAAATTTATGTTAATACATGCTTGTATATGTGAGCTTAAGGATGATTTCTATGCTAAGTAAAGAAGAAAAATGTCCCCTTTAATGACAAGGGCACATAAAAGTCCCTTTTAATGACAAGGGCATGAAAATGTCCCCTTTATAAAGTCCCCGTTAATATGACAAGGGCACGAAATGGTCCCCTTTATTATGTCAAGGGCACGGATAGACATGGATGTTAGATGTATATGGGATTCCCTTCGAGGTACCGAGGGCACATAAAGTGGTAAATGAATTACTATAATTTTAAGTAGTAAAACATGTGTATATTAAGTGATTGAATAATAAAAGAGATCCACTTCGGAAGAATGGTTTTTGGAACTTTAAAATGAACCTTTGATATATGATGCATGCTCACATTTTCTTAATAAACCAAAGTGGCTGGGATGATTATGATGACATTATTATTATGTATTTGGGGAGTTGCCCTACTGAGAATTATATAATTCTCACCATTCTCACCCCTATGTCTTTGTGTTCCCATGTCGTCTCCAGGTTGAACCAGAGGACTATGAGGGTGCTTCACAAAAGAACTCAGAACTACAATAGTGTAGTATTTAATACTTTTATTATGCTGTACTTAAGGGAATGAATATGTATGTAAGCATAATATAGAACAAATATGTATTAAGGCTCATAGTAAAGCTTCCTTTTGTACTTAGACATGTATTAAATTAAGATTGTGTTTCTTTGACACAAATTACGCTTAGTTATTACACGTGTTAGTCGCGCCTACCATAGATATTTAAGAAAGGTCCATTATGTTATAAGTAACAAATCTTGAGTACAATGTCATGACTTAAGGATAACGTAGTACTTGGGAGGGTGTTACAAATACCAAGCTTAGTGTGCCAGTAACCCATAACATTCACAACCAGTAGTCACACACACACACACACAGATATATATATGAAAACATAATGCATGACAATTACTACAGAAGCATACTCGGTCCAGTCCTTAGGCTTATAGGATAGTCCGGCTTTGATACCATAATGTAATACCCTCCTAACTACCATATATTACTCGAGTATCTATATCGTAATTAGAATAGTGTTACTTTTATTTTATAGTTTATACTAGTCAAGAGAAATGAAAAGATAATAATAAAATGAGCTCATGTGTTGCAACAACTTATATATATATATATATATATATATATATATATATGCCATATCATAAGCAAATCAGTACTATGTACAATACATTAGAACATAAACTGCTAACCACTGAAATGGATAACATCTTCTATGTCTAGTCTAACTTGCTCAAATTTTAAGGCCCAGCAAAATCACTTTTTCACATAAATGGACCTATATAATATTTAATAGAGTTAGTCAACAAGATGGTTTCCTAATTCTAAGCTACAACTATATACATAACACGAGTCCCTGAATCTCTCATACTCTCCTAAAGAAAACCGTTCACCATTGATGGGATGCCATTACCCCGAGCAAGGGCATCAAGTCGAGTGGGTGGATCAAAGTCTGATGATGATGATGATGAAGACGGATCATCTCTAGGAGAAAGTACAAGTGGTGCCGGAGGGGCCATGAATATAGTAGGGTGTGCCATATGTAAGGGCACACCATCATAGGGAAATTCGGGTTCAAACTCAGTTGTAAACACAGAGGTACTAAATGAGTGGCGAAAAACTACATAGGCTCGTATCTGGGAATAAGCTACTACATATAAAGTGTAACACCCTAAATCTTAACCCAAGACTACTAGTATGTACTTAGGTTAATCTTTAGAATATTACCTCTTGGTCTCATCTTTACTTTAGAAAATACTTAGCGGAAATATGGGTAAAATTTTTCTTTTTGGAATTTAAATCAAAGTGAGAGCCACACACGAATCTTTAAGAGGAAGCATAGCGAAACATATAAGCAAAGCATAAAGAAACACATCATATCATGGAGACATCAACTAAAACATGGATATATATATATATATACTGTGCCTACCCAAAGGGCAGGACTATTCAATACATCGGGAAACGGAATACAACTGAAATGCAATACAAGGAAATCATAAAAAGCAAATACAAGAGAAACAACATCCATACCCATGTGCACCTAGAGTAGACAACCTCATATACAAAAGAAGGTTTGTCCTCAACTATGTGGCGTGTCTGCACTAACTGCTACCCTTCCTAGGTCTACTCCTGCTGGTCTGAGTACTGTGGGGTCGAGTCGATCCACTGACGAATCTCGGCAGGAGTGGTCGAGCGCATCATCGGGGCATGTCCACCGCGGCAAGGGCGCATAGATGGCCGACGAGCCAACCTTGGCTGGACCACCGTCTCCTCACTCCCAGCCCTCATCGGTGGGGGAGCAGGACTGGAGCTCCAACTGTACATGTGTGATGGCGGGTCCTCGGATGGGTCTGTCTCTAAGTACTGGGTACGAGGCACATACTCTGGGTAGTCGCGTACCGCTGATATCTCGGGCTCCATGTGGAGAATTTGCTCATCGCGGGGTCTAGCTCGCTCAAAAATCCCGTTATGACGGTAAGGAGCAGTCGGGGTAAAACGGTAACTCGGGACTGGGTGCGCGAAGGGTCATCCCATAAACATGAACACTCTAACTGTGCAGCGACCCTCAAAATGGTATGACCCGAGTGCCGGGTCATGGTGCAGCTCCCATACCGGGGTGTCGATGAAGAGTACAAATGTCGCCATCTGAAGATATGACGGAAGAAAAAAGAGAGGGAATGAGAATCTTTCTAAAAGAATTCTCAGTAGGGTTATCCCTACCTAGGTGACATCATCATATCCTCAGAAACCTTGGGTTTATTTCTAAAAGGTGTGCATGCATATAAATTCCCTTTAAGTTAGTATTCTAAAGTGTTATTTATCCAAGGTCCGTCATATTTTATAATGCGTCTTTAAGTAGAAAATATACTAATGGTATGAATTCATCATAAAGGTAAACCAAACAATAGAATAGCTAAGAAACATTATAACATTTGGCATAAGTATAGTATATGTGACATTGTTAACTTTAACTTTCATCTCATGGGGCTGCCCTAAAACATCTCTAGGTTATGAGCTCATACCTTAACTAGTCGTCACTAGTTCTTACTTATCCTATGATAAGCGTAACATATACATAATCCCGACTTAATAGTGCGGGCTAGGGGTAATTAAGGATCACCTCTCTTAGGGTCATTTCCTCTTTCAAACGCTCTACTAGCAACTAGTGCATCGTAGTATTGTCCGCTTTGGCAAGCTCTATGTCAATACCCTCACGGATTTGTTTTCTTGGGGGTGCTCGGCTAAACCGGTGTCACCCAAGAAGGCGTCTCAATGTTGTGTCACATTTAGGTTCTCATAAAGTGTTAATTCATAGATACATCATTATTCATTACATAAATCTTTTTCATAGCATATATATATCATCACAAGAAACTTCTTCATAGTGTATACATAAAACCATAGCATATACATTATCACATAATCACACCTTAGATAATCATTCATACAAACTTCCAAGCTCATTATGTTATAAACCTATAGTATGTTATGCTTTGGTTCTTTTGAGTCTTAAACTTGTAAGCTAATGGATCTAGTATTATTCTTAACCTCTTACACACCTATAGGTTCACAACTAGTAAGTTTTACTAATTTTTATGCTCAAGGACCTATCCAAACAGCACTATGCAGATTTAGACAACTTTATATTTGTGTGATTACGGGGTTCTAGAATTTACGGTTTAGACCCTTAAAGTCTTTAACTCATATTCTAAGTTATCGATCGTCAAAACCTAGTCTCTTAGGAACCTATGAGGTTATAACTAAGTATTTCTCACCTCACACTATGGTCAAGAACATCTCTAAACCTCAAGGATGCAGAATTTGAAATCCTAACTTTACGGGTACCTAGAAGTCACAACAATGACCCTTTCTAAGTTTAGTATGCTCCTAAGGCTTCAAGATTAAGTCCTAAACCAATTATGAGTCATTCCTACACATTTAAACTAATTTAAAACCATGATTATTAAATCTAAACCTTGCTGGACAGAATCCAGAAAATTACATAATTAAAGGATCTAGAATTCTCAAATTAATTCTTTTCTAGTTCCTAACTTATCTTATCTTTCACATATGAGTCTTAACATTATTTTTACTCAAACATAGGCACATTATCATCATCAAAATAGCACATACAGTGGCAGCAAAGAGCAAGGAAGAACCGAAAATATACTTCTCCATAAAAGATATAAAACATAATTTCTAAAGCACATAAGATACTAGTTTCTCTTGGAATTCTTTTAAAACTCTCAAAGCTCATTTATAAACAATTTTAACGTCTAAAATCATAAGAATATTTAAGAGGGCAGTGACCAATTCATCTTTGTCTCAAGAGGTTCTAAATTCTCAGAACTTGGTTCTATGCATTCCTTAAACTCACTTAAGCTTGGAAAAATTATAAGACATAGTCTCAAATACTTGGAAACCTCAAGACCTCTTAGGGCCGAAATATGAACCCAAGAAAACACATATTGTTAGACCTTTGTTGAGACAACAATGGACAAGTCTTTGAGCTCTAGGTTCATTTAGGTGATGACATAAAAATAAACATGCTCATGCACTTATTTTAGGTTCCATTAGAAAGTAAAGTGATAGCACAAAGTAAACATGAATGCAACTTATTATTATCTTGGTATTAAGTGAGAACTTGAAATATAAACATGATAATGCATAGCTTGAAATCTAAACATGATAATGCAAGGTTCACTTATTATCTTGATACTTAGTGATAGCAAGGAAGTAAACATGATATGCAAAGCATAAAGTAAACATGATGCAAGGTATATTTTATGATTAACTAGAGCTCATTCAAGACTTTAACAAGATAACAACCCATTACAATATCTCAAAGATCAAAACATCAAAACCGAAAGTCTCACAAAAGAAAAGAAAATGAAACTAAGTCAAGTTCTTTATTAAATACCCAAAACCCCTATCTAGAGAAAAATCTCTAGAATGTGCCGGCCAACTTTAAGGTTGACAAGGGTAGGCTTAGGCTTTTAGAAATCCTTAGATTAATTTTCTTAAGTTGAAAAACCATGTTTGTTAGATATCATATAGATGGAGTTACAAGAAAAGGAAAACTCAAGCTTTAGAGGTTTCTTTGAGATGAACACAATGTCATCATCTAGAAACTCTCATCATCAAGCTATCATGCTCATAATCAAGGCCTCATGGCCGAAATGGAAAAGAAAGGAAAAACAAAGGAAAGTTAAAAAAGAATCCAAGAGGAGACTAGAGAAAAACACTTTCTTGAGCAAAACAAAGTTTGAAAACAAATCCCTACCTTGTGATGAAGGTAAAAGCTTGGACTTGAAGATGGAAATGAGATGAGCAACACCTCCTAGGATGGTGGTGATGATTCGGCCAAAGAGGAAGGAAAGAAAGGAAATGTGTTTTGGGTGAAGTTGTGTTTGAGGTGTGGTGTTTGAGAGGTTTGATGATGGTTCAAGGTTTTGGGGTGGTGTTTAATGGTTGAGAGATGATGATGAGATGAAGAGATGAAGAAGATAAAGATGAAAAAGAAAGGAAGAACACTCTTGAAACTTTGAGAGAAAAAGGAAGAACTAGCAAGACAACTCTAAAACTCTAAACTTAGCAAATGCTTCAAGGTGCAACAAGGCTATCACAAGCATCCTATTTATAGAAAAACAAAGCCATGGACCTTACAAAGGGAGGGCGTGGCCATGTGGTTTGGAGGGAAAAGGGAGAGGAAAATATCTCTTACACAAGGTCATTCAAGCATGGTTGAAGTATGGAAGCTATGCTACAAAGTATGGCTTGATGTGAGTTAATTTCCTATCAAATTTTTATGAAATTAGGCTTCTAGAAACTTGACATGGCTGGAACTTTTCCAGCCACAAATAAATGGGAAAAATGGGTTGTTTTAATTATTTATTCATGTGGAAATTCAAGCTTGATTGAAAGTTATGACAAGGTATAGTGTGTGTGACTTGAGGTATGGCCTTGGAGTGTTGAAAAATTGAACATGTGATGCATAATGGGGAAGGAAGCTCACGGCCAGGTCTGGTACAGCAGGGAGGAGGTGAGTTTTGACCATTTAATTGTGTGTTAATGGTAGGTTTAGATGTGTATTAGCTTAGGTACAAGGTTAGGAATGATTAAGCTTAAGTTTAGGTAACTAAGAATGTGATTTAGGGAGTTTATGACAAGTTTAGGAGTGCTCATACATCATTAGAGAATTTTAAACTCATTTATGAATAAACAATGTGTAACACAATTCCATGATTTAAGGAATTGGAAAGAGAAAATACTATTCAAGATTTTATGACTAGGTGTCTAGAAATTAAAATATGATTTTAGGTTGTAATTAAATACTTTTTGGTTCTAATCAACTTTAATAAATTATTTTGACTCAAGATTAATTAAGGAAATTAATTAACCTTCAATTAGAGCCTAATATATCTTAGGTTTGCTTAATCACCCGATTAAGCGTAAAAATACTAAACTAGGGGCAAAACCGTAATTTTGCACTAATTTTCCCGGGACTTCTAAAATTAAAACTGAGGTCATAGAATACATAAAAATGCCTTTTAAAACCATCTGGAGAAGTTTTGGGTTCATCCGGCACTTGCAAACGGGTAAAACACCGCAGGGGCGTTTTGGTCATTTTGACCCAAAAACTCGAAAAATGAGATTTTCGATCCCGGGAAGGTACACAAGTTATCTAATCCCCTTCCAACATTGAGTTTTCCCTTCGAGTACTGCCAAACCAGCTTTCCTCGAATTCCGGGCTAAAAATGACCTCAGGGGCATTTTGGTCATTTTCACTCTAACAGAAAAATCGGGGCGTTACATAAAGAATCCAAATCTGGATTGTAGTGCCACTGCCACTGGGGCGAGTCAAGGAAGAATATCACAGATGACATCTGTGGAGTCTGTGCAAAATACAACATACACATAAATAAGGATGAGAATATTATATAATTCTCAGTAGGGTACTCCCTCACATGTGAATCAAATATAATCAGTAAATTCATTCACATAGAAATCATCGTGTTAGATCACAAATATCAATATTTATGTACATAAGTCAAAGAAAATTAAATGCAAAATGGTAGTAATCATATGTGTTTCTCTTATATCTCGTGGACTTCAACTTAGTGCAGTTCTTTTTATTAACATAGGGAATGGTTAATTTGACATCAAGTACTATCTGTAATGGATAACTCCACAGAGAACCATAGACTACTAAGACATGTGTAACACCCTAATTTTTAACCCAATTCTCTAGAATACAATAGGTTAAACATTAGGCTATTACTTCTTAGTCTCATCATTTTAATAAAATACTTAGCTGAAATTACGGGTAAATTTTTTTTTTGAAAACATAAAGCAAAGTGAGAGCCACAAACTTAATTAGTCGAACGACAGAAATATAAAGCACACGTAACAATCATTAGAAATCATAAAGTAAAGCATATAACCAAAGAATAACAATCATGATAACAAAGGAAACATTTCATTAATAACTTAATTAGAGTACATAAGTAGTCATACCCTCATGGAGACGGGCAAAGCTTGTAGTACAGCGAAAATAAAATACAACATAAAACAAGAAAGCAGAAATAAATCATAACTACCCGAGTGCACCTATGGTGAATAACCTCAAAAACAAAAGAAGGTTTATCCATTCTACATGTGGTGTGTGTGCACTAAGCCTCCCCTACGACGTCAACTACTGGAAATCGGGAAACGGTGGAGTATAACCAATCCATTGACGCAGGGCAGCAGGAGTGGGTACACGTCAAGACTGAGCGTGAGTTCCTCGATAGGGGCGCCTCTCGCCTCGCCTATCCAGCCTCAGCTGTGTAATAGTCTCCTTGCTTTCGCCTCGCATGAACTGAGGTGTAGGAGCAGAACTCTCACTATACATGTGCGTCGGTGGGTCCTCGGATGGGTCGTCCTCCTAACTCAGGGATCGAGGCTCGTAGTCTTCTCGTCTTGCGTTCGGGCGCGATCAAAAACCATCGCATCGTCGTAAGGTGACATCGGGGAGAAACGGTAGCTCTGTACAGGATGTGCAAAGGCGCGTCCAATGAACATGAAAACTCGCACGATACACTGCACCTCAAAATGATATGACCCGTGGTTCGGGTAGTGAACCTCCCAAGTGGGTGTGTCAACGAAGACCACAAACGTCGCCATCACTCTCTGAAGATGTGACGAAAGAAAGAGAATGAAGAGAAAGAAGTGAGAATTCTTACTAAAGAATCTCAGTAGGAGTCTCCTATCCTAGGGTTACATCGTTCACATCCTCAGGAACCTTGGGCTTAATTCTAAAATAGTGATCATGCATATAAGATTCAATTTAGGGTTTTCTAAAGCTAATTATCCAAGGTCCATTCCTTTTAGCATGCATCTTGATCTTATGAATGCAACAGGTTATATCATGGATGCATGTCCATACTTGAGCATATAAAACAACACATCAAAGCATATAAGCATAAACCATGTGGCATAAGGGTATATAACTTTCAAGTGGATCATTCCTCAACCTCGTGACATCAATCATGGTACTTTAGCAGAATAAGCCACCCTAAAATAACTAGGTTATGAGCTCATACCTCAGCTAGTCGTCACTAGCTCTTGCTTATTATCTGAATAAGCGAAACATAATAAATAATCCCAACTCGCAAGTACAGGTAGGGGGCAAGGATCACCTCCCTTAGGATATACCCTCTTTGAAACGCTTTGCGGGCATTAAGCCACAATAATTTGTCCGCTTTGGTAGGCTGCATCTACTCATACCCTCACGGATTTGTCTCCCCTAGGGGTGCTCGGTCGAACTGGTGTCACCCAGGAAAGCGCGTCTCAGTGCTTTGTCACATAAAAATCTCCTGGGGGTGCTCAGCCGAACCGGTGTCACCCAGGGTTTTCAACTCATGTGGTACTTTAAAACATCTTTTCAACCCTTTTAGGTTTGACGGAAATTCGACAACATAACAGCTGGTAAACCGAATTTCCTTCAAACTACCACAAGCTAATTCACACAAACATATTCTCATAAACTCTCATGCTATGATAAACTTTAACATTTTCATCAACCATTTTCTCATGCATCAAGCACATCTCGTCATATTATTGCATCATATAACACATCATAGCATTAACAACTTTCTTAGTGTCTTATGCATTGACCCTTAAGATCCTTAACTCACATTCTAAGTTATAAATCATCAAACCTAATCTCTCGGGAACTTATAAGGTTATAACTAAGTATTTCTCACCTCACACTATGGTCAAGAACATCTCTAAACCTCAAGGATACAGAATTCATAATCCTAACTTTACGGGTACCTACGAGTCACAACAATGACCCTTTCTAAGTCCAGTTTGTTCCTAAGGCATCACGATCAAGTCCTAAACCAATTATGAGTCATTCCTACACATTTAAACTAATTTAGAACCATGATTATCATTACTATACCTTGCTGGACAGAATCCAGAAAATTCAAACATTAAGGGATCTAAAACTCTCAAATTAATTCTTTTCTAGTTTCTAACTTCTCTTATCTTTCACATATGAGTTTTAACATTAATTATACTCAAACATAAGCATATGACCATCATTAAAACAGCTCATACAGTGGTCATACAAGGCAAGGCAGAACCAAAACCAACATCTCCATACAAAGGCATCAAACACAATTTCTAAAGCACATAAAATACTAGTTTCTATTGGAACCTTTTTAAAACTTCCAAAACTCATTTATAAACATTTTTAACATCTAAAATCATCCAAATACTTGAGAGGGTAGTAGCTAAATAAATTTTATCTCAAGAGGTCCTAAATTTATAAAACTTTGTTCTATATATTCCTTTAACTCATAAGAGCTTAGAAAATTATAAAACATAGTTTTCAATACTTGTAAATAATAAATCTCATTGAGGCCGAAAACATGAAGACCAAAAACATAGATTTTCAAGCCTTTCCTTGAGACAACAATGGGTAAGTCTTTGAGCTCTAGGTTCATGTAAGTGATGACATAAAGATAAACATGCTCATGTACTCATTTTAGGTTCCATTAGAAAGTAAAGTGATAGCATAAAATAAACATGAGATGCAACTCATTTTTATCTTGATATTAAGTGAGAACTTGAAATATAAACATGATAATGCATAGCTTGAAATATAAATATGATAATGCAAGTTCATTAATTATCTTGATACTTAGTGATAGCAAGGAAAGTAAATATGATGTGCAAAGCATAAAAGTAAACATGGATCCAAGGTTCATTTTATGATAGTCTGGAGCTCTTACAAGACTTTAACAAATAGCAACCCAACACTTATCTCATCACAAAGAGAGCTTTAGAGTTCTTGAACCAAGTTCTCAAAGGAACTATGAGGTTCTTGAACATCATCATCAAGCTCAAAATAAATAAACTTTCAAAACAAAACAAAACCTCAAAGATCAAAGAACCAAAACTGAAATATTATAGGAAAGGAAGCAAGAAAAACCGAAACCAAAAATAGCAAGGAAAGTAAAGGTGTTCTTGAGTAAAAATCATCTTGAGTTGGTAAATAAAGTTGAAACTCAAATAAAGCAAAAACTCAATCTCTAGAGGTTCCTTTGAGATGAACACAAAGTCATCATCTAGGAGCTCTCATCATTGAGCTATCATGTAGCCAAGAGGACCAAGAGGCCGAAAATACAAGAAGAAGAAACAAAGAAAGTTTCAAAAAGAAAATCCAAGAGAAAGCTAGAGAAAAACTCATTTCAAGAAAACAAAGTTTAGAAAACACTTCTACCTAGAGTGGAGACAAAAGCTTGAATTTTTTAAAAGGAAAACAAGATGATGAGCTCCTCCTTGGGGCTAGATGGTTTCGGCCAAGGAAGAACAAGAAGGTTGGAGTTATGTTTCAAGTGAGGTTGTGTTTGAGGTGTGGTGTTTGAGAGCTTAGGAGGTGATTTGAGGTTGTGAGGTGGTGTTTGAAGGTTATGAGATGATGAGGAGATGAAGAGAGAATGAAGATGAAGATGAAGAACAAGAGAAAACTCTCTTGAAACTTAGAGAGAAAAAGAGAGAATACAAAGAAAGCTTAGAAAACTAAAAGTGTGCAAATGAGCTAAAGTGTCTGCATTTATTTCTAGGCAAGGTATTTACAGAAAATGAAAACAAATGGGAGCTCAAAGGGGAGGAGGGGTAGCCGTGTAGTTTGGGAGGGAAAGGAAGAGAAAATATCTCTTACACAAGGTCATTCAAGCATGGTTTGAAGTATGGAAGTTATGATACAAAGTATGACTTGATGTGAGTGAATTTCCTATCAATTTTGAATGAAATTAGGCTTCCAGAAACAATGCATGGTTGGAACTTTTTCAGCCACAATTAAATGGAGAAAAATGGTTTATTTTATTTAGTTATTCATTTGGAAAATCAAGCTTGATTGAAAATATGACAAGGTATGGTGTATATGACTTGAGGTATGGCCTTGGAGTGTTGAACTTTTGAACATGTGATGCATATGGAGGGGGGGAGTGTTTGGCTAGACAAGGGGTAGCAGAGAGGGAGAGAGATTTGATCATCTAATTGTGTGTTAATGATAGGTTTAAGTGTAGGTTAGCTTAGGTACAAGGTTATGAATAATTAAGCTTAAGTTTAGGTGACTAAGAATGTGATTTAAGGATTTTATGACAGGATTAGGAGTGCTTATACATCATTAGAGAATTAAAAACTCATTTGTGAATAAACAATGTGTAACACAATTCCATGATTTAAGGAATTGGAAAGAGAAAACACTATTCAAGATTCCATGACTAGGAGTCTTGAATTTAAAATAGGATTTCAAGTTGTAATTAAGCACTTTTAGGTTCTAATCAACTTTAATAAATTATTTTGGCCCAAGATTAATTAAGGAAATTAATTAACCTTCGATTAAAGCCTAATATTGTTTAGGTTTGCTTAATCATGCGATTGAGCGTAAAAACACGAAACTAAGGGCAAAATCATAATTTTGCACTAATTTTGCCCGGGACCTCCAGGACCAAAACTAAAGTCATAGAATATATAAAAACACCTTTTAAAACCATCTGGAGAAGTTTCGGGTTCATCGGCACTTGTAAATGGGTAAAACACTGCAAGGGCATTTTGGTCATTTTGACCCAAAAACTCGAACAATGAGATTTTCGATCCCGAAAAGATACACAAGTAATCTAATCCCCTTCCAACATTGAGTTTGCCCTTTGAGTACTACCGGACTGGCTTTCCTCGAATTCCGGGCCAAAAATGACCTCAGGGGCAATTTGGTCATTTTTACTCTAACAGAAGATCGGGGCATTACAACATGAGCTCATTCCTATTTGTGATTATTAGACTTTATTTTTTTCCATTTCTGAATCACACACTGTTCTATTTTCTAGCCGATACATCTACTGACTCATAACATTTCCTGGGAAGTTCTTATTTTTACCTTCCCTATCTAACCTACATAAGCCTTGTCTCTATTTTCTCCATATGTTAAAACATGCACCGTTAAACTTCACATATTCTTTTTTGTCACATAACCACATCATGCACTTCTCTTTTTCAAAGGCATACTTATATCACATGTTGCGTTTAGTTACCTTGAGTCACATTCATGCCTTATAAGCACATCTTTAAAACAACAAGCATGCATTCATATGCCATATATTTGGAACAAATACCATTCTGTAATTAATTTAAGACTTTCTATCCATTCCAGCACCTTGGTAGATTTACTGATTTGGTGGCAATATTTAATTTCCATATCAAATGGTCAATTCTATAATGGCCCGATTTTTTTGTTTAAGCAAAAATGACCGAAATGCCCCTAAGGTCATTTTTACCCGAAATTTGAGGATGGCCGACCCAGCAATCCTCGAAGGGTCAACTCAATGTCTGAAGGGGATTACATATCTTGTGATTGATAGCAGAGATGAAAATCTCAATTTCTGAACTTTCGGCTCAAAATGACCAAAGTACCCATATAGCATTTTACTTGGGTATGAATGCCGTTTGAGCCCTGGATCTTTCCTAAGAGTTCAAAATGCTAATTATAAGTGTTTAATAATGATTGTTTAAGTCCGACTGGTCCCGAGCAGTGCTTGTACAAAAATTACCATTTTGCCCCTGGAATAGTATTTTACGGGCCTAATGACGTGATTAAGGGAACCTAAGCAATATTAGACTCTAATCAAAGATTAATTAATTTCGATAATTAATCTAGAGTGAAAATAATTTATTAAGGTTAATTAAAACCTAAGATTTCTTAGATAAACTTAAATCTCTTTCTTGAAATCAAGATTCCATGTCATGGAATCTTGAATAGTGTTTTCTCTCTTCAATTCCTTAAATTAAGGAACTATGTTTGTGCATGATTATATCATAAAATGAGTTTTAATTTCACTAATGAAGTAAGAGCACTCCCTAATTATGTCTTGACACCCCTAATTACCCATTACCTTACCTAAACACTTACTTACAAATTACTAATCAAAAGCCTAATCAAAGATACACCTAAACACATCTCTAAACCACAATTAGATGAAACAATTTCCTCCCCATGGCTGCATATTATGATCAGCCATTCCTCCCTCAAATTCATCACATGTTGATTTATTTTATACACAAATAACCATGCTTGAACCATGCTTTGAACCATGCCTTAAGCCATGCTTTGAACCATGCCTAGCCATACCTCCAACCTTACCTTTGTATGACACTTTGAGAAGATATTTTTGCCTCCCCTTGGCTGCATCATTCACGGCCTCCCCTCCCCCCCAAAAAAAAGCACTTCAACACATGATATATATACTAAAATGCAAAGAAAGCATACACTTTACCACTAGCTTTTTTGTTGAAGTCTTGTGACCAAAAAAGCTCTCATACTTTTCTCTCATCTTGAGTTCTTTTCTTCCTCCACTCTCAAGAGAAAACCACCACCACACCACCACCTCAAACCACCTTTCAAACACATAATCCTTCTACTCCTAAGCTCAACCTCCTAAGAAAACTCATCCTTTCCTTTCTTTTCCCCTTGGCCAAAAATCATCTAAACCACCAAGAGAAGATTTGTCTTCTCATTTTTGCTCCAAGAACCAAGCTCTTTCCTTTCCTCCAAGACAAGATCTTTGGTAGGGTTTTTGTTTCAAAAAGGTTTATCTTTTACATTGATGTTTTGATATGAAAAGGTTCTAGTTTCTCTTGGTTTAAACTCTTTTCCTCTCTTTTTATTTGTGGCTATGAAGCTTAGTTTGAAAGGAAAACTGTTAGCTTGATGATGAGGTTTCAAGATAATGGTCTTGTGATTATCATTTGAGAAACCTCTGAAGCTGGACTCTTGGTCTTGATCCTAACATATTTCGGTTTTTCCCTTCCTTTTTCTTTCTCTACGGTTTCAGTTTTCCTTTCTTTCCTTTGAATGGATTTGGTTTTCTTCTTCCTTTTTTCCTTGTTTTGATTTTGGTTCTCAAGAAAGGTTGTTATTTGTTTTGATCTCTTGGTCCATTTCCTTGAGCTTGATGATGATATTCAAACCATAAGGTTTCTTTGAAAAAATTGGTGCAAAGAACTCTAAAGCTCACTTGTCTTGTTAAGATAAGCTTTGGGGTTGAGGTTTATATTCCTTTAAAGTCTTGTATGAGCTCTAGTAAAGTTAAAAATGAACTTGCATCCATGTTTAAGTTTATGCTTCACATATCATGGTTACTTTTCCATGTCGTCACTAAAATCTCAAGAATAAAGAAATAAACTTGCATTCTCATATTTAAATTTCAAGCTTTGCATTTCATGTTTATATTTCAAATCATCACTTAAACTCTAAAGATAATAATGAACTTGCATCTCATATTTACTTTAAAGCTTTCACTTTACTTTATAATGGAGAATAAAATAAAGTGCATAGCATGTTTAAGTTTTTGTCATCACCTAAAGATCCTAGAGCTCAAAGACTTGCCCTTTCTATCTCAAGTTAAGTTTGGAAAATGGAGGCATTCTATGGATGCTAGATTTTGGCCTTGTGATGATGATGAGTTTAGCATAAGTTTCATCTAGTCACAGAGGTCAACAAACTATGTTTCAAGATTTTTTAAAGCATAGAAAAGCTCAAAGAGTACTAAGAGTATGTTTTTATGATTTAAAACTCATTTATGAATACTTGGAAATAGCTACTACCTTAGCATGATACTTTTATGATTTTCATGAAATAACTTAGTTTCCAAAGAGTTTTAGAAGTCCTAAAATGATTCCAAGAGAAACTAGTACTTATATGCACTAAAGATGTGTTTATATGTGTTGATTTGATTTAAGCTTTTCGGTTACTGCCTGGATAATATGGCTGCTATTTGTTGCTATTTTAACATGTTAGAATGTGTAAAAATTATGTTTGATTGAGGCAAAAATTATTTGTGAGTGTTAGGAATAACTAGTAAGTGGAAAAGATGAAAAATGTCAGTTCTAGATCCCTTAGAAAACAAAAATATGGCTACTATTTTAGGATGAGAAAAATCTGAAATAATATGGTTTTAGAAGTGTTTAGAAGTGTAGGATTAATTCCTAAAGGTTGTAGCAGTTAGTTTTAGTACCTTAGGAAAAGCCGAAACTTAGAAAGGGTCAAAGGTGTGACTTCTAGGCACCCATAATCGAGATATAGAGATTCTGCCCATTCTGCCTAAGGCTGCTTGGAATTGGTTATAAGCATAAAAATTAGTGAGAATTATTAGTAATGATCCCTTAGGTGCATAAAAGACTTATATCGGGTGATAGGTTAATTAGATTGTAAATTTAAGACCTGTAAGTGTCAAAAGCATAGATACTATAAGATAGGAGAGATAATGAGAGCTAGTATTTCCTGTGAATGTATGTTTATTTGTGAGTTGCTGTGAGCATAGCATATGCATTAGTTGAGCCCGGTCCCTGATTCCGACACACTGGTTAGGAGCATGTTTATTTTACAAAAGGAATGGAGATCTTTATGTGCTGATGTATGTGCTATGAGAAAGTGTTTATATGGCTTTAATAGCTTATCATATTCATGAATTGATGTTGAAATGCATGTATTATTCCATGACATGAGATGAGATTTAAAGTGATATAAGTATATATGGAAATGATCCTCTAGACTCCCTGAATTAAAGGTTATAAGAGGTGATCCGAAAGGAATTGCGTACTCATGATAAGTTAAAGAAAAGAAGTGATGCGTTACCCCCTCTATTACCCTGTGTTAGATCTAGTGACGGCTAGTTAGGTTGAGCTCATCTTAGGCGATCGGCGAGCTGGGAGTTTTGGTGGCAATTATAAAATCATCAGGGAAGGTGAGGTGGTTGGCTTAGGATGTTTACTTAAGAGGGTGGCTATTATGAAAAGAACTTAACAATTTAGTTATGAGAAAGTAAAGCAAAGGTACATATGCATATTTTACCTCATTCTCCCATTAGTGCATTTAATCATGTGATATGTGCTAAGTGACTCTAGTCTTCTAACTTTCCTCCAGCTTATATACTTAGCATTATGATGAGTTATAAATTTGTATGCTTGTGTTACTTATGCTCCTAAGGTATTGTCATGCATACATGAGATAATTGTTGCATTTATGAAATTAAGACCCATGCTAAAAGACACCCACTTCGGATAAATAGATTTGAGAAGTTCAAAACTGAACCTTATACATGTATAACTCTTTCATAAGGAAAACCAAAGTGGCTGGGGACGATGACGATGACACTTGTGTTGTAGTCGAGAAGCCTCACTGAGAATCTTGAATAAGTTTCTCATCCCTCTCTTTTCTCCCGTGTCTTCTCCAGACGAGGATGATGGCGATGTTCGTAACCTTGCCTATGATACAGGCATGGGAGCTACGCTATAAGTTGGATCAGAGGGTTGTAGCGGAAGCATGGAGATAGATTTCTTTTGGACATTAGCTTTAGGGTTATTACATCCTATACACCTGTGCTCAGCCTAGTCCTTTGATGGCTATGCATCGGGAACTAGTTTAGTTTTGTTACAGACATGCTTAGCTTTTGATCTATTGTATATGAACCCTTATTGGTGAACTTGTTATCTTTGAATATCTTTTGTGTACATAAGACATTGTAACGCCCTGATTTTTCTGTTAGAGTGAAAATGACCAAAATGCCCCTGAGGTCATTTTCACTCTGACCGAGGAAAGCCGGTTCGGCAGTACTTGAAGGGCAAACTCAATGTTGGAAGGGGATTAGATAACTTGTGTTCCTTGCCGGGATCGAAAATCTCGTTTTTCGAGTTTTCGGGTCAAAATGACCAAAACGCCCCTGCAGTGTTTTACCCATTTGCAAGTGCCGGATGAACCCGAAACTTCTCCAGATGATTTAAAAAGGCATTTTTATGTATACTGTGACTTTAGTTTTGGTCCCGGAGGTCCCAGGCGAAATTAGTGCAAAATTACGGTTTTGCCCCTAATTTCGTGTTTTTACGCTTAATCGCGTGATTAAGCAAACCTAAGCAATATTAGTCTCTAATCGAAGGTTAATTAATTTCCTTAATTAATCTTGAGTCAAAATAATTTATTAAAGTTGATTAGAACCTAAAAGTGCTTAATTACAACTCAAAATCATATTTTAATTTCAAGACTCCTAGTCATGGAATCTTGAATAGTGTTTTCTCTTTCCAATTCCTTAAATCATGGAATTTTGTTACACATTGTTTATTCATAAATGAGTTTAAAATTCTTTAATGATGTATGAGCACTCCTAATCTTGTCATAAAATCCTTAAAACACATTCTTAGTTACCTAAACTTAAGCTTAATTACTCCTAACCTTGTACCTAAGCTAACCTACACTTAAACCCACCATTAACACCCAATTACATGATCAAATCATCCTCCCCACTCAGCTGCCAGGTCTGGCCGAAGCTGCCCCTCCCCATTATGCATCACATGTTCAATTTTTCAACACTCCAAGGCCATACCTCAAGTCACATACACTATACCTTGTCATAACTTTCAATCAAGCTTGATTTTCCAAGTAAATAACTAATTAAAATAGCCCATTTTCTCCATTTATTTGTGGCTCTTTTCCAGCCATGCATTGTTTCTAGAAGCCTAATTTCATAAAAATTTGATAGGAAATTAACTCACATCAAGCCATACTTTGTAGCATAGCTTCCATACTCCAAACCATGCTTGAATGACCATGTGTAAGAGATATTTTCCTCTCCCTTTTCCCTCCAATACCACACGGCCACTCCTCCCCTTGGTGAGCCCCATGGTTTTGTTTTTCTATAAATAGGATGCTTGTGATAGCCTTGTTGCACCTTGAAGCATTTGCTAAGTTTAGAGTTTTAGAATTGTCTTGCTAAGTTTTTCTTTTCTCTCAAAGTTTCAAAAGTGTTCTTCCTTTCTTTTCATCTTCATCTTCTTCATCTCTTCATCTCATCATCATCTCTCAACCATCAAACACCACCCCAAAGCCTTGAACCATCATCAAACGTCTCAAACACCACACCTCAAACACAACTTCACCCAAAACACATTTCCTTTCTTTTCCTTCCTCTTTGGCCGAATCATCACCACCATGCTAGGAGGTGTTGCTCATCTCATTTCCATCTTCAAGTCCAAGATTTTACCTTCATCACAAGGTAGGGATTTGTTTTCAAACTTTGTTTTGCTCAAGAAAGTGTTTTTCTCTAGTTTCCTCTTGGATTCTTTTTAACTTTCCTTTGTTTTTCCTTTTCTTTTCATTTCGGCCTCTAGGCCTTGTTATGAGCATGATAGCTTGATGATGAGAGTTTCTAGATGATGACATTGTGTTCATCTCAAAGAAACCTCTAAAGCTTGAGTGTTCCTTTCCTTATGACTTCATCTATATGATATCTAGCTCACATGATTTTTCAACTTAAGAAAATTAATCTAAGGATTTCTAAAAGCCCAAGCCTACCCTTGTCAACCTTAAAGTTGGCCGGCACGTTCTAGAGATTTTTCTCTAGATAGGGGTTTTGGGTATTTAATAAAGAACTTGACTTAGTTTCACTTTCTTTTTCTTTTGTAAGACTTTCGGTTTAGGTGTTTTGAACTTTGAGATATTGTATTGGTTTGTTATCTTGTTAAAGTCTTGAATGAGCTCTAGTTAATCATAAAATAAACCTTGCATCATGTTTACTTTATGCTTTGCATAACATGTTTACTTCCTTGCTATCACTAAATACCAAGATAATGAATGAACTTGCATTATCATGTTTTCAAGCTATGCATTATCATGTTTATATTTCAAGTTCTCACTTAATACCAAGATAATAATGAGTTGCATTCATATTTACTTTGTGCTATCACTTTACTTTCTAATGGAACCTAAAATAAGTGCATAAGCATGTTTATTTTTATGTCATCACCTAAATGAACCTAGAGCTCAAAGACTTGCCCATTGTTGTCTCAACAAAGGTCTAACAATATGTATTTTCTTTGGTTCATATTTCGGCCCCAAGAGGTCTTGAAGTTTCTAAGTATTTGAGACTATGTTTTATAATTTTTCCAAGCTTATATGAGCTTAAAGAATGCATAGAACTAAGTTTTATGAATTTAGGACCTCTTGAGATAAAGATAAATTGGTCACTGCCCTCTTAAATATTCTTATGATTTTAGACGTTAAAATTGTTTATAAATGAGTTTTAAAGTTTAAAAAGAGTTCCAAGAGAAACTAGTATTTTATGTGCTTTAGAAATTATGTTTTATGCCTTTTATGGAGAAGTATATTTTCGGTTCTTCCTTGCTCTTTGCTGCCACTGTATGTGCTGTTTGGATGATGATAATGTGCCTATGTTTGAGTAAAAAATAATGTTAAGACTCATATGTGAAAGATAGGATAAGTTAGGAACTAGAAAAGAATTAATTTGAGAATTCTAGATCCTTTAATTATGTAATTTTCTGGATTCTGTCCAGCAAGGTTTAGATTTAATAATCATGGTTTTTAATTAGTTTGAATGTGTAGGAATGACTCATAATTGGTTTAGGACTTAATCTTGAAGCCTTAGGAGCAAACTGAACTTAGAAAGGGTCATTGTTGTGACTTCTAGGTACCCGTAAAGTTAGGATTTCAAATTCTGCACCCTTGAGGTTTAGAGATGTTCTTGACCATAGTGTGAGGTGAGAAATACTTAGTTATAACCTCATAGGTTCCCAAGAGACTAGGTTTTGATGATCGATAACTTAGAATGCGAGTTAAGGACTTTAAGGGTCTAAACCGTAATTTCTAGAACCCCGTAATCACTCAAATATAAAGCTGTCCAAATCTGCATTGGATAGGTCCTTGAGCATAAAAATTAGTAAAACTTATTAGTTGTGAACCTATAGGTATGTAAGAGGTTAAGGATAATACTAGAACAATTAGTTTACAAGTTTAAGACTCAAAAGAACCAAAGCATAAAATACTATGGGTTTATAACATAATAAGCTTGTAAGTTTGTATGAATAAGATATGTTTATGTGATGATGCATATTCTATGAAAAAGTTTTATGTGAAAATAGGTCATAGTTTTATATATGATTATATGATGAGATGCATACTATGAGAAAGATTTATGTAATGAATAATGATATACCTGTGAATTAACACTTTATGAGAACTTAAATGTGACACAACATTGAGACGCTTTCTTGGGTGACACCGGTTTAGCCGAGCACCCCCAAGAAAACAAATTCGTGAGGGTATTGACATAGAGCTTGCCAAAGCGGACAATACTACGATGCACTAGTTGCTAGTAGAGCGTTTCAAAGAGGAAATGACCCTAAGAGAGGTGATCCTTAATTGCCCCCTAGCCCGTACTTTAAGTCGGGATTATGTTACGCTTATCGTAGGATAAGTAAGAACTAGTGACGACTAGTTAAGGTATGAGCTCATAACCTAGAGATGTTTTAGGGTGGCCCCATGAGATGAAAGTTAAAGTTTAAAATGTCACATATGCTATGCCTATCACCTTATGCTAATGTTATAATGTTTCTTAAGCTATTCTATTGATTGGTTTACCTTTATGATGCATTCATATCATTAGTATACTCCATGCTTAGTTATAAGACGCATTGTAAAATATGACGAACCTTGGATAAATAACACTTTAGAAAACTAACTTAAAAGGGATTTATATGCATGCACATCTTTTTAGAAATAAAACCCAAGGTTCCTGAGGATGTGATGATGTCACCTAGGTAGGGATTACCCTACTGAGAATTCTTTAGAAGATTCTCATTCCCTCTCTCTTTTGTTCCATCACATCTTCAGATGGTGACCTTCCTACTCTTCATCGACACCCCGACATGGGAGCTGCACCATGACCCGGCACTCGGGTCATACCATTTTGAGGGTCGCTGCACTGTTAGAGTCTTCATGTTTATGGGACGACCCTTCGTGCACCCCGTCCCGAGCTACCGCTTCACCCCGACTGCTCCTTACCACCATAATGGGATTTTTGAGCGAGCTAGACCACGTGATGAGCAGATTCTCCGCATGCAGCCCCAGACGTCAGCCGTACGCGATTACTCGGAGTACGTGCCCCGGACTCAGTATTCGAAGACGGATCCATCCGAGAACCCGCCCTCGCACATGTACAGTTGGAGTTCCAGTCCCGCTCCCCCACCGATAAGAGCCGGGAGTGAGGAGACAGTAGTTCAGCCGAGGTTGGCTCGTCGGCCATCTATGCGCCCTCGCCGCGGTGGACACGCTCCGATGATCCGCACGACCACTCCCGCCGAGATCCGCCAGTGGATCGATTCCACCCCTCAGTACTCGGACCAGCAGGATTAAGAGCATTGGATGGGTAGCAGTTAGTGCACACACGCCACATAGTTGAGGACAAACCTTCTTTTGTATATGAGGTTGTCTACTCTAGGTGCACATGGGTATGGGTGTTGTTTTTCTTGTATTACCTTTTATGATTTCCTTGTATTTGCATTTCAGTTGTATTCCGTTTCTCGATGTATCGAATAGTCCTGCCCTTTGGGTAGGCACATTATATATATATATATATATCTATGTTTCAATTGATGTTTCCATGATATGATGTGTTTCTTTATGCTTTGCCTATATGTTTCGTTATGCTTCCTTTTAAAGATTCGTGCGTGACTCTCACTTTGATTTTAATTCCAAAAAGAAAATTTTTTACTCTTTTTTCCCCTTAAGTATTTTCTAAGTAAAAGATGAGACCAAGAGGTAATATTTTAAAGATTAACCTAAGTACATACTAGTAGTCTTAGGTTAAGATTTAGGGTGTTACAGACATCACTACTATATTATGAATATGATATGTTAATTTGATGTATGTTATGTGATGCTATGGCTCGT
The DNA here is from genome assembly GCA_031216105.1 of Dalbergia cultrata. Lineage (NCBI taxonomy): Eukaryota > Viridiplantae > Streptophyta > Magnoliopsida > Fabales > Fabaceae > Dalbergia > Dalbergia cultrata. The sequence continues at coordinate 27,126,766 of CM062349.1, forward strand.
ATATATTATAATGAGGTCTATATGTTTGCTATTATTATGCGAATATTAATCGATATACACGTACATGGCTTGCATTTTGATTTTAAAGTTCAAAAAAAAAATTTAGTCATATTTTTATTACTCGTATATTAAAGAAAAAAATAAGTCAACTTCTGAAACAAAGGCATAACAACTAATAATTAATCAGAATTTGACTCGAGCGTATTAGGTTAAAAGTTAGGGTGTTACAAATTCAAAGGCCACAAAAATTCTCTATGAGACTTTAATGTGTATAATAGTCCTTGTAAAAATTTCATAGCAAACAGAGCCCTATAACCATGTTAAATAAATTCTACAAGCTTGGTGGTCAGAGACCACTTAATCACAGCTCAGCCCAGAATCCTTATAATTTTTATCCCTAGCAAACAGTGAAATTAACTTATGAGAAAAATCACAATTACACTTCAAGAAGTATCAACTCCCTGTAAAAATTTCAAATTAAAATTTCATCATTTGCTATGGAAATAAAATCAGAAAATTTCACAGCCTTAGTTTCAAGAATCCAAATAGCATGAGTACCATGTCAATCTTTGATTTTTCTAAGGCATTAAAACTTAAAACTAGTGCTCAAGAATTTATGTGTATGTAATTCAAGATGTTAGCTCCAATATATATTTTTCTCAGCTGCTAACCATGACCACAAATATGTCTAAAAATTCATGAGATTTCACTGTCTGCAGCTAAACTGAAATTCCAGCAGTATAACCCTAAATCTCTTTTGACAAAAAAGATTTTTATCATCATCCAAACACGTCATAAAAATTCATATAAAAAATCTTGAAGCAAAAAAGATTTTTATAATTAACCACTCAATCAAAAATTTCGGACATAATCAAATAAAAAATAAGAAATATAAATTTTGCAAGAAAAGACTCCATAAAACCCTACTCTTGGAAGCTAATAGTGTCTTTGTCTCTAGGATGCTTCAAGATTATGCTCTTCACTCCAAAGCTCTCAAGACACACCTAAATCCTTCTAAAAACAATGAACTATAAGGTATCAAGGTTGGGATTTGGTGATGGATTGAAATTCTAATAAGTTATATCTATAGGTATTGAGCTGTAGAATAACTTTAGTGAAGGGAGAATTTGATTTCGGTAACTCTAGGCTATTGTATATGAAATTTGAAAGTAAGGTGAAGCTCTTGGCTATGGAGAGTGTGCAGCTGCTTCTCTACCCTTGTGCTGGCTAAAATTATGGTTAGCTTCATGGAGAAGATTAGCTTTTATGCTTATCTTATAATAAATACAGCAATATTATATATATTAAAGTTAGATATTTCTTAACCCAATAAAGAAAAACGAATGGCTAGGATCAAGATTGAATCTTAGCCATTCATTTAATATAAAAGGAATAAGACTCATTAACTTGTAAAGATGAAAATAGCTTTCAGTGTTAGAAATCAAAACATTGAAATTTTACCGAACGGGTGAAACACCATACTCGGGTAATAAAGCATTGTCTAAAATTTTAATTCCTAACTATTTCTAATCTCAATCCTATAATTTCTCACTTTTTGGCATCTCTAGGCACCAATTCTAGGGTTTCAATTGTCTCGACGGGCCCATGGGGCCCACTAGGTTACTATTCTTTTTTTTTTACAGATCCATTGAGTTGTTCTCATCATTTCCATGTCTGTCAAAATTTTGAGATTCTCATTAATAAAGTCTTAATTAATTTCTGAATAAAAGTCTGGGTGTTACATTCTAATTGTTTATATAATACTTAGTTTGTTTGTTTTATTACTTTTTTATCATAGGCTTATTAATAACTTTAGGCTTGAGAATAGAATTCATAGGATTCCTGATATACTTCTCATCAGATGTAACACCTCATGTTGCATCGTGATATAGTTCACTTGATGAGTACCTTATACTACATCCAAATATAGATCACAATAGTATTCTATTCTCAATACATCACTTTCCCTAGAATGTTGTAACAACTGGTCTTACAATCTTATATAGTTCACTTTGTTTTACTTCTTCTTTAACATTATCTTATTTATAAAATTTAGGCTTAATCGTAGAACTCACAGGATTTCTAATATACTTCTCATCCGATGTACTGTCAACGATGTAACACTATCTTGTTACAACCTTATATAGTTCACTCGATGTAGAACGTCTATTACAACCTTATGTTGATTACATCTCAATAGCATGCTATTCTCAGTACATCCCTTTCATCTCAACGATGTAACAGCATCATGTTACAACCTTATATAGTTCAATCGGTGTAGCACATCTACTATGACCTCTTTGAATCCATCAGCTTATAATCTAGCAATTGATATTAAATAAGGCTTATTTTTCTTAAGTTTGCTTTCTTCATATCAAACTTTATCATTTGTTTAAGAAATCTCATAATTATTAAGTAAAATCTCTTCTTAATAGTTCAATTTCTCATACTTTTGTTTTGAGATTTTGTTGAAGTCTCTTTAAATATTATGAGATTTTCTCTATTAAGTCTCCTGAATTATTGTGAGACTTTTCTCTTGAAAATCTCCTAAACTCTTATGAAATATTCTCTTCAGAATCTTCTTAATTCTTATGAGATTTTATGTTTAAAAATCTCCTAACTTCTAATGAAACTTCTCTGCATAAAATCACTTTAATGTTTATGAGATTTATTAGTAAAATCTACTAAAATTTGTATGAAAATTTCTAAAAGAAAATAGCTAAGCTTTGTATGAGATTTTTCTATAAAATCTATTAATCTTTTCTGAGATTTCTTCAAGCCAAAAACTTATAGGACTCCTTTGTTAGTGATTTTTATAACCTTCAGGGAATTAATCTAAGTGTCTTACTTATATTTCAGAGCTTTCCTTCTATAGGTCAAAATCTCATCCTTTTCATGAAACTTTATCATCATACCTCAAAATACCAATCTTTTAGATTTTACAAAATTATTTCTATTACTATTTTGGTAAAATTTCTAGATATTTCAATCTTGTTAAAGAACCAAAAATATCTTTGATTACTTTGTAAATCTCTTAAATCCATTCAATCTATACACAAGATTCTTATCTCTTGTATCCCTTTGCATCTATCAAGTTCATATATATATATATGTGTGTGTGTGTGTGTGTGTGTGTGTGTGTATCTTCAAATAATTTCAAATTTCACAAACATATTCTCAAGCATGTATCAAGAGTTTATATTAGCAAAATAGTCAACAATCACAAAGTAATATACTAGAATCTTTCCTACCTTTCTCCAAGCGTTTTGCTAAATCTTTTCCTCTAGCTTTTCTTCTCTAACTAAAGCTTCAAACTCGTTTTCCAGCCACTATACATGTTGTTGTTTGAATAGATTTGAAGATGAAAAACAAGGTTTTGGCTTGAGTTTGATGTAGAGGAAGTTTTCTTGAACTAGTTTAAGTGTATCCTTCAAGACTTTGAAGCTTTCATGGTGTTTCAAGAAGAAAAACTTGAAAATGCTGAATGAAGGAAGAAAGGAACATGAAGAAGACTGCCAATCCGAGAAGAAATATAATTTCTTTTGCTTTTTCCTTTTATATAATAAAACTTACTTGGAGAGAAGGTACGGAAATAAATATTTCCAGATCAATTTGTCTTGTATCTATATTGAAAATGTCTATGTTTATTTAATTGTCCTAAGTAAAAATTATGTAACATCTAATAATATCCATAATTTATACCAATTTCGGCATTTCGGTGTACTGGTTATTACCATTTCGGTGTACCAATTATTACCATTTTAGTACCCGATCAACACCTAAATAATTTTATTGGATTAAAATATTTATTTAACCTTATCCCTATTTTTTTTGTCTTTATACCAATTATAGTGTTTTATTCTATATCCCCGATTAAAATATTATTATATTAATTTTTTAATGATATTAAATTAATTTTCATTTTTTTTTACATAATCCTCATATGTTGTGATCATAACTGTGTCTATCGAAATTTTTAAAATTCCTACAGATTCTTAACATTTAATTATTTTATCACGACAATACTAAAAAATGAGTCATTTCAATAGGGGTGGCATTATGACCCGGTACTAGATTCACTATACATAGTAGGATATTCACAATTCTGCACATATGCGTTCTTTGGTCGCTCTTTCAGTTCGTCTGTGTTTACTGCTGATTTTGATCCCGCCTTTCCTTATGATGGGGTACCCCTCTGCTTGGCACATCTAGATATGTTCAATGTTCTACTTGCACCACCAACACTCCCATCAGGATATGCCCCCTCCTCTTTTTCATCCTCAAATTCATATCAACCCGCCAGTCCTGATAACCCTGTAGCAATGACGCCATCATACCGATGGCAAATGGTTTTCTCTAGGAAGAAATGAGATGTTTAGGGAATTTTTGACACATACATAGTCATTGCTACTGATCTTGTTAGATTTTTTGAGGTTTATTTCTATGTATATGTGATTTTGTTAGGCCTTATTATTTGAGTAGGTTAGGTTAGGAATTGGATTTTCTTTTTAAATTAGTCCCTGAGTAGCCTTACTAGTGGGAAGACTTATTTTCTAGTACGATATGTATATTGATAACTTGTGTATGATGTACACACACACACATACATATGTGAGTTTTTGCAACATATAAGTTTAATTTACTTTATTTTCATTTCTCTCAACTAGTATAGATAATATCTACATCTGACACTCTTTTAGTTACTGTGTTAACACTCGAGTAAGGCACTGTGGTTCGAAGGGTGTTACAACCATTGCCCTCTAAAGATGAGATAAAAAGAAAGAGAGAGGGAATGAGAATCTTATACAAGAATCTCGGTAGGGCTTCTACCTCTAAACATGTGTCATCATCTTTATCCTCAGGAACCTCGAGTTTAATTATGAGAATGGTGGACATAACAAAGTTCATTTATTTTATGTTTCAAAGGCCATTTGCTGAGGTCTGTGTTTTTTGGCATGATTCTTAATGTCATGAAAGCATCATACCTCATTATGAATGCATGCCAATGCCATATGCAACATATCACAAGAATCATAGTAATCAACATGGCATAAGGAGCGTAAATCATCATAACATAATCTTTCCTCTTTATTCTCTTAGGTGACTTAAATTTCTTGCTATCTTCTAAAGAGCCACCCTAATACTCTCTCCTCTTGAGAGTTCTAGGTTATAAACTCATACCTAACTACTCATCACTTGTCTATACTTATCCTTTCAATAAGCAAATTTCCAACTCCTAGAGTGTGTGGGATAGGGGGCATAAAATCTCCTTTCATAACCATTAATTCCTAGAGTCAAAAGGATCACCTCTTTGGATCATCTCCCATAACCATTATTTCCTAGAGTCTGAAGGATCATTTCCACGTGTCTTATGTCGTCTTTAGTCTTAGCATGTTATTTAGAGATGCAAATATGAGCATATGATTATGGCCATCATCATAACTTATCATTCAACATTTCATGCTCACAATTTCGTAATTTTTTTAAGTCCACAAATTTGGCAAAAATCTAGTAGCATAATGGCTAGGAATAGAGTTTCCCTAAATTTGCTTCCTGTCACATAACATATCAAGCATGCATCTCAATATATCATTCATAATCACAACATGCCACAAATCATCATATCATTAATCACATAAGCATGCATCTCATTTCGCATATATCCACAAGCATGTTATCATCAATCTCTCATTAAAAGGTAAACATGCTACTACCTAATATGCCAAAAATCAAGGACTGGACTCAACTAATGCATATGTTATTCTTATTAGTGTAACGCCCTGATTTTTCTGTTAGAGTGAAAATGACCAAAATGCCCCTGAGGTCATTTTTAGCCCGGAATTCGAGGAAAGCCGGTTCGACAGTACTCGAAGGGCAAACTCAATGTTGGAAGGGGATTAGAAAACTTATGTACCTTCCCGGGATCGAAAATCTCGTTTTTCGAGTTTTCGGGTCAAAATGACCAAAACGCCCCTGCGGTGTTTTACCCGTTTGTAAGTGCCGGATGAACCCGAAACTTCTCCAGATTGTTTTAAAAGGTGTTTTTATGTGTTCTATGACCTCAGTTTTAATTTTTGAAGTCCCGGGCAAAATTAGTGCAAAATTATTGTTTTGCCCCTAGTTTCGTGTTTTTACGCTTAATCGCGTGATTAAGCAAACCTAAGCAATATTAGGCTCTAATCGAAGGTTAATTAATTTCCCTAATTAATCTTGAGTCAAAATAATTTATTAAAGTTGATTAGAACCAAAAAGTACTTAATTACAACCTAAAATCATATTTTAATTTTAAGACACCTAGTCATAGAATCTTGAATAGTGTTTTCTCTTTCCAATTCCTTAAATCATGGAATTGTGTTACACATTGTTTATTCACAAATGAGTTTTAAATTCTTTAATGATGTATGAGCACTCCTAAACTTGTCATAAACTCCCTAAATCACATTCTTAGTTACCTAAACTTAAGCTTAATCATTCCTAACCTTATACGTAAGCTAATACACATCTAAACCTACCATTAACACACAATTAAATGGTCAAACTCACCTCCTCCCTTGTCAACCAGACCAGGCCGTGAACCTTCTCCCCATTATGCATCACATGTTCAATTTTTCAACACTCCAAGGCCATACCTCAAGTCACATACACTATACCTTGTCATAACTTTCAATCAAGCTTGAATTTCCACATGAATAAATAATTAAAACAACCCATTTTCCCATTTAATTGTGGCTGGAAAAGTTCCAGCCATGCATTGTTTCTAGAAGACTAAATTCATAAAAATGTGATAGGAAATTAACTCACATCAAGCCATGCTTTGTAGCATAGCTTCCATACTTCAAACCATGCTTGAATGACCTTGTGTAAGAGATATTTTCTCTTCCTTCCTCCCTCAAAGGCTACGGCCAAGCCCTCCCCATTCACTCCTCCATGGTTTTGTTTTTCTATAAATAGGATGCTTGTGTTAGCCTTGTTGCACCTTGAAGCATTTGCAAAGTTTAGAGTTTTATAGTTGTCTTGCTAGTCTTTCCTTTTTCTCTCAAAGTTCCAAGAGTGTTCTTCCTTTCTTTTCATCTTTATCTTCTTCATCTCTCCATCTCATCATCACCTCTCAACCATCAAACACCACCCCAAAACCTCTCAAACACCACACCTCAAACACAACTTCACTTGAAACACATTTCCTTTCTTTTTCTCTCATCAAGGCCGAATCATCATCACCATCCTAGGAGGTGTTGCTCATCTCATTTCCATCTTCAAGTTCAAGCTTTTGCCTTCATCACTAGGTAGGGATTTGTTTTCAAACTTTATTTGCTCAAGAAAGTGTTTTTCTCTAGTTTCCTCTTGGATCCTTTTTGGACTTTCCTTTGTTTTCCTTCCTTTTCATTTTCGGCCATGAGGCCTTGATTTTGAGCATGATAGCTTGATGATGAGAGTTTCTAGATGATGACATTGTGTTCATCTCAAAGAAACCTCTAAAGCTTGAGTTTTCCTGTTCTTATGACTTCATCTATATGATATCTAACTCACATGGTTTTTCAACTTAAGAAAATTAATCTAAGGATTTCTAAAAGCCCAAGCCTACCCTTGTCAACCTTAAAGTTGGCCGGCACGTTCTAGAGATTTTTCTCTAGATAGGGGTTTTGGGTATTTAATAAAGAACTTGATGTAGTTTCACTTTCTTTGTCTTTTATATGATTTTCGATTTTTGGGTTGTAATCTTTGAGATATTGTATTGGGTTGTTATCTTGTTAAAGTCTTGAATGAACTCTAGCTAACCATAAAATAAACCTTGCATCATGTTTATTTTATGCTATGCATATCATGTTTACTTCCTTGCTATCACTAAATATCAAGATAATGAGTGAACCTTGCATTATCATGTTTATATTCCAAGCTATGCATTATCATGTTTATATTTCAAGTCCTCACTCAATACCAAGATAATAATGAGTTGCATTCATATTTACTTTGAGCTATCACTTTACTTTCTAATGGAATCTAAAATAAGTGCATGAGCATGTTTATTTTTATGTCATCACCTAAATGAATCTAGAGCTCAAGGACTTGCCCATTGATATCTCAAACAAAGGTCTAAAACATTTATTTCCTTTGGTTCATATTTCGGCCCTATGAGGACTTAGTGTTTCCAAGTATTGAAAACTATGTTTTATAATTTTTCTAAACTTATATGAGTATAAGGAATATGTAGAACTAAGTTTTATGAATTTAGGACCTCTTGAGATGAAAATAATGTAGCCACTGCCCTCTTAAGTATTGTCATAAGTTTAGATGATAAAAGTGTTCATAAACGAGTTTTGAAAGTTTTAACAAGGTCCCAAGAGAAACTAGTATTTTATGTGCTTTAGAAACTATGTTCAATGCCTTTAAATGGAGTTTCTGTTTCGGTTCTGCCTTGCTATGTTTGGCCACTGTATGAGTTGTGTTGATGATAATATGCTTATGTTTGAGTAATAATTATGTTAAGGCTCATATGTGAAAGATAGGATAAGTTAGGAACTAGAAAAGAATTAATTTGAGAGTTCTAGATCCCTTAAAGATTTATTTTTCTGGATTCTGTCCAGCAAGGTTTAGATTCAATAATCATGGTTTTAAATTAGTTTATATGTGCAGAAATGACTCATAATTGGTTTAGGACTTAATCTTGAAACCTTAGGAGCAAACCGAACTTAGAAAGGGTAATTATTGTGACTTCTAGGTACCCGTAAAGTTAGGATTTTGATTTCTGCACTCTTGAGGTTTAGAGATGTTCTTGACCATAGTGTGAGGTGAAAAATACTTAGTTATAACCTTATAGGTTCCCAAGAGACTAGGTGTTGATGATCAATAACTTAGAATATGGGATAAAGATCTAAACCGTAATTTCTAGAACCCCGTAATCACATAAACATAAAGCTGTCCAAATTCTGCTTAGTGCTGTTTGGATTAGTTCTTGAGCATAAAAATTTGTATAATTCATTAGTTGTGAGACTATAGGTGTACAAGAGGTTAAGGATAATGTTAGAACAATTAATTTGCAAGTTTAAGACTCAAAGTTTAAAACACTATGGGTTATAACATATCAAGTCTATGAGCTTATGGGGATAATTGTTAGATATGACTATGTGATGATGTTTATGTTATGTGGAAGTTTATGTGACAATGCATATGTTATGAGAAAGTTTCATGTGAAGATATATATGTTATGAAAAAGCTATATGAGGATGCATGATAAAAATGAATATGATAAATGATGAGGTATTTATGATTTAATACTTATGAAAACTTAAATGTGACACAACATCGAGACGCAGCTTCCCTGGGTGACACTTTGGTTCGGCCGGCACCCCAGGAGGAGACAAATCCGTGAGGGTATGTGTAGATGCAGCCTGCCAAAGCGGACAAATTGCGAGGCCCGCGTGGCTAGCAAAGCGTTTCAAAGAGGAAATGATCCTAGAAAGGAGATCCTTAATTTGCCCCCTAGCCCGTACTTTAAGTCGGGATTATGTTACGCTTATCATAGGATAAGTAAGAACTAGTGACGACTAGTTAAGGTATGAGCTCATAACCTAGAGAAGTTTTAGGGCGGCCCCATGAGATGAAAGTTAAAGTTAACAATGTCACATATACTATACTTATGCCAATGCTATAATATTTCTTAGTTATTCTATTGTTTGGTTTACCTTTATGATGTACTCATATCATTAGTATATTTCTGCTTAAGTTATAAGACGCATTATAAAATATGACGAACCTTGGATAAAATACCTCTTTAGAAAACTAACTTAAAAGGAATTTATATGCATGCACACCTTTTAGAAATAAACCCAAGGTTCCTGAGGATGTGACGATGACACCTAGGTAGGGATAACCCTACTGAGAATTCTTTTAGAAAGATTCTCATTCCCTCTCTCTTTTCTTCCGTCATATCTTCAGATGGCGACATTCGTACTCTTCATCGATACCCCGGTATGGGAGCTGCACCATGACCCGGCACTCGGGTCACACCATTTTGAGGGTCATTGTCTTGTCGAGTATTCATTTTCATGGGACGACCCTTCACAAGCACTTCGCCCCGAGCTACCGCTTCACCCCGATCGCTGCTTACCGTCATAACGGGATTTTTGAGCGAGCGAGACCACGCGATGAGCAGATCCTTCGCATGGAGCCCGAGACATCAGCAGTATGCGAGTACCCCGAGTATGTGCCGCGTCCCCAGTACTCGGAGACGGACCCATCCGAGGACCCACCTTCCCATATGTACAGTTGGAGCTCCAGTCCCGCTCCCCCACCGATGAGGGCTGGGAGTGAGGAGGCGATAGTCGGCCGAGGTTGGCTCGTCGGCCATCTATGCGTCCTCGCCGCGGTGGACATGCCCCGATCATGCGCTCGACCACTCCCGCCGAGATTCGCCAGTGGATCGACTCGATCCCACAGTACTCGGACCAGCAGGAGTAGTCATAGGAGGGGTAGTAGTTAGTGCACACACACGCCACATAGTTGAGGACAAACCTTCTTTTGTATATGAGGTTGTCTACTTTAGGTGCACATGGGTATGGGTGTAGTTTCTCTTGTATATGCTTTTTATGATTTCCTTGTATTGCATTTCAGTTGTATTTTGTTTCATGATGTATCAAATAGTCCTGCCTCTTTGGGTAGGCACGTTATATATATATATATCTATGATTCAGTTGATATTCCCATGACATGATGTGTTTCTTATGCTTTGCTTATATGTTTCGCTATGCTTCCTCTTAAAGATTCGTGCGTGGCTCTCACTTTGATTTTAAATTCTAAAAAGAAAAATTTTACCCATATTTCCGCTAAGTATTTTCTAAGTAAAAGATGAGACCAAGAGGTAATATCCTAAAGATTAATCTAAGTATATACTAGTAGTCTTGGGTTAAGATTTAGGGTGTTACAATTAGGATATATATACAATATAGACAATAATCATCACTTGCATAATCCAAGAATCAAGCATGCATAATCATCAATTCATCATTTCCATGACCACTTCAAGTCACATAATTTCCAAGCAATTCATACGAACATAGCTCTCATAACATATTATTCACATTAATATCATCAAGTTATTGATAATTACATTTTCACCCCAAAAGGGGTCAAACTATAATTTCTAAAAGTTTATGGGTAAAAGTGTAAATTTCCCTTTTCAACGCATTTCCTCAAACTAATGATTCTCAAAATTAATTTACATTTTTAAGAGGGCCAAACCACTTAGAAATCATTTAAATTCATCACAAAAGTTGTAACATCCTAAATCTTAACCTAATACTACTAGTATGTATTCAGGTTAACCCTTAGAATATTACCTCTTGGTTTTATCTTTTACTTTGAAAATACTTAACGGAAATATGGGTAAAATTTTTCTTTTTGAATTAAAACCAAAGTGAGAGCCACGCGTGATGCTTTGAACGGGAATTCATACAAGTCATATGAGCAAATCATAATAAAACACATAAATAACATGGATACATCAACTGAATATATATATATAGATAATGTGCCTACCAAAAGGCAGGACTATTCGGTACATAGAAGAATGGAATACAACTGAAAAGTAAATACAAGGAAATCATAAAAGCAAAACCCATACCCATGTGCACCTAGAGTAGACAACCTCATATACAAAAGAAGGTTTGTCCTCAACTATGTCGCGTGTGTGCACTAGCTACTACCCATCCTATGTACCTACTCCTGCTAGTCCGAGTACTGATGGGTGGAATCGATCCACTGGCAGATCTCGGCGGGAGTGGTCGTGCAGATCATCGGAGCGTGTCCACCGCGGCGAGGGCGCATGGATGGCCTACGAGCCAACCTCGGCTGAACCACCGTCTCCTCACTCTCGGCTCTCATCGGTGGGGGAGCGGGGCTGGAGCTCCAACTGTACATGTGCGAGGGCGGGTCCTCTGATGGATTCGTCTCCGAATACTGAGTCCGGGGCACGTACTCCGGGTAGTCACGTACGGCTGATGCCTCGGGCTGCATGGGGAGGATCTGCTCGTCGCGTGGTCTAGCTCGCTCGAAAATCGTGTTATGATGGTAGGGGGCAGTTGGGGTGAAGCAGTAGCTCCGTACTGGGTGTGCGAAGGGTCGTTCCATAAACATGAATACTCTGACTGTGCAGCGACCCTCAAAATGATATGACCCGAGTGCTGGGTCATGGTGCAGCTCCCACGTCAGGGTGTCGATGAAAAGTACGAAAGTTGCCATCTGAAGATATGACGGAAGAAAAGAGAGGGAATGAGAATCTTCTAAAAGAATTCTCAGTAGGGCAATCCCTAACTAAGTGACGTCATCATATCCTTAGGAACCTTGGGTTTTATTTCTAAAAAGGTGTGTATGCATATAAACTCCTTTTAAGTTAGTTTTCTAAAGCATTAGTTATCCAAGGTCCGTCATATTTTACAATGCGTCTTACGACTAAGCATGGAATATACTAAGACATGAATGCATCATAAGGATAAACTAATCAACAAAGTCACAAAAACGTTATAATAGTTGCATAAGTTGACAGGTATAAATCTCATAATAACTTTCTTGGTATAGCATATGTGACATTTCAACTTTAACTTTATCTGATGGGGCCACCCTAAAACATCTCTAGGTTATGAGCTCATACCTTAACTAGTCGTCACTAGCTCTTACTTATCCTATGATAAGCGTAACATACATAATCCCGACTTAAAGTATGGGCTAGGGGGCAAATTAAGGATCACCTCTTAGGGTCATTTCCTCTTTGAAACGCTCTACTAGCAACTAGTGCATAGTAGTATTGTCCGCTTTGGCAAGCTCTGTGTCAATACCTTCACGGATTTGTTTTCTTGGGGGTGCTCGGCTAAACCGGTGTCACCCAAGAAGACGTCTCAGTGTTGTGTCACATTTAAGTTCTCATGATTTTCAAAAAAAAAAGAAGACCTTTTTCTAAGTTCCCCAAATTTGATGGAAATTTGGCAGCATGACGGCTGTAGACCGAATTTTCTCAAATTTGCTTATGCCATGAAAACATATAGGACATACAAACATTTCTTATGAGGTATAGCATATCATCATGTAAAACTTCTTGATAGTATATACATCATCACGTTATCACGCATTCATATAAAACTTCTTTATAGCACATACATCATCACATGATCATTCTAATCATGTAAAAACTTCTTCATAGCGTATACATCAAACTCATCATAGACAAAGCTTCAGGTATCATATATCATACTTACATAAATTAAGCATAATGAAAACTCAAGACTTTTTAATGTCTTATGCATTGATCCTTAAGGTCCTTAACTCACGTTCTAAGTTATTAATCATCAAACCTAATCTCTTGGGCACCTATGAGGTTATAACTAAGTATTTCCCACCTCACCCTATGATCAAGAACATCTCTAAACCTCAAGGATGCAGAATTTATAATCCTAACTTTACGGGTTCCTAGGAGTCACAACAATGACCCTTTCTAAGTCTAGCTTGCTCCTAAGGCATCAAGATCAAGTCCTAAACCAATTATGAGTCATTCCTACATATTTAAACTAATTTAAAACCATGATTATTAAACCTAATCCTTGCTGGACAGAATCCTAAAAATTCAATAATTAAGGGATCTAAACTCTCAAATTAATTCTTTTCTAGTTTCTAACCTATCCTATCTTTCACATATGAGTCTTAGCATTATTTTTACTCAAACATAAGCATATTATTATCATTAAAACAACACACACAGTGGCAATAAATGGCAAGGCAGAATCGAAATGTGCATCTCCATAAAAGGCATAGAACACAATTTTTTAAGCACATAGAATACTAGTTTCTCTTGGAACCTTTTTAGAACTTTCAAAACTCATTTATAAACACTTTTATCCTTTAAAATCATAAAAATACTTGAGAGGGCAGTAGCTAGATCATTTTCACCTCGAGAGGTTCTAAATTCATAAAACTCAGTTCTACATATTCCTTATACTCATATAAGCTTAGAAAATTTATGAAACACATTTTTAACACTTGGAAAACTTAAAACCTCTTAGGGCCGAAATCTCAACTATGGAAAATAATTATTTTAGACCTTTGTTTGAGACAACAATGGGCAAGTCTTTGAGCTCTAGATTCATTAAAGTGATGGCATAAAGATAAACTTGCTTATGAACTTGTTTTAGCTTTTATTAGAAAGTAAAGTGAGAGCGTAAAATAAATATGAGATGCATCATATTATTATCTTTGATATTTAGGTGAGAACTTGAAATGTAAACATGATAATGCATAGCTTGAAATATAAACATGATAATGCAAGTTCCTTTATTATCTTGGTACTTAGTGATAGCAAGGAAAATAAACATGATGTGCAAGGCATAAAAGTAAACATGATGCAAGGTTCATTTTATGGTTAGCTGGAGCTCATTCAAGACTTTAACAAGATAACAACCCAACACATATCTCATTACAAAGAGAGCTTTAGAGTTCTTGAACCAAGTTCTCAAAGGAACTATGAGGTTCTTGAACTTCATCACCAAGCTCAAGTAAATCAACTTTCAAAACAAAGCAAAATCTCAAAGATCAAGGAATCAAAACCGAAAACCTTACAAAAAGGAAAAGAGATTGAAACTAAGTCAAGTTCTTTATTAAGTACCCAAAATCCCTATCTAGAGAAAAATCTCTAGAATGTGCCGGCCAACTTTAAGGTTGGCAAGGGTAGGCTTGGGCTTTTATAAATCCTTAGATTAATTTTCTTAAGTTGAAAAACCATGCGAGCTAAATATCATATAGATGAAGTTATAAGAAAAGGAAAACTCAAGCTTTAGAGGTTTCTTTGAGATGAACACAAGGTCATCATCTAGAAACTCTCATCATCAAGCTATCATGCTCATAATTCTGGCCTCATGGCCAAAATGAAAGGAAAACAAAGAACCAAGGAAAAGTTTCAAAAGAAATCCAAGAGAAAGCTAGAGAAACTCATTTTTTTCAAGTAAAACAAAGTTTGAAAAGAAACTCCCTACCAAGTGATGAAGATGAAAGCTTGAACTTGAAAAGGAAAATGAGAAGAGCAACTCCTCCTAAGGTGGTGTGATGGCTTCGGCCAAAGAGAAAGAAAAGGAAAAGAGATGTGTTTTGAGGAAGCTTGTGTTTGAGGTTTACTGTTTAAGAGATTTGATGATGATCTAAGCTTAGGATATGGTGGATTGAAGTGGCGAGGTGATAATGTGAAGAGAGGATGAAGATGAAGAGAAAGAACTCTTGGAACTTTGAGAGAAAAGAAAAGAACTAGCAAGATAACTCTAGAATTCTAAACTTAGCAAATGCTTCAAGGTGCAACTAAGCTATCACAAGCAACCTATTTATAGAAAAACACAACCATGGGCTCACTAAAGAGGAGGAGTGGCCGTAGCATTGGAGGGAAAAAGGGAGAGAAAAATATCTCTTACATAAGGTCATTCAAGCATGGTTTGAAGTATGGAAGCTATGATGCAAAGTATGGCTTGATGTGAGTGAATTTCCTATCAACTTTTGATGAAATTAAGCTTCTAGAAACTTGTCATGGCTGGAACTTTTCCAGCCACAAATTAATGGGAAAAATGGATTGTTTTAATTATTTATTCATGTCGAAATTCAAGCTTGATTGAAAGTTATGACAAGGTATGGAATATGTGACTTGAGGTATGGCCTTGGAGTGTTAGAAAATTGAACATGTGATGCATATGGAGGCTTGGAGGTTTCGGCCAGACCAGGGACAACATGGGGGAGGTGAGTTTTGATCATCTAATTGGGTGTTAATGGTAGGTTTAAATGTGTATTAGCTTAGGTACAAGGTTAGGAATAATTAAGCTTAAGTTTAGGTAACTAAGAATGTGTTTTAAGGATTTTATGACAAGATTAGGAGTGCTCATACATCATTAGAGAATTAAAAACTCATTTATGAATAAACAATGTGTAAGAATTCCATGATTTAAGGAATTGGAAAGAGAAAACACTATTCAGGATTCCATGACTAGGAGTCTTGAAATTAAAATATGATTTTAAGTTGTAATTAAGCACTTTTATGTTCTAATCAACTTTAATAAATTATTTTGACTCAAGATTAATTAAGCAAATTAATTAACCTTCGATTAGAGCCTAATATTGCTTAGGTTTGCTTAATCACGCGATTAAGCGTAAAAACACGAAACTAGGGCCAAAACCGTAATTTTGCACTAATTTCGCCTGGGACCTCTGGGACCAAAACTAAAGTCATAGTTTACATAAAAACACCTTTTAAAACCATTTGGAGAAGTTTCGGGTTCATCCGGCACTTGCAAATGGGTAAAACACCGCATGGGCATTTTGGTCATTTTGACCCGAAAACTCGAAAAACGAGATTTTCGATCTCGGGAAGGTACACAAGTCATCCAATCCCCTTCCAACATTGAGTTTGCCCTTCGAGTACTGCCAGACCGGCTTTCCTCAAATTCCAGGCCGAAAATGACCTCAGGGCATTTTGGTCATTTTCACTCTAACAGAAAATCGGAGCGTTATAAAAGTCATTTTGGGCCATTGGCCAAATTTAGGGGTCAAAGTGCAAACTTTTGGTTTTTGACACTTATTAAGTGTTAACACTTCTAAAAATCATTCTTTACATCATAAACGGTATTTTGAATACATGGACACATTCAAAATCATTATTAGCTCTAATTAAATTCATTTGGCCAAAATTCCCATTTTTAGAATTTCAAGGTGCAACTTTCTGCATTTTGCAAAATTACCCAATCTAACACTTGTAATTATTGTTTTAGACACCTGGGATGTCAAAAATAATATTTACAACAATTATTAATGTTTTTTTTATCACTTTAATAGTGCCAAACAATACCAAAATAGTGACAAAACTGAAAATACAAAAAGCCTTGGAAAATACATTTTTAACATTTTTTAGTTACTAGTCTTTCCTAAGATACTAAAAATAATTTTGACAACAACATTTAAATTTTTTTCACATGAACAATGATAAACAGTACCAAAAAGTAACAAATAGTGGCAAAATTGAAACTACAAAAAGCTTTAGAAATTACATTTTTAACCCTTTCTAATTATTAGTTTTTCTTATAAACTATTCTAAGACATTTAAAACACATGAGATCAGTTTTACCCTTTTGAGAAATTGAATATTAACATTAAAATAGTGGCAAAACTTAAAATTTCATTAAGAAGGTTTTTTTTTCTTTTGAGTTTTCAACTCTTTCAAAATTTCTTTATACACTCTAGACACAAGATTCAAGTATCAAAATAAAATAAAATAAAACTAACTGCAAACCCAATATGGCCGAAACATATATATATATATATATATATATATATATATATATATATATATATATATATATTGTGTGGGAATATGTGTCCATGATCAAAATAAATGGGGCAAGTCTTCAGCTTTAGAGAAATAGGTGATGATTAGAATCATATATATGCCATGCAATCTTATTTTAAGTCTTTAACATTATAAGGTGACAACTTGGAAATATAAACATGATATGCAAGGCTTGAAATATAAACATGAGATGCAAGTCCATTTTTAAGTCTTTAAGATTATAAAGTGACGACTTGAAATATCAACATGAAACACAAGAGTTGAAATATAAACATGAATATGCAACTTCATTTTTAAGTCTTTAAAATTATAAGGTGACAACTAGAAACATAAACATGATATGCAAGGCTTGAAACATAAATAGGAGATGTAAAACTTGAAACATAAACATGAATACAAGTCCATTTTTGTAACGCCCCGATTTTCTGTTAAGAGCAAAAATGACCAAAATGCCCCGAAATACTCGAAGGGCAAACTCAATGTTGGAAGGGGATTAGATTACTTGTGTTTCTTTCCGGGATCGAAAATTTCGTTTTTCAAGTTTTCGGGTCAAATGACCAAAACGCCCCTGCGGTGTTTTACCCGTTTACAAGTACCGGATGAACCTGAAACTTCTCCAGATGGTTTTAAAAGGCGTTTTTATGTAGACTATGACTTTAGTTTTGGTCCCGGAGCTCCCGGGCGAAATTAGTGCGAAATTACGGTTTTGCCCCTAGTTTCGTGTTTTTACGCTTAATCGCGTGATTAAGCAAACCTAAGCAATATTAGGCTTTAATCGAAGGTTAATTAATTTCCATAATTAATCTTGAGTCAAAATAATTTATAAAGTTGATTAGAACCTAAAAGTGCTTAATTACAACTTGAAATCCTATTTTAAATTCAAGATTCCTAGTCATGGAATCTTGAATAGTATTTTCTCTTTTCAATTCCTTAAATCATGGAATTGTGTTACACATTGTTTATTCACAAATGAGTTTTTAATTCTCTAATGATGTATGAGCACTCCTAATCTTGTCATAAAATCTTTAAACCTCAGTCTTAGTCACCTAAACTTAAGCTTAATTATTCCTAACCTTGTACCTAAACTAATACACACTTAAACCTACCATTAACACACAATTACATGAAACAAATCCTCCTCCCCCTTGCTGTACCAGGTCTGGCCGAGACCTCCATGCCCCCATATGCATCACATGTTCAATTTTTCAACACTCCAAGGCCATACCTCAAGTCACATATACCATACCTTATCTTATCATAACTTTCAATCAAGCTTGATTTTCCAAATGAATAACTAATTAAAATAGCCCATTTTCTCCTTTTATTTGTGGCTGGAAAAGTTCCAGCCATGACAAGTTTCTAGAAGCCTAATTTCATTCAAAAATTGATAGGAAATTCACTCACATCAAGCCATACTTTGTATCATAGCTTCCATACTTCAAACCGTGCTTGAATGACCTTGTGTAAGAGATATTTTCTCTTCCTTTCCCTCCAATACCACATGGTTACCCCTCCTCCTCTTTGAGCCTTCATTTGTTTTCATTCTCTATAAATACCTTGCCTAGGAACACATGCAAACACTTTAGTTCATTTGCACACTTTTAGTTTTCCTAAGCTTTCTTGAGTTCTTTCTTTTTCTCTCAAGTTTCAAGAGAGTTCTTCCTTTCTTTTCATCTTCATCTTCTTCATCCTCTCATCACATAATTATCTCATAACTTTGAAACACCACCCCACCACCTTAGATCATCATACAAACACCTAAACTTCCATTCTCAAACACAAGCTCACCAAGAACACATTTCCTTTCTTTTCCTCTCCACAAGGCCGAAGCCATCTTGCCTCTTGGAGGAGCTCATCATCTTGTTTTACTTTTCAAAGAGTTCAAGTTTTCATCTTCACTCTAGGTAGGAGTGTTTTCTAAACTTTGTTTTCTTGAAAAATGAGTTTCTCTAACTTTCTCTTGGATTTCTTTTGAAGCTTTTCCTTGGTTCTTTGTTTTCCTTTCGTTTCGGCCATGAGGCCATGATTATGAGCATGATAGCTTGATGATGAGAGTTTCTAGATGATGACCTTGTGTTCATCTCAAAGAAACCTCTAAAGCTTGAGTTTTCCTTTTCTTATAACTTCATCTATATGATATCTAGCTCACATGGTTTTTCAACTTAAGAAAATTAATCTACGGATTTCTAAAAGCCCAAGCCTACCCTTGTCAACCTTAAAGTTGGCCGGCACGTTCTATAGATCTTTCTCTAGATAGGGGTTTTGGGTATTTAATAAAGAACTTGACTTAGCTTCATTTTCTTTTCCTTTGAAAGGTTTTCGGTTTTGGTACTTTGATCCTTGAGATTTTGTTTTGTTTTGGAAGTTTATTTATCTTGAGCTTGATGATGATGTTCAAGAACCTCATGGTTCCTTTGAGAACTTGGTTCAAGAACTCTAAAGCTCTTTTTATACTGAGATATATGTTGGGTTGTTATTTTGTTAAAGTCTTGGATGAGCTCTAGCTAACCATAAAATGAACCTTGCATCATGTTTACTTTTATGCTATGCACATCATGTTTACTTTCCTTGCTATCACTAAGTATCAAGATAATAAGTGAACCTTGCATTATCATGTTTATGTTTCAAGCTATGCATTATCATGTTTATATTTCAAGTTCTCACTTAATATCAAGATAATAATGAGTTGCATCTCATGTTTATTTTATGCTATCACTTTACTTTCTAATGCAAGCTAAAACAAGTGCATGAGCATGTTTATTTTTATGTCATCACTTAAATGAACCTAGAGCTCAAAGACTTGCCCATTGTTGTCTCAAACAAAGGTCTAAAATATTTATTTCCTTTGGTTCATGTTTTGGCCCTAAGAGGTTTTGATGCTTCTAAGTATTGAAAACTATGTTTTATAAATTTTCTAAGCTTTTATGAGTACAAGGAATATGTAGAACTAAGTTTTATGAATATAGGACCTCTTGAGACAAAGTTGATTTAGTCACTGCCCTCTTAAATATTTTTATGATTTTAGGTGTTAAAAATTTTTATTAATGAGTTTTGAAAGTTTTAAAAAGGTTCCAAGAGAAACTAGTATTTTATGTGCTTTAGAAATTGTGTTTGATGTCTTTAAATGGCGATGTTTGTTTTGCCGCTGTATGAACTGTTTTAATGGTGATAATATGCCTATGTTTAAGTATAATTAATGTTAAGACTCATATGTGAAAGATAAGAGAAGTTAGAAACTAGAAAATAATTAATTTGAGAGTTCTAGATCCTTTAATGTTTAAATTTTCTGGATTCTGTCCAGCAAGGTTTAGTAATGCTAATCATGGATTTAAAATAGTTTAAATGTGTAGGAATGACTCATAAATGGCTTAGGACTTGATCTTGATGCCTTAGGAGCAAACCGGACTTAGAAAGGGTCATTGTTGTGACACCTAGGTACCCGTAAAGTTAGGAATATAAATTCTGCATCCTTGAGGTTTAGAGATGTTCTTGACCATAATGTGAGGTGAGAAAGACTTAGTTATAACCTTATAAGTTCTCGAGAGATTAGGCTTGATGATTTATAACTTAGAATGTGAGTTGAGGACCTTAAGGGTCAATGCATAAGACACTAAAAAGGTTGTTAATGCTATGATGTGTTGTATGATGCAATGATATGATAAGACGTGCTTGATGCATGAAAAAAAATGATTGATGAAATGTTAAAGTTTATCATAGCATGAGATTTCATGAGAACATGATGTGTGGATTAGCTTGTGGTAGTTTGAAGGAAATTCGGTTTAACAGCTGTTATGTTGCCGAATTTCCGTCAAACCTTAAAGGGTTGAAAGAAATGTTTATGAGTACCATATGAGTTGAAAACCCTGGGTAACACCGGTTCGGCCGAGCACCCCCAGGAGATTTTTATGTGACAAAGCACTAAGACGCGCTCGCCTGGGTGACACCGGTTCGGCCGCGTACCCCCAGGGGAGACAAATCCGTGAGGGTATGAGTAGATGCAGCCTACCAAGGCAGACAAATTGATATGGCTTAATGCCCGCAAAGCGTTTCAAAGAGGGTAATCCCAGAGAGAGATGATCCATGCCCCCTACCCGTACTTGCGAGTCTGGATTATTATTTATGTTTCGCTTACTCAGATAATAAGCAAGAGCTAATGACTACTAGCTGAGGTATGAGCTCATAACCTAGTTATTTTTAAGGTGGCTTATTATGCTAAAGTACTATGAATGATGTCACGAAGTTGAGGAATAATTCACTTGAAAGTTATATGCCCTTATGCCACATGGTTTATGTTTATGTGCTTTGATGTGTTGTTTTATATGCCCAAGTATTGACATGCATCCATGATATAATATGTTGCACTCATAACATCAAGATGCATGCTAAAAGGAACGGACCTTGGATAATTAGTTTGAGAAACCCTAAATTGAACCTTATATGCATGATCACTATTTTATAATTAAACCCAAGGTTCCTGAGGATGTGTACGATGTAACCCTAGGATAGGAGACTCCTACTGAGATTCTTTAGCAAGAATTCTCACTCCTCTCTCTTCTTTCTTCTGTCACATCTTCAGAGACCGATGGCGACGTTCGTGGTTTTCATTGACACGCCAGTGTGGGAGGTGCACTATGACCCGGACCACCGTTCATATCATTTTGAGGGTCATTGTGCCGTCCATGCTTTTGTGTACATCGGACGACCCTTCGCTTATCCAGTTTCGAGCTACCAGTTCACTCCTACTGCACCTTTTGGTGGTGACGACATGATCTTCGAGCGCACTCGCCCGCATGATGAGCAGCTATGTCGTGCCCACACCTCTGCCTCAGCTGTCCGTGACTACCCAGAGTATGTGCCCCGCTCGACGAGGCCCGAGACTGATCCATCCGAGGATTCGCCGATGCAAGTCCCTTCGGAGGGCTCTGCTCCCTTTCCCCAGTTCCGACGCGAAGGGAGCAACGAGACCGTGAGGCAGCCGCGCTTGGCAAGGAGAGCCGAGATGCGCCCACGTCGAGGAGCTCATATTTAGCCGCCATGAGTCCCCTTCACACTCCATTGGTCCACTCAGGAGGAGATAGAGCATTTCCCCAGTTACCTGCCTCCGTCACCCGAGGACCCCCGTCGTCACTAGACTCCGATGGAGAGCTTTGCGAGTACCCGAGCTTTTGTGGAGATCTTCCCCTCAGCAGTACCTTTTGGGAGGAGTTGTAGATTGTACTCATAGTTTAGTAGGAGGGTAGCATTTTGGATTTACCTTCTTGTCGTACCATGTGCCTTGTATTTTCTTGTTTTATGTTGTATTCTATTTTCCGCTGTATTATAAGCTCTGCCCATCTCCATGAGGGTATGACTACTTATGTACTCTAATTAAGTTATTAATGAAATGCTTTTTGTTATCATGATTGTTGTTCTTTGGTTATATGCTTTACTTTATGATGTTTGATGATTGATACGCGTGCTTTACATTTCTGTCATTCGATTAGTTAAGCTCGCGGCTCTCACTTTGTTTTATGTTTTCAAAAAGAAAAATTTACCCATAATTTCCGCTAAGTATTTTAATAAAATAATGAGACTAAGAAGTAATGACCTAATGATTAGCCTAATATGTTCTAGAGTATTGGGTTAAAAATTAGGGTGTTACAATTTTTATATCTTATTATAGCTCAAAAACTCAAGACTTTAAACAATGAAACTTTCAACCCCATTAATCTTAACAAAATAAGAGTGAGCTTTAGAGTCCCTCAACTCCATGGTTCTAAGAACCTCATTTCTTGGACTCACCATCAAGCTCAAAATAACCAAAGATAACAAATAAGCATTCTTTCTCTCTTTGAAACCAAAGATCAAGCCTTGAGCTCTAGAGGTCAAACACATGATGATCTCACAATAATCAAGAATAGTCATCATCAAGCTATGGCCTTGATCATAACCAAACCTAAAGAAAAGAGTAGAAATGAAAAGAAAACTCAAGAATAAAATCCCTACCAAGTGTGCTTCGTGGTTGAAAATGAAAATGCTTGATCTTTTGTGAAGAAAAGTGAAGAAAAATCTTTTTTCAGAGCAAGGGTATGCTTCGACCAAAGAAAGAAAAAATGGGAGGAAGTACTTTTGTGTTGGTTTGATGTGTAGAGATGAAAACTTATGTGTTTTAGGGAAAATCTATGGTGATGGTGCGTTGGTTTGATGTTTGAAGCTTGGATATAAAGTAACAATGGTGGTTCTTTAACGGTGAAGGAGAAGAGGAAGAATAGAGCTGAAGATTAGAGGGAGCAAAAGTTTTTTTATTTTATTTGTTTTACATAACTTGATGGACAAGTCTTGTAAAAAAAGTGGGTCGAAGAAATGAGAGACTGTGAGTGTGAATGTGTTAAAAAAAATCATCATATGAGAAAAGCAATGAAGGGAATGGCTGCCGGCCATGTAGAGGGTTAGGAAGGAAAATTTTGTTTCATGTGGGTATGGGGATTAAGGTTTTTGGGTAATTTTGATTAGGGAAAAATTTTGTTTCATATGGATGTGGGGATTAGGAATTCATAATTAGGTGTTTAGATTGGTAATTAGGTGTTTAAGGCTTTCAAGACAAAGTTAAAGTGTGGTCTTGCATATTTATTTGGGCTAAGCTTGATTGATTCAAAATTCAAATGCCAACATGCTCCTAATCTTAAGAAAAAGAAAGAGAGAAAGTGTACTTTTGTCCACTACTTTTGCTTTTTGGTATCATAACTCATCTATGAATAAGAATGGGATTAAACATTCCCCTAAGCAACCTTGAGCCTTAATTAGCTTCAAATAATTATTTTGACTCAAACTTAATAAATAAAAATAATTTATCTTTGAATATAGCCTAATATTGCCTATATTTCCTTAATAACTTTAATTAAGCTTAATTAGCACTATCTAGAGGCAAAATAACAATTTTACACAATAACTCTTCAGGACTTACCAAGATATATCTAGATATCATATGGTCCCTCTAATTACCATATCTAACTCCTAGGTGATGATAGGGTTCAATCGTCACTCAATCTCGCGTTAAATTATCTCAGGGGCATTTCAATAATTTTGCTCACGGGAAAAACCATGAATTGAGATTTTCACATCTATTCTCATACAAAAAACATTTAGTCCCCTTGAAACATTATACTCACCCTTAGAAGATAGCTGGGACTAGTCATCCTCGATTTTTGGGCAAAAATGACCTTAGGGGCATTTTTATCAATTTGCAAATGGGAAAAATTGAGGATTGTGATTTTCACATGAATTGCTATCTAAACCACATATAGTCTCATTATAATATTAAATTACACCATTAAGGGTGGCTTGGACTGGCCGTCATCAATTTTGTAACGCCCCAATTTCTTTACATAGCAAAAATGACCAAAATTCCCTTAGGTCATTTTTGTGTGAAATCCAAGACTGGGCAACCTTGGCCACCCTCAAAAGGTTATTCTAATATCAGGAATAGATTAGATAAGGATTATATAGCAATCCATGTGAAAATCGCAATTTGTGATTTTTTCCGTGTAAAAATGACCAAAATGCCCTTGTGATCATTTTTACCGGAAATTGAGGATGGCTAACCACAAGCCATCCTCAAAGGATGATGGTTGATGGGGATTGGATGTGCTAGAGATGATAAGGGGGACAAAAGTCTCAATTTCTAGATTTTTCGTGTTAAACGACCAAAATACCCTTGTTGTGTTTTAACGCGAAATTAAATGCCGACCAGACCTGATCTTCTCCCGGAAGTTAGAGATGTTAGTTATAAGTGAGGGTTAGTGTCTAGAAAGGTCCTGAAAGTCCTGGGGAGTTTTTTACAAAATTACCGTTTTGCCCCTTGTAACGTCCCGGTTTTCTCTAACTTAGAAAAAATGACCAAAATACCCCTAGGTCATTCTTGTGTAAAGATCAAGGCCGACTGACCTCGGCCACCTTCAAGAGGTCATTTCAATGTTAGGAATAGATTATATAAGGCTTGGAGAACAATCCAAGAACACCGTTCAAGCACAACGGCCCCCAAAACAATTATCATCAAGGACGATCTAGTGGATCCAAGAACAAGGTGCCTCAAGGAGCCCCTGCCACTTTCCCCAAACCTGCACCTGCCACCCCATGTCCTAAATGTGGAAAGGCGCAGAAGAACCTGCCTTGCTTGGCTGGCCTGTAACACCCCGATTTTCTATTAGAGTGAAAATGACCATAATGCCCCTGAGGTCATGTTCGGCTCGGAATTCGAGGAAAGCCGGTCCGGCAGTACTCGAAGGGTAAACTCAATGTTGGGAGGGGATTAGATGACTCGTGTACCTTTCCAGGATCGAAAATCTCGTTTTTCGAGTTTTCGGGTCAAAATGACCAAAACGCCCCTGCGGTGTTTTACCCGTTTGCAAGTGCCGGATGAACCCAAAACTTCTCCAGATGGTTTTAAAAGGCATTTTATGTGTTCTATGACTTTAGTTTTGGTCCCGGAGGTCCCGGACGAAATTAGTGCGAAATTACGGTTTTGCCCCTAGTTTCGTATTTTTACGCTTAATCGCGTGATTAAGCAAACCTAAGAAATATTAGGCTCTAATTGAAGGTTAATTAATTTACATAATTCATCTTGAGTCAAAATAATTTATTAAAGTTGATTAGAACCTAAAAGTGCTTAATTACAACTTAAAATCCTATTTTAAATTCAAGACTCCTAGTCATGGAATCTTGAATAGTGTTTTCTCTTTCCTATTCCTTAAATCATGGAATTGTGTTACACATTTTTTATTCACAAATGAGTTTTTAATTCTCTAATGATGTATGAACACTCCTAATCTTGTCATAAAATCCTTAAATCACATTCTTAGTCACCTAAACTTAAGCTTAATTATTCCTAACCTTGAACCTTAGCTAACCTACACTTAAACCTATCATTAACACACAATTAGATGATCAAATCCCCCTCCCCCCCATGCTGCCCAGTCTGGCCAAACACCCTCCCCCTCCATATGCTTCACATGTTCAAATTTTCAACACTCCAAAGCCATACCTCAAGTCCTATACACCATACCTTGTCATACTTTCAATCAAGCTTGATTTTCCAAATGAATAACTAATTAAAATAACCCATTTTCCTCATTTATTTGTGGCTAAAAAACTTCCAGCCATGCTTAGTTTCTAGAAGACTAATTTCATTCAAAATTGATAGGAAATTCACTCAAATCAAGCCATACTTTGTACCATAGCTTCCATGCTTCAAACCATGCTTGAATGACCTTGTGTAAGAGATATTTTTCTCTTCCTTTCCCCCCCTCAATGCTACAGCCAAGGCTTCCTCTTGGATGGCCTCAATGTTTTGTTTTTCTATAAATAGGTGCCTTAGATGAACTTGTGTCACTTTTAGTCTCTTGGTAAGTTTCAAGTTTCTAAGCTTTCTTGAGTTTCCTTTCTTTCTCTCTAAGTTTCAAGAGAGTTTCCTCTTGTTCTTCATCTTCATCCTCTCTTCATCTCCTCATCATCTCTCAACCTTCAAACACCACCCCATAGCCTTGAACCATCATCAAACCTCTCAAACACAACCTCACTTGAAACACAACTCCAACCTTCTTGTTCTTCCTTGGCTGAAACCATCTAGCCCCAAGGAGGAGCTCATCATCTTGTTTTCCTTTTCAAAAGTTCAAGCTTTTTGTCTCCACTCTAGGTAGGAGTGTTTTCTAAACTTTGTTTTCTTGAAATGAGTTTTTCTCTAGCTTTCTCTTGGATTTTCTTTTTGAAGCTTTCTTTGTTTTTCTTTATTTGATGTTTCGGCCTCTTGGCCTTGAGGAGCACATGATAGCTCAATGATGAGAGCTCCTAGATGATGACTATGTGTTCATCTCAAAGGAACCCCTAGAGCTTGAGTTTTTTCTTTCTTTGAGTTTCAACTTTATTTACCAACTCAAGACGATTTTTACTCAAGAATACCTTTACTTCCCTTGCTTTTTTTGGTTTCAGTTTTCTTGTTTCCTTTTCTACAATATTTCGATTTTGGATCCTTGATCTTTGAGGTTTTGTTTTGTGTTGAAAGTTTATTTATTTTGAGCTTGATGATGATGTTCAAGAACCTCATAGTTCCTTCGAGAACTTGGTTCAAGAACTCTAAAGCTCTCTTTGTGATGAGATGAGTGTTGGGTTGTTATATGTTAAAGTCTTGTATGAGCTCTAGCCAACCTTAAAATGAACCTTGCATCATGTTTACTTTTATGCTTTGCACATCATATTTACTTTCCTTACTATCACTAAGTATCAAGATAATGAATGAACTTGCATTATCATATTTATATTTCAAGCTATGCATTATCATGTTTATGTTTCAAGTTCTCATTTAATATCAAGATAATAATGAGTTGCTTCTCATGTTTATTTTATGCTATCACTTTACTTTCTAATGGAACCTAAAATAAGTGCATGAGCATGTTTATCTTTATGTCATCACTTAAATGAACCTAGAGCTCAAAGACTTGCCCATTGTTGTCTCAAACAAAGGCTTGAAAATCTATGTTATTTGTCTCCTTGTTTTCGACCCCTAAGAGTTTAATTGTTTCCAAGTATTGAAAACTATGTTTCATAATTTTTCTAAGCCTTTGAGAGTTCAAGGAATATATAGAACTAAGTTTTATGAATTTTGGACCTCTTGAGACAAGTTTGATTTAGCTACAACCCTCTTAAATATTTTTATGATTTTAGATGATAAAAATGTCTATAAATGAGTTTTGAAAGTTTTAAAAAGGTTCCAAGAGAAACTAGTATTTTATGTGCTTTAGAAATCATGTTTGATGCTTTTAAATGGAGATGTTGTTTCGGTTCTGCCTTGCCTTGTATGACCACTGTATGAGCTGTTTTAATGATGGTCATATGTTTATGTTTGAGTACAATTAATGTTAAAACTCATATGTGAAAGATAAGAAAAGTTAGAAACTAGAAAAGAATTAATTTGAGAGTTTTAGATCCCTTAATGTTTGAATTTTCTAGATTCTGTCCAGCAAGGTTTAGTAATGCAAATCATGGTTTTAAATTAGTTTAAATGTGTAGGAATGACTCATAAATGGTTTAGGACTTGATCTTGATACCTTAGGAGCAAACTGGACTTAGAAAGGGTCATTGTTGTGACTCCTAGGTACCCGTAAAGTTAGGATTATGAATTATGCATCCTTGAGGTTTAGAGATATTCTTGATCATAGTATGAGGTGAGAAATACTTAGTTATAACCTTATAAGTTCCCGAGAGATTAGGTTTGAAGATTTATAACTTAGAAAGTGAGATAAGGATCTTAAGGGTCAATGCATAAGACACTAAGAAAGTTGTTAATGCTATGATGTGTTATATGATGCAATCATATGATGAGAAGTGCTTGATGCATGAGAAAAGGATTGATGAAAATGTTAAAGTTTATCATAGCATGAGAGTATATGAGAATATGATTGTGTGAATTAGCTTGTGGCAGTTTGAAGGAAATTCGGTTTACCAGCTGTTATGCTGCTGAATTTCCATCAAACCTAAAAGGGCTGAAAAGATGTTTAAGAAGTACCATATAAGTTGAAAACCCTGGGTGACACCAGTTTGGCCGAGCACCCCCAAGAGATTTTTATGTGACAAAGCACTGAGACGTGCTTTTCTGGGTGACACCGGTTCGGCCGAGCACCCCCAGGGGAGACAAATCCGTGAGGGTATGAGTAATGCAGCCTACCAAAGCGGACAAATTGCTGTGGCTTAATGCCTACAAAGCATTTCAAAGAGGGTATATCCTAAGAGAGGTGAGCTCATAACCTAGTTATTTTAGGGTGGCTTATTATGCTAAAGTACCATGATTGATGTCATGAAGTTGAGGACTGATCCACTTGAAAGTTATATGCCCTTATGCCACATGGTTTATGTTTATGTGCTTTGATGTGTTGTTGTATATGCTCAAGTATTGACATGCATCCATGATATAATATGTTGCATTCATAACATCTAGATGCATGCTGAAAGGAATGGACCTTGGATAATTAGTTTTGAAAAACCCTAAATTGAATCACATATGCATGATCACTATTTTATAAATAAACCCAAGGTTCTTGAGGATGTGAACGATGTAACCCTAGGATAGGAGACTCCTACTGAGATTCTTTAGTAAGAATTCTCACTCCTTTCTCTTCTTTCTCTTTCTTCCGTCACATCTTCAGAAAGCGATGGCAACGTTCGTGGTCTTCATTGACACACCCACTTGGGAGGTTCACTATGACCCGGACCACGGGTCATATCATTTTGAGGGGTAGTGCACCGTGCGAGTCTTCATGTCCATTGGACGCCCCTTTGCACATCCTGTACAGAGCTACCGTTTCTCCCCGATGTCATCTTACGATGACGCGATGGTTTTTGAGTGTGCCCGGACGCAAGACGAGAGGATTCTACGGACGTATACTAGTGGTTCGATGCCTCCAGACTTCCAGGACTACGTGGCTCGATCCCCCAGTTCGGAGGACGACCCATCCGAGGACCCGCCGACACACATGTATAGCGAGAGTTCTGCTCCTACACCTCAGTTCATGCGAGGCGAGAGCGAGGAGACTGTTATACAGCTGAGGCTGGCTAGGCGAGCCGAGAGGCGCCCCTATCGAGGAGCTCACGCTCAGTCTTCACGTGTTCCCACTCCTACTGCCCTGCGTCCATGGATTGGTTACACTCCACCGTTTCCCGGATTCCAGTAGTTGACGTCATAGGGGAGGCTTAGTGTACACACCACTCGGGTAGTTACGATTTATTTATGCTTTCTTGTTTTATGTTGTATTTTATCTTCCGCTGTATTACAAGCTCTGCCCGTCCCCATGAGGGTATGACTACTTATGTACTCAAATTAAGTTATTAATGAAATGTTTCCTTTGTTATCATGATTGTTATTCTTTGTTTATATGCTTTACTTCATGATTTTTAATAATTGATACGCGTGCTTTACATTTCTGTTATTTGACTAGTTAGGTTCGCGGCTCTCACTTTGCTTTATGTTTTTTTAAAAAAATTTACCTATAATTTCCGCTAAGTATTTTAATAAAATGATGAGACTAAGAAGTAATAACCTAATGATTAACCTAATGTATTCTAGAAAGTTGGGTTAAAAATTAGGGTGTTACACCCCAAGGCGAAACACTTGGCCTTATAAACTTTTCTCCAAAATCTCCTCTAACTGGGTTTTCAACTCTGCTAGATCTAAGGGCGACATCCGATACGGCGCTATAGAGATAGGTCCCGTTCCAGGAACCAACTCTATGGAAAACTCTACCTCTCTCTTGAGAGGGAACTCGGGCATTTCATCCGGAAACACCTCGGGATAGTCTCTCACCATAGGTATATCACCTAGGTTTTGTTCAAAGTCTACATCACAGGCGGCTAGGAGAACATATCCTTTAGTTTTCTCCGTACTACAGAAGACCTCTACGGAGTTTAGGTACAATCTTAAGGGTTGACTAATGTTACTGGGAGGAGAAGGAAAAACAACCGTTTGGGTTCCACAGTCTAATAATACACAGTTGGCGTGAAGCCAATCCATGCCTAGAATGATGTCTATGTCCTTAAGGGGTAAACAAATTAAATTTATGATAAAAGATCTATTTTCTACAACAAGATGACAATTTAAACAACATTTGCAAGTATTAACAAGACGATTTGTGGGAGTAGCAATAATAAGATCAAAAGGAAGCTTAGAAACTTGCAAATTCAGAGACTCGACACTAGCATATGAGACAAAAGAATGGGTAGCACCAGAATCAAAAAGTACAGTTAAGGTTCTACCGTTAAGTTCGCACTTACCTTGAATGAGGTCATTATTAGACTTCCGTACGTCCTCCGCGTTGAGGGTGAAGACCCGTCCTTGGTGTTGAGGTCGAGGGTTTTGATTTGATGGCCCTCCATTGGTGCAGGTGTTGGCGTAGTGGCCAGGCTTGCCACATTTGAAGCAAACTCTTTGCCCTATCAGGCAAAGGCAGTTCCCATAATTTTTCCCACACTAGGGATAGAAATCAGCAGGTGCTGCTCTGGGGTAAGTAGCAGGGGTTCCTTGTGGTACCTTATTCTTGGCCCTACTAGATCCTCCGTTGTGGTTTCGAGGTCCACCAGAACCTTAGGGTTGGTTGTTGTTGAAGTTCCTTGGGCTGTTGTGTTGAAACGGTGGCCTTTGGTGTTGTTTGGATTGTTGGAACGCGGGTGCTCTTTGTTGTTGTTGTTGTGGTGGTCAGAACTGGTTGCTCTGATACGGGTTGTAGTGATTCCTCTATGGGTATTGCGGTTTGAACTTCAAGGCTTGAGGTCCCAGCCCCTTAGCTCGCTCCGCCCTTGTGGCGTGTAGCTTCCATTGTCCCTCTTCTAGAATCCGGCACTTATTGACCAGAGTTAGGAAGTCTCTGATCTCCATATGGGCCATGGTGTAGTTCAACTCCGCCTTCAGACCGGCCTCATATTTCACGCACTTCCAAACCTTTATCGGGGTTCCCTAGGAACACCCGAGAGAACTTGATCAGTTCCTCGAACTTGGCGGTGTACTTGGCTACAATGGGCCCTCCCTAGGTCAACTGCATGAACTCGATGTCTTTGGCGTTCCTCATGGACTCGGGGAAGTACTTCTCGTAGAAGTAGGTCTTGAACAGCTCCTAGTCGATGGGAGTTCTAGAAGCTTCTAGTAGTCGCTTCATGCCATTCCACCAGAACTCGGCGTCAGACTTCATCATGAAAGCAGCAAACATAACCTTCTACTCCTCCAAGAAGGCAACTACAAAGTAGATCTTCTCCATATCTTTGATCCACTCATTAGCTTTGTTGGGGTCCATTACCCTTTGAAACACGAACGAGTTCGCCTTGCGAAACTCACCGAAGCGGGCTTGCTCAACCACCTCAGCAGTAGGGGGAGCAGGGGCAGCATTCTCTTGTCAATTTATACGGTCGAACATCTGTTTTGTGGCTTGCGCCATGTGACGGATGGCAACAGCAGTCGCATTGTCTTGACCATCTTCAGGTATAGTCCTAGGCTGTCATCGCAGTGCCATTGGTCCCTAAACACATGAGATAGCAAACATCAAGTTGATCAGGCTCAATATTCCATGCGAAATGAGCTAGTTACCAAGGCACTTGCAAGCAACAGGGGTGATGCATGTCTAATCCTATAGCTTATCTCTATCAAGCACTACACATGACATAACTATCGCATCATGCTTCGAAGGCATGGTCAGTCCAATTCTTAGGCTCCGTGAGAATCGAACTGCTCTGATACAAAAATGTAACACCCTAATTTTTAAACCAATACTCTAGAACACATTAGGTTAATCATTAGGTTATTAACTCTTAGTTTCATCCTTTTAATAAAATACTTAGCGGAAATTACAGGTAAATTTTTTATTGACAACACAAAACCAAAGTGAGAGCCGCGTTTATCGTGAGACAGAAATATAAGGCACAAGTAACAAACATAAAGAACACAATAAGTAAAGCATATAACAATGAAACAATGATTAACACAACAAAGGATACACTTCATTAATATCATATTTAGGATACATATATAGTCACGCCCTTATAGAATTGGGCTGAGCTTGTAGTACATGAAAGATGACAAGAAGGCAGTAAAGTACATGGTACAATGGAAAATAAAAACCAACTAAACTACCCTCGTACCAGAACTATAAGTGCTAAACTCAAACCCTTTCCTAAAAGATACCACTGAAGGGGAAAATCTCGTGATAGCTCGAATACTCGGATAGCTCTCCAAAGAAGTCTAGTGACGACGGGGACCCTCGGGTAATGGAGGTATATAACCGGCGAACTGCTCGATCTTCTCGGCCAGGGCACATCTCGGCTCTCCTCGCCAAGCACAGCTGCTTCACGGTATCCTCACTCCCTTCCCGTTTGAATGGGGGAAAGGGAGCAGAGCTCTCCGAATAAACATGCATCGGCGAGTGCTCGGACGGATTCGTCTCCGACCTCCTTGAACGAGGCACATACTCCGGGTAGTCATGAATAGCTAAGGCAGAAGAACGGGCATGACAAATCTGCTCGTCGCGCGGGTGGGTGCGCTCGAAGATCAGATCATCGCCACCATAAGGAGTAGTAGGAGTGAACTGGTAGCTGGACACTGGGTAAGCAAAAGCTCATCCCATGTACACAAAAACACGAATAGCACATCGACCCTCGAAGTGATAGGAGCGGTGATCCGGGTCGTAGTGCACCTCCCAAACGGGCGTGTCAATGAAGACCACGAACGTCGTCATCGAGCTCTGAAGATATGACGAAAGAAAGGGAAAGAAGAGAAAGGAGTGAAAATCTTACTAAAGAATCTCAGTAGGAACCTCCTATCTAGGGTTACATCGTTTATATCCTCAGGAACCTTGGGTTTACTTATAAAAAGGTGTGCATGCATATAAGATCCATTATTATGGTGTAAGAAAACTAGATTATCCAAGGTTCATTCCTTTTATTATGCATCTTAATGTCTTGAATGCAACAAATCAGACTCAACAAATCACAACATTAAGAGGCATACAAGTGGCATAAAGGGCATAAAACTTTCAAGTGGAACTTTCCTCAATTCTATGACATTAGTCATGGTACTTTTAATGTAACACCCTCCCAAGTAAAACGTTATCCTTAAGTCATGACATCGTACTCGAGAGTTGTTACTTTTTAATTAGCGGACCTTTCTTAAATAACTATAGCAAATTCTACTAACTAGCATAATTCGATCAAAATATATAGCAAAGATACAAAACATTTATTTGATATAACGTCAAGTACAAAAGGAAGCTCTACTGTGAGCTTTAATACATATCCACTTTACATTATGTTTACATACATATTCATTCCATTAAGTATAGCATAATCAAAGTATTAAACACTACACTATTGCAGTTCTGAGTTCTTTAGTGAAGCAACCTCATAGTCCTCTGGTTCAACCTGGAAATGACACGGGAACACACAAACATAGGGGTGAGAATTCTAAAATTCTCAGTAAGGCATTCCCCAAAACATACACTGAAATTAATGTCATCGTCATCATCCCAGCCACTTCGGTTTATTAAGAAAATGTGAGCATGCAACATATTTCTAAGTTCATTTTTAAAGTTCTAAATCATACTTCCGAAGTGGGTAGCTTTTAATGATCAATCACTTAATGCATATATATAATAAAGCTCGCACATATAGTAAATCATTCTAGTCAAACTTTTAAATATAACATGATCAGGCATATGTTAAATGTAGTGAACTTAGTTGTAATTGCCCTTAATAAATCGAAAAGAACCTCATATCTCTTTATTTGCCCTTGACAAGTCAAAAGGATCACATCTCACTCTATTTGCCCTTGACACAGTCAAAAGGATCACATCTCACTCTATTTTCCTTCGACAAATTCGAAAGGATCATATGTTACTCCATTTGCCCTCGACAAGTCGAAAGGATCATATGTCTTTACTTATGTCTATACAACTTAATTAAATGCATCATTCACTTTACTACCTATGAATGCATGCATAGGACACATATAGGCATTATTCCCAATATGATTCTAATCATGTCTTATAAAAAAAAATTCTTTAAAGTAGCTAGCATGCATTCATATAACGTATACTTGGACTAGATGTCATTTGATCATTAGTTTAAGACATTCTCATCTTTTCAGCACCTTGGCAGATTTATTGTTCCAATGACAACATTTAATTTCTCTATCAAATAATCAATTAAAGAGCCACAAAAATTACCTGTGATACCTTCATATGTCTAAAATACCCTATAAAATTTTCATATCAATTGGAGTTCTCTAACCATGTTAACTAAATTATACAAGTTTAGTGGTCAGGAACCACTTTTTCAGAGCTCAAAACAGAGTTCCCATAATTTTTAAATTTAGCAAATGATGGAATCAACTCAAAATAAAAATCACAGTTACACTTCAAGATGTTATTAACAAGCTATAAAACTTTCAGGTGATAATTCAATCTATTGCTATGTTAACAAAATTATACAAAATTAGAGCTTCAGTTGCCACAATCCAGGCAGCATAGTTAGAGTCTTGGTTTATGTTTTTTCTCAGGCAGTAAAGCTCCTTATCATGAACCAAGAAAATTATCAGAGTTTCCTTATGATGTTAGCTTCAATATATAATTTTTATAGCTAATAAAAATTACTAGAAATGAGCCAGAAAATTCGTGAACAAATGCTGTTCTGTTGAAATCCGAAAATCCAGCAGCATGTGTCAAATTCTCTTTTGACAAAAATCATTTTTCACAACATCCAAACACTCCACCAAAATTAATACATCAATATCAACATATTATCATCAAATACAACCAGAAATTTCGAACCAATACCCATCAACAATTATCAGATATAATTTTGAAGGAAAAAGACCAAAGAAAACCCTACTTGAGTGGCTTTAAGGGTCTTGGCTTCAAGGATGTTTCAAGAGTGATCTTGCTCACTTTGAGGCCACCAAAACAGCTCTAAAACCTTCCCTAATTAGTGAGCTATGAGGTATCAAAGTGAGAAATTGAAATTTCAATCGGTTAGATTTGTAGAATTTGAGGTGTAGAACAAGTTTTGTGAAGGAATTTTGAAGTTTCAACAACTCTAGGCTAGTGTTTATGGACTTTGAAAGCAAGCTTGAGCTCTCAAGGAAATGAAAATGGAGGTTTCTGGTCTAACCCCTTTGCTGGCCGAGAAATGCAATCTTGGTGGAGAAGATTTGTG
Source organism: Dalbergia cultrata (assembly GCA_031216105.1). Classification (NCBI taxonomy): domain Eukaryota; kingdom Viridiplantae; phylum Streptophyta; class Magnoliopsida; order Fabales; family Fabaceae; genus Dalbergia; species Dalbergia cultrata. The sequence continues at coordinate 27,162,836 of CM062349.1, forward strand.
GCCTTTTAATGAAATTAAATTAGGTTGTGTACTTATGATGTAATAAAAGTCTAATTCCTCAAAAAGAAAATATGATGAATGGCTAGGATTTAATCTTGCTTTCGGTGTAAAAATCGCACACCGAAATTCTATCGAACGGGTAAAACAGTGTACACGGGAAATCAAATATTGCTCAAAAATTAATTCTAGGTATAAAATCTTTATTCCTACCCATTTCTAACCTTAATACTATAATTTCTTAATTTCGGGCATCTTTGGGCCCTAATCCTAAGGTTTTGGCAGTCTCGACAGGCCTATGGGAGCTGCAAGTTACTATTCATATATATATATATATATATATATATATATATATTTTTTTTTTTTTACAGATTCATTTGATCGTTCCTATAATTTCTATGGGTGTCGGATTTTTGAAATTATGACTAGAAAAGCTCAAATAAATTTTTATATAAATTTTAGGGTGTTACATTTAGCATAACAAGGCCACCCTAAAAACATCTAGGCTATGAGCTCATACCTCAACTTGTCGTCACTAGCTCTTGCTTATTATCTGAATAAGCGAAACATAATTAATTCAATCCCGACTACTCGAGTAGGGGTTAGGGGGCTAGGGGTCACCTCTCTTAGGATATACCCTCTTTGAAACACTTTGTGGGCATCAAGCCACATCAATTTGTCCACTTTGGTAGGCTGCATATACTTATACCCTCATAGATTTGTCTCCCCTGAGGGTGCTTGGCCGAACCGGTGTCACCCAGGAAAGCACGTCTCAGTGCTTTGTCACATAAAAATCTCCTGGGGGTGCTCGGCCGAACCGGTGTCACCTAGGGTTTAAAATCTCATATCATACTTCAAAAACATTGTCAAGTCCTTTAGGTTTGATGGACATTCGGCAGCATAACGGCTGTAAACCGAATTTCCTTCAAACCAACTTTATGCCACAAGCTTATAACACATACACATTTCTCATTCAACTTGTATGCTCATGATAAACTTAATAACTCAATAAATCATTTCCTCATAGCTCATGTACCATCCAAGCATATACATCCAAAAATCATACTTGCATAAAACAACTCATAGCATACAAGATCTCTTAATGTTTTATGCTTTGACCCTCAAGGTCCTTTAACTTGAAATCTAAGTTGTATATCACAACCTAGGCTCTCGGGTACCTATAGGCTCATGTCTAAGTATTCCTCACTCAATTCTATGATCATAACCAATTTAAATCTCAAGAGCGCAGAATCTATAATTCATACTTTACGGGTACCTAGAAGTCACAGCATTGACCCTTTCTAAGTTCGGTTTGCTCCTAAGGCATCAAGATCAAGTCCTAAACCAATTATGAGTAGTTCCCACATATTTAAACTAATTATACACCATGATTTTTAATTCTAAACCTTGCTAGACAGAATCCAGAAAAATCCATTACTATGGGATCTAAAAGTCTCAAATTAATTCTTTTCTAATTACTAACTCGCTTTATCTTTCACATATGAATCTTTGCACCAAATATACATGAACATACTCATATTATCATCATCCAAACAGCATAAAACAGTGAGCATAGCAAGCAAGGCAGAACCGAAATTGTCTCCATCAAACAAAGCATAAAACTTGATTCCAAAGACACACAAAATGCTAGTTTCTCTTGGAACCTTTCTAAAACTTTCAAAACTCATTTAGAAACAATTTATTTCATCAAAACCATTATAAGGTATAAGAGGGCAGTAGCTAACTTAAAATAGCCTCAAGAGAATTTAGAATCATAAAACTTTGTTCAAGACATCTCTTGAGCTTGTCCAAGCTTAGAAAAATTATAGAACATAAGTTTTAGTATTTGTAACTACTCAAACCTCATAGGGCCGAAATCAAAGAAGCTAGGAAGCACATATTTTCAAGTCTTTGTTTGAGATAATAATGGGTAAGTCTATGAGCTCTAAATCTCTTAAGTTATGACATAAAAATAAACATGCAATGCACTTTGTTTTAGTCTTTATTTAGGGGTGAGAACATAAAATAAATATGCTATGCAAACTCATTATTATCTTAGAGATTTAGTGGGAACATAATCATAAATATGGAAATGAAAGTTCATTCTTTAATCTTGAGCATTTAGTGATGACATAAAAGTAAATATGGATACAAGTCTTTTTATCTTAACTTAGAGCTCATGTTAGACTTTTAAAGAGAGCTAAAAATCTCAACCCAACACTTATCTCATCAACAAAGTAAGCTTTAGAGTTCTTGAACCAAGTTCTCAAACGAACTACATGGTTCTTGAACATCATCATCAAGCTCAAAAAGAAGTAAGCTTTAAAAGGAAACAAAGCCTCAAGGAAATAAGAACCAAAACAACATTATTTCTTAGCACAAAGTGAACATAGAGGTACTTTAAAAACTTAAACAAAATCTTTGAGGTGAAGACTATGGAGGCTGAAATTATGAAGAAAAAGGAAAGGAGAAAAAAACCAAAACTTTACTAGATCAAGAACAAAACTCAAGCTTTAGAGGTTCCTTTGAGATGAACGCAAGGTCATCATCTAGGAGCTCTCATCATCAAGCTATCATGTTCACACAAACAAGGCTAAGAGGCCGAAATGAAAAAGAGAAAGAAAACCAAGGAATGCTGAAAAAGAAACTAAGAGAAACTAGAGAAAACACATTTTTGAGTAAAAACAAAGTTTGAAAGCAACTCCTACCAAGTGGTGAAGATGAAAGCTTAAACTTTTGAAAAGAAATGAGAAGAGCAACTCCTCCTAGGATGCTATGATGGCTTCGACCTTGAGGTAGTGGAGGGGAAGGAGATGTGTTCTTGGTGGTTTAGTGTTTCAGGTTGAATGTTTAGGTGCTTAGGAGGTGATTCAAGGTTGTGAGGTGATGGATTGAGGTTATGAGATGATTATGTGATGGGAGGATGAAGAAGATGAAAATGAAGAAGATGAAGAGGAAAAGAAAACTCTCTTGAAACTTTGAAAGAAAAGGAAAGGAAACTCACAAAAACTAAGAACACTCAAACTTGCCAAATGAACAAAAGTATCACAAGTTCTTCCAAGGCACCTATTTATAGAAAATGAAACAAATGAAGGCTCATCCAAGGAGAGCGTTGGCCATAGCTAATGAGGCAAAGGGGAAGAGAAAAATATCTCTTACAACTTGTCATTCAAGCATGGTTTGAGGTATGGAAGACATGGTGCAAGGTATGGCTCAAAGTATGGTGATTTCTCTTTGTTTGAAATTGAAATAAATCATCTATAAGGGCATGGAGGGCCTAATGGTTTTGGGCAGAAAATTAGGGGGAAAAATTCTTCTAGAAGTGATCATGTGAAGCATGGATGAAACTATGGAGTTTATGACTCAAAGCATGGTTTACGGTGAGGTGGAAGCATGGTTCTTTGAGTGTAGAAATTCACACATGTGATGGAAATGAAGGGGTATGGTTTTGGCTAGATTGCATCAGCCAAGGGGGAAGGAAAATTGTCCATGTAATTGTGTGTTAATGATAGGTTTAGATGTGTATTAGTTTAGGTACAAGGTTAGGAATAATTAAGCACAAGTTTAGGTAACTAAGAATGAGGTTTAGGAATTTTATGACAAGGTTAAGGAGTGCTCATACACATTTAGAGAGTTTAAAATTCATTTTATGAGTAAACAAGGTAGACAAATTTCCATGATTTAAGGAATTGGAAAGAGAAAACATTATTTAAGATTTCATGACTAGGAATCTTGAATTTAAAATAAGATTGGAGTTTAAATTAAGCATTCTTAGATTCTAATCAACTTTAATAAATTATTTTGACCTAGATTAATTATGGAAATTTATTAATATTTGATTAGAGCCTAATATTGCTTAGGTTTGCTTAATCACACGATTAAGCTTAAAAACACGAAACGTGGGGCAAAATCGTAATTTTGCACAAATTTCGCCCGGGACCACCTGAACTAAAACTGAGTTCACAGAATACATAAAAATGCCTTTTAAAATTATCTAAAGAAGTTTTAGGTTCATCCGGTACTTGCAATTGGGTCAAACACCATAGGGGTATTTTGGTCATTTTGATCTGAAAACTCAGAAAACGAGATTTTTGATCCCGGAAAGGTACACAAGTCAACTAATCCCCTTCCAACATTGAGTTTTCCCCTCGAGGACTGCCGGGTTGGCTATCCTTCAGTTCCGGGCTGAAAATGCTCTAATAGAAAATCGGGGCGTTACACATAATGAAATATTAATCTTGCTTTAAGTCGGTGAGATAGAAACCAGATTAACTTGTTATGATTTGTTAAGAAACTCAAGGTAGTCGTTAGTCATTCTTCAAAGTATTTTCTTTAAACTGGCTTTGTTGTCAATCAAAAGATTTAAGCTCATACTTTTTTAAGGGTTCTGGAGTTTACAATCTCCCCCTTTTTGATGATGCCAAACCAATTTGAAGAAAATTTTTTGAAGAGAGGTTGAAAGAAATATGACAGAATATAAATACAGTGAATTGTAATTTCTTTCAACATATCATGATTCTTAAATCTTAGTAAGTCTTTTTCTTAAGGCATGACTAGATATGTTTAAGAAAATTTCGAAGCCTTAAGTTGACTCAAATCAAAGTTGTTTGGTTCATAATGATTTGCTTCTGATTTAATTAGAGAACTTCTTTAATTTGTATCACAAAGATACTTAAGAAGATGCTGTCGTTTTAGTCCAATTTTCTAATCAGCTTGAACAAATAAACAAGTAATACTTGCGATATTGTTTCCTGATAGAAAATCTTATTCAGCACTATATTTTCCTATACTCTCCTTTTTTAACAAAGAAAATGATGCTCAATGATATATATATATATATATATACACACACAAACACACATATGAATGATAAAAAAAAACTTTTTGAGCATGATTGGAGATACAAATGAAGTTTCTGAAGCTCAGAGAAACCTTGATGCTTAATGATATTGAAGAAATTCAATATGAGGTTTCTAAAGCACAAATAGGGATTCATCCCAGCATTATTAAAACATTATATTCTTGTGAGCTAGAAAACTTTATGAGTATTAGAGAATGAAATGATTTTTGAAATTCTTTTTCAAAACAAGATTTTGTCAACTGATACATATTTACTCAGAATATATTGCTCATGTTTTTCTATGTCAACTCGCTTATTGATTCAATTATAATTACACTATAATACATTATTTGCAGTGTAAGTGTAACACACTTGAGAAAGATTTTAACTCTCCTTAGCTGATCTTAGTTATGTTGAGGCATAGAGAGGATAGGTTTCTAAAGACAATCAAAAACAAGATATACATAACCAATTTTGAATAGGTTAAGTAGAGTACATTAAGTGTATCTCAAGTGAATAGTAGATAATGATGTGTTAATACCATATTAAGCTTATCATACATATCAACAATACTCAGATGAAATCAGGCTATAACTAATCATGGATATGTGTGTGAACTGACTATATTTGTGTGTTGATGTTTAGGCAAGACAGAGAATACGCAATTGAGCCACACATTTTTAGTCATTCTATATGATTAGCTAAGCATAATGATATAGGCATTGATAAGTACCAGAGCAGAGGATAAACATCTATGTACCAAATTATATATATATATATATATATATATATATATATATATAAACCAGTAATAGACATGAAAGATAATAAGTATTGCATTTAAGATAATGTTCAAAATATTATAACCATGTAAAAAAAAAAACATGAAATTGTGCAACATGTAAGAAAAATGTTTTGGGTTCCCCCTAAGCATGACCTCCCCTGAATCTTGCACAGATTTTCTTCAATTTTTCTATTCTCCCCCTTTTATTATCATCGAAAGGAATGTGCAATGAAGAAACTACAGTGACATCTTTAGCCTCTTTGTCTCAGCTCTTGTAAGATTTCTTGATTTGTCTAAAAATCTGGAGTTGTAGTTCTTCATTTTGCTTGAGTCGTGCCCCTTGCTCTATGATTGTAGCCTTAAGTCTGTCTTGTCTAGAGGCAATCTCCCTTAGATGCCTCAAGATAATCTAGTTAAACTGAAAGTTTGGTGAAGGCTCATTTGAGGTTGGAGGAGGCAAGTTGATGGGAGCTGATGTTTGAGTGGCTCAAGGAGAAGGCTCAAGTATGTTAAGAGGTATAGTATCCCCAGTCTAGGGTGATTCATCTTGATTATCATTTTGTGTATTAGTAGAGGGTGTTAGAGGAGGTAGATTGATAGCGGGAGAAGAAGTAGAATCAACAGAAGGAGCAGTAGTAGTTTCAGGTTTTTGAGCCAAAGCAAAAATAGTATCTTTAACACCTAGAAGAACACCAGCTTCTTGTGTTCTATCTTCTTCTTCTCATTCTTCCATTTGAAAAATGCAAATAGAGGGAGGAGGTTAAGGTACTATAAGAACAAATTCAGTTTCAATTTTGAGACACTCTTCTTCCAGCTCCTCAATTATTGGTTCAGTGATGAAGGTCCCAGCAACAAGTTCAGATTTGACCATTTCACTTATCCTAGCCTTTTCATTTCTTATCAAGCTTTCTTCTTCTTGTTCTTCTTCTTCTTTAGATGATGATATTTCAGTTTGTTCTTCTTCTTTAAATTATTCTTCCTCATCTTTAGAATAATTTAGAATGATTTGATATCCTACTTCTTCATATTTCTTGACTTTATTCTGCAGAATGGAAATTTTGGACTCATGAATGGGCATTATCTTGCACTTGAGCCCAATGTCTTTTCTCCTGATGATTTTTACCAGTTTGGTTGTTGTTTGAGTTTCTTGAGTTTCCAATTCTTGTTTTCTTTTAGTTTGTCTTTCATTTGTTTGGAGAACCTGACCCAGTACCTTTTCTTCTAAGTTCTCAGTTTCACTTTCTAGAAAGATTGTCTTTCTTTTTCCTTTAGCATTTTCTTGCTGAGACTTTTCTTTGACAAGGTTTCCCTTTGTCCTAGGACTTTGCCTAGTTGGCTCAGAAGTTTGAATACTTGCTCTTTTTCCTGAAGTTCTAAAAGAAGAAGGGGTGAATATTGTTCATTCTACATATACATATTTTTCAATGATAAGAGGCAGCTTCATCTTTTGAAAAAGTGTTGTCAGTAGCATGCTGTATGGAACACTGGTAATTCTTCTCTTTTCTTTTGTAGTAGCACTTAACATATAGTCCAAGACAATTCTAGGTAGATTTATCTTATACAGGAGCATGCAATCCATGCCTGTTAGTGCATCTGTGCCTCCTATATGAAGTAGAATAGAGAATTGCACTACTGTATATACTTTCCTAGCCCTAGCATTTAGCATGGCAGTGGATATTTCATTTGGCTTGTAAATAGTGGAATCAGTTAAGTACCTTGAAATGTCTTTATCATTGATCCTCAAGGAATGAGCCCAGCCAGGAGTTGAACTACAAACGAGTCCTTCATTAGGAGCTTTAATGATTTTGGATAATCCTAAAGAAATGATCTTGATGGAACAATCTCTAATTATAGTATTCAAGGAAGATGCTGAATTTCCTTCCAACTGCGAATAGAAGGCATAATCTTGGATAAACTCATTCGTTTATCTCCAGATATTCTTCTCACTTTTGAAATGAGAAAACTTCCTTAAGAATGGAAATTTCTTCAAGAAGATTTCTTCGTAAGGTTTTTCCAGGAGCCATTTTACTTGAGGCAAAATTCCTTTCAAAATGATCCTACATATGTGGATCCTCGTACATGTGAAAAGAGGTTCCTTCTTTAGCAGAAGTAGCATGTTTCTTGCTTTCAGTTATTCTGAATGAAGAAAAGATGAAGAAAGATTGAATCTTGAGGGGTTTGAGAAACGAAGAAAGATGAATGGTTTGCAAAAAAGTGAGAAGCTTCTAGGGATTGATAATTGGATTTTGGTGAGATACGAAATTATAGAGAAAACATGTGAGAGAAGGAAGAGATAAGGAGACTCAAGTAAGAAGTCGAGGTTATAAAGAGACTTTATATGATTATTCAAGGATGAGGCGATGTGGAAGAGAGAAAATAGTATTTCAAGGAAGTTTTTTCTCGCTCTTTTGACTTTTACTCAGAATAAGTAATTTCTGACTCTTTGAGTCACTTTCTGAAGAGTTTACTTTCTAAACTCCTCTTAGCCCTTTCCATTTCCTTAGAGTTCTATGATGTTCACATCTAACTGGTCGCCTTTATGCAGCTTATGATGTCAACTTTCTTTCCAAACTTTTTGAATCTTATTTCCCTTTGAGATTTTGATGTAAGCTATTTGAGAACCAAGAGAAAAACTTTGCCATTCGAGTTGATGTAACTGTGAGATCTTCAAATCTTTCATGGAAATGAGAATGCCTAAAACCATTTGTATATGAATGCTTATGCAAATTTTTTGAAAAAAGCTCTTCTAAATACATTCAACGTGTTAAATCAAAAGAAGATTGACCTATCACAGGGATAATCAATAGAGAAATATGGATTTGTACTGATGAACAAGACTATTCTAATTAGAATCAATTATCGCTATTATTATAGAGTTCTTAGGAATACCTTACTGTCTGATGTTTTATCTGGTTCCTTATCCGCAACATCTAGGTGTGCTTGATTACTTCAATTCTCCATTTTCTCTTTATTCTTTCTGCATAGTTAGAAGTCTCTGAATCTTTTAAGAAAGGAAGCACTTTGGAGTTCCTTAGTTCCCAATAATTTCATTTACTTGTCAAGTATTCAAGCTTTGCATTTTCCAGTTAGGATAAGCTTTTGTAGTGAAGTTTCCACCTAATATTGACTGTTTGGAGCCTTTTTTCTCAAATTAGCCTCACAATTGAAGATGGAAGCATATATTTCTAAAATCTTTGCTTTAATTTATTTCTCAAAAATATTTTTCTGATCTTCATTGAAGTTCCTTAGCAAGCTTTCTGAAGTGTCTAATTTCAGGAGTTTACTTTCTGAGTATGCATCTTCCATTCTTTTTGCTGATCAAGAATCTTTTTGAGACTATTTTCCTCAAGACAATTAGCAAAGTAGTTCTTCAATACTTTTCATCAGCAAATTTAGATCATTTGGGAATCTAAAAAACTCTACTTCTGATTTTCTTTCATGAGTTGTGAGAAAAGTTTGATATAGCACCTGAAAGAAAATTTTATCTTGGTCCTTAATTTTCTTGAGTCCATCTTGGTTAGTTATTTAGGGGGGATATTCCCAACCTCTTTAAACAGATTTCTCTTTTAAGAGACATTTAGCATATGGATATCCCTTCTTGTAATAGATGATAAGAAAAGCAGAAAAAATGATGTTTGATGAGACTGTATTTTCTTGTTACTTCCTATTTTCTCTTCATTTTTCTTATTCATTTTCTGAAACAATGGTCTTTACTTTCTAAACACAAGTTTGATGATAATGATTCCTTTGACATTTTACCAATTCAGATGTTCAGAAGCTACAAAGAAAGATTCTCAAATTCAGAAATGACTTTCTGAGATCTATCTAATTTAATTATGAGACTTTAGCTTCTAGACCCCTAAAGCTTGAAAACATAATTTATATTTTCCTTTTAAATTTTTCTATTCAAACTTAGGCTTATTCTTCCAGAGATACTTTGAAGAGAAAGTAAGCTTATTATGTGGCAGCCCACCATATGACATTGATGCATATAAGGAAGTGAGTTTTAGTGTTCATACCTTGTGTGTTTCTGTAAGCTATTCTTCGTGTTATGAAATTTTAGAAGATGCCTTTTTGACCTTTATTTTGTCCCTTTGATCTTTGACCTCTGCAATCGTCAGACTGTTCAACCCCTAGAGACCTGACTCTGATACCAGTTGTTAGTAAAAGAGTGCACGAGAAGGAGGGTTGAATTGTTCTTTCTAAAGTTTTCTTTTTAAATCTGAAACATTAAACATAAAACATACTATCAAGAATAAATCTTGAAGTGCAACGGTTAGATGTTTCAGAAAGAAGGTTTATGACGCTTGATAATAGTTATGCATTTTGAACAATATTTCATTAATAATTAACTTAAGGTGCATAACATGAAAATAAATGATTAGGGAAGAGAAGGATTAGCACAAGTACTTTTATACTGGTTCGGCCAACTTGTCTACATCTAGTATATCTCACATTGATCACTAGTGGATTAAGATTACAAAGGTTAAGTGTTTGGGTTACCACTCAAGCTAACCTACACCAATGTTCCCTTAAGAATATTTGCTAATATTGACCTGTGAAACATGAGCGACTCATTTCTCATATCTCTTCATGAGAAGAGCATACAAATTGTTACAGAATAAGGAAAGAAGATTTTTACACTTCAAGATAATTGATTACAAAATATGATGAACAACATAGGAAGTGTGGAGAGATTTTTCTAGCATTTCTGCTATTATATCTTCAACTCTCTCATCTGCATTTATGCATGGCATCTCTATTTATATAGTCTATCTTCATGACCGTTGCCTTTGATCAAATCCCTAAGTGACAAATGTAGATCATCAGTTGTGCCTTGGAATGTTACTCTAAAGAGGTAGGCTAACAACTTGTCACATCGGTTATAGAAGCCGTTGCATTATAGAGGTTTCTGATGTCTTCATTTTTCTATTTATTTTTTGACCATGGTTTCCGAACTCCTCCTCCTAGAAAATATGATCATGAATCATTTAGACAGAATAAATGGCGTACCAATTATGACATTGGGTCTTATTTGAGATTTGAATTTTGAAATTTAAATTTTCCCTCTACTTTCCTCAGCTTTCTATGCTCCATAGTAAAGTGAAGTTTCTGACGGCATAATCAACCTCTTGAATTTTTCTTCGATCTTCTAGTCATCAATCTTGGTTGTTTCATGATGATTTCTTCATCTTAGGTGTACTTTCTTATGTCCTATGCTACTTTCTGAAGATCATCTCCTTAGTTTCATGATCTATGGCTTGAACTGCTTCAGTCCTCAGGCATTTACACTTTCTTTCCCTAAGAAAATATTCACCTTTTTAAGCTTGATCTCCTCCCTTGGGATAAATATGATTTCTCATGTGTAGTAAAATTATTTTCGATTCAAGTATGCTTTTATGCCTTTGGTCCATAAACATGAATACGTTCTTTGCTTGAAATAACATTCACTTTCTTTTCAACTTAATCTTTTCCCATGAGATAAATCATGTTTGCGCATGCAAAATGAAACATTATTCTTGCTTTAAGCCCATATTATGCTTTAATGTGTATATACGTTCTTTGCTTGACATAATATTCACTTTCTATTTAACTTAATCTCTTTCCATGAGATAAAACATGTTTACATGCAAAGTGAAATATTAATCTTGCTTTAAATTTGTGAGATACAAACCAGATTAAGCTGTTATACTTTGTCAAGAAACTCAAGGTAGCTGTTAGTCATTCATCAAAGTATTTTCTTTAAACTGGATTTATTGTCAATCAAAACATTTAAGCTCATAGTTTTTGAAGGGTTATGGAGTTTATAGGAGTGATATTTGGACCTTGTTTGGGTTATGTGGAGCACTGTAGTGTTGTTTGAGTACTGTGGCGCTTAATAGAAGGCTCCTCAATGCTATGCTCACCCTCAGCTGCTTGCTGTTTGAGCATTGAGGTGCTCACCCAAGGGGTTTTCTATTCCCAAATCACCAACAAGGTCATCATGGTCGGCTAACACTACAGCGCTGTTTGAGTCTTGTGGCGCTCAACGGAAACCTTTTCTCACTTAGTTTTCTCTTGTCCTTCTTCCTCTACAGGCCTTATTCTTTCTGGAATTTTGTACCATACTTTAAGGTGATTGCAGTGACATTTCCCCTTGGATTTGGCACGATCTGAGAAGGTAACTAGGATGCTAAGGCTTGCTGACTCAGATTTTGCTTCATTTGAGTCCCCTTCTCTCTCAGCTGGGCATTTTTCTTTCTTATTTCCTGCATTTACTCCATCATCATCTTCATCATCTCAGTTATAGTAGGATCTGAGGATGGAGGTACAGGAAGGGCCTATTGGCTCTGATGAGGTGCCAGATACTTTTGTTGTGAAGATTGGCTCTATTGTTGAGAATTATTGCCCCACTTCAAATTACGGTGATTCTTCCAACTGGAGTTGTATGTGTTCCCAAATAGGAACTAACATGCCTGATTTTAAGGTGGACTTTAGAAGGCGTATGTTGTTGCTATCCAGTGGATGAATCATCTTGCAAAGCTAGGAACATGTTAGTGTGATGGTCATTTGAAGTACATATGCCACAAATCTTGGGAACTGTTGGAGTTGTTGCCTGGGTAACCATCAACTGCTGCATAAGGCCACAAAGTTGATGTAAAGTCTATGCCAACAATGGATTTTCTGGCTGGTTCACTTCATGAAGTAGTTGTGGCTGCTCTGGAACCAAATTGTTGAAAATTTACAACCATATTCTCAATCAAAGCACGGGTTTCTACTAGTCTTATCCAGAAGTGCCCCTCCACTAGCAACATCTATCAGTAGGTACCAACCCTTCATAAAAGTACTGATAGAGGAGTTGCTCCAGAATCTGATGATTGGGGCAGCTTGCACAAAGGAGCTTAAAGCGCTCCTAATATTCATGTAGAGTCTCATCAGTTTAGTGGATTTCAGAGATCTCTTTTCTAATAGAAGCTACTCTAAAGGCGGGAAAATACTTCTCCAGGAAAAGTCTCTTCATCTCTGTCCAGCTAGGAACATGTTAGTGTGATGGTCATTTGAAGTACATATGCCACAAATCTTGGGAACTGTTGGAGTTGTTTCCTGGGTAACCATCAACTGCTGCATAAGGCCACAAAGTTGATGTAAAGTCTGTGTCAACAATGGATTTTCTGGCTGGTTCACTTCATGAAGTAGTTGTGGCTGCTCTGGAACCAAATTGTTGGAAATTTACAACCATATTCTCAATCAAAGCACGGGCTTCTACTAGTCTTATCCAGAAGTGCCCCTCCACTAGCAGCATCTATCAGCAGGTACCAACCCCTCATAAAAGTACTGATAGAGGAGTTGCTCCAGAATCTGATGATTGGGGTAGCTTGCACAAAGGAGCCTGAAGCGCTCCCAATATTCATGTAGAGTCTCATCAGTTTAGTGGAATTCAGAGATCTCTTTTCTAATAGAAGCTACTCTAGAGGCGGGAAAATACTTCTCCAGGAAAAGTCTCTTCATCTCTGTCCAGCTATTTACAATCCCATTTGGTAAATTAAAGAATCAATTTTCTATAGCACCCTCTAGGGAAGGGGAATGCTTGGAGCTTAACATCATCCACCTCCACCCTAAAGATAATAAAAAAAATAGAATTTTTTTTAATAAAAATAGAAATAATAAATAAAAATAAAAATATTAAAATAAAATAAATTTGAAATAAAATAAATAAATAAATATATTGGAATAAATAAAATAAAATAAAAACAGTAAAAAAATAAACAATGAAGTTTTAATGCCTCCTCGGCAACGGCATTAAAATTTGAATGGAGGCTCGCGTTTACCATCTCAAATTAGAAATTTATTTTAATGCTAAATTACACCAAAATGTAATGGGCATAACTTAGGTCATCTCTCAAGGAGGCTTTAACACTTAGTTGGGAAAATTAGGGGTTTTGAATAATGAAATTTAAAATAATTACAGATTAAAGATAATAGCGACGAGATAATAGCAATAATGAAGAAGGCACTAGTGCGAGGTATTCCTAAGATTGGAAATTAATTATCATTGACCAAATATTAAACACATTGGTGGCTATTAGTAATAAATTATTGGCAACTCTATTAGTGATCAATCGACCTCTAGAATTTGATCAATGCAAATAACTATTAAACGAGATCTCAATTTATTTAGAAATCACATTAATTTAATGAACCAATTGCTATAGCCTAATTGCTAATCGGAAAGTTAATTCTAATGTTCACCCTCAAACATAAACCAATAGATCTATCAATTTATGTCCAAAGGGTTTCCCTAAACGACGATCACCAATTTAGTTATCCTGATAAAGATTATAGCAATCACCATATTAATTATAGGAATAGTAACTGTAGAACATTATGAAAACCAATGCATTTAATATGAAAGAGGCCTCAAACATCATCCCAATCCATTCAGAAACCCTTACATTAGTAAAGAAATCTACTCCTCCATCTTTGGAGGATTACAACAATGAAGATAAGACAGAACCTGAAAATAATAGTAATAATCCTTGCCACAATCTCTATGACAAAACACCTTCACCAATGGAACCCTTAGAAAGGGAAGAGAGATGTATAGAGAGTATAATAGAAACCTAAAGTGTAGATTTAAAAGTGAGTCAAAAGCTAGGGTAAAAGTTTGTAACATTCCTATATATATTGCTCTCTAAAAATGGGCCCAAAAATATATTAAATGAGTTGTTCTACATCATCGTATGAGCATTGTAGCACTGAATAGAATGGAATCTGTCCTTGGCATGTGAAATAGCAATTGTAGCCCTTTGAATAAGCTTTCCAAAGCCACCAAAATCATATCAATAAGACATATGTAGCTCTAGATATTACGAAAATACTAACTGAAGGTCAAGTTGGACAACATCAGAACATCAACAACCTTTAACGTTGCAACTCAATTTTCACCAAGATCCTCTTAGAACTCGGTTTTGAGCTGAACATAAACGTTTTAGAGGATTTCTTGAGCTTTCTAAAACATCTTTATTTGTCTTAGTTTGAGCTCTGTAGAGCAAGATATAAATTTTTTATTACAATTCTTTCTTCAAATGTGCTCAAGAACTTTTCTATTTTGCTTCCAATAAATTCTATTAAAATCACATAATGAGGAGTAAATCAAAATCCTTATTAATTGCATCAATAACAAAATAAACTTCATGCAAAAATCTAAGGTTTGGTAGTAAGATAACTGGCATAAATGCCCTTTATCAACCTCCTAACCCTTCTCCCATGGTGCCTAAACCACTTTCTGCTTAGGATGTTGATCCTTTACTAAGCCATCCTCAACTTGCACCACCTCCAAGTTTCTCTGAAGTGTAGTTGCTACTACAGGACCAGCTGGGTCATTTGGAAACACAATCGCGAAGACACAAAGCATTGCTGCTAGAAATCCTTTAAGAAGTTAGGCACCTGAGCTGATGATGGTGTTTCTTGATTTCTAGTACACCTCCTTTTTGTTGATTACAAAAGCGGGAGAAGAAAAGAGTTCAGAAAATCTTGTGCTGAGGAACTCATGGGGAGCATCATGCTGAGAAGGACTCATAGATTTTTTTAGCATTTGCATTTTTTATATTAGTTTTTATCTTAATTATAGCTTTGATACTTTTGTTTTAATACATACATTTGTTGTTTATTGATCTAGATTGATGATAAGTTTTTTTTTTAATATGCCAGCTCTGATTTTATTCCTCTGATACATATTTTACATAACCAGTTTGTTTTCTCTTCAAGTTATCTATGTTTTTTTTTAAGTGTTGATGCATCTTGTTCTCGATGTATGCTTTTTAAGTCTTAGCATTCGTTCTGATATGTTTTATTCCTTAGCACACTCTAATACTTAGGACATATACGCTTTTTTTAATTAGCACTGGCATATATCTGTTAAGAAAAATTACATTTCTTTGCTCTGATACACATATTTTTGTGCTCCAATATGTATACCATGTTACATGCTTGTAAAGTTTATTAAAAAACACATATATACCATGACACACACACACACACACACACACACACACATATATATATATATGATGTTTTCATGAGCTCTGTATAACTCACTTTGAATATACTTTTAATTGGTTTCTTTGGATCTTCAAACACATATTTTACATGCTCCGATACAACTGAGATCAGTTCTTATTTGACCTTCAAAAACCTCTTGTGTGTGCAAAGTCTATATGTTGCATATTTTCATGCACAAAAAATTGTATCGTGTTTCAAACATACATTTGGATAAAGATGTGCTGAATAAGATCTAAAATCAAGAGGCAATATCACAAGTATTATTTGCTTTATTCAAACTCATGTATTTGCAGAAAGGTCAGTATGACTAAAAATTAAGCTGTATTTATTTAGAAAGCTTAAATGATGATATCTTTTATTTATACTACTCTGATACCTCTCAAAAAGTACTCTGATTAATTTCAAAAACCTTAATTGAGAAAAAAAACAGCTATGATTTCAGTCACTTAAAGATACGAAGCATTTTTTGATTCTATCTATATCATACCTTAAGTTTAAGACTCTCTAAAAATCATATCATATGATAATTTGAAAGAATATTTCCTATCATGCTATATATCCTATTATATATTTTTTTCAAAATCACCTCAAAAGATTTTCTTCAAAGTGGTTTGTCATCATCAAAAAGAGGGAGATTGTTAGCTCTAGAACCCTTCAAAAAGTGTTATTGCAAAATGTTGAGTGATAACACAACCAATTTAGAGAGAATATTTTGAAGAAGGACTAATGTTTCCCTTGAGTTTCTTGAAGCTACAGCAGGTCGTCCTTACATTAGCATAACACAGTTCTTGAAGTGTAAATATTTTCACTTTATATGTGCAAACATGTTTTATCTCATTTAAAGAGATTGGAACTTAATAGAAGTGAAAATTATATCGTGGAATGAACAGATTTATGCCCAACGTACTGAAGAAATTTCTCAGATATAAGAAACCAAGGCTCAGATTTTCAGAAAGAAGCATATGACCTCAGAAAGTACATTTGAAATGAAGATATTAATCTATCTCTTAAGCATATGTGTTCTATAACCTTCAATTATCTTGATCGTAATCATAACATCATCTACAAGCTCTGATTGAAGACTGGAAGATCGAAGAAATTTTGAGAAACTAATACTGGACTTTAGAAACTTCGCTTCACAATGAAACGGTGCATTTTGCAAGAAAATGAGGAAAATTTGAAATTCAAATTTAAAGTCAAGCCTAGTCACAAACTGACGTGATATCTTTTTTGCTAACTTGGTCAACTACTCCAACTTCTAGAAAGGAAAGTTCAAAAACCTCATTTAGAAAGTAAAAAGTAGTTTCTGAAGGTGACCTCAGAAACCTCTATTTCACAACATCTTCTACAGTAGCTCTGACAGATGACGAGCTACTTCTCTAGATTGCATCTCCAATACACAAATAGATGATTAACACGTGTCACTTGGACAAAAGATCAAGGGCAACGGTTATAAATGTAGACCATCTATAAATAGAAATACTGTGCTTACAATGACAAGACACTTTGGGTAAATAGTCTTGATGTAATATCCTCCCAAGTACAACTTCGTCCTTAAGTCATGACATCGTACTCGAGAGTTATTACTTATAAATTAACGAACTTTTCTTAATTAGCTATAGCAAGACCGATTGTATCATGAAATAACTAACTAAGTTGTGAGTATATATATAGCAAATAGATAAAATATTTCTTGAATACACCATCAAGTAGAAAAGGAAGCTCTCCTATGAGCTTTAGTACATATCTATTCTCTATTATGTTTACAAACATGTACATACAATTAAGTGCGCATTAACTACTAAAATACTATAATCCAATTCCTTTTGTGTAGTAGCCCCATAGTTCTTTGGATCAATTTGGAGACAACAAGGGAACACAAAAACACATAGGGATGGGAATTATGCAATTCTCAGTAGGGCTTTCCCCTAGACACACAACAATAAATGTCATTATCATCGTTCCAGCCACCATAAGGCTCAAGATCATACCAGATAATGTTAAATAACATAACTCAATGTGGCATAACTACGCATGTGCCAATTACAGTGAAATTATCTTCAAGGGGCCGTACTCTAACTTATGGCCATAGATCTTAGTTTAGTGCATTTTTCTCTTTTCATTGACACAAGGAAGACTTAGTTTATACCTAATGGGTATCTATCATGGACAACTCCACAATGGATAATTTATACTAAAAGGTATCTGCCATGGACAACTCCACAACGGGAAATAGACTACTTACCAGGATTGAGCTCATTCCTATACGTGATCATCAGACTTCATTTTTTTCCTTTTCCAAATCACACACAATTCTATTCCTAACCGATATGTCTACCGACTCATAATATCTTTAGGGAAGTTCCTCTTTTTGCCTTCCCCTCATTTAGAACATGCAAGTTCACACATTCTCTTCTATCACATATATTTCATTTATCACATTCCACTCTTACCAATGCATGCTCCAATCACATATAAATATATTCATTCATACTGAAACTCTCATTCATTCCTCATAAATCACTCTTTAAAGTACATAGCATGCATTTGTACTAATCACACTCGAATCAAAAGTCATTACATTACAATTTCAAGGTGTGGATTAATTTCCAACAATTGGGTGTAACACCCTAATTCTTAACCTAACTTTCTAGAACACATTAGGTTAATCATTAGGTTATTACTTCTCTGTCTCATCATTTTATTAAAATACTTAGTGGAAATTACGGGTAAATTTTTTTTTTGAAAACATAAACCAAAGTGAGAGCCACGCTCTAATCTAAACAAGATACATAAACATCAATCATAAAGGACACGAAGGTGAAAGCAAGGAACAATAGAACAATGATCATCTCAACAAAGAAGCATTGCATTGATAACATAGTTACGATACATAGTAGTCACACCCTTATAAAAATGGGCGGAGCTTGTAATACATAAGAAAGGAAATACAATAGAAGCAAGAAAGCAGTAAAGTACATGGTGCGATGGCAAAATAAAAACCAACTACACTACTCTCCTACCAAGCTATGTGCACTAAGCTAAAACCCCTTCCCAAAAGATACCGCTGAAGGGGAGATCCTCGTGACTGCTCGAGCACTTGACTAGCTCTCTGATGAGGTCTAGTGGTGACAGGGGTCCTCGAGTGACGGAGGTAAGTAACCGGGGAAACGTTCAATCTCCTCTTGGGTCGGCTAATGAAGTGGAACATGAATGCGAGTCGGCTGTACATGAGCTCCTCGGTGAGAACGCATCTCGGCTCTCCGCGCCAGGCGCGGCTGTATCATGGTATCCTTACTACCCTCCTACCTAAATGGGGGTAAGGGAGCAGAACTCTCCGAATAGACGTGCACCGGCGAGTCCTCGGACGGATCGGTCTCCGACCTCCTCGAGTGAGGCACATACTCCGGGTAGTCACGAACAGCTGAGGCGAACGAGCTGGCACAACACAACTGCTTGTCGCGAGGATGGGTGCGCTCGAAGATCAAGTTGTTGCCACCAAAAGGAGCGGTAGGAGTGAACTGGTAGCTGGACACTAGATAAGCAAAAGGTCGACCCATGTACACAAAAACACAAATGGCACAACGACCCTCAATGTGGTAGGAAATGCTCCGGGTCATAGTGCACCTCCCAGACGGGCGTGTCAATGCAGACCACAAATGTCGCCATCACTTTCTGAAGATGTGACGGAAGAAAGAGAAGGAAGAGAAAGGAGTGAGAATTCTTACTAAAGAATCTCAGTAGGAGTCTTCTATCCTAGGGTTACATCGTTCATATCCTCAGGAACCTTGGGTTTAATTATAAAAGGTGTGCATACATAAGTGGTTCATTGTAACACCCTAAATCTTAACCTAATACTACTAGTATGTATTTAGGTTAATCTTTAGAATATTACCTCTTGGTCTCATTCTTTACTTGAAAATACTTAGCGGAAATATGGGTAAAATTTTTCTTTTTGGAATTAAAACCAAAGTGAGAGCCACGCATGATTCTTTGAACGGAAAATTCATACAAGTCATATGAGCAAATCATAATAAAAACACATAAATAACATAGACACATCAACTGATTATATATATAGATAATGTGCCTACCAAAAGGCAGGACTATTCGATACATAGAAGAACAAAATACAACTGAAAAGCAAATACAAGGAAATCATAAAAGCAAGTACAAGGAAACCATGAAAGCAACACCCATACCCGTGTGCACCTAGAGTAGACAACCTCATATACAAAAGAAGGTTTGTCCTCAACTATGTGGCGTGTGTGCACTAGATACTACCCATCCTATGCACCTACTCCTGCTGGTCCGAGTACTGAGGGGTGGAATCGATCCACTGGCAAATCTCGGCGAGTGTGGTCGTGCGGATCATCGGAGCGTGTCCACCGCGGCGAGGGCGCATGGATGGCCTATGAGCCAACCTCGGCTGAACAACCGTCTCCTCACTCCCAGCTCTCATCGGTGGGGGAGCGGGGCTGCATCTCCAACTGTACATGTGTGAGGGTGGGTCCTCTGATGGATCCGTCTCCGAATACTGAGTCCGGGGCACGTACTCCGGGTAGTCACGTACGGCTGATGCCTCGGGCTGCATGTGGAGGATCTGCTCGTCGCGTGGTCTAGGTCGCTCGAAAATCGTGTTATGATGGTAGGGGGCAGTCGGGGTGAAGCGGTAGCTCTGTCTTGAGTCTTGTGAAGGGTCGTCCCATAAACATAAATACTCTGACAGTGCAGCGACCCTCAAAATGGTATGACCCGAGTGCTGGGTCATGGTGCAGCTCCCACGTTAGGGTGTCGATAAAGAGTACGAAGGTCGCCATTTGAAGATGTGATGGAAGAAAAGAGAGAGGGAATGAGAATCTTCTAAAAGAATTCTCAGTAGGGTAATCCCTACCTAAGTGACATCATCACATCCTCGGGAACCTTGGGTTTTATTTCTAAAAAGTTGTGCATGCATGTAAACTTCGTTTAAGTTAGTTTTCTAAAGTATTAATTATCCAAGGTCCGTCATATTTTACAATGCGTCTTTATGACTAAGCATGGAATACACTAATGACATGAATGCATCATGAAAGTAAACCAATCAATGAAATAACTAAGAAACATTATAACATTGGCATAAGGAGACAGGTATAACTTTTCTTGGTTTTTCATAGTACATGTGACATTTTAAACTTTAACTTTTATCTCATGGGGCCACCCTAAAACATCTCTAGGTTATGAGCTCATACCTTAACTAGTCGTCTAGTCGTCACTAGTTCTTACTTATCCTATGATAAGCGTAACATACATAATCCCGACTTAAAGTACGGGCTAGGGGGCAAATTAAGGATCACCTCTTAGGGTCATTTCCTCTTTGAAACGCTCTACTAGCAACTAGTGCATAGTAGTATTGTCCGCTTTGGCAAGCTCTATGTCAATACCCTCACATATTTGTTTTCTTGGGGGTGCTCGGCTAAACCGGTGTCACCCAAGAAGGCGTCTCAGTGTTGTGTCACATTTAAGTTCTCATGATTTTCAAAAAGATCTTTTTCCAAGTTCCTCAAATTTGATGGAAATTCGACAGCATGACGGCTGTAGACCGAATTTCCTCAAATTTGCTTATGCCATGAAAACATATAGGTCATATAAACATATCTTATGAGGTATAGCATATCATCATATAAAACTTCTTCATAGCACATATCAAACTTATCATAGACAAAGCTCATGTATCATATATCATATTTACATAAGTTAAGCATCATAAAAACTCAAGACTTTTTAATGTCTTATGCATTGACCCTTAAGGTCCTTAACTCACGTTCTAAGTTATCGATCATCAAACCTAATCTCTTGGGTACCTAGGAGGTTATAACTAAGTATTTCTCACCTCACACTATGATCAAAAACATCTCTAAACCTCAAGGATGCAGAATTTATAATCCTAGCTTTACGGGTACCTAGGAGTCACAACGGTGACCCTTTCTAAGTCCGGTTCGTTCCTAAGGCTTCAAGATCAAGTCCTAAACCATTTATGAGTCATTCCTACACATTTAACCTAATTTAAATCCATGATTAGCATTACTAAGCCTTGCTGGACAGAATCCAGAAAATTCAAACATTAAAGGATCTAAAACTCTCAAATTAATTCTTTTCTAGTTTCTAACTTCTCCTATCTTTCACATATGAGTCTTGACATTATTTTTACTCAAACATAAGCATATTATCATCATTAAAACAGCACATACAGTGGCAAATAATTAGCAAGGCAGAACCGAAGCAAAACTCTCCATAAAGGCATAAAACATAATTTCTAGAGCACATAAAATACTAGTTTCTCTTGGAACCTTTTCAAAACTTTCAAAACTCATTTATAAACATTTTTAACATCTAAAATCATAAGAATATCCAAGACGGCAGTGACCAATTCATCTTTGTCTCAAGAGGTCCTAAATTTATAAAATTAGTTCTACATATTCCTTGTACTCATAATAGCCTAGAAAAAGTATGAAACATAGTTTTCAATATTTAGAAACATCAAAACCTCTTAGGGCCGAAATATGAACCAAGGGAAATAAACATTTTTAAACCTTTGTTTGAGACAACCATGGGCAAGTCTTTGAGCTCTAGTCTCATTAAAGTGATGGCATAAAGATAAAGAGAAAACACTATTCAAGATTCCATGACTAGAAATCTTGAATTTAAAATAAGATTTCAAGTTGTAATTAAGCATTCTTAGGTTCTAATCAACTTTAATAAATTATTTTGACACAAGATTAATTATGAAAATTAATTAATCTTTGATTAGAGCCTAATATTACTTAGGTTTGCTTAATCACGCGATTAAGCTTAAAAACACAAACTAGGGGCAAAATCATAATTTTACACAAATTTCGGCCGAAACCTCCGGGACCAAAACTAAAGTCACAGAATACATAAAAAGGTCTTTTAAAACCATGTAGAGAATTTTCGGATTCATCCGGCACTTGCAA
Organism: Dalbergia cultrata; assembly: GCA_031216105.1. Taxonomy (NCBI): domain Eukaryota; kingdom Viridiplantae; phylum Streptophyta; class Magnoliopsida; order Fabales; family Fabaceae; genus Dalbergia; species Dalbergia cultrata. The sequence goes on from CM062349.1 coordinate 27,185,472, forward strand.
ACGGATAAAACACTACAGGGACGTTTTGGTCATTTTGACCTGAAAACTCGAAAAATGAGATTTTCGATCCCAGGAAGGTATACAAGCCAACTAATCCCCTTCCAACATTGAGTTTGCCCTTCGAGTACTGTTGGGTCAGCTTTCCTCGAATTCCGGGTCGAAAATGACCTCAGGGGCATTTTGGTCACTTTCACTCTAATAGAAAATCGGGGCGTTACATTGAGCAGATTTCACACCATATTACAAATTTATTTGTATGTCAAACAATCAATCCAGAGGTTGTAAAAATTACCTATGACATTTACATGTGTCCACAAGATATCATAAAATTTTCAGAGAAAAAAGAGTTTTGTAACTATGTTAATAAAATTAGACAATTCAGAGGTCAAAAACCTCCTATTTACAGCCAACAATCACAATTCCATAATTTTTAACCTTAAAAAATGACTGAATCAACTCAGAAAAAATAAGGGTGAACCTCAAGATGTTCCAATGTCTGTAAAAATTTCAAAGGTAAAATCAATCATTTTATATGGTAAAATTAGAAAAATTAAGCATTCCAAAATTGGCTGTCCAGACAACTCAACAACCGTCTTGGTTTTACATTTTTAAAAAATAGTAAAAGTCATTTTAAGAACCAAGAAAAATAGTAAAGTTGTCTTATGATATTAGCCTCAACATATAATTTTTCTAGCTCACAAAAAAATCTACAAATATATCAAAAAATTCATGAACCATAACCTATTAGTATAAATCCAAGAATTCCAGCACATGATTCAAAACTTGTTTTGCCAAAATGGGTTTTCTGTCATCATCTAAACACTCCACCAAAGTTAATGCATCAATATAAACATATTATCAACCAATAAAACCAAAAAAATAAAATTAAATCCATGGTTGGAATAGAAAAATGGATTTGAAAGGAAAAAAGGTTCAAAAACCCTACTCTTTGGAGTTTTAGAGATCTTGGCACCAAAAGATCCTCCAATAATGATTTTTGTCACTTCAAACCTTCCAAACAATGTAACGCCTCGATTTTCTGTTAGAGTGAAAATAACCAAAATGCCCCTGAGGTCATTTTTGGCCCGGAATTTGAGGAAAGCCGGTCTGGTAGTACTGGAAGGGCAAACTCAATGATAGAAGGGGATTGGACGACTTGTGTACCTTCCTGGGATCGAAAATGACCAAAACGCCCCTATGGTGTTTTACCTGTTTGCAAGTGCCGGATGAACCCGAAACTTCTCTAGATGGTTTTAAAAGGTGTTTTTATGTAAACTATGACTTTAGTTTGGGTCCCGGAGGTCCCGAGCGAAATTAGTGCAAAATTACGGTTTTGCCCCTAGTTTCGTGTTTTTACGCTTAATCACGTGAATAAGCAAACCTAAGCAATAGTAGGCTCTAATCGAAGGTTAATTAATTTTCTTCATTAATCTTGAGTCAAAATAATTTATTAAAGTTGATTAGAACCTAAAAGTGCTTAATTACAACTTAAAATCATATTTAAATTTCAAGACTCCTAGTCGTGGAATCTTAAATAGTGTTATCTCTTTCCAATTCCTTAAATCATGGAATTGTGTTACACATTGTTTATTCATAAATGAGTTTTTAATTCTCTAATGATGTATGAGCACTCCTAATCTTGTCATAAAATCCTTAAAACACATTCTTAGTTACCTAAACTTAAGCTTAATTATTCCTAACCTTGTACCTAAGCTAATACACATTTAAACCTACCATTAACACCCAATTAGATGATCAAAACTCACCTCCCCCATGTTGTCCCTAGTCTGGCCAAAACCTCCAAGCCTCCATATGCATCACATATTCAATTTTCTAACACTCCAAGGCCATACCTCAAGTCACATATACCATACCTTGTCATAACTTTCAATCAAGCTTAAATTTCCACATGACAAGTTTCTAGAAGCTTAATTTCATCAAAAATTGATAGGAAATAAACTCACATCAAGCCATACTTTGCATCATAGCTTCCATACTTCAAACCATGCTTGAATGACCTTGTGTAAGAGATATTTTTCTCTCCCTTTTTCCCTACAATGCTACGGCCACTCCTCCTCTTTAGTGAGCCCATGGTTTTGTTTTTCTATAAATAGGATGCTTGTGATAGCTTAGTTGCACCTTGAAGCATTTGCTAAGCTTAGAATTCTAGAGTTATCTTGCTAGTTCTTTTCTTTTCTCTCAAAGTTCCAAGAGTTCTTTCTCTTCATCTTCATCCTCTCTTCACATTATCACCTCACCACTTCAATCCACCATATCCTAACCTTAGATCATCATCAAATCTCTTAAACGCTAAACCTCAAACACAAGCTTCCTCAAAACACATCTCCTTTCCTTTTCTTTCTCTTTGGCCGAAGCTATCACACCACCTTAGGAGGAGTTGCTCTTCTCATTTTCCTTTTCAAGTTCAAGCTTTCATCTTCATCACTTGGTAGGGAGTTTCTTTTCAAACTTCGTTTTACTCGAAAAATGAGTTTCTCTAGCTTTCTCTTGGATTTCTTTTGAAACTTTTCCTTGGTTCTTTGTTTTCCTTTCATTTCGGCCATGAGGCCATAATTATGAGCATGATAGCTTGATCAAAGATAATAATATCAAAGAAAATAATATGATGCATCTCATATTTATTTTATGCTCTCACTTTACTTTCTAATAAAAGCTAAAACAAGTTCATAAGCATGTTTATCTTTATGCCATCACTTTAATGAACCTAGAGCTCAAAGACTTGCCCATTGTTGTCTCAAATAAAGGTCTAAAATAATTATTTTCCATAGTTGAGATTTCGGCCCTAAGAGGTTTTAAGTTTTCCAAGTGTTAAAAATGTGTTTCATAAATTTTCTAAGCTTATATGAGTATAAGGAATATGTAGAACTAAGTTTTATGAATTTAGAACCTCTCGAGGTGAAAATGATCTAGCTACTGCCCTCTCAAGTATTTTTATGATTTTAAAGGATACAAGTGTTTATAAATGAGTTTTGAAAGTTCTAAAAAGGTTCCAAGAGAAACTAGTATTCTATGTGCTAAAAAAATTGTGTTCTATGCCTTTTATGGAGATGCACATTTTGGTTCTACCTTGCCATTTATTTCCACTGTATGTGCTATTTTAATGATGATAATATGCTTATGTTTGAGTAAAAAAAATAATGCTAAGACTCATATGTGAAAGATAGGATAGGTTAGAAACTAGAAAAGAATTAATTTGAGAGTTTTAGATCCCTTAATTATTGAATTTTCTGGATTCTGTCCAGCAAGGATTAGATTTGATAATCATGGTTTTAAATTAGTTTAAATGTGTAGGAATGACTCATAATTGGTTTAGGGCTTAATCTTGATGCCTTAGGAGCAAGCTAGACTTAGAAAGGGTCATTGTTGTGACTCCTAGGAACCCGTAAAGTTAGGATTATAAATTCTGCATCGTTGAGGTTTAGAGATGTTCTTGATCATAGTGTGAGGTGAGACATACTTAGTTCTAACCTCATAGGTACCCAAGAGACTGGGTTTGATGATTAATAACTTAGAACGTGAGTTAAGGACCTTAAGGGTCAATGCATAAGACATTAAGAAGTCTTGAGTTTTTATGATGCTTAATTTATGTAAGTACAATATATGATACGTGAGCTTTATCTATGATAAGTTTGATGTATATGCTATGAAGAAGTTTTTACATGATTAGAATGATTATGTGATGATGTATGTGCTATGAAGAAGTTTTATAAGATGATATGCTATACCTCATAAGAAATGTTTATATGTCCTATATGTCTTCATGGCATAAGCAAATTTGAGGAAATTCGGTCTACAGCCGTCATGCTGCCAAATTTCCATCAAATTTGGGGAACTTAGAAAAAGGTCTTTTTGAAAATCATGAGAACTTAAATGTGACACAACACTGAGACACCTTCTTGGGTGACACCGGTTTAGCCGTGCACCCCCAAGAAAACAAATCCGTGAGGGTATTGACACAGAGCTTGCCAAAGCAGACAATACTACTATGCACTAGTTGATAGTAGAGTGTTTCAAAGAGGAAATGACCCTAAGAGGTGATCCTTAATTTGCCCCCTAGCCCGTACTTTAAGTCGGGATTATGTATGTTTCGCTTATCATAGGATAAGTAAGAGCTAGTGACGACTAGTTAAAGGTATGAGATCATAACCTAGAGATGTTTTAGGGTGGCCCCATGAGATAAAGTTAAAGTTGAAATGTCGCATATGCTATGAAAAACCAAGAAAGTTATTATGAGATTTATACCTGTCAACTTATGCCACTATTATAACGTTTTTGTGACTTTGTTGATTAGTTTATCCTTATGATGCATTCATGTCTTAGTATATTCCATGCTTAGTCATAAGACGTATTGTAAAATATGACGGACCTTGGATAACTAATGCTTTAGAAAACTAACTTAAAAGGAGTTTATATGCATACACACCTTTTTAGAAATAAAACCCAAGGTTTGTGATGACGTCACTTATTTATGGATTGCCCTACTGAGAATTCTTTTAGAAGATTCTCATTTCCTCTCTTTTCTTCCGTCATATCTTCAGATGGCGACTTTCGTACTCTTCATCGACACCCCAACGTGGGAGCTGCACCATGACCCAGCACTCGGGTCATATCATTTTGAGGGTCGCTGCACAGTCAGAGTATTCATGTTTATGGGACGACCCTTTGCACACCCAGTACGGAGCTACCGCTTCACCCGGACTGCCCCCTACCATCATAACACGATTTTCGAGCGAGCTAGACCACGCGATGAGCAGATCCTCCGCATGCAGCCCAAGGCGTCAGTCGTACGTGACTACCTGGAGTACATGCCCTGGACTCAGTGTTCGGAGACGGATCCATCAGAGGACCTGCCCTCACACATGTACAGTTGGAGCTCCAGCCCCGCTCCCCCACCGATGAGAGCCGGGAGTGAGGAGACGGTGGTGTAGCCAAGGTTGGCTCGTAGGCCATCCATGCGCCCTCGCCGCGGTGGACACGCTCCGATGATCCGCACGACCTCTCCCGCCGAGATCCGCCAGTGGATCGATTCCACCCTCGCACTTGGACCAAAGAGGAGTAGGTGCATAGGATGGGTAGTAGCTAGTGCACACACGCCACATAGTTGAGGACAAACCTTCTTTTGTATATGAGGTTGTCTACTCTAGGTGCACATGGGTATGGGTGTTGCTTTTATGATTTCCTTGTATTTACTTTTCAGTTGTATTCCGTTCTTCTGTGTACCAAATAGTCCTGCCTTTTGGTAGGCACATTATCTATATATATATTCAGTTGATGTATCCATGTTATTTATGTGTTTTATTATGATTTGCTCATATGACTTGTATGAATTCCCGTTCAAAGAATCATGTGTGGCTCTCACTTTGGTTTTAATTCAAAAGGAAAAATTTTACCCATATTTCCGCTAAGTATTTTCAAAGTTAAAGATGAAACCAAGAGGTAATATTCTAAGGATTAACCTGAATACATACTAGTAATATTAGGTTTGTAACACCCTAATTTTTAACCCAATATTCTAGAACTTATTAGGCTAATCATTAGGTTATTACCTTTTAGTCTCATTATTTTCTTAAAATACTTAGCAGAAATTATGGGTAAATTTTTCTTTTTGAAAACATAAAGCAAAGTGAGAGCCACGAACGTAAATAGTCGAACGACAGAAACATAAAGCACGCATAACAATTATCAAAAGTCATAAAGTAGAGCATACAACCAAAGAACAATCATGATAATAAAAGAAACATTCCATTAATAACATAATTAAGGTACATTAGTAGTCATACCCTCATAGGGACGGGCAGAGCTTGTAATACAGCGGAAAAGGAAATACAACAGAAAACAAGAAAGCATAAATAAACCATAACTACCCGAGTGCACCTATGGTGAATAACCTCAAACACAAAAGAAGGTTTATCCACTCTACATGTGGTGTGTGCACTAAGCCTCCCCTACGACGCCAGCTATTGGAATCCGGGAAATGGTGGAGTGTAACCGATCCATGGACGCAGAGCAGCAGGATTGGAAACACGTGAAGACTGAGCGTGGGCTCCTCGGTGGGGGCACCTCTCGGCTCGCCTCGCTAGCCTCGGCTGCGTAACGGTCTCCTCGCTCACATCTCGCACGAACTGAGGTGTAAGAGCAGAACTCTCACTATACATGTGCATCGGCGGGTCCTCGGATGGGTCGTCCTCCGAACTCGGGGATCGAGGCACGTAGTCCTGGAAGTCTTGAGGCATCGAACCACCAGTATACATCCATAGAATCCTCTCGTCTCGCGTCCGGGCGCGCTCAAAAACCATCGCGTCGTCGTAAGGTGACGTTAGGGAGAAACGGTAGCTCTGTACAGGATGTGCAAAGGGGCGTCCAATGAACATGAAGACTCGCACGGTACACTGCCCCTCAAAATGATATGACCCGTGGTCCGGGTCATAGTGGACCTCCCAAGTAGGCGTGTCAATGAAAAGCACGAACGTCGCCATCGGTCTCTGAAGATGTGACGGAAGAAAAGAAGAGAGAGGAGTGAGAATTCTTGCTAAAGAATCTCAGTAGGAGTCTCCTATCCTAGGGTTACATCGTACACATCCTCAGGAACCTTGGGTTTAATTATAAAATAGTGATCATGCATATAAGGTTCAATTTAGGGTTTTCCAAACTAATTATCCAAGGTCCATTCCTTTTAGCATGCATCTTGATGTTATGAATGCAACATGTTATATCATAGATGCATGTTAATACTTGAGCACATAAAACAACACATCAAAGCACATGAACATAAATCATGTGGCATAAGGGCATATAACTCTCAAATGAGATCATTCCTCAACCTCGTGACATCAATCATGGTACTTTCGCATATAAGCCACCCTAAAAATAACTAGGTTATGAGCTCATACCTCAGCTAGTCGTCACTAGCTCTTACTTATTATCTGAATAAGCAAAACATAAATAATAATCCTGACTCGCAAGTACAGGTAGGGGGCAGGGATCATCTCTCTCTGGGATTACCCTCTTTGAAATGCTTTGCGGGCACTAGGCCACAGCAATTTGTCCGCTTTGGTAGGCTGCATCTACTTATACCCTCACGGATTTGTCTCTCCTAAGGGTGCTCGGCCGAACCGGTGTCACCCAGGCGAGCGCGTCTTAGTGCTTTGTCACATAAAAATCTCGTGGGGGTACTCGGCCGAACCGGTGTCACCCAGAGTTTTCAACTCATATGGTACTTCATAAAACATTTCTTTCACCCCTTTAAGGTTTGACAAAAATTCGGCAGCATAACAGCTGTTAAACCGAATTTCCTTCAAACTGCCACAAGCTAATCAACACATCATGTTCTCATAAAATCTCATGATATGATAAACTTTAACATTTTATCAATCATTTTCTCATGCATCAAGCACATCTTATCACATCATTGCATCATACAAGACATCATAGCATTTACAACTTTTTAGTGTCTTATGCTTTAACCCTTAAGGTCCTCAACTCACATTCTAAGTTATAAATCATCAAACCTAAGCTCTCGGGAACTTATAAGGTCTTAACTAAGTATTTCTCACCTCACACTATGATCAAGAACATCTCTAAACCTCAAGAATGCAGAATTCATATTCCTAACTTTACGGGTACCTAGGAGTCACAACAATGACCCTTTCTAATTCTGGTTTGCTCCTAAGGCATCAAGATCAAGTCCTAAACCATTTATGAGGCATTCCTACACATTTAAACTAATTTAAATCCATGATTAGCTTTACTAAACCTTGCTGGACAGAATCCAGAAAATTCAAACATTAAAGGATCTAGAACTCTCAAATTAATTCTTTTTTTTTGTTTCTAACTTCTCTTATCTTTCACATATGAGCTTTACCATTAATTATACCCAAACTCAAGCATATTATCATTATTAACACAGCTCATACAGTGGCAAAATAATGGCAAGGCAGAACCGAAACAAACACTCTCCATAAAGGCATAAAACACAATTTCTAAAGCACATAAAATACTAGTTTCTCTTGGAACCTTTTTAAAACTTTCAAAACTCATTTATAAACATTTTTAACATCTAAAATCATAAGAATATTCAAGAGGGCAGTGGCCAATTCATCTTTGTCTCAAGAGGTCCTAAATTCATAAAACTTAGTTCTACATATTCCTTGTACTCATAAAAGCTTAGAAAAAGTATGAAACATAGCTTTCAATATTTGGAAACATTAAAACTTCTTAGGGTCGAAATATGAACCAAAGGAAATAAATATTTTTAGACCTTTGTTTGAGACAACCATGGGCAAGTCTTTGAGCTCTAGGTTCATTTAAGTGATGACATAAAAGTAAACATGCTCATGCACTCATTTTAGGTTCCATTAGAAAGTAAAGTGATAGCATAAAATAAATATGAGGTGCAACATATTATTATCTTTGATATTTAGTGAGAACTTGAAATATAAACATGATAATGCATAGCTTGAAATATAAACATGATAATGCAAGTTCCTTTATTATCTTGGTACGTAGTGATAGCAAGGAAAATAAACATGATGTGCAAGGCATAAAAGTAAACATGATGCAAGGTTCATTTTATGGTTAGCTAGAGCTCATTCAAGACTTTAACAAAATAACAACCCAACACATATCTCATTACAAAGAGAGCTTTAGAGTTCTTGAGCCAAGTTCTCAAGGGAACTATGAGGTTCTTGAACAACATCATCAAGCTCAAGTAAACAACTTCCAAAACAAAACCAAACAAAATCTCAAGGATCAAAATACCAAAACCGAAAACCTTACAAAAGAAAAAGAAAGTGAAACTAAGTCAAGTTCTTTATTAAATACCCAAAACCCCTATCTAGAGAAAGATCTCTAGAACGTGCCGGCCAACTTTAAAGTTGACAAGGGTAGGCTTGGGCTTTTAGAAATCCTTAGATTAGTTTTCTTAAGTTGAAAAACCATGTGAGCTAAGTATAGTATAGATGAAGTTAAAGGAAAAGAAAAACTCAAGCTCTAGAGGTTCCTTTGAGATGAACACGTAGTCATCCTCTAGGGGTCCTCATCATTGAGCTATCACGTGTTCCTCAAGGCCTCATGGCCGAAATCACAAGGAAGGAAAAACAAAGAAAGTTTCAAAAGAAAATCCAAGAGAAAGCTAGAAAGAAACTCATTTTCAAGAAAACAAAGTTTAGAAAACACCCCTACCTAGAGTGAGGACACAAAGCTTGAACTTTAAAAAGGAAAACAAGATGATGAGCTCCTCCTTGAGGTGGATATGGCTTCGACCTTGTGAGGAACAATGGAGAGGAAATGTGTTTGAGTGAGGTTGTGTTTGAGGTGAGGTATTTGAGAGGTTAGGAGATGATTCAAGGCCTTGGGGTGGTGTTTGATGGTTAAGAGATGATGATGAGATGAAGAGATGAAGAAGATGAAGATGAAAAGAAAGGAAGAACTCTCTTGAAACTTTGAGAGAAAAAGAAAGAACTCAAGAAAGCTTAGGAAAACTTGAAACTTACCAAATGAACTAAAGTGTTTGTATGTGTTTCTAGGCAAGGTATTTATAGAGAATGAAAACAAATGAAGGCTCAAAGGGGGGAGGGCTGGCCGTGTGGTATTGGAGGGAAAGGAAGAGAAAATATCTCTTACACAAGGTCATTCAAGCATGGTTTGAAGTATGGAAGCTATGCTACAAAGTATGGCTTGATGTGAGTTAATTTCCTATCAATTTTTGAATGAAATTAGGCTTCTAGAAACAATGCATGGCTGGAACTTTTCCAGCCACAAATAAATGGGAAAAATGGGTTGTTTTAATTATTTATTCATTTGGAAAATCAAGCTTGATTGAAAGTTATGACAAGGTATAGTATATGTGACTTGAGGTATGGCCTTGGAGTGTTGAAAAATTTAACATGTGATGCATATGGGAGACAAGGGTACACGGCCAGGTTCAGGCAGCATGGGTGGGAGAGAGATTTGATCATCTAATGGTGTGTTGATGATAAGTTTAGGTGTGTATTAGCTTAGGTACAAGGTTAGGAATGATTAAGCTTAAGTTTAGGTAACTAAGTATGAGTATTAGGAATTTTATGACAAGGTTAGGAGTGCTCATACATCATTAGAGAATTAAAAACTCATTTGTGAATAAACAATGTGTAACACAATTCCATGATTTAAGGAATTGGAAAGAGAAAACACTATTCAAGATTCCATGACTAGGAGTCTTGAAATTAAAATATGATTTTAAGTTGTAATTAAGCACTTTTAGGTTCTAATCAACTTAAATAAATTATTTTGACTCAAGATTAATTATGAAAATTAATTAACCTTTGATTAGAGCCTAATATTGCTTAGGTTTGCTTAATCACGCGATTAAGCGTAAAACACGAAACTAGGGGCAAAATCGTAATTTCACACTAATTTTGCCCGGGACCTCCGGGACCAAAACTAAAGTCATAGTCTACATAAAAACACCTTTTAAAACCATCTGGAGAAGTTTCGGGTTCATCCGGCACTTGCAAACGGGTAAAACACCACAGGGGCGTTTTGGTCATTTTGACCCAAAAACTCGAAAAACGAGATTTTCGATCCCGGGAAGGTACACAAGTCATATAATCCCCTTCCAACATTGAGCTTGCCCTTCGAGTACTGCCGGACCGGCTTTCCTCGAATTCCGGGCTGAGAATGACCTCAGGGGCATTTTGGTCATTTTCACTCTAACAGAAAATCGGGGCGTTACAAGGTTAAGATTTAGGGTGTTACATTATGGTATCAGAGCAGTTCAATTCTCATGGAGCCTGAGGATTGGACTGATTATGCTTTATAATCATAAAATGATAGTTATGTCATGTGTTAAGCTTGCTAGAGATAAGCTATAGGATAGGCATGCATGACCGCTGTTGTTGCATGTGCCATGGTAACTAGCTCATTTCACATGAAATGTTGAGCCTGATCAACTCAGTGTTTTACTGTCTGATGTGTTTAGGAACCAATGCCACCGCGACGACAGCATAGGGCTACAACCGAAGATAACCAAGATAATGCGACTGCTGCTGCTGTCCGTCGTATTGCGCAAGCCATGGAGCGGATGTTTGACCGTATGAATCAACAAGAGCCTGCTGCTCCTGCTCCCCCTGCTACTGAGGTGGTCGAGCAAGCCCGCTTCGGTGAGTTTCGAAAGGCGAACCCACCAGTGTTCAGAGGGGCCCTGGACCCCGACAAAGCTGACGAATGGATTAAGGATATGGAGAAAATCTACTCCGTGGTTGCACCTTTCGAAGGAAGCGAAGGTTACTTTCTTTGCCTTCATCTTTGAAATCGACGCCGAGTTACGGTGGTGGCACCGAAGATTGGAAGTTCTTTGGAACCTTCATTGATTGGGAGCTGTTCAAGACTTACTTCTACGAGAAGTATTTCCCGGAGTCCTTAAGAAATGCGAAGGACATCGAGTTCATGCAGTTGACCCAAGGAGGGTCTACTGTAGCTCAATACACCGTTAAATTTGAGGAACTCATCAAGTTTTCACGAGTTTTCTAAGGGAACCCCCACGAAGTATGGAAATGCATAAAGTATGAGGCAGGCCTCAAAGCAGAGTTGAACTTCGCCGTTGCCCACGTGGAGATCAGAGATTTCCCAACACTGGTCAACAAATGCCGGATTCTGGAGGAAGGTCAGAAGAAGCTCAGCCTCGCAAGAACGGAGAGGGCCAAGGGGTTAGGACCACAAGCCCCGAGGTTCAAGCCTCAACATCCGAACCAGTCAAGGAGCCACTACGCCCCCTACAATAACAACCTTTTCAAGTCACAACCTCAGCACCAACCGCAAAGGAATCCCAACAACCCACAATTCAAACCAAACCAAAGGCCGCCATTCAGATACAACGGCCAAAGGAGTAACAACAATCACCAAGGAGGGTCTGGAGAATCCCGAAATGGCAACAACCACCAAGGGAGTGCTAGCGGGACCAAAAACAAAGCATATCAAGGAACCCCCACCGCCTCTTTCGGATCTATGTCGACTCCCGAATGCCCACAATGCGGGAAGAATCACGGGAATCGCCCATGCTTAGCCGATCAGAACGTGTGCTTCAAGTGGGGCAAGCCTGGCCACTATGCAAAGGACTGAGCTAGCCAAGGGACACCGAACCAGAACCCCCGACCACAACACCGAGGAAGAGTCTTTACCCTTAATGCGGAAGACGCCAAGAAGTCCAATGATCTCATTGAAGGTATGTGCGAAGTAAACGATAAACCCTTAACTGTACTATATGACTCTGGTACTACTCATTCTTTTATTTCACTTGCTAGTGTCGAGTCCTTAAATCTAAGAGTCTCTAAACTTCCCTTTGATCTTATTGTTTCTACTCCACAAATCGTCCTGTTAATACTTGCAAATGTTGCTTAAACTATCATCTTGTTGTAGAAGACAGGTTTTTTATCATAGATTTGATTTGTTTACCCTTGAAAGACATAGGCATTATCTTAGGCATGAATTGGCTTCACGCCAACCGTGTGTTGTTAGATTATGGAACTCAAACCGTAGTTTTCCTTTCTCCTCCCAAAAATGTCACTCAACCCATTAGGTTGTACCTAAACTCAGTAGAGGTCTTCTATAGTGGGGAGAAAACTATGGGATATGTTCTCCTAGCCGCCTGCGATGTAGACTTTGAGCAGAACCTAGGTGAGATACCCGTGGTAAGAGACTATCCCGAGGTATTTCCAGACGAAATACCCGAGTTCTTTCCCAAGAGAGAAGTTGAATTCTCCATAGAGTTGGTTCCTAGAACAGGACCAATCTCTATAGCCCCGTATAGGATGTCACCCTTGGAGCTAGCAGAACTAAAAACTCAGTTGGAAGAGCTGTTGGAGAAAAGTTTTATAAGGCCGAGTGCTTCACCTTGGGGCGTTCCGATCTTATTTGTGAAAAAGAAAGATGGAAGTATGAGAATGTGTATAGACTATAGGCAGTTAAACCAAGTGACCATAAAGAATAAGTACCCGTTACCTAGGATTGATGATCTTATGGACTAGTTGAAAGGAGCTGTAGTATTTCCTAAGATCGATTTGAGGTCTGGTTATCATCAGATTAGGGTTAGAGATTCGGACATTCCTAAAACCGCCTTTCGAACTCGGTACGGACACTTTGAGTTCAAGGTGATGTCGTTCAGATTGATGAATGCTCCCGCAGTTTTTATGGACTACATGAATAGGATCTTTTGACCCTATTTAGATCAATTCGTAGTTGTGTTCATAGATGATATTCTCATTTATTCGAAGACCCACGAGGAGTATGAGCGTCATTTGAGGCTGGTTTTAGAGGTACTAAAAGAGAAGAAGTTATATGCGAAGCTTTCTAAGTGTGAATTTTGGTTAGAAGAGGTAAAGTTCTTAGGACATGTTGTGTCAAAAGGTGGCATAGCTGTCAACCCAAGTAAGATAGAAGCTGTGATGAATTGGGATAGACCAACCTCTGTAACTGAGATTAAAAGCTTTTTGGGTTTAGTTGGATATTACCGTAGGTTTATTAAAGGATTTTCCCAGCTAGCCCTACCCTTAACCAAGCTCACTAGGAAGAATGCCCCGTTTGAGTGGAGCCCCGAATGTGAAAAGAGTTTCCTAGAGCTTAAGGAAAAGCTCACCTCAACCCCGGTTTTGGTTTTACCTGACCCCAATGTACCCTTCGACGTATATTGGGATGCTTCTGGCAAGGGTTTAGGTTGTGTGTTGATGCAAAACAGGCAAGTGGTAGCCTATGCGTCCAGACAACTCAAGCCTCACGAGGTAACCTACCCTACCCATGACCTAGAGTTAGCAGCCATCGTGTTCGCCCTCAAGATGTGGAGACACCATTTTTATGGTGTAAGGTTTGAAGTTTTCTTCGATCATAAGAGTCTCAAGCATCTCTTTGATCAAAAGGAGTTAAATATGAGGCAGAGGAGATGGATGGAATTCCTCAAAGATTACGATTTCGACTTAAGTTACCACCCCGGCAAGGCTAATGTAGTCGCCGACGCCTTGAGTCGAAACTCGTTACGTCTGTCGAGTATGATGGTTAATGAAGTTGGGTTAATAGAGCAGTTTAGGGATATGAACCTGGGGATGTCAATAACGGAGAATGGCATCGTGATGAGTCATCTCACGGTGACCAGTGGGTTTAAGCAAAGGATCATGCTTGCCCAAAGAGAAAATGAGGACTTTATGGAGACAGTAGAGGCAATTAAGGCCGAAAAGTTGAAGGGTTTTGTACGAGGCCCCGACTGGTTGTGGAGGTTCGAGGGGCGAATCTGTGTGCCACAGGATGGTGACCTTCAAGAGAAGATCTTGGAGGAGGCCCACAAGAGCCACTTCGCCATTCATCCTGGTACTACCAAGATGTATCAGGACTTGAAGAGGATGTTTTGGTGGCCCGGATTAAAGAATGATGTGGTCGTCTAGGTGAGTAAGTGTTTGTCTGTCAAAAGGTTAAGATCGAACACCAAAAACCTTCTGGCATGTTGCAACCCCTGTTAATCCCCGAGTGGAAGTGGGAAAGTATATCGATGGATTTCGTGACAGGATTGCCAAGGACCCAAGCTGGCCATGATGCCGTATGGGTAATAGTGGATCGACTAACCAAGTCGGCTCACTTTCTACCTATTCGAGTCACGTACTCATTAGATAGATTGGCTTAGCTTTACATCCAGGAGATAGTAAAGTTACATGGAGTGCCATCGACGATAATCTCGGATCGAAATCCGCGATTTACGTCACGATTCTAGGGAACCTTTCAAAAGGCGTTTGGTTCAAAGTTGTGCTTAAGCAGTGCTTACCACCCACAAACGGATGGTCAATCCGAGAGGACTATCCAAACCCTAGAGGACATGCTAAGAGCCTGTGTCTTAGACCAAAAAGGAAGTTAGGATAAGTACATGCCTTTGATCGAGTTTGCGTATAACAACAGTTATCACGCGAGCATCGGCATGGCACCGTACGAAGCGCTGTATGGACGGAAGTGCCAATCACCTTTGTGTTGGTACGAGCCTAGAGAGCAAAGTGTTTTAGGACCTGATATAGTGAGGGAAATGACGGAGCAAATAAAAATGATTAGGGATAGGATCCTAACCACTCAAAGTAGACAAAAAAGCTACGCGAACAAAAGGCGTAAGCCCTTGGAGTTCCAAGAAGGAGAACATGTATTTCTAAGAATCACCCCCACTACAGGAATAGGGAGAGCCATGAAAGTTAAAAAGTTGAGTCCCCGATTTTCTCGGCCCTTTTGAAATTCTTCAGAGAATCGGATCTGTAGCCTACAAAATAGCCCTACCACCCAATCTGTCAAACCTTCATGATGTCTTTCACGTCTCTCAGTTACGTAAATATGAGTTTGACCCTAGCCATGTTCTAGAACCAGAGAATGTACAGTTGAGGGAGGACCTCACTTTCAATCTACCGCCTACGAGAGTAGTGGATCACGGAGTCAAGCAGTTAAGGAACAAGTCTGTTCCTTTGGTGAAAGTGGCGTGGGGACGAGACAAGTCGGAAGAATATACGTGGGAACTAGAGTCAGAAATGAAGTCAAAATATCCAGAGCTTTTCTAAGGTACGAATTTCGAGGGCGAAATTCTTTTTAAGGAGGGGAGTAATGTAACGCCCCGATTTTCTGTTAGAGTGAAAATGACCAAAATGCCCCTGAGGTCATTTTCGGCCTGGAATTCGAGGAAAGCCGGTCCGGCAGTACTCGAAGGGCAAACTCAATGTTGGAAGGAGATTGGATGACTTGTGTACATTCCCGGGATCGAAAATCTCGTTTTTCGAGTTTTCAGGTCAAAATGACCAAAACGCCCCTACGGTGTTTTACCCGTTTACAAGTGTCGGATGAACCCGAAACTTCTCCAGATGGTTTTAAAATGAGTTTTTATGTAAACTATGACTTTAGTTTTGGTCCCGGAGGTCCCGGGCGAAATTAGTGCAAAATTACGGTTTTGCCCCTATTTTCGTGTTTTTACGCTTAATCGCGTGATTAAGCAAACCTAAGCAATATTAGGCTCTAATCAAAGGTTAATTAATTTCCTTAATTAATCTTGAGTCAAAAGAATTTATTAAAGTTGATTAGAACCTAAAAGTGCTTAATTACAACATAAAATCATATTTTAATTTCAAGACTCCTAGTCATGGAATCTTGAATAGTATTTTCTCTTTCCAATTCCTTAAATCATGGAATTGTGTTACACATTGTTTATTCATAAATGAGTTTTTAATTCTCTAATGATGTATGAGCACTCCTAATCTTGTCATAAAATCCTTAAAACACATTCTTAGTTACCTAAACTTAAGCTTAATTATTCCTAACCTTGTACCTAAGCTAATACACATTTAAACCTACCATTAACACCCAATTAGATGATCAAAACTCACCTCCCCCATGCTGTCCCTGATCTGGCCGAAACCTCCAAGCCTCCATATGCATCACATGTTTAATTTTCTAACACTCCAAGGCCATACCTCAAGTCACATATACCATACCTTGTCATAACTTTCAATCAAGCTTGAATTTCCACATGAATAAATAATTAAAACAATCCATTTTTCCCATTTATTTGTGGCTGGAAAAGTTCCAGCCATGACAAGTTTCTAGAAGCTTAATTTCATCAAAAATTGATAGGAAATTCACTCACATCAAGCCATACTTTGCATCATAGCTTCCATACTTCAAACCATGCTTGAATGACCTTGTGTAAGAGGTATTTTTCTCTCCCTTTTTCCCTCCAATGCTACGGCCACTCCTCCTCTTTAGTGAGCCCATGGTTTTGTTTTTCTATAAATAGGATGCTTGTGATAGCTTAGTTGCACCTTGAAGCATTTGCTAAGTTTAGAATTATAGAGTTATCTTGCTAATTCTTTTCTTTTCTCTCAAAGTTCCAAGAGTTCTTTTTCTTCATCTTCATCCTCTCTTCACATTATCACCTCACCACTTCAATCCACCATATCCTAACCTTATATCATCATCAAATCTCTTAAACACTAAACCTCAAACACAAGCTTCCTCAAAACACATCTCCTTTCCTTTTCTTTCTCTTTGGCCGACGCCATCACACCACCTGAGGAGGAGTTGCTCTTCTCATTTTCCTTTTCAAGTTCAAGCTTTCATCTTCATCACTTGGTAGGGAGTTACTTTTCAAACTTCATTTTACTCGAAAAATGAGTTTCTCTAGCTTTCTCTTGGATTTCTTTTGAAACTTTTCCTTGGTTCTTTATTTTCCTTTCATTTCGGCCATGAGGCCATAATTATGAGCATGATAGCTTGATGATGAGAGTTTCTAGATGATGACCTTGTGTTCATCTCAAAGAAACCTCTAAAGCTTGAGTTTACCTTTTCTTATAACTTCATCTATATGATATTTAGCTCACATGGTTTTTTTCAACTTAAGAAAATTAATCTAAGGATTTCTAAAAGCCCAAGCCTACCCTTGTCAACCTTAAAGTTGGCCGGCACATTCTAGAGATTTTTCTCTAGATAGGGGCTTTAGGTACTTAATAAAGAACTTGACTTAGTTTCAATCTCTTTTGCTTTTTGTACGGTTTTCGGTTTTGATTCTTTGATCTTTGAGATTTTGTTTTTTTTTTAAAGTTGATTTACTTGATGAAGTTCAAGAACCTCATAGTTCCTTTGAGAACTTGGTTCAAGAACTCTAAAGCTTTCTTTGTAATGAGATATGTGTTGGGTTGTTATCTTGTTAAAGTCTTGAATGAGCTCTAGCTAACCATAAAATGAACCTTGCATCATGTTTATTTTCCTTGCTATCACTAAGTACCAAAATAATAAAGGAACTTGAATTATCATGTTTATATTTCAAGCTATGCATTATCATGTTTACATTTCAAGTTCTCACCTAAATATCAAAGATAATAATATGACGCATCTTATATTTATTTTATGCTCTCACTTTACTTTCTAATAAAAGCTAAAACAAGTGCATAAGCATGTTTATCTTTATGCCATCACTTTAATGAACCTAGAGCCCAAAGACTTGCCCATTGTTGTCTCAAACAAAGGTCTAAAATAATTATTTTCCATAGTTAAGATTTCGGCCCTAAGAGGTTTTAAGTTTTCCAAGTGTTAAAAATGTGTTTCATAAATTTTCTAAGCTTATATGAGTATAAGGAATATGTAGAACTAAGTTTTATGAATTTAGAATCTCTTGAGGTGAAAATGATCTAGCTACTGCCCTCTCAAGTATTTTTATGATTTTAAAGGATAAAAGTGTTTATAAATGAGTTTTGAAAGTTCTAAAAAGGTTCCAAGAGAAACTAGTATTCTATGTGCTAAAAAAATTGTGTTCTATGCCTTTTATGGAGATGCACATTTTGGTTCTACCTTGCCATTTATTGCCACTGTATGTGCTGTTTTAATGATGATAATATGCTTATGTTTGAGTAAAAATAATGCTAAGACTCATATGTGAAAGATAGGATAGGTTAGAAACTAGAAAAGAATTAATTTGAGAGTTTTAGATCCCTTAATTATTGAATTTTCTGGATTCTGTCCAGAAAGGAGTAGATTTGATAATCATGGTTTTAACTTAGTTTAAATGTGTAGGAATGACTCATAATTGGTTTAGGGCTTGATCTTGATGCCTTAGGAGCAAGCTAGACTTAGAAAGGGTCATTGTTGTGACTCCTAGGAACTCGTAAAGTTAGGATTATAAATTCTGCATCCTTGAGGTTTAGAGATGTTCTTGATCATAGTGTGAGGTGAGAAATACTTAGTTATAACCTCATAGGTACCCAAGAGATTAGGTTTGATGATTAATAACTTAGAACGTGAGTTAAGGACCTTAAGGGTCAATGCATAAGACATTAAGAAGTCTTGAGTTTTTATGATGCTTAATTTATGTAAGTATGATATATGATACATGAGCTTTATCTATGATGAGTTTGATGTATATGCTATGAAGAAGTTTTTACATGATTAGAATGATTATGTGATGATGTAATGTAACACCCTAAATGTTAACCAAATACTACTAGTATGTATTCAGGTTAATCCTTAGAATATTACCTCTTGGTTTCATCTTTTACTTTGAAAATACTTAGCGGAAATATGGGTAAAATTTTTCTTTTTGAATTAAAACCAAAGTGAGAGCCACGCATAATTCTTTGAACGGGAATTCATACAAGTCATATGAGCAAATCATAATAAAACACATAAATAACATGGATACATCAACTGAATATATATATATATAGATAATGTGCCTACCAAAAGGCAGGACTATTCGGTACATAGAAGAATGAAATACAACTGAAAAGTAAATACAAGGAAATCATAAAAGCAACACCCATACCCATGTGCACCTAGAGTAGACAACCTCATATACAAAAGAAAGTTTGTCCTCAACTATGTGGCGTGTGTGCACTAGCTACTACCCATCCTATGCACCTACTCCTGCTGGTTCGAGTACTGATGGGTGGAATCGATCCACTAGTGGATCTTGGCGGGAGTGGTCGTGCGGATCATCGGAGCGTGTCCACCGCGGCGAAGGTGCATGGATGGCCTACGAGCCAACCTCGGCTGAACCACCGTCTCCTCACTCCCGGCTCTCATCGGTGGGGGAGCGGGGCTAGAGCTTCAACTGTACATGTGCGAGGGCGGGTCCTCTAATGGATCCATCTCCGAATACTGAGTCCGGGGCATGTACTCCGGGTAGTCATTTACGGCTGATGCCTCGGGCTGCATGCGGAGGATCTGCCTGTCACGTGGTCTAGCTCGCTCGGAAATCGTGTTATGATGGTAGGGGGCAGTCAGGGTGAAGCGGTAGCTCCGTACTGGGTGTACGAAAGTCGCCATCTGAAGATATAACGGAAGAAAAGAGAGGGAATGAGAATCTTCTAAAAGAATTCTCAGTAGGGCAATCCCTAACTAAGTGACTTCATCATATCCTCAGGAACCTTGGGTTTTATTTCTAAAAAGGTATGTATGCATATAAACTCCTTTTAAGTTAGTTTTCTAAAGCATTAGTTATCCAAGGTCCGTCATATTTTACAATGTGTCTTATGACTAAGCATGGAATATACTAAGACATGAATGCATCATAAGGATAAACTAATCAACAAAGTCACAAAAACGTTATAATAGTGGCATAAGTTGACAGGTATAAATCTCATAATAACTTTCTTGGTTTTTCATAGCATATGCGACATTTCAACTTTAACTTTATCTCATGGGGCCACCCTAAAACATCTCTAGGTTATGAGCTCATACCTTTAACTAGTCGTCACTAACTTTTACTTATCCTATGATAAGCGTAACATACATAATCTCGACTTAAAGTACGGGCTAGGGGGCAAATTAAGGATCACCTCTTAGGGTCATTTCCTCTTTGAAATGCTCTACTAGCAACTAGTGCATAGTAGTATTGTCCACTTTGGCAAGCTCTGTGTCAATACCCTTACGGATTTGTTTTCTTGGGGGTGCTCGGCTAAACTGGTGTCACCCAAGAAGGCGTCTCAATGTTGTGTCACAATTAAGTTCTCATGATTTTCAAAAAGACCTTTTTCTAAGTTCCCCAAATTTGATGGAAATTTGGCAGCATGACGGCTGTAGACCGAATTTGCTCAAATTTGCTTATGCCATGAAAACATATAGGACATACAAACATTTCTTATGAGGTATAGCATATCATCTTATAAAACTTCTTCATAGCACATACATCATCACATAATCGTTCTAATCATGTAAAAACTTCTTTATAGCATATACATCAAACTCATCATAGATAAAGCTCACATATCATATATCATACTTACATAAATTAAGCATCATAAAAACTCAAGACTTCTTATTATCTTATGCATTGACCCTTAAGGTCCTTAACTCACGTTCTAAGTTATTAATCATCAAACCTAATCTCTTGGGTACCTATGAGGTTATAACTAAGTATTTCTCACCTCACACTATGATCAAGAACATCTCTAAACTTCAAGGATGCAGAATTTATAATCCTAACTTTACGGGTTCCTAGGAGTCACAACAATGACCATTTCTAAGTCTAGCTTGCTCCTAAGGCATCAAGATCAAGCCCTAAACCAATTATGAGTCATTCCTACACATTTAAACTAATTTAAAACCATGATTATCAAATCTAATCCTTGCTGGACAGAACCCAGAAAATTCAATAATTAAGGGATCTAAAACTCTTAAATAAATTCTTTTCTAGTTTCTAACCTATCCTATCTTTCACATATAAGTCTTAGCATTATTTTTTTTACTCAAACATAAGCATATTATCATCATTAAAACAGCACATACAGTGGCAATAAATGGCACGGTAGAATCGAAATGTGCATCTCCATAAAAGGCATAGAACACAATTTTTTTAGCACATAGAATACTAGTTTCTCTTGGAACGTTTTTAGAACTTTCAAAACTCATTTATAAACACTTTTATCCTTTAAAATCATAAAAATACTTGAGAGGGTAGTAGCTAGATCATTTTCACCTCGAGAGGTTCTAAATTCATAAAACTTAGTTCTACATATTCCTTATACTCATATAAGCTTAGAAAATTTATGAAACACATTTTTAACACTTGGAAAACTTAAAACCTCTTAGGGCCGAAATCTCAACTATGGAAAATAATTATTTTAGACCTTTGTTTGAGACAACAATGGGCAAGTCACTGAGCTCTAGGTTCATTAAAGTGATGGCATAAAGATAAACATGCTTATGCACTTGTTTTAGCTTTTATTAGAAAGTAAAGTGAGAGCATAAAATAAATATGAGATGCATCATATTATTATCTTTGATATTTAGGTGAGAACTTGAAATGTAAACATGATAATGCATAGCTTGAAATATAAACATGATAATGCAAGTTCCTTTATTATTTTGGTACTTAGTGATAGCAAGGAAAATAAACATGATGTGCAAGGCATAAAAGTAAACATGATGCAAGGTTCATTTTATGGTTAGCTAGAGTTCATTCAACACTTTAACAAGATAACAACCCAACACATATCTCATTACAAAGAAAGCTTTAGAGTTCTTGAACCAAGTTCTCAAAGGAACTATGAGGTTCTTGAACTTCATCACCAAGCTCAAGTAAATCAACTTTCAAAACAAAACAAAATCTCAAAGATCAAGGAATCAAAACCGAAAACCATACAAAAAGGAAAAGAGATTGAAACTAAGTCAAGTTCTTTATTAAGTACCCAAAACCCCTATCTAGAGAAAAATCTCTAGAACGTGCCGGCCAACTTTAAGATTGACAAGGGTAGGCTTGGGCTTTTAGAAATCCTTAGATTAATTTTCTTAAGTTGAAAAAAACCATGTGAGCTAAATATCATATAGATGAAGTTATAAGAAAAGGTAAACTCAAGCTTTAGAGGTTTCTTTGAGATGAACACAAGGTCATCATCTAGAAACTCTCATCATCAAGCTATCATGCTCATAATTATGGCCTCATGGCCGAAATGAAAGGAAAACAAAGAACCAAGGAAAAGTTTCAAAAGAAATCTAAGAGAAAGCTCGAGAAACTCATTTTTCGAGTAAAACGGTTGAACTTCAAAAGCAAAATGAGAAGAGCAACTCCTTCTAAGGTGGTGTGATGGCTTCGGCCAAAGAGAAAGAAAAGGAAAGGAGATGTGTTTTGAGGAAGCTTGTGTTTGAGGTTTAGTGTTTAAGAGATTTGATGATGATCTAAGGTTAGGATATGGTGGATTGAAGTGGTTAGGTGATAATGTGAAGAGAGGATGAAGATGAAGAGAAAGAACTCTTGGAACTTTGAGAGAAAAGAAAAGAACTAGCAAGATAACTCTAGAATTCTAAACTTAGCAAATGCTTCAAGGAGCAACTAAGCTATCACAAGCATCCTATTGATAGAAAAACAAAACCATGGGCTCATTAAAGAGGAGGAGTGGCCATAGCATTGGAGGGAAAAAGGGAGAGAAAAATATCTCTTACACAAGGTCATTCAAGCATGGTTTGAAGTATGGAAGCTATGATGCAAAGTATGGCTTGATGTGAGTGAATTTCCTATCAATTTTTGATGAAATTAAGCTTCTAGAAACTTGTCATGGTTGGAACTTTTCCAGCCACTAATAAATGGGAAAAATGGATTGTTTTAATTATTTATTCATGTGGAAATTCAAGCTTGATTGAAAGTTATGACAAGGTATGGTATATGTGACTTGAGGTATGGCCTTGGAGTGTTAGAAAATTGAACATGTGATGCATATGGAGGCTTGGAGGTTTCAGCCAGACCAGGGACAACATAGGGGAGGTGAGTTTTGATCATCTAATTGGGTGTTAATGGTAGGTTTAAATGTGTATTAGCTTAGGTACAAGGTTAGGAATAATTAAGCTTAAGTTTAGGTAACTAAGAATGTGTTTTAAGGATTTTATGACAAGATTAGGAGTGCTCATACATCATTAGAGAATTAAAAACTCATTTATGAATAAACAATGTGTAACACAATTCCATGACTTAAGGAATTGGAAAGAGAAAACACTATTCAAGATTCCATGACTAGGAGTCTTGAAATTAAAATATGATTTTAAGTTGTAATTAAGCACTTTTAGGTTCTAATCAACTTTAATAAATTATTTTGACTCAAGATTAATTAAGGAAATTAATTAACCTTCGATTAGAGCCTAATATTGCTTAGGTTTGCTTAATCACGCGATTAAGTGTAAAAACACGAAACTAGAGGCAAAATCGTAATTTTGCACTAATTTCGCCCGGGACCTTTGGGAACAAAACTAAAGTCATAGTTTAGATAAAAACACTTTTTAAAACCATCTGGAGAAGTTTCGGGTTCATCCGGCACTTGCAAACGGGTAAAACACCGCAGGGGCGTTTTGGTCATTTTGACCCGAAAACTCGAAAAATGAGATTTTCGATCCCAGGAAGGTACACAAGTCATCCAATCCCCTTCCAACATTGAGTTTGCCTTTCGAGTACTGCCAGACCGGCTTTCCTCGAATTCCGGGCCGAAAATGACCTTAGGGCATTTTGGTTATTTTCACTCTAACAGAAAATCGGGGCATTACATATGTGCTATGAAGAAGTTTGTATGTCCTATATGTCTTCATGGCATAAGCAAATTTGAGGAAATTCGGTCTACAGCCGTCATGCTGCCAAATTTCCATCAAATTTGGGGAACTTAGAAAAAGGTCTTTTTGAAAATCATGAGAACTTAAATGTGACACAACACTGAGACACCTTCTTGGATGACACCGGTTTAGCTGAGCACCCCCAAGAAAACAAATCCGTGAGGCTATTGACACAGAGCATGCCAAAGCGGACAATACTACTATGCACTAGTTTCTAGTAGAGCGTTTCAAAGAGGAAATGACCCTAAGAGGTGATTCTTAATTTGCCCCCTAGCCCGTACTTTAAGTCGGGATTATGTATGTTTCGCTTATCATAGGATAAGTAAGAGCTAGTGACGACTAGTTAAGGTATGAGCTCATAACCTAGAGATGTTTTAGGGTGGCCCCATGAGATAAAGTTAAAGTTGAAATGTCGCATATGCTATGAAAAACCAAGAAAGTTATTATGAGATTTATACCTGTCAACTTATGCCACTATTATAACGTTTTTGTGACTTTGTTGATTAGTTTATCCTTATGATGTATTCATGGCTTAGTATATTCCATGCTTAGTCATAAGACACATTGTAAAATATGACGGACCTTGGATAACTAATGCTTTAGAAAACTAACTTAAAAGGAGTTTATATGCATACACACCTTTTTAGAAATAAAACCCAAGGTTCCTGAGGATGTGATGACATCACTTATTTAGGGATTGCCCTACTGAGAATTCTTTTAGAAGATTCTCATTCCCTCTCTTTTCTTCCGTCAAATCTTCATATGCCGACTTTCGTACTCTTCATCGACACCCCGACGTGGGAGCTGCACCATGACCCAACACTCGGGTCATATCATTTTGAGGGTCGCTGCACAGTAAGAGTATTCATGTTTATGGGATGACCCTTCGCACACCCAGTACGGAGCTACCGCTTCACCCCGACTGCCCCCTACCATCATAACACGATTTTCGAGTGAGCTAGACCACGCGACGAGCAGATCCTCCGCATGCAGCCCGAGGCATCAGCCGTACGTGACTACCCGAAGTATGTGCCCCGAACTCAATATTCGGAGACGGATCCATCAGAGGACCCGCCCTCGCACATGTACAGTTGGAGCTCCAGCCCCGCTCCCCCACTGATGAGAGCTGGGAGTGAGGAGACGGTGGTTCAGCCAAGGTTGGCTCGTAGGCCATCCATGCGCCCTCACCGCGGTGGACACGCTCCGATGATCCGCACGACCTCTCCCGCCGAGATCTGCCAGTGGAACGATTCCACCCCTCAGTACTCGGACCAGCAGGAGTAGGTGCATAGGATGGGTAGTAGCTAGTGCACACACGCCACATAGTTGAGGACAAACCTTCTTTTGTATATGAGGTTGTCTACTCTAGGTGCATATGGGTATGGGTGTTGCTTTTATGATTTCCTTGTATTTACTTTTCAGTTGTAAACCCTTTCTTCTATGTACTGAATAGTCCTGCCTTTTGGTAGGCACATTATCTATATATATATTCAGTTGATGTATCCATGTTATTTATGTGTTTTATTATGATTTGCTCATATGACTTGTATGAATTCCCGTTCAAAGAATCATGCGTGGCTCTCACTTTGGTTTTAATTCAAAAAGAAAAATTTTACCCATATTTCCGCTAAGTATTTTCAAAGTAAAAGATGAAACCAAGAGGTAATATTCTAAGGATTAACCTGAATACATACTAGTAGTATTAGGTTAAGATTTAGGGTGTTACATTTAAGTGTAGGTTAACTTAGGTATAAGGTTAGGAATAATTAAGCTTATGTTTAGGTAACTAAGAATGAGGTTTAGGGATTTTATGACAAGATTAGGAGTGCTCATACATCAGTAGAAAGTTTAAAACTCATTTAGGAATAAACAATTGAAAACACAATTTCATGATTTAAGGAATTGGAGAGAGGAAACACTATTCAAGATTCCAAAACTAGGAATCTTGAATTTAAATTAAGATTTAAAGTTGTAATTAAGCACTTTTAGGTTCTAATCAACTTTAATAAATTATTTTGACTCAAGATTAATTATGGAAATTAATTAACCTTCAATTAGAGCCTAATATTGCTTAGGTTTGCTTAATCACGTGATGAAGCGTAAAAACACGAAACTAGGGGCAAAATCATAATTTTGCATTAATTTTGCCCGGGACCTCCGAGACCAAAACTGAGGTCACCGAATACATAAAAACGCCTTTTAAAACCATCTGGAGAAGTTTCAGGTTCATCCGGCACTTGCAAACGGATAAAACACTGCAGGGCGTTTTGGTTATTTTGACCCGAAAACTCGAAAAATGAGATTTTCGATCCCGAAAGGGTACACAAGTCATCGAATCCCCTTCCAATATTGAGTTTGCCCTTCAAGTACTGCCGGGCCGGCTTTCCTCGAATTCCGGGCCAAAAATGACCTTAGGGGCATTTTGGTCATTTTCACTCTAACAGAAAAATCGGGGCGTTACACATCACTTAAACTTTAAAGATATAAATGAACTTGCATTTCATATTTACTTTGAAGTTATCACTTTACTTTTATAAAGGAGAATAAAATGCAGTGCATAGCATGTTTATGTTTTGTCATCACCAAAAGATCCTAGAGCTGAAAGACTTGCCCTTTTTATCTCAAGTAAAGTTTGGAAAATGGAGGCATTCTATGGATGCTAGATTTTGGCCTTGTGATGATGATGAGCTTAGCATAAATTTCATCTAGTCACAAAGGTCAACAAACTATGTTTTAAGATTTTTCTTAAGCATAGAAAAGCTCAAAGAGTACTAAGAGTATGTTTTTATGATTTAAAACTCATTCATGAATACTTGAAAATAGCTACTGCCTTTGCATTTTATTTTTATGATTTTCATGAAATAACTTAGTTTCCAAAGAGTTTTAGAAGTCGTAAAATGATTCCAAGAGAAACTAGTAACTTACATGTACTAAAGATGTGTTTTTATGTGTTGATTTGATTTAACCTTTTTGGTTACTGCTTGGATAATATGGCTGCTGTTTGGTGCTGTTTACCATGTTAGAATGTGTGAAAATTATATTTTAGTGAAGCAAAAATTATTTTGTGAGTATTAGGAACAACTAGTAAGTGGAAAGAATGGAAAATGTGAGTTTTAGATCCCTTAGAAACTAAAATATGGCTACTATTTTAGGATGAGTAAAATCTAAAATAAAATGGTTTTAGAATGGATTAGAAGTGTAGGATTAATTCCTCAAGGTTGTAATAATTAATTTTGGTACCTTAGGAAAAGTCGAAACTTAGAAAGGGTAAAAAACGTAACTTCTAGAACCCCATAATTGAATTATAACTTTTCTGTCCAAATTGCATGATGTTGTTTATTACTATTCATAAGCATAAATATTAGTGAGAATTATTAGTTATGATCCCTTAGGTGCATAAAAAACCTAATTTGGATGCTAGGTTAATTAGACCGTAAGAATAAGACCCGTAAGTATCAAAAGCATAAGATACTGTAAGATAGGGGAGGCAATGAGAGTTAGTATTTCAAGTGAATGATTGTTTACTTATCTGACCTGTTAAGCATAGCATTTGCATTAACTAAGCCCAATCCCTTACTCCGGCATTCTAGGTAGGAGTATGCTTACTGCTTTGCGAAAATGTTGATGATGTGTGCATATGAATATATGAACTTGAGACATGAGCATTGTGTTAATTGTGACATGCTATGATGATAATGGATTGAGAAGCATGATTTGCATGAGATTGATAAGCATGATATTTAAGGTCATGTGTTTATGTTGCATTCTTGCATAACATGCCAAGATGCATTTCTCCTGCTATAGTGAGGAAAAAGCAAAACTGTGGGGGGTATGGACATCGAGCCTGCCGAAGCGGACAATATTACTGTGCACTGGATGCTAGTAAATGCGTTTTGAAAAGGACCTTATAGACATAGGTGATCCTTAAGCCCCCTAACCCGCACTTTGGGAGTCGGGATTTATTTATACTTATCTTAGGATAAGCTGAAAACTAGTGATGACTAGTTAAGTATGAGCTCAGAAGCTAGAGATTCTCAAAGGAGAAAAGTTATTAGGGTGGCCCCATGAAAGAAACAAATGATGCAAGTAATGTCACATAAGCAAAGGAAAGAGAATGCATTCATATGAAAGTTTTAACCCTCTTAATGCCATATACATGAGCATGTTTCTTATGATTTGTTTAAGTGATAATTGCATGAGTTTCTGCCTTACATTCATGCTATGATATGTTGCATTCATAACATCAAGATGCATCCTAAAATAAATGGACCTTGGATAATTATATTTAAAAACCTAATAATGAACCTTATGCATGCCTACCTTTTAAATAATAAACTCAAGATTCTTGGAGGCGTAGACGATGACACTAGGATAGAAGGATTTCCCTACTGAGATTCTTTATCAAGATTCTCACTCCCTCTATCTTTCTTTCTTTCTGTTACTTCTTCAGAGGACGATGGCTTCGTTCGTGATCTTCGTTCATACTCCAGTTTAGGAGGTGCATTATGACCCGGACCATCGTTCGTATCACTTTGAAGGTCATTGTGCGGTGCATGTTTTTGCATACATAGGACGCCCTTTTGCCTACCTAGTTTCCAGCTTCGGGTTCACCCCCACTTCTCCTTATGGCGACGATCTGATCTTTGAGCGCACCTGACCCTGCGATAAGCAGACTCACCATGCTCACTCTACCACCTCGACAGTTCGCAACTACCCTGAGTATGTTCCCCGTTCGAGGAGATTAGAGACTGACCCATATGAGGACTCCTCCACACATATCTACTCGGAAGGTTCTGCACCTACGGCATTCATGGACATAGGCAAAGGCAGCAAGGATATGGTGATCCAGCCTAGGCTAGCCTGATGACCGGAGAGACGTCCGCGTCGCAAAGGCCATGTCTGTCCCCCATTCTACTTGCATACACCCAAGGAGCTTGCCCAGTTCATTGGGTACATACCTCCATCGTCGGAGGATCAACACTGCTAATAGATCTCGATGGAGGACCCGTTTGAGTGCCCGAGCTATCACGAGGATCCCCTTTTCATGTTGTATCTTTTATTTAAGGTGTTTTTAGTTTTGAGCCCTCGTAGGACTAGTGAGGAGGAGCGGTACTTGGCATCCGGCATTTTTATATTCCATGTATTTTCTATTTCCCTGCATTTACTATTTTTATGTATTTCCTTCTATTGTTCTTATGTATTAAAAGCTCAGCCCACTATGTATAGGTATGACTTTGCTTATTATATCTCTATTGTATTATGAACTACGTTGCGTAATATAATTGTGTTTCATGTTCATGAATGAGGTGTTTCTAGATATGTGTATGTATGATATGCTTTCCTTATTTACTCCATTTGTGCTCAATGCTTGGTTTATGTTAGCACGCGCAGCTCATGTTTTGTTTTATGTTTCAAAAAACAATTTACCCTATTTTTCGCTAAGTATTTTGATAGAAAAGTTAAGGAATGAAACAAAAAAGTAATAACTAATAGTTAATTGTAATACATCCTAGGCGTGTTGGGTTAAATATTAGGGTGTTAAAATAACCACTGCTATGTTTTTCTCTTTAATCTAGTTTTCTCTCTTTCCATGGCTAGGGAGCATACACTTGCTGGTGGGAATGGACATATATATATATATATCATGTTGCGCTACTGTCTATTGGAGAAGAGAAAGGTAAATTTGCCTAGATAAATTTTTTATTACATGCTAACATCTCCCCAGAAAAGAGGAAAAATGCTACCGTTCCTTATGGTATGCTACTAACCAAAATTTTTGAACACTTGAACTATTCTCTGGTATGAGTAGTATGAGAACATGGAAGGTATTCTGTACTCTCCTAACTTCTTCAGGACCCTAAGAAGACCTACCAGTGTTGCTACCTTTGGTGCTAGAAGACAAAGCCTAAGAATAAGAGATGTAGCCCTTAAAAAAGCTGCCGTAGAAGTTGAAGGAAGGAAAAGGAAAAGAAAAATAATTGTTCTTGAAGATAGTTATGAGGACGATGAGAAACATGAAGTGGTTCTCAAATTTGGGAAAAGTCCTTCTCACTCTTCCATAAACTCAGAAGAAATATCAAGATTAAAGACTCCTGAAAATGTACATGTCATTGAGATTGTGCTAAAGAAAGACAAATCCTCCTATTCTTTTGAAGAAACATCTTCAAAGAATAAACCAAACAATGAACCTACTCCTCTTCTAGCTCAAATTATCTCTAGACTAACTCCTGCTCACAATGCTTCCCCTTCATCAAGTCAACCACCATCTGCATCGCAGTCAAACTTCACTGAAATTTAGACATTGCTACAAGAGCAGCGCCTCATCAACATCCGGCTAAACAAGGTAGAAGCTCAGTCACAAAGATAAAAGGCACTTCTACTAGAGATTCTTTAGGAGATAAGTGTAACACCCTCCTAAATACAACCTTATCCTTAAGTCATAATATTGTACTTAAGAGTTGTTACTTATTAATTAGCAAACCTTTCTTAATTATCTATAGCAAGCTCAAGGGGTTTGTGTAATAACTATCATAATTCAATTAAAATATATAGCAAAGATATAAAACATTTATGCAATATAATGTCAAGTACAAAAGGAAGCTCTACAATGAGCTTTAATACATCTCCATTTTATATTATGTTTACATACATATTCATTCCATTAAGTACAACATAATAAAAGTATTAAACACTACACTAATGCAGTTTTGAGTTCTTTGGCGAAGCAACCTCATAGTCTTCTGGTTCAACCTAGAGAAGACACGGGAACACAAAATACGTAGGAGGTGAGAATCCTAAAATTCTCAGTAGGGCAATCCCCAAAACATACACTAAAATTAATGTCATCGTCATCGTCCCAGCAACTTCGGTTTATTAAGAAAATGTGAGCATGCAACATATTTCAAGGTTCATTTTAAAGTTCTAAATCATACTTCCAAAGTGGATAGCTTTTAATAATCAATCACTTAAAACATGTATTTCATGTCTTTCAAGATCCTAGTAATTATTCTCAACTTTATGTGCACTCAGTACATTTGAAGAGGATCTCATTCTCTCTTTATATGCCTTTGAAAATTTGAAAGGATCATATATCACTTCATTTTCCCTCGGCAAAGTGAAGAGGATCATATATCGCTCTATTTGCCCTCAATAAAGTCAAAAGGATCATATCTCACTCTATTTTCCCTTGACAAAGTCGAAAGGGTCATTTATCACTCTATTTGCCCTTGAAAAAGTCGAAAAGATCATATATCACTCTATTTGCCCTCGAAAAAATCAAAAGGATCATTTAATTTGCC
Source organism: Dalbergia cultrata (assembly GCA_031216105.1). Classification (NCBI taxonomy): domain Eukaryota; kingdom Viridiplantae; phylum Streptophyta; class Magnoliopsida; order Fabales; family Fabaceae; genus Dalbergia; species Dalbergia cultrata. The sequence goes on from CM062349.1 coordinate 27,216,854, forward strand.
CTCGACAAGTCAAAAGGATCATGTGTCACTCTATTTGCCCTCGACAAGGTCGAAAGGATCTTATGTGACTACTTATTGCTATTGAACTTAGTTCAATGTATCATTCACTTTTGCTTTTTCAAATGCATGCAATAAAACACATATAGGCATGGATTCACAATATGATTCCAATCATGCTTTAAACTAATCCATAAATTCAATCGCATACATTCATACTCATCATACTTAAATTACAAGTCATTAAATCACCAAATCAATACTTGAGTTCATTTAAGCACAATTACAGCATGTTGGCAGAATTCTTGCCTAAGGGGTATGATTTATTATGCATATCAAACATCAATTTCAAGGGCTATAAAAATTCTCCAAGATACCTCAATGTGTCCACAAGGCCCTGTAAAAATATCAGAGTAAAAAGAGTTCTCTAACCATGTTAAATAAATTTTACAAGTTTGGCGGTCAGAGACCACTTATTCACAGTTCAAATCAGAATTCTCATAATTTTTAACCTAGAAAATAATGAAATAAACTCAAAATAAAAATCAAGGTTGAACTTCAAGATGTGTAGGACACTTTGTAAAAATTTCAAAGGATAATTCCATCATTTGCTATGGTAAACAAATTACACAAATTCACAGCGTCAGTAACAAGATTTCAGGCAGCATAGTTACAACTTCGATCCTTGATTTTTCTCAGGTAGCAAAAGTATTTATTATGTACCATAGGATATTAGCTTGAACATATAATTTTTATAGCTCATAAAAATGACTAGAATTGAACCAGAGAATTCGTGAACAATTCCTGTCCTGTCAAAATCTGAAAATCCAATAGCCTAGCCAAAACTTCTTTTGACAAAAATCATTTTTCACAACATCCAAACACATCAACAAAATTAACACATCAATATCAACATATTGTCAACACATATAACCAAAAATTTCAAATTAAATAAATCAATAACATTCAGAGTAAAATTTGAAAGAAAAAGGCCAAAGGAAACTCTACACTTTGAAGCTTTAAAGATTTTGGCTCCAAGATTGATTCCCTTCACTTCCAAGCCTTCAAACCCACACCAAAACCTTCCTTACACAGCTGATAATGAGCTCTCAAAGTAGGAAAAGTTGATGGATTCAAATTCTAATAGGTTAGTTTGGCAGATATTGAGGAGTGGAACACGTTTTGTGAAGGGAGTTTATGGTTTTTGTGACTTTGGGCAAGTGTTTTGGATCAAGTTTTGGGCTATGGAGAAGATGAATATGGTGGTTGCTGTTCTCCTCTTCACATGGCCGAGAATGATGGCTTCTTGGAAAGGATTTGTGGCTTTTATGATATTATATTAGGTTTGATGTTTATTTAATATAAAACCAAATTTTTCCTAGAAGAAAGCAAGATAAATGGCTAGGATTTTATCTCGTAAATCTTAGCCTTACATTTGGCTATAAAGGATAGCTTTATCCTAAAGGTTTGACTTTCTTTCGGTGTCAAAAATCGCATACCGAAATTTTACCGAACGGGTAAAACAGTATACCCGAGTAATCAACTATTGCTTGAAAATTATTTCTAGGTATAAAATCTTCATTCCTAAATATTTCTAACCTTAAACCTATAATTTCTCCGTTTTGGACATCTCCGGGCCCTAATTCTGGGGTTTTGGCTGTCCTGGTGGACCTGCGGGATCTGCAAGTTACTATTCACATTTTTTTTTACAGATCTGTTGGATCATTCTCATCATTTCTGTGTCTGTTAGATTTTTGAAATTCTGACTAGAAAACTCAAATTAATTTTATATAATTTTTAGGGTGTTACAATAAGGCGCCAGGGGTAATGATGTTGTTCCTAACTTCTAGTACACCTCTTTTTTGATGATGGAAAAAGGAGAAAGAAAGTGAAGAAAATCTTGTGTTGAGAAACATAGGGGGAGTACATTGAAGGGGAGATTGCACAGAGTTTAAATCTTTTTCATTTGCATCATTTTTTTGTGTTCCTTTATTTCCTTTACGCTCAGGCATTTTCTTCTTTTTTGTTATCAACTTTGTTACATTTCTCTTTTATTTCGGGTTTGTTATAATTGTTTTATTCTACAACTCAGATGTTACTATCATTATTTGTCACCTGCTCTATAATATATACCATGTTTAGCTATTTTGGCATTCTGGTTTGATGTATGAGTGTTGTTTTGTCTGAATGACTTGATCTGATATCTTAGTACATCTATCTCTATCTCTATATGCATAATCTATTCAATTCTCTGACATGCAAAACATTGTATGCTGATTATACATATATATATATATATATATATATATATATATATATATATTAGTGCACGAACTTACATGAAAGGCATGAACATATGTTTCAAGTTTTAATTTATGAAATTTCATGCTCTAATACTTATGTAAAAAAGTTTCTTAGCTCATAATATAAAAAGGCTCGTTTCCTTTTTATTTGCTATAATTCATTTGGAATTGATCCTTATTGAGCAATAGAAACCTCGCATAGTAATATGTTGATAAAATTATATTAAGGTTTCTTTAAGCATCAAAAACTACATTTGTATCGTTCTATTTCTCATGCCATGCTTTGATACATCCATCATATATACATTCTTGAGCATTTGTCTTAAAAAGAGCTTTGGAAAAGGTTGTACTAAATAAGAATTTTAACCAAGATGAAATATCACAAGTATTACTTGTTTTCCATTCAAGCACATTTGTTTTAGAAAGTCTCTTTAAATAATGAAAAGTCAGGTTGTTTGTGTAAAAGGACTTAAACGATGACATCTATTTTAGTTTCACTCTGATACATGTCAGAAAGCACTATAAATTCAAAAAGTTTCATCACAACCCAAATAGCTCTGATTTGAGTTAGTTAAGGCTATAAAATATTTTTGAACCTATCCATATCATGCCTTAAGAAAAGGACTTCCTCAAATTTAAAACCTATGATGTTTTGAAAGAATAAGCGTTTATCACGATATATTGTGTTACATTTCTTTCAATATCTCTTCAAAAGATTTTCTTCAAATTGATTTCTCACCATCAAAAGGGGGAGATTGTAAGCTCTAGAACCCTTCAAAAAGCATTAGGGCTATATGTTTTGAATGATAACAAAACCAATTTAAAGAAAATACTTTGAAGAATGACTAATGTTTACCTTAAGTTTCTTCACATAGCACATGATAATTTTTTAATTGCATAACATAAACGTGAAGTGAGAATAATTTCACTTTATATGTACAAACATGATTTATCTCGTATATCATGCAAAGTACATATACATGCATTACAATTTGAAGTAAATCAAGTCAAGAACAAGAAACCAAGGCATAGGTCTTTAAAAAGTAGCCCTAGACATTAGAAAGTACACTCACAATGAAAATATGAAGCAAATTCTAATAACAACATGTTACACAACCTTCAATTATCATGATCAGAATACTTTTAACATCAATAAAGCTTTGATTGAAGACTAGAGACCGAAGAATCATCAAGAAACATATATCGCATATCAGAAAGCTCACTTCACTATGGAGTGTTGAACCTAACTGGAAAATGAGGGAAATTTAAATTTTTTAAATTCCAATTTCAAGTCAAACCTAGTTTCAAACTAGTGTGTCACCTCTTCTACTTATTTGGTCAACAACTCTACTTTCTAGAAGGAAGAGTTCGAAAACCATGGTCTGAAAGTAAAAATGTAGTTTTTGAAGCCATATCAAAAACCTTAATCCCACAATGGCTTCTGTAACAAATCTGATAAGCTATCAATCTATTCTTCTAGACTGCTTTCCAAGACACAAGCAGATGATCAACACGTGTCACTTGGAGAACTAATTACAAGCAACAATCATAAAGGAAGACCTCTATAAAAAACGATCAAAAGAGAAATAAGATTGACAATATAAGAATGGAAACTCTTTGGAAATCTCTCCTCATATCCTGCAAGGTTCATTACTTTCATTAATCAATTCCTTGATTGTAAAAATCTTCTTTCTATGTTCCTCAATGATCTATATGTTCTTCCTAGGATTAATCATTAGAAAATAGTCATTCAAGTTATCCCAAGTCATTCATCGTATTTGTAAAGAAACTTGAGTATAGGTTAGTTTGAGTGATAACCCAAACACTTAACCTTTGTATCCTCGATCCAGTAGTGATCTATGTGAGGTAGCTTAGATAGGCTAAGGAAAAACTACTTGCAATGTGACAATAAGGGTTGTCCATTTATCACGGTTCATCTTGGAAAAGCTGGTCAAAGACTACTCGGTTCATATTAGAGAGGCTAGTGAATAACTACTTGCAATATGATAGTTGGGGTTGTTTACTTATCACAGTTCAGCTTGGAGAGGCTGGTGAATCACTACTTGTAACATGATAGTAGGGGCTGTTTACTTATCACAGTTCAATTTGGAGAGGCTGGTGAATCACTACTTGGAACGTGATAGTAGGGGTTGTTTATTTATCATAGTTAAGCTTAAAGAGGCATGAAAGACAACTCAATTCAACTTGAAGAAGCTGATGAATAACTACTTGGTTTGTTACAGTAGGGGTTGTCTATTTGTAATAGGTTAGATCTTGGGAAGTCTACTGCAAAGACTATCTTGTTTTTCTTTCTTAGGCTGAGAAAGGTTTTAGTGAATCCAATGAAAGTTGAGTACTAGATGTAGGCAAGTTTAGCTGAAGTAGTATAAATTTTGTGTTATATCTTCTTCTCCTTAATCTATTTTATTTTCATAGCTTACATTATTATTTAATATCTGTTGAAAGTTCCTTGTTTTAATTATTTTGTTACTAACGTTATACTTTAGAAAGCTACTTTATGAAATACTTAACCTTGTTTCCATTGTACTTCAAGCTCAACACTTGATAGTTTATAGTTTAACATTTCAGTTTTGCAATGAATATAAAGAATCAAAGCACAATTCAACCCCTCTTCTCGTGCACTTCTCAACCTATAGTAGTAACTAACAAGTCTTTTAAATTTCTATGCATCAGTAACCCCTTCAAAAAGCTCATGAGTAGGGACATAAGTGAAAAAAGGTGTTCTCTAATCCTCAGCCATAGCTTATACGCTATATATCTTGGATTGAACGCGACTCAGCTTCTCGAGTTTTAGCTGTATAATAGATTTTTTGTTTTGAAGTTTACTGATGTTAGAAAGTTTGGAAAGGATGACCACTCTAGTATTATGTTGCCTAAGATTGTGTACTATTTAATAGACTTTAAAGTATTTTATCGATATCATGACCTATGCTAGGTATATCTCAAGTAGGAGATCTTAGGCCACTAAGGAGTCATTGACTTGGCCGACAACAAGCTAAGAGTTTGCTTTTACTGGTAGTCTTTGGGCCACGACCTCTCTAGCAAGCTTGAGGTCGGCAATGAATGTTTCATACTCATCTAGGTTATTACTAGCTTGAAACTAGAACTAGTAGGATTGCTCAATGATAACGCTTTTATCATTCTCAAAAGTGACACTTTCTCCATTGTATTTCTCATTGGAGGCTCCATCAACATGGAGGGTCCAAGAGGGCGGCTTTTATGGTGCTTCTAATTTCAACTCAACTATGAAGTTGACTAATGCTTGTGTTTTGATTAGTCTGAGGGGAATTTATTTAGATTGGCTTCAATTCCCTTATGCATCAGCATGAATCTGAGGAACTTCCAGTGTGAACACCAAAGGCATATTTCTTAGGGTTCAAGCTCATGTTGTACCTTTTAAGTTGTTCAAAAATTTCTTGGAGATCGTGGATATGGTTCCAGCTTGGAGGGGTCTTTGCCACCTTATTTTCCATATAGACTATAGGTTCCTACCTATTTTGTAATGCCACGAAATTTATTTCAAACTTTTATTTGACCTTTATTGATTAGAATTGCATGATTCCAATAGAATTAGTCATAATAAAAATGACTTAGAGAAAGAAAAAATGAGCAGTAGTGTTGTGGGCCCTATAGGCCCATCGGACCACCAAAACCCTAAAATTGGGACCAGGAGATGCTCGAGACTAAGAAAATATAGGATTAAGTTACAAAAGGTTATAAATGAGAATTTTAGACCCGAAATTAAATATCAAGTAATATCTATTTTACGAGTATGGTATTTTGCTCATTTGGTAAAATTATGATGTGTAGTTTCTTACAATGTATGAATCATGTGTGGCTAGGGATTGGCCACACCATTGTTTTTATCAAGGTTTATTCATAACCACATAAAATCTAATTTTTAATTACAAAGTTATATTTTTTGTGGTTAATATTTTAACACATTTTCTTTGTTAATAATACACAAAATCACATTTCTTATTCTTTACTCTCCAATTTTGGCCCAGCGTAATGCCTGATTTTTCCTACAGTGCAAAATGATTAAAATGCCCTAGGTCATTTTTTCCTACACATAAGAATCGAGGCTAGTCAGTCCAGGCTGAAACGCCCCGATTTTTTCTGCTTAGCAAAAATGACCAAAATACCCTTACATCATTTTTGTGTAAAAATCAAGGCCGGCCAGCCTCGGCCACCCCCAAAAGGATATTTTAATTTTAGGAGTAGGTTACATGAGGATTAGATAGCAATCTGTGCAAAAGTCACGATCCACAATTTTCTCATGTAAAAATGACCAAAATGCCCCTAAGGTCATTTTTGCCCGGAATTCGAGGACGGCCGACCCGAGCCATCCTCAATGGGTTAGTTTAATGTTTGAAGGGAATTAGATGCATTAGGAATAATAACAGAGGTGAAAATCTCACCCTCTGGACTTTCGGCATAAAATGACTAAAATACTCCTACGGCATTTTTACACAAGATTAAGTGCCGACTGAGCCCGGAAAGATTTCCTGGGAGTTTGAAATGTTGGTTTTATGTGATGCATGATATCTAGATGGGTCTTGGTGGTCCTAGAGAGTTTTGATGTAAGATGAACATACTACCAATAGATTAGTGCATAATGAGCTTAATTAAGAGATTAAGGAAACCTAAACAATATTAGGCTCTAATTAAAAATAATTTAATTTTAATTATTAATTTTGAGTCAAAATAATTAACTGAGATTAATTAGAGCCTAAAAGTACTTAAGGGATTTCAAATTCCATTCTTAGTCAAAGAGCATCTAAGACATTATGTCATGTCATGCCCAAATAGTGTTTTCTCTCACATGTTCCCTAAATTTAGGAAACATGTTGGAGTTTGAATTTCAAACTAAACAAGTTTAATTCAAACTAAGTGCATATGACAACTCCTAATCATGTCTTGAGAGCCTTAAACACATACTTACAACTCCAAACACTTAATTACCAATCCTTAACCCTTTGCCTAATTAAATGTTTCTCTAATCCATGTCCTAACCCACATGAAAGATTAATTTTCCCTCCCAAACAGCCAAGGAGGCGGCAGCTGCACCCCCCATTTCCCCCCTCATATTTTAGTTTTCTAGCACTCATACATTCTCAAAAAGTCTCATTTTTACCACTCACTTTTTTGGTGAAAATCTTCTTTGTAACGCCTCGATTTTTCTACATGAGCAAAAAAGACCAAAATGTCCCTGAGATCATTTTCCGCTCGGAATTCGAGGGTAGCCGACCCAGCAATCCTTGAATGGCCAACTCAATGTTTGAAGGGGATTAAATGGCTTTTGAATGGTTTCAGGAACAAAAATCTCATTTTCTGAAGTTTCTGGTCAAAATGACAAAAATACCCCTATAGCGTTTTTGCATGAGTATAAGTGCCATTTGAGCCCGGAAACTTTCTAAAAGGATTAAAATGATGTTTTTATGTGTTTGATGGTATCTATTTAAGTCTCAGTGGTCCCGAGCAGTTTTTGTACAAGATTACAATTTTGCCCCTATTATAGTGTTTTTGAGCTTAATGATGTAATTAAGCAAACCTAACCAATATTAGGCTCTAATCAAAGATTAATTAATTTCCATAATTAATTTACAGTCAAAATAATTTATGAAAGTTAATTAGAACCTAAATTGCTTAGATTAAACTTAAATCTCTTTTTAAAACTCAAGATTCCTAGTCATGGAATCTTGAATAGTGTTTTCTCTCTTCAATTCCTTAAATTAAGGAATTGTGTCTACAATTGTTTATATCATAAAATGAGTTTTTATTTTGCTAAATAAAGCAAGACCACTCCTTAATTATGCCTAGACATCTCTAATAATCCATTACCTCACCTAAACACTTTCTTACAAATTCCTAATCAAAAGCTTAATCAAAGATACACCCAAATACATCACTAAGCCACAATTAAATGACACAAATTCCTTCACCATGGGTTGCACATGGCTGAAACCTTTTCCCCCCCATATTCTTCATGTAACATCCTAATTTTTAACCTAATACTCTAGAACATATTTAGGTTAATCATTAGGTTATTACTTCTTAGTCTCATTCTTTTATTAAAATATTTAGTGGAAGATACGGGTACAAATTTTTTTTGAAATATAAAAGCAAAGTGAGAGCTACGTTGACGAAATCATAACTAAACATACATTGCAATTCATAAGGAATAAACACGAAATAGAAGAACACATAACAGATGAACAGTCAATAACACACCAAAGAAATACTTCATTAGTATCATAATTAAAAGTACATAAAGTCACACGCTTATAGAGTCGGGCTAAGCTTTTGATACACGAAAATAACAAGAAAATGCAAAAGCAGTAAAATACATGGTACGACGCAGGGCAAAAACCAACTACATTACCCTCCTACTAAAGCTATAAGTGCTAAACTAGAATACCCCTATCAAAGGATACTACAGAAAGGAAAATCCTCATGATAGCTCGAGCACTCAAAAAGCCCTCCAACAAATTCTACTGGCTGTAAGAACCCTCAGGTGATAGAGGTATGTACCCAGCAAACTGCGCGAGCTCCTCGCAGGTGAACAAATGGAACGAGGGTCGGGTATGGCCTCCTTGGCGTGGACGCATCTCTGGTCACCGAACTTGATAGGGCTGAGTCATTGTATCCTCACTACGGCCACCAATGTCCATCGGGACCACAGGAGCAGAGCCCTCCAAATCGATATATGTCGGGGAGTCCTCGGATGGGTCGGTCTCCGATTGCTGCGAGCAGGGAACATACTCGGGGTAGTCACGTACAGCCGAGGTGGATGGACGAGCACGGCGAGTCTACTCATCGTGGGGGCGTGTGCGCTCGAAGATCAGATCATCATCGCCAAACGGAGTAGTAGGAGTGAAACGGTAGCTGGACACAGGGTAAGCAAAAGGTCATCCCATATACACAAAAACACATATGGCGCATTGACCCTCGAAGTGATAGGAGCGGTGATCCGGGTCGTAATGCACCTCCCAAATCGGCATGTCAACGAACAGCGCGAAAGTCATCATCGAACTCTGAAGATGTGACGGGAAGGAAGAGAGAAAGTAAAGGAAGTGAGAATCTTGCTAAAGATACTCAGTAGGGACCTCCTATCTAGGGTTACATCGTTCACATCCTCAGGAACCTTGGGTTTATTATTAAAAGGTGAGCATGCATATAAATTCATTCGTTAGGTTTATAAAACTAATTTATCCAAGGTTCGTTCCTTTTAGAATGCATATTAATGTCATGAATGCAATATATCAGAGCATGAATGTATGGCAATACTCTAAACAAATAACTCAATAAATCATAACATCAAGAAGCATACAAGTGGCATAAAGTGGCACATATAACTTTCAAGTGGAACTTTCCTCAACTTTGTGACTTAGTACATCATGCTATAGCATTATAGGGCCACCCTAAACATCATCTAGGTTATGAGTTCATACCTTAACTAGTCGTCACTAGTTCTTACTTATCATCTAGATAAGCGAAAATCATAATAAAATTCCTGACTCCTCGAGTACGGGTTAGGGGGCTAAGGATCACCTCTCTTAGGATATACCTTCTTTGAAACGCTTTGCCGGTATTTAGCCATAACAATTTGTCCGCTTTGGTAGGATGCATCTGCTCATACCCTCACAGATTTTTCTTTCCTGGGGATACTCGGCCGAACCGGTGTCATCCAGGGTTTTAAATCTCATATCATACTTCAAAAACATTGTCAAGTCCTTTAGATTTGACGGAAATTCGGCAGCATAATGGCTGTGTACCAAATTTCCTTCAAAATAACTTTATGCCGCAAGCTCATATATATATATATATATCCTCAATTGAATTCTCTAATCATGCTCAACATGAAATCACATTAATATACTCATCATATCATCAATATCATCACATCATACTTGCATAAAATAATCTCATTTCATTACAGAACCTAAGGTGTCTTATGCTTGACCCTTAAGGTCTTAAACTTGAAATCTAAGTTGTCTATCATCACGGCTTAAGCTCTCGGGTACCTATAGGCTCATATCTAAGTATTCCTCACTCAATTCTATGATCATAAATAATTCTAAAATTTAAGAATGCAGAATCCATAATTTACACTTTACGGGTACCTTGGGGTCACAACTTTGACCCTTTCTAAGTTCAGTTTGTTCCTAAAGCATCAGGATCAATTCCTAAACCAATTATGGATAGTTCCTACACATTTAAACTAATTGTAAACCATAATTCTAATTTTCACCCTTGCTGCACAAAATCCAGAAAATTACATCTTCTAAGGGATCTAAAAGTCTCATTTTAATTCCTTTCTAGTTACTAACTTGTCTTAACTTTCTCAAATTAATTCTAACATCAAATATACATGAACATACTCATTTTATCATCATAAAAACAGCATCATACAGTGAGAACATCAACCAAATAGAACCAAAAACATCTCCATCAAATAATGCATAGAACTTCATTTCTAAAGCACATAAATTACTAACTTCTCTTGGAACCTTTTTAAAACTTATAAAACACATTTAAAAACAATTTATTTCTTTAAAACCATCATAGAACCAAAGAGGGCAGTAGCTATTTCAAATTAGTCTCAAGAGGGATTTAAATCATGAAATCTAGCTCAAAACATTTCTTAAGATCCTCTAGACTTAGGAAAATCATGAAATATGAGTTTTAGCACTTGTAACTAGATGAATCTCATTCTAAGACTCAACATCATCACAAGGATGAAATCTAGGGAGTAAAAGACATGTATTTTCCAACTTTGTTTGAGATAATAATGGGTAAGCCCATGAGCTCTAAACCTCTTTAGTGATAGCATAAACATAAATATGCAATGCATCTTGTTTTACTCTTGATTAGGGGGTGAGAGCATAAAATAAATATGCTATGCAAATCCATTATTATCTTAGAGAGTTAGTGAGAACATAAACATAAATATGAAGATGCAAGTTCATTCTTTAATCTTGAGTATTTAGTGATGACATAAAAATAAATATGGATGCAAGTCCTTTTTATCTTAACTTAGAGCTCATATAAGACTTTTAGAGAGAACCAAAAATCTTAACCCAACACTTATCTCATCAAACAAAGTGAGCTCTAGAGTTCTTGAACCAAGTTCTCAAAGAAACTACATGGCTCTTGAACATTATTATCAAGCTCATGGGAAGTAAACAAACCACAAGGAAAATAGGAACCAAGGCCGAAATATAAAGGAAAAGAAAACAAGAAGCCGAAAACAAACAAGAAAGGAAAAAGAGAATGAAACTATGCCATGTTCTTTATTAAGTACCCAAAACCACTATCTAGAGTAAACTCTAGAATGTGCCGGCCAACTTTAAGGTTGACAAAGGTAGGCTTGGGCTTTTTGAAAACCTTGAGATTAATTTTTCTTAAGTTAAAAACCATGTGAGCTAAGTAACATAGATAAAGTTCAAGGAAAGGAAAACTCAAGCTTTAGAGGTTTCTTTGAGATGAACACAAAGTGCTCATCTAGAACACTCATCATGAAGCAATCATGATCAAAATGAGGCCTTGAGGCTAAAATGAAAAGAAAGGAAAAGCAAGGAAAACTTAAAAAGAATCCAAGAGAAACTTCAAGGAAATCTCATTTTTGAGTAAAACAAAAATTAAAGAGCAAACTCCCTACCAAGTGTAAAGATGAAAGCTTGGTCTTGAAGATGGAAATGAGAAGATCAACTCCTCCTAGAGTGGTGAGGTGGCTTCAGCCTTGAAGGAGAGAAATGAAAGGAAATGTGTTCTTGGTGGGCTTGTGTTTGAGGTTGAGTGTTTGAGTGTTTAGAGGATCATTCAAGGTGGGGGTTTGAAGTTGTTAGGTGAGGATGTAAAGAGGAGATGAAGAAGATGAAGAGGAAAAAGGAAAGCTTCTTGAAACTTAGAGAGAAAAGGAAAGAACTCACAAGAAATGCTAAAATGCTCAAACTTACCAAATGATCAAAAGTAACACAAGTTCATCTAAGGCACCTATTCATAGGAAACAAAACAATAAAGGGTGAAGTGAAGGAGGGTTGCCCATAGCACATGGAGGCATGGGAGAAGAGAAAATATCTCTTACAACTTGTCATTCAAAGTATGGTTGATGGTATGACAAGCATGGTGCAAAATATGGTATAAGCTTGGCTTAGTGTGGACTTGAAATTGCATTTGAATTTCAAAAATTTGAGGCATGGAGGGGGAAGTGGCCGTGCACTTCTAGAAGAGAGGAGGAGAGGTTTATTTTGTTTAATGATGGTTTAGAGATGTGTTTAGGTGTATATTTGTTTAGGTGCAAGGTTAGGAATTGCTAAGCATGTGTTTAGGCAACTAAGAATGTGATTAGAAATTTTATGACATGATTAAGGAATGCTCATACACATTTAGAGGATTTTAAATTCATTTTATGAATAAACAATGTGGACACAATGCCATGATTTAAGGAATTGGAGAGATAAACACTATTCAAGATTCCATGACTAGGAATCTTGAATTTAAAATAAGATTTTTGTTTAATCTAGGAAATTTTAGGTTTTAATTAACTTTAATAAATTTTCCCTTGAGGACTGTCGAGTCGGCTATCCTCGAGTTCCGGGCCGAAAATGAACTCAAGGCCATTTCGGTCATTTCACTCTAATAGAAAATCAGGGTGTTACACTTCACATGTTGAATTTCAAACACTCTAAAGCCATGCTTTAGGCCATGCCTTAACCCATACCTTTGACCATACTTACCCATACTTTCCTCCATGCCTTGAATGACCATTTGAGAAATATGTTTCTCTCCCTTAAAGCCCTGAAAACTGTGGCCTTCCCTCCTCCATTCATTCCTTCATGTTTCAAATTTTTATAAATACATGTGTTAGAAGAACTTGGTCTATTTTTGTTCATTCTTGCAAACTAGCTTCAAGAGTTGTCTTGAGTTTTCTTTCTTTTCTTCCTAGAGTTCAAAAGTTTTCTCATTTTCTCTTCTTCTTCATCTTCATCATCTTCTTCAAAGAACCATTCCTTATAACCTCAAACCACCACACCACCACCATAGATCATCATCTAAACACCAAAGTTTTCTTTTTCAACACAAGCTCACACAAAACACATTTCCTTTCCTTTTCTTGGTTCGTGGCCAAAGCATCATCTTCATCTTGGAGAAGAGTTTTCTTCTTATTGTCTTTTCAAGAACAAGCTCTCTTTTCCTTCCAAAGAAACTTCCACTTGGTAGGGGTTCTTGCTTTCAAAAGCTTTTCTTTTGTTTTGATGTTTGAGATGAAAAAGTGTTGGTATTCTCTTGGCTCAAACTCTTTTTCCTCTTTGTTTTATTTTTATTTTGAAACTTGGTTTTTAAAAGAAAAACTTGAGCTTGATGATGAGATTTCAAGATAATGATCTTGAGATTTACATTTGAGAAACCTCTAAAGCTTAAAACTTGTTCTAGATCTTGAAACTCTTTGGTTTTTCTTTTCTTTTTCTTTCTTGATGGTTCAATTTCCTTTTCATTTCTTTTCAAAAAGTTTGTTAAAAATATAAAGTGGTTCTTTTTACATTGTTTCAAGAAGTGTCATGATTTATTTTGAGTTCTTTGTGCATTTTCTTTGAGCTTGATGATGATGTTCAAAACCATGAGGTTTCTTTAAAACCTTGGTACAAGAACTCTAAAACTCACTTCATCTTGCTAAGATATGTGTTAGGTTGAGGTTTATGTTCCTTTAAAATCTTGTATGAGCTCAAGTAAAGAATAAAATGAATTTGCATCCATGTTTAAGTTTATGCTTTGCATATCATGTTTACTTTCCTTGTCATCACTAAACATCAAGAGTAAAGAAATGAACTTGCATTATCATTTTAAATTTCAAGCTTTGCATCTCATATTTAAATTTGAAGTCATCACTAAAACTTTAAAGATAACAACAAGTTGCATTTCATATTTATTTTATGCTCTCACTTAACTTTATAATGAAGAATAAAACAAGTGCATAGCATGTTTAAATTTATGTCCTCACCTAAGAATCCTAGAGCTCAAAGACTTGCCCACTTTATCTCATGAGAAGTTTGGAAAATGAGAATGTTTTATAATTGTATTTTTGGCTATGTGATGAGGATGAACTTAGTATAAGTTTCATCTAGTCACAAAGACTAACAATCTATGTCTTAAGGTTTTCTTAAGCATAGAAAAGTTTCAAGGAAATACTTTAAGCATGATTTTATGATTTAAAACCCCTCTTGAGAATACTTTGAAGTAGCTACTGCCCTTATTTATTTTATGATAATTTTGATGAAATAAATTGACTTCAATTAGTTTTAGAAGTTCTAAAAATGTTCCAAGAGAAACTAGCAATCTATGTGTGTTAGAAATGAAATTCTATGCATGATATGATGATGATGTTCACGATTCTGCCTTGTGATTTTTGCTCACTGTATGATGATGATTTTATTATGTTAGAATGAGTGTATTCATGTATAATTGATGTTAGAATTAATTTGAGAAAGCTAAGATAAGTTAGTAACTAGAAAAGGTTTAAAATGAGAATTCTAGAACCCTTAGAAGAAAGAATTATGGATTCTGTTTTGGCATGATTAATATCAGTAATAATGGTTTATAATTAGTATATATGTGTAGGAATCCCTCATAATTGGTTTAGGAATTGATCTTAGTACTTTAGGAGAAGGCAAGACTTAGAAAGGGTCAAAGTTGTCACTCCTAGATACTAGTAATTGAGAAAATTAGATTCTACCCATTCTGCCTTATGCTGTTTGGAATTGATTATAATCATAATAATTAGTGAGAATTATTAGTTGTGATCCCATAGGTGCATCAAAGACCTAATTTGGGTAATAGATTAATTATATCGGAAGTTTAAGACTAGTAATGGTCAAAAGCATAAGGAATTGTAAGATAGGAGAGGAATGTGAGAATTAATGGTTCAAGGTGTTTATTGTTTATTAATATGGATTTTGATGCATAGCATTTGCACTAGCTGAGCTCGGTCCCTTTTCCGGCATTCTGGGTAAGAGCACATTTATTGACTTGTTAAAGTGCTGATGTTATGTACATATGAATGTATAAACTTGAGGTTCGAGTATTGTGTACCTTGTGTCATGCTATGATGATTTGCATGATTTGATGAGCATGATATATTGAATGAAATGCCATGACAATATTTGAGAACATGTGTTTATGATGCATTCTAGCATAGCACATCGAGACACATTTCTCTTACTTAGGTAAGGAGATAACAAAACCGTGAGGGTATGGTAGATGCAGCCTGCCAAAGTGGACAAATTTACTATGCACCGGGTGCAAGTAGATGCATTTCAAAGAAGGAGATAACCTTGACCTGTCCTCCGGGAGCCGGGATGTATTTAGGTGATCCTTAACCCGCACTCTAGGAGTCGAGATTTATTTGTACTTATCTGGGATAAGTCAAATGCTATGTTACCGCTTCTTTTGCCCCATATTAAACCTAGTGACGACTAGTTAGGATTGAGCTCATTCCTAGGCGATAGGTGAGGTGGAGTTTTGTTAGTTATGTTACAATTGCCAGGGTCAGCATATTGGTTGGATTTTGGCGGATACAATAAGAAGGTGGTCTTTATGAAAGAGAACTTAAGAGTTGAATGTGAGAAAGAAGTTACATAAAAGTACTGTGCCTTTTATGCGACGTATAGGATTTATGTTTCTTTATGTTGTGCTCAAATACCATTATTTTCATGTTAATGTGCATATGGTATTGTCATGCATTCATCCAATTGTATTTTGTGGCTATGTATGATATGATTTCACTTTCTTATATGTTATGTTTGCGGCGAATGTTAGATTTTATTTTAGCAAGCAGCTCATGTTTTGTTTTCAAGTTTCAAAAAGAAAAATTTATTCGTATTTTCTGCTAAGTATTTTAAGGAAAGAATGAAACTAAAAAGGAACAAACTAATGATTAACTGAAATACGTTCTAGGAGTATTGAGGAAAGAATTAGGATGTTACATTCTTCACCAAGTTTGTCAAAAAAGTGCTGTAGAATTCTCTCAACTCAAACACTCTTTCACCCTCAAAGAACCACCATTATCCACTTCCTCTCAATGTCAAACCACCATATCTCCACCATAGATCACCTCCAAGACACATAACCTTTCCATTCCAACATACTAGAACTCAAGAAAAACATTTCTCCCACTTCCTTTATTCTTGGCCGAAACCTTGTTGAGCTCCAAGAGAAGATTTTTCTTTTCATTTTCTTACAAGAAACCAAGCTTTCTCTTTTCCTTCAAGAAGATATCTTTGGTAGAGTTTCTATTTTGAGATCTTGGGGGCTATTTGGAAGTGTTTTTTTGTTTTTGTTTTTTAAAATTGTTTTATAAAACAAGTGTAAGTTCAATTTTTAAAAATAGAAAAACAAAAAAACTTGTTTGGCAATTTAACTTCAAAAACAATTTTTAAAAGCTAAAAAATAGAAAACCTGTTTGGATAATTTTTTTTAAAAACAACTTTTAAAACTAATAAAACAAAAAACTGTTTGGCAAATAACATTACTATAAATGACAAATTTTAACTATTATGTTTTTTATATATAATATTTTATATACATATTTAATAAATAAAGTCTTAATACAACTTCCTATTCTAAAAATAGTCTTAACACAACTTGATATCAATTTACATTTATAAATCCATTTGTAATCTATGCTTGATTTTCTTGTATCCATATCCAATTTGCAATTTGGTCATGTCTTGTCATTTCCCTTGCAACTTATACAATTTTTCCAAAATACGACTCATAGTTTTGATGTCAAAATTTAACAATTTCAGCTAAAAAATTAACTAAATTATCAACTAGAAATTAAGGGGTTGTTTGGAAGTGTTTTAAAATAAAATTACAAAATATGCAAGTCTTGATAATCTACAAGGTAACGATTCTAACTCCAAAATTAACTTTTCTAATTAATAATTAACAACTTAAACTAAAAATTAATTATTTAAACTAAATATTAACTATTTTAACTCAAAAATTAACTATTTTAATGAAAAATTAATTATTGTTACTTGAAAAATAATATTCTAATTAAAAATTAACAATTTTAACTAAAAAATTTACTATTTAAACTTAAAATTGACCATTTAAACTAAAAATGAACTATTTTTCCTCAAACATCAGCAATTTTAACTCTGAAATTAACTATTCTAACTAAAAATTAATAATTTTAACTGTTGATTAACTATTTTAACTAAAAAAATAATAATTTTAACTCAAAAATTAATATTGGACACATTAAACCCAAGACTGGACATAAAATTTGTATGTAAATATAATCCATCATAACCAAAATTATATAAAATTTGCTCAAATTAAATTCAAACACAATTTTATTTAACAACACTAGGTATATGAGTACCATCCAAATTACATTATAAAATAGCCACACTAACTCAAACACATAGTGACCATAAGTATGATATACTTCCATCCATTTATCCATAATCAAAAGAGTCATTCCATCAATGATAGGCCAGCTTCAATAGTTGAAGTGGATGGATTTTGCACTTAACCAACTTTTCAATAGCATTTCTTTTCTTCACTACTGCTCAGAAAATCTAGCTCCCATTTCCCATTTCTTCAAATGGATTCATAAAAATCTGAAAGTGGTAGTACAATTTGCTTCAGAAATCAATCAGCACAAACTAAACTAAGACAGTTGATTGATAAATTAAGACAGCAATAAGATGCCAAATAAACTAACTTGAAATTAGATGATAGCACTATTAGCTAAGCTCCGATCATACACTAGAATCAAATAGTCAATAGAAATATGTGAAACTCAAAAAGTAGAAGGTAACATTAGTTATCATCTCCATTGTACCAAACTTCACTTCTGAAAGCATGTTAATAAAGTGAGTAAGTAATATGAATTCATATAAAATCATATGCATTCCAAAGCCATAGATGGCATGCAAACTTTACAAATACAATTATGGATATAGCTGAAGTTGACTGACTCATTCCAGAACACTACAACACAGGCTTGATAGAATTCCAGAAAAAATGCAATCATGGGCAGTGGAAGAACTAAAAGCAGAACAAAATTAGTCTTTTTGTTCCCTCAATTGCATACTTCAATTATCCACCATCACAAAGTCTATCTTTGATGAAAAAAGTTACATCCCATGTCAATAAAGACATTAGCCTCTTTAGAACTACCTAGCAATATTCCAAATTTTAGCCTATTAGCACTGAACATGCCTCTACAAAAATGTCATAGCTTCTTCCACTAGTTCCACATGATTATGTTGGAACAACAAAAGAGATTATGGTACAAGATTTTTCACAATGGTTAGTCAAGCACAAAACTGGTTCTACCTTCAACAAACAATCAGAAGATTCTTCTAAACAAAGAGATAACAACATCTTTCATGCATATGATGAACTCAACATCAACTAACAAACATAGGACCTAACAATGTGATTCTTAAATCAAACTTCATTTCCTAAAAATCATATTACATTAATTAAGGAGTGCATTAAAGTACAGGTGCTATACAAATCATCACAGAAAATTTGACAAAACTAATCAAAATTCAACATAACTCAATTACAATTCAACACAACCCCATTAGGTGGAAAAAAATTAGAATGAAAGAAATGCCCAACATGGTTCATTATGGTTGACTAACAGCATATCAAAACCCTAAACAAACAAAGAATCAGAGAAAGAGAAAGAAAGAATGAGGGACTCACAGTGTGGCAAGGCGGATCACTAGGCTGGGTCGCCGCGAGGGAGCTTGGTCATGGGGCTAGCAGATCTAGGCTTCAAGGTGACAAGGCTGGCAGATCTGGGATCAGTGGAGATCGGCCTTCTGGGTCACGGATCTTGGGTAGTAGGGGCTGGGACTCACAGCAACCGGCGGAGATTGACCTTCTGGATCGCTGGTGCAGGTAAAGAGCTGGCCCTCTTGGTCTCAAAGCGACTGGCACAGATCTGACTGTGTAAGTCTCGGAGCAAGCGACGCCGATGGAGATTTGTCATTCTGGGTCTCGAAGCAACTAGCGTGAGCGGAGATCGGCCTTCTGGGTCTCGGGGCTTCACCAGTCGTAGGTGGGCTTCACCGATCACCAGGATTCACAGGTTGACGAAGTACTGGTTGGCCTGGTGATCTCTCTTATGTTTTGTGGGTGTAAACTAAAAGTGAAGGAGGTGGGTTGTGCAAGTGAGTGGCTGAAAGGGGAGAAAGAAATGCAAGAAAAAAATAAGATAGCAATGTTTGAAGGGAGATTCAAAACATGCCATAGAACAAGAGTTGGATTTAATTTCAAAAATGCCACTACGTCATCATTGATTTTTAAAACTCAAAACTCAAAAAACACATCAAAATTGTTCTCTATTTTCTATTTTTTAAATCTCATTTTTGTTTTTTGGTTTTTAAAATGTGAGTTGAGGAAACTTTCCACCAAACAATTTTTTGATTTTTTTGTTTTTAAAAGTCAAAAACAGTTTTTAAAAACTGCAGCCAAACAGGCTGTTAGTTTTTCTTTTGTTTACTTTTCGATTTTGGCAAAGAATGTTTGGTTGAGGTATTGCTCTATTTTTCCTTCTCCATTTCGGTTTTCCATAAGAAATATGGTTGGTGTTGTCTTCTTTGTTCTTTTCATATTTCGTTTTGGAACTTGTTTTCCTTTCCTTTTTTGTTTGATGTTGTTGAAAATAGTTAAAGATCAAGCCTTGATGATGATTGATCTTGATGGTGGTTTTGTTACCACCATGTTTATGACCTCTAAAGCCTGAAAGTTTTGGTTCTTTTCTTTACGGTTTGACCTCTCTTTTTCCTTGTATTTTCGGTTTGTTAGATGGCTTGATGATGAGGGATCTTGATAGAGGTTTTGATACCACCATAAGCTTGACCTCTAAGGCCAAGATCTAGCTTTATTTTCAGTTTTCAAAGAAGCATAAGAAATAGAATGTTGTTGGTTGTTTTTTTCTCTTTGTTCTTTTCTTTAAGCTTGATGGTGAGTCCAAGAGACAAGGTTTTTGGAACCATGGTTTTGATACCACCATAAGCTTGACCTCTAAGGCCAAGATCTAGCTTTATTTTCAGTTTTCAAAGAAGCATAAGAAATAGAATGTTGTTGGTTGTTTTTTTCTCTTTGTTCTTTTCTTTAAGCTTGATGGTGAGTCCAAGAGACAAGGTTTTTGGAACCATGGTGCTAAGGTCTATTAGGAACAAGAATATAATCTTGTAAAGTTTTGAGCTTTAAGTGAATAAGATGAAAAATGGACTTGCATTCATATTTCCTTTTGAGCTATCACCTTAATATTAAAGTTAAAAATGGATTTGAATAGCATGTTTATTTTGAGCCATCACCTTAAATCTTGAAGATAAAAATGAAGTGCATAGCATGTTTACTTTCAATGTCATCACCTTAATCTTAAAGATAAAAATGAAGAGCATGGCATGTTTACTTTCAAGTTATCACCTAAGACCTTAAAGCTCAAAACTTTTCCTTGGATCTCAAATAGAAATTTCAAATCATGACTACACTCATGTGCAAGCATTTCGGCCATGACATGACAATGGGGTTGAGATGAGTTTTATTTAATTTATGATTCAAATCTTGTGCCTTAGAACCTTTGTAATTTATGCCTTAGAAGTTTTGCAAATCTTGAAAACTCAAAAGTTGTAAAAGAGATTTTTTTATGAGAAAACAGATTTATTATTGAAACTTGAGTTTTGCCATCTGTTTGGTGTTGATTTGTGAGCATCCAAAGAGCTAAAAATAGTTTCAAGTGCTTCCTAAGCCTTGAATCAAGTAAGAAAGAAAACTAGTACCTAGAAAGTATCAAAAAATGTGATTTTCAAATGATTTTGGAACCAAATTTTCAGCCACTGTTTTGATCCCCTCATTTCTGTGAGGTTCTGTTTGGAGGAGTTTCTATGTGTAAAAATTGTTATTATTGGTTGCAAAAATTATTTTTGGCGTTCTAGGCAAAACTAGTAACTATAATGGATCAAAGATTCAATTTTCTAATGCTTTTAGAAAATGATATTTTTGCTATTGCCTTGACATTTCAAATTCTGTAAAGAGGTGTTTGGAATGAGTTAAATATGTATAAATTACTAGTAGTTGATATAAAATCATTTTTGAGCATTTGTAAGAAAGACTAGAAACTAGAAAGAACCAAAAACATGGGTTTTGAGACTTCTAGAACTTGAGATTTATAGCTACTATTTTAACAAAATTATTTTAGTAAATTTTATGTTTGAAACCGAATTTAAGCTTAAAAATTTCTATTGGTGGCGATAGGAATTAATTTTAGCATCTTAGGAAAAACTGGTAATTAGAAAGGGTAAAAATGTAACTTCTAAAACCCCGAAACTATTTATTTTTGGGGGTACTGCCCCAATTGTCCAGCATCGTTGAAAATATTTATGAGGGTGAAATTTAGTGGAAATCATTGTGTTTGGTCTCTTAGATGCCTAAAAGGATAAATTATGATAATTAGGTCAAGCCGAGTTGTAGTTTTAACCCTTGCGGGACTATAGCGAAATTTCTAATGACTTGGGATTAATCGCATGATGAGTGTCTTATGAGGATCTTAAATACACTGCCCATGTATGTGTGTGTGTGTGTTTGATAAGCATAGTATATGCACTAGCTGAGTTCGGTCCTTGATTCCGGCATGCTGGGTAGGAGCATGTTTACTTCACAGTAAAATGATGATGATATATGCTTCTAAATATATGAAAGTAAGGCATGACTATGTGATTAATTGTAGCATGTTATGAATATGTTTGGTTGATTTGGATGCATGTTTAATATGATATATGGCCTAAAACAGATTTGGGGAAAATCCGCTTCCAGCCGTTATGCTACTGGATTTTCGCTTGAACTATGACCTTAGAAAGAATTATGAAGATTTCAAGCATAAAATGTTAAAGGAATAGTTGTGAATAATGTCCATGATTTTATATACTCTTGCATGCATCTCTGATTAACATGTTAAAAATTAAAGGTGACATAAAACACATGGAAATGATCCTCTAGACTCCAGGAATTAATGGTTATGAGAGGTGATCTAATAAGGACCCTTTGGACTCCAAGAATTAATGGTTATGAAAGGTGATCCAAAGAAGTTGCATGCTCATAATAAGAAAGTTAAGTTAAAGTAAGTAAGTGATGTGTTTCCCTCTCTATTACCCCATATTAAATTTAGCGACGGCTAGTTAAATTGAGCTCATCCTAGTCGATCAGAGAGATGGAGTTTTGGTGGTTATTGTAACACCCTAATATTTAACCTAACACGCCTAAGACGTATTGAGATTAATTATTAGTTATTACTCTTTTGTTTCATTCTTTAACTTCACTTTATCAAAATACTTAGCAGAAAATATGGGTAAATTTTTTTTTTTTGAAACATAAAACAAAACATGAGCCATACATGCTAACATAAACTAAACATTAAGTACCATCAAAGTAAGCAGGGAAATATAGATCATGCATGCACATGTTTAAAACACAACATTCATGAACATGAAACACAATTATATTACATATCACAACATAGCATGGTTCATGATACACTAGAAATATAATAAGCAGAGTCACACCCATACATAGTGGGCTGAGCTTTCGATACATAAGTAAATAACAGGAAGAAATACAAGAAAGCAAAAAATACATGAAACACAAAAACACCAGATGCCAACTACAGCTCTCCCCTCACTAGTCTTACGACCGCTCAAAACTAACGTCACCCCTAACAAAAGATGCAGCATAAAAAAGGGATCCTCGTGATAACTCGGGCACTCAAATGGGTCCTCCATCGAGATCTACTGGCAATGTTGATCCTCCTGCAAAGGGGGCACATACCCAATAAACTAGGCAAGCTCCTCAGGTGTATGTAGGTGGAATGGGGGACGAACATGGCCTCCGTGGTGTAGACGCATCTCTGGTTGTCGGGCTAGCCTAGGCTGGGTCACTGTGTCCTCACTACCTCTACCTACATCCATGGGTGCCGCAGGCACAAAACCCTTCAAGTAGATGTGTGTGGGGGAGTCCTCAAATGGGTTGGTCTCTGAACGCCTCGTACAGGGAACGTACTTGAGGTAATTGCGAACTGCCAAAGCGGTAAGGCGAGCACGTTGAGTCTACTCATCGCGGGGTCGAGTGCGCTCAAAGATCATATCGTCACCATAGGAGGAAGTGGGAGTAAACCTTAAGCTGGAAACCAGGTAGGTGAAGGGGCATCCTATGTATGCAAAAATGCGTATAGCACAGCGACCCTTAAAGTGGTACAAGCAGTGGTCTGGGTCGTAGTGCACCTCCCATACCAGGGTGTCAATGAAGATCACAAATGAATTCATCGTCCTCTGAAGACGTAATGGAAAGAAAGAAAGATAGAGGCAGTGAGAATCTTAATAAAGAATCTCAGTAGGGAAATCCTCCTATCCTAGTGTCATCGTCTACGTCTCCAAGAACCTTGGGTTTATTATTTAAAAGGTGAGCATGTATAAGGTTCATTATTAGGTTTTAAACATAATTATCCAAGGTTCGTTCATTTTGGAATAAATCATGATGTTATGAATGCAACATATCATAATATGGATGTATGACAAAAACATTATGCAATTATCACTTGAATATATCATAAAGAAACATACTAATACAAGTTGTAACATCCTAATTTTAACCCAATACTCCTAGAACATATTTAGGTTAATCGTTAGGTTATTACTTCTTAATCTCATTCTTTGAAATCTTTCTTTAAAATACTTAGTGGAAAATACGGGTATTTTTTTTTTTGGGAATATAAAAGCAAAGTGCGAGCCGTGTGAAACTTAAACAAGTATCGATGACAAAGCATAACTCAAATATAAAGAAAGCGCAAACAGGAATATCAAATAACTTCACAACAGTAAACAATGGCACATCAAAGATTGTACTTCATTAATATTCATAACATGCCCACCTAGAGGTGGGACTTAGTTTGATACAAGATAATGCAAATACAACAGAAATGTAAATACAAGGAAAGTGTAAATAAAAATACTCCTACCCTAGTGCATCTAAAGTGGATAACCTCATAACAAAAGAAGGTTTATCCTATCTGTACGTGGTGTGTACAGTAGCTCTCCCTAAGAGACCCTACTACTGATGACGGCGATCCTCGGGTGACGGGGGTATGTAACCAGGGAATTGCTCGAGCTCCTCGGACGTAAACAAGTAGATGGGGGAATGGAAGCGGGATGGTTGGATGTGTGCTCTGTGACGGGGGCACATCTCGGCTTTCTTTGCTAACCCTAGCTGCATCACTGTCTCCTCACTCCCCTCCAGCCTAAATAGGAGAATGGGGGTAGAACTCTCCAAATAGATGTGCGTCGGCGAGTCCTTCGATGGATCTGTCTTTGACCTCCTCGATAGAGGCATATACTGCGGGTAGTCACATATGGCTAAGGCGGATGGGCGAGCGCTCCGGGTCTACTTGTCACGAGGGCGGGTGCGCTCAAAGATCAAATCGTTACCGAAGGGAGACGTCAGAGAGAATCGGTAGCTCTGTACAGGATATGCAAAGGGACGTCCTATGTACATGAAGACTTGAATGACGCATCGTCCCTCAAAATGATATGATTCGTGGTTTGAATCAAAATGCACCTCCTACGTGGGAGTGTCTATGAACACTATGAACGTCGCCATGATCTCAAGATGTGATGGGAGAGAAAGAGAAAAAGAAAAGGGAGTGAGAATCTTACTAAATAATCTCAGTAGGGTACCTCCTATCTAGGGTTACATCATCAACATCCTTAGGAACCTTGGGTTTATTATAGAAAGGTAAGTCATGCATATAAAGTTCATTATTAGGTTTATAAGCATAATTATCCAAGGTTCGTTCCTTTTAGAATGAATCTGAATGCATGAATGCAACATAGTAAGGCATGAATTCATGTCAATACATTATGCAATCAATTCAATAAATCATAACATCAAACAATATATAAGTGGCATAAAGTGGCATATTAACTTTCAACTGACACTTTTCTCTTTTCTCAACTTTGTGACTTAAGAACTTCGTACTTAAGCATCATGGGGCCACTCTAAAACATCATCTAGGTAATGAGCTCATACCTTAACCAGTCGTCACTAGTTCTTACTTATCCTCTGATAAATGAAAACATAAACATAATCCCGACAAGTAGAGTACAGGCTAGGGGGCTTAAGGGTCACCTCTCATAGGAATATTTCCTTCTTTGAAATGCTCTACTGGCATCTAGTGCATAGTGAATTGTCTGCTTTAGTAGGCTGTATCCACTCATACCCTCACGGTTTTGCCTCATCCCCACCAAAGCGGGAGAAGTACATCTCAGTGCTACGTCACATTAGAACTCAGTTCCTGGGGGTGCTTGGCCGAACCGGTGTCACCCAGGAGTTTATCCCATATAATTTTCAAAAACATTCTCAAGTCCTTCATTTGATGGAAATTCGGTAGCATAACAGCTGTGTACCAAATTTCTTTCAAATTTCCTTTATGCCACACTAACTCATAATACATGTACTTTCTCATTCAACTTCTACAATCATAATAGACTTAAAATCACATAAGCACACTCATCATAGCACATGTATCATCACAAACATACTTGAATAATAAACTCAAGTCATCAAAGATTCTATAATGTCTTATGCTTTGACCCTTAGGGCATTTAAACTTGAATTCTAAGTTCTCTATCATCACAACCTAACCTCTTAGGCACTTATGGGTTCCCAACTAAGTAGTCCTCACTCATTTATATGATCATAACCAACTCTAAACCTCAAGAGTGCAGAATCTATGATTTACTAATTACGGGTACGTAGGAGTCACAACTTTGACTCTTTCTAAGCTTGGTCTTCTCCTAAAGCACCAAGATCAATTCCTAAACCAATTATGAATGATTCCTACACATTAACACTAATTATAAACCATTATTACTAATGTTATCATTGCTGGAACAGAATCCAAAATTTCCATTTTTAAGGGATCTAGAAATCTCATTTTAATTATTTTCTAGTTACTAACTTATCTTAGCTTTTACAAATTAATTCTAACATAAAAAAAACTTGAATATACACATTCTAATATGATTAAATCATCATCATACAGTGCAAAAACAATCAAGGCAGAGCTGTGAGTATCACTATCATACTATGCATAGAATTTCATTTCTAACACATATAAATTACTAGTTTCTCTTGAAACCTTTTCAAAGCTTCTAAAACTCATTTGAGAACAATTTATTTCATTAAAATCATCATAAAACCAATGAAGGTAGTAGCTATTTCAAAACAATCCAAGAGGGATTTAAATCATAAACTCATGCTTAAAACATTTCTGAGGATCATCTAAGCTTAAGAAAATTATAAAACATAGGTTTTGGAATTTGTGACTAGATGAAACTCACACCAAGCTCTTCATCATCACATGGCTGAATTTAGGTCCATAAAACTCCTCCATTTCCAATCTTTACTTGAGATAACAAGGGACAAGTCTTTGAGCTCTAATATTCTTAGGTGCTAACAAGAATATAAACATGCTATGCACTTCATTTTATCTTTATAAGAAGGTAAAGTGAGAGCTTAAAATAAATATAAGATGCAACTCATTTTTATCTTTAAAATTAGGTGATCACTTGAAAAGTAAACATGAAATGCAAAGCTTGAATTTAAACATGATAATGCAAGTTCATTTCTTTATCTTTGAGAGTTTAGTGATGACATAAGAAATAAATATGCTATGCAAGGCATAAAATTAAATATGAATGCTAGTCCATTATTATATGTCATTAGAGCTCATACAAGACTTTAAGGAAATCAAGATCACAATCCCAATCATAATCTCATCAACATAAAGCAAGCTCTAGAGTTCTAAGTACCAAGGTTACAAAGAAACCTTATGATCCGTTGAACATCATCATCAAGCTTAAGGAAATAAACTCAAAACAACACTTTAAAGGAAAAGGAAAGAAAGGAACCGAAGCTTAAACTAAGCAATAGAGAAGGAAAATACATCATATCCTTTATTATGAGTTGACAAGGGTAGGCCTTGGGTTTATTGAAATCCTTATAATTATTTTCCTAAGTTAAAATCATTAGTGAGTTAAGTAATATATAGAGAACTTAAAGAAAGGAAAAACTCAAGCTTTAGAGGTCTCATTGAGATGAACACAAGGTCATCATCTTGAGAAACTCATCATCAAGCTATCATGAAAGTGAAGCAAGGCCATTGAGGCTGAAAATAAAAAAAATAAATCCAAGAGGAAACCGAAGAGAAAAACTCAAGGAATCATCATAAAATCAACACTTTTCTTCAAGAACAAAACATATTTAAGTAAACAAAGTGATTTAGAACAACTCCTTACCAAGTACGAAGATGAAAAATGCTTGGTCTTTGAGATGAGAATGAGAAGAAAAGTTCCTTCCAATGTAATGATGATGATTCAGACTAGAGGAGGGAAAAGGAAAGGAATGTGTTTTTGAGTGAGTTTGTGTGATGATGATTTAAGGTGATGGTGTTGTGGTTTGAGATTGTGATTCAAAGAGGAGATGAAGAAGATGAAGATGAAGGAAAGCTCTTGAAACTTGAGAGAAAAAAGGAAGAACTTGCAAGAATGCTTGAAACTTTGAACCTAGCAAATGAACAAAAGTGATACAAGTTCATCCAAAGTAGCTATTTATAGAAAATCAAAACAATGAGGGCTCATGGAGGGGGCAGTAACCATGTGGCATTCCTCATGTTCCATGAGGTGAGAGGTTTTGATTTTTGAGGCATGGTGAGGCATGGTTTGAAGTATGGTGAGCATGGTGCAAAGCATGGCTCAAAGCATGGGCATTTGTATGCAAGAATTCAAACATGTGATGGAAAATGGGGAGGGAGATGGCTAGCGGTCCTTAAGCCATGGGGGAGAGATTTCTTTTGTTTAATTGTGGTTTAGTGATGTGTTTAGGTGTGTATTAGATTAGGTTTAAGATTAGGAATTACCAAGCAAGTGTTTAGGTAACTAAGAAAGTAATTAGGAATCTCAAGACATGATTAAGGAGTGCTCATACATCATTAGAGGAATTTAAACTCATTTTATGCATAACAATTGTATACACAATTCCTTAATTTAAGGAATTGGAGAGAGAAAACACTATTCAAGATTCCATGACTAGGAATCTTTAATTTAAAAAGAGATTTAGGTTTAATCTAAGCAATCTTAGGTTCTAATTAACTTTAATAAATTATTTTGACTCTAGATTAATTATGAAAATTTATTAACCTTCGATTAGAGCCTAATATTGCTTTGGTTTGCTTAATTACGTCATTAAGCTTAAAAACACTACGCTAGGGGAAAATCATAATTTTGCACAAAAACTGTCCGAGACCACCGGGACTTAAACTAATGTTGTGAAATACATAAAAGCATCATTTAAAACCATCTAGAGAATTTTTGGGCTCATTCGACACTTATACCTGCGGAAAATGCTATAGGGGTATTTTGGTCATTTTGAACCGAAACCTCAGAAAATGAGATTTTTGATCCTGGAACCACTTGAAAGTCATCTAATCCCCTTCAAACATTGAGTTGGCCCTTTGAGGACTGCCGGGTTGGCTATCCTCGAATTCCGGGCAGAAAATGACCTTAGCGGCATTTTGGTCATTTTCACTCAGGCAGAAAATCGAGGCGTTACACAAGTGGCATAAAGAGGCATATAGCTTTCATCTAAACTCATTCTCCTTTCTTTTGCTTAAGTGACATTCCTTTCATCATTTGTTATCTCATGGGGCCACCCTAATAACTTCTCTCATTTGAGAGTTTCTAGGTTATGAGCTCATACCTAACTAGTCGTCACTAGTTTTTACTTATCCTAAGATAAGTATAAATATATCTCGACTCCCAGAGTGCAGGTTAGGGGGCTTAAGGATCGCCTATCATAACCTTTAATTTGGGGAGTCTAGAGGGTCATTTCCACATAGTTTATGTCACTTAAGTCTTTTAGCGGATCACCCCTCATAACCTTTAATTCGGGGAGTCTAGGGGATCATTTCCATATATTATTATATCACTTTAAATCTCATCTCATGTCATGGAATAACATGCATTTCAACATCAATTCATGAATATGATAAGCTATTAAAGCCTTGTAAACACTTTCTCATAGCACATACATCAGCACATAAAGACCGGAATCAAGGACCGGGCTCAACTAATGCATATGCTATGCTTACAGCAACTCATAATTAAACATACATTCATTTGAAATTCTAACTCTCATTACCTCCTCCATCTTATAGTATCTTATGCTTTTGATCTTTACGGGTCTTAATCTTTCGATCTGGCTAACCTAACATCCGATATACATCTTTTATGCACCTAAGGGATCACAACTAATAATTCTCACTAATTTTTATGATTATGATTAATACCAAACAGCCTTAGGCATCCTGGGCAGAATTTCTACCTTTCGATTACTAGTGTCTAGAAGTCACGTCTTTGATCCTTTCTAAGTTTCAGCTTTTCCTAAAGTACTAATACTAATTATTACTACCTTTAGGAATTAATCCTACACTTCTAAACACTTCTAAAACAATTTTATCACTGACTTAATCATCTTAATGCTGTAGCCAAAATCTTGATTTCTAAGGGTTCTAAAACTTTCTTGGTCCTTTCTAGTTACTAGTTTTTCCTAACACTCATAAAATAATTTTTGCTTCAATTAAACATAATTTTTACACATTCTAATACATGAAAACAGCATCATACAACAACCATTATAACAAGATAGCAGCCAAATGTTTATCCCAAACAACACGTGAAAATCACATTTCTAATGCATATAGTTACTAGTTTCCCTTGGAATCATTTTAGGACCTCAAAAACTCTTTTAGAAACCAATTTATTTCATTAGAATCATAAATATCTAC
The DNA here is from genome assembly GCA_031216105.1 of Dalbergia cultrata. Lineage (NCBI taxonomy): Eukaryota > Viridiplantae > Streptophyta > Magnoliopsida > Fabales > Fabaceae > Dalbergia > Dalbergia cultrata. The sequence goes on from CM062349.1 coordinate 27,247,103, forward strand.
CACTAAGGTAGTAGCTATTCTAAATCATTCATAAATGAGATCTAAATCATAATTTCATACTCATAGCATTCTATGAGCTTACCTATGCTTAAGAAAATCTTAACACATACTTTGTTGGCCTTTGTGACTAAATGACGCTTATGCTAAGTTCATCATCATCACATGGCTGAATCTAGATCCTTAGGATGCTTCCATTGTCCAAGCTTTATGTGAGATAAAAAGGGCAAGTCTTTGAGCTCTAGGATCTTTAGGTGATGATGACAAAAACATAAGCATGCTATGCACTTCATTTTATTCTCCATTATAAAAGTAAAGTGAGAGCTTTAAAATAAATATAAGATACAAGTTCATTTTTATCTTTAAAGTTTAGGTGATGACTTGAAATATAAACATGAAATGCAAAGCTTGAAATTTAAACATGAGAATGCAAGTTCATTTCTTTATTCTTGAGATTTTAGTGATGACATTGAAAAGTAAGCATGATATGCAAAGCATAAATTTAAACATGGATGCAAGTTCATTTTTATATTTACTAGAGCTCATACAAGACTTTAAAAGAACACATCCTCAACCCCAAGCTTATCTTAACAAGACAAAGTGAGCTTTAGAGTTCTTTGTACCAAGGTTTTTCAAAGAAACCTTATGGTGTGAACATCATCATCAAGCTCAAGGAAATGAATCAAGAGAACAAACTAAGTAATAAAATCTCGTTGAGAACCGAAAAGAAAACAACAAAAAGGAAGAAGGAAATTGAAATGCTCTTGGGCTCAAAGGCCAAGTTTCAAGCTTTAAAGGTTACTCAAGTGATAATCTCATGATCACCATCATAAACACTCATCATCAAGCCAACATTTTCTTTTAAAACAAGGCTCCATGGCCGAAAAAGAAAAGAGATGTAAGAGCTTGAACTAAGAGAAACTAAAACTTGCTCATAAACAAAACATCAAGTAAAAGATAAAGCTTAAAAAAAAAACAAAACCCCTACCAAGTGATGTTTCTTTGTTGGAAGGGAAAAGAGCTTCCTTTTGTAAAGAAATGAGAAGAAAAATTCTTCTCCAAATGGTGATGAAGGTTCGGCTAAGGGAGGAGAAAAAGGAAGGAAATGTTTTTGTGTGAGCTTTGTGTGTAAGGATGAAAACCTAGGTGGTTGGATGCTTATCTATGGTGGTTGTGTGGTGGTTTGATGTTGCAAGAGGGTGGTTCTTGAGGAAGATGAAAAAGATGAAAGAAAAGAGAACTCTTGAGTTCTTTGAGGAAAAGAAAGAAAACTTAGATGAACTTCTTAAGACAACAACTAGAAAATGAGCAAATGGAACCAAGTTCTCTTAAGATAGGTATTTCTAGAAAATTGAAACATGAAGAGGTAAAATGGAGGGGGAGGCCGCGGACATATGCAGCCATGGGGGAAAGAAAATATCTCTTCCAAATAGTCATTCAAAGGTAAGGCTAGGGATGGTTCAAAGCATGGCTTAAGGCATGGTCCAAAGAATGGTTCTTTGTGTGTAAAATAAATCAACATGTGATGAATGTGGGGAGGAGTGGCTTCGGTCCTATGTAGCCAAGGGGGAGGAAAATGTTTCATCTAATTGTGGTTTAGAGGTGTGTTTAGGTGTATCTTTTATTATGCTTTTGATTAGGAGTTTGTAAGTTAGTGTTTAGGTAAGGTGATGGGTAATTAGAGGTGTCAAGACCTAATTAGGGAGTGATCTTGCTTCATTAGTGAAATCAAAACTCATTTCATAATATAATCATTCACAAACATAATTCCTTAATTTAAGGAATTGGGAGAGAGAAAACACTATTCAATATTCCATGATATGGAATCTTGACTTTAAGAAAGAAATTAAGGTCTATCTAAGCAATCTTAGGTTCTAATCAACCTTAATAAATTATTTTGACTCTAGATTAATCACCAAAATTAATTAATCTTCGATTAGAGCCTAATTTTGCTTAGGTTTCCTTAATTACGCCATTAGGCCCGTAATACACTATTTTAGGGGCAAAATGGTAATTTTGTACAAACACTGCCCGGGGCCACCCAGACTTAATCAATCATTATTAATCACATATAATTAGGATTCTTAACTCTCAGGAAAGATTCTGGGCTCAAACAGCACTCATACCCGCGAAAAACGTTGTAGGGGTATTTTGGTTATTTTGAGCCAAGAGTTCAGAAAATGAGATTTTCATCTCAATTAGCAATCGCAACACTTTTAATCCCTTTCAAACATTGAGTTAACCCTCTGAGGATCGCCGGGTTGGCCATCCTCGAATTCCGGGTAAAAATGACCTCAGGAGCATTTCGGTCATTTATGCTCAAACAGAAAAATCGAGGCGTTACAATTATTGTAAAATCACCAGGGAAGGTGAGATGGTTGGTTTATGTTGTTTATGAGAGATGGTGGTCATTAAGAAAAGAACTTGAGAGTTCAATTATAAGAAAGTAAAGTAAAGATGCATATACATATCTTACATTATTGTTCCATTGGTACATTTAATCATGTGATATGTGCTAAGTGACTTTAGCCTTTTAGCTTATCTCCTGCTTATATACCTAGCATTATGTTGAGTTATAAATTTGTATGCTTGTGTTAATTGCTTGTGTTACTTATGCCCCTAAGGTATTGTCATTCATATATGAGATAATTGTTGCATTCATTACATTAAGACCCATGCTAAAAGACACCCACTTCGGATAAAGGATTTTAAGAAGATTAAAATTGAACCTTATGCATGTACATCTCTTTCATAATGAAAACCGAAGTAGCTGGGTGTAATGCCCTGATTTTCTAATAGAGTGGAAATGAACAAAATGCCCCTAAGGTCATTTTCGGCTCGGAATTCAAGGAGAGCCGATCCAGCAGACCTCGAAGGGCAAACTCAATGTTGGAAGGGGATTAGTTCACTTGTGTACCTTTCCGAGATCGAAAATCTCGTTTTTCAAGTTTTCAGGTCAAAATGACCAAAATACTCCTGTGGTTTTTGACCCATTTGCAAGTGCCAAATGAACCCAAAACTTCTCCAGATGGTTTTAAAAGACGTTTTTATGTATTATGTGGCCTCAGTTTTAGTCCCGGTGGTCCCGGGCAAAATTAGTGCAAAATTACAATTTTGTCCCTAGCTTTGTGTTTTCAAGCTTAATCGTATGATTAAGCAAACCTAAGCAATATTAGGCTCTAATCGAAGATTAATTAATTTCCATGATTAATCTAGAGTCAAAATAATTTATTAAAGTTGATTAGAACCTAAGAATGCTTAATTTCAACTTAAAATCTTATTTTAAATTCAAGATTCCTAGTCATGGAATCTTGAATAGTGTTTTCTCTCTCAAATTCCCTAAATCATGGAATTGTGTTTTCAATTGTTTATTTACAAATGAATTTTAAATTCTCTAATGATGTATGAGCACTCCTAATCATGTCATAAAATTCCTAAACCTCATTCTTAGTCACGTAAACCTATGCTTAATGACTCCTAACCTTATACCTAAACTAATACACATCTAAACCTATCATTAACACACAATTACATGATCAAATCTCTCTCCCCCTTGCTGCATTAGTTCTGGTCGAAACCATACCCCCTCATTTCCATCACATGTGTGTATTTCTACACTCAAAGAACCATGCTTCCACCTCACCATAAACCATACTTTGTCATACTAACACCATGCTTCATAGGACAACTTCTAGAAGACTTTTTCTCTCATTTTTGTGGCTCAAAAACCGCCAGCCCTCCTTGTTCTTCTAGAAGGATTATTTCAATTTCAAACAAAGAGAAATTACCATACTTTGAGCCATACCTTGCACCATGTCTTCCATATTTCAAACCATGCTTGAATGACATTGTGTAAAAGATATTTTTCTCTCCCCCTTGCATTGTTTGCTATGGCCAGTCGCCTCCCCTCATTGAGCTTCCATTGTTTCATTCTTCTATAAATACCTTGTTTAGAAGCACTTGGAAACACTTTAGATCTTTTGGCAAGTTTAAGCTTTCGAGCATCCTTTGAGTTCTTTTCACTTTCTCTCAAGTTCTTCATTTTCTCTCAAGTTCTTAGGAACTTCCTTTCATCTTCATCTTCTCTATCTTCTCTTTACATCATCACCTCACAACCTCACCACCACCTTAGATCATTATCAAAGCCCCTAAACACTTAACCTCAAACACAAACTCACCAAGAACACATCTCCTTTCCTTTTCCCTCTCCTTGGCCAAAACCACATCTCCATCTTAGGAGGAGTTGCTCATCTCATTTATTTTCAAAAGTTCAAGCTTTACTCTTCATCACTTGGCAGGAATTGTTTTCTAAACTTTGTTTTGCTTAAAAATGTATTTTCCTCTAGTTTTCTCTTGGTTTCTTTTTGAAGCTTTCCTTTATTTTCCTTTCTTTTTCATTTCGGCCACGAGGCCTTGTTTATGAGCATGATAGCTTGATGATGAGAGTTCCTAGATGATGACCTTGTGTTCATCTCAAAGGAACCTCTAGAGCTTGTGTTTTGTTTCTTAATCTAGTAAAGGTTTGGTTTTTCTTCTCTTTCCTTTGCCTAAATGATTTTGGCCTCCAAGAGCTTTCCTTTAAAAGTTTTGTTAAAGTTTCAAAGTGTTCTTATATTTATTTCATCCATAGAAATAATGTCACTTTGGTTCTTACTTCCTCAAAGCTTTATTTTCTCTTAAAAGTTTACTTCTTTGAGCTTGATGATGATGTTCAAGAACCATGTAGTTCCTTTGAGAACTTGGTTCAAGAACTCTAAAGCTCTCTTTGTTGATGAGATAAGTGTTGGGTTATGATGGATTTTAAAGCCTTGTAAGAGCTCTAGCTAAGACAAAAATGAACCTTGCATTCATGTTTATGTTTATGCTTTGCACATCATGTTTATTTTCCTTGCTATCACTAACTATCAGGAATGATAAATAAACTTGCATTATCATATTTATATTTTGAGCTTTGTATCATCATGTTTATATTTTCAAGTCTTCACCTAAATATTAAAGATAATAACAAGTTGCATCTCATGTTTATTTTATGCTCTCACTTTATTTTCTAAGGAAAGATAAAATATGTGCATGAGCATGTTTAAGATTATGTCATCACCTAAGAGAACCTAGAGCTCAAAGACTTGCCCCCTATTATCTCAAACAAAGGCTTGAAAATTTTATGTTCTTTAGCCTTTTGATTTCGGCATTAGGAGGTTTAATTTATTACAAGTACAAAAATCTATGTTCCATAATTTTTCTAAGCTTTTATGAGCTCAAGAGATGTTTAGAACAAAGTTTTATAAATTTAAAACCTCTTGAGATTAATTTAAATTAGCCACTGCCTTTACAAGTATTTTGATGACTTTTATGAGATAAAAATGTTTACTAATGAGTTTTGAAAGTTTTAAAAAGGGTCCAAGAGAAACTAGCATTTTATGTGTTTTAGAAATCAAGTTTCATGCCTTGTTTGTTGGAGATGAATTTGGTTCTGCCTTGCTATGAATGCTCACTGTTTTGTGCTGTTTTAATGATGATAATATGAGTATGGTCATGTATATTTGATGCAAAAATTCATATGTGAAAGATAAGACAAGTTAGTAACTAGAAAAGAATTAATTTGAGACTTTTAGTTCCCTTAGAAAAGTATTTTTCTGGATTCTGTCCAGCAAGGTTTAGAATTGATAATCATGGTTTATAATTAGTTTAAATGTGTAGGAACTACTCATAATTGGTCTAGGACTTGATCTTGATACCCTAGGAGCAAATCGAACTTAGAAAGGGTCAATGTTGTGACTCCTAGGTACCTGTAAAGTAGGAATTATAGATTCTGCACTCTTGAGGTTTAGAAATATCTATGATCATAAAATTGAGTGAGGAATACTTAGATATGAGCCTATAGGTACCCGAGAGCTTAAGTTTTGATCTGATACAACTTAGATTTGAGCTAAAGGACTTTAAGGGTCAACGCATAAGACATTAAGAAGCCTTTAATGCTATGAGTGATTTATGCAAGTATGATGTTGTGATGCATGAGCTATGATGGAATGAATTATTGGCATGTTAAGTGTATTATGAGCATGAGAATTGAATGAGAAATATGAATGTGTTATAAGCTTGTGGCATAAAGTCGGTTTGAAGGAAATTCGGTTTACAGCCGTTATGCTATCGAATTTCCGTCTAACCTAAAGGACTTGAGAATGTTTTTGAAGTATGATATGAGATTGAAAACCCTGGGTGACATCGGTTCAACTGAGCACCCCTAGGAGATTTTTATGTGACAAAGCACTGAGACGCGCTTTCCTGGGTGACACCGGTTCGACCGAGCACCCCTAGGGGAGACAAATTCGTGAGGGTATGAGTAGATGCAGCCTACCAAAGTGGACAAATTGCTGTGGCTTGATGCCCGCAAAGCATTTCAAAGAGGGTATATACTAAGAGAGGTGATCCCTAGCCCCCTACCCGTACTTGTGTAGTAGGGATTATTTTTGTTATGTTTCGCTTATTCAGATAATAAGCAAGAGCTAGTGACGACTAGCTGAGGTATGAGCTCATAGCCTAGTTATTTTTTTAGGGTGGCCTCATATTGCTAAAGTACCATGATTAATGTCACACAAGTTGAGGAAAGTTCCACTTGAAAGTTATTGCCCTTTTTGCCACATGGATGTTTCTTGATGTTATGAGTTATCTGATTTATATGCTTAAGTATTGCCATGCATTCATGCTTTAATATGTTGCACCCATGACATTAAGATGCATGTTAAAAGGAATGAACCTTGGATAATTAGTTTTATAAATCCTAAAAATGAATCTTATATGCATGCACACCTTTTATAAAGAAACCCAAGGTTCCCTATGATGACGCCATGGTTTTTTAGCGTGCCTAGACACATGATGAGAGGATTCTTCGGACCTACACCGGAGGATCGATGCCCCGTAACTTCCAGGACTACCTACCCCAGTCTCCCGGTTCGGAGGACGACCCTTCTAAGGGCCTGCTGACGCATATGTCCAGCGAGAGCTCCGCTCCCACTCCTCAATTCGTGCGAGGCGAGAGCGAGGAGACCGTCACGCAGCCGAGACTAGCTAGGCGAGCCGAGATGCACCCTCGCCGAGGAGTTCATGCTCAGTCATTGCGTGTGCCTACTCTTGCGGCAATGCGTCCGTGGATCGGTTACATCCCGCCATACCGCGGGTTCTAGTAGTCGACGTCGTAGGGGAGTTTGGTGCACACACTCTCACATAGATAGGATAAACCCTCTTTTGTCTTGAGGTTATCCACCATAGGTGCACTCGGGTAATTGTGGTTTATCTATGCTTTCCTTGCTTTTGTATATCTGTTGTATTTTCATTTTCTTATGTATTGCAAGCTCAACTCGATCTATAAGGGTGTGACTACGTATGTACCTTAACTATGCTATTAATGAAAGTGTTGCCTTTGATGTGTCATTCTTGTTCATTGTTATATGCTTACCCGCTGTATTCTTCATGCTTATCATTTGTGCTTTATATTTCTGTCTCATGATTAGATAAGAACGTGGCTCTCACTTTGGTTTTATGTTTTAAAAAAAAATTTACTCATAATTTCCGTTAAGTATTTTATTAAAGAAATGAGACTAAGAGGTAATAACCTAATGATTAACTTAATGAGTTCTAGAGAGTTGGGTTAAAAATTAAGGTGTTACATTAGGGATGATGACGATGACACTTGTGTTAGAGTCGGGAAGCCTTACTGAGAATCTTGAATAAGTTTCTCATTGCTATCTTTTCTTCCGTCTCGTCTCTAGACAAGGATGATGGCATTGTTTGTTGTTTTGCCTAAGACATGGACGTAGGAGATACGCTACGAGTCGGATCAGAAGTCGCAGTGGAAGCATGGAGATAGTTTTCCCTTGGGCATTAGTTTTAGAGTTTGCTACATCCCATATACTTTTGTGTAGCCCAGTTTTGCCATAGTCATGTTTAGCTTTAGTCTATTGTATGTGTAACCCTTATTAGTGGGCTCAGGATCTTTGGACGTCCTTTATGTATATGGAACGTCGCTATTATGATATGGTTTACATATATTATGATGAGGTTTATATAATTTCCATTATTGTGTGAGTATTTGACCAATATCTATACACGCACACGGCTCGCATTTTGGTTTTAAAGAAAAAAAATTAGTTGTATTTTTATTACTTATATTTTAAAGATGAATAAGTTAATTTATGAAACAAAGGCGTAACAACTAATAATTAACCGAAGTGCTACTCGAGCATATTAGGTTAAAAGTTAAGTTGTTACACAGGCCATTCCTAATAGGATATTTTAACATTAGGATGAGGTTGTACGAGGTTTACATAGCAATTTGTGCAAAAATCACAATCCCCGATTTTTTCCATGTATAAATGACTAAAATGCCCCTAAGGTCAATTTTTCTTGGAAATCGAGGACAGTCAGTTCAGGCTATCCTCAAGGGGTTGGTTTAATGTTTGAAGGGGATCGGGTGACTTATGGATGATGATAGAGGTGCAAAATCTCAAATTCTTGGTTTTTCCCATGCATAGAATTACCAAAAATACTTCTGAGGTAATTTAACATGGGGTTAAGTGATGACTGAACCCAGTCATTACCCGAGAGTTGGAAATGTTAATTATAAAGGATGTATGATATTTGGAAAAGTTTGGGTGGCCTGAGGAAGTTTTTGTGTAAAATTACTATTTTGCCCCCAGTTGGTGCTACATAAGCTTAATTAAGTAATTAAGGAAATATAGGCAATATTAGACTCTAATTAAAGATAAATTAATTTTATTTATTAATATTGAGTCAAAATAATTATTTGAGGTTAATTAAGGGCTCAGATTGCTTAGGAAAATTTAAATCTCATTCTTAATAAAATGATTCATGAGATTATGAACCAAAAAGTGAAATGTAAATAGTATTTTCTCTCTCTTTTTTTTCCTAAAGATTAGGAAACATGCTGGAGTTTGAATTTCAAACTAGTTAAGCTTAACTCAACTAAATGTGTAAGACCACTCCTTAAACATGTCTTGAAAGCCTTAAACACAAGGTTACTAACCCAAACACCTATTTACCAATCCTAAACACTTTGCCTAATCAAATCTATCTATAATCCAAGTCTTAACCCACATGAAATATGAAAAAATTTCCCCCCTAAATAGCCCACAATGCCGCAGATTCCCCTCCCCCACAATTTCTCTCTCATATTTTATTTTTTTCAAACACTCATACACTCACAAACTTTCATTTCTTACTATTCACTTTTTTGGTAAAATCTTGTTCACCAAGTTTGTCAAAAAAACACTCTATCTCTCTCTCAACTCAAACTCTCTTCTTCTTCTTCCTTCATCTTCAAGAACCTCCATTCTCAACCTCCATCCAAGCTCTCAACCTCAAACTAACACATTGTTTCATGTAATTGTGTGTTAATGATAGGTTTAAGTGTAGATTAGTTTGGGTACAAGGTTAGGAGTCATTAAGCATAAGTTTAGGTAACTAAGAATGAGGTTTAGGAATTTTATGACAAGATTAGGAGTGCTCATACATCATTAGAAAATTTAAAATTCATTTATGAATAAACAATTGAAAACACAATTTCATGATTTAAGGAATTGGAGAGAGAATTTACTATTCAAGATTCCATGACTAGAAAATCTTGAATTTAAAATAAGATTTGAGTTGAAATCAAGCATTATTAAGTTCTAATCAACTTTAATAAATTATTTTGACCTTATATTAATTATGGAAATTAATTAATCTTCGATTAGAGCCTAATATTGCTTAGGTTTGCTTAATCATACGATTAAGCTTAAAAACACAAAGCTAGGGGCAAAATCGTAATTTTGCACTAATTCTGCCCGGGACCTCCGGGACTAAAACTGAAGTCACAGAATACATAAAAACACCTTTTAAAACCATCTGGAGAATTTTCGGGTTCATCCGGCACTTGCAAACGGGTCAAACACCACAGGAGTATTTTGGTCATTTTAACCCAAAAACTCGAAAAACGAGATTTTCGATCTCGGGAAGATACACAAGTCAACTAATCCCCTTCCATCATTGAGTTTGCCCTTTGAGGACTGCCGGATCAGCCTTCCTTGAATTTCGGGCTGAGAATGACCTCGAGCATTTTGGTCATTTTCACTCTAACAGAAAATCGGGGCGTTACAAATGTAACGAATGTAAAAAAAAATGTGAATAGTGTTTTATGGGCCTACAGGGACAGCTGAAACCCTAGAACTGGGTCCCGGAGATGTCCAAAATTGAGAAATTATAGGATTAAGGTTAGAAAATAGGTAGGAATAAAAATTTATGCTTAGAATTAATTTTTGGGCAATAGTTGATTACCCGAGTACACTGTTTCACTCGTTTGATGAAATTTCAGTGTGTGATTTTTAACACCGAAAACTAGTTAATATCTACTAATAATGAAGTTTATCCATTTGAATACTAATGAATGGCTAGGATTTCATCTTGGAATGAAAGATCAAATCCTAGCCATTGATATGAAATTCTTTTAATGAAAAAATGATACTTTATGAGCCAAGCAATTAGAATTCACCTTTTTAGATAATTATAAGCCATCTAACCCCATAATTTTCATCATCATCCTCGGCTAACAAAGGAGTCAGCATAGAAACTCCATTTTGTTCCTCCCAAAACTTGATTTCAACCTCAAAAATCCTAGACCAAACCTTACCAAAATATAAAAAACCTCCTTAAGTAAACTTGTTCTACACTTCAAACTCTACAAATATAACCGATTAGATTCTCCAAAAACCTCACCTTATTACATCACTCATCTCTAGTTAGAGGAGGATTTGAGTGGGTTTCAAGAGCTTTGGGGTAGAGTACATCTATCTTGGAGTATACAAGAGACAAAGAGACATTAGCTTCCAAGAGTAGGGTTTTCTTTGGCCTTTCTCTTTCAAAATTATTCTGAGAATTTTGATGTGTTTTATTCTGAAATTTTTAGTTATATTTGATGATAATATATTGATATTGATGTGTTAATTTTGGTGGAGTGTTTGGATGAGGTTAAAAAATGATTTTTGTCAAAAGAAGTTTTGGCTAGGCTGCTGGATTTTCGGTTTTCCTACTAGCAGTGATTGTTCACAAATTTTCTAAGGGAATTGTGGGTATTTTCATAAGCTATAAAAATTACATGTTGAAGCTGACATCCTACTCTAGTTCCAATAATTTTCTTGAGTTCTTTTTTTGACTTCTAATGATTTAAAAAATTCAAGAACCGAAGTTGTAACTATGTTTCCTAAAATGTTGAATTTGAAGCTGGAAAATTATCTAATTTTGTTACCCTAGTAAATGATATAATTTTGAGCTGAAATTTTTCAGCATGTTGAGAACATCTTGAGCCTTAACCCTAAATTTTTGTACCAATTTATGAGTTCATTTGATAGGGTTAAAAATTAGTGAATTCTGGTATTGAGCTGAGGTTAAGTGGTCTATGACCACCAAATTTGTAGACTTTTTTGACAGAGTTAGAGAACTCTTCTTGCTATGAAATTTTTACAGGGCCTTATGAACACATTGAGGTGTCTTGGATAATTTTTATGGCCTTGGAAATGGATTTTTGAGATGTATAATAAATTTTACTCTTTAAGCATGAATTCTGCCAACATGCTGTAATTGTGCTGAAATGAACTCAAGTATTGATTTGAAGATATAATGATTCTTGATTTGAGTATGATGAGTATGTATGCATGCTAGACAATTTAAAGATTGATTTATGAGGCACAAATAAGAATTTCTTGTGAGTGAATGCCTATGTGTGATGTGAGCATGCCTTTGGAAAATAAAAATATATGATGCATTTATATGACAAAGGAGAATATATGAGGTTTAATGATGCATGATTTAACATATGGGAAAATAGAAACAAGGCTTATGTGAAGTGAAGAGGGAAGGCAAAAATAAAAACTTCCCAGGAAATTGTATGAGTCGGTAGACGTATCGGCTAGGAATAGAACTGTGTGTGATTCAGAAATGGAAAAAAATGAAGTTCGATGATCACGAATAGGAATGAGCTCATCTCCTAGCAGTCTATTGTCCTGTATGGAGTTATCCACTACAGATATTGCTTGATATGAATCTAAGCCTTCCCTATGTTAATAAAAAGAACAACTACACTAAGTTGAATTCCATGTGATATAAGAGAAACACATACGATTACTACCAGTTTGCATTTAATTTTCCTTGACTCATGTACACTAATATTGATATATGTGATCTAGCATGATATTTTTTTATTATATGAATGCATTTACTGATTATATTCTGTCCATATGTAAGGGATTACCCTACTAACAATTTTATAATATTCTCACCCCTATTTGTGTATATGTTGTATTGTACTCAGACTCTACAAATGCCGTCACTAGTATTCTTCCTTGATTCGCCACAGTGGGTGTGGCATTACGATCTGGTACTCGACTTTCTTTATGCAGTAGCTTAATCCCAGATCTGTGCTTATGTGTTCTTTAGCCGTTCCTTTAGTGCGTCTGTCTTCACTGCTGATTTCGATCCAGCTTTTCCCTATGACGATGTGCCTCTCCATATGGCGCACCTAGTTATATTTGATATTCCTGTAGCACCACCAGTACCTCCCCCAGCGGATGCTCCCTCCTCATCCTCGTCCTCCGATTCGGACCCACCAGAGGGTCCTGATGCCCCTAGCGAAGGAGAGGCCATCATTCCGATGGCCAACAGTTTTGCCTAGGAGGACATGAGACCTACAGGGGCTTTTGACTTGTATATAGTGTAGTATAGTGCCAGGAACTTACCAGCTTGCAGACTGATTGTTGTTAGATGTCTAAGGTCCATTTCTATGTATATATGATTTTTGTTGGACCTTGATATTTGAGCAGGCTTGGTAGGTCTTTTGATAGGAGTCCCTGAGTTGTATTATAAGTGAAGTGACTTAACTTCAAGTATGGTATGTATTAAGCAAAGTTGTATGTGAAGTAATAACATATGTATATTTTGTAGTAGTTTTCTTTACAACTCAAGAGTTGGATTTACTTTATTTTCATTTCATTCGACTAGTGGATATTATAAAAAGGAAGTGATAGTCTTCTAATTACAATGTAAATGCTTGAGTAATACATGGTAGTTAGGAGGATGTTATAGGAGATGCCCTACTGAGATTTTTTAGCAAGATTCTAACTCCTTTTCTTTTTCTCTTTCTCTCCCGTCACATCTTCAAATCATGGCGACGTTCGTGGTGTTCATCGACACTCCCATATGGGAGGTGCACTATGATCCGAAGCATGGACCATACCATTTTGAGGGACAATGCGTGGTATGAGTCTTCATCTATCTAGGATGTCCCTTCACGCATGTTGTACATAGCTACCACTTCACCCCGACATCTCCTTATGGCGATGATATGGCCTTTGAGCGCACACAGACGCACAACGAGCGGGTTATGCATACCTACACTGCTGGATCCACCGCTCGCGGCCACCTGGATTACGTTCCTTGTTCTCAGCATTCAGAGGACAACCCCTCGGACAATTTGCCGACCCACATGTACAGTGAGAGTTCTGCCCCTACTCCCCGGTTCGTACGAGAGGGGAGTGAGGCGATGGTGCCACAGTCGAGGTTAGCAAGGAGAGCCGAGAGGCGCCCCTGTTGTGGAACGCACGTGCAGCCATCACATATCTGATCCCCACTCCACTGGCCTACCCTCGAAGAGCTCGAGCAGTTCCCTGGTTACATACCCCCATCCTCTGAGGATCACCACGGCCAGTAGTAGAGCGTCTTGTGGAGAACTAGTGCACACACACTACATGTAGTAGGGATAAACCTTCTTTTGTTATGAGGTTATCCGCTTTAGGTGCACTAGGGTAGGAGTGTTTTTATTCACGCTTTCCTTTGTATTTGCATAATCTTGTATCAAATTAAGTCCCACCTTTAGGTGGACATATTTTGAATATTAATGAAGTATTTCCTTTGATGTGTTATTGAATGTTCCATGATCTTCTATGACTTGTTATATTGTGATTTACTTTGCTACATTACGATGTATGCGGTTCTCACTTTGCTTTTATATTTCAAAAAAAAATTTATCTGTATTTCCCGTTAAGTAATTTAAAGAAAGATTTCAAAGAATAAGATTAAGAGGTAATAACCTAATGATTAACCTAAATATGTTCTAGGAATATTGGGTTAAAATTAGGATGTTACACTAAGCGGAAAATACGAATAAATTTTTCTTTTTGAAACTTGAAAACAAAATATGAGTCACATACTAAAATAAAATCTAACATTCGCTGCGACCATAACATATAAGAAAGTGAAATCACATCATTCATAGCCACAAAATACAATTGTTATACATAACAACACAACATAGTCATATCATCATAGATACATCAATTACTACTATCATAGTTCCATCATCACATAAAAAAGAAATACACATATATAATTCTAAAGTGGTATCTACGTGCTTCCATTGCATCCCTTTGATCTGACTCGTAGCGTGTGCCCTATAGCCAATATTGAGAACTTCAGCCAAAGGGATCGGTTGACCAAGTTAGCCCACTTTCTGCCTATTAGAGTGACATACTCTTTGGATAGATTGGCACAACTGTACATCTAAGAGATCGTAAGGTTACATGGCGTGCCATCGACGATAATCTTGGATAGAGATCTGCAGTTTATGTCATGTTTTTGGGGAGCCTTTCAAAAGGCGTTTGGTTCAAATTTGTGCTTAAGCACAGCATACCACCCACAAACAGATGGCTAATAAGAGAGAACGATCCAAACCCTAGAAGATATGTTGAGAGCCTGTGTGTTGAACTAAAGGGGAAGTTAGGATAGGTATCTGCCGCTGATTGAATTTGCGTATCACAACAACTATCATGCGAGTATCAGCATGGCACCCTATGAAGTCCTGTATGGACGGAAGTATTAATCCCCTCTATGTTGGTTTGAACTTGGAGAGCAGAGTTTGTTAGGACCTGATGTTGTAAGGGAGACGACGGAGCAAATCAAAAGGATTAAGGATAGAATCTTAATCGCTCAAAGTCGGTAGACAGGTTATGCAGACAAAAAGCAAAAGCCCTTGGAATTCCAAGAAGGCAAACATGTATTTCTAAGGATTACCCCCACTACAGGCATAGGGAGAGCTATGAGAGTCAAAAAGTTGAGTTCCCGATTTCTCGATCCTTTTAAAATTCTTTAGAGAATCGGGATAGTAGCCTACAAAATAGCTTTGCCCCCAAATCTTTCCAATCTCCATGATGTCTTTCATGTCTCTCAATTGAGAAAGTATGAATCCGACCCTAGTCATGTCTTAGAGCCAGAGCATGTATAGTTAAGGGAAGACCTATGTAACATCCCCTGTTACCTTATGGATTGACGACTGTCCCCACAAACCAACACGGGTCTTTTCAGCATGTTTTGTCCTCACTCAAATGCTTCCTAGGAAAACTTCCAAGGAGGTCACCCATCCTAAAATTGCTCCAAGTCAAGCACGCTTAATTGTGGAGTTCTTTCAATTTAGGTTATCGAAAAGAAGATGCATCTTGTTAGTATAGGTAGTACAAATCAATTCATATAAGCCCTACTCAACTATATAGTCCTATACCTATACAGTCTTAGGATCCTTCTCATTTTGGTGTGTAATCGGTTCATTCATGTACCTATCTGCTTAGAGGGCTTTGTGAAGAGCCGCCCCTTGTCCGTTCCTTCTTTTGCATCGGCGATCACTCCTAGCACTCGTCCCCGAGCGTTACAACCTGACTTTCAATCCACCACCTACGAGGATCATGGACCACGGTGTCATGCAGCTAAGGAACAAAGTACATTGCATATTTTAGTTTATGTCATCACCGAAGAAGTTTGGAGCTCAAAGATTTGCCCATTGTCATCTCAAGCAAAGTTTTGAAATGAATACATTTTATTTTCTTGAATCTCAGCCATGTGATGATGTTGGACTTGGTGTGAGTTTCATCTAGTCATAAGTGCCAAAATCTATGTTTTATAATTTTCTAAGTTTAGATGATCTCAAGGAATGTTTTAAGCATAGTTTTATGGTTTAAATCCCTCTTGAAATTATTTTGAAATAGCTACTGCCCTCATTGGTTTCATGATGATTTTAATGAAATAAATTGTTCTCATGAGTTTTAGAAGCTTGAAAAGGTTCCAAGAGAAACTAGTAGTATATGTGTTAGAAATGAAATTCTATCCATAGGATGATGATGATGCTCACGGTTCTGCCTTAAATGTTTGCTCACAGTATGATGATGATTTAATCATGTTAGAATGTGTATATTCAAGTATATTTGATGTTAGAATTAACTTGAGAAAGCTAAGACAAGTTAATAATAACTAGAAAAGAATTAAAATGAGAATTCTAGATCCCTTAGAAATGGAAATTCTGGATTCTGTTCCAGCAAGGATAATATTAGTTTAGGAATTGATCTTGATGCTATAGGAGAAAACCGAACTTAAAAAGGGTCAAAGATGTGACTCCTAGGTACCCGTATTTAGCAAAATATAGATTCTGCACTATTGAGTTTTAGAATTAGTTATGATCATAGAATTAAGTGAGGATTACTTAGTTGTGGACCTTTAGGTGCCTGAGAGATTAAGTCATGATGATAGAGAACTTAGATTTCGAGTTTAAAGGCCTTAAGGGTTAAAGCATAAGACATGAGTAGAATCCTTGATGACTAAAGTTTATTATTTCAAGTATGTTTGTGATGATACACGTGCTATGATGAGTATGTTTATGTGGCTTTAAGTTTACCATGATTATAGAAGTTGAATGCGAAAGTACGTGTATTAAAAGTTATCGTGGCATAAAGTAAAATTTGAAAGAAATTCGGTATACAGCTGTTATGCTGCTGAATTTCCGTCAAATTGAGAACTTGTTAATGTTTTTGAAAATTATATGGGATAAAGTCCTGGATGACACTAGTTCAGCCAAGGAACCCTAGGAACTGAGTCCTAATGTGACATAGCACTGAGACGTACTTCTCCCGCTCTGGTGGGGAGGAGGCAAACCCATGAGGGTATGAATGGATGCAGCCTATCAAAGTGGACAATTCGCTGTGCACCAGATGCCAGTTGAGCATTTCAAAGAAGGAAATATTCCTATCAGAGGTGATCCTTAAGCCCCCTAGCCCGTACTTTAGTAGTCGAGATTATTTTTATGATTTCGCTTATCAAGAGGATAAGTAAGTGTAACACCCTAATTTTTAACCCAATTCTCTAGAATACATTAGGTTAAACATTAAGCTATTACTTCTTAGTCTCATCATTTTAATAAAATACTTAGCCGAAATTACGGGTAAATTTTTTTTTTAAACATAAAGCAAAGTGAGAGACACGAACTTAACTAGTCGAACGACAGAAATATAAAGCACGTGTAACAATCATTAGAAATCATAAAGTAAAGCATATAACCAAAGAACAACAATCATGATAACAAAGGAAACATTTCATTAATAACTTAATTAGAGTACATAAGTAGTCATACCCTCATGGAGACGGGCAGAGCTTGTAATACAGCGAAAGTAAAATACAACATAAAACAAGAAAGCAGAAATAAACCATAACTACCCGAGTGCATCTATGGTGGATAACCTCCAAAAACAAAATAAGGTTTATCCACTCTACATGTGGGTGTGTGCACTAAGCCTCCCCTACGATGTCAACTACTGGAAACCGGGAAACGGTGGAGTGTAACCAATCCATGGACGCAGGGCAGCAGGAGTGGGTACACATGAAGACTGAGCGTGAGTTCCTCAATAGGGACGCCTCTCGGCTCGCCTAGCTAGTCTTGGCTATGTAACGGTTTCCTCGCTCATGTCTCGCACGAATTGAGTTGTAGGAGCAGAACTCTCGCTATACATGTGTGTCGGCGGGTCCTTGGATGGGTCGTCCTCCGAACTCGGGGACCGAGGCACGTAGTCTTGGAAGTCTCAAGGCATCGAACCACCAGTATACGTCCGCAGGATCCTCTCGTCTCGTGTCCGGGCACGCTCAAAAACTATCTCATCGTCGTAAGGTGACATCGAGGAGAAACGGTAGCTCTGAACAGGATGTGCAAAGGGGCGTCCAATGAACATGAAGACTCGCACGGTGCACTGCCCCTCAAAATGATATGACCCATGGTCTGGGTCATAGTGAACCTCCTAAGTGGGTGTGTCAACGAACACCACGAACGTCGTCATCGCTCTCTGAAGATGTGACAGAAGAAAGAGAAGGAAGAGAAAAGAGTGAGAATTCTTGCTAAAGAATCTCAGTAGGAGTCTCCTACCCTAGGGTTACATCGTTCACATCCTCAGGAACCTTGGGTTTAATTATAAAATAGTGATCATGCATATAAGATTCAATTTAGGGTTTTCCAAAACTACTTATCCAAGGTCCATTCCTTTTAGCATGCATCTTGATGTTAGAAGTGCAGCATGTTATAGCATAGATGCATGTCAATCACTTGAGCATATAAAACAACACATCAAAGCATATAAGCATAAACCATGTGGTATAAGGGCATATAACTTTCAAGTGGATCATTCCTCAACTTTGTGACATCAATCATGGTACTTTAGCATAATAAGCCACCCTAAAATATCTAGGTTATAAGCTCATACCTCAGCTAGTCGTCACTAGCTCTTGCTTATTATCTGAATAAGCGAAACATAATAAATAATCCCGACTCGTAAGTACGGGTAGGGGGCAGGGATCACCTCTCTTAGGATATACCCTCTTTGAAACGCTTTGCGGGCATTAAACCACAACAATTTGTCCGCTTTGGCAGGCTGCATCTACTCATACCCTCACGGGTTTGTCTCCCCTAGGGGTGCTCGGCCGTCTCCCCTGGGGGTGCTCGGCCGAATCGGTGTCACCCAGGGCTTTTCAACTCATGTGATACTTTAAAACATCTTTTCAACCCTTTTAGGTTTGACGGAAATTCAGCAGCATAACAGTTGGTAAACCGAATTTCCTTCAAACTGCCACAAGCTAATTCACACAATCATATTCTCATAAACTCTCATGTTATGATAAACTTTAACATTTTCATCAATAATTTTCTCATGCATCAAGCACATCTCATCATATCATTGCATCATATAACACATCATAGCATTAACAACTTTCTTAGTGTCTTATGCATTGACCCTTAAGATCCTTAACTCACATTCTAAGTTATAAATCATCAAACCTAATCTCTCGGGAACTTATAAGGTTATAACTAAGTAGTTCTCACCTCACACTATGGTTAAGAATATCTCTAAACCTCAAGGATGCAGAATTCATAATCCTAACTTTACGAGTACCTAGGAGTCACAACAATGACCCTTTCTAAGTCCAGTTTGTTCCTAAGGCATCAAGATCAAGTCCTAAACCAATTATGAGTCATTCCTACACATTTAAACTAATTTAGAACCATGATTATCATTACTAAACCTTGCTGGACAGAATCCAGAAAATTCAAACATTAAGGGATCTAAAACTCTCAAATTAATTCTTTTCTAGTTTCTAACTTCTCTTATCTTTCACATATGAGTTTTAACATTAATTATACTCAAACATAAGCATATGACCATCATTAAAACAGCTCATACAGTGGTCATACAAGGCAAGGCAGAACCGAAACCAACGTCTCATACAAAGGCATCAAACACAATTTCTAAAGCACATAAAATACTAGTTTCTCTTGGAACCTTTTTAAAACTTCCAAAACTCATTTATAAACATTTTTAACATCTAAAATCATCCAAATACTTGAGATGGCAGTAGCTAAATAAATTTTATCTCAAGAGGTCCTAAATTCATAAAACTTAGTTCTATATATTCCTTTAACTCATAAGAGCTTAGAAAATTATAAAACATAGTTTTCAATACTTGTAAACAATAAATCTCATTGAGGCCGAAAACATGAAGACCAAAAACATAGATTTTCAAGCCTTTGCTTGAGACAACAATGGGCAAGTCTTTGAGCTCTAGGTTCATTTAAGTGATGACATAAAGATAAACATGCTCATGCACTCATTTTAGGTTCCATTAGAAAGTAAAGTGATAGCATAAAATAAACATGAGATGCAACTCATTATTATCTTGATATTAAGTGAGAACTAGAAATATAAACATGATAATGCATAGCTTGAAATATAAATATGATAATGCAAGTTCATTCATTATCTTTATACTTAGTGATAGCAAGGAAAGTAAATATGATGTGCAAAGCATAAAAGTAAACATGGATGCAAGGTTCATTTTATGATAGTCTAGAGCTCTTACAAGACTTTAACAAATAGCAACCCAACACTCATCTCATCACAAAGAGAGCTTTAGAGTTCTTGAACCAAGTTCTCAAAGGAACTATGAGGTTCTTGAACAACATCATCAAGCTCAAAATAAATAAACTTTCAAAACAAAACAAAACCTCAAAGATCAAGGAACCAAAATCAAAATATTAAAGGAAAGGAAGCAAGAAAAATCGAAACCAAAATAGCAAGGAAAGTAAAGGTGTTCTTGAGTAAAAATCATTTTGAGTTAGTAAATCAAGATGAAACTTGGAGAAAATAAAAACTCAAGCTCTAGAGGTTCCTTTGAGATGAACACATAGTCATCATCTAGGAACTCTCATCATTGAGCTATCATGTGCTCCTCAAGGCCAAGAGGCCGAAACATCAAAGAAAGAAAAACAAAGAAAGCTTCAAAAAGAAAATCCAAGAGAAAGCCAGAAAAACTCATTTTTCGAGAAACAAGGTTTAGAAAAATACTCCTACCTAGAGTGGAGACAAAAGCTTGAACTTTTGAAAAGGAAAACAAGATGATGAGCTCCTCCTTGGGCATAGATGGTTTCGACCAAGGGAGAACAAGAAGGTTGGAGTTGTGTTTCATGTGAGGTTGTGTTTGAGGTGTGGTATTTGAGAGGTTTGATGATGGTTCAAGGCTATGGGGTGGTGTTTGAAGGTTGAGAGATGATGATAGGATGAAGAGAGGATGAAGATGAAGATGAAGAACAAGAGGAAACTCTCTTGAAACTTAGAGAGAAAAAGAAAGGAAACTCAAGAAAGCTTAGAAACTTGAAACTTACCAAAAGACTAAAAATGACACAAGTTCATCTAAGGCACCTATTTATAGAAAAACAAAACATTGAGGCCCTCCAAGAGGAAGCCTTGGCCGTAGCATTGAGGGGGGAAAAGGAAGAGAAAAATATCTTTTACACAAGGTCATTCAAGCATGGTTTAAAGCATGGAAGCTATGGTACAAAGTATGGCTTGATTTGAGTGAATTTCCTATCAATTTTGAATGAAATTAGTCTTCTAGAAACTATGCATGGCTGATTGTTTTTCAGCCACAAATAAATGAGGAAAATGGGTTATTTTAATTAGTTATTCATTTGGAAAATCAAGCTTGATTGAAAGTATGACAAGGCGTGGTGTATATGACTTGAGGTATGGCTTTAGAGTGTTGAAAAATTGAACATGTGATGCATATGGAGGGGGAGAAGTGCACGACCAGACCTGGACAGCATGGGGGAAGAGGATTTGTTTCATGTAATTGTGTGTTAATGATAGGTTTGGGTGTAGATTAGCTTAGGTACAAGGTTAGGAATAATTAAGCTTAAGTTTAGGTAATTAAGAATGTGATTTAACGATTTTATGACAAGATTAGGAGTGCTCATACATCATTACAAAATTAAAAACTCATTTGTGAATAAACAATGTGTAACAATTCCATGATTCAAGGAATTGGAGAGAGAAAACACTATTCAAGATTCCATGACTAGGAATCTTGAATTTAAAATAGGATTTCAAGTTGTAATTAAGCACTTTTAGGTTCTAATCAACTTTAATAAATTATTTTGACTCAAGATTAATTAAGGAAATTAATTAACCTTCGATTAGAGCTTAATATTGCTTAGGTTTGCTTAATCACGCGATTAAGCGTAAAAACACGAAACTAGGGGCAAACCGTAATTTTGCACTAATTCGCTTGGGACCTCTGGGTCCAAAACTAAAGTCATAGAATACATAAAAATGCCTTTTAAAACCATCTGGAGAAATTTCAAGGTTCATCCAGCACTTGAAAACGGGTAAAACACCGCAGGGGTGTTTTGGTCATTTTGACCCGAAAACTTGAAAAATGAGATTTTCGATCCCGAAAAGATACACAAGTTATCTAATCCCCTTCCAACATTGACTTTGCCCTTCGAGTACTACCGGACCGGCTTTCCTCGTATTCCGGGCCGAAAATGACCTCAAGGGCATTTTGGTCATTTTTACTCTAACAAAAGATCGGGGCGTTACAATAAGAACTAGTGATGACTAGTTAAGGTATGAGCTCATAACCTAGATGATGTTTAAGGTGGCCCATGATGCTTAAGTAAGAAGTTCTTAAGTCACAAAGTTGAGAAAAGAGAAAAGTTTCACTTGAAAGTTTATATTGCCACTATATTCCACTTATATATTCCTTGATATTATGATTGATTGTTTTGTTGCATAATGTGCATTCACGCATTCATGATTCGCTATGCTGCATTTATGCATTAAGAATCATTCTAAAAGGAACGGACCTTGGATAATTATATTTGTAAACTTAATAATGAACTTTATATGCATGCTCACCCCTTTATAATAAACCCAAGGTTCCTGAGGATGTTGACGATGTAACCCTAGATAGGAGATATCCTACTGAGATTCTTTAGCAAGATTCTCACTCCTTTTCTTTCTTTCTTTCTCTCCCATCACATCTTTAGATCATGGCTACGTTCATGGTGTTTATTGACACTCCCATATGGGAGGTGCACTTTTATCCCGAACATGGATCATACCATTTTGAGGGACAATGCACGATCCGAGTCTTCATGTATGTAGGACATCCCTTCACACACCCTGTATATAACATCCCCTGCTGCTTTATGGATTGACAATTGTCCCCACAAACCAACACGGGTCTTTTCAGCATGCTTTGTCCTCACTCATACACTTCCTAGGAAAACTTCCTAGGAGGTCACCTATCCCAAAATTGCTCCAAGTCAAGCACGCTTAATTGTAGAGTTCTTTCAGTTTAGGCTATCGAAAAGAAGATGCATCTTGTTAGTATAGGTAGTACAAATCAATTCATATAAGCCCTCATCAATTGTATAGTCCCATACCTATACAGTCATAGGATCCCTCTCATTCTGGTGTGTAATTGGTTCATTCATGTACCCCTCCGCTTAGAGGGCCTTGTGAGGAGCTGCTCTTTGTCCGTGCCTTCTTTTACACCGGCGATCACTCCTCGCCCTCATCTACAGGCGTTGCATGCCCACTAGCTTCCGCTTGGTTCGTCCCTGAACCACACCGTACTGGGAGAGGTGCAGGCTCTGATACCATTTGTAACATCCCCTGCTGCTTTATGGATTGACAACTATCCCCACAAACCAACACGGGTTTTTTCAGCATGCTTTGTCCTCATTCACATGCTTCCTAGGAAAACTTCCAAGGAGGTCACCCATCCCAAAATTGCTCCAAGTGAAGCATGCTTAACAGTGGAGTTCATTCAGTTTAGGCTACCGAAAAGAATATGCATCTTGTTAGTATAGATAGTACAAATCAATTCATATACCCTTCCGCTTAAAGGGCTTTGTGAGGAGCCGCTCCTTGTCTGTGCCTTTTTTTGCACCGACGATCACTCCTCGCCCTCGTCCCCGGGCATTAAATGTAACACCCTAAAAATTATATAAAAAAAATTAATTTGAGCTTTTCTAGTCATAATTTCAAAAATCTATCAGACATAGAAAAGATGAGTACGAAACAATGAATCTGTAAAAAAAATATATGAATAGTAACTTAGGGGGCCCCACGGCCTGCCAGGACAGCCGAAACCATATAGTTGGGGCTCAGAGATGACCGAAATTGAGAAATTATAAGATTAAGGTTAGAAATGGGTAGGAATACCTATAATTAATTTTTGAGCAATATTTGATTACTTGGGTATACCGTTTTACCCGTTTGGTAAAATTTTGGTGTACGATTTCTAACACTGAATGATAGTTTAATCATTATAAATGGATAATGGTTATCCATTAAGGCCAAGTGAATGCCCAAGATTTAATCTTGATTAACAAGATTAAATCCTAGCCATCCATCTTATTTTTCTTTCTTTAAAAGTACTATGCATTTATGACACATATATCTAAAGTTTACTTTGAAATAAATACAAAATAAAAACCTTTATCACTCCATTTTCCTCATCATTCTCGGCCATGAACTACAAACTCAAGCTTAGATGGTGATTTTTCACAAAACTCAACTTTAAATGCCTAAAACCTTAGTTTTAAGTCACCAAAACCCCAAATCTCCTTCACAAAACTTGTTCTGCTCATCAATATCTACAACACTAACCGATTGGAATTTTAACTCCTCACCTTTCTCACTTTGATATTTTCATTCATCATTGTTAAGGGAGGGTATTAGGTGCTTTTTGGAAGGTTTAAAGTGAGAAAAATCATTATTGGAGTATCCTTTGGAGCCAAGAGCCACAAAACTCCAAAGAGTAGGGTTCTTGAACCTCTTTTGATACAAATTCGTTTTTCTGTTTTGCTTACTGATTGGGTTTGATATTTTTAGTTTTATTGGTTGATAATATGTTGATATTGATGTGTTAATTTTCGTGGAGTGTTTGGATGATATTTGAAAACCCATTTTGGCAAAACAAATTTTGAATCATGTGCTGGAATTCTCAGATGTGTACTGACAGGTTATGGTTCACAAATTTTATGACATATTTGTAGATGTTTTTATGAACTAGAAAAATTATATGTTGAATCTAACATCCTAATCCAAGTCCATGATTTTTATTGGGTCTTAAAAATGACTTTTACTATTTTCTAAAAATATAAAACCAATACTAATGGCTAAGTTGTCTGGATAGCTAATTCTGAAACACTGAACTTTGGTAATTTTGTTACCATAGCAAATGATCTATTTTTCCTTTGAAATTTTTACAAAGTGTTGCCAACATCTTGAGGTTTAACTGATGTTTTCTATCAATTTATTGAATCATTTGCTAGGGTTAAAAAATATGGAATTCTAGCTATTGGCTGTAAATAGAAGGTTTCTAACCTCCGAATTTGTCTAATTTTGTTAACATAGTTAGAAAACTCATTTTGCTCTGAACTTTTTACAGTACCTTATGGATACATTGAGGTGTCATGGATAATTTTTGTGGCTTTGAAATTGAATGTTTGATATGCATAGAAATTTGTGCTATAATGGTGTGAAATCTGTCCATATGCTGTATTTAGGCTAAGGCCTTATATTGGTGACATAATGATATTTAGTTCAAGTATGACATATATGAATGCATGCTAGTGCCTTTAAGGATTGGTTTGAGGCATGATCAGAATCATTTTGTGAATGAAGGCACACATGTGCTTTATGCATGCATTTCGAAAAGAAAAGTGAATGATGCATATATGTGGCAAAAGAGAATGTATATATTTCACTCGAGCATGTTCTGACATACGAGAAAACAGAAACAAGACTTAAGTTGAATTGAGGGGAAGCCAAAAAGAGGAACTTCCCTAGTGTGCATGTTGTGGCATAGGAGAAAATAGAAACAAGACTTAGGTGTAATTGAGGGGAAGGCAAAAAAAGGAACTTTTCCCAAGATATTATGAGTAGGTAGATTTATCGGCTAGGAATAGAACTGTGTGTTATTCGAAAATGGAATAAAATGAAGTCCAATGATCATGTATAGGAATGAGCTCAGTCCTGATAAGCAGTCTATTTCCCATTGTGGCATTGCCACGGCAGATTCCTTGTGGTATAAATTATCTATTGTGGAGTTGTCCATGGCAGATACCTGTTGGATATAAACTAAGTCTTTCCTATGTCAATGAGAAAAGAAAAATGCATTGAATTAAGTTTTGCAATATGATATGAACTAAGTCTTTCCTATGTCAATGAAAAGAGAAAGATGCACCGAGTTGAGTTCTATGGTCACAAGTAAGGCCTGGTTCCTTTGAGATAAGTTCACTTCATTTAGCATATGCATATTCATGTCATATTTAAATGTTTGATTATGATTATTTACTATGTGTTTGAGTGTTATTATATATGTGTATTAAGTGATTAATCATTAAAAGCTACCCAATTCGAAAGTACGATTTGGAAATTTAAAATTGAACTATTGTTATGAAGTGCATGATCACTTTTCCTAATAAACCGAAGTGGCTGGGATGATGACGATGACATTATCATTGTGTAATTAGGGAATTGCCCTACTGAGAATTGTATAATTCTCACCCCTACTTGTTTGTGTTCCTGTGTCGTCTCTAGGGTGAACCGGAGGACAAAGAGATGACTGCATGAAAGGAAACAACTTTTCTGTAGTTTAGTCAAGAAGAATTGTACTTGTTATAGTTAGTTTTGTGTAAATATATATGCATGTGCCTTTAAGAGACAATAGATGTACTGTAAAGTTCTTAGAAGAGCTTCATTTTATATTTGACTTTGTATTTCAATAAGTAATTTGTTTATTTTATATATATATATATTTGATAGAACCACGAATTAGTTACTACACGATTCAACTGATATTTGCTATAGTTATTCAAGAAATGTCCGCTAATTAATAAGTAACAACTCTCGAGTACGATTTCATGACTTAAGGATGGTGTTGGACTTGGGAGGATGTTACACTGTACATAGCTACTGCTTCTCCCCGACATCTCCTTATGGTGACGATATGGTCTTCGAGCACGTACGGATGCACAACAAGTGGGTTATGCGTACCTACACTGTTTGATCCACTGCCCGTGAGCACCTGGATTACGTGCCTCACTCTCAGCATTCAGAGGATGACCCCTCAAAGGACCCACCGACCTATATGTATAGTGAGAGTTTTGCCCTCACTCCCCAGTTAGTGTGAAAAGGGAGTGAGGCAACGGTGATGCAGTCGAGGTTGGCGAGCAGAGCCGAGATGCGTCCTCGTCGTGAAGTGCATGTACAGTCGTCACGCATCCAATCCCCACTCAACTGGTGTAACGCCCCGATTTTTCTGTTAGAGTGAAAATGACCAAAATGCCCCTGAGGTCATTTTTAGCTCGGAATTCGAGGAAAGCCGGTTCGGCAGTACTCGAAGGGCAAACTCAATGTTGGAAGGGGATTAGAAAACTTATGTACCTTCCCGGGATCGAAAATCTCGTTTTTCGAGTTTTCGGGTCAAAATGACCAAAACGCCCCTGCGGTGTTTTACCCATTTGCAAGTGCCGGATGAACCCGAAACTTCTCCAGATGGTTTTAAAAGGCATTCTTATGTATTCTATGACCTCAGTTTTAATTTTTGAAGTCCCGGGCAAAATTAGTGCAAAATTACGGTTTTGCCCCTAGTTTCGTGTTTTTACGCTTAATCGCGTGATTAAGCAAACCTAAGCAATATTAGGCTCTAATCGAAGGTTAATTAATTTCCCTAATTAATCTTGAGTCAAAATAATTTATTAAAGTTGATTAGAACCAAAAAGTACTTAATTACAACCTAAAATCATATTTTAATTTTAAGACACCTAGTCATAGAATCTTGAATAGTGTTTTCTCTTTCCAATTCCTTAAATCATGGAATTGTGTTACACATTGTTTATTCACAAATGAGTTTTAAATTCTTTAATGATGTATGAGCACTCCTAAACTTGTCATAAACTCCCTAAATCACATTCTTAGTTACCTAAACTTAAGCTTAATCATTCCTAACCTTGTACCTAAGCTAATACACATCTAAACCTACCATTAACACACAATTAAATGGTCAAACTCACCTCCTCCCTTGCTGAACCAGACCAGGCCGTGAACCTTCTCCCCCATTGTGCATCACATGTTCAAATTTTTAACACTCCAAGGCCATACCTCAGGTCACATACACTATACCTTGTTATAACTTTCAATCAAGCTTGAATTTCCACATGAATAAATAATTAAAACAACCCATTTTTCCCATTTAATTGTGGCTGGAAAAGTTCCAGCCATGCATTGTTTCTAGAAGACTAATTTCATAAAAATGTGATAGGAAATTAACTCACATCAAGCCATGCTTTGTAGCATAGCTTCCATACTTCAAACCATGCTTGAATGACCTTGTGTAAGAGATATTTTCTCTTCCTTTTCCCTCCAAACCACACGGCCACTCCCTCCATTTGCAAGCTCCATGGTTTTGTTTTTCTATAAATAGGATGCTTGTGTTAGCCTTGTTGCACCTTGAAGCATTTGCAAAGTTTAGAGTTTTAGAGTTGTCTTGCTAGTCTTTCCTTTTTCTCTCAAAGTTCCAAGAGTGTTCTTCCTTTCTTTTCATCTTTATCTTCTTCATCTCTTCATCTCATCACCATCTCTTAACCATCAAACACCACCCCAAAGCCTTGAACCATCATCAAACCCCTCAAACACAACTTCACTTGAAACACATTTCCTTTCTTTTTCTCTCATCAAGGCCGAATCATCATCACCATCCTAGGAGGTGTTGCCATCTCATTTCCATCTTCAAGTTCAAGCTTTTGCCTTCATCACTAGGTAGGGATTTGTTTTCAAACTTTATTTGCTCAAGAAAGTGTTTTTCTCTAGTTTCCTCTTGGATCCTTTTTGGACTTTCCTTTGTTTTCCTTCCTTTTCATTTTCGGCCATGAGGCCTTGATTTTGAGCATGATAGCTTGATGATGAGAGTTTCTAGATGATGACATTGTGTTCATCTCAAAGAAACCTCTAAAGCTTGAGTTTCCTTTTTCTTATAACTTCATCTATATGTTATCTAGCTCACATGGTTTTTCAACTTAAGAAAATTAATCTAAGGATTTCTAAAAGCCCAAGCCTACCCTTGTCAACCTTAAAGTTGGCCGGCACGTTCTAGAGATTTTCTCTAGATAGGGGTTTCGGGTATTTAATAAAGAACTTGATGTAGTTTCACTTTCTTTCTCTTTTATATGACTTTCGATTTTTGTGTTGTGATCTTTGAGATATTATATTGGGTTGCTATCTTATTAAAGTCTTGAATGAGCTCTAGCTAACCATAAAATAAACCTTGCATCATGTTTATTTTATGCTATGCATTTCATTGTTTACTTTCCTTGCTATCACTAATTATCAAGATAATAAAGGAACTTGCACTATCATGTTTATATTTCAAGTCCTCACCTAAATATCAAAGATAATAATATATTGCACCACATATTTATTTTATGCTCTCACTTTACTTTCTAGCAATAACTAAAATAAGTGCATGAGCATATTTATTTTTATGTCATCACTTTAATGATTCTAGAGCTCAAGGACTTGCCCATTGATATCTCAAACAAAGGTCTAAAACATTTATTTCCTTTGGTTCATATTTCGGCCCTATGAGGACTTAGTGTTTCCAAGTATTGAAAACTATGTTTTATAATTTTTCTAAACTTATATGAGTATAAGGAATATGTAGAACTAAGTTTTATGAATTTACGACCTCTTGAGATGAAAATAATGTAGCCACTGCCCTCTTAAGTATTTTCATAAGTTTAGATGATAAAAGTGTTCATAAACGAGTTTTGAAAGTTTTAACAAGGTCCCAAGAGAAACTAGTATTTTATGTGCTTTAGAAACTATGTTCAATGCCTTTAAATGGAGTTTCTGTTTTGGTTCTGCCTTGCTATGTTTGGCCACTGTATGAGCTGTGTTGATGATGTTAATATGCTTATGTTTGAGTAATAATTATGTTAAGGCTCATATGTGAAAGATAGGATAAGTTAGGAACTAGAAAAGAATTAATTTGAGAGTTCTAGATCCCTTAAAGATTTATTTTTCTGGATTCTGTCCAGCAAGGTTTAGATTCAATAATCATGGTTTTAAATTAGTTTATATGTGTAGAAATGACTCATAATTGGTTTAGGACTTAATCTTGAAACCTTAGGAGCAAACCGAACTTAGAAAGGGTCATTATTGTGACTTCTAGGTACCCGTAAAGTTAGGATTTTGATTTCTGCACTCTTGAGGTTTAGAGATATTCTTGACCATAGTGTGAGGTGAGAAATACTTAGTTATAACCTTATAGGTTCCCAAGAGACTAGGTGTTGATGATCAATAACTTAGAATGTGAGATAAAGATCTAAACCGTAATTTCTAGAACTCCGTAATCACATAAACATAAAGCTGTCCAAATTCTGCTTAGTGCTATTTGGATTAGTTCTTGAGCATAAAATTTGTATAACTCATTAGTTGTGAAACTATAGGTGTATAAGAAGTTAAGGATAATGTTAGAACAATTAATTTGCAAGTTTAAGACTCATAAGAATCGAAGTTTAAAACACCATGGGTTATAATATATCAAGTCTATGAGCTTATGGGGATAATTG
This sequence comes from Dalbergia cultrata, assembly GCA_031216105.1. Taxonomy (NCBI): domain Eukaryota; kingdom Viridiplantae; phylum Streptophyta; class Magnoliopsida; order Fabales; family Fabaceae; genus Dalbergia; species Dalbergia cultrata. The sequence continues at coordinate 27,277,425 of CM062349.1, forward strand.
TTAGATATGACTATGTGATGATGTTTATGTTATGTGGAAGTTTATGTGACGATGTATATGTTATGAGAAAGTTTCATGTGATGATATATATGTTATGAAAAAGCTATATGAGGATGCATGATAAAAATGAATATGATAAATGATGAGGTATTTATGATTTAATACTTATGAAAACTTAAATGTGACACAACACTGAGACGCGCTTCCCCTAGGTGACACTGGTTCGGCCGGGCACCCCAGGAGGAGACAAATCCGTGAGGGTATATGTAGATGCAGCCTGCCAAAGCGGACAAATTGCGAGGCCCGCGTGGCTAGCAAAGCGTTTCAAAGAGGAAATGATCCTAGAAAGGAGATCCTTAATTTGCCCCGTAGCCCGTATTTTAAGTCGGGATTATGTTACGCTTATCATAGGATAAGTAAGAACTAGTGACGACTAGTTAAGGTATGAGCTCATAACCTAGAGATGTTTTAGGGTGGCCCCATGAGGAGAAAGTTAAAGTTAACAATGTCACATATACTATACTTATGCCAATGTTATAATGTTTCTCAGTTATTCTATTGATTGGTTTACCTTTATGATGTACTCATATCATTAGTATATTTCTGCCTAAGTTATAAGATGCATTATAAAATATGACGGACCTTGGATAAAATACCTCTTTAGAAAACTAACTTAAAAAGGAATTTATATGCATGCACACCTTTTAGAAATAAACCCAAGGTTCCTGAGGATGTGACGATGACACCTAGGTAGGGATAACCCTACTGAGAATTCTTTTAGAAAGATTCTCATTCCCTCTCTCTTTTCTTCCGTCATATCTTCAGATGGCGACATTCGTACTCTTCATCGATACCCCGGTATGGGAGCTGCACCATGACCCGGCACTCGGGTCATACCATTTTGAGGGTCGCTGCACTGTCAGAGTATTCATGTTCATGGGACGACCCTTCGCGCACCCCATCCCGAGCTACCGCTTCACCCCGACTGCTCCTTACCATCATAACGGGATTTTTGAGCGAGCGAGACCACGCGATGAGCAGATCCTCCGCATGGAGCCCGAGACATCAGTAGTACGTGAGTACCCCGAGTATGTACCGCGTCCCTAGTACTCGGAGACGGACCCATCCGAGGACCCGCCTTCCCACATGTACAGTTGGAGCTCCAGTCCCGCTCCCCCACCGATGAGGGCTGCGAGTGAGGAAACGGTGGTCCAGCCGAGGTTGGCTCGTCGGCCATCTATGCGCCCTCGCCGCGGTGGACATGCCCCGATGATGCGCTCGACCACTCCTGCCGAGATTCGCCAGTGGATCGACTCGACCCCACAGTACTCGGACCAGCAGGAGTAGTCATAGGAGAGGTAGTAGTTAGTGCACACACACGCCACATAGTTGAGGACAAACCTTCTTTTGTATATGAGGTTGTCTACTTTAGGTGCACATGGGTATGGGTGTAGTTTCTCTTGTATATGCTTTTTATGATTTCCTTGTATTGCATTTCAGTTGTATTTTGTTTCATGATGTATCAAATAGTCCTGCCTCTTTGGGTAGGCACGTTATATATATATATATCTATGATTCAGTTGATGTTCCCATGACATGATGTGTTTCTTATGCTTTGCTTATATGTTTCGCTATGCTTCCTCTTAAAGATTCGTGCGTGGCTCTTACTTTGATTTTAAATTCCAAAAAGAAAAATTTTACCCATATTTCCGCTAAGTATTTTCCAAGTAAAAGATGAGACCAAGAGGTAATATTCTAAAGATTAACCTAAGTACATACTAGTAGTCTTGGGTTAAGATTTAGGGTGTTACAACTGGCCTACGCTCGAGGAGCTCAAGCAATTCCCTAGTTACATACCCCCGTCCCCCAAGGATCGTCACTGCCAGCAGTAGAACGTCTTGAGGAGAGCTAGTGTACACACACCACATATAGTAGGGATAAACCTTCTTTTGTTATGAGGTTATCCACCTTAGGTGCGCTAGGGTAAGAGTGTTTATATTTATGCATTCCTTGTATTTCCGTTTGTGTTGTATTGTATTTCCTTTTCTATTGTATTTGCATCATCTTGTATCAAACTAAATCCCACCTTTAGGTGGGCAAATTATGAATATTAATGAAGTATTTCTTTTAATGTGTTATTGATTGTTCCATGTTCTATTATGCCTTGTTATCCTGTGTTTTATTTTCCTGTCTTACGATGTACGTGGCTCTCACTTTGCTTTTATATTTCAAAAAAAAAAAATTTCCGTATTTTGCACTAAGTAATTTAAAGAAAGATTTTAAAAGAATGAGACTAAGAAGTAATATACTAATGGTTAACCTAAATACGTTCTAGGAGTATTGGGTTAAAAATTGGGATGTTACATTATGTTATGCTATGGTTTACACTTATATTGTGATGAGGTTTATATGATTGCTATTATTATGCGAGTATTGACCAATATCTATACACGCACGTGGCTCGCATTTTGGTTTGAAAGTTCAAAAAAAAAAATATTTTTGTTATATTTTTATTACTTGTATTTTAAAGAAGAATAAGTTAATTTCTGAAACAAAGGCATAACAACTAATAATTAATCAGAATGCGACTCAAGCGTATTAGGTTAAAAGTTAGGGTGTTACATTGAGAATGATCATATCTTCTTTTCCCTTTATAGGATGTCTATTAGCTCCAAAATCCTTCAAAAAGTGTTACAGCTTGGAGTTTTGAGTGACAACAACACCAATTTTGTTAAAATTTTTTGAGGAATGGACTAATATTTTACTTGAGTTTCTTGAGTATTCAACAGGACTATTCTCATTAGCATACAAGTTCCATTAACAAGTTTTATTTTAATGTTATAATGTTTCAACATGTTTAAATCTCATTCAAAGAGATTCAGAATTTAAATGAAGTGAAAAATAATCCTTGAAATGAATTTAAGTATGTCTTATACACAAAGAAAGGATTGTTCAGATCTTCATAAAGTGACTTTCATTTTTAGAATATGACACACAATGAAGAAACCTAACTTTTGATCCTCTGAAGCAAGTCATGATTATTGTCTTCGATCTTGATGATAAGATCACTAATAATCTCTGCTTGAAGAAATGAAGATCAATGATAAGATGGAGGGAAAATTCCAATTTCAAATTAAAGTCAAACCCAAAGGAGGGCAAATAGTGATATCTCACCTTTTCACTTGGTTAACCGTTCTAGTTCTAAAAACAACAGCCTCTACAAATACAAAAGTAGCTCTGACACAGATTAGCTAGTTATTCTATATTACATTTCCAAGATACAAAAAGAAGAACAACATGTGTCATTAGGAAAACAAATGAAGGGCTAGTGGTCTGAAATTGAAGATCAAGTATAACAGGAAGTCAAGTGCTTACTTCTTAGTACTTGTGGTTGTATCTTTAACAAACTTGAAAAATGTAAATCCTCATTCTTCATCTATAAAGATATTACTTCTTGTAAATTAATTTCTATTTTTGTTAAAATCTTTTTTCTAAGTTCTTATTAGATAATGTCTTCTTCGTAGTAAGAATTATTAGAAAGAAGTCATTCAAGTTTTCAGATCATACACTATTTTATTATAAGAAAACTTGAGTGTTTTTCGTTAGAGTAAACCAGCCTTTATAGAATCTTTGTACCCTGATCCAGTAATGTTCATTATGAGGTTAGCTTGGAAAAGCTAGTCAAAGACTATTTGGAAGTGACAGTAGAGTGAGCTACTGGTCACATGAGATAGGTTGAGAAGGCTATTAAAAGACAATCTTACTTTCTCTAGGTTGAGAAAATGGCTAATTTAATGGTGCTCAATAGGTTGTTGAGAACTAAATGTAGGTAGGATTGGTTGAACTAGCATAAAAACTTTGTGTAGTATTTTTCTACTCCCTTAATCTCTTCAACATTCTACTTTGTGATCCATAATAATAACCTTTTTGAAAATCTGTTTAGCTTGTTTTCATATCTTCAAATCTATTCAGAACATTACTTTATGATCATTCCTAATAAATTTTTCATTGCACTTGAAGCCTATACTTGATAGTCTTTGTTTGAAAGTTTTAGAAACAGGTAAAAGACATTAAAGCAAGATTTAACCCCTCCTTCTTGTGCAACTTTCAACCTACAATTGGCATCAAAGCTTAAGTCTGTAGGGGGTTGAGCATTCTAACAAGTGCAGTGGTTAAAAGATCTTGAGGAAAAAATGGTACAAAACATTCACATCATAGAAGGACATTCCATAAATAGACCACCATTCTTTAATGGTGGAGACTATGCTTACTAGAGAGATATAATGAAGTTGTTTATTAAATACACTAGTCTTGACTTATGGAAGATCATATAAGAAGGAGGCTACATTCTGATGGGTTGCATTTATGCACCCATTTTCCATCCTAACTCTGAATATTTTGCATTTGAATTATACTTAATTGATGCTTAAATTAGTGATTTGCATTTTGTCCTCAATATGCATCATCATTCAATAAATTTGTAGGTATTAGCAATGCTTTTAATGAATAGTCATATTTTGGAAGTCCTTTATGCTTTTAATCTCTTTTTGGAGTGTTACTTGCTAATAAGAGCTTCCAGGTTTGGTGCATTAGAAAATAAGAAAGGATTCAGGGCGCTATTTACCGCTCCAGCAGTCATATGTGAGTGACCAGTATCAACATGACGTAATTTTGTTTCCAAATTGCGCCTACTTTTGTTTTAAATTTTTTAGTAGCTATTGTAGGGAAACAGAGGGGATTATGAAGAAATTTTCTCATTCTGCGATTTTATTCTCTCTTTGGAATTCTACTCTCTCTCTCTCTCTCGCTTTCTTTCTAGGGTTTAGGAGTTCTCAACACCATTGTTTTAGCCCATTTTGGATGATAATTGATGTTTTCTTTAAAGAATGATTGTGAAACTTTTCCTATGGAAGAGTAATCCCTTTACCGTGTATAAGGATGACCGAAGATTAAGATTGTTCATGAAATTATCAATTTTTATTGCAATTTATGGTTAGTTTTCCTTTCCTTTTTGTCATCTCTCTTAAATTGGTTGTATGGATTGTTACGATTGTATTTTTGAAAGTTGCTTGATCATGCAAAATTTACCTATTGGATAAGGGATTGAAATTAATTTCGTTTTGAATTAGGTTGCTATAATTGGTGGTTAAACTAGCATAGGTTCATAGAATCATGATTGTGAATCAGTAGTTGATATGTTAGTCAACCCCTTAGCGGTAGTGCGTTTGTGTTAACCATTAAGTAAAATTGTATCATTGTTATGTGGAACATGATTAACAAAAGCAACCGCTACCACAAATTCATCTTTGAATCAATGATTGAACAACTCTTAATCTGAGGGAACCCTTGTCCAGGTAATTTTTCTAATTAGAATTCTCTTAATTTAAACTTGTTTCAATAACGTTGAAAAACCCCTTGAAGTCTTTGAATCGATTAGAATACTTCCATGTGACACAACCTGGATTGCACCCTATCTACATTTTGGTGTAATTTAGTTACTACAATATTAATAATTTGTTGTGAATGGCAACAACTCTCATCACATTCCTATAGAAGAAGTTCCAGGAGTTGAAGATACACCCTCCACTTCCAGAGAAGTTCCTAAGAGTAGGTGGACTAAGCAACATAAGGTAAGAGTTCAGCCAAACTCTAAAGCGAACTACTTACTCAACTATGCACTTAGCAAACCTAAATATGATAAAATCATTGCTTGTACCACATCAAAGGAAATCTGGAACAGACTCCACATGCTATATAAAAGAACTGATCGGGTCAAGGAGACAAAGACCAGCATGTTGGCACATCAATACGAGATGTTTAAAATGACTGAGTAAGAGAGTATTCAAGACATTACTGTAGCTATGAAAGGGCATGAGAAACGGGGGGTTGAATCATGCTTTGCCACTTTTTCATATCTCAAAGATTTGACAAAGATACTATTAAGCATTAAGCTTGAAGTCCAATGGAACTATTTTAGTTGTTTTAGAAAGTAGATGTATGAAGTATAACAGTAATAAACAACCAGATTAATAAATTTTCAGCATATGAGAAATAATAAATTAGTGCAATAAAAATAAAAGAGATTAAGGAGAAGAATATATGACATAAGTATTTTTACACTGGTTCAGCCAAACCTGCCTACATCCAGTACTCAACACATGTTGAGATTCCAGTAAGCATCTTTCTCAATCTGAGAAAAAAAAACTAGATAGTCCTTACAATAGCCTTCCCAAGCACTTTCTAGTGAACAATAGTCAATCCCGACTGCCACAAACTAAATAGTTATTCCCAGCCTCCCAAGCTGACCCGAGTAGTTCTTCCCAGCCTCTCCAAGCTAAACCATGACTAGTAGACAACTCCTACAGCCACATTGCCAATAGTTCTTCCCAGCCTCACCAAGCTGACCCATGATAAGTAGAACACCTTTACCACCATGTTGCAAGTAGTTCTTCCTAGCCTTTCCAAGATGATCCGTGATGAGTAAGACATCTTTACCATCACATTGCAAGTACTTTTATGTTAGCCTCTCCAAGTTACGTCTCATTGATCGCTACTGGATCAAGGGTACAAAGGTTCTGTGTTTAGGATGCTACTCAAACTAACCTATACTCAAGTTTCCTTAAAAATATTCAATAAACAAACCTGAGACAACTTAAGCTACTCCTTTATAATATCTCTTCCAGAGAAGAGTATACAAATGTTAAAGAACTAGAAAGAAGATTTTTACACTTTAAGGAAACTGATTTACATGATAAGTTGAATCTCATAAGAAGTATGGAGGGATTTTTCCAAAATTTCTACTCTTATGTCTTTAATCCTCTCATCAGCTTTTGAGCATAGTATCTCCATGTATAGCAGTCTTCCTTCATAATTGTTGCCTTTGATCAGATCTCCAAGTGACATGTGTAGATCATCCATTTGTGTCTTGGAAAGTTAGTCTAGAAGAGTAGGCTAACAATCTATCACATTAGTTGCAGAAGCTGTTGTATAATAGAGGTTTCTGATGTTCTTTCAAAAACTACTTTTTCACTTTCTAATCATGGATTCTGAACTCCTCCTTGTAGAAGCTAGGATGGTTGACCAAATAGGCATAAAAGATGATATACCAGTTTTGAAACTAGGTTTGACTCGAGATTTGAAATTTTAAATTCAAATTTCCCTCATTTTCTTGGAGCAGTCAATGCTCCATATTGAAGTGAGCTTTCTGACATGCACTATCAGTTCCTTGATGATTCTTTGGTGTTCTGATTTTCAATTTGGGCTTTATGATGATGAATGATTTACAATTATGATGATTGAAGATTGAGTAAAACATTGGTTTCAGATTTTGTATGATTTCTTCATTCTTAGCATATTTTTTGATGTCCCATGCTACTTTCTGAAGACCCTTGTTAGCCTAAAATTTAAAGTAAATGATTAGAAAGTGAAAACGTAGTTTTTGAAATAACCACATGTCCTTTCAAAACATAACAGACTTTAAATTTTAGGAAGTGTTTTTCTTAAGGCATGATTGGATATGTTCAAAAACGTTTAAGGCCTTAAGTAACTCAAATCAGAGCTGTCTGGTTTGTGATGATACTTTTTGAATTAAATTAGAGTGCTTCCTAAGATTTATAATAAAGATAATAAAGCAGATGTCATCGTTTAAGTCCTATTGCACCAACAACTTGGCTTTTTGTTATAAAGAGACTTTCTAAAATTTAATGTGCTTGAATAAAAAACTAATACTTGTGATATTCTTCCTTGATTAAAATACTTATTCAACATATTATTTTCCTAAGCCCAATTTTTAAAACTGATTCTTAAATATGTATATATGATAAACTAATTAGAGCATACCATACGAAAACACTCATGATATAAATGTAGTTTTTGACACTCAAAGAAACCTTGATATAAATTATATCAGCGTTTTATATTTTTAAGGTTTTTGAAGCTCATTAGGGATCAAACCAATTTTATCTGAGTAAAGGACAAGTGAGCTTATTATTATGACTTGTGAAACTATTTTCATGATTATCAGAGCATGGAATACTTTTAAAAGTTTTTCTCTAAAAACAAATAGACATTTATGCTTTTTATGTAATTTTGCTCATTGATACACTTATGAATCAGAATATAACACATTATATGACATATAAATGTAGCACACTAGAGAAGTTTTGAGGCTTACAAACTGACCTTAGTTGTATTGAAAACATATAGACAAAGGTTTCTGAAGGTCCTCAGAGACTATTGACAACTATATTTAATCAAGTTAAATAACACCTTTTTAAAAAATATCATACATGTGTCAAAGAGAATGTGTTTTATAAAGATAGCCATTTTAAGCATATTATACATATAGAAGCATATCAGATAAATACAAGTATCAAAGCAATCAATGGAGAGATTTATGCTTCAAAAGATACTTGCTAGAGCTAATCACGGATACATATGTTGTAAGCTCTGGAACCCTTTAAAAAATATGAGCTTTACTGTTTTGAATTACAACAAAGCCAATTTAAAGAAAATATTTTGAAGAACGACTAATGACTACCTTGATTTTCTCGACTAAAGCTTAACAGGTAAATTCTGAAGTGCATTACATGGACTTTAGTGAAAATAATTTCACTTTGCATGTGCAAACATGTTTTATTTCATGGAAAGAGATTAAGCTTAAACGAAGTGAATATTATATCATGTAACGAACACTTACATGCATTAAGGAATAAAGCAGATTAATAGAAGAATAAGAAACCCAAAGAAACGGTCCTCAGAAAGTAATACAGGACTTCAGAAAGTACACTGAAGAATGAGGAAATCATGCCAACCCTGAAAGTAATGTGTTACTCAGTCCACATTCATCACAATCACAAATCAATCATGATTAAAAAGTCAACATTGAAGACTAGAAGATCGAAGAATGATAAAGGGATTGACTATACATGTCAGAAAGCTCCCTTAACTATTAAGCACAAAACGCTACAAGAAATAGAGGGAAATTCAAATTTCAAATTTCAAATCTCGAGTCAAACCTAGTTTTATAACTGGTATGTGATCTCTTCTGCATGATTGGTCAACCAACCTAGATTCTAGAAGAAAGAGTTCAGAAAACATGATTAGAAAGTAAAAAGAAAGAGGGACATCAAAAACCTCTACAATACAATGGCTTCTATAATCGATGTGACAAGTCTGTCAACCTACCTCTCTAGATTAATGTTCCAAGACACAACAAATGATCTACATGTGTCACTTGCATATCTGATCAAGGGCAATAGTCATGAAGAAGGACCAGTATAAATTGAGATGATATGCTTGAATGTCGACATAAGAGTGAAAACCCTTGAAAAATCTCTCCACACTTCTTGTGATGTTCATCATCATATGTAATCAGTCTCCTTGAAGTGTAAAATCTTCTTTCTGTGTTTTATGATGATTTGTATACTCTTCTTAGGAAGAAATGTGAGAAAGAAGTCACTCATGTTTTCCAGGTCCATATTATCGAATATTTGTAAGGAAACAAGGGTGTAGGTTAGTTTGAATGGCAACCCAAACAAATAACCTTTGTAACCTTGATCCAGTAGTGATCAGAATGAGACATAGCTTAGAGAGGCTAAGGTAAAACTACTTGCAATGCGATGGCAGAGGCATTCTGCTTATCTCGATCAAGCTTGAAGGCATTCCAATCATCATGGTTCAGCTTGGAGAGGTTGGTTTAAAAGTACTCAATTCAGCTTGGAAAGGATGGTACAGAACTACTCGGTTTGTAATAGTAGGGGTTGTCTACTATTCATTGAGAGCTTATGAAGGCTAATGTAAAGACTATAAAGTTTACTTTCTTATGTTGAGAAAGTTGTTGTTAGTGGAATCTCAACAAGTGTTGAGTGCTGGATGTAGGCAGGTTTGGTCGAACTAGTATAAAAATATTTGTGTCATTTCTCTCTTCCCTGATCTCTTAACATTAATGCCGTGTGCTTTAATTTAATAACTGCTTAAGTATTATTATTAAAGCTATGTTATTATTAAAATACTTCAAATATCTAGTTTCTAAAACAATTAACCATGATTCCGCTGTAGTTCAAGCTTTCAGCTTGATAAGATCTTTTTGTTAAATATTTCAGATTTGAAGAAAGCTCCAAAACATGATGCAACTCCTTTTCTTGTGCACTCTTTTACCTATTATTGGATTGCCTAATTTTGTTAAACCTTTTGAGATTGAATGTGATGCGTCTGATGTGGGAACAGGGTTGTTTTGATGCAAGAAGGGCATCTGATTGCTTATTTTAATGAAAAATTAAATGGTGTTGTTCTTAACTATCCTACATATGACAAAGAGTTGTATGTATTAGTAAGGGCATTCCAAACATAACAGCTTACCTTTAGCCTAAGGAATTTGTGATTCATAGTGACCATGAGTCCTTGAGGTATCGAAAAGGACAAGGCAAGTTGAATAAGAGGTATGATAAGTGGGTTGAGTTCCTTGAGCAATTTCCCTATGTGATCAAGCATACGAAAGGTAAGGCTAATATGGTTGCTAATGCATTTCTAAGAAAGTGTTTTCTGTTCTCTACTCTTGAAACTAAATTTATTGGTTTTGAGCATATAAAGGAATTGTATAAGCATGATCCAGATTTTTCTTAGATTTATAAGAATTGTGTGCATGCTACCCAAAATGGATACTTTAGGCATAAAGATTATTTGTTTAAAGAGAAAAGATTATGTGTCCTAAATGTTCCATTAGAGAGTTGCTTGTGAGAGAGGCACATAAGAGCAGTTTAATGGGGCATTTTGGTGTCCAGAAGACTTTAGACATACTACATGAACATTTTCATTGACCACACATGAAACATGATATGCATAAATTTTGTGAAAGATGTATTGTTTGTAAGAAATCTAGATCAAAAGTATTACCTCATGGACTCTATACTCCTGTGCCAATTCTTGATTTTGCTTGGATTGATATATAAGTAATCTATAGACTTTGTTTTAGGACTGCCTTAGACAAAGAATGGCAAGCATTCCATTTTTGTGGTTGTGGATAGGTTTTCCAAGATAGCTTATTTCATACCTTGCAAAAAGGTGGATGATGCTTGACATGTGGCTGACTTGTTTTTCGAATAGGTAGTGAGGCTTCATGGATTGCCTAGGAGCATTGCGAGTGATAAGGATACCAAGTTCCCAAGTCACTTTTGGAGGACACTATGGGGCAAGTGTAACACCCTAATTTTTAACCCAATACTCTAGAACATATTAGGCTAATCATTAGGCTATTACTCCTTAGTCTCATCATTTTAATAAAATACTTAGTGAAAAATTATGGGTAAATTTTTCTTTTTGGAAACATAAAGCAAAGTGAGAGCCGCGGACTTAGCTAATCGAATAATAGGAGTGTAAGGCACGGAAACATAGAGTAAAGCATATAATCAAGAAACAATGATCAAGGTAAGCAAGGAAACATTTCATTAATAATAGCATAGTTGAGGTACATAGCTAGTCATACCCTAAGAACGGGCAGAGCTTGTAATACAGCAGAAATAAAATATAAGGAAATGTAAAGTACATAGTTCAACATGAAGATAGAAAAACTCAAAATGCTACCTTCCTACTAGACTATGAGTACAAACTACAAACCCCTCCCAAAAGGTACTACCGAGGGGAGGATCCTCATAAAAGCTCAAGTACTCGCAAAGCTCTCCATCGGAAACTAGTGACGACGGGGATCCTCGGGTGATGGAGGCAGGTAACCGGGGAAACGCTCTATCTCCTCCTGCGTGGGCCAATGGAGTGTGAAGGGAACTCGCGGCAGCTGAACATGAGCTCCTCGACGCGGGCGCATCTTGGCTCTCCTCGGCAAGTGTGGCTGCCTCACGGTCTCCTCACTCCCCTCGAGCCGGAACTGGGGAAAGTGAGCGGAGCCCTCCGAAGGGACATGCATCGGCGAATCCTCTGATGGATCAATCTCGGACCTCCTCGAGCGAGGCAAGTACTCCGGGTAGTCACGGACAGCTGAGGCAGAGGTATGGGCACGGCGTAACTGCTCGTCACGCGGGCGAGTGTGCTCAAAGATCATGTCATCACCACCAAAAGGTGCAGTAGGAGTGAACTGGTAGCTCGAAACTTGGTAAGCGAAAGGTCATCCCATGTACACAAAAATATAGACAACACAACTACCCTCGAAGTGATACGAACGGTGGTCTGGGTCGTAGTGCACCTCCCAAACAGGCGTGTCAATGAAAAGCATGAACGTCACCATTGGTCTCTGAAGATGTGACGGAAGAAGAAAGAAGAGAGAGGAGTGAGAATTCTTGCTAAAGAATCTCAGTAGGAGTCTCCTATCCTAGGGTTATATCGTACACATCCTCAAGAACCTTGGGTTTAATAATAAAATAGTGATCATGCATATGAGGTTCAATTTAGGGTTTCTAAAACTAATTATCCAAGGTCCATTTCTTTTAGCATGCATCTTGATGTTATGAATGCAACATATTATATCATGGATGCATGTCAATACTTGAGCACATAAAACAACACATCAAAGCACATAAACATAAACCATGTGGCATAAGGGCATATAACTTTCAAGTGAATCATTCCTCAACTTCGTGACATCAATCATGGTACTTTAGCATACAAGCCACCCTAAAAATAACTAGGTTATGAGCTCATACCTCAGCTAGTCGTCACTAGCTCTTGCTTATTATCTTGAATAAGGGAAACATAAATAATAATCCCGACTCGCAAGTACGGGTAGGGGGCAGGGATCATCTCTCTCTGGGATTTCCCTCTTTGAAACACTTTGCGGGCATTAAGCCACAGCAATTTGTCCACTTTGGTAGGCTGCATCTACTCATACCCTCACGGATTTGTCTCCCTTGGGGGTGCTCGGCCGAATCGGTGTCACCCGGGCGAGTGTATCTCAGTGTTTTGTCACATAAAAATCTCCTGAGGGTGCTCGGCCGAACTGGTGTCACCCAGGGTTTTCAACTCATATGGTACTCATAAACATTTCTTTCAACCCTTTAAGGTTTGACGAAAATTCAGCAGCATAACAACTGTTAAACCTAATTTCCTTCAAACTGCCACAAGCTAATCCACACATCATGTTCTCATGAAATCTCATGCTATGATAAACTTTAACATTTCATCAATCATTTTCTCATGCATCAAGCATATCTTATCATATCATTGCATCATACAACACATCATAGCATTAACAACTTTTTAGTGTCTTATGCATTGACCCTTACGGTCCTCAACTCACATTCTAAGTTATAAATCATCAAGCCTAATCTCTCGAGAACTTATAAGGTTATAACTAAGTCTTTCTCACCTCACACTATGGTCAAGAACATCTCTAAACCTCAAGGATGCAGAATTCATAATCCTAACTTTACGGGTACCTAGGAGTCACAACAATGACCCTTTCTAATTCCGGTTTGCTCCTAAGGTATCAAGATCAAGTCCTAAACCCTTTGAGTCATTCCTACACATTTAACTAATTAAAATCCATGATTAGCATACAAAACCTTGCTGGACAGAATCCAGAAAATTCAAACATTAAAGGATCTAGAACTTTCAAATTAATTCTTTTCTAATTTCTAACTTCTCTTATCTTTCACATATGAGTCTTAGCATTAATTATACTTAAACATAGGCATATTATCACCATTAAAACAGTTCATACAGTGGCAAATAATAGCAAGGCAGAACCGAAACAAACATCTCCAATTAAAGGCATCAAACACAATTTCTAAAGCACATAAAATACTAGTTTCTCTTGGAACATTTTTAAAACTTTCAAAACTCATTTATAAATATTTTTAACATCTACAATCATAAAAATATTTAAGAGGGCAGTGACTAAATCAACTTTGTCTCAAGAGGTCCTAAATTCATAAAATTTAGTTTTACATATTCCTTATACTCATAAAAGCATAGAAAATTTATGAAACATATTTTTCAATACTTAGAAGCATCAAAACCTCTTAGGGCCGAAACATGAACCAAGGGAAATAAATATTTTAGACCTTTGTTTGAGACAACAATGGGCAAGTCTTTGATCTCTAGGTTCATTTAAGTGATGACATAAAAATAAACATGCTCATGCACTTGTTTTAGCTTGCATTAGAAAGTAAAGTGATAGCATAAAATAAACATGAGATGCAACTCATTATTATCTTGATATTAAGTGAGAACTTGAAATATAAACATGATAATACATAGCTTGAAAAATAAACATGATAATGCAAGGTTCACTTATTATCTTGATACTTAGTGATAGCAAGGAAAGTAAACATGATGTGCATAGCATAAAAGTAAACATGATGCAAGGTTCATTTTATAGTTAGCTAGAGCTCATTCAAGACTTTAACAAAATAGCAACCCAACATATATCTCATTACAAAGAGAGCTCTAGAGTTCATGAACCAAGTTCTCAAAGGAACTATGAGATTCTTGAACATCATCATCAAGCTCAAAGAAAACAAACTTTCTAAACAAACAAAACCTCAAAGATCAAAAAGGAAATGGAAAACCGAAATGTTAAAGAAAAGGAAACAAAGAAACCGAACTCCAAAATAGCAAGAAAGGAAAAGGTGTTCTTGAGTAAAAATCATGTTTGAGTTAGAAAATGAAGTTGAAACTTAAGCAAAGTAAAACCTCAAGCTCTAGAGGTTCCTTTGAGATGTACACATAGTCATCATCTAGGAGTCCTCATCATTGAACTATCATGTGCTCATCAAGGCCTCATGGCCGAAATGAGAAGAAAGAAAAGAACCAAAGAAAAGTTTCAAAAGAAATCCAAGAGAAAGCTAGAGAAACTCATTTTTCAAGAAACAAAGTTTAGAAAACACTCCTACCTAGAGTGAAAACACAAAGCTTGAACTTTGAGAAAAGAAAACAAGGTGATGAGCTCCTCCTTGAGATGGAAATGATTCGGCCAAGGGGGAAACAAGAAGGTTAGAGTTGTGTTTCAAGTGAGGTTGTGTTTGAGGTGAGGTTGTGTTTGAGGTGAGGTGTTTGAGAGGTTAAGCGATGATTCAAGGCTTTGGGGTGGTGTTTAGAGGTTGTGATATGATGATAAGATGAAGAGATGAAGAGGATGAAGATGAAGAACAAGAAAGAACTCTCTTGGAACTTAGAGAGAAAAAGAAAGGAAACTTAAGAAAGCTTAGAAACTTGAAACTTACCAAAAGACTAAAAGTGACACAAGTTCATCTAAGGCACCTATTTATAGAAAAGGAAGCAATGAAGGCTCATCCAAGGGGGAAGAAGCCGTAGCAATGAGGGGGAGGAAGGAAGAGAAAATATCTCTTTACATTGTGTCATACAAGCATGGTTTGAGGTATGGAGTGTACGATGCAAAGTATGGCTTGATGTGAGTGAATTTCCTATCAATTTTGAATGAAATTAGGCTTCTAGAAACAATGCATGGCTGGAACTTTTCCAGCCACAAATAAATGGAGAAAATGGGCTATTTTAATTAGTTATTCATTTGGAAAATCAAGCTTGATTGAAAGTTATGACAAGGTATGGTATATGTGACTTGAGGTATGGCCTTGGAGTGTTGAAAAATTGAACATGTGATGCATATAGGAGCATGGAGGTCTCGGCCAGACCAGGGACAGTAGAGAGGAGGTGAGGTTTGATCATCTAATTGGGTGTTAATGGTAGGTTTAAATATATATTAGCTTAGGTACAAGGTTAGGAATAATTAAGCTTAAGTTTAGGTAGCTAAAAATGTGTTTTAAGGATTTTATGACAAGATTAGGAGTGCTCATACATCATTAGAGAATTAAAAACTCATTTGTGAATAAACAATGTGTAACACAATTCCATGATTTAAGGAATTGGAAAGAGAAAACACTATTCAAGATTCCATGACTAGGAGTCTTGAAATTAAAATATGATTTTAAGTTGTAATTAAGCACTTTTAAGTTCTAATCAACTTTAATAAATTATTTTGACTCAAAATTAATTAAGGAAATTAATTAACCTTCGATTAGAGCCTAATATTACTTAGGTTTGCTTAATCACGCGATTAAGCGTAAAAACACGAAACTAGTGGCAAAATCGTAATTTTGCACTAATTTCGCCCGGGACCTTCGGGACCAAAACTAAAGTCATAGTCTACATAAAAACGCCTTTTAAAACCATCTGGAGAAGTTTTGGGTTCATCCAGCACTTGCAAACGGGCAAAATACTGCAGGGCCATTTTGGTCATTTTGACCCGAAAACTCAAAAAATGAGATTTTCGATCCCGGGAAGTTACACAAGTCATCCAATCCCCTTCCAACATTGAGTGTGCCCTTCGAGTACTGCCAGACCGGCTTTCCTCAAATTTCAGGCCGAAAATGACCTCAGAGGCATTTTAGTCATGCTCACTCTAATAGAAAATCGGGGCGTTACAGCAAGATTGGTACTAGATTGCTTTTTTCAACTACTTGTCACCCATAAACTAATGGGCAAACTGAGATAGTCAATAGAACTATTTCTACTCTCTTTAGGGTTGTTATAAAGAAGAAAATTAATTCATGGGAAAAACTTTTGCCTCTTGTAGAGTTTTCATATAATAGAATTATCCATAGCATTACTAAATGCTTTCCTTTTGAGACAGTCTATGGATTTAATACCTTGACTCCTCTTGATTTACTGCCTATACCTAACATTTATGTTTTTAAGCATAAAGGTGCACAGGGTAAGGCTGACCTTGTAAAGAAGCTGCATGAGCAAGTGAAAGCTCAAATTGAGAAGAAAATGGAAAGTTATGCAAAGCAAGCCAATAAGGGCAGAAAGAAGGTTATTTTTGAACCCAATGATTGGGTTTGGGTGCACACAAGAAATAAGAGATTTCCATCTCAAAGGAAATCCACACTCCAACCTAGAGGAGATGGTCCATTCCAAGTCCTTGCAAAGATTAATGACAATGCTTATAAAATAGATCTCCCAGGTGAGTATGGTGTTAGTACTACTTTTGATGTCTCTGATTTATCTCTTTTTGATATGGGTGATTCAATTCCCAATTTGAGGACAAATTCTCTTCAAGAAGGATGGAATGATGAGGACATGGAAGGAAGCAAGTCCAAGGAATGCAGCAAGGATGAATTACAAGGCCTAGGAAGTCCCATGACAAGGGCGAGATCTAAGAAAGCTAAAGAGGCTCTAAATAAACTTGTGACAACTTTATTTGAAGCATGCCTAAGTCTTGAAGAATTGTAGCCCAAGATGGTGAATTTCTTAATGCAAATTGAAAAAATAGATGCAACGCCCCGATTTTTCTGTTAGAGTGAAAATGACCAAAATGCCCCTGAGGTCATTTTCGACCCGGAATTCGAGGAAAGCCAGTCCGGCAGTACTCGAAGGGAAAACTCAATGTTGGAAGGGGATTAGATGACTTGTGTATCTTTCCGGGATTGAAAATCTCGTTTTTCGAGTTTTCGGGTCAAAATGACCAAAACGCCCCTCCGGTGTTTTACCCATTTGCAAGTACCGGATGAACCCGAAACTCCTCCAGATGGTTTTAAAAGGCGTTTTTATGTATTCTATGACTTTAGTTTTGGTCCCGGAGGTCCCGGGCGAAATTAGTGCAAAATTACGGTTTTGCCCCTAGTTTCGTGTTTTTGCGCTTAATCGCGTGATTAAGCAAACCTAAGCAATATTAGGCTCTAATCGAAGGTTAATTAATTCCAATAATTAATCTTGAGTCAAAATAATTTATTAAAGTTGATTCGAACCTAAAAGTGCTTAATTGCAACTTAAAATCCTATTTTAAATTCAAGACTCCTAGTCATGGAATCTTAAATAATGTTTTCTCTTTCCAATTCCTTAAATCATGGAATTGTGTTACACAATGTTTATTCACAAATGAGTTTTTAATTCTTTAATGATGTATGAGCACTCCTAATCTTGTCATAAAATCCTTAAATCACATTCTTAGTCACCTAAACTTAAGCTTAATTATTCCTAACCTTGTACCTAAGCTAACATACACTTAAACCTATCATTAACACACAATTAGATGATCAAATCTCACCTCCTCTCTGCTATCCCTGGTCTGGCCGAACACTCCCTCCCTCCATATGCATCACATGTTCAAATTTTCAACACTCCAAGGCCATACCTCAAGTCATATACACCATGCCTTGTCATATTTTCAATCAAGCTTGATTTTCCAAATGAATAACTAATTAAAATAACCCATTTTCCTCATTTATTTGTGGCTGAAAAAGTTCCAGCCATGTCAAGCTTCTAGAAGCCTAATTTCATTCAAAAATTGATAGGAAATTCACTCACATCAAGCCATACTTTGTATCATACACTCCATACTTCAAACCATGCTTGAATGACCTTGTGTAAGAGATATTTTTCTCTTCCTTTTCCCCCTCAATGCTACGGCCAAGGCTTCCTCTTGGAGGGCCTCAATGTTTTGTTTTTCTATAAATAGGTGCCTTAGATGAACTTGTGTCACTTTTAGTCTTTTGGTAAGTTTCAAGTTTCTAAGCTTTCTTGAGTTTCCTTTCTTTTTCTCTCAAGTTTCAAGAGAGTTCTTCTTTTCTTTTCATCTTCATCCTCTTCATCCCCTCATCACATAATCATCTCATAACCTTGAAACACCACCCCACCACCTTAGATCATCATACAAACACCTAAACTTCCATTCTCAAACACAACCTCACTTGAAACACAACTCCAACCTTCTTGTTCTTCCTTGGCCGAAACCATCTAGCCCCAAGGAGGAGCTCATCATCTTGTTTCATTTTCAAAAGTTCAAGCTTTTTGTCTCCACTCTAGGTAGGAGTGTTTTTCTAAACTTTGTTTCTTGAAAAATGAGTTTTTGTAGCTTTCTCTTGGATTTTCTTTTGAAACTTTCTTTGTTTCTTTTTCTTTGAATATTCGGCCTCTTGGCCTTGAGGAGTATATGATAGCTCAATGATGAAAGCTCCTAGATGATGACTATGTGTTCATCTCAAAGGAACCTCTAGAGCTTGAGTTTTTGCTTTCTTTGAATTTCAACTTTATTTACCAACTCAAGGTGATTTTTACTCAAGAATACCTTTACTTACCTTGCTATTTTTGGTTTCGGTTTTCTTGTTTCCTTTTCTATAATATTTCAGTTTTGGTTCCTTGATCTTTGAGGTTTTGTTTTGTTTTGAAAGTTTATTTATTCTGAGCTTGATGATGATGTTCAAGAACCTCATAGTTCCTTTGAGAACTTAGTTTAAGAACTCTAAAGCTTTCTTTGTGAAGAGATATGTGTTGGGTTGTATCTCCAAAGTCTTGTAAGAGCTCTAGATGAGACTAAAATAAATATTGCATCCACGTTTACTTTTATGCTTTGCACATCATATTTACTTTCCTTGCTATCATTAAGTATCAAGATAATGAATTGAACTTGCATTATCATATTTATATTTCAAGCTATGCATTATCATGTTTATGTTTCAAGTTCTCACTTAATATCAAGATAATAATGAGTTGCATCTCATGTTTATTTTATGCTATCACTTTACTTTATAATGGAATCTAAAATAAGTGCATGAGCATGTTTATTTTATGTGATCACTTAAATGAACCTAGAGCTTAAAGACTTGCCCATTGTTGTCTCAAAACAAAGGCTTGAAAAACCTATGTTATTTGTCTTCATGTTTTCGGCCTCAATGAGATTTATTGTATACAAGTATTGAAAACTATGTTTTGTAATTTTTCTAAGCTCTTATGAGTTAAAGGAATGTGTAGAACCAGAACCAAGTTTTATGAATTTAGGACCTCTTGAGACAAGTTTGATTTAGCTACTACCCTCTTAAATATTTTTATGATTTTAGATGATAAAAATGTTTATAAATGAGTTTTGGAAGTTTTAAAAAGGTTCCAAGAGAAACTAGTATTTTATGTGCTTTAGAAATTGTGTTTGATGCTTTTAAATGGAGATGTTTGTTTCGGTTCTGCCTTGCTATGTTTAGCCACTGTATGAGCTGTGTTCATGATGATAATATGCTTATGTTTGAGTATAATTAATGTTAAAACTCATACGTGAAAGATAAGAGAAGTTAGTAACTAGAAAATAATTAATTTGAGAGTTTTAGATCCCTTAATGTTTGAATTTTCTGGATTCTGTCCAGCAAGGTTTAGTAATACAAATCATGGTTTTAAATTAGTTTAAATGTGTAGGAATGACTCATAAATGCTTTAAGACTTGATCTTGATGCCTTAGGAACAAACTGGACTTAGAAAGGGTCATTGTTGTGACTCCTAGGTACCCGTAAAGTTAGGATTATGAATTCTGCATCCTTGAGGTTTAGAGATGTTCTTGACCATAGTGTGAGGTGAGAAATACTTAGTTATAACCTTATAAGTTCCTAAGAGATTAGGTTTGATGATTTATAACTTGGAAGGTGAGTTAAGGATTTTAAGAGTTAATGCATAAGACACTAAGAAAGTTGTTAATGCTAAGATGTGTTATATGATGCAATGATATGATGAGATGTGCTTGATGCCTGAGAAAAGGATAGATGAAAATGTTAAAGTTTATCATAGCATGAGAGTTTATGAGAATATGATTGTGTGAATTAGCTTGTGGCAATTTGAAGGAAATTCAGTTTACTAGCTGTTATGCTGTCGAATTTCCATCAAACCTAAAAGGGTTGAAAAGATGTTTTAAAGTACCACATGAGTTGAAAACCCTAGGTGACATCGGTTCGGCCGAGCACCCCCAGGAGACTTTTATGTGACAAAGCACTGAGACGCGCTTTCCTGTGTGACACCGGTTCGGCCGAGCACCCCTAGAGGACACAAATCCGCGAAGGTATGAATAGATGTAGCCTACCAAAGCGGACAAATTGATGTGGCTTAATGCCCGCAAAGCGTTTCAAAGAGGGTATATCTTAAGAGAGGTGATCCCTGCCCCCTACCCATACTTGCGAGTTGGGATTATTTTATTATGTTTCGCTTATTCAGATAATAAGCAAGAGCTAGTGACGACTAGCTGAGGTATGGGCTCATAACCTAGTTGTAACGCCCCGATTTTCTGTTAAAGTGAAAATGACCAAAATGCCCTGAGGTCATTTTCGGCCCGGAATTCGAGGAAAGCTGGTCTGGCAGTACTCGAAGGGCAAACTCAATGTTGGAAGGGGATTGGACGACTTGTGTACTTTCCTGGGATCGAAAATCTCGTTTTTCGAGTTTTCAAGTCAAAATGACCAAAACACCCCTACGGTGTTTTACCCATTTACAAGTGCCGGATGAACTCGAAACTACTCCAGATGGTTTTAAAAGGTGTTTTTATGTAAACTATGACTTTAGTTTTGGTCCTGGAGGTCCCGGGTGAAATTAGTGCAAAATTACGGTTTTGCCCCTAGTTTCGTGTTTTTACGCTTAATCGCGTGATTAAGTAAACCTAAGCAATATTAGGCTCTAATCGAAGGTTAATTAATTTCCTTAATTAATCTTGAGTCAAAATAATTTATTAAAGTTGATTAGAACCTAAAAGTGCTTAATTAAAACTTAAAATCATATTTTAATTTCAAGACTCCTAGTCATAGAATCTTGAATAGTGTTTTCTCTTTCCAATTCCTTAAATCATGGAATTGTGTTACACATTGTTTATTCATAAATGAGTTTTTAATTCTCTAATGATGTATGAGCACTCCTAATCTTGTCATAAAATCCTTAAAACACATTCTTAGTTACCTAAACTTAAGCTTAATTATTCCTAACCTTGTACCTAAGCTAATAGACATTTAAACCTACCATTAACACCCAATTAGATGATCAAAACTCACCTCCCCCATGCTGTCCCTAGCCTGGCTAAAACCTCCAAGCCTCCATATGCATCACATGTTCAATTTTCTAACACTCCAAGGCCATACCTCAAGTCACATATACCATACCTTGTCGTAACTTTCAATCAAGCTTGAATTTCCACATGAATAAATAATTAAAACAATCCATTTTTCCCATTTATTTGTGGCTGGAAAAGTTCTAGCCATGACAAGTTTCTAGAAGCTTAATTTCATCAAAAATTGATAGGAAATTCACTCACATCAAGCCATACTTTGCATCATAGCTTCCATACTTCAAACCATGCTTGAATGACCTTGTGTAAGAGATATTTTTCTCTCCCTTTTTCCCTCCAATGCTACGGCCACTCCTCCTCTTTAGTGAGCCCATGGTTTTGTTTTTCTATAAATAGGATGCTTGTGATAGCTTAGTTGCACCTTGAAGCATTTGCTAAGTTTAGAATTCTAGAGTTATCTTGCTAGTTCTTTTCTTTTCTCTCAAAGTTCCAAGAGTTCTTTCTCTTCATTTTCATCCTCTCTTCACATTATCACCTCACCACTTCAATCCACCATATCCTAACCTTAGATCATCATCAAATCTCTTAAACACTAAACCTCAAACACAAGCTTCCTCAAAACACATCTCCTTTCCTTTTCTTTCTCTTTGGCTGAAGCCATCACACCACCTTAGGAGGAGTTGCTCTTCTCATTTTCCTTTTCAAGTTCAAGCTTTCATCTTCATCACTTGGTAGGGATTTTCTTTTCAAACTTTGTTTTACTCGAAAAAAATGAGTTTCTCTAGCTTTCTCTTGGATTTCTTTTGAAACTTTTCCTTGGTTCTTTGTTTTCCTTTCATTTTGGCCATGAGGCCATAATTATGAGCATGATAGCTTGATGATGAGAGTTTCTAGATGATGACCTTGTGTTCATCTCAAAGAAACCTCTAAAGCTTGAGTTTCCCTTTTCTTATAACTTCATCTATATGATATTTAGCTCACATGGTTTTTCAACTTAAGAAAATTAATCTAAGGATTTATAAAAGCCCAAGCCTACCCTTGCCAACCTTAAAGTTGGCCGGCACATTCTAAAGATTTTTCTCTAGATAGGGGTTTTGGGTACTTAATAAAGAACTTGACTTAGTTTTAATCTCTTTTCCTTTTTGTAAGGTTTTCGGTTTTGATTCCTTGATCTTTGAGATTTTGCTTTGTTTTGAAAGTTGATTTACTTGAGCTTGGTGATGAAGTTCAAGAACCTCATAGTTCCTTTGAGAACTTGGTTCAAGAACTCTAAAGCTCTCTTTGTAATGAGATATGTGTTGGGTTGTTATCTTGTTAAAGTCTTGAATGAGCTCTAGCTAACCATAAAATGAACCTTGCATCATGTTTACTTTTATACCTTGCAAATCATGTTTATTTTCCTTGCTATCACTAAGTACCAAGATAATAAAGGAACTTGCATCATCATGTTTATATTTCAAGCTATGCATTATCATGTTTACATTTCAAGTTCTCACCTAAATATCAAAGATAATAATATGATGTATCTCATATTTATTTTACGCTCTCACTTTACTTTCTAATAAAAGCTAAAACAAGTGCATAAGCATGTTTATCTTTATGCCATCACTTTAATGAACCTAGAGCTCAAAGACTTGCCCATTGTTGTCTCAAACAAAGGTCTAAAATAATTATTTTCCATAGTTGAGATTTCGGCCCTAAGAGGTTTTAAGTTTTCCAAGTGTTAAAAATGTGTTTCATAAATTTTCTAAGCTTATATGAGTATAAGGAATATGTAGAACTGAGTTTTATGAATTTAGAACCTCTTGAGGTGAAAATGATCTAGCTACTGCCCTCTCAAGTATTTTTATGATTTAAAGGATAAAAGTGTTTATAAATGAGTTTTGAAAGTTCTAAAAAGGTTCCAAGAGAAACTAGTATTCTATGTGCTTAAAAAATTGTGTTCTATGCCTTTTATGGAGATGCACATTTCGGTTCTGCCTTGCCATTTATTGCCACTGTGTGTGCTGTTTTAATGATGATAATATGCTTATGTTTGAGTAAAAATATTGCTAAGACTTATATGTGAAAGATAGGATAGGTTAGAAACTAGAAAAGAATTAATTTGAGAGTTTAGATCCCTTAATTATTGAATTTTCTGGATTCTGTCCAGCAAGGATTAGGTTTAATAATCATGGTTTTAAATTAGTTTAAATATGTAGGAATGACTCATAATTGGTTTACGACTTGATCTTGATGCCTTAGGAGCAAGCTAGACTTAGAAAGGGTCATTGTTGTGACTCCTAGGAACCCGTAAAGTTAGGCTTATAAATTCTGCATCGTTGTGGTTTAGAGAAGTTCTTGATCATAGTGTGAGGTGGGAAATACTTAGTTATAACCTCATAGGTACCCAAGAGATTAGGTTTGATGATTAATAACTTAGAATGTGAGTTAAGGACCTTAAGGATCAATGCATAAGACATTAAAAAGTCTTGAGCTTTCATGATGCTTAATTTATGTAAGTATGATATATGATACCTGAAGCTTTGTCTATGATGAGTTTGATGTATACGCTATGAAGAAGTTTTTACATGATTAGAATGATCATGTGATGATGTATGTGCTATGAAGAAGTTTTATGTGAATGCGTGATAACGTGATGATGTATATACTATGAAGAAGTTTTATATGATGATATGCTATACCTCATAAGAAATGTTTGTATGTCCTATATGTTTTCATGGCATAAGCAAATTTGAGGAAATTCGGTCTACAACCGTCATGCTGCCAAATTTCCATCAAATTTGGGGAACTTAGAAAAAGGTCTTCTTTTTTTTAAAAAAATCATGAGAACTTAAATGTGACACAACACTGAGACGCCTTCTTGGGTGATACCGGTTTAGCCGAGCACCCCCAAGAAAACAAATCCGTGAGGGTATTGACACAGAGCTTGCCAAAGCGGATAATACTACTATGCACTAGTTGTTAGTAGAGCGTTTCAAAGAGGAAATGACCCTAAGAGGTGATCCTTAATTTGCCCCCTAGCCCGTACTTTAAGTCGGGATTATGTATGTTACGCTTATCATAGGATAAGTAAGAGCTAGTGACGACTAGTTAAGGTATGAGTTCATAACCTAGAGATGTTTTAGGGTGGCCCCATGAGATAAAGTTAAAGTTGAAATGTCACATATGCTATACCAAGAAAGTTATTTTGAGATTTATACCTGTCAACTTATGCCACTATTATAACATTTTTGTGACTTTGTTGATTAGTTTATCCTTATGATGCATTCATGTCTTAGTATATTCCATGCTTACTCATAAGACGCATTGTAAAATATGACGGACCTTGGATAACTAATGCTTTAGAAAACTAACTTAAAAGGAGTTTATATGCATACACACCTTTTTAGCAATAAAACCCAAGGTTCCTGAGGATATGATGACGTCACTTAGTTAGGGATTGCCCTACTGAGAATTCTTTTAGAAGATTCTCATTCCCTCTCTTTTCTTCCGTCATATCTTTAGATGGCAACTTTCGTACTCTTCATTGACACCCCGACGTGGGAGCTGCACCATGACCCAGCACTCTAGTCATATCATTTTGAGGGTCGCTGCACAGTCAGAGTATTCATGTTTATGGGACGACCCTTCGCACACCTAGTACGGAGCTACTGCTTCACCCCAACTGCCCCCTACCATCATAACACGACTTTCGTGCGAGCTAGACCACGCGACGAGTAGATCCTTCGCATGCAGCCTGAAGTGTCAGCCGTACGTGACTACCCGGAGTATGTGCCCCGGACTCAGTATTCGGAGACAGATCCATCAGAGGACCCGCCCTCGCACATGTATAGTTGGAGCTCCAGCCCTGCTCCCCCACCGATGAGAGTCGAGAGTGAGGAGACGGTGGTTCAACCGAGGTTGGCTCGTAGGCCATCCATGCACCTTCACCGCGGTGGACACGCTCCAATGATCCGCACGACCACTCCCGCTGAGATCTGCCAGTGGATCGATTCCACCCTCGATGCTCGGACGGCGGGGAGTAGGTGTATAGGATGGGTAGTAGCTAGTGCACACACACCACATAGTTGAGGACAAACCTTCTTTTGTATATGAGGTTGTCTACTCTAGGTGCACATGGGTATGGGTGTTGCTTTTATGATTTCCTTGTATTTACTTTTCAGTTGTATTCCGTTCTTCTATGTATCGAATAGTCCTGCCTTTTGGTAGGTGTAACACCCTAATTTTTAACCCAACTTTCTAGAACACATTAGGTTAAACATTAGGCTATTACTTCATAGTCTCATCCTTTTCTTAAAATACTAAAGGAAAATTACGAGTAAATTTTTTTTTTTTTTTTTAAAACACACAACAAAGTGAGAGCCACGTTCTTAGTCTAATCGAATAATAGGAATATAAAGCACGCTTAACACTCATAGAGAAACACAGAAATGGAAACATATAATAGCTGAGCATAAATCATCACAACAAGAGAAACGTTTCATTAATAACATAACTTAGAATACATAAGTAGTCATACCCTCATTGGGACGGGCAGAGCTTGTAATACAATGAAAGGAAGTACAATAGAAACAGAGAAACGTAAAGTAACATAGAGTAAACCATCACTACCCGAGTGCACCTATAGTGAATAACCTCAAAACAAAAGCGAGTTTATCCAGGCTACATGTGAGTGTGTGCACTAAGCCTCCCTAAAACATCTGCTACTAGAAC
Source organism: Dalbergia cultrata (assembly GCA_031216105.1). Taxonomy (NCBI): domain Eukaryota; kingdom Viridiplantae; phylum Streptophyta; class Magnoliopsida; order Fabales; family Fabaceae; genus Dalbergia; species Dalbergia cultrata. The sequence continues at coordinate 27,303,913 of CM062349.1, forward strand.
CGGGAAATGGAGTGTAATCGATCCAAGAACGCAAGGCGGCAGGAGTGGGCATACATGTAGACCGAGCGTGAGCTCCTCGTTAGGGCGCCTCTCGGACGGATGTGTCAATGAAGACCACGAATGTCGCCATCACCTCTCAAGATGTGACGGAAGCGAGAAAAAGAAGAGAAAAGAGTGAGAATCTTACTAAAGAATCTCAGTAGGAATCTCCTATTCTAGGGTTACATCGTTCACATCCTCAGGAACCTTGGGTTTATTTATAAAAGGTGTTCATGCATATGAGATTCATTATTAGGGTTTATGAAACTATTTATCCAAGGTCCATTTCTTTTAGTATGCATCTTGATGTCATGAATGCAACATGTTTAAGCATGAATGTATGGCAATACTTGAGCACATAAATCAACAAATCACAACAATCTAGATTCATGCAAGTGGCATAAGGGCATATTACAACTCTTACTTTTCTCATACTTATGTGACTTAAAAGCATCATATCTCTTTTGTTCTTTTTCTCAAAAACCACCCTCTTAAAACATATCCACCTATTTCCAACCGATACACCGCCCCGGTGATTTTTATCATAACCTCTTATCTCCGTCTCACCTAATCGCCTAGGAATGAGCTCAATCCTAACTAGTCGTCACTAGATTTAATATGGGGTAAAATGAGGGGGTAACATAAACATATTTCATTCTTTGAAACGTTCTACTGGCCTCGAGTGCACAGCGAATTGTCCGCTTTGGTAAGGTTGCATCTGCACATACCCTCACGGATTTGCCTCCTCCTCACCGTAGCAGGAGAAGTACGTCTCAATGCTTGTCACATAAAAATATCCTGGGGGTGCTCGGCCGAACCAGTGTCACCCAGGGTTTTCAACTCATATGGTACTTTAAAACATTTTTCAACCCTTTTAGGTTTGATAGAAATTCGGCAGCATAACGGCTGTTAAACCGAATTTCCTTCAAACCAAAACTCATGCCACAAGCTAATCACACAACTTAACATCTCAATAATCATTTCCTCACGTATCATCAATAAAACATTTTAGGGTTCATGCATCATCAAGCATATTCTTCTAATACATCATTCTCACATAGATAAACATCATAGCATATATTTCAAACTCATCATTCTTTCATAGATTATAGCATGTATTCCAAACTCATCATAGTATATATTTTAAACACATCATACTCACATAGATAAAGCTCATGTATCATATATCATACTTGCATAAAATTAAGCATCATAAAAACTGAAGACTTTTTAATGTCTTATGCATTGACCCTTAAGGTCCTTAACTCACAATCTAAGTTATAAATCATCAAAACCTAGTCTCTTGGGAACCTATGAGGTTATAACTAAGTATTTTTCACCTCACACTATGGTCAAGAACATCTCTAGACCTCAAGGATGCAGAATTTAAAATCCCAACTTTACGGGTACCTAGGAGTCACAACAATGACTCTTTCTAAGTCCAGTTTGTTCCTAAAGCATCAAGATTAAGCCCTAAACCAATTATGAGTCATTCCTACACATTTAAACTAATTTAGAACCATGATTATCATTTCTAAACCTTGCTGGACAGAATCCAGAAAATTCCATCATTAAGGGATCTAAAACTCTCAAATTAATTCTTTTCTAGTTCCTAACTTATCCTATCTTTCACATATGAGTCTTAACATTATTTTTACTCAAACATAAGCATCTTATCATTATTAACACAGCTCATACAGTGGCCAAACATAGCAAGGCAGAACCTAAAACAAACATCTCCATAAAAGACATGAAACACAATTTCTAAAGCACATACAATACTAGTTTCTCTTGGAACCTTTTTCAACTTTCAAAACTCATTTATGGACACTTTTATCGCCTAAAATCATAAAAATACTTACGAGGGTAATAGCTAAATCATTTTTATCTCAAGAGGTCCTAAATTCATAAAACTTAGTTCTACATATTTCTTATACTTACATAAGCTTAGAAAAATTATAAAACATAGTTTTCAATACTTGGAAACACCAAAGCCTATTAGGGCCAAAATAGGGACCAAAAGCAATAAATATTTTTAGACCTTTGTTGAGACAACAATGGGCAAGTCTTTGAGCTCTAGGTTCATTAAAGTGATGACATAAAAATAAACATGCTCATGCACTTGTTTTAGTTTTTGCTAGAAAGTAAAGTGAGAGCATAAAATAAATATGTGATGCATTATATTATTATCTTTGATATTTAGGTGAGAACTTGAAACATAAACATGATAATGCATAGCTTGAAATATAAACATGATAATGCAAGCTCCTTTATTACCTTGGTACTTAGTGATAACAAAGAAAGTAAACATGATGTGCAAAGCATAAAATAAATATGGTATGCATTATATTATTATCTTTGATATTTAGGTGAGAGCTTGAAATACAAACATGATAATGCAAGTTCCTTTATTACCTTGGTACTTAGTGATAGCAAAGAAAGTAAACATGATGTGCAAAGCATAAAATAAACATGATGCAAGGTTCATTTTAAGGTGATCTAAAGCTCATCCAAGACTTTAACAACATAATAACCCAACACATATCTCATTACAAAGAGAGCTTTAGAGTTCTTGAACCAAGTTCTCAAAGGAATTATGAGGTTCTTGAACATCATCATCAAGCTCAAAGAAAGCAAAACTTTTTGAACAAATAAAACTTCAAAGATCAAAAAGGAAAATGGTAACCGAAATGTTAAAGAAAGGAACAAAGAAACCGAAATCATAATAGCAAGAAAAGTAAAGGTATTCTTGAGTAAAAATCATTTTTGAGTTAGAAAATAAAGTTGGAACTCAAAGAAAATAAAACCTCAAGCTCTAGAGTTTCCTTTGAGGTGAACACATAGTCATTATCTAGGAGTCCTCATCATTGAGCTATCATGTACTCATCAAGGCCAAGAGGCCGAAAATACAAGAAAGGGAAACCAAAGAAAGTTTCAAAAAGAAAACCCAAGAGAAAGCTAGAAAGAACTCATTTTCAAGAAGACAAAGTTTAGAAAACACTCCTACCTAGAGTGAAGACAAAAAGCTTGGACTTGAAGATGAAAATGATACGTGCAACACCTCCTAGGATGGTGATGATGATTCGGCCTTGATGAAAGAAAAATGAAGGAAATGTGTTCTTGGTGAGCTTGTGTTTGAGAATGGAAGTTTAGGTGTTTGTATGATGATCCAAGGTGGTGGGGTGGTGTTTCAAGGTTGTGTGATGATGTTTCAAAAGGAAAAAGAAGAAGATGAAGAAGAAGAATGCTCTTGAGATTTGAGAGAAAAAGGAAGAACTTAGAGAAAAACTAAAAACTAAACTTAGCAAATGAACAAAGTGTAGCAAAGGTTCATCTAGGCATGGTATTTATAGAGAAGAATAAGAGTGAATGAGTGGAGGAGAATGAATCCTCATGGAACATGAGGTGAGGCATGTGTGGAGGAGAATGAATCCTCATGGAACATGAGGTGAGAGAATTGCACTTTGATGACATGGCTTCAACCATAGTCTTTGGAGTGTGAAATAAAATTAAATTGTGATAAAATGGATGATGAATTTCGTGCAGGTCTGATGCAGCAAGGGAGAAGGGAGTTTTGGTCATGTAATAGTGTGTTAGTGATGTGTTTAGGGGTGTATTAGCTTAGGTGTAAGGTTAGGAGTCATTAAGCATAAGTTTAGGTGACTAAGAATGTGATTAGGAACCTTTATGACATGATTAAGGAGTACTCATACATATTTAGGAGATTTTAAATTCATTTTATGAATAAAACAATGTAGACAAAATTCCATAATTTAAGGAATTGGAGAGAGAAAACACTATTCAAGATTCCATGACTAGAAATCTTGAATTTAAAATAAGATTTTAAGTTGTAATTAAGCACTTTTAGGTTCTAATCAACTTTAATAAATTATTTTGACTCAAGATTAATTATGGAAATTAATTAATCTTTGATTAGAGCCTAATATTGCTTAGGTTTGCTTAATCACACGATTAAGCGTAAAAACACGAAACTAGGGGTAAAATCGTAATTTTGCACTAATTTTGCCTGGGACCTCCATAATTAAAACTGAGGTCATAGAATACATAAAAATGCCTTTTAAAACCATCTAGAGAAGTTTCGGGTTCATCCGGCACTTGTAAATAGGTAAAACACCGCAGGGGCGTCTTGGTCATTTTGACCCGAAAACTCGAAAAACGAGATTTTCGATTCCGGAAAGGTACACAGGTCATCTAATCCCCTTCCAACATTGAGTTTGCCCTTCGAGTACTGCCAGATCGGCTTTCCTCGAATTCTGGGCCGAAAATGACCTCAGGGGCATTTCGGTCATTTTCACTCTAGCAGAAAATCGGGGCGTTACAGTAGGCACATTATCTATATATATATATATTCAGTTAATGTATCCATGTTATTTATGTGTTGTATTATGATTTGCTCATATGACTTGTATGAATTCTCGTTCAAAGCATCACACGTGGCTTATTTTCAAAGTAAAAGATGAAACCAAGAGGTGATATTCTAAGGATTAACCTGAATACATACTAGTAGTATTAGGTTAAGATTTAGGGTGTTACACTAGTTATTTTAGGGTGGCTTATTATGCTAAAGTACCATGATTGATGTCACGAAGTTGAGGAATGATTCACTTGAAAGTTATATGCCCTTATGCCACATGGTTTATGTTTATGTGCTTTGATGTGTTGTTTTATATGCTCGAGTATTGACATGCATCCATGATATGATATGTTGCATTCATAATGCCAAGATGCATGTTAAAAGGAATGGACCTTGGATAATTAGTTTGGAAAACCCTAAATTGAATCTTATATGCATGATCACTGTTTTATAATTAAACCCAAGGTTCCTAAGGATGTGAACGATGTAACCCTAGGATAGGAGACTCCTACTGAGATTCTTTAGCAACAATTCTCACTCCTCTCTCTTCTTTCTCCCATCACATCTTCAGAGAGCGATGGTGACGTTCGTGGTCTTCGTTGACACACCTACTTAGGAGGTTCACTATGACCCAGACCATGGGTTATATCATTTTGAGAGGCAGTGCACCGTGCGAGTCTTCATGTTCATTGGACGCCCCTTTGCACATCCTGTACAGAGCTACCGTTTCTCCCTAATGTCACCTTACGACGATGCGATGGTTTTTAAGCGCGCCCGGACGCGAGGCGAGAGGATTTTGCAGACGTATACTGGTGGTTCGAAGCCTCGAGACTTCCAGGACTACGTGCCTCGATCCTCGAGTTCGGAGGACGACCCATCCGAGGACCCACCGACTCACATGTATAGCGAGAGTTCTGCTTCCACACCTCAGTTCATGCGAGGCGAGAGCAAGGAGACTGTTACACAGCCGAGGCTGGCTAGGCAAGCCGAGAGGCGCACCTACCAAGGAGCTCACGCCTAGTCTTCACGTGTTCCCACTCCTACTGCCCTGCATCCATGGATTGGTTATACTCCACCGTTTCCCGGATTCTAGTAGTTGACGTCGTAGGGGAGGCTTAGTGCACACACCACATGTAGAGTGGGTAAACCTTCTTTTGTTTTTGAGGTTATTCACCATAGGTGCACTCGGGTAGTTATGGTTTATTCTTGCTTTCTTGTTTTATGTTGTATTTTACTTCTACTGTATTACAAGCTCTGGTCGTCTCCATGAGGGTATGACTACTTATGTACTATAATTAAGTTATTAATGAAATGTTCCTTTGTTATCATGATTGTCGTTCTTTGGTTATATGCTTTGCTTTATTATTTCTAATTATTGTTACGCGTGGTTTATATTTCTATCGTTCGTCTAGTTAAGTTCACGGCTTTCACTTTGCTTTATGTTTTCAAAAAAAAATTTACCCATAATTTTTGCTAAGTATTTTATTAAAATGATGAGACTAAGAAGTAATAGCCTGATGTTTAACCTAATGTATTCTACAAAATTTGGGTTAAAAATTAGGGTGTTACAATAGAGGCTTGAGGACTATATTCAATTCAAGCCCAATTTCTCCATCTAATTACTTGAGTCCAAATTGGTAAAATGGAGCATGAAGGTTGTGTCTATGTTTAGGCCAGTCTGCACCTTTGTTTCTTTTTTTTTTTTCTCTTTTTTTTCGAATTTAAGATGTAATAAGGTCCATTTAGCCAGTCTTAGTTTATCTTTTTAGTATGTGTTAAAATGAGCTAAACATTCTTGCTTTTATTGTTTTTAGTTTACTAATAGTGGTGGGCTGAATTAGTAAACTGATTTTTGGGCCTTATTGTAATGGGCTTGAGTTGGGTTAGGGCTAAACAAACTTGGAAGGTGTTGCCCATTATAAAAGGCAAACCCTAACTTTTGGAAAAGGAATTCAGAACATATTTGTTTTAAGTGTGAGACTTGCTCTTTCTTGGTTCTTCATAGAATCTCTGAACTTATCAAGGGTGCTCATCCTTGTGGCATTCCTAGGCTTATCAATCTCTTGATTGTTGTAACGCACCAATTTTCTGTTAAAGTGAAAATAACCAAAATGTCCCTGAGGTCATTTTCGGCCCGGAATTCGAGGAAAGCCGATCTGGCAGTACTCAAAGGGCAAACTCAATGTTGAAAGGGAATTAGTTGGCTTGTGTACCTTTCTGGGATTGAAAATCTCGTTTTTCGAGTTTTCGGGTCAAAATGACCAAAACACCCCTATGGTGTTTTACCCGTTTGCAAGTGCCAGATGAACCTGAAACTTCTCCAGATGGTTTTAAAAGATGTTTTTATGTATTCTATGACTTTAGTTTTGGTCCTGGAGGTCCCGAGCGAAATAAGTGCAAAATTACGATTTTGCCCCTAGCTTTGTGTTTTCAAGCTTAATCGTGTGATTAAGCAATATTAGGCTCTAATCGAAGATTTATTAATTTCCATAATTAATCTTGAGTCAAAATAATATATTAAAGTTGATTAGAACCTAAGAATGCTTAATTACAACTTGAAATCCTATTTTAAATTCAAGATTTCTAGTCATGGAATCTTGAATAGTGTTTTCTCTTTCCATTTTCTTAAATCATGGAAATTTGTCTACCTTGTTTACTCATAAAATGAATTTTAAACTATCTAAATGTGTATGAGCACTCCTTAACCTTGTCATAAAACTCCTAAACCTCATTCTTAGTTACCTAAACTTATGCTTAATAACTCCTAACCTTGTACCTAAACTAATACACACTCAAACCTATCATTAACACACAATTACATGAAGCAATTTTCCTCCCTCTCTGCTGTAGCATTCTGGTCAAATGCTTCCCCCCCCCCATATTCATCACATGCTCAAATTTTTGACACTCCAAAGCCATGCCTCAAGTCATACTCACTATACCTTGTCATACTTTCCACCATGCTTGATTTTTCAAGTGAATAACTAAATGAATTAAGCTATTTTCCTCATTTATTTGTGGCCCAAAAACAGCCAGTCATGCCTAGCTTCTAGAAGAATTATTTCATTCAAAATTGATAGGAAATTCACTCAAATCACCTCACTTGAAGTCATGCCTTGTATCATAACTTCCATACCTCAAACTATGCTTGAATGACATTGTGTAAGAGATATTTTCTCTTCCTTTTCCCTCCCATTTGCTATGGCCAAGGCTCTCCTTGGATGAGCCTTCATTACTTCATTTTCTATAAATAGGTGCATTAGAAGAACTTGCAAACACTTTAGCTCATTTGCAAACCTTTAGTTTTCTAAGCTTTCTTGAGTTTCCTTTCTTTTTCTCTCAAGTTTCAAGAGAGTTCTTCTTTTCTCTTCATCTTCATCCTCTTCATCCTCTCATCACATAATCATCTCATAACCTCTAAACACCACCTCACAACCTTGAACCACCATCAAACCTCTCAACCTCTCAACCTCAAACACAACCTCACTCAAAACACATCTCCTTTCTCTTTCTCTCTAGGTGGCCCAACCTCATCACCATTCTTGGAGGAGTTCCTCATCTTGTCTTCAAGTTCTAGCTTTTCATCTCCACTCTAGGTAGGAGTGTTTTCTAAACTTTGTTTTCTTGAAAATGAGTTTTTCTCTAGCTTTCTCTTGGATTTCTTTTTGAAACTTTCCTTTGTTTCTTTCTTCCTCTTAGTTTCAGCTAAGAGGCCTTGTTTGGTACATGATAGCTCAATGATGAGAGCTCTTAGATGATGACTAAGTGTTCATCTCAAAAGAACCTCTAGAGCTTGAGTTTTTATTTTCTTTAAGTTTCATCTTTACTTTCGAACTCAAAATGATTTTAGCTCAAGAACACCTTTACTTTCTCTTGCTAATGGTTTCGATTTTTTCCTTGTCTTTCTTCCTCACAAGGTTTCGGTTTTGGTTTCCTTTTCTTTGAGTTTATATGTTCTTTTGAAAGTTTGTTTCTTTTGAGCTTGATGATGATGTTCAAGAACCTCATAATTCCTTTAAGAACTTGGTTCAAGAAGTCTAAAGCTCTCTTTGTGATGAGATGAGTATTGGGTTGTTTGATCTCTAAAGTCTTGAAAGAGCTCTAGATAACATTAAAAATGAACCTTGCATTCATATTTATGTTTATGCCTTGCACATCATATTTATTTTCCTTGCTATCACTAAGTATCAAGATAATGAATGAACTTGCATTACCATATTTATGTTTCAAGCTTGGCATTATCATGTTTATATTTCAAGTCCTCACTTAATATATCAAAGATAATAATGAGTTGCATCTCATGTTTATTTCATGCATTCACTTTATTTTCTAATGAAAGTTAAAACAAGTACATGAGCATGTTTATTTTTATGTCATCACTTAAGAGAACCTAGAGCTCAAAGACTTGCCCATATGTCTCAAACAAAGACTTGAAAATATGTGTTCTTTGGTCTTTAATTTTCGGCCTTAAGAGCTTTGGTTTGTTACAAGTATCAAAATCTATGTTTTATAATTTTTCTAAGCTTATATGAGTACAAGAAATGTCTAGAACAAAGTTTTATGAATTTAGGACCTCTTGAGGTAAATTGAAGTTAGCTACTACCCTTACAAATATTTTGATGATTTTAGATGATAAAAATGTTTATAAGTGAGTTTTGAAAGTCTTGAAAAGGTTCCAAGAGAAACTAGTATTTTATGTGCTTTAGAAACCAAGTTTTATGGCTTTGTATGGAGAGGTACTTTCAGTTCTGCCTTGCCATGTTATGCTCACTGGTTATGCTATTTGGATGATGATAACATGAGTATGTTTGTGTATAATTGATGCTAAAATTCATATGTGAAAGATTGGAGAAGTTAGTAAATAGAAAAGAATTAATTTGAGAGTTCTAGATCCCTTGGTAATTGATTTTTCTGGATTCTGTCCAGCATGGTTTAGAAATGATAATCATGGATTTAAATTAGTTTAAATGTGTAGGAATGACTCATAATCGGTTTAGGACATGATCTTGATGCCTTAGGAGCAAACCGGACTTAGAAAGGGTCATTGTTGTGACTCCTAGGTACCCGTAAAGTTAGAATTTTAGATCCTGCATTCTTAAGGTTTAGAGGAGTTTGTGATCATAGTGTTGAGTGAGGAATACTTAGATATGAGCCTATAGGTACCTAAGAGATTAAGTTGTGATGATTTATAACTTAGATTGTGAGTTAAGGACCTTAAGGGTCAATGCATAAGACATTAAGAAATCGTTAATGCTATGATGTTTATATGATGCAATGACATGTTGAGATGTTTATGATGCATAAGGAAATGATTGTTTAAGATATGAAGTTTATCATAGCATGAGGTTTAAATGAGGAATATTTTGTGTGAATAGTTTGTGGCATAAGTTTCGATTTGAAGGAAATTCGGTTTAACAGCTGTTATGCTGCCAGATTTCCGTCAAACCTAAAAGGGTTGAAGAAATGTTTTAAAGTACCACATGAGTTGAAAACCCTGGGTGACACCGGTTCGGCCGAGCACCCCCAGGGGAGACAAATCTGTGAGGGTATGAGTAGACACAGCCTACCAAAGCGGACAAATTGTTGTGACTTGATGCCCGCAAAGCGTTTCAAAGAAGGTATATCCTAAGAGAGGTGATCCCTAGCCCCCTACCCTTACTTGCGTAGTCGGGATTACTTTATTATGTTTCGCTTATTCATATAATAAGCAAGAGCTAGTGACCACTAGCTGAGGTATGAGCTCATAACCTAGTTATTTTAGGATGGCCTTATTATGCTAAAGTGCCATGATTGATGTCACAAAGTTAAGGAATGATCCACTTGAAAGTTATATGCCCTTTATGCCACTTGTGTGCTTTCTTGAAGTTGTGATTCATTGAGATATTTGATTAATGCATTGCCATGCATTCATGTTTTAGTATGTTACATTCATAACATCAAGATGCATGCTAAAAGGAACGAACCTTGGATAATTGGTTTTATAAACTCTAATAATGAATCTTTTATGTATGTACACCTTTTATAATTAAACCCAAGGTTCCTGAGGATGTGAACGATGTAACCCTAGGATAGGAGACTCCTACTGAGATTCTTTAGTGAGAATTCTCACTCTTTTCTCTTCCTCCTCTCTTTTCCGTCACATCCTCAGATAGTGATGGCGACGTTCGTGGTTTTTGTCGACACGCCGACTTAGGAGGTTCACTTTGATTCGGATCATGGATCATACCATTTTGAGGGGCAGTGTACCGTGTGAGTCTTTATGTTCATCGGACGCCCCTTTGCACACCCTGTATAGAGCTACCGTTTCTCCCCAATGTCACCCTATGGCGATACGATGATTTTTGAGTTCGCCCGGACGCAAGATGAGAGGATTCTGCGGACGTACACTGGTGGTTCGATGCCTCGAGACCTCCAGGACTACGTACCTCAGTCTCCTAGTTCGTAGGATGACCCTTCCGAGGACCTGCCGACGCATATGTATAGCAAGAGCTTTGCTCCTACACCTCAGTTCGTACGAGATGTGAGCGAGGAGACTGTTACACAGTCAAGACTAGCTAGACGAGCCGAGAGCCGCCCCTATCGAGGAGCTCACGCCCAGTCTTCCCATGTGCCTACTCCTGCCGCACTGCGTCCATGGATCGGTTACACTCCACTTTTTCTCGGGTTCTAGTAGCAGACGTCTTAGGGGAGGGCTAGTGCACACACTCTCACATAGAGGGGATAAACCTTCTTTTGTCTTAAGGTTATCCATTCTAGGTGTACTCGGGTAGTTGTAGTTTATCCATGCTTTCTTGTTTCTATTGTATTTGCTTTTCTCCTGTATTACAAGCTTCACCCGTTTCTATAAGGGCGTGACTACTATGTATCGTAACTATGCTATTAATGAAATGTTTCCTTTGTGGTGATGATCATTGTTCTATTGTTCCTTGCTTTAACTATGGTGTCCTTTATGATTGATGTTTATGTCTCTCGTTTAGGTAAGAGCGCGGCTCTCACTTTGATTTATATTTTCAAAAAAAAATTTACCCATAATTTCTGCTAAGTATTTTAATAACATGATGAGACTAAGAGATAATAACCTAATGATTAACCTAATGTGTTCTAGAAAGTTGGGTTAAGAATTAGGGTGTTACATTTTGGTATTAGAGCAGTTCGATTCTCACCGAGCCTGAGGATTGGACTGACCATGCTTTAGAAGCATGATACGATAGTTATGTCATGTGTAGCGCTTAATAGAGACAAGCTATAGGACTAGAGATGCATGACTTCTGTTGCTTGCAAGTGCCATGGTAACTAGCTCATTTTGCATGAATATTGAGCCTGATCAACATGATGTTCACTGTCTCATGTGTTTAGGAACCAATGGCACCGTGACGACAGCCTAGGACTACGCCTGGAGCCGACCAAGACAATGCGACTGCTACTGCTGTCCGTCAAATGGCGCAAGCCATGGAGCAGATGTTCGACCGCATGAATCAACAAGAGAATGTTGCCCCTGTTCCCCCTGCTGCTGAGGTGGTTGAGCAAGCCCGCTTCAGCGAGTTCCGCAAGGCGAACCCGCCCGTGTTCCGAGGGGTAATGGACCCCGACAAGGCTGATGAGTGGATCAAAGACATAGCGAAGATCTACTCTGTGGTTACCTGCTCTGAGGAGCAGAAGGTTACGTTTGCTGCTTTCATGATGAAATCTGACACCGAATTCTGGTGGAATAGGACGAAACGACTGCTGGAAGCTTCTGGAACTCCCATTGATTGGGAGCTGTTCAAGACCTACTTCTATGAGAAGTACTTCCCGAAGTCCGTGAGGAACACCAAAGACATAGAGTTCATGCTGTTGACCCAGGGAAGGTCTACTGTGGCTCAATACACTGCTAAGTTCGAGGAGCTGATCAAGTTTTCTCGAGTGTTCCAAGGGAACCCTGATGAGGTTTGGAAGTGCGTGAAATATGATGGCCCATATGGAGATCAGAGACTTCCCGACTCTGGTAAACAAATGTCGGATTCTAGAAGAAGGACAACGGAAGATGCAAGCCACGAGAGCGGAGCGAGCTAAAGGGCTCGGACCTCAAGCCCCAAAGTTCAAACCGCAATACCCATCGAGGAATCACTACCACCCCTACCAGACCAACCAGTTCCGACCACAACAATAACAACAACCTAGAGCACCCACGTACCAGCAATCCAAACAACACCAAAGGCCACCATTTCAACATCAAGGCCCGAGGAACTTCAACAACAACCAACCCCATGGGCCGGGTGGACCCCGGAACCACAACGGAGGATCCAGTGGGGCCAAGAACAAGGCACCACAAGGAGTCCCTGCTGCTAACCCCAAAGTAACATATGCTGACATCTGTCCCCAGTACGGGAAGAATCATAGGAACCGCCCCTGCCTCATAGGGTAAAGGGTCTGCTTTAAGTATGGCAAGCCTAGCCACTACGCCAACAACTACACCAACGGAGGGCCATCAAATCGGAACCCTCGACCCCAACACCAAGGATGGGTCTTCACCCTCAACGCAGAAGACGCGTGAACATCCAACGATCTCATTCAAGGTAAGTGCGAGCTTAATGGTAGAACCTTAACTATACTTTTTGATTCTGGCGCTCCCATTATTTTATCTCATATGCTAGTGTCGAGTCATTAAATTTGCGAGTCTCTAAGCTTCCCTTTGATCTTATTGTTTCAACTCCCACAAATCGTCCTGTTAATACTTGCAAATGTTGTTTGAACTGTCGTCTTGTTGTAGAAAATAGATCTTTTATCATAGATTTGATTTGCTTGCCCCTTAAAGACATAGGTATCATTCTAGGCATGGACTGGCTTTACGCTAACCATGTACTGTTAGACTATGGGGCCCAAACTGTTGTTTTTCCTTCTCCTCCCAAACCCATCAGTTAACCCTTAAGATTATAGCTAAACTCCGTAGAGGTCTTCTGTAGTGGGGAAAAAACTAAAGGATATGTTCTCCTAGCCGCCTATGATGTAGACTTTGAGCAAAACCTAAGTGATATACCTGTGGTGAGAGACTATCCCGAGGTGTTTTCGAACGAGATACCCGAGTTCCCTCCCGAAAGAGAAGCAAAGTTTTCCATAGTGTTGGTTCCTGGAACGGGACCTATCTCTATAGCCCCATATCGGATGTCACCCTTGGAGTTAGCAGAGTTAAAAACAGAGTTAGAGGAGTTGTTGGAGAAAAGTTTTACAAGGCCGAGTGCTTCACCTTGGGGCGCTCCAGTCTTATTTGTGAAGAAGAAGGATGGAAGTATGAGAATGTGTATAGATTATAGGCAGTTAAACCGACCAAGTACCCATTGCCTAGGATTGATGATCTCATGGACCAGTTGAAAGGAGTTGTGGTGTTTTCTAAGATTGATTTGAGATCGGGTTACCATCAGATTAGGGTTAGAGATCAGGACATTCCTAAGACCACCTTTCGAACTCAGTACGGACACTTTGAGTTCAATGTGATGTCGTTTGGTTTGACGAATGCTCCCACAATTTTTATGGATTACGTGAATAGGATCTTTAGACCCTATCTAGATCAGTTCGTGGTTGTGTTCATAGATGATATTCTTATCTATTCGAAAACCCATAAGGAGCATAAGCGTCATTTAAAGCTGGTTTTAGAGGTATTAAAGGAGAAGAAGTTATACGCCAAGCTCTCTAAGTGTGAATTCTGGCTGGATGAGGTGAAATTCTTAGGACATGTTATGTCGAAAGGTGGCATAGCTGTCAACCCCAGTAAAATAGAAGCTGTCATGAATTGGGATAGACCAACCTCAGTGACCAAGATTAGAAGCTTTTTAGGTTTAGCCGGTTATTATCGTAGGTTCATTAAAGGATTTTCCCAGTTAGCCCTACCTCTAACCAAGCTCACAAGGAAGAATGCCTTGTTTGAGTGGAGCCCCGAGTGCAAAAAGAGTTTCCTAGAGCGTAAGGAAAAGCTCACCCCAACCTCAGTTTTGGTTTTCCCTGACCCCAATGTACCCTATGAGGTATATTGTGACGCTTCAAGCAAAGGTTTAGGTTGTGTGTTGATGCAAAATAGGCAAGTGGTAGCCTATGTGTCCAGACAACTCAAGCCTCATGAGGCAACTTACCCCACCCATGACCTAGAGTTAGCAGCCATCGTGTTCGTCTTTAAGATGTAGAGACACCATTTATATGGTGTAAGGTTTGAGGTTTTCTTCTATCACAAGAGTCTCAAGCATCTTTTTTATCAAAAGGAGTTGAATATGAGGCAGAGGAGATGGATGGAATTCCTCAAAGATTATGATTTCGGCTTAAGTTACCACCCCGGCAAGGCTAATGTAGTCGCCGATGCCTTGAGTCGAAAGTCATTACGTTTGTCTTGTATGACGGTCAATGAAGTTGGGTTAATAGAGAAGTTTAGAGATATGAATTTGGGGATGTTTGCAACCGATAGTAGCATAGTGATATGTCATCTCACGGTGACCAGTGGGTTCAAGCAAAGGATAATGCTTGCGCAAAGAGAAAATGAGGACTTTCTGGAGACAATAGAGGCAGTTAAGGTCGGCAAGTTGAAGGGTTTCGAGAGAGGCCTCGATTGGTTGTGGAGGTTTGAGGGGCGAATCTGTGTGCCACAAGATGGCAACCTTCGAGAAAAGATCTTGGAGGATGACGCGAGCTGTCGCTACTCGCGACAAATTAAAAAGATAGTTTTATGATCAAATTACACTAAATGTAGTTATAGTGCAATCCCAGTCATCTCACAAGGAAGTATTTAAATCGATTCAAATTGCAGGGGGGGGTTTTGTAGATGTTGTTAAATAGGAATAAACTTAAGAAAATATAATAGTAAGAAATTACCTGCACAGGGATTTCCTCAGTTCAAGAGATGTTCAATCATTGATCTAACAATAATTTTATGGTGGCCGTTGCTTCCATTAATTATATTTTCATACAAAAAAGGCATAATTTTACTTAACGAAAATACAATCGCACTCTCGTCAAGGATTTAATTGAATATAAGAACTAGTAATTCACAATCGTGACTCTATGATCCTAATTCAATTTGAATACTAACTATAGCAACTCAATTTCTAACGAAACTAATTCCAATCCTTAATGCAATATAAATCATATGGCAAAACAACTCTCAGAAAATTAATCATAAAAATTAATACAATTAAAATTCAGAGAGAATGTCAGGCAAGAAAACCAACCACAAACTGAAAACAAAATGATAATCTCATGAACACTCTTGATCTTTAGTCTTCCCTATGCAAGGTAAACAATTTATTCCTCCATGGGAAGAAGTTTCACAGTTGAGGTTGAAGAAAGAGGTGTCAAAATTACAACTGAAAAAAAGCTCAAATTCACAGTAAAGAAGAACCCTAATCTAGAGAGAAAAAGAGAGAGGGATCAGGTAGAGAGAAGAAGAGAGAGTTCTAATTCTAAAATCCCTAACTAGGTTCTCTCGCAGCCAGCGAGCCAGAGCGCCCTTTCAGCGCCTCCCTGCTCTTTTTCCTCGCAAACGGATGCTAAAGTGGGCTAAACTGATGCGGCCCACAAACACTTGACCGCCTGGGCGGTCTTCAGACATTTTCCACATTGTAAGTCCTCTAGTAACCGCCTGGGCGGTTATTGAGAGTGGCCTGGGCGGTCTTCTGATGAGCTTCTGAAATTTGTTCCTTACATTGTCGCTCGGCGATTCTGGCATCACTGGGTTGTCTTTAGAATTGCCAAATCCTCTCTTTTTGCTCCAATGCACCAATTAGGAAGTCCTATTAACAAGAAAAACTCCAAGAAGGAATTAAAAGCACAGATAACTCTCAAAGTACAAGAATTCACTAAAAACTATGTTGATAACTACAAAATTATTCAAAAATGCATGATGAGGACAAAATGTAAAATTGCTAATTTAACATCAATTAAATATAATTCAAATGTAAATTGTTCAAAGTTAAGAAGAAAAATGGGTGCATAAATGCAACCGATCAAAATTCCCCACACTTAAACAATTGCATGTCCTCATGCAAGAAACTTAAAAGTAAAAACAAGATTGAAAATGCAAAATGTCACTCTTCCTAAAGAATGCATGATGCAAGAGTCTACTTAGTCGGAGAATTGGCTAGATATGGTCACACTACAACTGACACAATTAGAAAAACTAAAAATCAAATGATAATTGCTGGTTAAGTCTAGATTACACATGACAAGAATGAGTTAAACGAGTGTGACAAAGTTAATCTCACAAGGAAAGTGTATCACTCTTCACTCTAGTGTATATGTTCCAAGATGCACTCTAACACCCAACAAGGAACTTCTTCCACAAACTTGCTTTTCTTTTCAGTCACCACAGATCAAACACAGGTCTGGACATATTTCAAGAGGTCTTTTCCAGGGCAGTAACTGGGCTTAGGTATAGGTGGAAGGAAATAGGAAGACATAGGCTAACTCAGTTCCTGCAAGAGGAAGGTGCAAAACAATGATTCGATGTGAGCAACCAAAACCTCCAAAATTCTTCCCTATTTCTTAGCTTCAATGGTATCATTTGATTTGAGCCTTATTATTATCTGCAATGGTGGATTGGTAAAACTCAGATTTTTTGTGGTGATTTCCTTCTTTTTTTCTTTTTCTCTTTTTTTTTTAATATACCAATCCACTCAACATTTTCTTCATGGGTTTGTAGCACCTTTCTTTCCAAACTCTTGGTAATGGTTTCCCCACACTTGTATTTTTTCATAACTAGCTTGCACCTAACTCTTACAAGTCCTGAGTGGGTATTCTCTCATTGTTTTACACTTAGGTTTGAATTGTGCTAACCAACAAAAATAGGAAATTCAGCTCAAATGGGGTAAGCAAGAGATATGATCATGTAGGGTAGGTTGTATGGCCAAGTGGGTGAAAAGAATAAAAGCTTCAATCATCAATATGCCAGCAATGTGAAGAGAAAGCTTTAACCAAGAATCAAGCAAGTTTCAGAATTCATTCTGAGTGAGTGCACACACAACAATAATTTCCAGTGATTATAACAATGTCATCATCACATCAATGTCCAAAAGCTCACAGGTAATAAATTAACCAGTCAAACAAGTTATAACTCATTGCATTGCTCATGTGACTATCAAAATGACCAGCATACCATGAAAAACAAAATAAGGAAAAACTCATAAAGTGTTGGCATAGTTCAACCATCCACTAACCAACTCCCACAATGGTAATATGCAATGCATGACAAAAGAGAAAACATAATGAAAAATACAAAGAAAATAAAAGTGAACAAAATAAAAGAACCTTCCCCCCACTTACAAAAGGGCACTGCCCTCAATGCCAACCATGAGTGGTACTAGTAGTCCTCCTCAGAATCCTCATCCTCGCTGATCTCCACATCGGGATCGTCGTTCCTAGAATATGAATCAGGGTCGTCACGCGGCTCAGAGCGCCTAGGAGGAGGTGCAAGATGGGCTGAAGATGGTCATCCTCTAGGAGGTGGTGGAGGTGGCTGCTCGGGCTCAACAGGTGGATCAATACCCTGCATCCGCAGCTCAAGAAGGGCGATACACCGCATAATGCACTCCTCGGAGGCCTGGTTAGACCCAGTAACATGGGCCCGAAGCTCCAATTGCATAGAATCAAGACGGGCAAGAACAACCTGCATAAGAGTGGAGGGACTGGCTCCGGTGGCGGCTCCAGTGGTGGCCCTGGCTCCTCCATCTCACTTGCTGCGTGCTCCTGAGTCATATAACTTCTTTACTGCAATAACGGGACTAGGGGGTCCAACCTCATCGCCTGGCAATGTAGGCACCTGTGCTGCAAAGGCCATTTTGGTGACCAAAGCGGGATAAGGAAGCCCCTGGGAGGATTTACCCTCGTACATGCGGGACATATGCTAGCGGACGATACCAGGAATACAGATGTGCCTCCTCTCCATCAGGCAATAAACAAGCAATGCCTGCTCCACAATGATGAGATGGGTATGTCGACATGGTAAAATATGAGAGAACGCTAACCTCATCCACAACCGGGACTAAAAAGTAAGCTGGGAACTCTTCAAGCCAATGACATTTGATTGTGAGTTGAATTCCCAGGAGGCATCTGGACGCCCAATGCAGCGAAGAACATCACCCATATTAACCTCCTATTGTAGAAGCTGAAAGTATTCATCAGGAGCATCAGCTTTAAGAGGAGTTGGAATCTGTAAGGCCTCCCCTATAGCTTGGGGAGTCACGGAAAGTTGCCGACCCCGAACATGTATTTCAATTAGCCCTGGATGATCCCAATTAGCATAGAACTCATGAACAATAGTGAGGTTGGTGGGTCCTGACACCTCCAAAAGGAACCCCCAATGTTGTTCTTTAATGGTCTCAAGCACTACAGCACTTTGGGTCTCTCGGCCAAAAAAATCAAATGTCCACTCATAAAGGAAAGGACGCCTCTTAATGGCTGACTCAAATTTGTCCTCTATCCCCCGACTAGCAAAGTGAAATGTATCATTTGCAGGTCGGACAACATGTGATGAAGTGCCGGCCACTCTAGGGCGCTTGCCTTTGGTCTGATCAGCTCTAGAAGACATGGTACCTAAAAACAAGTCAAACATGCATGAATCTGATTCAAATAAAAGCTCAAGTAATGATCGAAGCAGTTATGCATCCTAACCAAAGTAATTATTCCAAAATCATTGAGTTATGAGAATGCACAACAAGGACTTGCAAAAAGAACATGCAGTTAATAAGAAGATTCCAATAAACAAAGGTGAGTTGTGTAGGTAAAGAGAAGTAATAAAAATGCAAACAGTGATGGCATTAGTGACTCAAAACAATGAGAGATTGAATTGAAATATCAATCAAGGGAAGGTTGAGAGTCACTAAACAGTCCATTAGTAAGCAAAAAGAGATAAGAGCTCTTTGAGACAATCCATCAAACACATGGTGTGCATAATTTCATTTACCCACAAAATCACCAAAATGCAAGTTGGAATCCTTCACAAAATCAAAAACAGATAGAAAACAGTAGGAGGAGGAAAGAGGAATCACAAACCTAGAGAAAATGCAAAGAAAATTGATAGAAGAAGAAGAGAGAAGAATGATGAAGAGGGAAAGTGTGTGCGAGTGAGAGGGGAGGGGAAAGGGATGAAATTATAAGCGCCCAGGCGCTTAAAGTGGCGCAGGATGGTTCGGCTAACCGCCTGGGCGGTCCTTAAGTGAAACGGCGTGTTTCACTTTGTGCGCCTTTTTTTAGGTTTTTTGGAACAGAAGACCGCTGGATCGCCTAGGCGGTCTCCAGCAGTATGATTTTTCTTCATTTTGCGCCTGTAACCGCCTAGGCAGTGATATACCGCCTGGGCGGTTTCCAGAGAGCGATGAAATACTCTGGAAAGTACCTATTCACTTAACTGCTGAAAGGATATGAGCATAGCCTGCGAACAAAAATCAAAGATAAAACGAAACAAAAATATGAGAAAATAAAATAAAAATGAATAAAGGAAGAACTATAAACCAATAAATTGTGGGTTGTCTCCCACTCAGCACTTCGCTTTAATATCCCTAAGTTGGACGTTCAGACCCCCATTAAAGTGGGTATAAAGCCTTGGCAAGCGTAACTTCTGCTTCACCCTCAATATCCATGGAAGTTTCATGGTACACCTTCAACCGGTGTCCATTGACTTTAAAAATTGTTTTAGACTTGGGGTCCTCAATCTCTATGGCACCAAATGAATGCACTTTTGTAACCTTGAAAGGTTTATCCCACCAAGACCTCAACTTCTCGGGCATCAGTTTCAACCGGGAGTTATAGAGGAGCACCAGTTGCCCCTCTTTGAACTCTTTCCTCAAGGTATTCGTATCATGAAACACCTTGGTTTTCTCCTTATACAACCGAGAGTTCTCATAGGCCTCATATCTCAACTCCTCTAATTCTTGTAGTTGCAATTTTCGAGCTTTACCAACCCCTTCCAAATCCATGTTGCATTGCTTGATAGCCCAATAAGCCCGATGCATCATCTCCATAGGCAAATGACACGCCTTTCCAAACATAAGCCTAAAGGGACTCATCCCGATGGGCATTTTGTAGGCTGTGCGATAAGCCCATAAGGCATCATCCAATCTCACACTCCAGTCCTTCCGATTGGGCTTCACAGTTTTCTCCAGGATTCTCTTGATCTCCCTGTTAGACACTTCAGCCTGCCTGTTAGTTTGGGGATGGTAAGGAGTGGATACCTTATGAACAGCCCCGTATCTACGGAGCAAAGCTTCCATGCTTCGGTTGCAAAAATGAGTTCCCTGGTCACTAATAATAGCCCTAGGCATACCAAACCTGCAGAAGTTGTGAGAACGAACAAAATCAACAACTACAACAAAATCATTAGTTCGGGTAGCAATGGCCTACACCCATTTGGACACATAATCCACAGCTAGAAGAATATAAACATAGCCAAAAGAACTAAGGAAAGGACCCATGAAATCAATGCCCCAAACATAAAAAACTTCACAAAATTGTATAGGTTGTTAAGGCATCTCATTTCTCCAAGAGATATTCCCTGTCCTTTGACATTGTTCACAAGCTTTACAGAAATTATAAGCATCTCTAAACAAGGTGGGCCAGTAGAAACCCGAGTCCAATACTTTTCTAGTAGTGCGTTGTGGTCCAAAGTGACCCCCACCCGCATAAGTATGACAAAAACGGAGTATGGACTCGAATTCCTCCTGAGGCACACATCATCTAACTACTTGGTCACTACAAATTTTCCAAAGATAAGGGTCGTCCCACACATAGTATTTAGCATCGCTTTTCAGATTTGCAAATTGCGCTGGTGAAAAGTGTGAGGGACCCACTCTAGCAACCAAGTAGTTAACAATATCAGCATACCACGGGGCAACAGACACACTCATTAGTTGTTCATCAGGAAAATTATCATTGAGAGGTCTGTTGTCCCAGTCAAGATGCTCAAGCCTACTTAGATAGTCTGCTACTAAATTTTTAGCTCCAGTTTTGTCTTTTATTTCCAAATCAAATTCTTGGAGTAGTAGCATTCATCTAATAAGCCTAGGCTTGGCTACCTGTTTCTTCAACAAATACTTAAGTGCTGCATGGTCCGAATACACTACCACCTTAGAGCCTAGCAAGTAAGATCGAAACTTATCCAAAGCAAAAACAATGGCTAAGAGCTCTTTCTCAGTAGTAGTGTAGTTAGACTGTGCAGCATCGAAGGTACGAGAAGCATAGTAAATAGGATGAGGAACCGTACCTTCACGCTGTGTAAGTACAGCGCCCACTACATGGTTAGAAGCATCACACATAAGCTCAAACGACTGACTCCAATCAGGTGGCTGGATGACTGGAGTGGTGGTCAAAGCCTTCTTCAGCCTCTCAAATGCTTCCCTACACTTGTTATCAAAAACAAATTCAGCATCCTTCTGTAGTAGGGAAGTGAGAGGTTGAGCAATCTTGCTGAAATCCTTGATAAACCTCCTATAAAAACTTGCATGACCAAGAAAAGAACGAATCTCTCGCACGCATACAGGTTAAGGTAAGGAAGTAATAACTTCTATCTTAGCAGGATCAACAACAATGCCCTTGCTAGAGACTACATGGCCTAAGACTATACCTTGTTCCACCATAAAATGACATTTTTCAAAATTCAGAACAAGGTTGGTCTCAACACATCTTTATAGCACTCTAGCCAAGCTACTCAAACAAGAATCAAAGGAAGAACCAAAAACAGTAAAATCATCCATAAATACCTCGATGCACTCCTCCAACAAGTCAGAGAAATACTCATCATGCACAGCTGAAAAGTAGCTGGTGCGTTGCAAAGCCCAAAGGGCATCCGCTTGTAAGCATATGTGCCAAAGGGGCACGTGAATGTGGTCTTCTCCTGATCTTCCAAGGCAATGTGAATCTGAAAGTACCCCGTGTAGCCATCCAAGAAACAATAATGGGATTTCCCTGCCAACTTTTCCAACATCTGATCAATGAAAGGCAGGGGGTAGTGGTCCTTCCGGGTGGCCTGATTGAGCCTCCTATAGTCAATGCAAACCCTCTAATTGTTTTGCACCCGTGTTGGAATCAACTCACCTTTTTCATTCTTCACCACAGTGATCCCCGACTTCTTAAGAACCACCTGCACCGGGCTCACCCATTCACTGTCAGAAATAGGATAGATGATGCCAGCCTATAAAAGCCTTGTCACCTCTTTCTTAACCACATCAAGAATCAATGGGTTGAGCCGACGTTGTGGCTGTCTAATCGGCTTAGCCTCCTCTTCCAAAAATATCCTATGCATGCAGGTGGAGGGGCTAATCCCTGTGATATCATCCAAAGTCCAGCCAATGGCCCTCTTGTGCCTTCTCAGAACCACAATCAAATTATCCTCTTGAGACTTAGAGAGGTCATTGGCTAAAATGACCGGCAGTGTCTCACCCTCCCCCAAGAATGCATACTTGAGGTGGTCAGGGAAGGGCTTCAGTTCTGGCCCTACTAGTTGTGTACCTGTTCCTGTAAGCTTAGACAATTCTAAAGCAACATAATCATCATATCTAGTGGAAGAAACAGATAATATGGGTTTCGAAAGTAAAGTAGTCTCAGAATTGGGGGTGATGCCACTAAATGTATCAATGACAGGGTTTGTGGCATTAGCTACCAAAAGTTCAGAAGTTTTCTCAAAAAATTGCCCTATCAATGATGCATCAAAAGTGGCACACTCTCTGCACAAATTGGTGGTATTATCACAGTTAAGACATTCAAACTCCGGTACCATCCCCAACAGCTCATCAAAGTTCTCAGTCAAGCCAACAAAAAAGTCATCAATTAAGAAGTCAATGATATCAATACTAAAGACCGAATGCTCCTCAGGTGGGTGTTTCATGGCATCAAATAAACAAAATTGAGCCTTCATATCCCCACACTCAAAGGACAAGGTACCCGTATATACATCAATCTTGGTTCTTGCAGTTTTCAAGAAAGGTCTACCTAGGATTAAAGTATGCTCAGTACCATTAATATCATCCTCCATAGCCAAAACATAAAAGTCTGCTGGGAAAATTAAATTATTTACCTGGGCAAGGACGTCCTTAAGTATCCCATCAGGACTCTGAATGCTCCGGTTGGCTAACTGGACTCTCAATCTGGTGGGTGTCAGCTCTCCCCCACCCAAGGACTCATAAACTGAATGGGGCATAATGCTGATGCCTGCCCCAAGATCCGCCAAAGCCTATCCAATGTGAAGGTTCCCAATGGTGTAGGGAACATTGAATGCACCTGGATCCTTGTGCTTCATAGGAAGCTGACCTGGTTGAATAAGAGATGAGGCTTTCACCCCCATGGTCACTCTCTCCACTTCATTGCTTTTCAACTTCCTCTTGTTGGTGCATAGGTCTTTAAAGAACTTTGCATATTTTGGAGTTTGCCTAATAGCATCCAGCAAGGGAATATTAACCTCTACCTTTCGAAAAGTCTCCAAGAGGTCCTTTTCCAGCTGCAATTCATTGGCCCTCTTAGGTCTTGCAACTCGCTATAGGAAAGGCAATGAAATGGGTCTTGTTACCTGATCATCTACCTCCTTTTGCTTTGGTGGATGCTCATCTCTCTGTACCTCCAGTTGAACTATCTCCTCCTCCTGACTCTCAACCACAACCTGCTTTGGAGGACTAGCAACCTCAGGTAAAATAGTACCAGACCTCAAAGTAATAGCAAAAACATTCCCCTTAGGGTTAGGAATAGTCTGTGAAGGAATGGAAGATGAACTCCCCTGTTGGGATTAGGAATTCTCAAGCCGCACAATTGCATTCCTCATTTCTTGCATGGCTTGTTCTTATTTCCTCTAGGTCTCAATCATCATCTTCATCATCTCCTGCCATGGGGCTTCTGAAGGGGCAAGAGGTGCAGGTAATGCTGGAGGTTGCTGTGGACTAGGAAGCTGTGGTACAGGTGGTGGGTGGAATATAGGCTGGTTATATTGTTGCCTCTGCTATAGTGGAACATACTTCTATTGTTGCTATTGAGGAGCATTGTTCCACCTAAAGTTGGGGTGGTCTTTCTAGCCGGGGTTATAAGTGTTGATGTACGGATTGTGCCCCTACTGTCCACCTTGATTCTGAGGCCTTTTAGGAAATATGTTACCAACTGCTATTGAGGTAGGATCTTCCTGCAACTGAGGACACATGTTTGAAGTATTTGACTCATAGGAACAAATGCCACATACCTGTACTACATTGACTGGAGAAGCTTGATTTACTGCAATTTGCTTCAGTAACTCGGTAAGCTCATCCAGTTTCTTCTCTACCTTGCTACCCTCATATGAAGAAACTTTACCCACCTGACGGGTACTGCTGCCAGCTCTAGACCCAAACTGCTGGGAGTTCTCTACCATGTTCTCAATCAACAATCTAGCTGCAGCAGGGGTCTTGTCAACTAATGTACCCCCACTAGTGACATCAATCATACTCCTTTCCATGACCAACAACCCCTCATAAAAGTACTGGATCAACAGCTGCTCAGAAATCTGATGCTGGGTGTAACACCCTAATTCTTAACCCAACTTTCTAGAACACATTACTTTAATCATTAGGTTATTACCTCTTAGTCTCATCATTTTATTAAAATACTTAGCGGAAATTACGAGTAAATTTTTTTTTAAAAAACATAAAGCAAAGTAAGAGCCACGAATTTAACTAATCAAACTACAGAAATATGAAGCACGCGTAATAATCATTAGAAATCATAAAGTAAAGCATATAACCAAAGAACAATGATCATGATAACAAAAGAAACATTTCATTAATAACATAATTAGAAATACATATGTAGTCAAACCCTCATAGGGACGGGTAGAGCTTGTAATACAGCAGAAATGAAATACAACGTAAAACAAGAAAGCAGAAATAAACCAACTACCCGAGTGCACCTATGGTGAATAACCTCAAAAATAAAAGAAGGTTTATCCACTCTACATGTGGGTGTGTGCACTAAGCCTCCCCTACGGCGTCAACTACTGGAATCTGAGAAACGGTGGAGTGTAACCAATCCATGGACGTAGGGCAGCAGGAATGGGTACACGTGAAGACTGAGCGTGAGCTCCTTGATAGGGGCGCTTCTCGGCTTGCCTAGCTAGCCTTGGCTGTGTGACAGTCTCTTCGCTCACGCCTCGCATGAACTGAGGTGTAGGAGCAGAACTCTCGCTATACATGAGCGTCGGTGGGTCCTCGGATGGGTCGTCCTCTGAACTCGGAGACCGAGGCACGTAGTCCTGGAAGTCTCGAGGCATCGAACCACCAGTATACGTCCACAAAATCCTCTTGTCTCGCGTCAGGGCGCCCTCAAAAACCATCGTATCGTCGTAGGGTGACACCGGGGAGAATCGGTAGCTCTGTATATGGTGTGCAAACGGGTGTTCGATGAACATGAAGACTCGTACGGTGCACTGCCCCTCAAAATAATAAGACCCGTGGTCCGGGTCATAGTGAACCTCCCAAGTAGGTATGTCAACGAAGACCATGAACGTCGCCATCGATCTCTAAAGATGTGACATAAGAAGAAAGAGAAAAGAGTGAGAATTCTTGCTAAAGAATCTCAGTAGGAGTCTCCTATCCTAGGGTTACATCGTTCACATCCTCAGGAACCTTGGGTTTAATTATAAATCAGTGATCATGCATACAAGATTCAATTTAGGGTTTTCCAAACTAATTATCCAAGGTCCATTCCTTTTAGCATGCATCTTGATGTTATGAATGCAACATGTTATATCATGGGTGCATATCAATACTTGAGCATATACAACAACACATCAAAGCATATAAACATAAACTATGTGGCATAAGGGCATATAACTTTCAAGTGGATCATTCCTCAACTTCGTGACATCAATCATGGTACTTTAGCATAATAAGCCACCCTAAAATAACTAGGTTATGAGCTCATACCTCAGTTAGTCGTCACTAACTCTTGCTTATTATCTGAATAAGCAAAACATAATAAAATAATCCCGACTCACAAGTACGGGTAGGGGGCAGGGATCACCTCTCTTAGGATATACCCTCTTTGAAACGATTTGCGGGCATTAAGCCACAACAAGTTATCCACTTTGGTAGGCTGCATCTACTCATACCCTCATGGATTTGTCTCCCCTGTGGGTGCTCAGCCGAACCAGTGTCACCTAGGAAAGCGCGTCTCAGTGCTTTGTCACATAAGAATCTCCTGGGGGTGCTCGGCCGAACCGGTGTCACCCAGGGTTTTCAACTCCTATGGTACTTTAAAACATCTTTCCAACCCTTTTAGGTTTGACGGAAATTCGGCAGCATGACAGATGTTAAACCGAATTTCCTTCAAACTGCCACAAGCTAATTCACACAACACATTCTCATGACATCTCATGCTAAGATAAACTCATATCTAAACTAATCCATTCCTCATGCATCATAAACATCTCAACATATTATTGCATCATATAAACATCATAGCATTAACACAGTTCTTAAAGCATTATGCATTGACCGTTAAGGTCCTTAACTCACATTCTAAGTTATGAATCATCAAAGCCTAGTCTCTCGGGTACCTATAAGGTTATAACTAAGTATTTCTCACTCCATAATATGATCAAGAACATCTCTAAACCTCAAGGATGCAGAATTCATAATCCTAACTTTACGGGTACCTAGAAGTCACAACAATAACCCTTTCTAGGTCCGGTTTGCCCCTAAGGCATCAAGATCAAGTCCTAAACCAATTATGAGTCATTCCTACACATTTAAACTAATTTAAAACCATGATTTACATTACTCAACCTTGCTGGACAGAATCCAGAAAATTCAAACATTAAGGGATCTAAAACTCTCAAATTAATTCTTTTCTAGTTACTAACTTCTATTATCTTTTACATATGAATTTTAGCATCAACTATACTCAAACTTAATCATATTAACATCATCAAACAGCACATACAGTGGTCACAAAAGGCAAGGCAGAACCGAAACATTTCTCTCCATATAAGGCATCAAACACAATTTCTAAAGCACATAAAATACTAGTTTCTTTTGGAACCTTTTTCAAACTTTCAAAACCCATTTACAAATATTTTTATCATCTAAAATCATAAAAATATTTAAGAGGACAGTAGCTAAATCAAACTTGTCTCAAGAGGTCCTAAATTCATAAAACTTGGTTCTATATATTCCTTTAACTCATATAAACTTAGAAAAATTATGAAACATAGTTTTCAATACTTGGAAACAATTAAACTCTTAGGGGCCAAAAACAAGGAGACAAATAACATAGGTTTTCAAGCCTTTGTTTGAGACAACAATGGGCAAGTCTTTGAGTGTAACGCCCCGATTTTTCTGTTAGAGTGAAAATGACCAAAATGCCCCTGAGGTCATTTTCAGCCCGGAATTCGAGGAAAGCCGGTTCGGCAGTACTCGAAGGGCAAACTCAATGTTGAAAGGGGATTAGATAACTTGTGTACCTTCCCGGGATCGAAAATCTCATTTTTCGAGTTTTCGGGTCAAAATAACCAAAACGCCCCTGCGGTGTTTTACCCGTTTGCAAGTGCCGGATGAACCCGAAACTTCTCCAGATGGTTTTAAAAGGCATTTTTATGTATTCTATGACCTCTGTTTTAATTTTAGAAGTCCCGGGCAAAATTAGTGCAAAATTACGGTTTTGCCCCTAGTTTAGTATTTTTATGCTTAATCGCGTGATTAAGCAAACCTAAGCGATATTAGGCTCTAATCGAAGGTTAATTAATTTCCTTAATTAATCTTGAGTCAAAATAATTTATTAAAGTTGATTAGAACCAAAAAGTACTTAATTACAACCTAAAAACATATTTTAATTTCAAGACACCTAGTCATAGAATCTTGAATAGTGTTTTCTCTTTCCAATTCCTTAAATCATGGAATTGTGTTACACATTGTTTATTCATAAATGAGTTTAAAATTCTCTAATGATGTATGAGCACTCCTAAACTTGTCATAAAATCCCTAAATCACATTCTTAGTTACCTAAACTTAAGCTTAATCATTCCTAACCTTGTACCTAAGCTAATACACATCTAAACCTACCATTAACACCCAATTAAATGGTCAAAACTCACCCCCACTCTGCTGTCCAGCCTTGGCTGAAGCTGTCCCTCCCCATTATGCATCACATGTTCAATTTTTCAACAATCCAAGGCCATACCTCAAATCACATACACTATACCTTGTCATAACTTTCAATCAAGCTTGAATTTCCACATGAATAAATAATTAAAACAACCCATTTTTCCCATTTATTTGTGGCTGGAAAAGTTCCAGCCATGTCAAGTTTCTAGAAGCCTAATTTCATAAAAATTTGATAGGAAATTAACTCACATCAAGCCATACTTTGTAGCATAGCTTCCATACTTCAAACCATGCTTCTATGACACAATCAAAGAGATATTTTCCTCTCCCTTTGTCCTTCAATGCTACGCCAAGACCCTCCTTTGGTGAGCTCCATGGCTTTGTTTTTCTATAAATAGGATGCTTGTGATAGCCTTGTTGCACCTTGAAGCATTTGCTAAGTTTAGAGTTTTCGAGTTGTCTTGCTAGTTCTTCCTTTTTCTCTCAAAGTTTCAAGAGTGTTCTTCCTTTCTTTTTCATCTTTATCTTCTTCATCTCTTCATCTCATCATCATCTTTTAACCATCAAACACCACCCCAAAGCCTTGAACCATCATCAAACCTCTCAAACACCACACCTCAAACACAACTTCACTTGAAACACATTTCCTTCCTTTTTCTTTCATCAAGGCCGAATCATCATCACCATCCTAGGAGGTGTTGCTCATCTCATTTCCATCTTCAAGTCCAAGCTTTTACCTTCATCACAAGGTAGGGATTTGTTTTCAAACTTTGTTTTGCTCAAGAAAGCGTTTTTCTCTAGTTTCCTCTTGGATTCTTTTTGAACTTTCCTTTGTTTCTCCTTTTCTTTTCATTTCGGCCTCTAGGCCTTGTTATGAGCATGATAGCTTGATGATGAGAGTTTCTAGATGATGACATTGTGTTCATCTCAAAGAAACCTCTAAAGCTTGAGTTTTCCTTTTCTTATAACTTCATCTATATGTTATCTAGCTCACATGGTTTTCCAACTTAAGAAAATTAATCTAAGGATTTCTAAAAGCCCAAGCCTACCCTTGTCAACCTTAAAGTTGGCCGGCACGTTCTAGAGATTTTTCTCTAGATAGGGGTTTTGGGTATTTAATAAAGAACTTGACGTAGTTTCACTTTCTTTCTCTTTTGTATGACTTTCGGTTTTGTGTTGTGATCTTTGAGATATTGTATTGGGTTGTTATCTTGTTAAAGTCTTGAATGAGCTCTAGTTAACCATAAAATGAACCTTGCATCATGTTTACTTTATACTTTGCATATCATGTTTACTTCCTTGCTATCACTAAATACCAAGATAATGAATGAACTTGCATTATCATGTTTATATTTCAAGCTATGCATTATCATGTTTATATTTCAAGTTCTCACTTAATACCAAGATAATAATAAGTTGCATTCATGTTTACTTTGTGCTATCACTTTACTTTCTAATGGAACCTAAAATAAGTGCATGAGCATGTTTATTTTTATGCCATCACCTAAATGAACCTAGAGCTCAAAGACTTGCCCATTGTTGTCTCAACAAAGGTATAACAATATGTGTTTTCTTTGATTCATAATTCGGCCCTAAGAGGTCTTGAGGTTTCCAAGTATTTGAGACTATGTCTTATGATTTTTCCAAGCTTATATGAGTTTAAGGAATGCATAGAACTAAGTTTTATGAATTTAGGACCTCTTGAGACAAAGATAAATTGGTCACTGCCCTCTTAAATACTCTCATGATTTTGGGATGTTAAGAATGTTTATAAATGAGTTTTAAAAGTTCTAAAATAGTTCCATGAGAAACTAGTATTTTATGTGCTTTAGAAATTATGTTTTATGCCTTTTATGGAGAAGTATATTTTCGGTTCTTCCTTGCTCTTTGCTGCCACTGTATGTGCTGTTTTGATGATGATAATGTGCCTATGTTTGAGTAAAAATAATGTTAAGACTCATATGTGAAAGATAGGATAAGTTAGGAACTAGAAAAGAATTAATTTGAGAATTTTAGATCCTTTAATTATGTAATTTTCTGGATTCTGTCCAGCAAGGTTTAGATTTAATAATCATGGTTTTAAATTAGTTTAAATGTGTAGGAATGACTCATAATTGGTTTAGGACTTAATCTTGAAGCCTTAGGAGCAAACTAAACTTAGAAAGGGTCGTTGTTGTGACTTCTAGGTACCCGTAAAGTTAGGATTTCAAATTCTGCATCCTTGAGGTTTAGAGATGTTCTTGACCATAGTGTTAGGTGAGAAATACTTAGTTATAACCTCATAGGTTCCCAAGAGACTAGGTTTTGATGATCGATAACTTAGAATGTGAGTTAAGGACTTTAAGGATCTAAACCGTAATCTCTAGAACCCCGTAATCACACAAATATAAGCTGTCCAAATCTGCATAGTGCTGTTTGGATAAGTCCTTGAGCATAAAAATTAGTAACACTTATTAGTTGTGAACCTATAGGTGTGTAAGCGGTTAAGAATAATACTAGAACGATTAGTTTACAAGTTTAAGAGTCAAAGGAACCAAAGCATAACCTACTATAAGTTTATAACATAATGAGCTTGGAAGTTTGTATGAATGATTGTTTAAGATGTGATTATGTGATAATGTATATGCTATGGTTTTATGTATACACTATGAAGAAGTTTCTTGTGATGATATATATGCTATGAAAAAGATTTATGAAATGAATAATGATGTATCTATGAATTAACACTTTATGAGAACTTAAATGTGACACAACACTGAGACGCCTTCTTGGGTGACACCGGTTTAGCCGAGCACTCCCATGAAAACAAATCCGTGAGGGTATTGACATAGAGCTTGCCAAAGTGGACAATACTACGATGCACTAGTTGCTAGTAGAGCGTTTCAAAGAGGAAATGACCCTAAGAGAGGTGATCCTTAATTTGCCCCCTAGCCCGTACTTTAAGTCGGGATTATGTATGTTACGCTTATCATAGGATAAGTAAGAACTAGTGATGACTAGTTAAGGTATGAGCTCATAACCTAGAGATGTTTTAGGGCGGCCCCATGAGATGAAAGTTAAAGTTTACAATGTCACATATATTATACCAATGCCAATGTTATAATGTTTCTTAGTTATTCTATTGTTTGGTATACCTTTATGATGCATTCATATCCTTAGTACATTTCATGCTTAGTTACAAGACGCATTATAAAATATGACGGACCTTGGATAAATAACACTTTGGAAATAAACTTAAAAGGAATTTATATGCATGCACACCTTTTTAGAAATAAACCCAAGGTTCCTGAGGATGTGACGATGTCACCTAGGTAGGGATAACCCTACTGAGAATTCTTTTAGAAAGATTCTCATTCCCTCTCTCTTTTCTTCCGTCATATCTTCAGATGGCGACATTCGTACTCTTCATCCACACCCCAGTATGGGAGCTGCACCATGACCCGGCACTCGGGTCATACCATTTTGAGGGTCGCTGCACAGTGAGAGTGTTCATGTTTATGGGACGACCCTTCGCACACCCAGTCCCGAGTTACCATTTTACCCCGACTGCTCCTTACCGTCATAACGAGATTTTTGAGCGAGCTAGACCACGCGACGAGCAGATTCTCTGCATGGAGCCCGAGACATCAGCGGCACGCGACTACCCAGAGTATGTGCCTCACACCCAGTACTCGGAGACAGACCCGTCCGAGGACCCACCATCACACATGTACAGTTGGAGCTCCAGTCCCGCTCCCCCACCGATGAGGGCTGGGAGTGAGGAGACGGTGGTCCAGCCGAGGTTGGCTCGTTTGCCATCTATGCGCCCTCGCCACGGTGGACATGCCCCGATGATGCGCACGACCACTCCCGCCGAGATTCGTCAGTGGATCAACTCGACCCCACAGCACTCGGACCAGCAGGAGTAGACATAGGAGGGGTAGCAGTTAGTGCACATACGCCACATAGTTGAGGACAAACCTTCTTTTGTATATGAGGTTGTCTACTCTAGGTGCACATGGGTATGGGTGTTGTTTCTCTTGTATTTGTTTTTTATGATTTCCTTGTATTGCATTTCAGTTGTATTCCGTTTCCCGATGTATTGAATAGTCCTGCCCTTTGGGTAGGCACAGTATATATATATATATATATATCCATGTAAAAGTTGATGTCTCCATGATATGATGTGTTTCTTTATGCTTTGCTTACATGTTTCGCTATGCTTCCCCTTAAAGATTCGTGCGTGGCTCTCACTTTGATTTTAAATTCCAAAAAGAAAATTTTACCCATATTTCCGCTAAGTATTTTCTAAAGTAAAGATGAGACCAAGAGGTAATATTCTAAAGATTAACCTAAGTACATACTAGTAGTCTTGGGTTAAGATTTAGGGTGTTACATTATGGTATCAAAGCAGTTTGATTCTCATGGAGCCTGAGGATTGGACTGACTATGCTTTATAAGCATGATGCGATAGTTATGTCATGTGTAGTGCTTGATAGAGATAAGCTGTAGGATTAGAGATGCATGACTTCTGTTGCTTGCAAGTGCCATGGTAACTAGCTCATTTTGCATGGATATTGAGCCTGATCAACTTGATGTTCATTGTTTCATGTGTTTAGGGACCAATGGCACCGCGACGATGGCCTAGGACTACGCCCGATGCTGACCAAGACAATGCGACTGATGCTGCTGTCCGTCGCATGGCGCAAGCCATCGAATGGATGTTTGACCGAATGGATCAACAAGCGAATGCTGCTCCTGTTCCCCCTCCTCCCTCTGCTGCTGAGACGGTGGAACAAGCCCGCTTCGGCGAGTTCCGCAAGGCGAACCCGCCGGTATTCCGAGGGGTAATGGACCCCGACAAGGCAAATGAGTGGATCAAAGACATGGAGAAGATCTACTCTGTCGTTACCTGCTCAGAGGAGCAGAAGGTCACATTTGCTGCTTTCATGTTGAAGTCCGATGTCGAGTTTTGGTGGAACGACACGAAGCGTCTGCTAGAGGCTTCTAGAACTCCCATTGACTGGGAGCTGTTCAAGACTTACTTCTACGAAAAGTATTTCCCGGAGTCCGTAAGGAATGCAAAGGACATTGAGTTCATGCAGTTGACCAAGGGAGGGTCTACTGTTGCCCAGTACACTGCAAAATTCGAGGAGCTGATCAAGTTCTCTCGGGTGTTTCAAGGAAACCCCGATGAGGTTTGGAAATGCGTCAAGTATGAGGCCGGTTTGAAGGCGGAGATGAACTATGCCGTGGCCCACATGGAGATCAGAGACTTCCCGACTCTGGTCAACAAGTGCCGGATCCTTGAAGAAGGACAGAGAAAGATGCAAATCACGAGGGCGGAGCGAGCTAAGGGGCTCGGACCTCAAGCCCCGAAGTTCAAACCGCAGTACCCTTCGAGGAATCACTACAACCCCTACTAGACCAACCAGTTCCGACAACAACAACAACAATCACCGAGAGCTCCTGCACACCAACAATCCAAGCAACACCAAAGGCCGCCGTTTCAATATCAAGGCCCGAGGAATTTCAACAATCAACCCCGTGGACCGGGTGGACCCCGGAACCACAATGGAGGACCAAGTGGAGCCAAGAACAAGGCGCCACAAACCCCTGCTGCTTACCCCGGAGCAACATCTGCTGACGTCTGTCCCCAATGCGGGAAGAATCACGGGAATCGCCCATGCTTAGCCGGTCAGAATGTGTGCTTCAAGTGTGGCAAGCCTGACCACTATGCAAAGGACTGCACCAGACAAGGGACGTCGAACCAGAATCCCCGACCACAATACCGAGGAAGAGTCTTTACCCTTAATGCGGAAGACGCCAAGAAGTCCAAAGATCTCATTGAAGGTATGTGCGAAGTAAACGGTAAACCCTTAACTGTACTATATGACGCTGGTGCTACCCATTCTTTTATTTCACTTGCTATTGTCGAGTCCTTAAATCTAAGAGTCTCTAAACTTCCCTTTGATCTCATTGTTTCTACTCCTACAAATCGCCCTGTTAATACCTGCCGTTGTTGTTTAAACTGTCATCTTGTTGTATAAAATAGGTCTTTTATCATAGATTTAATTTGTTTACCCTTAAAAGACATAGGCATTATCTTAAGCATGAATTGGCTTCACGCTAATCGTGTGATGTTAGATTGTGGAACCCAAACCATAGTTTTCCCCTCTCCTCCCGAAAACATCACTCAACCCATTAGGCTGTACCTAAATTCAGTAGAGGTCTTCTATAGTGGGGAAAAAGCTAAGGGATACGTTCTCCTAGCCGCCTGCGATGTAGACTTTGAGCAGAACCTAGGTGAGATACCTGTGGTGAGAGACTATCCCGAGGTGTTTCTGGATGAAATACCCGAGTTCCCTCCCGAGAGAGAAGTTGAATTCTCCATAGAGTTGGTTCCTGGAACAGGACCAATCTCTATAGCCCCGTATAGGATGTCACCTTTGGAGCTAGCAGAACTAAAAACCCAATTAGAGGAACTGTTGGAGAAGAGTTTTATAAGGCCGAGTGCTTCACCTTGGGGCGCTCCAGTCTTATTTGTGAAAAAGAAAGACGGAAGTATGAGGATGTGTATAGACTATAGGCAGTTAAATCAAGTAACCATAAAGAACAAGTACCCGTTACCGAGAATTGATGATCTTATGGACCAATTGAAGGGAGCCGTAGTATTTTCTAAGATTGATTTAAGGTCCGGTTACCATCAGATTAGGGTTAGAGATTCGAATATTCCTAAAACCGCCTTTCGAACTCGGTATGGACACTTTGAGTTCAATGTAATGTCGTTTGGTTTGACGAATGCTCCCGCAGTTTTTATGGATTATATGAATAGGATCTTTAGACCCTATTTAGATCAATTCGTGGTTGTGTTCATAGATGATATTCTCATCTATTCGAAAACCCACGAGGAGCATGAGCGTCATTTGAGGCTGGTTTTAGAGGTGTTAAAGGAGAAGAA
This sequence comes from Dalbergia cultrata, assembly GCA_031216105.1. Taxonomy (NCBI): domain Eukaryota; kingdom Viridiplantae; phylum Streptophyta; class Magnoliopsida; order Fabales; family Fabaceae; genus Dalbergia; species Dalbergia cultrata. The sequence continues at coordinate 27,339,329 of CM062349.1, forward strand.
GTTATATGCTAAGTTCTCTAAGTGTGAATTTTGGTTAGAGGAGGTAAAGTTTTTAGGACATGTTGTGTCAAAGGGTGGCATAACTGTCGACCCAAGTAAGATAGAAGCTGTGATGAATTGGGATAGACCAACATCTGTAACTGAGATTAGAAGCTTTTTGGGTTTAGCTGGATATTACCGTAGGTTTATCAAAGGATTTTCCCAGTTAGCCCTACCCTTAACCAAGCTCACTAGGAAGAATGCCCCGTTTGAGTGGAGCCCCGAGTGTGAAAAGAGTTTCCTAGAGCTTAAGGAAAAGCTCACCTCAACCCCAGTTTTAGTTTTACCTGACCCCAATGTATCCTTCGAGGTATATTGCGATGCTTCTGGCAAGGGTTTAGGTTGTGTGTTGATGCAAAACAGGCAAGTGGTAGCCTATGCATCCAGACAACTCAAGCCTCACGAGGTAACCTACCCCACCCATGACCTAGAACTAGCAGCCATCGTGTTCGCTCTAAAGATGTGGAGACACCATTTGTATGGTGTAAGGTTTGAAGTTTTCTCCGATCATAAGAGTCTCAAGCATCTCTTTGATCAAAAGGAGTTGAATATGAGGCAAAGAAGATGGATGGAATTCCTCAAGGACTACGATTTTGGCTTAAGTTACCACCCCGGCAAGGCTAATGTAGTAGCCGACGCCTTAAGCCGAAACTCGTTACGTCTGTCAAGTATGATGGTTAATGAAGTTAGGTTAATAGAGCAGTTTAGGGATATGAATCTTGGGATGTCTATAACGGAGAATGGCATCGTGATGAGTCATCTCACGGTGACCAGTGGGTTTAAGCAACGGATTATGCTTGCCCAAAGAGAAAATGAGGACTTTATGGATACAATCAAGGCAGTTAAGGCCGGAAAGTTGAAAGGATTTGTACGAGGCCCCGACTGGTTGTGGAGGTTCGAGGGGCGAATCTGTGTGCCACAAGATGGCGACCTCCGAGAGAAGATCTTGGAGGAGGCTCAGAAGAGCCATTTTGCCATCCATCCTGGTACTACCAAGATGTATCAGGACTTGAAGAGGATGTTTTGGTGGCCCGGATTAAAGAAGGATGTGGTCGCCTGGGTGAGTAAGTGTTTGATCTGTCAAAAGGTTAAGATCGAACACCAAAAACTCTCTGGCATGTTGCAACCCCTGTCAATCCCCGAGTGGAAGTGGGAGAGTATATCATTGGATTTCGTGACAGGATTGCCGAGGACCCAAGCTGGCCACGATGCCGTATGGGTAATCGTGGATCGACTGACTAAGTCGGCTCACTTTCTACCTATTCGAGTCACATACTCTTTGGATAAGTTGGCCCAGCTTTACATCCAAGAAGTAGTAAGGTTGCATGGAGTACCATCAACGATAATCTCGGATCGAGATCCGCGGTTTACGTCACGTTTTTGGGGAGCCTTTCAAAGGGCGTTTAGTTCTAAGTTGTGCTTGAGCACTGCTTACCACCCACAGACGGATGGTCAATCTGAGAGGACGATCCAAATCCTGGAAGATATGCTAAGAGCATGTGTCTTGGATCAGAAAGGAAGTTGGGATAAGTACATGCCTTTGATCGAGTTCGCGTATAACAACAGTTATCACGCAAGCATCGGTATGACACCGTACGAGGTGTTATATGGAAGGAAGTGCCAATCACCTTTGTGTTGGTACGAGCCCGGAGAACAAAGTGTCTTAGGACCTGAGGTAGTGAGGGAAACGACGGAGCAAATCAAGAAAATCAAGGATAGAATCTTAACCGCTCAGAGTCGACAGAAAAGCTACGCGGACAAAAGGCGCAAGCCCTTGGAGTTCCAAGAAGGAGAACATGTATTTCTAAGAATCACCCCCACTACAGGAATAGGAAGAGCCATGAAAGTTAAAAAGTTGAGTCCCCGATTTCTTGGTCCTTTTGAAATTCTTCAGAGAATCGGATCTGTAGCTTATAAAATAGCCTTACCACCCAATCTGTCAAACCTTCATGATGTCTTTCACGTCTCCCAGTTACGTAAATATGAGTCCAACCCTAGCCATGTCCTAGAACCAGAGCATGTACAGTTGAGGGAGGACCTCACTTTCAATGTACCGCCTATGAGAATAGTGGATCACGGAGTCAAGCAGTTAAGGAACAAGTCTGTTCCTTTGGTGAAAGTGGCGTGGGGACGAGACAAGACGGAAGAATACACGTGGGAACTAGAATCAGAGATGAAATCCAAATATCCAAAACTTTTCTAAGGTACGAATTTTGAGGGCAAAATTCTTTTTAAGGAGAGGAGTAATGTAACGCCCCGATTTTGCTGTTAGAGTGAAAATGACCAAAATGCCCCTGAGGTCATTTTCAGCCCGGAATTCGAGGAAAGCCGGTTCGGCAGTACTCGAAGGGCAAACTCAATGTTGAAAGGGGATTAGATAACTTGTGTACCTTCCCGGGATTAAAAATCTCGTTTTTCGAGTTTTCGGGTCAAAATGACCAAAACGCCCCTGCGGTGTTTTACCCGTTTGCAAGTGCCAGATGAACCCGAAACTTCTCCAGATGGTTTTAAAAGGCATTTTTATGTATTCTATGACCTCAGTTTTAATTTTAGAAGTCCCGGGCAAAATTAGTGCAAAATTACGGTTTTGCCCCTAGTTTAGTATTTTTACGCTTAATCGCGTGATTAAGCAAACCTAAGCGATATTAGGCTCTAATCGAAGGTTAATTAATTTCCTTAATTAATCTTGAGTCAAAATAATTTATTAAAGTTGATTAGAACCAAAAAGTACTTAATTACAACCTAAAAACATATTTTAATTTCAAGACACCTAGTCATAGAATCTTGAATAGTGTTTTCTCTTTCCAATTCCTTAAATCATGGAATTGTGTTATACATTGTTTATTCATAAATGAGTTTAAAATTCTCTAATGATGTATGAGCACTCCTAAACTTGTCATAAAATCCCTAAATCACATTCTTAGTTACCTAAACTTAAGCTTAATCATTCCTAACCTTGTACCTAAGCTAATACACATCTAAACCTACCATTAACACCCAATTAAATGGTCAAAACTCACCCCCACTCTGCTGTCCAGCCTTGGCCGAAGCTGTCCCTCCCCATTATGCATCACATGTTCAATTTTTTAACACTCCAAGGCCATACCTCAAGTCACATACACTATACCTTGTCATAACTTTCAATCAAGCTTGAATTTCCACATGAATAAATAATTAAAACAACCCATTTTTCCCATTTATTTGTGGCTGGAAAAGTTCCAGCCATGTCAAGTTTCTAGAAGCCTAATTTCATAAAAATTTGATAGGAAATTAACTCACATCAAGCCATACTTTGTAGCATAGCTTCCATACTTCAAACCATGCTTCTATGACACAATCAAAGAGATATTTTCCTCTCCCTTTGTCCTTCAATGCTACGGCCAGCACCCTCCTTTGGTGAGCTCCATGGCTTTGTTTTTCTATAAATAGGATGCTTGTGATAGCCTTGTTGCACCTTGAAGCATTTGCTAAGTTTAGAGTTTTCGAGTTGTCTTGCTAGTTCTTCCTTTTTCTCTCAAAGTTTCAAGAGTGTTCTTCCTTTCTTTTTCATCTTTATCTTCTTCATCTCTTCATCTCATCATCATCTCTTAACCATCAAACACCACCCCAAAGCCTTGAACCATCATCAAACCTCTCAAACACCACACCTCAAACACAACTTCACTTGAAACACATTTCCTTCCTTTTTCTTTCATCAAGGCCGAATCATCATCACCATCCTAGGAGGTGTTGCTCATCTCATTTCCATATTCAAGTCCAAGCTTTTACCTTCATCACAAGGTAGGGATTTGTTTTCAAACTTTGTTTTGCTCAAGAAAGCATTTTTCTGTAGTTTCCTCTTGGATTCTTTTTGAACTTTCCTTTATTTCTCCTTTTCTTTTCATTTCGGCCTCTAGGCCTTGTTATGAGCATGATAGCTTGATGATGAGAGTTTCTAGATGATGACATTGTGTTCATCTCAAAGAAACCTCTAAAGCTTGAGTTTTCCTTTTCTTATAACTTCATCTATATGTTATCTAGCTCACATGGTTTTCCAACTTAAGAAAATTAATCTAAGGATTTCTAAAAGCCCAAGCCTACCCTTGTCAACCTTAAAGTTGGACACGTTCTAGAGATTTTTCTCTAGATAGGGGTTTTGGGTATTTAATAAAGAACTTGACGTAGTTTCACTTTCTTTCTCTTTTGTATGACTTTCGGTTTTGTGTTGTGATCTTTGAGATATTGTATTGGGTTGTTATCTTGTTAAAGTCTTGAATGAGCTCTAGTTAACCATAAAATGAACCTTGCATCATGTTTACTTTATACTTTGCATATCATGTTTACTTCCTTGCTATCACTAAATACCAAGATAATGAATGAACTTGCATTATCATGTTTATATTTCAAGCTATGCATTATCATGTTTATATTTCAAGTTCTCACTTAATACCAAGATAATAATAAGTTGCATTCATGTTTACTTTGTGCTATCACTTTACTTTCTAATGGAACCTAAAATAAGTGCATGAGCATGTTTATTTTTATGTCATCACCTAAGTGAACCTAGAGCTCAAAGACTTGCCCATTGTTGTCTCAACAAAGGTCTAACAATATGTGTTTTCTTTGATTCATAATTCGGCCCTAAGAGTCTTGAGGTTTCCAAGTATTTGAGACTATGTCTTATGATTTTTCCAAGCTTATATGAGTTTAAGGAATGCATAGAACTAAGTTTTATGAATTTAGGACCTCTTGAGACAAAGATAAATTGGTCACTGCCCTCTTAAATACTCTCATGATTTTGGGATGTTAAGAATGTTTATAAATGAGTTTTAAAAGTTCTAAAATAGTTCCATGAGAAACTAGTATTTTATGTGCTTTAGAAATTATGTTTTATGCCTTTTATGGAGAAGTATATTTTCGGTTCTTCCTTGCTCTTTGCTGCCACTGTATGTGCTGTTTTGATGATGATAATGTGCCTATGTTTGAGTAAAAATAATGTTAAGACTCATATGTGAAAGATAGGATAAGTTAGGAACTAGAAAAGAATTAATTTGAGAATTTTAGATCCTTTAATTATGTAATTTTCTGGATTCTGTCCAGCAAGGTTTAGATTTAATAATCATGGTTTTAAATTAGTTTAAATGTGTAGGAATGACTCATAATTGGTTTAGGACTTAATCTTGAAGCCTTAGGAGCAAACTAAACTTAGAAAGGGTCGTTGTTGTGACTTCTAGGTACCCGTAAAGTTAGGATTTCAAATTCTGCATCCTTGAGGTTTAGAGATGTTCTTGACCATAGTGTTAGGTGAGAAATACTTAGTTATAACCTCATAGGTTCTCAAGAGACTAGGTTTTGATGATCGATAACTTAGAATGTGAGTTAAGGACTTTAAGGATCTAAACCGTAATCTCTAGAACCCCGTAATCACACAAATATAAGCTGTCCAAATCTGCATAGTGCTGTTTGGATAAGTCCTTGAGCATAAAAATTAGTAACACTTATTAGTTGTGAACCTATAGGTGTGTAAGCGGTTAAGAATAATACTAGAACGATTAGTTTACAAGTTTAAGAGTCAAAGGAACCAAAGCATAACCTACTATAAGTTTATAACATAATGAGCTTGGAAGTTTGTATGAATGATTGTTTAAGATGTGATTATGTGATAATGTATATGCTATGGTTTTATGTATACACTATGAAGAAGTTTCTTGTGATGATATATATGCTATGAAAAAGATTTATGAAATGAATAATGATGTATCTATGAATTAACACTTTATGAGAACTTAAATGTGACACAACACTGAGACGCCTTCTTGGGTGACACCGGTTTAGAATCCGTGAGGGTATTGACATAGAGCTTGCCAAAACGGACAATACTACGATGCACTAGTTGCTAGTAGAGCGTTTCAAAGAGGAAATGACCTTAAGAGAGGTGATCTTTAATTTGCCCCCTAGCCCGTACTTTAAGTCGGGATTATGTATGTTACGCTTATCATAGGATAAGTAAGAACTAGTGACGACTAGTTAAGGTATGAGCTCATAACCTAGAGATGTTTTAGGGCGGCCCCATGAGATGAAAGTTAAAGTTTACAATGTCACATATATTATACCAATGCCAATGTTATAATGTTTCTTAGTTATTCTATTGTTTGGTATACCTTTATGATGCATTCATATCCTTAGTACATTTTATGCTTAGTTACAAGACGCATTGTAAAATATGACGGACCTTGGATAAATAACACTTTGGAAATAAACTTAAAAGGAATTTATATGCATGCACACCTTTTTAGAAATAAACCCAAGGTTCCTGAGGATGTGACGATGTCACCTAGGTAGGGATAACCCTACTGAGAATTCTTTTAGAAAGATTCTCATTCCCTCTCTCTTTTCTTCCGTCATATCTTCATATGGTGACATTCGTACTCTTCATCGACACCCCAGTATGGGAGCTGCACCATGACCCGGCACTCGGGTCATACCATTTTGAGGGTCGCTGCACAGTGAGAGTGTTCATGTTTATGGGATGACCCTTCGCACACCCATTCCCGAGTTACCATTTTACCCCGACTGCTCCTTACCGTCATAACGGGATTTTTGAGCGAGTTAGACCACGCGACGAGCAGATTCTCCGCATGGAGCCTGAGACATCAGCGGTATGCTACTACCCAGAGTATGTGCCTCTCACCCAGTACTCGGAGACAGACCCGTCCGAGGACCCACCATCACACATGTACAGTTGGAGCTCCAGTCCCGCTCCCCCACCGATGAGGGCTGGGAGTGAGGAGACGGTGGTCCAGCCGAGGTTGGCTCGTCGGCCATCTATGCGCCCTCGCCGCGGTGGACATGCCCCGATGATGCGCTCCACCACTCCCGCCGAGATTCGTCAGTGGATCGACTCAACCCCACAGCACTCGGACCAGCAGGAGTAGACATAGGAGGGGTAGCAGTTAGTGCACACACACCACATAGTTGAGGACAAACCTTCTTTTGTATATGAGGTTGTCTACTCTAGGTGCACATGGGTATGGGTGTTGTTTCTCTTGTATTTGCTTTTTATGATTTCCTTGTATTGCATTTCAGTTGTATTCCGTTTCCCGATGTATTGAATAGTCCTGCCCTTTGGGTAGGCACAGTATATATATATATATCCATGTAAAAGTTGATGTCTCCATGATATGATGTGTTTCTTTATGCTTTGCTTACATGTTTCGCTATGCTTCCCCTTAAAGATTCGTGCGTGGCTCTCACTTTGATTTTAAATTCCAAAAAGAAAAATTTTACCCATATTTCCGCTAACTATTTTCTAAAGTAAAGATGAGACCAAGAGGTAATATTCTAAAGATTAACCTAAGTACATACTAGTAGTCTTGGGTTAAGATTTAGGGTGTTACATTGAGCTCTAGGTTCATTTAAGTGATGACATAAAATAAACATTCTCATGCACTTATTTTAGGTTCCTTTAGAAAGTAAAGTGATAGCATAAAATAAACATGAGATGCAACTCATTATTATCTTGATATTAAGTGAGAACTTGAAACATAAACATGATAATGCATAGCTTGAAATATAAATATGATAATGCAAGTTCATTCATTATCTTGATACTTAGTGATAGCAAGGAAAGTAAATATGATGTGCAAAGCATAAAAGTAAACATGGATGCAAGGTTTATTTTAAGATTATCTAGAGCTCTTACAAGACTTTAGAGATTAACAACCCAACACTCATCTCATTACAAAGAGAGCTCTAGAGTTCTTGAACCAAGTTCTCAAGGGAACTATGGGGTTCTTGAAAATCTCAAGGTTCAAGGAACCAAAATCAAAATATTCAAGGAAAGAAACCAAGCAAACCGAAATCAAAATAGCAAGAATAGTAAAGGTATTCTTGAACAAAAATCCTTTTGAGCTAGATAATAAAGATGAAACTTAGAGAAAACAAAATTCAAGCTCAAGAGGTTCCTTTGAGATGAACACATAGTCATCATCTAGGAGCTCTCATCATTGAGCTATCATGTGCTCATCAAGGCCAAGGGGCCGAATACTCAAAGAAAAGGGAAACAAGAAAGTTCCAAAAAGAAAAACCAAGAGAAAGCTAGAAAGAACTCATTTTCAAGAAAAGCAAAGTTTAGAAAAACACTTCTACCTAGAGTGAAGATGAAAACTTGAACTTTTTGAAAAGGAAAACAAGATGATGAACTCCTCCAAGGGGCAAGATGGCTTCGGCCAAGAGAGGATGAGAAGGTTGGAGTTGTGTTTCAAGTGAGGTTGTGTTTGAGATGATGTGTTTAAGTGCTTAGCAGGTGATTTAAGGTTGTGAGGTGGTGTTTGAAGGTTATGAGATGATTATGTGATGAAGAGATGAAGAAGATGAAGTTGAAGAACAAGAAAGAACTCTCTTGAAACTTAGAGGGAAAAAGAAAGAACACAAAGAAAGCTTAGAAAACTAAAAGTGTGCAAATGAGCTAAAGTGTTTGCATGTGTTTCTAGGCAAGGTATTTATAGAAAATGAAAACAAATGAAAGCTCATTGAGGGGGAAGAGTAGCTGTGTAGTTTGGGACGGAAAGGAAGAGAAAATATCTCTTACACAAGGTCATTCAAGCATGGTTTGAAGTATGGAAGTTATGATACAAGGCATGGCTTCAAGTAAGGTGATTTGAGTGAGTTTTTCTTTTAATTTTGGATGAAATTAGGCTTCTAGAAGCTAGACATAGCTGGAAGTTTTTCAGCCACAAATAAATGAGGAAAATGGTTTATTTCAATTAGTTATTCATTTGGAAAATCAAGCTTGATTGAAAATATGACAAGGTATGGTGTATATGACTTGAGGTATGGCTTTGGAGTGTTGAAAAATTGAACATGTGATGCATATGGAGGGGGAAGAGTACACGGCCAGACCAGGTACAGTAAGGGGGAGGAAGTGTTGATCATGTTATTAGGTGCTAATGATAGGTTTAAGTGTGTATTAGCTTAGGTACAAGGTTAGGAATAATTAAGCTTAAGTTTAGGTGACTAAGAATGAGGTTTAGGGATTTTATGACAAGGTTAGGAGTGCTCATACATCATTAGAGAATTAAAAACTCATTTGTGAATAAACAATGTGAAACACAATTCCATGATTTTAGGAATTGGAGAGAGAAAACACTATTCAAGATTCCATGACTAGGAGTCTTGAATTTAAAATAGGATTTTAAGTTGTAATTAAGTACTTTTAGGTTCTAATCAACTTTAATAAATTATTTTGACTCAAGATTAATTAAGGAAATTAATTAACCTTCGATAAAAGCCTAATATTGCTTAGGTTTGCTTAATCACGCAATTAAGCGTAAAAACACGAAACTAGGGGTAAAATCGTAATTTTGCACTAATTTCGGCCGGGACCTCCGGGACCAAAATTGAGGTCACAGATTACATAAAAATGCCTTTTAAAACCATCTGGAGAAGTTTCGGATTCATCCGGCACTTGCAAATGAGTAAAACACCGCAGGGGCGTTTTGGTCATTTTGACCCGAAAACTCGAAAAACGAGATTTTCGATCTCGGAAAGGTACACAAGTCATCTAATCCCCTTCCAACATTGAGTTTGCCCTTCGAGTACTGCCAGGTTGGCTTTTCTCGAATTCCGGGCTGAAAATGACCTCAGGGACATTTTGGTCATTTTCACTCTAGCAGAAAATCGGGGCGTTACACTGGGGGCAGCTTGCACACAGCCTCTTGAACCTCTCCCAATACTCATAGAGAGATTCTCCCTCTAGCTGTCAAATGCCACATATATCCTTTTTGATGGCGACTACTCTAGAAGCTGGAAAGAACTTCTCCAGGAATATCCGCTTCATGCCAGCCCAGCTATCAACAGTTCCATGGGGAATGTAGAAAAACCAATCCTTGGCATCTCCTTCAAGAGAAAATGGAAAAGCTCTTAGCTTAATTTGCTCTTCCGTTACCCCCTGAGGCTTCATTGTCACACAGATAACATGGAACTGCTTCAGGTGTTTGTGTGGATCCTCCCCAGACAACCCATGAAACTTGGGTAGATAATGTAGGAGTCCTAATTTTAGTTCGAAATCACCTCCCTGTTCAGGATAGACAATCCCCAATGGTTGATAGTTCAGGTCTTGAGCTGCAAGCTCTTTCAGGGTCCTGTTAACTTCTCCCATGTCACCTGAAACACTAGCAGAAGGATAAGAAAGTTCAAGAAAATTAAAAGAAGGATTATTTGGTTCCTTAGTTGTATTAGAGGGAGAAAAAGGGTTGCCGGATAAATTAGTTCTTTCTCTCGCAGCTTTCCTAAGCCTTTTGGCAGTTTTCTCCATTTCCAGATTAATCAGAAGTATGGGAAAATTAGGAAGGGAGCGGGTCATAAACTAAATTATCAGCAACAACCAGTACACCAGGGAACAAAAGCAAAATAAATTAAATTTGAAATAAACAAATTTTTTTTTTAATTAAAATAATAAAACAAAATAGAAAATAATAAACAAAAGGAAATAAAAAAATAAAATAAATAAAAATGAAAATAAATTAAAACAAGAAAAAGAATCAATTGAAAACACTTCCTCAAGATATGGCGCCAAAATTTGATTTGAAATGCCGCTACTAAGTACAAATTAAAAAGATAGTTTTATGATCAAATTACACTAAATGTAGTTATAGTGCAATTCGAGTCGTCTCACAAGGAAGTATTTAAATCGATTCAAATTGCAGGGAGGTTTTGTAGATGTTGTTAAATAGGAATAAACTTAAGAAAATATAATAGCCCGAAATTACTTGCACAGGGATTTCCTCAGTTCAAGAGATGTTCAATCATTGATCTAATAATAATTTTATGGTGGCCGTTGCTTCTATTAATTATATTTTCATACAAAAAATGGCATAATTTTACTTAACGAAAATACAATCGCACTCTTGTCAAGGATTTAATTGAATATAAGAACTAGTAATTCACAATCGTGACTCTATGATCCTAATTCAATTTGAATACCAACTATAGCAACTCAATTTCTAACGAAACTAATTCCAATCCTTAATGCAATATAAATCATATAGCAAAACAACTCTCAGAAAATTAATCATAAAAATTAATACAATTAAAATTCAGAGAGAATGTAAGGCAAGAAAACCAACCACAAACTAAAAACAAAATGATAATCTCATGAACACTCTTGATCTTCAGTCTTCCCTATGCAAGGTAAACAATTTATTCCTCCATGGGAAGAAGTTTCACAGTTGAGGTTGAAGAAAGAGGTGTCAAAATTACAACTGAAAAAAAGCTCAAATTCACAATAGAGAAGAACCCTAATCTAGAGAGAAAAAGAGAGAGGGATCAAGTAGAGAAAAGAAGAGAGAGTTCTAATTCTAAAATCCCTAACTAGGTTCTCCCATAGCCAGCGAGCCAAAGCCCCCTTTCAGCGCCTCCCTGCTCTTTTCCCTCGCAAACGGATGCTAAAGTGGGCTAAACTGACGCGGCCCACAAACACATGACTGCCTGGGCGGTCTTCAGACATTTTCCACATTGTAAGTCCTCTGGTAACCGCCTGGGCGGTTATGGAGATGGCCTGTGTAACACCCTAAATCTTAACCTAATACTACTAGTATGTAATTAGGTTAATCTTTAGAATATTACCTCTTGGTCTCATTCTTTACTTGAAAATACTTAGCGGAAATATGGGTAAAATTTTTCTTTTTGGAATTAAAACCAAAGTGAGAGCTGCGCATGATTTTTGAACGGGAATTCATACAAGTCATACGAGCAAATCACAATAAAATGCATAAATAACAAATCATAGTAAAACACGTAAATAACATGGACACATCAACTGATTATATATAGATAGTGTGCCTACCAAAAGGCAAGACTATTCGGTTCAAAGGAAAATGAAGTACAAATGAAATGCAAATACAAGGAAATCATAAAAGCAAGTACAAGGAAACCATGAAAGCAACACCCATACCTGTGTGCACCTAGAGTAGACAACCTCATATACAAAAGAAGGTTTGTCCTCAACTATGTGACGTGTGTGCACTAGCTACTACCCATCCTATGCACCTACTCCTGCTGGTCCGAGTACTGAGGGGTGAAATCGATCCACTGGCGAATCTCGGTGGGAGTGGTCGTGCGGATCATCGGAGCGTGTCCACCGCGGTGAGGGCACATGGATGGCCTACGAGCCAACCTCGACTGAACCACTGTCTCCTCACTCCCGGCTCTCATCGGTGGAGGAGTGGGGCTGGAGCTCCAACTGTACATGTGCGAGGGCGGGTCCTCTGATGGATCCGTCTCCAGAATCATCGAGTCCGAGGCACGTACTCCGGGTAGTCACGTACGGCTGACGCCTCGCGGGCTGCATGCGGAGGATCTGCTCGTCATGTGGTCTGGCTCGCTCAAAAATCGTGTTATGATGGTAGGGAGCAGTCGGGGTGAAGCGGTAGCTCCGTACTGGGTGCGCGAAGGGTCGTCCCATAAACATAAATACTCTGACAGTGCAGCGACCCTCAAAATGGTATGACCCGAGTGCTGGGTCATGGTGTAGCTCCCATGTCAGGGTGTCGATGAAGAGTACGAAGGTCGCTATCTGAAGATGTGACGGAAGAAAAGAGAGAGGGAATGAGAATCTTCTAAAAGAATTCTCAGTAGGGTAATCCCTACCTAAGCGACATCATCACATCCTTAGGAACCTTGGGTTTTATTTCTAAAAAGGTGTGCATGCATATAAACTCCTTTTAAGTTAGTTTTCTAAAGTATTATTTATCCAAGGTCCGTCATATTTTATAATGCGTCTTATGACTAAGCATGGAATATACTAATGACATGAATGCATCGTAAAGGTAAGCCAATCAATAGAATAACTAAGAAACATTATAACATTGGCATAAGGAGACAGGTATAACTTTTCTTGGTTTTTCATAGCTCATGTGACATTTTAAACTTTAACTTTTATCTCATGGGGCCACCCTAAAACATCTCTAGGTTATGAGCTCATACCTTAACTAATCGTCACTAGCTCTTACTTATCTTATGATAAGCGTAACATAATCCCGACTTAAAGTACGGGCTAGGGGGCAAATTAAGGATCACCTCTTAGGGTCATTTCCTCTTTGAAACGCTCTACTAGCAACTAGTGCATCGTAGTATTGTCCGCTTTGGCAAGCTCTATGTCAATACCCTCACGGATTTGTTTTCTTCGGGGTGCTTGGCTAAACCGGTGTCACCCAAGAAGGCGTCTTAGTGTTGTGTCACATTTAAGTTCTCATGATTTTCAAAAAGACCATTTTCTAAGTTCCTCAAATTTGATGGAAATTCGGCAAAGATGACGGTCAGACCGAATTTCCTCAAATTTGCTTATGCCATGAAAACATATAGGACATACACAAACATTTCTTATGGGGTATAGCATATCATCATGTAAAACTTCTTTATGGCACATATCAACTTATCATAGACAAAACTCATGCATCATATATCATAAATTAAGCATCATAAAAACTCAAGACGTTTTAATGTCTTATGCATTGACCCTTAAGGTCCTTAACTCACGTTCTAAGTTATTAATCATCAACCCTAATCTCTTGGGTACCTATGCGGTTATAACTAAGTATTTCTCTCCTCACACTATGACCAAGAACATCTCTAAACCTCAAGGATACAGAATTTATAATCCTAACTTTACGGGTGCCTAGGAGTCACAACAGTGACCCTTTCTAAGTCCGGTTTGTTCCTAAGGCTTCAAGATCAAGTCCTAAACCTTTTATGAGTCATTCCTACACATTTAAACTAATTTAAATCCATGATTATCAAATCTAAACCTTGCTGGACAGAATCCAGAAAATTCAATAATTAAGGGATCTAGAACTCTCAAATTAATTCTTTTCTAGTTTCTAACTTATCTTATCTTTCACATATGAGTCTTAACATTATTTTTACTCAAACATAAGCATATTATCATCATTAAAACAGCACATACAGTGGCAGACAAGTAGCAAGGCAGAACCGAAACAAACACTCTCCATAAAGGCATAAAACACAATTTCTAAAGCACATAAAATACTAGTTTCTGTTGGAACCTTTTTAACACTTTCAAAACTCATTTATAAACAATTTTAACATCTAAAATCATGAGAATATTTAAGAGGGCAGTGACCAATTCATCTTTGTCTCAAGAGGTCCTAAATTCTTAAAACTTAGTTCTATGCATTCCTTAAACTCATAAAAGCTTGGAAAAATTACAAAACATAGTCTTCAATACTTAGAAACATCAAGACCCCTTAGGGCCGAAATATGAACCAAAGGAAATAAATATTTTTAGACCTTTGTTTGAGACAACAATGGGCAAGTCTTTGAGCTCTAGGTTCATTTAGGTGATGACATAAAAATAAACATGCTCATGCACTTATTTTAGGTTCCATTACAAAGTAAAGTGATAGCTCAAAGTAAATATGAATGCAACTCATTATTATCTTGGTATTAAGTGAGAACTTGAAATATAAACATGATAATGCATAGCTTGAAATATAAACATGATAATGCAAGGTTCACTTATTATCTTGATACTTAGTGATAGCAAGGAAAGTAGACATGATGTGCATAGCATAAAAGTAAACATGATGCAAGGTTCATTTTATGGTTAGCTAGAGCTCATTCAAGACTTTAACAAAGTAACAACCCAACATATATCTCATTACAAAGAGAGCTCTAGAGTTCTTGAACCAAGTTCTCATAGGAACTATGAGGTTCTTGAACATCATCATCAAGCTCAAAGAAAACAAACTTTCTAAACAAAACCAAACAAAATCTCAAGGATCCAAAATACCAAAACCGAAAACCTTACAAAAGGACAAGAAAGAGAAACTAAGCCAAGTTTTTATTAAATACCCAAAACCCCTATCTAGAGAAAAATCTCTAGAACGTGCCGGCCAACTTTAAGGTTGACAAGGGTAGGCTTGGGCTTTTAGAAATCCTTAGATTAATTTTCTTAAGTTGAAAAACCGTGTGAGCTAAGTATGGTATAGATGAAGTTAAAGAAAAAGAAAAACTCAAGCTCTAGAGGTTCCTTTGAGATGAGCACATAGTCATTCTCTAGGAGTCCTCATCATTGAGCTATCATGTGCTCCTCAAGGCCTCATGGCTGAAATCACAAGGAAAGAAAAACAAGAAAGTTTCAAAAGAAAATCCAAGAGAAAGCTAGAAAGAACTCATTTTCAAGAAAACAAAGTTTAGCAAACACCCCTACCTAGAGTGAAGACACAAAGCTTGAACTTTTGGAAAGAAAAACAAGATGATGAGCTCCTCCTTGGTGCTTGATGGTTTCGGCCAAGAGGAAGCAAGAAGGTTGGAGCTGTGTTTCAAGTGAGGTTGTGTTTGAGGTGTGGTGTTTGAGAGGTTTGATGATGGTTCAAGCCTAAGGGGTGGTGTTTCAAGGTTGAGAGATGATGATGAGATGAAGAGAGGATGAAGATGAAGATGAAAAGAAAGGAAGAACTCTCTTGAAACTTGAGAGAAAAAGAAAGAACTAGCAAGACAACTCTAGAATTCTAAACTTAGCAAATGCTTCAAAGTGCAACTAAGCTATCACAAGCATCCTATTTATAGAAAAACAAAACAATGAAGCTCACCAAGGGGGGGTACTGGCCGTAGCTATTGGAGGGAAAATGAAGAGAAAATATCTCTTACACAAGGTCATTCAAGCATGGTTTGAAGTATGGAAGCTATGCTACAAAGTATGGCTTGATGTGAGTTAATTTCCTATCAATTTTTGATGAAATTAGGCTTCTAGAAACAATGCATGGCTGGAACTTTTCCAGCCACAAATAAATGGAGAAAATGGGCTATTTTAATTAGTTATTTACTTGGAAAATCAAGCTTGATTGAAAGTTATGACAAGGTATAGTGTATGTGACTTAAGGTATGGCCTTGGAGTGTTGAAAAATTGAATATGTGATGCATGTGGGGAGGGAGGGTACACGGCCAGACCAGGGGCAGCATAGGGGAGGTTAGTTTTGATCATTTAATTGGGTGTTAATGGTAGGTTTAAATGTGTATTAGCTTAGGTACAAGGTTAGGAATAATTAAGCTTAAGTTTAGGTAACTAAGAATGAATATTTAGGATTTTATGACAAGGTTAGGAGTGCTCATACATCATTAAAGAATTTTTAACTCATTTATGAATAAACAATGTGTAACACAATTCCATGATTTAAGAAATTGGAAAGAGAAAACACTATTCAAGATTCCATGACTAGGAGTCTTGAAATTAAAATATGATTTTAGGTTGTAATTAAGCACTTTTAGGTTCTAATGAACTTTAATAAATTATTTTGACTCAAGATTAATTAAGGAAATTAATTAACCTTCGATTAGAGCCTAATATTGCTTAGGTTTGCTTAATCACGCGATTAAGCGTAAAAACACGAAACTAGGGGCAAAATCATAATTTTGCACTAATTTCGCCCGGGACCTCCGGGACCAAAACTAAAGTCATAGTCTACATAAAAACGCCTTTTAAAATCATCTAGAGAAGTTTCGGGTTCATCCGGCACTTGCAAATGGGTAAAACACCGCAGGGGCGTTTTGGTCATTTTGACCCGAAAACTCAAAAAATGAGATTTTCGATCCCGGGAAGGTACACAAGTCATCTAATCCCCTTCCAACATTGAGTTTGCCCTTTGAGTACTACCGAACCGGCTTTCCTCGAATTCCGGGCTGAAAATGACCTCAAGGGCATTTTGGTCATTTCCACTCTTAACAGAAAAATCGGGGCGTTACAGCCTAGGCGGTCTTCTGATAAGCTTCTAAAATTTGTTCCTTCTATTAACTGCCTAGGCAGTTACAAACTGCCTGGGCGGTCTTCAGAATTGCCAAATCCTCTCTTTTTACTCTAATGCACCAATCAGGAAGTCCTGTTAACAAGAAAAACTCCAAGAAGGAATTAAAAGCACATATAACTCTCAAAGTGCAAGAATTCACTAAAAACTATGTTGATAACTACAAAATTATTCAAAAATGCATGATGAGGAAAAAATGTAAAATTGCAAATTTAACGTCAATTAAATATAATTCAAATGTAAATTGTTCAAAGTTAAGAAGAAAAATGGGTGCATAAATGCAACCCATCAGATGAGGCTCACAAGAGCCACTTCGCCGTTCATCCTGGTACTACCAAGATGTACCAAGACTTGAAAAAGATATTCTAGTGGCCCGGATTGAAGAAGGATGTGGTCGCCTGGGTGAGTAAGTGTTTGGTCTGCCAAAAGGTTAAGATCGAACACCAAAAACCTTTGGGCATGTTGCAACCCCTATCAATTCCCGAGTGGAAGTGGGACAGTATATCAATGGATTTCGTGATAGGATTGCCAAGGACCCAAGCTGGCCATGATGCCGTATGGGTAATCGTGGATCGACTGACGAAGTCGGCTCACTTTCTACCTATTCGAGTCACGTACTCATTGGACAAATTGGCTCAGCTGTACATCCAAAAGATATTAAGCTTGCATGGAGTGCCGTCGACAATAATCTCGGATCGAGATCCGCAGTTTACATCGCATTTCTGGGGAGCCTTTCAAAAGGCGTTTAGTTCAAAGTTGTGCTTAAGCACTGCTTACCACCCACAAACGGATGACCAATCTGAGAAAACAATCCAAACCCTAAAAGATATGCTAAGACCCTATGTCTTGGACCAAAAAGGGAGTTGGGATAAGTACATGCCTTTAATCGAGTTTGCGTATAACAACAGTTATCACACGAGCATCGGTATGGCACTATACGAAGCACTGTATGGAAGGAAGTGCCAATCACCCTTGTGTTGGTATGACCTCGGAGAGCAAAGTGTTTTAGGACCCGATGTAGTGAGGGAAACGATGGAGCAAATCAAGAAGATTAAGGATAGAATCTTAACCGCTCAAAGTCGGCAGAAGAGCTATGCGGACAAAAGGCGTAAGCCCTTGGAATTCCAAGAAAGCGAACACATATTTCTAAGAATCACCCCCACTACAGGAATAGGGAGAGCCATGAAAGTCAAAAAGTTGAGTCCCCGATTTCTCGATCCCTTTGAAATTCTTCAAAGAATCGGATATGTAGCTTACAAAATGACCCTGCCACCCAATCTATCAAATCTTCACGACGTATTTCACGTCTCTCAATTGAGAAAGTATGAGTTTGACCCTAGCCATGTCCTAGAACCAGAACATGTACAGTTAAGAGAGGACCTGACGTTCAATCTACCATCGATGAGAATCATGGACCAAGGCGTCAAGCAGTTGAGGAACAAGTCTGTTTCTTTGGTGAAGGTTGTGTGGGGATGAGGCAACACTGAGGAGTTCATATGGGAACTTGAGTCCGAGATGAGGTCGAAGTACCCCGAGTTGTTCTAAGGTACGAATTTCGAGGGCGAAATTCTTTTTAAGGAGGGGAGTAATGTAACGCCCCGATTTTCTGTTAGAGTGAAATGACCAAAATACCCCTGAGGTAATTTTCGGCCCGGAATTCGAGGAAAGTCGATTCGCTAGTACTCGAAGGGCAAACTCAATTTTGGAAGGGGATTAGTTGGCTTGTGTACCTTTTCGGGATCAAAAATATCGTTTTTCGAGTTTTCGGTTCAAAATGACCAAAACGCCCCTGTAGTGTTTTACCCATTTGCAAGTGCCGGATGAACCCAAAATTTCCAGATGGTTTTAAAAGACGTTTTTATGTATTCTGTGACTTTAGTTTTTATCCCGGAGGTCCCGGGCGAAATTAGTGCAAAATTATGATTTTGCCCCTAGCTTTGTGTTTTCAAGCTTAATCGTGTGATTAAGCAAACCTAAGCAATATTAGGCTTTAATCGAAGATTAATTAATTTTCATAATTAATCTTGAGTCAAAATAATTTATTATAGTTGATTAGAACCTAAGAATGCTTAATTACAACTTGAAATCCTATTTTAAATTCAAGATTTCTAGTCATGGAATCTTGAATAGTGTTTTCTCTTTCCAATTCCTTAAATCATGGAAATTTGTCTACCTTTTTTACTCATAAACTGAATTTTAAACTCTCTAAATGTGTATGAGCACTCCTTAACCTTGTCATAAAACTCCTAAACCTCATTCTTAGTTACCTAAACTTATGCTTAATAACTCCTAACCTTGTACCAAACTAATACACACTCAAACCTATCATTAACACACAATTACATGAAGCAATTTTCCTCCCTCTCTGATGTAGCATTCTGGCCGAATGCTTTCCCCTCCCTCCCCCATATTCATCGCATGCTCAAATTTTTGACACTCCAAAGCCATACCTCAAGTCATACTCACCATACCTTGTCATACTTTCCACCATGCTTGATTTTTCAAGTGAATAACTAAATGAATTAAGCTATTTTCCTCATTTATTTGTGGCCCAAAAACAGCCAACCATGCCTAGCTTCTAGAAGAATTATTTCATTCAAAATTGATAGGAAATTCACTCAAATCACCTCACTTGAAGCCATGCCTTGTATCATAACTTCCATACCTCAAACCATGCTTGAATGACATTGTGTAAGAGATATTTTCTCTTCCTTTTCCCTCACATTTGCTACGGCCAAGTCTCTCCTTGGATGAGCCTTCATTACTTCATTTTCTATAAATAGGTGCATTAGAAGAACTTGCAAACACTTTATCTCATTTGCAAACCTTTAGTTTTCTAAGCTTTCTTGAGTTTCCTTTCTTTTTCTCTCAAGTTTCAAGAGAGTTCTTCTTTTCTCTTCATCTTCATCCTCTTCATCCTCTCATCACATAATCATCTCATAACCTCTAAACACCACCTCACAACCTTGAACCACTATCAAACCTCTCAAACTCTCAACCTCACTCAAAACACATCGCCTTTCTCTTTTTCTCTAGGTGGCCGAAGCTCATCACCATTCTTGGAGGAGTTCCTCATCTTGTTTTTCATTTCAAGTTCAAGCTTTTCATCTCCACTCTAGGTAGGAGTGTTTTCTAAACTTTGTTTTCTTGAAAATGAGTTTTTCTTTAGCTTTCTCTTGGATTTCTTTTTGAAACTTTCCTTTGTTTCTTTCTTCCTCTTAGTTTCGGCCAAGAGGTGTTGTTTGGTACATGATAGCTCAATGATGAGAGCTCTTAGATGATGACTAAGTGTTCATCTCAAAGGAACCTCTAGAGCTTGAGTTTTTATTTTCTTTAAGTTTCATCTTTACTTTCTAACTCAAAATGATTTTAGCTCAAGAACACCTTTACTTTCTCTTGCTAATGGTTTCGGTTTTTTCCTTGTCTTTCTTCCTCACTAGGTTTTGGTTTTGGTTTCCGTTTCTTTGAGTTTATATGTTCTTTTGAAAGTTTGTTTCTTTTCAGCTTGATGATGGTGTTCAAGAACCTCATAATTCCTTTGAGAACTTGGTTCAAGAACTCTAAAGCTCTCTTTGTAATGAGATGAGTGTTGGGTTGTTTGATCTCTAAAGTCTTAAAAGAGCTCTAGATAACATTAAAAATGAACCTTGCATTCATATTTATGTTTATGCCTTGCACATCATATTTACTTTCCTTGCTATCACTAAGTATCAAGATAACGAATGAACTTGCATTACCACATTTTTGTTTCAAGCTTGGCATTATCATGTTTATATTTCAAGTCCTCACTTAATATATCAAAGATAATAATGAGTTGCATCTCATGTTTATTTTATGCTTTCACTTTATTTTCTAATGAAAGTTAAAACAAGTGCATGAGCATGTTTATTTTTATGTCATCACTTAAGAGAACCAAGAGCTCAAAGACTTGCCCATATGTCTCAAACAAAGACTTGAAAATATGTGTTCTTTGGTCTTTGATTTTCGGCCTTAATAGCTTTGGTTTGTTACAAGTATCAAAATCTATGTTTCATAATTTTTCTAAGCTTATATGAGTACAAGAAATGTCTAGAACAAAGTTTTATGAATTTAGAACCTCTTGAGGTAAATTTAAGTTAGCTACTGCCCTTACAAATATTTTGATGATTTTAGATGATAAAAATGTTTATAAGTGAGTTTTGAAAGTCTTGAAAAGGTTCCAAGAGAAACTAGTATTTTATGTGCTTTAGAAACCAAGTTTTATGCCTTTGTATGGAGAGGTATTTTTGGTTCTGCCTTGCCATGTTATGCTCACTATTTATCTGTTTGGATGATGATAACATGAGTATGTTTGTGTATAATTGATGCTAAAATTCATATGTGAGAGATTAGAGAAGTTAGTAACTAGAAAAGAAATAATTTGAGAGTTCTAGATCCCTTGGTAATTGATTTTTCTGGATTCTGTCCAGCATGGTTTAGAAATGATAATCATGGATTTAAATTAGTTTAAATGTGTAGGAATGACTCATAATCGGTTTATAACTTGATCTTGATGCCTTAGGAGCAAACCGGACTTAGAAAGGGTCATTGTTGTGACTCCTAGGTACCCGTAAAGTTAGAATTCTAGATCCTGCATTCTTAAGGTTTAGAGGAGTTTGTGATCATAGTGTTGAGTGAGGAATACTTAGATATGAGCCTATAGGTACCTGAGAGATTAAGTTGTGATGATTTATAACTTAGATTGTAAGTTAAGGACCTTAAAGGTCAATGCATAAGACATTAAGAAATCGTTAATGCTATGATGTTTATATGATGCAATGACATGTTGAGATGTTTATGATCCATGAGGAAATGATTGTTTAAGATATGAAGTTTATCATAGCATGAGGTTTAAATGAGGAATATGTTGTGTAAATAGCTTGTGGCATAAGTTTCAGTTTGAAGGAAATTCGGTTTAACAACTATTATGCTGCCGGATTTCCGTCAAACCTAAAAGGGTTGAAGAAATGTTTTAAAGTACCACATGAGTTGAAAACCCTGGGTGACATCGAATCGGCTGAGCACCCCTAGGAGATTTTTATGTGACAAAGCACTGAGATGCACTTTCCTGGGTGACACCGATTCGGCCAAGCATCCCCAAAGGAGACAAATCCGTGAGGGTATGAGTAGATGCAGCCTACCAAAGCGGACAAATTGCTGTGGCTTGATACCCGCAAAGCATTTCAAAGAGGGTATATCCTAAGAGAGGTGATCCCTAGCCCCCTTCCCGTACTTGTGTAGTCGGGATTATTTTATTATGTTTCACTTATTCAGATAATAAGCAAGAGCTAGTGACGACTAGCTGAGGTATGAGCTCATAACCTAGTTATTTTAGGGTGGCCTTATTATGCTGAAGTACCATGATTGATGTCACAAAGTTGAGGAATGATCCACTTGAAAGTTATATGCCCTTTATGTCACTCGTGTGCTTTCTTGAAGTTGTGATTGATTGAGATATTTGATTGAGGCATTGCCATGCATTCATGTTTTAGTATGTTGCATTCATAATATCAAGATGCATGCTAAAAGGAACGAACCTTGGATAATTGGTTTTATAAACTCTAATAATGAATCTTTTATGTATGTACACCGTTTATAATTAAACCCAAGGTTCCTGAGGATGTGAACGATGTAACCCTAGGATAGGAGACTCCTACTGAGATTCTTTAGTGAGAATTGTCATTCCTTTCTTTTCCGTCACATCTTCAGAGAGCGATGGCGACATTCGTGGTTTTTGTCGGCACACCAACTTGGGAGGTTCACTTTGATCCGGATCACGGATCATACCATTTTGAGGGGCAGTGTACCGTGCGAGTTTTCATATTCATCGGACGCCCCTTCGCACACCTTGTACAGAGCTACCATTTCTCCCCGATGTCACCCTATGACAATGGTTTTTTAGCGTGCTCGGATGCGAGATGAGAGGATTCTGCGGACGTACACTGGTGGTTCGATGCCTCGAGACCTCCAGGACTACATGCCTCGGTCTCCTAGTTCGGAGGATGACCCTTCTGAGGACCCGCCGACACATATGTATAGCGAGAGCTCTACTCCTACACCTCAGTTCGTACAAGATGTGAGCGAGGAGACTGTTACACAGCTGAGACTGGCTAGGCGAGCCGAGAGGCACCCCTATCAAGGAGCTCACACCCAGTCTTCCCGTGCACCTACTCCTGTCGCACTCCGTCCATGGATCGGTTACACTCCACTTTTTCCCGGGTTCCAGTAGCAGTCGTCTTAGGGGAGGGCTAGTGCACACACTCTCACATAGAAGGGATAAACCTTCTTTTGTCTTGAGGTTATCTATTCTAGGTGCACTCGGGTAGTTATGGTTTATCCATACTTTCTTGTTTCTATTGTATTTGCTTTTCTCCTGTATTACAAGCTCCGCCCATTTCTATAAGGGCATGACTACTATGTATCGTAACTATGCTATTACTGAAATGTTTCCTTTGTGGTGATGATCATTGTTCTATTGTTCCTTGCTTTAACTATGGTGTCCTTTATGATTGATGTTTATGTCTCTCGTTTTGGTGAGAGTGCGGCTCTCACTTTGATTTATATCTTCAAAAAAAAAAAATTTACCCGTAATTTTCGCTAAGTATTTTAATAAAATGATGAGACTAAGAGGTAATAACCTAATGATTAACCTAATATGTTCTAGAAAGTTAGGTTAAGAATTAGGGTGTTACAATTGTGGCACCTTGTTCTTTTTCTTCTGTTCTTATTAGGATTCATGTTTAATTCTTTCACTCAAGAACATCCATTAACCCTCGTCGACATCTCAATATATACAAATCAGATTTTAGTGATTCTTGAGCCTAAATTGTGTTTCAAAACGTGAGTTTTCTTCTCATTTTTTAATCATCCAATTCTGAGACCTATAGCATGAGATACAGGGTTATGTTAACTTCATACTGAATCTGTGTTTCATAACCTTGGTAGATCCTTCTTGTGTGATTCATGAAGTTTGGATCATATCAACAAGCCATATGGAACTAAGATTCCAGAATATTACCAATATCTTGAAATATTTAAAACTCCTGACTGTGCAAAGAAAAGAACATACCTCTGATGACTAAGGTGAAAATGAAGATTGCTACAAACTACAGCACCCAGATCCTGCGGATAAGGAATTGACCAAAAGATCAAATATTGAGGTATTCCTAAGATCTCTATAATACTACTGATAGTGGTCTTGTTTAGAAAGCCATATTTAGCACTATAGATCCATACCTCTCGTTGATAAACTTGTTTAAAATTACATTAAAAAATTGTTTTCGTTGTTGCATCATGTTCCAAAAACTTTGCAAAAGCATTCATAAACAAATATTTCTGGGTATTGTCCTCTCTATAACGCCCCTATTTTCTTTACTTAGCAAAAATAACCAAAATGCCCCTGAGATCATTTATTTGCATGAAATCGAGCCCGGCAAACCCCAGCCACCCTCAAAGGGTCATTTCTATGATAGGAATAGACTACATAAGGATCAGATAGCAATCTGCGCGAAAATCACGATTCGCGATTTTTCCATGCAAAAATGACCAAAATGCCCCTATGGTCATTTTGCCCGGAATTCGAGGACGGCCGACCCGGGCTATCCTTGAGGGGTTGGTTTGATGTTTAAAGGGGATTATATGTCTTGGAATCAACGGTAGAAATGAAAATCTCACTTTCCGAACTTTCGGCACAAAATGACGAAAATGCCCCTATGGCGTTTTTGCATGAGATTTAGTGTCGACCGATCCGGAAAGATTTCCCAAGAGTTTGAAATGTTGTTTTTACATCATGCATGATGTTTGGATGAATCTGGGTGGTCCCGGAGAGTTTTAATGTAAAATGACCGTTTTACCCCTAGATTAGTGCTTAATGAGCTGAATTAAACGATTTAGAAAACCTAAGCAGTATTAGGCTCTAATTAAAGGTAATTTAATTTTAATTATTAATCTTGAGTCAAAATAATTAATTAAGGATGTTTAGGGCCTAAAAGTATTTGAGGAAATTCAAATTTGCTTTCTTAGTCATAGAATTCTCAAGATTTTGTGTCATGTCAAGGTTGAATAGTGTTTTCTCTCTTATGTTCCATAAAATTAGGAACCTTGTTGGAGTTTAAACATGTTTAATTCAAATAAGTAAGGATGACAACACTTTAATCTTGTCTTGTGTAGCATCCTAATTTTAACCCAATATTCCTAGAACATATTTAGGTTAATCATTAGGTTATTACCTCTTAGTCTCATTCTTTGAAATCTTTCTTTAAATTACGTAGCAGAAAATACGGATAAATTTTTTTTTGAAATATAAAAGCAAAGTGAGAGCCACATATATCATAAGACAGGAAAAGAAAACACAAGATAACAAGGCATAATAGAACATGAAACAATCGATAACACATCAAAAGAAATACTTCATTAATATTCATAATACGCCCACCTAAAGGTGAGACTTAGTTTGATACAAGATAATGCAGATACAATAGAAAAGGAAATATAACGGAAAAGGAAATACAAGGAAAGCGTAAATGTAGCACTTCTACCCTAATGCATCTAAGGTTGATAACCTCATGACAAAAGAAGGTTTATCCTTACTACGTGTGGTGTGTGTGCACTAGCTCTCCTCAAGACGCTATACTGCTGGCGGTGGCGATCCTCAGGAGATGGGAGTATGTAACCAGGGAACCACTCGAGCTCCTCGGGCGTAGGCCAATGGAGTAGGGATCGGATGTGTGATGGCTGCACGTGCGCTCCACGACGGGGCGCATCTCAGTTTTCCTCACCAACCTCGGCTGCATCACCGTCGCCTTACTCCCCTCTCGCACAAACTGGGGAGTGGGGGCAGAACTCTCGCCATACATATGGGTCGGCGGATCCTTCGAGGGGTCATCCTCCGAATGCTGAGAGTGAGGCAAGTAATCCGGGTGGTTGCGGGCGGCGGATCCAGCAGTATAGGTACGCATAACCCGCTCATTATGCATCCATGCGCGCTCGAAGACCATATCATCGCCATAAGGAGTTGTCGAGGAGAAGCGGTAGCTATGTACAGGGTGTGTGAAGGGACGTCCTACATGAATGATGACTCGTCCCGCACATCGTCCCTCAAAATGGTATGATCCATGCTCAAGATCAAATTGCACCTCTCATATGGGAGTCTCGATGAACACTACGAACGTCACCATGATCTGAAGATGTAACGGGAGAGAAAGAGAGAAAGAAAAGGAATGAGAATCTTGCTAAAGAATCTTAGCAGGGTATCCCCTATCTAGGGTTACATCGTCAACATCCTCAAGAACCTTGGGTTTATTAATAAGAGGTGAGCATGCATATATAATAAAGTTCATTATTAAGTTTACAAATATAATTATCCAAGGTTCGTTCTTTTTAGAATGAATTTTAATACATGAATGCAACATAGCAAATCATGAATGCATGGGTATACATTATGCAACACAGCAATCAATATAACATCAAGGAACATATAAGTGGCATAAAGTGGCAACATATACTTTCAAGTGAAACTTTTCTCTTTTCTCAACTTCGTGACTTAAGAATTTCATACTTAAGTATCATGGGCCACCGTAAACATCATCCAGGTTATGAGCTCATACCTTAACTAGTCGTCACTAGTTCTTACTTATCCTCTCGATAAGTGAAATCATAAAAATAATCCCAACTACTAGCGTACGGGCTAGAGGGCTTAAGGATCACCTCTCATAGGAATATCTCCTTCTTTGAAACGCTCTACTGGCATCTAGTGCACAGCGAATTGTTCGCTTTGGTAGGCTGCATCCACTCATACCCTCATGGATTCGCCTTTTCCCCACCAGAGCAGGAGAAGTACGCCTTAGTGCTACGTCACATTAGGACTCAGTTCCTGGGGGTGCTCGGCCGAACTGGTGTCACCCAGGACTTTATCCCATATTCTTTTCAAAAACATTCTCAAGCCCTTAATTTGATGGAAATTCGACAACATAACAACTGTATACCGATTTTCTTTCAAATTTCCTTTATGCCATGATAACTCATAATACTTGTACTTTCTCATTCAACATCTATAATCATAATAGACTTAAAATCACATAGGCACACTCATCATAGCACATGTATCATCACAAACATACTTGAAATAACAAACTCAAGTCATCAAGGGTTATAATGTCTTATGCTTTGACACTTAGGGCCTTTAAACTTGAAATCTAAGTTCTCTATCATCATGACTTAAGCTCTCGGACACCTAAAGGTCCACAACTAAGTAATCCTCACTCAATTCTATGATCATAACTAATTCTAAACCTCGATATTGCAGAATCTATATTTTGCTAAATACGGGTACCTATGAGTCATAACTTTGGCCCTTTCTAGGTTCGGTCTTCCCCTGAAGTACCAAGATCAATTTCTAAACCAATTATGAGTGATTCCTACACATTTACACTAGTTATAAACCATTATTACTAATATTATCCTTGCTAGAACAGAATCCAGAATTTCCATTTCTAAGGGATCTAGAATTCTCATTTTAATTCTTTTCTAGTTACTAACTTGTCTTAGCTTTCTCAAATTAATTCTAACATCAAATATACTTGAATATACACATTCTAACATGATTAAATCATCATCATACAGTGAGCAAACATTCAAGTCAGAATCGTGAGCATCATCATCATATTATGCATAGAATTTCATTTCTAACACATAAATTACTAGCTTCTCTTGGAACCTTTTCAAGTTTCTAAAACTCATTTGAGAACAATTTATTTCATTAAAATCATCATGAAACCAATGAGGGCGGTAGCCATTTCAAAATAACTTCAAGAGGGATTTAAATCATGAAACTTTGCTTAAAATATTTCTTGAGGTCATCTAAACTTAAGAAAATTATAAGACATAGGTTTTTGGCACTTGTGACTAGATGAAACTCACACCAAGTTCAACATCATCTCATGGCCGAGAATCAAGAGAATAAAATACATTCATTTCCACACTTTACTTGAGATAACAATGGGCAAATCTTTGAGCTCAAGTTTCTTAGGTGATGACATAAACTAAAATATGCAATGCACTTTGTTTTATTCTTTATTATGAGGTGAGAGCATAAAATAAATATGCTATGCAAGCTCATTATTATCTTAGAAGTTTAGTGATGACTTAAACATAAACATGAGAATGCAAGTTCATTCTTTAATCTTGAAAGTTTAGTGATGACATAAAGATAAATATGGATGCAAGTTCTTTTTACTTAACTTAGAGCTCATACAAGATCTTTAGAGAAATAAAATCTTAACCCAACACTCATCTTAACCAAACAAAGTGAGCTTTAGAGTTCTTGAACCAAGGTCTCAAGAAAACTTCATGGCTCTTAAACTTCATCAAGCTCAAGCAAATAAAGTTTAAAACAACACTTGTAAAGGAAAAGAGAGAAAGGAACCGAAACTTAAACTAAGCAAAAGAGAAGGAAAATACATCATATTCTTTATTATGAACCCAAAACCCTTATCTAGAGTAAAACTCTAGAACATGCCGGCCAACTTTAAGGTTGACCAGGGTAGGCCTTGGGCTTATTGAAATCCTTGTGATTATTTTCTTAAGTTGAAATCATTAGTGAGCTAAGTAGTATATAAAGAACTTAAAGAAAGGAAAAACTCAAGCTTTAGAGGTATCTTTGAGATGAACACAAAGTCATCATCTAGAGGCACTCATCATCAAGCTATCATGATAATAAACTAGGCCTTGAAGCCGAAAAAAGAGAAAAGGAAATAATAAGGAAAACCGAAAAGGAAACCAAGAGAAATTCAAGGAAACAACATTTTTCCTTCAAGAACAAAACATTTTTGAGTAAAATAAAAACTTCAAAACAAATCCTTACCAAGTATGAAGATGGAAAGCTTGGTCTTTGGAATAAAATGAGAAGAAAACCTCTCCTCAAAGTGGTGATGATGATTCGGCCTTGAGGGGAAGAAAAGGGAAGGATGGGTTTTTGTGTGAGCTTATGTTTGAGGATAAAAGTTTGAGTGTTTAGAAGATGATCTAAGGTGGTGGTGTAGTGGTTTAAGTTGATGATATGGTGGCTCAAGGTGGAGGATGAAGAAGAAGAAGAAGAAGAAGAAGAAGAAAGCTTCTTAGAAACTTAGAGAGAAAAGGAAAGAACTTGCAAGAAAGCTTTGAAACTAAAACGTAGCAAATGATCTAAAGGTTCTTTCAAGTTCTTTAGCATGTGTATTTATAGAGAAGCAAAACAATGAGAGCTCATGGAGGGGGGGTAGCCGTGTGTAACGCCCCGATTTTTCTATTAGAGTGAAAATGACCAAAATGCCCTTGAGGTCATTTTTCAAATTTAATTCGAGGAAAGCCAGTGCGACAGTACTCGAAGGGCAAACTCAATGTTGGAAGGGGAGTAGAAAACTTACGTACCTTCCCGGGATCGAAAATCTCATTTTTCGAGTTTTCGGGTCAAAATGACCAAAACGCCCCTGTGGTGTTTTACCCGTTTGCAAGTGCCGGATGAACCCGAAACTTCTCCAGATAGTTTTAAAAGGCGTTTTTATGCATTCTATGACCTCAGTTTTAATTTTAGAAGTCCCGGGCAAAATTAGTGCAAAATTACGGTTTTGCCCCTAGTTTCGTATTTTTACGCTAATCATGATTAAGCAAACCTAAGCAATATTAGGCTCTAATAGAAGGTTAATTAATTTTCTTAATTAATCTTGAGTCAAAATAATTTATTAAAGTTGATTAAAACCAAAAAGTACTTAATTACAACCTAAAATCATATTTTAATTTTATGACACCTAGTCATAGAATCTTGAATAGTGTTTTCTCTTTCCAATTCCTTAAATCATGGAATTGTGTTACACATTGTTTATTCATAAATGAGTTTTAAATTCTTTAATGATGTATGAGTACTCCTAAACTTGTCATAAACTCTCTAAATCACATTCTTAGTTACCTAAACTTAAGCTTAATCATTCCTAACCTTATACCTAAGCTAATACACATCTAAACCTACCATTAACACACAATTAAATGGTCGAAGCTGGCCATATCATCCTCCCATTCTGCTGTCCCAAGCTGGCCGAAGCCTCACCTCCTCCATATGCATCACATGTTCAATTTTTCAACACTCCAAGGCCATATCTCAAGTCACATACACTATACCTTGTCATAACTTTCAATCAAGCTTGAATTTCCACATGAATAAATAATTAAAACAACCCATTTCTCCCATTTAATTGTGGCTGGAAAAGTTCCAGCCATGCATTATTTCTAGAAGCCTAATTTCATAAAAATTTGATAGGAAATTAACTCACATCAAGCCATACTTTGTAGCATAGCTTCCATACTTCAAACCATGCTTCTATGACACAACCAAAGAGATATTTTTCTCTCCCTTTGTTCTTCAAAGCTACGGCTAGCACCCTCCCATTGTGAGCTCCATTGTTTTGTTTTTCTATAAATAGGATGCTTGTGTTAGCCTTGTTGCACTTTGAAGCATTTGCAAAGTTTAGAGTTTTAGAGTTGTCTTGCTAGTCTTTCCTTTTTCTCTCAAAGTTCCAAGAGTGTTCTTCCTTTCTTTTCATCTTTATCTTCTTCATCTCTTCATCTCATCATCACCTCTCAACCATCAAACACCACCCCAAAACCTTGAACCATCATCAAACCTCTCAAACACCACACCTCAAACACAACTTCACTCAAAACACATCTCCTTTCCTTTTCCTTTCCTTAGCCGAAATCATCACCACCATTCTAGGGGGTGTCTCATGTCATTTCCATCTTCAAGATCAAGCTTTTATCTTCATCAAAAGGTAGGGATTTGTTTTCAAACTTTATTTTGCTCAAGAAAGTGTTTTTCTCTAGTTTTCTCTTGGAATCCTTTTGAACTTTCCTTTGTCTTTCCTTTCCTTTCATTTTTGGCCATGAGGCCTTGATTTGAGCATGATAGCTTGATGATGAGAGTTTCTAGATGATGACATTGTGTTCATCTCAAAGAAACCTCTAAAGCTTGAGTTTTCCTTTTCTTACAACTTCATCTATATGTTATCTAGCTCACATGGTTTTCCAACTTAAGAAAATTAATCTAAGGATTTCTAAAAGCCCAAGCCTACCCTTGTCAACCTTAAAGTTGGCCAGCACGTTCTAGAGATTTGTCTCTAGATAGGGGTTTTGGGTACTTAATAAAGAACTTGATGTAGCTTCACTTTCTTTCTCTTTTATATGATTTTCGATTCTTGTGTTGTGATCTTTGAGATGTTGTATAGGGTTATTATCTTGTTAAAGTCTTAAATGAGCTCTAGTTAAACATAAAAATGAAACTTGCATCATGTTTACTTTAAGCTTTGCATATCATGTTTATTTCCTTGCTATCACTAAATCCCAAGATAATGAATGAACTTGCATTATCATGTTTATGTTTCAAGCTTTGCATTATCATATTTATATTTCAAGTCCTCACCTAAATATCAAAGATAATAATATATTGCACCACATATTTATTTTATGCTTTCACTTTACTTTCTAGCAATAACTAAAATAAGTGCATGAGCATGTTTATTTTTATGTCATCACTTTAATGATTCTAGAGCTCAAAGACTTGCCCAATGATATCTCAAACAAAGGTCTAAAACATTTATTTCCTATGGTTCATATTTCGGCCCTATGAGGCCTTAATGTTTTCAAGTATTGAAAACTATGTTTTATAATTTTTCTAAACTTATATGAGTATAAGGAATGCGTAGAACTAAGCATTATGAATTTAGGACCTCTTGAGATGAAAATAATATAGCCACTGCCCTATTAAGTATTTTCATGAGTTTAGATGATAAAAGTGTTCATGAAAGAGTTTTGAAGGTTTTAATAAGGTTTAGGGTTTGTGTGCTTTAGAAACTAATGATTCAATGCCTTTAAATGGAGTTTCTGTTTCGGTTCTGCCTTGCTATGTTTGGCCACTGTATGAGCTGTGTTAATGATGTTAATATGCTTATGTTTGGGTAATAATTATGTTAAGACTCATATGTGAAAGATAGGATAAGTTAGGAACTAGAAAAGAATTAATTTGAGAGTTCTAGATCCCTTAAAGATTTATTTTTCTGGATTCTGTCCAGCAAGGTTTAGATTCAATAATCATGGTTTTAAATTAGTTTATATGTGTAGGAATGACTCATAATTGGTTTAGGACTTAATCTTGAAGCCTTAGGAGCAAACCGAACTTAGAAAGGGTCATTATTGTGACTTCTAGGTACCCGTAAAGTTAGTATTTTGATTTCTGCACTCTTGAGGTTTAGAGATGTTCTTGACCATAGGGTGAGGTGAGAAATACTTAGTTATAACCTTATAGGTTCCCAAGAGACTAGGTGTTGATGATCAATAACTTAGAATGTGAGATAGAGATCTAAACCGTAATTTCTAGAACTCCGTAATCACATAAACATAAAGCTGTCCAAATTCTGCTTAGTGCTATTTTGATTCGTTCTTGAGCATAAAATTTGTATAACTCATTAATTGTCAAACTATAGGTGTATAAAGAAGTTAAGGATAATGTTAGAACAATTAATTTGCAAGTTTAAGACTCATAAGAATCGAAGTTTAAAACACTATGAGTTATAACGTATCATGTCTATGAGCTTATGGGGATGATTGTTAGATATGACTATGTGATGATGTTTGTGTGAAAGTTTTATGTGACGAATGTTATGAGAAAGTTTCATGTGATGATATATATGTTATGAAAAAGCCATATGAGAATGCATGATAAAAATGAATATGATAAATGATGAGGTAATTGTGATTTAATACTTATGAGAATATAAATGTAACACAACACTGAGACGCGCTTCTCCTGGGTGACACCGGTTCGGCCGAGCACCCCCAGGAGGAGACAAATCCGTGAGGGTATGTGTAGATGCAGCCTGCCAAAGCGGACAAATTGCGAGGCCCACGTGGCTAGCAAAGCGTTTCAAAGAGGAAATGATCCTAGAAAGGAGATCCTTAATTTGCCCCCTAGCCCGCACTTTAAGTCGGGATTATGTTACGCTTATCATAGGATAAGTAAGAACTAGTGACGACTAGTTAAGGTATGAGCTCATAACCTAGAGAAGTTTTAGGGCGGCCCCATGAGATGAAAGTTAAAGTTAACAATGTCACATAAACTATACTTATGCCAATGTTATAATGTTTCCTAGTTATTCTATTGTTTGGTTTACCTTATGATGCATTCATATCATTAGTATATTTCTGCTTAAGTTATAAAGACGCATTATAAAATATGACGGACCTTGGATAAAATACCTCTTTGGAAAACCAACTTAAAAGGAATTTATATGCATGCACACCTTTTAGAAATAAACCCAAGGTTCTTGAGGATGTGACGATGTCACCTAAGTAGGGATAACCCTCGAGAATTCTTTTAGAAAGATTCTCATTCCCTCTCTCTTTTCTTCCGTCATATCTTCAGATGGCGACATTCGTACTCTTCATCGACACCCCGGTATGGGAGTTGCACCATGACCCAAGACTCGGTCATACCATTTTGAGGGTCGCTGCACGGTCGAGTATTCATGTTCATGGGACGACCCTTCACAAGACTCGTCCCCGAGCTACCGCTTCACCCCGATCAAGCCCCTACCGTCATAACGGGATTTTTGAGCGAGCGAGACCACGCGATGAGCAGATCCTCCGCATGGAGCCCGAGACATCAGCGGTACGCGAGTACCCCGAGTATGTGCCGCGTCCCCAGTACTCGGAGACGGACCCATCCGAGGACCCGCCATCCCACATGTACAGTTGGAGCTCCAGTCCCGCCTCCTCCACCGATGAGGGTCGGGAGTGAGGAGACGGTGGTCCAGCCGAGGTTGGCTCGACGGCCATCTATGCGCCCTCGCCGCGATGGACATGCCCCGATGATGCGCTCGACCACTCCCGCCGAGATTCATCAGTGGATCGACTCGACCCCACAGTATTCGGACCAGCAGGAGTAGTCATAGGAGGGGTAGTAGTTAGTGCACACGCACGCCACATAGTAGAGGACAAACCTTCTTTTGTATATGAGGTTGTCTCCTTTAGGTGCACATGGGTATGGGTGTAGTTTCTCTTGTATTTGCTTTTTATGATTTCCTTGTATTGCATTTCAGTTGTATTTTGTTTCATGATGTATCAAATAGTCCCGCCTCTTTGGGTAGGCACGTTATATATATATATCTATGATTCAGTTGATGTTCCCATGACATGATGTGTTTCTTATGCTTTGCTTATATGTTTCTCTATGCTTCTCTTATGGATTCGTGCGTGGCTCTCACTTTGATTTTAAATTCCAAAAAGAAAAATTTTACCCATATTTCCGCTAAGTATTTTCTAAGTAAAAGATGAGACCAAGAGGTAATATTCTAAAGATTAACCTAAGTACATACTAGTAGTCTTGGGTTAAGATTTAGGGTGTTACACCGTGTGCTATGCCTCATGTTCTATGAGGTGAGAGATTGAATTTTTGAAGCATGGTTGAAAGTATGGAGAGTATGGTGCAAAGCATGGCTCAAAGTATAGCCATTGTGTTCAAATAAATTCAACATATGGAAAATGGGGGAGGAATGGCCGTGTGGTTTAGGAAGGAGGGAGGAAAGGCTTCTTTTGTTTAATTGTATTTTAGGGATGTAATTAGGTGTATCTTAGGCTAGATTTGTGATTAGGAATTACTAAGCAAGTGTTTAGGTACTAAGAAGGTAATTAGGAATTTTATGACATGATTAGGGAGTGCTCATACATCATTAGAGAGGTTTAAATTCATTTTATGCATAAACAATTGTAGACACAATTCCTTAATTTAAGGAATTAGAGAGAGAAAACACTATTTAAGATTCCATGATTAGGAATCTTGAATTTAAAAAGAGATTTTAGTTTAATCTAAGCAATTTTAGGTTCTAATTAACTTTAATAAATTATTTTGACTCTAGATTAATTATGGAAATTAATTAATCTTTGATTAGAGCCTAATATTGCTTAGGTTTGCTTAATTACGTGATTAAGCTCAAAAACACTATATTAGGGGCAAAATCATAATTTTGCACAAAAACTGCCCGAGACCATTGGGACTTAAACTGATGTTGCAAAATACATAAAAGCATCATTTAAAACCATCTGGAGAAGTTTCGAGCTCAACCGGCACTTATACCTGTGTCAAACGCTATAGGAGTATTTTGTTCATTTTGACCTGAAACCTCAGAAAATGAGATTTTTTAATCCCGGAATCACTCAAGAGTCATCTAATCCCCTTCAAACATTGTTATAAAGGAAAGTAAAAACATGATTTTATGTGTCTTTGGGACATAAATTTTTGGCTACTGCCTTGATGCTTTCCTTTCTATTTGAGGCTGTTTAGATGAGTTAGAGGATGTAAAAATTAGAATTAAATGTTGTAAAAATTGTTTTCGGCATCGTAGGACAAACTACTAATAAGAATGGGTCAAAGGAACAATTTTTGGGTACTTTTAAGAAACAAATTTTTGGCTACTGCCCCCTTTCATTTAATTTCTGTAAAATATTGTTTAAAATTATCTAAATGTGTTTTGATTTCTAAAAGTTAATGCGAGGATTCAATTCTTTATCTTGAAAGGGGATCATAGTGGCATCTTTTGTTTTGATAGTCCATGTGCTTTCTACTTTCATGTATTTCTTTCAGCTGTTTATTTATGTACTGAAGGCTTAGCCCACTTTGTTTAGGTGTGACTTTGCATATTGTATATTTCTTAGTATATTATCATATATGAACCATGTTATGATGTAATGTTTAATATATGTATATCGTGTGTATGAATGACGTATTTAGACTTTTATAATGTGGATTAACGTTTGCTTTATGTTAGTACGTGCGGCTCACGTTTTGTTTTATGTTTCAAAAAAAAGATTTACCCATATTTTCTGCTAAGTATTGTAATAAAGTAAAGTTAAAGAATGAAACAAAAGAGTAATAACTGGTATTTAACTCAAATGCATCCTAGGTGTGTTATGTTGAATATTAGGGTGTTATATTTTGGTATCAGAGCAGTTCGATTCTCATGGAGCTTGAGGATTGGACTGACTATGCTTCTTAAGCACGAATATGGTAGTGAAGTCATTTGTAGTTACTTACCAATAGGGTAAGCCATAGGGTAGAGATGCATGACCCCTATACGTGCATCAGGCCATGGTAACTAGTTCACTTAGCATTGAGTACTGAGCCTAATCACCTTAGTGTTTGCTCTTTTGTGTGCTTAGGAACCAATGGCACCATGATGATAGAACAGGGACCTGAGCGGAGGCAACCAAGACAATGAGACCATGGAAGCTGTCAGAAACATGGCAAGGGCCATGGGGCAGATGTTTATAAAGATGGAGCGCCAAGGCGATGCAGGTCGTGGCCTCAACACCGCAGAGGGCCTGGAACAAGCTAGGTTTGGGGAGTTTTGCAAAGTAAACCCACTATCATTTTGAGGAACCATGAACCCAAATAAAGCAGACGAGTGGATCAAGAACATGGAGAAGATCTACTCTATGGTAACTTGCTCCGAGGAGCAGAAGGTAACCTTTGCTGCTTACATGATGGAGAGGGATAATAACTTCTGGTGGACTGGCAGCCAAAGGTTACTAGAGACGTCCAACACTGCAATCGACTGTGAGCTGTTCAAGATGTATTTCTATGAGAAGTACTTCCCCACATCAGTCAGAAATGCCAAAGACATAGAGTTCATGCAGCTAGTCAAAAAAGTGATAAGCACGGCACAGTACGCTGTAAGGTTTGAAGAGCTAATCAAATTCTCATGGGTCTTCCGGGGAAACCCTAATGAGATTTGGAAGTGTGTAAAGTATGAAGCTGGGTTGAAGGCAGAGTTTAACATCGTTGTGGCACACATGGAGATTAGGGATTTCCCCACCCTAGTCAACAAGTGTCATGTCATTGAGGAGGGTTACAAGAAGTTGAACATGGCAAGGACAAACAACTCAGCTAAGAGGTTGGCATCGCAAGCTCCCCATTTCAAACCACAACCTAAGCCGCAGTACCTATTGCAGACTAGGCCGCAACCTAGGCCACAGTTTAGACTCCAAGGCCTTAAAAACAATGTCCATCATGGGCGGCCAAGTAGGTTTAAAGGAAAGGCACCCCAAAAAGCCCAAGCTGTACCCCCTAGGCCTGCACCTACTGCCATATGTCCCAAGTGTAGGAATCCACATGGAGATCGACCTTGCGTGGTGGGTCAAGGAGTATGCTACCAATGCGGGAAGCTTGGGCACTATGCTAGAAAGTGCATGGAGCGGAACATGAAACCCCCAAACCCCTGGCCATAACAACAAGGGAGGGTGTTTACCCTCAATGTGGAAGACTCGACCAAGTCCAGAGGCCTCATAGAAGGTAAGTGTGAAATGAATAGTAGGACCTTAATTGTACTATATGATTCTGGCACAGCGCATTCATTCATATCACATGATAGTGTCAGGTCCCTGCATTTGCATGTAACAAAACTTCCCTTTGATCTTATTGTTTCCACACCTACTGGTAGGCCTATTAGGATTTGTAAATGCTGCCTAGATTGTCATTTCTTTGCTGAAGGTAGACCTTTCATTCAAGATTTAGTTTGTTTACCCATGGACAGGCTAGATATGATCCTTGGCATAGATTGGCTTTATGCTAACCATGTAATGTTAAACTGCTACACAAAATCTGTCATCTTCCCTGTAACGCCCTGATTTTCTGTTAGAGTGAAAATGACCAAAATGCCCCTGAGGTCATTTTCAGCCCGGAATTCGAGGAAAGCCGATCCGACAGTACTCAAAGGGCAAACTCAATGTTGGAAGGAGATTAGTTGGCTTGTGTACCTTCCTGGGATCGAAAATCTCATTTTTCGAGTTTTCGGGTCAAAACTACCAAAATACCCCTATGGTGTTTTACCCGTTTGTAAGTGCCGGATAAACCCAAAACTTCTCCAGATGGTTTTAAAAGGCGTTTTTATGTATTCTGTGACTTCGGTTTTGGTCCCGGAGGTCCCGGGAAAAATTAGTGCAAAATTATGATTTTGCCCCTAGTTTTGTGTTTTTGAGCTTAATCGTGTGATTAAGCAAACCTAAGCAATATTAGGCTCTAATCGAAGGTTAATTAATTTCCATAATTAATCTTGAGTCAAAATAATTTATTGAAGTTGATTAGAACCTAAGAATGCTTAATTACAACTTGAAATCCTAATTTAAATTCAAGATTCCTAGTCATGGAATCTTGAATAGTGTTTTCTCTCTCCAATTCCTTAAATCATGGAATTGTGTTTCCATTTGTTTATTCACAAATGAGTTTTTAATTCTCTAATGATATATGAGAACTCCTAATCTAGTCATTACATGGCCCTAATTACCTACTTACTCACTTAAATACTCACTTACAAACTCCTAATCCAAAGCCTAACCAAAGACACCCTTAATCACACTTCTAAACCACATTAAAGGAGATGATTTCTCCTCTCCCTTGGCTGCAGAAATCAGCGCCAATTCTCCCTCCATTTTATCACATATTAATTTTATTTCACACTCCAAGGTCATGCTTGAAGCCATACTCACCACCATGCTTCACCATGCCATCAAAATGCAATTCTCTTACCTCATATTCCATGAGGATTCATTCTCCTCCACACACTCACCCTTATTCTTCTCTATAAATACCATGCCTAGATGAACTTTGCTACACTTTTGTTCATTTCCCAAGTTTAGTTTTCTAGCTTTTCTCTAAGTTCTTCCTTTTTTTCTCAAGCATTCCAAGAGCTCTTCCTCTTCATCTTTATCTTCTTCATCCTTCCCTCACATAATCACCTCATAGTCTCATTCCACCACCTCATAACCTTAGATCATCCTCTAAGCTCTCAAATACTCAACCTCAAACACAACTTCACCCAAAACACATTTTCTCTCCTTTTTCCTTCACAAGGCCGAATCATCATCACCATCCTTGGAGGTGTTGCTCATCTCATTTTCATCTTCAAGTTCAAGCTTTTTGTCTTCACTCTAGGGAGGGGTGCTATTCTAAACTTTGTTTTTCTTGAAAATGAGTTTTCTCTAGCTTTCTTTTGGATTTCTTTTGAAACTTTTTCTTTGCTTTTCCTTTCCTCATTTCAGCCAAGAGGCCTTGTTGAGCACATGATAGCTCAATGATGAGAGCTCCTAGATGATGACTATGTGTTCATCTCAAAGGAACCTCTAGAGCTTGAGTTTTTATTTTCTTTAAGTTTCACCTTTACTTTCTAACTCAAAATGATTTCAACTCAAGAACACCTTCACTTTCTTCTTGCTATTTTGATTTCGGTCCCCTCATTTCCTTTCCTTTAATGTTTCGGTTTTGGTTTCCTTTTCTTTGAGATTATATGTTCTTTTGAAAGTTTGTTTCTTTTGAGCTTGATGATGATGTTCAAGAAACATATAGTTCCTTTGAGAACTTGGTTCAAGGACTCTAAAGTTCTCTTCGTGATGAGATAAGTGTTGGGTTGAGATTTGTTGTTCTCTTTAAAAGTCTCATATGAGCTCTATGTTAAGATAAAAGATTTTGCATCCATGTTTACTTTATGTCATCACTAAATGCTCAAGATTAAAGAATAAACTTGCATCTTCATATTTATGTTTATGTTCTCACTAAATTTCTAAGATAATAAGGAGTTGCATAGCATATTTATTTTATGTCCTCACCTCTAAATAAAGACTAAAATAAAGTGCATTGCATATTTACTTTCATATCACAACTTAAGAGAATTATAGCTCATGGACTTACCCTTGATTATCTCAAACAAAGGTTTGAAAATATATGTTCTTTAGCTATTGATTTTCGGCCTTGAGGAGTTTGGTTGGTTACAAGGATTGAAAACTGTGTCTAATAATTTTTTATGCTTTTATGAGTATAAGGAATGTC
Organism: Dalbergia cultrata; assembly: GCA_031216105.1. Lineage (NCBI taxonomy): Eukaryota > Viridiplantae > Streptophyta > Magnoliopsida > Fabales > Fabaceae > Dalbergia > Dalbergia cultrata. The sequence goes on from CM062349.1 coordinate 27,379,082, forward strand.
TAGAACCAAGTTTTATGAATTTAGGACCCCTTGAGATGAATTTGATTTAGCTACTGCCCTTACAAACATTTTAATGATTTTAGATGTTATAAATGTTGATAAATGAGTTTTGAAAGTTTGAAAGAGGTTCCAAGAGAAACTAGTATTTTATGTGCTTTAGAAATTGTGTTTGATGCCTTTGTATGGAGACTTGGTTTCGGTTCTACCTTGCTATGTTTTGGTCACTGTATATGCTGTTTTGATGATGATAATATGATTATGTTTGAGTATAATTAATGTTAAAACTCATATGTGAAAGATAAGAGAAGTTAGTAACTATAAAAGAATTAATTTGAGAGTTTTAGATCCCTTAATGTTTGAATTTTCTGGATTCTGTCCAGCAAGGTTTAGTAATGCAAATCATGGTTTTAAATTAGTTTAAATGTGTAGGAATGACTCATAAATGGTTTAGGACTTGATCTTGATGCCTTAGGAGCAAACCGGACTTAGAAAAAGTCATTGTTGTGACTCCTAGGTACCCATAAAGTTAGAATTTTAAATTCTACATTCTTGAGGTTTAGAGAAGTTTATGATCATAGTATTGAGTGAGGGATACTTAGATATGACCCTATAGGTACCCGAGAGATTAAGTTGTGATGATTTATAACTTAGTTTGTGAGTTAAGGACCTTAAGGGTCAATGCATAAGACATTAAGAGATTTTATCACTTTTAGTTTGGTAATGCAAGTGTGATATGTTGATATGCATAATGTGATGATATATGAGGTGTGATGTGTGATACACGAGCATTATCTATATGAGTTATGATGATGTGGTATTTTATGATGATGCTATGATTATGTAGAAATTGATTATGAATTGTTGAGATGTCATGTCTACCATGTTTATGAGAATTTAATAAGAGAGAGTATGTACCCCTTCTTTTGCCCTCTTAAAAATCTAGTGAAAACTAGTTAGGTTTGAGCTCATTTAGGCAATATGGGTGTTTATGGTTGGATTTGGGTGTATTTGGTTGGACTTGATAATGAGAATAATTTGGTGATGAGTATAAATGTAGTTGAGCTCATTCCTAGGCGATAGGGTGTGTTTGGTTGGATTTGGTGATGAGTATAAATATCGCCGAGCACTGGTGTTTATGGTTGGATTTGGTGATGAGAAAAGAAGGTGGTCTTTGAGAGAAAGAACTCAAGAGTTCGGACGTGAGAAAAGAGATGCAATGTCTCTTTTCAAGTCACATAGTCATGAGTAAAGAAAGAACTAATCCTAAGTTACCCTTTCTTTTGCCCTCTTAGAAATCTAGTGATGACTAGTTAGGTTTGAGCTCGTTTGGTTGAGCTCAATCCTAGGCGATAGGGTGTATTTGGTTGGTTTTGGTGATGCGTATAAATATCACCGAGCACTGGTGTTTATGGGTGGATTTGTTGATGAGAAAAGAAGGTAGTTCTTGAGGAGAAAAACTTAAAAGTCCAAGTATGAGAAAAGAATAGAGGAAAGTTCTGTACTTTTTATGCCGCTTATCTGTTACTTGACGTTATGATTTATTGAATTGCTTGCATAATGTATTGCCATGAATTCATCCAATATCTGCGGAGTTCATACTAAAAGACACCCACTTCAGATAAATAGCTTTGGAAAGTTTAAAACCAAACCTTACGCATGAACACCTCTTTCATAATTAAAACCGAAGTGGCTAGGGACGACGACGATGACACGTGTGTTGGAGTCGGAATTCCCTACTGAGAATCTTGAATAAGTTTCTCATCCCTCTCTCTCTTTTCTTCTGTGTCATCTCCAGACAAAGATGATGGTGTATCTCGAGACGCGGTTCGTGACTTCTACTAAAGCATGGGCATGGAGCATACACTATGAGTCGGATTGGTGGGATACAATGGACGTGCACAGATGCCGCTTTAGTTTTATAAATTATAGAAGTGTATTTCTGTTGAAGTGATAATAGGACTATGATAGTCGTAAATTATGTACCTATGGTAATATGATCCTGTTGTGATGTAATGAACAACCTTTGTGTTTTGTGACCATGAATGATATGAGATCTCTTTTCTATATGTTAGTCTTTGTTACGTCGTACGCGGCTCTCACTTTGATTTATGTTTTCAAAAAAAAAGTTTTACCCGTATTTCCGCTAAGTATTTTCATAAAAGAATGAGACTAAGAAGTAATAACCTAATGATTAACCTAATGTGTTCTAGAGTATTGGGTTAAAAATTAGGATGTTACATTCCTCCCTATCCCTAGTGAGCCTAGTCGATCCTTCAACCTTTGTCGACTGTTATGGTGAAGAAAGCAAGGGATACGTTCTCCTAGCCGCTAGTGAGGTAGACTTTGAGCGGGACTTTGATGATATACGCATAGTAAGAGACTATCCCCAGATATTTCCTGAGGAGATACCCGAGTTCCCTCCAAAGAGAGAAGTAGAATTTTCCATAGAGTTGTTCCGGGAACAGGACCGATATCTATAGCACCTTATAAGATGTCGCCCCTAGAGTTGACTGAGTTGAAAACCCAGTTGGAGGAACTTTTGGAGAAGAAGTTTGTGAGGCCAAGCGCACCATTGTAGGGAGCTCGGTTTTGTTAGTAAAAAAGAAATATGGGAGTATACAGATTATAGGCAGTTGAACTGAGTGACAATGAAGAATAAGTACCCTTTGCCTAGGATTGATGATTTGATAGATCAATTGAGAGGAGCAGTGGTATTCTGGAAGATTGACTTGAGATCAGGATATCACCAGATTAGAGTAAAGGAGGAGGACATACTTAAGACCGCATTTAGGTCTCTATATGGCAGCTTTGAATTCACAGTTATGTCGTTCGGGTTGACCAATGCTCTAGCTGTGTTTATGGATTACATGAATAGAATCTTTCGACCCTACTTAGATCAGTTTATGGTTGTTTTCATAGATGATGTACTCATCTATTCAAAAGACCCACGAGGAGCATGAGAAGCATCTGAGGATAATTCTAGAGATTCTGAAGGAAAAGAAGCTATATGCTAAGCTGTCTAAGTGTGAATTCTACCTAGAGGAAATCAAGTTTTTAGGACATGTGGTGTCAAAAGGAGGTATCGCGATGAACCCTAGTAAGATAAAGGCAGTAATGAGCTGGGAAAGGCCTACCACAGTGATGGAGATATGGAGTTTTGTAGGATTAGCCGGTTACTATTGTAGGTTCATTCGAGGATTTTCCCAGATTTCCTTACCCTTGACTAAGCTTACTTGGAAAAATGCCCTCTTTGTTTGGACTCCTGAGTGTGAGAAGAGCTTTCAAGAGTTGAAGGTGAAGTTAACCACTACCCTAGTTTTGGTTTTACCCGACCCTAATACGCCTTACGAGGTGTATTGTGATGCTTCAGGGAAAGGCTTAGGATGTGTAGTGATGCAAAATAAGCAAGTGGTGGCCTATGCATCTAGACAACTCAAGCCTTATGAAGCAAATTACCCCACTCATGATCTAGAGTTAGTGGCCGTGGTGTTTGCTTTGAAGGTGTGGAGGCACCATCTATATGGGGTAAAGTTTAAAGTGTTCTATGATCACAAGAGTCTTAAGTACCTCTTTGATCAGAAGGAGTTGAATATGCGACAGAGGAGATGGATGGAGTTCTTGAAGGACTACGACTTCGGTTTGAAATATCACCTCGGCAAGGCCAATATGGTGGCCGATGCCTTGAGTTGGAAATCATTACATTAAGGAGGTAGAACTAATCGAGAAGTTTAGGGACATGAACCTAGGCATGCCATTGACCACTGAGAGCATGAAAATGTGTCGCCTCAGTGTAACGAGTGACTTCAAGGAAAAAATCTGTAACATCCTAATTTTTAACCCAATACTCTAGAACATATTTAGGTTAATCATTAGGTTATTACTTTTTAGTCTTATTCTTTTATTAAAAAACTTAGCGGAAGATATGGGTAAATTTTTTTTGAAATATAAAAGCAAAGTGAGAGCCGTGTTGATGAAATAGTAAACTAAACATACATTGCAATTCATAAGGAGTAAACACAAAATAGAAGAACACATAACAGATGAATAGTCAATAACACACCAAGGAAATACTTCATTAATATCATAGTATGTCCACGCGAAGGCGGGACTTAGTTTAGTGTAAGGTAGTACAGATACAATGAAAAGGAAATACAACATGTACGGAAATACATGAAAGGCGTGAATAAAAACTCCTACCTAGTGCACCTAAGGTGGATAACCTCATGACAAAAGAAGTTTTATCCCATCTATGAGTGAGTGTGTGCATTAGATCTCCTCTAAAACAGCTACTACTGGAATCCAGGGTATGGCGGTATGAAACCGATCCACAGACATAGTGTGGTAGGAGTAGGCACATGTAGTGACTGATCATGTGCTCCTCGGCGAGGGCGCATGTCGGCCTACCTAGCCAACCTCGGCTGCGTAACTGTCTCATCACTCTCACCTCTCATGAACTGAGCAGTGGGGGTAGAGCTCTCGCTATACATGTGCGTCAACGGATCCTCTAAGGGGTCATCCTCTAAGCCAGGAGATCAAGGCACGTAGTCCTGGAAGTCACGGGCAGCCGAACCTTCGGTTTACGTCCGGAGAATCCTCTCATCACGCGTCTGGGCACGCTAAAAAACCATAGCATTGTCATAGGGAAACATGGGGGAGAAGCGGTAGCTACATACAGGGTGTGCGAAGGGACATCCAATGAACATAAACACATGAACAGCATAGCGTCCCTCAAAATGATATGACCCATGCTCCGGATCAAAGTGCACTTCCCAAGTCGGGGTGTCGATAAAAACCATGAACATCGCCATCGAGCTCTGAAGATGTGACAAGAAAGAAGAGAGAAAGGAAAGGAAGTGAGAATCTTGCTAAAGAAACTCAATAGGGATCTCCTATCTAGGGTTAAATCGTTCACATCTTCAGGAACCTTAGGTTTATTATGAAAAGGTGAGCATGCATATAAATTCCTTCTTTAGGTTAATAAAACTAATTTATCCAAGGTCCATTCCTTTTAGAATGCATCTTAATGTCATGAATGCAATATATCAAAGCATGAATGCATGGTAATACCTTAAGCACATAACTTAATAATTCATTACATCAAGAAACATACAAGTAGCATAAAGTGGCATGTAACTTTCAAGTGGAACTTTCCTCAACTTTGTGACTTAAAATGCCATGCCTTAGCAATAAAGGGCCACCCTCAACATCATCTAGGTTATGAGCTCATACCTTAACTAGTCGTCACTAGTTCTTACTTATCATCTGGATAAGCGAAAAACATAATAAAATTCCCGACTCCTCGAGTACGGGTTAGGGGGCTAAGGATCACCTCTCTTAGGATATACCTTCTTTGAAATGCTTTGCCGGCATTTAGCCACAGCAATTTGTCCGCTTTGGTAGGCTGCATCTACTCATACCCTCACGAATTTGTCTTTCCTGGAGGTGCTTAGTCGAACCAGTGTCACCCACGAAAGTGCGTCTCAGTGCTTTGTCACATAAAAATCTCCTGGGGGTGCTTGGCCGAACCAGTGTCACCCAAGGTTTTAAATCTCATATTGTACTTCAAAAACATTCTCAAGTCCTTTAGATTTGACGAAAATTCGGCAGCATAATGGCTGTGTACCGAATTTCCTTCAAATCAACTTTATGCCACAAGCTCATATATATCCTCAATTAAATTCTCTAATCATGCTCAACATGAAATCACATTAATATACTCATCATATCATCCATATCATCCTATCATACTTGCATAAAATAATCTCATTTCATTACGGAACCTAGGGTGTCTTGTGCTTGACCCTTAATGTCTTAAACTTGAAACTTAAGTTCTCTAATCATCCAATCTCAATGTCTTATGCACCTATAGGCTCAAAACTAATTATTCTTGCTAATTATTATGATCATAACTTATTCTAAAGTCCATTAGTGCAGAATCCATAATTTATACTTTACGGGTACCTAGGAGTCACAACTTTGACTCTTTCTAAGTTCGGTTTGCTCCTAAGGCACCAAGATCAATTCCTAAACCAATTATGAGTAGTTCCTATCCATTTAAACTAATTATAAACCATCATTTACTAATTTTACCCTTGCTAGATAGAATCGAGAAAATTCATTTTCTAAGGGATCTAAAAGTCTCATTTTAATTCCTTTCTAGCTATGAACTTGTCTTAACTTTCTCAATTTAATTCTAACCTCAATTATACATGAACACACTCATTTTATCATCATAGAAACAGCATCATACAGTGAGAAACCAAGCATGGCAGAACCAAAAACATCTCCATCAAATAATGCATAGAACTTCATTTCTAAAGCACATAAATTACTAGCTTCTCTTAGAATCTTTTTAAAACTTATAAAACACACTTAAAAACAATTTATTTCTTTAAAACCATCATAAAACCAAAGAGGGCAGTAGCTATTTTAAATTAGTCTCAAGAGGGATTTAAATCATGAAATCTAGCTCAAAACATTTCTTAAGATCATCTAGACTTAGGAAAATCATGAAACATGAGTTTTAGCACTTGTAGCTAGATGAATCTCATTCTAAGACTCAACATCATCACAAGGCCGAAATCAAAGGAGTAAAAGACATATTTTCCAACTTTGTTTGAGATAATAATAGGTAAGTCCATGAGCTCTGAATCTCTTAAGTGATTGACATAAAAATAAATATGCAATGCACTTTGTTTTAGTCTTTATTAGGAGGTGAGAGTATAAAATAAATATGCTATGCAAATCCATTATTATCTTAGAGATTTAGTGAGAACATAACATAAATATGAATATGCAAGTTCATTCTTTAATCTTGAGCATTTAGTGATGACATAAAAGTAAATATGGATGCAAGCCCTTTTTGTCTTGACTTAGAGTTCATACAAGACTTTTAGAGAGAACCAAAAATCTCAACCCAACACTTATCTCATCAAACAAAGTGAGCTCTAGAGTTCTTGAACCAAGTTCTCAAAGGAACTACATGATTCTTGAACATCATTATCAAGCTCAAAGGAAATAAACAAAACCACAAGGAAAGTAGGAACCAAGGCCAAAATATAAAGGAAAAGAGGACAAGAAACCGAAAACAAATAAGAAAGGGAAAAGAGAATGAAACTATGCCATGTTCTTTATTAAGTACCCAAAACCCCTATGTAGAGTAAACTCTAGAACGTGTTAGCCAACTTTAAGGTTGACAAGGGTAGGCTTGGGCTTTTTGAAAACCTTGAGATTAATTTTTCTTAAGTTAAAAACTATGTGAGCTAAGTAACACAGATAGAGTTTAAGGAAAAGGAAAGACTCAAGCTTTAGAGGTTTCTTTGAGATGAACACAAAGTCATCATCTAGAAACACTCATCATCAAGTTATCATGATCAAAATGAGGCCTTAATGCTGAAATGGAAAGGAAAGGAAAAACAAGGAAGAACTTAAAAAGAATCCAAGAGAAACTTCAAGAAAATGACATTTTTGAGCAAAACGAAAACTAGAGAGCAACTCCTTACCAAGTACGAAGACAAAGCCTTGATCTTTGAAATGATGTTGAGAAGGAAAACTCTTCCTAATGTGGAGGTGTGGCTTCAGCCTTGAGGAAGGAAAAGGAGAGGAAATGTGTTATTGGTGAGCTTGTGTTTGAGGTTGAGTGTTTGAGTGTTTAGAGGATGATTCAAGGTGGAGGTTTGAAGTTGTGAGGTAAGGATGTAAAGAGGAGATGAAGAAGATGAAGATGAAGAGGAAAAAGGAAAGTTTCTTGAATCTTAGAGAGAAAAGGAAAGAATTCACAAGAAATGCTAGAATGCTCAAACTTACCAAAGGATCAAAAGTGACACAAGTTTATCTAAGGAACCTATTTATAGAAAACAAAACAATGAAGGGTGAAGTGAAGGAGAACTGGCCGTAGCGCATGGAGGCATAGGGGAAGAGAAAATATCTCTTACAAGTGGTCATTCAAGGCATGATTGAAGGTATGATAGGTATGGCTTTTAGCATGGCTTGTCATGGACTTGAAATTGCATTTGAATTTCAAAAATTTGAGGCATGGAGGAGGAGTGTGGCCATGAGCTTCTAGAAGAGAGGGGATGGGTTTTCTTTAGTTTAATTGTGTGCTAATCATGTGTTTAGGTGTGTATTAGTTTAGGTGCAAGGTTAGGAATTTCTAAGCATGAGTATAGGTAACTAAGGATGTGATTAGAAATTTTATGACATGATTAACAAGTGCTCATACATCATTTAAGGATTTTAAATTCATTTTATGAATAAACAATGTGGACACAATTCCATGATTTAAGGAATTGGAGAGAGAAAACACTATTCAAGATTCCATGACTAGGAATCTTGAATTTAAAATGAGATTTTAGTTTAATCTAAGCAATTTTGGGTTCTAATTAACTTTAATAAATTATTTTGACTCTAGATTAATTATGAAAATTAATTAATCTTCGATTAGAGCCTAATATTACTTAGGTTTGCTTAATCACATGATTAAGCTCAAAACACTAAACTAGGGGCAAAATCGTAATTTTACACAAAAATTGCCCAAGACCACCGGGACCTAAATTGAGGCCACAGAATACATAAAAACACCTTTTAAAACCATCTGGAGAAGTTTCGGGCCCATCCGGTGCTCATACCCATGTCAAACACAATAGGGGTATTTTGGTCATTTTGACCTAAATCTCAGAAAACGAGATTATCAATCCCGGAAAGATTCACAAGTCAACTAATCCCCTTCAAACATTGAGTTTGCCCTTCAAGGACTGCCTGGTTAGCTATCCTCGAGTTTCGGGCCGAAAATGACCTCAGGGGCGTTTCAGTTATTTTTACTCTAGCAGAAAATTAGGGTGTTACAGAATCACTCTAGCTCAACAAGAGGATGAGGACTTTAAAGAAACCTTAGAGGCAGTAAGATTAGGAAGGTTGAAGGGTTTCATCCAAGGAGCTAATAAACTTTGGAGGTTTGAGGGCCGGATTTGTATGTCAGCAAGTGGCGACCTCCGTAGAAATGTTTTGGAGGAGGCTCATAAGAGCCATTTCACTATCCACCCTGGCACCACCAAGATGTACCAAGATTTGAAGAAGATGTTTTGGTGGCCCAAGTTAAATACGGACGTAGTCGCTTGGGTAAGTAAGTGCCTAGTCTATCAAAAGGTGAAGATTGAGCAACAAAACCCTTTAGAATGTTACAATATTTGTCCATCCCTAAGTGGAAGTGGGAGAGCATCTCAATGGACTTCGTGATCGGTCTACATAAGACCTAGGCCGGCTATGATGCCATATGGATGGTCATGGATCGACTGACCAAGTTGAACCACTTTTTACCAATTAGAGTGACCTATTCCTTGGATAAGTTGGTTCAGATGTATATCCAAGATATTGTGAGGTTACATAGAGTATCGTCAATGATAATCTCGGATCGAGATCCGCAGTTTACGTCACGATTTTGGAGAGCCTTTCAAAAGGCGTTCGGTTCGAAGCTGTGTCTAAGCATGACTTACCACCCCAAAACGGATGGCCAATTGAAAAGGACCATACAAACCTTGGAGGATATGTTAAGGGCGTATGTTTTGGATAAGAGAGGGAGTTGGGATGAGTACCTGACATTGATCGAGTTTGCATATAACAACAGTTATCATGCTAGTATCAGTATGGCACCATACGAGGCCTTATATGGAAGGAAGTGCCAATCACCTTTGTGTTGGTATGAACCTGGTGAGCAAAGCATGTTGGGACCCAAAGTTGTGAGGGAAACGACGGAACAAATAAAGAGGATTAGGGATAGGATTCTCACTGCTTAGAGTCGACAGAAAAGCTATGCGAATAAACGGTGGAAGCCATTAGAATTCCAAGAGGGAGAACATGTATTCCTTAGGATCACCCCCACAACAGGAATAGGAATAGCCATGAAAGTCAAGAAGTTGAGCCCCAGATTTCTTGGCCCCTTTGAAATTCTCAAAAGAGTCAGGTCTGTAGCCTATCAGATAGCCTTACCACCCAATGTGTCAAACCTTCATGATGTTTTCCATTTCTCCCAATTAAGGAAATATCAATCTGACCCTAGTCATGTGTTAGAGCTAGAACAAGTACAATTAAGGGAAGACCTAACTTTTAAACTGTCACCTACGAGGATCACGGACAGAGGAGTTAAGCAGTTGAGGAATAAGACCGTACCTTTGGTCAAAGTGGCGTGCGGGCAAGGGAAAGCGGAAGAATTCACATGGGAGTTGGAATTTGAGATGAAGACACAGTACCCTGAGTTATTCACTGGTAATGAATTTCGAGGATGAAATTCTTTTTAAGGAGGGGAGAAATGTAATGCCCCAATTTTCTTTACTTAGCAAAAATGACCAAAATGCCCTTGAGATCATTTTTTTGAGTGAAATCGAGGCCGACAAACCCCGGCCACCCTCAAAGGGTCATTTCTATGATAGGAATAGACTACATAAGGATTAGATAGCGATCCTCGCGAAAATCGTGATTTGTGATTTTTCCATGCAAAAATGACCAAAATGCCCCTGTGGTCATTTTTCCCGGAATTCGAGGACGGTCGACCCAGGCCATCCTCAAAGGGTTGGTTTGATGTTTAAAGGGGTTTATACGTCTTGTAATCAACAGCAAAATTGAAAATCTCACTTTCTGAACTTTCGACACAAAATGACGAAAATGCCCATGCAGCGTTTTTGCACGAGATTTAGTGCCGACCGAGCCGGAAATATTTCTCGAGAGTTTGAAATGTTGTTTTAAGATCATGCATGATGTTTGGATGAATCCGGGTGGTCCCGGAGAGTTTTGATGTAAAATGACTATTTTACCCCTAAATTAGTACTTAATGAGCTTAATTAAACGATTTAAAAAACCTAAGCGATATTAGGGCCTAAAAGTATTTGAGGAAATTCAAATTTGCTTTCTTAGTCATATAATTCTCAAGACTTTATGTCATGTCAAGGTTGAATAGTATTTTCTCTCTCATGTTCTATAAAATTAGGAACCTTGTTAGAGTTTGAATTTCAAACTAAACATGTTTAATTCAAACTAAGTAAGGATGACAACACTTTAATCTTGTCTTGCATTGTTAAGCATATGATTTCTAACTTTAATTACATAATTACAACTCCTAACACCAAATTACAAGTTTTTAACTACATCTTCTAATTAAAACTACCCTAAAACCCAATTATCACACCTAAATGAAATAAAATTTTCCCCCTAAATGCCTCCTATGGCCGGTGGCCTTTCCCCCCAAATGCACCCTCATATATTTTTTTTCAACACATGATGCATATACTAGAAATGCAAAGAAAGCACACACTTTACCACTAGCTTTTTTGTTGAGAACTTTGGCAAAAAAAAAAAACAGCTCTCATACTTTTCTCTCAACTTGTGTTCTTCTTCCTCCACTCTCAAAGAGAAACCATCACCACAAACAACCTTGAACCACCACACCACCACCTCAAACCACCTTTCAAACACATAATCTTTCCACTCCTAAGCCTAACCCCACAAGAAAACTCATCCTTTCCTTTTCTTAACCCTTGGCCAAAATCATCTAGGCGCCAAGAGAAGGTTTTTGTCTTCTCATTTTGAACAAGAACCAAGCTTTCTTCCTTCTTACAAAGACAACACCTTTGGTAAGGTTTTGCTTGATGATCTTTTTCTCTTTCTTGTTTTTATTTTCGGTTTTGTTGAGCTCAATATGAACAAAGTTTTCCTCTTTACTGTTTTTCTTACTCTTGGTGGGATGATGATGGTTGAGTTTATATTCTGCTTTCCTTGTATATTTTGGTTTTGTGTTGAGCTTCATGTTTTCTTCCTTGGTTCATTTTTGGTGTTGAGCTTCATTTTCCTTGTGCAATTTCGGTTTTGGGTTGGATGGAAGAATGGTAGATCCATAGCTTGATGATGAGAACTCTTGATATTGGTCTTAGTACCACCAAGTTTAGGGTCTCTAAAGCTCATAGTTTTGTTCTTTTCTCCTTTCATTTTCGGTTTTATCATTTTCCTTCTTTTTGAATCTTTTCGGTTTTAAAAGGTTTTGAACCATGGTTCGATGATGAGAGCTCTTGGTGGTGGTCTTTATATCATCATGTTTGAGGCCTCCAAAACCAAAGGCTTGGTTCCTTAGTTTTACTTCATTTTCGGCCTCCTCTCTTTTTCCTCTTACATTTTGGTTTTTGTTGTTGATATTAGCTTAGATCATAAGTTATTGATGAGTATCTTTGATGGTGATTTGATATTACTAACCTTGAGATCTCTAGAGCATAAAGTCTTGATCTTTTTGGTCCTTTGCTTTTTGGTTTTTTTTCTCATTTCCTTTTCATTTTCAGTTTTTGAGGGAAACATAGAAAGGAGATGTTGTTGGTTGTTCTCTACTCTTTGTTTCTTATTTTGAGCTTGATGGTCAGTCCAAGAGATAAGGTTCTTGGAACCATGGTGTGGATCGACTCTAAACCTCACTAATGTTTAAGATATATTAGGAGCAAGAAACTAATCTTGTAAGTTTTTGAGCTTTAAGAGATCAAGATGTTAAAATAAGTTTTCATTCATATTTACCTTTATGCTATCACCTAAATCTCAAGATAAGAACAAGTTGCATAGCATATTTATGATTTGAGCTATCACCTTCAAGCTTGAAGATAAAAATAGGTGCATAGCATGTTTACTTTTAATGTCATCACCTTAATCTTAAAGATAAGAAAATAAGTTGCATAGCATGTTTACTTTTATGCTAACACTTTAATCTTGAAGATAAAAAATGGGTTGCATAGTATATTTATTTTTGAGCTATCACCTTTAAATCATGAAGATAAAATATGATGCATAGCATGTTTATTTCCAAGTTGTCACCTAAGAGATCTTAAAGCTCATAAACTTGTCCTTAGATCAAAAATGAAATTTTAAATCATGGTTACACCCAATGCATGTGCATTTCGGCCATGACAAATTATTGAGGTTTGAGATGAGTTTTATGTGATTTTATGGCCCAACCTCTATATGTTAATATTTTCTCAAAAGTTGTCTTAGAAACCTTGCTATAAAGGAAAGTAAAAAATGATTTTATGTGTCTTTGGGACATAAATTTTTGGCTACTGCCTTGACGCTTTTCTTTCTGTTTAAGGCTGTTTGGATGAGTTAGAGGATGTAAACATTAGAATTAAATGTTGTAAAAATTGTTTTCGGCATCCTAGGACAAACTAGTAATAAGAACGGGTCAAAGGAACAATTTACGGGTACTCTTAAGAAACAAATTTTTGGCTACTGCCCCTTTCATTTAATTTCTGTAAAATACTGTTTAAAATGATCTAACTGTGTTTTGATTTCTAAAAATTAATGCGAGGATTCAATTCTTTATGTAACATCCTAATTTTTAACCCAATACTCCTAGAATGCATTTAGGTTAACCATTAGTTTATTACTTCTTAGTTCCATTCTTTATAAATCTTTCTTTAAAATACTTAGCGGAAAATATGGGTCAATTTTTTTTTTTGAAATACAAAACCAAAGTGAGAGCCGTGTATAACTTAAACGTGTAAAGAATAAATCACAGAATAGAAAAGTATGTTATAACATTGAACAATCATCAATACACCAAAGATAACATTTCATTAACAACATATTATGCCCACCTAAAAGCGGGGCTTAATTTAAATACAAGATGCAAATACAACAAAAAGTGAATACAACAGAAATAGTAAAGTACAAGGAAAACATAAGAAACTACACTTATACCCTAGTTCACCTAAGGTGGATAACCTCATAACAAAAAAAGGTCTATCCTAATCTATATGTGGTGTGTGTGCACTAGTCCTCCCCAAAGACCTCTACTTCTGCGACTCGGGATATAAAGGGATGAAACCAATCCAGTAGCGAAGCTCAGCCAGAGGGGGTACTCGCTGTGGCTGAACATGTACTCCACAATGAGGGCGCATCTCAGCTCTCCTAGCTAACCTCAGCTGCATAACAGTCTCCTTGCTCCCCTCTCTCACGAACTGGGGAGTGTGGACAGAGCTCTCGCTATTCATATGGGTCGGTGGGTCCTCCGAGGAGTCATCCTCCAAATGCTGAGAGCAGGGCACGTAGTTCGGGCTCGAATACCATGTCGTTGCCATAGGGAGATGTCGAGGAGAAGCAGTAGCTATGTACAGGGTGCGTGAAGGTGCGTCCCATAAACATGAAGACTTTCAACGTGCAGCACTCCTCAAAATGATATGACCAGTGCTCCGAGTCATAGTAGACTTCCCACGTGGGGGTATCGATGAACAGAACAAACGTCGCCATCATGATCTGAAGATGTGATGGGAAAGAAAGAGAGAAAGAAAGGGAGTGAGAATCTTGCTAAAGAATCTCAGCAGGGAACCTCCTATCTAAGGTGACATCATCAACATCCTCAGGAACCTTGGGTTTATTATAAAAAGAATAAGCATGCATATAAAGTTCGTTATTAGGTTTATAAACATAATTATTGTAACACCCTAAAAATTATATAAAAATTAATTTGAGCTTTTTTAGTCATAATTTCAAAAATTGGACAGACATAGAAATGATGAGTACGAACTAACGGATCTATAAAAAAAATGTGATTAGTAAATTGCGGGCCCACAAGTTCGACGAGACAGCCAAAACCCTAGAATTAGGACCCGGAGATGCCCGAAAGTGAGAAATTATAGGATTGAAAATAGGTAGGAATAAATATTTTAGACCTAGAACTAATTTTCGGGCAATAGTTGATTACCCGGATACATTGTTTTACCCATTCGGTAAAATTTTGGTGTGCGATTTCTAACACCGAAAGATAGTTTAATCATGATAAATAGATAATGTTCATCCACTTTGACTTAATGAAAGGCTAAGATTTAATCTTGTAAAGCAAGATTAAATCCTAGCCAATCATTTTGCTTTCTTTCCTTAAGAATCATTCATTTATATTATATGATATTCAAGCTTTATTACAAGATAAAAACAAGCACAAATCTTCTCCATTAAGCAACCAATTTCGTGGTTAGTAAGGGAGAGAAGCCAGCAGCCACCATTTTCATCCTCAAGAGCTCAAACTTTCATTCAAATCCCAAAAACCATGGCCTAGAGTTGTTAAAACCTCAAACTTCCTTCACTAAACTTCAACTACTCATCACCACCTACAAAACTAACCGATTGTAATTTTAATTCCTCATCTTTGTCATTTTCATATTTTCATTCTTCACTGTTAAAGGAGAGTATTAGGTGCTGTTTGGAAGGTTTGAAGTGAGAAAATCATTATTGGAGCATCCTTTGGAGCCAAGAGCTATAAAGCTTCAAAGAGTAGGGTTTTTGTATCTTGTTTTGTGATTTTCTGTTCTTGCTGATTTTGGCTTGATTTCAAGTGATAAAATCTTGTTCTTATATGATGTTACACCTAGATATTGATGTATTTGTATAGGTGGGTTAATTTGGTGTTGTGGAAAAATCATTTCTGTCAAAGAGATGTTGAGTGATACTTGTTGGATTTCAGTTTTCCTACTGGCAGTTATTGTTCATGAATTTTCTAAGGGAATTGTGTATGTTTTCATGAGTTAGAAAAATTATATGTTGAAGCTAACATCCTATGCTAGTTCCACGAATTTTCTTGAGCTCTGATTTTGACTTATACTATGTTAAAAAAATCATGAACCGAAATGATACATGTGCTGCCTGAATTATTGGATTAGAAGCTGTGAATTTTGCTAATTTTACAGAGAGTTGAAAACATCTTAAGGTTGAACCCTGATTTTTATTTTGAATTTATTGAATCATTTGATAGGGTATAAAATTTGAGAACTTGAGAAATTTTATAAATATAGTTAGAGACCTTATTATACATTGAAATTTTTACAGGAACTCATTGATACATTGAATTGTCTTTGAAAATTATTTTTGCTCTGTTCTAAGGATGTTTACTAATTTAACCATAATTTTCTATAGAACCAAAATTCTAGTAGCATACTAGATTGGCTGAAAAGATGATGAAATGCATATGATTTGGTTTCATTGATACTATGTGAGCTTAAAGATGATGTTACACCTATATATATGTGAGTGCTCATGATAAACGTTCATATACAAAGAGAGTATTAGAATGAGTGACATATATATATATATATATATATATATATATGTATGTATGTATGTATATGGTTGAAGTATTAAGAAGGTTAGAAATTGATGCTAATGCATGCCTGTATATGTGAGCTTGAGGATGATTTATAAGCTATGTAAAGGAGGGAAAGTCCCTTTTAGAGTGTAAAAGGCACAGGAATGTCCCACTTAATATGTGAAGGGCACTGAAAAGTCCCCTTTAATGTGTAAAGGGCACGGGCAAGTCCTCTTTAGTGGGTAAAGGGCACAAAAAAGTCCCCTTTATTTGGTCGAGGGCATGAAAAGATAGGGATAATATTTCTAAGATTTTTTTTGATGTACTGAGAGTACCTCGAGTTGTAAATAAAGCACTATAATTTTAAGTAGTATGCTATGTTTATATTAAGTAATTGAATAATAAAAGAGACCTACTTCAGAAGTATGATTTAGAACTTTAAAAATGAACCATTGATCTAGGTTGTATGCTCACAGTTTCTTAATAAACCGAAGTGGCTGGGATGATAACCATGACATTAATTTTAGTGCATGTTTTGGGGAATGCCTTACTGAGAATTGTGTAATTCTCACCCCTATCTGTTTTTGTGTTCCCATGTCGTCTCCAGGTTGAACCAGAGAACTATGGGATGCTACACCAAAAGAGGTCAGATTGGCAATAGTCGGGTGTTTGAGATTGTATCAGATGTAGTTAGATGTATGTATAGATGTGCAAACTTAACAGAGAACACATGTGTATTAGAGCTCATAGAAGAGCTTCCCTATGTTATCGACTTTATATTAAATAAATATTTTGTATCTTGCTATATATGTTGATCGAATTACGCTAGTTAGTACACGAACCCATCGAATTTGCTATAGTTATTTAAGAAAGGTTTGCTAATTAAAAAGTAATAACTCTCGAGTACGATGTCATGACTTAAGGATAATGTTGTACTTGGGAGGGTGTTACATTATCATGTAACGCCTGGGGATGAGGGCGAGGAATGATTGCCAGTGCAAAAGAAAGCACGGACAAGGAGCAGCTTCTCACAAGACCCTCTAAGCGAAGGGGTACATGAATGAACTGATTCCACACCTGAATGAGAGGGATCCTGAGACTATATAGGTATGGGACTATACAGTTGAGGAGAGATTATATGAATTAATTTGTACTACCTATACCAACAAGATGCATCTTCTTTTCGGTAGCCCAAATTGAAAGAACTCCACAGTTAAGCGTGCTTGACTTGGAACAATTTTGGGATGGGTGACCACCTGGGAAGTTTTCCTAGGAAGCGAGTGAGTGAGGACAAAGCATGCTGAAAAGACCTGTGTTGGTTTGGGGGGACAATCGTCAATCCATAAAATAGCAGGGGATGTTACAATTATCCAAGGTTCGTTCCTTTTAGAATGAATCTTAATGTTATGAATGCAACATAGTAAAGCATGAATGCATGATGATACATTATACAAGCAACTCATTAAAACATAACATCAAGAAACATATATATGACACAAAGTGGCATATAAACTTTCAAGTGAAACTTTTCTCTTTTCTCAACTTTATGACTTTAGAACTTCATAGTCTAGCATCATGGGGCCACCCTAAAATATCATCTAGGTTATGAGCTTATACCTCAACTAGTCGTCACTAGCTCTTACTTATCCTATGATAAGTGTAAACATAAATCCCGACTTCTAAAGTACGGGTTGGGGGGCTTAAGAATCACCTATCATAACCTTTAATTCGGGGAGTCCATAGGAATATTTCCTTCTTTGAAATGCTCTACTGGCATCTAGTGCACAATGAATTGTATGGTTTGGTAGGCTACATCTACTTATACCCTCACGAATTTGCCTCCTCCCCACCGGAGTAAGAGAAGTACATCTCAGTGCTATGTCACATTTCCTGGGGGTGCTCGGCCGAACCAGTGTTACCTAGTACTTATCTCATATGGTTTTTAAAAACATTCTCAAGTTCTCAATTTGATGGAAATTCGACAGCATAACTGCTGTAAACCAAATTTCTTTTAAATTTTGCTTTATGCCACGATAAATCATAATGCATGTACATTTCTCATTAAACTTCTATAATCATGATAAACTTGAAACCAAACAATCATACTCATCATAGCACATGCATCAACACATCATACTTGAATCAATCAATTCATGCCATCAAGAACCTATGGTGTCTTATGCTTTGACCCTTAGGGTTTTAAACTTGAAATCTAAGTTCTCTAGTATCCGATTCCAACCTCTTATGTACTTATAGGTTCACAACTAATTATTCTCACCAACTATCATGATCATAACCTACTCTGAATATCATTAGTGTAGAACCTATATTTTACAATTACGAGTACCTAGAAGTCACAACTTTGATCCTTTCTAAGTTTGGTTTTCTCCTAAAGTACCAAGATCAATTCCTAAATCAATTATGAGTAATTCCTACACATTTACACTAATTATAAACCATATTTACTAAGATTAAGCATGCTGA
Source organism: Dalbergia cultrata (assembly GCA_031216105.1). Classification (NCBI taxonomy): domain Eukaryota; kingdom Viridiplantae; phylum Streptophyta; class Magnoliopsida; order Fabales; family Fabaceae; genus Dalbergia; species Dalbergia cultrata. Next base: position 27,397,662 of record CM062349.1, read on the forward strand.
AACAGAATCATAAAATCTCATTTCTAAGGGTTCTAGAGGTCTCATTTTAATTCTTTTCTAGTTACTAAATTGTCTTAGCTTTCTCAAATTAATTCTAACATCAAATATACATGAATACACACATTCTAACATCATAAAATCATCATCATACAGTGAGCAAAATAACATGGCAAAACCGTGAACATCATCATCATATCATGCATAGAATCACATAAAATTTCATCTCAAGAGCACATAAATTACTAGTTTTCTCTTGGAACCTTTTTAGAACCTCAAAACCATTTTAGAAACTATTTTATTTTTATTAAAATTATAAAAATATGAACAAGGGCAGTAGCTAATTTATTTTGCTCCTAGATGGGATTTAGAACATAAAAACATCTTTATGTTATATGCTAAGTTCATCTAAACTTAAGAAAATTCTTAAATCATAGCTTCTTGGTCCTTGTGACTAGATGAAACTCATGCTAAGCTCATCCTCATCACATATCTGAATTCATACTCATAAAATATTTCCATTTCCAAACTTTACTTAAGATAACAAGGGACAAGTCTTTGAGCTCTAATATTTTTAAGTGATGACAAGAATATAAACATGCTATGCACTTCATTTTATCTTCATTAGGAAAGTAAAGTGAGGGCTTAAAATAAATATGAGATGCAACTCATTTTTATCTTTAAGATTAAGTGATGACTTGAAAAGTAAACATGGAATGGAAGGCTTGAAATTAAACATGATAATGCAAGTTCTTTTCTTTATTCTTGAGAGGTTAGTGATGACATAGAAAAGTAAATATGTTATGCAAGGCATAAATTTAAACATGAATGCTAGTCCATTTTTATATGTCATTAGAGCTCGTACAAGACTTTAAAGAATCACATCTCAATCCGAAACTCAATATTACCAAGATAAACTAAGCTCTAGAGTTCTAAGAACCAAGGTTCTAAAGAAACCTCATGTTTCTTTGAACATCATCATCAAGCTCAAGGAAATGGATTTAAAGGAAACAAAACCTTTTAAAGAAAAGGAAATAAAGAAACTGAAGCCATAAAACAAAGGAAATTACACCATATTCTTTATTATGTACCCAAAACCCTCACATGCTGGACAACTTTAAGGTTGACAAGGGTTGGCTTTGGGCTTTTTGAAATCTTTACAATTATTTTCTTAAGTTGAAATCATTAGTGAGCTAAATAACTAAAGTAAAACTTGAAGAAAGAAAAACTCAAGCTTTAGAGGTCTCATTGAGATAAACACAAGGTCATCATCTAAAGGCACTCATCATCAAGCTATCATGAGGAGTAAACAAGGCCTTGAAGGCCGAAAATGAAAAGGAAATAATAAGGCAAAACCGAAAAGGAAAACCAGGAGAAGCTCATAGAAACAACATTTTTCTTCAAGAACAAAACATATTTGAGAGAAAGAAATATTTTAGAACAACTCCCTACCAAGTATTGAAGATGAAAGCTTGGTCTTGAGGTGAGGATGAAAGGAAAATCTTCTCCTAAAGCTAGGAGGTGGTTTCAGCCAAGAGGGAAAGAAAAGGAAAGGATGGGTTTTTGTGTAAGCTTATGTTTGTGGGTGAGAGCTTAGGTGTTTAGATGATGATCCAAGGTGGTGGGGGTGGTGTTTTGAGGTGGTGATATGGTGGCTCAAAGAAAAGATGAAGAAGATAAAGAAGAAAGCTCTTGGAACTTTGAGAGAAAATGAGAGAAAATAGCAAGAATGCTCTTGAAACTAAAACTTGGAAATTGATCTAAAGGTTCTTTCAAGTTCCTTTGCAAATGTATTTATAGAAAAACAAAAGAATGAAGATGAATGGAGGGGGAGGGCTGGCCATAGCCTTTCATGGCTTTGATGAGAGAAAATATCTTCTTCATTTAGTTATTCAAAGGCATGGTGTGAAGTATGGTGAGTATGGGTTCAAGCATGGCTCAAGTAGTGGTCGTGCGGTTTAGGAGGGAAGGAGGGAGGGAGGAGAGATTTCTTTTGTTTAATTGTGGTTTAATGATGTAATTAGGTGTATCTGAGATTAGGTTTAAGATTAAGAATTGCTAAGTAAGTGTTTAGGTAACTAAGTAAGTAATTAGGAATCTGAAGACCTGATTAGGGAGTGCTCATGTATTATTAGAGGGATTTAAACTCATTTTATACATAAAGACACAATTCCTTAATTTAAGGAATTGGAGAGAGAAAACACTATTCAAGATTCCATGACTAGGAATCTTGAATTTAAAAAGAGATTTAGGTTTAATCTAAGCAATTTTAGGTTCTAATTAAATTTAATAAATTATTTTGACTCTTGATTAATTATAGAAATTAATTAATCTTCGATTAGAGCCTAATATTGCTTAGGTTTGCTTAATCACGCGAATAAGCTTAAAAACACTATGCTAGGGGCAAAATCGTAATTTTGTATAAAAACTGCCTGGCACCACCGAGACTTAAACAGCTATTACGAAATATATAAAAACATCATTTAAAACCATCTGGAGAAGTTCCGGGCTCAAACGACACTCATACCCGCGTAGAAACACTATAGGGGTATTTTGGTCATTTTGACTGAAACCTCAAAAAATGATATTTTTGCCCCCAAAACCATTCAAAAGCCATCTAATCCCCTTCAAACATTGAGTTATCCCTTTGAGGACTGCCGGGTCAACTATCCTCGAATTCTAGGCAGAAAATGACCTCAGGGGCATTTTGGTCATTTTTGCTCAGACAGAAAATCGGGGCATTACATTACTTCCCTCCTTAAAAAGAATTTCATCCTCGAAATTCGTTACTTTAAAATAGCTTGGGGTACTTTGTCCTCATCTTTGACTCTAGCTCCCATGTAAACTCTTCGGTCTTGTCTCGTCCCTACGTCACTTTAACCAAAGGAACATACTTATTCCTCAGCTGGTTGACACCGTTGTCCACGATTCTCGTAGGCGGCAGATTGAAAGTTAGGTCCTCCCTTAACTGCACATGCTCTAGCTGTAACACCCTAATTCTTAACCCAACTTTCTAGAACACATTAGGTTAATCATTAGGTTATTACTTCTTAGTCTCATCATTCTATTAAAATACTTAGCAGAAATTACGGGTAAATTTTTTTTTGAAATATAAAACCAAAGTGAAAGCTGCATCGCATCGTATGATAGAAGGAAAAATGCACAAATAACAAAGCACAAAGGACATGGTAAGTAAAACATATAATCAAGGAAACAGAGATGAACACCACAAAAGAAAACACTTCATTAATACTTATAATTGAGATACATAAGTAGTCACGCCCTTATAGAAACAGGCTGAACTTGAAATACACAAAAATGAAAATACATCAGAAGTGCAAAGGAAAGGAAAGCAAAGGTAAACCATAACTACCCGAGTGCACCTAAGGTGAATAACCTTAAGACAAAATAAGGTTTATCCAATCTACGTGTGAGTGCGTGCACTAGTCTATCCCAAGGATGTCGGCTACTGGAACCCGGGGTATGGCGGACCATAACCGATCCACGGACATAAAGTGGCAGCAGTAGCCACATGTGATGACTGAGCATGAGCTCCTCGCGCGGGGGCATATCTCGGCTCGCCTGGCTAGTGTAACACCCTAATTTTTAACCTAATATTCTAGAACATATTAGGCTAATCATTAGGTTATTACTTCTTAGTCTCATTATTTTATTAAAATACTTAGCGGAAATTACGGGTAAATTTTTCTTTTTGAAAACATAAAGCAAAGTGAGAGCCATGAACTTAACTAGTCGAACGACAGAAACATAAAGCACACATAACAATTATCAGAAGTCATAAAGTAGAGCATATAACCAAAGAACAATCATGATAATAAAAGAAACATTACATTAGTAACATAATTAAGGTACATAAGTAGTCATGCCCTCATAGGGACAGGCAGAGCTTGTAATACAGCGGAAAAGGAAATACAACAGAAAACAAGAAGGCAGAAATAAACCATAACTACCCGAGTGCACCTATGGTGAATAACCTCAAAAACAAAAGAAGGTTTATCCACTCTACATGTGGTGTGTGCACTAAGCCTCCCCTACGACATCAGCTACTGGAATCCGAGAAACGATGGAGTGTAACCGATCCATGGACGCAGAGCAGCAGGAGTGGAAACAAGTGAAGACTGAGCGTGGGCTCCTTGGTGGGGGCGCCTCTCGGCTCGCCTCGCTAGCCTCAGCTGCGTAACGGTCCCCTCGCTCACGTCTCGCACGAACTAAGGTGTAGAAGCAGAACTCTCACTATACATGTGCGTCGACGGGTCCTCGGATGGGTCATCCTCTGAACTCGGGGATCGAGGCACGTAGTCCTGGAAGTCTCGAGGCATCAAACCACCAGTATACGTCCGTAGAATCCTCTCGTCTCGCGTCCGGGGACGCTCAAAAACCATCGCATCGTCGTAAGGTGATGTCAGGGAGAAACGGTAGCTCTGTACAGGATGTGCAAAGGGGCGTCCAATGAACATGAAGACTCGCACAGTACACTGCCCTTCAAAATGTTATGACCCGTGGTCCGGGTCATAGTGGACCTCCCAAGTAGGCGTGTCAATGAAATGCACGAACGTCGTCATCGGTCTCTGAAGATGTGACGGAAGAGAGAAGAGAGAGGAGTGAGAGTTCTTGCTAAATAATCTCAGTAGGAGTCTCCTATCCTAGGGTTACATCGTACACATCCTCAGGAACCTTGGGTTTAATTATAAAATAGTGAACATGCATATAAGGTTCAATTTAGGGTTTCTCAAACTAATTATCCAAGGTCCATTCCTTTTAGCATGCGTCTTGGTGTTATAAATGCAACAGGTTATATCATGGATGCATGTCAACAGTTGAGCATATAAGACAACACATCAAAGCACATAAACATAAATCATGTGGCATGAGGGCATATAACTTTCAAGTGAATCATTCCTCAACTTCGTGACATCAATCATGGTACTTTAGCATATAAGCCACCCTAAAAATAACTAGGTTATGAGCTCATACCTCAGCTAGTCATCACTAGCTCTTGCTTATTATCTTGAATAAGCGAAACATAAATAATAATCTCGACTCGCAAGTACGGGTAGGGGGTAGGGATCATCTCTCTCTAGGATTACCCTCTTTGAAACGCTTTGTGGGCATTTCGCCACCTCAATTTGTCCGCTTTGGTAGGCTGCATCTACTCATACCCTCACAGATTTGTCTCCCCTGGGGTGCTCGGCCGAACCGGTGTCACCTAGGCGAGCGCGTCTCAGTGCTTTGTCACATAAAAATCTCCTGGGGGTACTCGGCCGAACCGGTGTCACCCAGGGTTTTCAACTCATATGGTACTCATAAACATTTCTTTCAACCCTGTAAGGTTTGACGGAAATTCGACAAAGATAACAAATTGTTAAACCGAATTTCCTTCAAACTGCCACAAGCTAATTCACACAACATGTTCTTATGAAACTCAAGCTATGATAAACTTTAACATTTTCATCAATCATTTTCTCATGCATCAAGCACATCTTATCATATCATTGCATCATACAACACATCATAGCATTAACAACTTTTTAGTGTCTTATGCATTGACCCTTACGGTCCTCAACTCACATTCTATGTTATAAATCATCAAGCCTAATCTCTCGGGGACTTATAAGGTTATAACTAAGTCTTTCTCACCTCACACTATGGTCAAGAACATCTCTAAACCTCAAGGATGCAGAATTCATAATCCTAACTTTACGGGTACCTATGAGTCACAACAATGACCCTTTCTAAGTCCGATTTGCTCCTAAGGTATCAAGATCAAGTCCTAAACCATTTATGAGTCATTCCTAGACATTTAAACTAATTTAAATCCATGATTAGCATTACTAAACCTTGCTGGACAGAATCCAGAAATTTCAAACATTAAAGGATCTAGAACTCTCAAATTAATTCTTTTCTAGTTTCTAACTTCTCTTATCTTTCACATATGAGTCTTAACATTAATTATACTCAAACATAGGCATATTATCACCATTAAAACAGCTCATACTGTGGCAAATAATGGCAAGGTAGAACCGAAACAACCATTCTCCATAAAGGCATAAAACATAATTTCTAAAGCACATAAAATACTAGTTTCTCTTGGAACCTTTTTAAAACTTTCAAAACTCATTTATAAATATTTTTAACATCTAAAATCATAAAAATATTTAAGAGGGCAGTGACTAAATCAACTTTGTCTCAAGAGGTCCTAAATTCATAAAACTTGGTTCTACATATTCCTTATACTCATAAAAGCTTAGAAAATTTATGAAACATAGTTTTCAATACTTAGAAGCATCAAAACCCCCTTGGAGCCGAAACATGAACCAAGGGAAATAAATATTTTAGACCTTTGTTTGAGACAACAATGGGTAAGTCTTTGAGCTCTAGGTTCATTTAAGTGATGACATAAAAGTAAACATGCCCATGCACTTGTTTTAGCTTGCATTAGAAAGTAAAGTGATAGCATAAAATAAACATGAGATGCAACCTATTATTATCTTTAATATTTAGTGAGAACTTGAAATATAAATATGATAATGCAAGTTTCACTTATTATCTTGAATACTTAGTGATAGCAAGGAAAGTAAACATGATGTGCAAAGCATAAAATAAACATGATGCAAGGTTCATTTTATGGTTAGCTAGAGCTCATCCAAGACTTTAACAAAATAACAACCCAACATATATCTCATTACAAAGAGAGCTCTAGAGTTCTTGAACCAAGTTCTCAAGGAACTATGAGGTTCTTGAACATCATCATCAAGCTCAAGAAAACAAACTTTTTAAACAAACAAAACCTCAAAGATCAAAAAGGAAATGGAAAACCGAAATGTTAAAGAAAAGGAAACAAAGAAACCAAACTCCAAAATAGCAGGAAAGAAAAGGTATTCTTGAGTAAAAATCATGTTTGAGTTAGAAAAATGAAGTTGAAACTCAAGCAAAGTAAAACCTCAAGCTCTAGAGGTTCTTTTGAGATGAACATATAGTCATCATCTTAGAGTCCTCATCATTGAGCTATCATGTGCTCATCAAGGCCTCATGGCCGAAATCTCAAGGAAAGAATAACCAAGGAAGTTCCAAAAAGAAAATCCAAGAGAAAGCTAGAAAGAACTCATTTTCAAGAAAACAAAGTTTAGAAAACACTCCTACCTAGAGTGAAGACACAAAGCTTGAACTTTAAAAAGGAAAACAAGATGATGAGCTCCTCCTTGAGGTGGATATGGCTTTGGCCTTGTGAGGAACAATGGAGAGGAAAATGTGTTTGAGTGAGGTTGTGTTTGAGGTGAGGTGTTTGAGAGGTTAGGAGATGATTCAAGGCCTTGGGGTGGTGTTTGATGGTTAAGAGTTGATGATGAGATGAAGAGATGAAGAAGATGAAGATGAAAAGAAAGGAAGAACTCTCTTGAAACTTGAGAGAAAAAGAAAGAACTCAAGAAAGCTTAGGAAAACTTGAAACTTACCAAATGAACTAAAGTGTTTGCATGTGTTTCTAGGCAAGGTATTTATAGAGAATGAAAGCAAATGAAGGCTCAAAAGGGGGAGGTGCTGGCCGTAGCTATTGGAGGGAAAAGGAAGAGAAAATATCTCTTACACAAGGTCATTCAAGCATGGTTTGAAGTATGGAAGCTATGCTACAAAGTATGGCTTGATGTGAGTTAATTTCCTATCAATTTTTGATGAAATTAGGCTTCTAGAAACTTGACATGGCTGGAACTTTTCCAGCCACAAATAAATAGGAAAAATGGGTTGTTTTAATTATTTATTCATGTGGAAATTCAAGCTTGATTGAAAGTTATGACCAGGTATAGTGTATGTGACTTGAGTTATGGCCTTGGAGTGTTGAAAAATTGAACATGTGATGCATATGGAGGAAGGAGGGTACACGGCCAGACTTGGGCAGCATGGAGGGAGGGAGATTTGATCATCTAATTGTGTGTTAATGGTAGGTTTAAATGTGTATTAGCTTAGGTACAAGGTTAGGAATATTTAAGCTTAAGTTTAGGTAACTAAGAATGTGTTTTAAGGATTTTATGACAAGATTAGGAGTGCTCATACATAATTAGAGAATTAAAAACTCATTTATGAATAAACAATGTGTAACACAATTCCATGATTTAAGGAATTGGAAAGAGAAAACACTATTCAAGATTCCATGACTAGGAGTCTTGAAATTAAAATATGATTTTAAGTTGTAATTAAGCACTTTTAGGTTCTAATCAACTTTAATAAATTATTTTGACTCAAGATTAATTAAGGAAATTAATTAACCTTCGATTAGAGCCTAACATTGCTTAGGTTTGTTTAATCACGCGATTAAGCATAAAAACACGAAACTAGGGGCAAAATTGTAATTTTGCACTAATTTCGCCCGGGACCTCCAAGACCAAAACTAAAGTCACAGTCTACATAAAAACGCCATTTAAAATCATCTGGAGAAGTTTCGGGTTCATCTGGCACTTGCAAATGGGTAAAACACCGCAGAGGCGTTTTGATCATTTTGACCCGAAAACTCAAAAAATGAGATTTTCGATCCCGGGAAGGTACACAAGTCATCCAATCCCCTTCCAACATTGGGTTTGCCCTTCGAGTACTGCCAGACCGGCTTTCCTTGAATTCCGGGCCGAAAATGACCTCAGGGGCATTTTGGTCATTTTCACTTTAATAGAAAATCGGGGCGTTACATTAGTCCCCTCCTTAAAAAGAATTTCGCCCTCGAAATTCGTACCTTAGAAAAGCTCTGGATATTTTGACTTCATCTCTGACTCTAGTTCCCATGTATATTCTTCCGACTTGTCTCGTCCCCACGCCACTTTAACCAAAGGAACAAACTTGTTCCTTAACTGCTTGACTCCGTAGTGGTAGATTGAAAGTGAGGTCCTCCCTCAACTGTACATGCTCTGGTTCTAGGACATGGCTAGGGTCGGACTCATATTTACGTAGCTGAGAGACGTGAAAGACATCATGAAGGTTTGACAGATTGGGTGGTAGGGCTATTTTGTAGGCTACAGATCCGATTCTCTGAAGAATTTCAAAAGGGCCGAGAAATCAGGGACTCAACTTTTTAACTTTCATGGCTCTCCCTATTCCTGTAGTGGGGGTGATTCTTAGAAATACATGTTCTCCTTCTTGGAACTCCAAGGGCTTACGCCTTTTGTCCGCATAGCTTTTCTGTCTACTTTGAGCGGTTAGGATCCTATCCCTGATCCTTTTTATCTGCTCCATCGTTTCCCTCACTATATCAGGTCCTAAGACACTTTGTTCTCCGGGTTCATACCAACACAAAGGTGATTGGCACTTCCTTTCATACAATGCCTCGTACGGTACCATGCCGATGCTCGCGTGGTAACTATTGTTATACGCAAACTCGATCAAAGGCATGTACTTATCCCAACTTTCTTTTTGGTCTAAGACACAGGCTCTCAGCATGTCCTCTAGGGTTTAGATAGTCCTTTCGGATTGACCATCCGTTTATGGGTGGTAAGCAGTGCTTAAGCACAACTTTGAACCAAACGCCTTTTGAAAGGCTCCCCAGAAACGTGACGTAAATTGCGGATCTCGATCCGAGATTATCGTCGACGGTACTCCATGTAACCTTACTATCTCTTGGATGTAAAGCTGAGCCAATCTATCCAATGAGTACGTGACTCGAATAGGTAGAAAGTGAGCTGACTTGGTTAGTCGATCCACTATTACCCATACGACATCATGGCCAGCTTGGGTCCTTGGCAATCCTGTCACGAAATCCATTGATATACTCTCCCACTTCCACTCGGGGATTGACAGGGGTTGCAACATGCCAGAAGGTTTTTGGTGTTCGATCTTAACCTTTTGACAGACCAAACACTTACTCACCCAGGCGACCACATCCTTCTTTAATCCGGGCCGCCAAAACATCCTTTTCAAGTCCTGATACATCTTGGTAGTACCAGGATGAATGGCAAAGTGACTCTTATGAGCCTCCTCCAAGATCTTCTCTCGGAGGTCGCCATCTTGTGGCACACAGATTCACCCCTCAAGCCTCCACAACTAGTCGGGGCCTTGCTCAAAACCTTTCAACTTACCGGCCTTAATAGCCTCTACCGTTTCCATAAAGTCCTCATTTTCTCTTTGGGCAAGCATGATCCTTTGCTTAAACCCACTGGTCACCGTGAGATGACTCATCACGATGCCATTCTCCGTTATTGACATCCCCAGATTCATATCCCTAAACTGCTCTATTAACCCAACTTCATTAACTATCATACTCGACAGACGTAACGAGTTTCGGCTCAAGGTGTCGACGACATCGTTCACATCCTTAAGAACCTTGGGTTTATTTATAAAAGGTGTGCATGCATATAAGATTCATTGTTAGGGTTTGTAAAGCTATTTATGCAAGGTTTATTCCTTTTAGCATGCATCTTAATGTCATGAAATGCAACATGTTAAGGCATGAATGCATGGCAATACTTAAGCATATAAGTCAACAATTCATATCATCAAGAAACAATCCATGTGGCGTAAAGGGCAATAACTCTAAAATGGAACTTCCATCAATATGTGTGACCTCATTCATGGTACTTTAGCAATATAAAAGGCCACCCTAAAAATAGGCTATGAGCTCATACCTTAGATAGTCATCACTAGCTCTTGCTTATTATATGAATAAGTGAATAATAAAATGATAATAAACCCGACTACTTAAGAGTATGGGCTAAGGGGCCAGGGATCACCTCTCTTAGGATATACCCTCTTTGAAACGCTCTATTGGCCTCGAGTGCACAACGAATTGTCCGCTTTGGTAAAGCTCATGTCAGTACCCTCATGGATTTGCCTTCTCCTCACCATAGCAGGAGAAGTACTTCTCAGTGCTTGTCACATAAAAATCTCCTAGGGGTGCCCAGCTAAACCGTGTCACCCAGGGTTTTCAATCTCAAGTGGTACTTTTAAACATTTCTCAACCCTTTGGGTTTGATGGAAATTCGGTAGCATAACAGCTGTTAAACCGAATTTCCTTCAAACCAACATCTATGCCACAAGCTAATAACACAAACATATTTTTCATTCAAATCTCATGCTCATAACATCTCAATGCAACATTTCCTCATGCATCATCAAATCATATCCTTCTCAACATACTTGCATAAATAACATCATAGCATTAAAGGATTCTTAATGTCTTATGCATCGACCCTTAAGGTCCTCAACTCACAAGCTAAGTTATAAATCATCATAGCTTAAGCTCTCGGGTACTTATAGGCTCTTATCTAAGTATTCCTCACTCATTTCTATGATCATAAACATCTTTAAACCTCAAGAGTGCAGAATCTAAAGTTCTAACTTTACAGGTACCTAGGAGTCACAACAATGACCCTTTATAAGTTCGGTTTGCTCCTAAAGCATCAACATGAAGTCCTAAACCAATTATGAGTCATTCCTACACATTTAGACTAATTATAAACCATAATTATCAATTCTAAACCATGCTGGACAGAATCCAGAAAAATCAATTACTTAGGGATCTTAAACCCTCAAATCAATTATTTTCTAGTTCCTAACTTCTCTTATCTATCACATATGAGTTTTAGCATTAATTATACATAAACATACTCATATTATCCTCAATAAAATAGAACAAACAGTGAGCATATCATGGCAAGGCATAACCGAAATTCAACTCCATCAAAAGACATAGAACTTGATTTCTAAAGCACATAAGATGCTAGTTTCTCTTGGAACCTTTTTAAAGCTTTCAAAACTCATTAGTAAACATTTTTATCAACTGAAATGTAAATATGATAATGCAAGTTCATTTATTATTCTTGATATTTAGTGATAGCAAGGAAAAATAAACATGATGGGCAAGGCATAAACATAAATATGAATGCAAGGTTCATTTTAATCTTAGCTAGAGCTCTTACAAGACTTTAGAGATACAACCCAACACTTATCTCATCACAAAGAGAGCTTTAGAGTTCTTGAACCAAGTTCTCAAGGAACTACAAGGTTCTTGAACATCATCATCAAGCTTAAAAGATACAAACTTTTAAAAGAAATCAAAACCTCAAGGAAAAAGAAACCAAGGTCGAAAATATTAAGGAAAGGAAACAAAGAAACCGAAACCAAATAGCAAGAAAAAGTGAAGGAGTTTCTTGAGCTAAAATCATTTAAGTTAGAAAATGAAGATAAAGCTTAAAGAAAGGAAAACTTAAGCTCTAGAGGTTCCTTTGAGATGAACACATGGTCATCATCTAGGAGCTCTCATCATTGAGCTATCATGAACATATCTAGGCCTCATGGCCGAAACAAGAAAAGAAGACAAAGAAAGTTCATAAAGAAACTAATAGAAAACTAGAGGAAAATCATGTTTTCAAGCAAAACAAAGGTTAGAAAACCACTCCTACCTAGAGTGAAGATGAAAACTTGAACTTTTGAAAAGAGATGACAAGAGCAACTCTTCCTTGAGGGATGATGATGATTCGGCCAAGGAGAAGAGAAAGGAAAGGAGGTGTGTTTTGAGTGAAGTCGTGTTTGAGGTCAAGTGTTTAAGAGCTTAGGAGGTGATCTAAGGTGATGAGAAAGTGGTTTGAGATAATGAGATGATTATGTGAGGAAGAGATGAAGAAGATGAAGATGAAGAGGAAAGGAGAACTCTCTTGAAACTTGAGAGAAAAAGAAAAAACTCAAAGAAAGCTTGGAAACTTGAAACTTTGCAAATGATCTAAAGTGTTTGCAAGCTCAAGTAAGCAAAGTATTTATAGAAAATGAAAACAAATGAGAACTCAATGGAGGGAAGAGCTGGCCGTAGCAACACAAGGTAAGGGGAGAGAAAAATATCTCTTACACAATGTCATTCAAGCATGGTTTGAAGTATGGAAGACATGGTGCAAGGTATGGCTCAAAGTATGGTAATTTCTCTTTGTTTGAAATTAAAATAATCCTTCTTGAAGGCAAAGAGGGATGGCAGATTTTGAGCCACAAAAATGAAGGAAAATAGCTTAATTTATCTAGTCATTCACTTAGGAAATCAAGCATGGATGTAAGTATGACAAAGTATGGTGTAAGTGAGGTGGAAGCATGGCCTTTGGAGTGTGAAAAATTTGCACATGTGATGGAAAATGGGAGGGTATGTTTCAGCCAGACCTGGACAGCAAGGGAGGAGGAAAAATATTCCATATAATTGTGTGTTAATGATAGGTTTAACTTAAGATTAGTTTAGGTACAAGGTTAGGAGTCATTAAGCATAAGTTTAGGTAACTAAGAGTGAGGTTTAGGAATTTTATGACAAGATTAGGAGTGCTCATACATCATTGGAGAATTTAAAATTCATTTGTGAATAATCAATTGAAAACATAATTCTATGATTTAAGGAATCGGAGAGAGGAAACACTATTCAAGATTCCATGACTAGGAATCTTGAATTTAAAATAAGATTTTAAGTTGCAATTAAGCATTCTTAGGTTCTAATCAACTTTAATAAATCATTTTGACCTTAGATTAATTATGGAAATTAATTAATCTTTGATTAGAGCCTAATATTGCTTAGGTTTGCTTAATCATACGATTAAGCTTGAAAACACAAAGCTAGGGGCAAAATCATAATTTTGCACTAATTTTTCCTGGGACCTCCGGGACTAAAACTGAAGTCGCAGAATACATAAAAACGTCTTTTAAAACCATCTGGAGAAGTTTCGGGTTCATCCGGCACTTGTAAACGGGTCAAACACCACAGGGGTATTTTGGTCATTTTGACCCGAAAACTCGAAAAACGAGATTTTTGATCTCAGGAAGATACACAAGTCAACCAATCCCCTTCCATCATTGAGTTTGCCCTTCGACGACTGCCGAACTGGCCTTCCTCGAATTCCGGGCTGAGAATGACCTCAGGGGCATTTTGGTCATTTTCACTCTAACAGAAAATCGGGGGCGTTACACTAGCTCTAAGACATGGCTAGGGTTGGACTCATATTTTCTCAACTGAGAGACGTGGAAGACATCATGAAGATTGTAAAGATTTGGAGGCAAAGCTATTTTGTAGGCTACCAACTCGACTCTCTGAAGAATTTCAAAGGGATCGAGAAATCGAGGACTCAACTTTTTGACTTTCATAGCTCTCCCTATGCCTGTAGTGGGGTGATTGTAAGAAATACATGCTTGCCTTCTTGGAACTCCAAGGGCTTTCACCTTTTGACCGCATAGCTTTTCTGTCAACTTTGAGCAATTAAGATTCTATCCTTGATTCTCTTGATTTGCTCCATTGTTTCCCTCACTACTTTGGGTCATAACAGACTCTGCTCTTTGGGTTCATACCAACATAGAGGGGATTGCCACTTTCGTCAATACAGGGCTTCATAGGGTGCCATGCTGATACTTGCGTGATAACTATTGTTATACGCAAACTCGATCAGCGGCAGATGCTTATCCCAGCTCCCCTTTTGGTCCAAAACACAGGCTCTGAACATGTACTCTAGGGTTTGGATCATTCTTTCCGATTCACCATCTGTTTGCGGGTGGTACGCTGTGCTTAAGCACAACTTCAAACCAAATGCCTTTTGAAAGGCTCCCAAAAAACGTGACGTAAACCGCGGATCTCTATCCGAGATTATCATCGATGGCACTCCATGTAGCCTTACGATCTTTTGGATATATAGTTGCACCAATTTATCCAACTAGTATGTCACTCTAATAGGCAGAAAGTGGGCCGACTTGGTCAGTCGATCCATGATTATCCATACGGCGTCATGGCCAGCTTGGGTTGTAACACCCTAATTCTTAACCCAACTTTCTAGAACACATTAGGTTAATCATTAGGTTATTCCTTCTTAGTCTCATTATTTTATTAAAATACTTAGTGAAAATTACAGGTAAACTTTTTTTTTTTGAAAACATAAACCAAAATGAGAGCCGTGCTCTTATCTAAATGAGAGGCATAAACATCAATCATAAGGGAAACAAAAGCTAAAGCAAGTAACAATAGAACAACGTAACGATCATCACAACAGAGGAACCATTTCATTAATAATAATATAGTTGGAATACATAGGTAGTCATACCCTTATAGAAACGGGCTGAACTTGGAATACACAGAAAATGGAAATACAGCAGAAGCAAGAAAGCAGTAAAGTATATGGTGTGATGGTAAAAGAAAAACCAACTACACTACCCTCCTACCAAGCTATGAGTACTAGACTAAAACCCCTTCCTAAAAGGTACCGCCGAAGGGGAGATCCTCGTAACTGCTCGGGCACTCGAATAGCTCTCTAATGAGGTCTAGTGACAAAGGGGGTCCTCAGGTGATGGAGGTAAGTAACTAGGGAACCGCTCGATCTGCTCCTGAGTGGGCCAGTGAAGTGGGAAAGGAACGTGTGTCGACTGGACGTGAGCCCCTCGGCGCGGGCACATCTCGGCTCTCCTCGCCAAGCATGGCTACATCACTGTATCCTCGCTCCCCTCTCGCCTAAACTGGGGAAAGGGAGCAGAACTCTCCCAATAGACGTGCATCAGTGAGTCCTCAAACGGATCGGTCTCTAACCTCCTCGAGCGAGGCACACACTCCGGGTAGTCACGAACAGCTGAGGCAGACAAGCGAGCACGACACATCTGCTCGTCGTGAGGGCAGGTGCGCTTGAAGATCAAGTCGTTGCCACCAAAAGAAGCAGTAGGAGTGAACTAGTAGCTGGACACCAGATAAGCAAAAGGTCGACCCATGTACACAAAAACACGAACGGCACAGCGACCCTCAAAGTGATAGGAACGATGCTCCGAGTCGTAGTGCACCTCCCAGATGGGCGTATCAATGAAGACCACGAACGTCGCCATTGCTCTTCGAAGATGTGAAGGAAGAAAGAGAAGGAAGAGAAAGGAGTGAGAATTCTTACTAAAGAATCTCAGTAGGAGTCTCCTATCCTAGGGTTACATCGTTCATATCGTCAGGAACCTTGGGTTTAACTATAAAAGGTGTGCATAAATAAAAGGTTCATTATTAAGGTTTATAAAACCAATCATCCAAGGTTCATTCCTTTTAGCATGCATCTTGATGTTATTAATGCAACATATTAAAACATGAATGCATGGCAATGCCTCAATCAAATAACTCAATGAATCACGACTTCAAGAGAGCACACAAGTGGCATAAAGGGCATATAACTTTCAAGTGGATCTTTCCTCAACTTCGTGACATTAATCATGGTACATTAGCATAATAAGGCCACCCTAAAATAACTAGGTTATGAGCTCATACCTCAGCTAGTCGTCACTAGCTCTTGCTTATTATCTGAATAAATGAAACATAATAAAATAATCCCGACTACGCAAGTACGGGTAGGGGGCTAGGGATCACCTCTTTTAGGATATACCCTCTTTGAAACGCTTTGCGAGTATCAAGCCACAGCAATTTTTCCACTTTGGTAGGCTGCATCTACTCATACCTTCACGGATTTGTCTCCCCTAGGGGTGCTCGGCCGAACCGGTGTCACCCAAGAAAGCGCATCTCAATGCTTTGTCACATAAAAATCTCTTGGGGGTGCTCGGTCGAACCGGTGTTACCCAGGGTTTTCAACTCATGTGGTACTTTAAAACATTTCTTCAACCCTTTTAGGTTTGACGAAAATTCGGCAGCATAACAGCTATTAAATCGAATTTCCTTCAAACCGAAACTTATGCCACAAGCTATTAACACAACATATTCCTCATTTAAACTTCATGCTATGATAAGCTTCATATCTTAAACAATCATTTCCTCATGCATCATAAACATCTCAACATGTTATTGCACCATATAAACATCATAGCATTAGCAATTTCTTAATGTCTTATGCATTGACCCTTATGATCCTTATGATCCTTAACTTATAATCTAAGTTATAAATCATCACAACTTAATCTCTCGGGTACCTATAGGCTCATATCTAAGTATTCCTCACTCAACACTATGATCACAAACATCTCTAAACCTCAAGAATACAAAATCTAAAATTCTAACTTTACGGGTACCTAGGAGTCACAACAATGACCCTTTCTAAGTCCGGTTTGCTCCTTAGGCATCACGATTAAGTCCTAAACCAATTATGAGTCATTCCTACACATTTAAACTAATTTAAATCCATGATTACCATTTCTAAACCTTGCTGGACAGAATCCAGAAAAATCAATTACTAAGGGATCTAGAACTCTCTAATTAATTCTTTTTTAGTTACTAGCTTCTGTAATCTTTCACATATGAATTTTAGCATCAATTATACACAAACATACTCAGGTTATCATCATCCAAACAGCATAAACAGTGAGCATAACATGGCAAGGCAGAACCGAAAATACATCTCCATACAAAGGCATAAAACTTGGTTTCTAAAGCACATAAAATACTAGTTTCTCTTGGAACCCTTTTAAAACTATCAAAACTCATTTATAAACATTTTTATCATTTAAAAATCCTAAAAATAATCTCAAGGGCAGTAGCTAAATTAAATTTATCTCAAGAGGTCCTAAATTCATAAAACCTTGTTTTAGACATTTCTTGAACTCATATAAGCTTAGAAAAATTATGAAACATAGATTTATACTTGTAACAAATATAACTCCTTAGGGCCGAAATCAAAGAGCTAAACAACATATGGTTTTCAAGCCTTTGTTTGAGACAACAATGGGCAAATTTTTGAGCTCTAGGTTCTCTTAAGTGATGACATAAAAATAAACATGCTCATGCACTTGTTTTTAGCTTTCATTAGAAAATAAAGTGAAGGCATAAAATAAACATGAGATGCAACTTATTATTGTCTTTGATATTTAAGTGAGGACTTGAAATATAGACATGATAATGCAAAGCTTGAAATATAAATATGATAATGCAAGTTCATTCATTATCTTGATACTTAGTGATAACAAGGAAAGTAAATATGATGTGCAAGGCATAAACATAAATATGAATGCAAGGTTCATTTTAATGTTATCTAGAGCTCTTACAAGACTTTAGAGATCAAACAACCCAACACTCATCTCCTCAAAGGGAGCTTTAGAGTTCTTGAACCAAGTTCTCAAGGAACTATGAGGCTCTTGAACATCATTATCAAGCTCAAAAGAAACAAACTTGTAAAAGAAAATAAAACCTCAAAGAAAAGGAAACCAAAACCAAAACCTCAAGGCAAAGGAAAAAAGGAAACCGAAATCAATAGCAAGGAAAAGTGAAGGTAGTCTTGAGCAAAAATCATTTTGAACTAGAAAATAAAGATGAAACTTAAAGAAAGAAAAAACTCAAGCTCTAGAGGTTCCTTTTAGATGAACACATGGTCATTGAGCTATCATGTATCCAACAAGGCCTCATGGCCGAAACTATGAGGAAGAAAAACAAAGAGAAGTTTCAAAAAGAAATCCAAGAGAAAGCTAGAGAAAAACTCATTTTTAAGAAAAACAAGTTTAGAAAAACACTCCTACCTAGAGTGGAGATGAGATGAACAACTCCTCCTTGAGGGTGGATGATGATTTGGCCAAAGGTGGATTAAGGGGTTAGAGATGTGTTTTGAGTGAGGTTGTGTTTGAGGTAAAGTGTTTGAGAGGTTTGATGGTGATTCAAGGTTATGAGGTGGTGTTTAGAGGTTATGAGATGATTATGTCATGAAGAGATGAAGAAGATGAAGATGAAGACAAAAGGAAAACTCTCTTGAAACTTGAGAGAAAACAAGGAACTCAAAGAAAGCTTAGAAAACTCGAAACTTAGCAAATGATCTAAAGTGTTTGCAAGCTCAAGTAAGCAAGGTATTTATAGAAAATGAAAACAAATGAGAGCCCAAAGGGAGGAGGGCTGGCCGTAGCTTTTGGGAGGGAAAGAAAGAGAAAAATATCTCTTACAACTTTCATTCAAGCATGGTTTGAGGTATGGAAGTTATGAAGCAAAGCATGGCTTCAAGTACGGTAATTTCCCTTTGTTTGAAATTAAAATTATCCTTCTAGAAGGCAAGGAGGGCTGGCTGAATTTGAGCCACAAAAATGAGAGAAAAAGTCTTCTAGAAGTGGTCATATGAAGCATGGATGAAAGCATGGTGTTTGTATGACAAAGTATGGTTTATGGTGAGGTGGAAGCATGGTTCTTTGAGTGTAAAAATTTGAGCATGTGATGGAAATTGAGAGGGTATGTTTCGGCCAGACCTGGACAGCATGGAGGGAGGAAAAATCTTCCATGTAATTGTGTGTTAATGATAGGTTTAAGTGTAGGTTAGCTTAGGTACAATGTTAGGAATTATTAAGCATAAGTTTAGGTAACTAAGAATGAGGTTTTAGAGTTTTATGACAAGGTTAAGGAGTGCTCATACACATTTAGAGAGTTTAAAATTCATTTTATGAGTAAACAAGGAAGACAAATTTCCATGATTTAAGGAATTGGAAAGAGAAAACACTATTCAAGATTCCATGACTAGGAATCTTGAATTTAAAATAAGATTTCAAGTTGTAATTAAGCATTCTTAGGTTCTAATCAACTTTAATAAATTATTTTGACTCAAGATTAATTATGGAAATTAATTAATCTTCGATTAGAGCCAAATATTGCTTAGGTTTGCTTCATCACACGATTAAGCTTGAAAACACAGAGTTAGGGGCAAAATCGTAATTTTGCACCAATTTCGCCCGGGACCTCCGGGACTAAAATTGAAGTCATAGAATACATAAAAATGCCTTTTAAAACCATCTGGAGAAGTTTCGGGGTTCATCCGGCACTTGCAAACGGATCCCTTTCCAACATTGAGTTTGCCCTTCGAGTACTACCAGATCTGCTTTCCTCGAATTCCGGGCCGAAAATGACCTCAGGGGCATTTTTGTCATTTTCACTCTAACAGAAAATCGGGGCGTTACATTACTCCCCTCCTTAAAAGAATTTCGCCCTCGAAATTTGTACCTTAGAACAACTCGGGGTACTTCGACCTCATCTCGGACTCAAGTTCCCATGTGAACTCCTCGGTGTTGCCTCGGCCCCACGCGACCTTCACCAAAGGAACAGACTTGTTCCTCAACTGCTTGACGCCTTGGTCCACGATTCTCGTCGGCGGTAGATTGAACGTCGGGTCCTCCCTTAACTGTATGTGTTCTGGCTCTAAGACATGGCTAGGGTCAGACTTATACTTTCTCAGCTGAGAGACGTGAAAGACGTCGTGAAGATTTGACAAGTTGGGTGGCAGGGCTATTTTGTAAGCTACAGATCCGATTCTCTGAAGAATTTCAAAAGGACCGAGAAATCGGGGGCTCAACTTTTTGACTTTCATGGCTCTCCCTATTCCTGTAGTGGGGGTGATTCTTAGAAATACGTGTTCGCCTTCTTGGAATTCCAAGAGCTTACGCTTTTTGTCCGCGTAGCTTTTCTGCCGACTTTGAGCGGTTAAGATTCTATCCTTAATCTTCTTGATTTGCTCCGTTGTTTCCCTCACTACATCGGGTCCTAAAACACTTTGCTCTCTGGGCTCGTACCAACACAAAGGTGATTGGCACTTCCTTCCATACAACGCTTCGTACGGTGCCATACCGATGCTCGTGTGATAACTGTTGTTATACGCAAACTTGATTAAAGGTATGTACTTATCCTAACTCCCTTTTTGGTCCAAGACACAGGCTCTTAGCATATCTTCTAGGGTTTGGATTGTTCTTTCAGATTGGCCATCTGTTTGTGGGTGGTAAGCAGTGCTTAAGCACAACTTTGAACCAACCGCCTTTTGAAAGGCTCCCGGGAAACGCGACGTAAACCGCGGATCTCGATCCGAGATTATTGTCGACGGCACTCCATGCAACCTTACTATCTCTTGGATGTACAGCTGAGCCAATTTGTCTGACGAGTACGTGACTCGAATAGGCAGAAAGTGAGCCGACTTTGTCAGTCGATCCACGATTGCCCATACGGCATCATGGCCAGCTTGGGTCCTTGGCAATCCTGTCACGAAATCCATTGATATACTCTCCCACTTCCACTCGGGGATTGACAGGGGTTGAAACATGCCCGAAGGTTTTTGGTGTACAATCTTAACCTTTTGGCAGACCAAACACTTACTCATCAAGTGACCACATCCTTCTTCAATCCGGGCCACCAGAACATCTTCTTCAAGTCTTGGTACATCTTGGTAGTACCAGGATGAATGGCGAAGTGGCTTTTGTGGGCCTCCTCCAAGATCTTCTCTCGGAGGTCGCCATCTTGTGGCACACAGATTCGCCCCTCAAACCTCCACAACCAATCGGGGCCTCGCTCGAATCCCTTCAACTTACCAGCCTTAACTGCCTCTATTGTCTCCATAAAGTCCTCATTTTCTCTTTGCGCAAGCATAATCCTTTGCTTGAACCCACTAGTCACCGTGAGATGACACATCACTATGCTATTATCGGTTGCAGACATCCCCAAATTCATATCTCTAAACTTCTCTATTAACCCAACTTCATTGACC
The DNA here is from genome assembly GCA_031216105.1 of Dalbergia cultrata. Lineage (NCBI taxonomy): Eukaryota > Viridiplantae > Streptophyta > Magnoliopsida > Fabales > Fabaceae > Dalbergia > Dalbergia cultrata. The sequence continues at coordinate 27,419,063 of CM062349.1, forward strand.
ATCATACAGGACAAACGTAATGACTTTTGACTCAAGGCATCGGCGACTACATTAGCCTTGCCTGGGTGGTAATTTAAGCCGAAATCATAATCTTTGAGGAATTCCATCCATCTCCTCTGCCTCATATTCAACTCCTTTTGATCAAAGAGATGCTTGAGACTCTTGTGATTGGAGAAAACCTCGAACCTTACACCATATAAATGGTGTCTCCACATCTTAAGGGCAAACACGATGGCTGCTAACTCTAGGTCATGGGTAGGGTAGGTTACCTCGTGAGGCTTGAGTTGTCAAGACGCATAGGCTATCACTTACCTATTTTGCATCAACACACATCCTAGACCTTTGCTTGAAGCGTCACAATATACCTCAAAGGGTACATTGGGGTCAGGCAAAACCAAAACTGGGGTCGAGGTGAGCTTTTCCTAAAGTTCTAGGAAACTCTTCTCGCACTCGGGACTCCACTCAAACGGGGCATTCTTACTAGTGAGCTTGGTTAGGGGTAGGGCTAACTGAGAAAATCCTTTAATGAACCTACGGTAATAACCGGTTAAACCCAAAAAGCTTTTAATCTCAGTCACAGAGGTTGGTCTATCCTAATTCATTACGACTTCTATCTTACTAGGGTCGACAGCTATGCCACTTTTTGACACAACATGTCCTAAGAATTTCACCTCATCCAGCCAGAATTCACACTTAGAGAGCTTAGCGTATAACTTCTTCTCTTTTAATACATCTAGAACCAGCCTTAAATGACGCTTATGCTCCTGGTGGATTTTTGAATAGATGAGAATATCATCTATGAACACAACCACAAACTGATCTAGATAGGGTCTAAAGATCCTATTCATGTAATCCATAAAAACTTCGGGAGCATTTGTCAAACCAAACAACATCACATTGAACTCAAAGTGTCCATACCGAGTCCGAAAGACGGTTTTAGGAATGTCCTGATCTCTAACCCTAATCTGATGGTAACCCGATCTTAAATCAATCTTAGAAAACACTATAGCTCCTTTCAACTGGTCCATGAGATCATCAATCCTAGGTAACGGGTACTTGTTTTTCACGGTCACTCGGTTTAACTGTCTATAATCTATATACATTCTCATACTTCTATCCTTCTTCTTCACAAATAAGACTGGAGCGCCCCAAGGCGAAGCACTCGGCCTTATAAAACTTTTCTCCGACAACTCCTCTAACTATGTTTTTAGCTCTGCTAACTCCAAGGGTGACATCCGATATAGGGCTATAGAGATAGGTCCCGTTCTAGGAACTAGCTCTATGGAAAACTTTACTTCTCTTTCGGGAGGGAACTCGGGTATCTCGTCCGGAAACACCTTGGGATAGTCTCTCACCACAGGTATATCACCTAGGTTTTGCTCAAGTCTACATCGCAGGTAGCTAGGAGAACATATCCCTTAGTTTTCTCCCCACTACAGAAGACCTCTATGGAGTTTAGGTACAATCTTAAGGGTTGGCTGATGGGTTTGGGAGGAAAAGGAAAAACAACAGTTTGGGTTCCATAGTCTAATAATACACGGTTGGCGTGAAGCCAATCCATGCCTAGAATGATACCTATGTCTTTAAGGGGCAAGCAAATCAAATCTATGATAAAAGATCTATTTTCTACAACAAGATGACAATTCAAACAACATTTGCAAGTATTAACGGGACGATTTGTGGGAGTAGAAACAATAGAATCAAAGGGAAGCTTAGAGACTCGCAAATTTAATGACTCGACACTAGCATATGAGATAAAAGAATGGGTTGCGCCAGAATCAAAAAGTACAGTTAAGGTTCTACCGTTAAGCTCGCACTTACCTTGAATGAGATCGTTGCACATTCGCGAGTCTTCTGCGTTGAGGGTGAAGACCCATCCTTGGTGTTGGGGTCGGTGGTTTTGATTTGATGGCCCTCCGTTGGTGTAGTTGTTAGCATAGTGGCCGGGCTTGCCACACTTGAAGTAGACTCTTTGCGCTATGAGGCAAGGGCGGTTCCCATGATTATTCCCGCACTGGGGACAGACATCAGCAGATGTTGCTCCGGGGTTAGTAGTAGGGACTCCTTGTGGTGCCTTGTTCTTGGCCCCACTGGATCCTCCGTTGTGGTTCCGGGGTCCACCCGGTCCACGGGGTTGGTTGTTGTTGAAGTTCCTCGGGCCTTGATGTTGAAACGGTGGCCTTTGGTGTTGTTTGGATTGCTGGTACACGGGTGTTCTAGGTTGTTGTTGTGGTCGGAACTAGTTGGTCTGGTAGGGGTAGTAGTGATTCCTCGATGGGTACTGCGGTTTGAACCTCGGGGCTTAAGGTCCCAGCCCCTTAGCTCGTTCCGCTCTCGTGGCTTGCATCTTCCATTGTCCCTCTTCTAGGATCCGACATTTGTTGACCAGATTCGGGAAGTCTCTGATCTCCATATGGGCCACGGCGTAGTTCATCTCTGCCTTCAGACCGGCTTCATATTTCACACACTTCCAAACCTCATCAGGGTTCCCTTGGAACACCCGAAAGAACTTAATCAGCTCCTCGAACTTAGCAGTGTACTGAGCCACAATAGACCCTCCCTGGGTTAACTGGATGAACTTTATGTCCTTAGCGTTCCTCACGGACTCGAGGAAGTACTTCTCATAGAAGTAAGTCTTGAACAGCTCCCAATCGACGGGAGTCCCAGAAGCTTCTAGCAGTCGCTTCGTTCCATTCCACCAGAATTCGGCGTCAGATTTCATCATGAAAGCAGCAAACGTAACCTTCTGCTCCTCAGAGCAGGTAACCACATAGTAGATCTTCTCCATGTCTTTGATCCACTCATCAGCCTTGTCGGGGTCCATTACCCCTTGGAACATGGGCGAGTTCGCTTTGCGGAACACGGGCGAGTTCGCTTTACGGAACTCGCCGAAGCGGGCTTGCTCAACCACCTCAACAGCAGGGGGGCAAGGGCAACCTTCTCTTATTGATTCATGCGGTCGAACATCCGCTCCATGGCTTGCGCCATTTGACGGACAACAGCAGTAGTCGCATTGTCTTGGTCAGCTCCAGGCGTAGTCCTAGGCTGTCGTCACAGTGACATTGGTTCCTAAACATATGAGACAGTGAACATCAAGTTGATCAGGCTCAATATTCATGCAACATGAGCTAGTTACCATGGCACTTGCAAGCAACAGAACTCATGCATCTATAGTCCTATAGCTTGTCTCTATCAAGCACTACACATGACATAACTATCGCATCATGCTTCTAAAGGATGGTCAGTCCAATCCTCAGGCTCTGTGAGAATCGAACTGCTCTGATACCAAAATGTAATACCCTAATTCTTAACCCAACTTTCTAGAACACATTAGGTTAATCATTAGGTTATTACTTCTTAATCTCATCATTTTATTAAAATACTTAGCGGAAATTATAAGTAAATTTTTTTTGAAAACATAAACCAAAGTGAGAGCCGCGCTCTTATCTAAACGAGAGGCATAAACATCAATCATAAGGGAAACAAAAGCTAAAGCAAGTAACAATAGAACAACTATCATCAGAACAAAGGAACCATTTCAATAATAATAATATAGTTGGAATACATAGGTAGTCACGCCCTTATATAAACGGGCTGAACTTGGAATATACAGAAAATAGAAATACAACAGAAGCAAGAAAGCAGTAACGTACATGGTATGACGGCAAAAGAAAAACCAACTACACTACCCTCCTACCAAGCTATGAGTACTAGACTAAAACCCCTTCCCAAAAGGTACCGCTGAAGAGGAGATCCTCGTGACTGCTCGGGCACTCGAATAGCTCTCCGATGAGGTCTAGTGACGACGGAGGTCCTCGACTGATGGAGGTAGGTAACTGGGGAACCGCTCGATCTCCTCCTGAGTGGGCCAGTGAAGTGGGAAAGGAATGCGTGTCGGCTGGACGTGAGCCCCTTGGCGCGGGCGCATCTCGGCTCTCCTTACCAAGCGTGGCTGCACTACTGTATCCTCACTCCCTTCTCGCCTAAATGGAGGAAAGGGAGCAGAACTCTCCGAATAGACGTGCATTGGTGAGTCCTCAGACGGATTGGTCTCCAACCTCCTCGAGCGAGGCACATACTCCGGGTAGTCACGAACAGCTGAGGCGGACCAGTAGGCACGACGCATCTGCTAGTCGCGAGAGCGGGTGCGCTCGAAGATCAAGTCGTCGACACCAAAAGAAGCAGTAGGAGTAAACTGGTATTGGACACCAGATAAGCAAAAGGTCGACCCATGTACACAAAAACACGAACGGCACAATGACCCTCAAAGTGATAGGAACGATGCTCCGGGTCATAGTGCACCTCCCAGACGGGCGTATCAATGAAGACCACGAACGTCGCCATCGCTCTTTGAAGATATGATAGAAGAAAGAGAAGGAAGAGAAACGAGTGAGAATTCTTACTAAAGAATCTCAGTAGGAGTCTCCTATCCTAGGGTTACATCGTTCATATCCTCAAGAACCTTGGGTTTAATTATAAAAGGTGTGCATACATAAAAGATTCATTATTAGAGTTTATGAAACCAATTATCCAAGGTTCATTCCTTTTAGCATGCATCTTGATGTGGCAATGCCTCAATCAAATATCTAAATGAATTACAACTTCCAGAAAGCACACAAGTGGCATAAAGGGCATATAACTTTCAAGTGGATCTTTCCTCAACTCTGTGACATCACTCATGGTTCTTCAGCATAATAAGGCCTCCCTAAAATAACTAGGTTATGAGCTCATACCTTAGCTAGTCGTCACTAGCTCTTGCTTATTATCTGAATAAGTGAAACATAATAAAATAATCCGGACTACGAAAGTACGGGTAGGGGGCTAGGGATCACCTCTCTTAGGATATACCCTCTTTGAAACGCTTTGTGGGCATCAAGCCACATCAATTTGTCCACTTTGGTAGGCTGCATCTATTCATACCCTCATGGATTTGTCTCCCCTGGGGGTGCTCGGCCGAACCGGTGTCACCCAGGAAAGAGCATCTCAATGCTTTGTCACATAAAAATCTCCTGGGGGTGGTTGGCTGAACCGGTGTCACCCAGGGTTTTCAACTCATGTGGTACTTTAAAACATTTCTTCAACCCTTTTAGGTTTGACGGAAATTCGGCAACATAACAGCTGTTAAACCGAATTTCCTTCAAACTGAAACTTATGCCACAAGCTATTAACACAACATATTCCTCATTTAAACCTCATGCTATGATAAACTTCATATCTTAAACAATCATTTCCTCATGTATCATAAACATCTCAACATGTTATATAAACATCATAGCATTACCAATTTCTTAATGTCTTATGCATTGACCCTTAAGGTCCTTAACTTACCATCTAAGTTATCAATCATCACAACTTAATCTCTCGGGTACCTATAGGCTCATGTCTAAGTATTCCTCACTCAACACTATGATCACAAACATATCTAAACCTCAAGAATATAAAATCTAAAATTCTAACTTTACGGGTACCTAGGAGTCACAACAATGACCCTTTCTAAGTCTGGTTTGCTCCTTAGGCATCACGATCAAGTCCTAAACCAATTATGAGTAATTCCTACACATTTAAACTAATTTGAATCCATGATTATCATTTCTATACCATGCTGGACAGAATCCAGAAAAATCGATTACCAAGGGATCTAGAACTCTCAAATTAATTCTTTTCTAGTTACTAACTTCTCTAATCTTTCACATATGAATTTTAGCATCAATTATACACAAACATACTCATGTTATCATCATCCAAACAGCATACACAGTGAGCATAACATGGCAAGGCAGAACCGAAAATACATCTCCATACAAAGGCATAAAACTTGGTTTCTAAAGCACATAAAATACTAGTTTCTCTTGGAACCCTTTTAAAACTATCAAAACTCATTTATAAACATTTTTATCATTTAAAATCCTCAAAATAATCTCAAGGGCAGTAGCTAAATTAAATTTATCTCAAGAGGTCCTAAATTCATAAAACCTTATTTTAGATATTTCTTGAACTCATATAGGCTTTGAAAAACTATGAAACATGGATTTTGAAACTTGTAACCAAGGAAACCTCTTAAGGCCAAAATCACAAGCTAGGGAAAAACATATTTTCAAGCCTTTGTTTGAGACATATGGGCAAGTCTTTGAGCTCTAGGTTCTGTTAAGTGATGACATAAAAATAAACATGCTCATGCACTTGTTTTAGCTTTCATTAGAAAATAAAGTGAGAGCATAAAATAAACATGAGATGCAACTTATTATTATCTTTGATATTTTAAGTGAGCACTTGAAATATAAACATGATAATGCAAAGCTTGAAACATAAATATGGTAATGCAAGTTCATTCATTATCTTGATACTTAGTGATAGCAAGGAAAGTAAATATGCTGTGCAAGGCATAAACATAAATATGAATGCAAGGTTCATTTTAATGTTATCTAGAGCACTTTCAAGACTTTAGAGATCAAACAACCCAACACTCATCTCATCACAAAGAGAGCTTTAGAGTTCTTGAACCAAGTTCTCAAAGGAACTATCAGGTTCTTGAACATCATCATCAAGCTCAAAAGAAACAAACTTTCAAAAGAACATATAAACTCAAAGAAAAGGAAACCAAAATCGAAACCTCAAGGCAAAGGAAAAAAGGAAACCGAAATCAATAGCAAGGAAAAGTGAAGGTAGTCTTGAGCAAAAATAATTTTGAACTAGAAAATAAAGATGAAACTTAAAGAAAGTAAAAACTCAAGCTCTAGAGGTTCCTTTGAGATGAACACACGGTCATCACCTAGGAGCTCTCATCATTGAGCTATCATGTATCCAACAAGGCCTCATGGCCGAAACTATGAGGAAGAAAAATAAAGAAAAGTTTCAAAAAGAAATCCAAGAGAAAGCTAGAGAAAAACTCATTTTCAAGAAAAACATGTTTAGAAAAACACTCCTACCTAGAGTGGAGATAAAAATCTTGAACTTTGGAAAGGAAATGAGATGAACAACTCCTCCTTGAGGGTGGATGATGATTCGGCCAAAGGGGGATAAAGGGGTTAGAGATGTGTTTTGAGTTAGGTTGTGTTTGAGGTCAAGTGTTTGAGAGGTTTGATGATGATTCAAGGTTATGAGGTGGTGTTTAGAGGTTATGAGATGATTATGTGATGAAGAGATGAAGAAGATAAAGATGAAGAGAAAAGGAAAACTCTCTTGAAACTTGAGAGAAAACAAGGAACTCAAAGAAAGCTTAGAAAACTTGAAACTTAGGAAATGATCTAAAGTGTTTGCAAGCTCAAGTAGGCAAGATATTTATAAAAAATGAAAACAAATGAAAGCCCAAAGGGAGGAAGGCTAGCCGTAGCTTTTGGGAGGGAAAGGAAGAGAAAAATATCTCTTACAACTTGTCATTCAAGCATGTTTTGAGGTATGGAAGTTATGATGCAAAGCATGGCTTCAAGTATGGTACTTTCCCTTTGTTTGAAATTAAAATTATCCTTCTAGAAGGCAAGGAGGGCTGGCTGAATTTGAACCACAAAAATGAGAGAAAAAGACTTCTAGAAGTGGTCATATGAAGCATGGATGAAAGCATGGTGTTTGTATGACAAAGTATGGTTTATGGTGAGGTGGAAGCATGGTTCTTTGAGTGTAAAAATTTGAGCATGTGATGGAAATTGAAAGGGTATGTTTCGGCCAGACCTGGACAGCATGGAGGGAGTTAAAATCTTCCATGTAATTGTGTGTTAATGATAGGTTTAAGTGTAGGTTAGCTTAGGTACAAGGTTAGGAATTATTAAGCATAAGTTTAGGTAACTAAGAATGAGGTTTTAGAGTTTTATGACAAGGTTAAGGAGTGCTCATACACATTTAGAGAGTTTAAAATTCATTTTATGAGTAAACAAAGTAGACAAATTTCCATGATATAAGGAATTGGAAAGAGAAAACACTATTCAAGATTCCATGACTAGGAATCTTGAATTTAAAATAGGATTTCAAGTTGTAATTAAGCATTCTTAGGTTCTAATCAACTTTAATAAATTATTTTGACTTAAGATTAATTATGGAAATTAATTAATCTTCAATTAGAGCCTAGTACTGCTTAGGTTTGCTTAATCACACGATTAAGCTTGAAAACACAAAGCTAGGGGCAAAATCGTAATTTTGCACCAATTTCACCCGGGACATCTGGGACTAAAACTGAAGTCACAGAATACATAAAAATGCCTTTTAAAACCATCTGGAGAAGTTTCGGGGTTCATCCGGCACTTGCAAACGGGTAAAACACCACAGGGGTATTTTTGTCATTTTGACCCGAAAACTTGAAAAACGAGATTTTCGATCCCGGGAAGGTACACAAGCCAACTAATCCCCTTCCAACATTGAGTTTGCCCTTCAAGTACTGCCGGATCGGCTTTCCTCGAATTCCGAGCTGAAAATGATCTCAAGGGCATTTTGGTCATTTTCACTCTAACAGAAAATCGAGGCGTTACAATTGGACTTTTCGGCATCCTCTGCACTGAGGGCAAAGACCCTCCCTTGGCGTTGTGGCCTGGGGTTCTAGTTCGATGACCCTCCGCTTGTGCAATCTTTGGCATAGTGGTCGTGCTTGCCACATCTGAAGCAAACTCCCTACCCAGCTATACAGGGGCAATTCCCATGGTTCTTCCCGTACTAGGGCACACCTCAGCCGATGTGGGTTCGGGGAAGGCAGTGGGGGCTCCTTAAGGTGCAGTGTTCTTTGCCCCACTAGGCCCTCCTTGGTTGTTGTTCCGAGGTCCACCCATTCCTCGTTGTTGATTGTTGTTGAAGTTTCTCAGGCCGTTGTGCTAGAAAGGCGGCCTCTGGTGTTGTTTGGATTGCTGATATGTGGATGCTCTTTGTTGTTGTTCTTATTGTGGCCTTTATTGCTGTTGTTGTCACCTAAACTGGTTGTTATGGTATGGGTTGTAGTGGTTCCTTGATTGGTGTAGTGGCTTGAACCTCGGGGCTTGCGGTTCTAGCCCCTTCTCACGCTCCGCCCTCGTGGCGTTAAGCTTCCTCTGTCCATCTTCTAAGATCCGGCATTTGTTGACCAGAGTCGGGAAGTCCCTGATCTCCATATGTGCAACTACGAAGTTCAACTCCGCTTTCAGCCCGGCGTCATACTTGACACACTTCCACACTTCGTCAGGGTTTCCTTGAAACACCCATGAAAACTTGATTAATTCTTCAAACTTTGCTGTGTATTGGGTGACAGTAGACCCTCCCTGGGTCAACTGCATGAACTCGATGTCCTTTGCATTCCTTACGGACTCCGAGAAGTACTTCTCATAAAAATAGGTCTTGAACAGCTCCCAGTTGATGGGGGTACCAGAGGCTTCCAACAACCTCCGAGTGCTGGTCCACCAAAATTCGGCATCGAACCTCATCATGAAGGCAGTGAAAGTAACCTTTTGCTCCTCCGAGCAGGCAACCATAGAGTATATCTTCTCCATGTCCTTGATCCACTTGTCATCTTTGTCGGGATCCATCACTCCTCTAAAAACAAGCAGATTTACCTTGTGGAATTCACCGAAGCGAGTTTGCTCCAGTATTTTAGCAGCAGGGGGCCATGAATGACTTCCCCTTGTTGATTCATTTGCTTGAACATATGTTCCATTGCTCGTGCCATGTCACGAACAGCAGCAGTAGTTGCATTGTCTTGATTTCTATCGATCGGGGTCCTAGGTTGTCGTTGCGGTGCCATTGGTTCCTAAACACATAAGATAGTAAACACCGAGTTCATCAGGCTCAATATTCCATGAGAAATGAGCTAGTTACCATGGCACATACAACAAACAGAAGTCATGCATCCCTAACTTATAGCTTATCTCTATCAAGCACTACACACGACATAACTACCGTATCATGCTTATAAAGCATGGTCTGTCCAATCCTTAGGCTCTATGAGCACTGAACTGCTCTGATACCAAAATGTAACATCCTAATTTAAAATACTCTTAGAACGTATTTAGGTTAACCATTAGTTTATTACTTCTTTGTTCCATTCTTTAGAAATCTTTCTTTAAAATACTTAGCGAAAAATACAAGTAAAATTTTTTTTTTTTTGAAATATAAAAGCAAAGTGAGAGCCGCATATAACTTAAACATGTAAAGAATAAGTCACAAAATAGAAAAGCATGTTATAACACTAAACAATCATCAATACACCAAAGATAACATTTCATTAATAACATATTATGCCCACCTAAAGTCGGGGCTTAATTTAAATACAAGGTGCAAATACAACAGAAAGCGAATACAATGGAAATAGAAAAGTACAAAGAAAACATAAGAAACGACACCCATACCCTAGTGCATCTAAGGTGGATAATCTCATAACAAAAGAATGTTTATCCTAATCTATATGTAGTGTGTGTGCATTAGTCCTCGTCAAAGACCTCTACTGCTGCGACCTGGCATATGAAGGGATGAAACCAATCCACTGGCGAAGCTTGGCCGGAGGGGGCACTCGCTGTGGCTAAACATGTGCTCCATGACGGGGTGCATCTCGACTCTCCTAGCCAACCTCGGTTGCGTAATAGTCTTCTTGCTCCCCTCTCTCACAAACTGGGGAGTGTGGACAGAGCTCTTGCTATACATATGGATTGGTGGGTCCTCCGAGGGGTCATCCTCCGAATACTGAGAGCGGGGCACGTAGTCCGGGTGGTCGCAAATGGCCGAACCTACTATGTACGTCCGGAGAATCCTCTCGTTACGCATCCAGGCGCGCTCAAATACCATGTCGTCACCGTAAGGAGATGTTAGGGAGAAGCGGTAGCTATGTACAAGGTGCGTGAAAGGGGCGTCCCATAAACATGAAGACTCTCAACATGCAGTGCCCCTCAAAATGATATGACCAGTGCTCCGGGTCATAGTGGACCTTCCACGTGGGGGTATCAATGAACAAAACGAACGTCGCCATCGTGATCTAAAGATGTGATAGGAAAGAAAGAGAGAAAGAAAAGGAGTGAGAATCTTGCTAAAGAATCTCAGCAGGGAATCTCTTATCTAAGGTGACATCGTCAACATCCTCAAGAACCTTGGGTTTATTATAAAAAGGGTGAGCATGCATATAATGTTCGTTATTAGGTTATTAGGTTTATAAACATAATTATCCAAGGTTCGTTCCTTTTAGAATGAATCTTAATGTTATATGAATGCAACATAGTAAAGTATGAATGCATGATGATACATTATACAAGCAACTCATTAGAACATAACATCAAGAAACATATATGTGGCATAAAGTGGCATATAAACTTTCAAGTGAAATTTTTCTCTTTTCTCAACTTTATGACTTAAGAACTTTATAGTCTAGCATCATAGGGCCACCCTAAAACATCATCTAGGTTATGAGCTCATACCTCAACTAGATGTCACTAGCTCTTACTTATCCTATGATAAGCATAAACATAAAATCTTGACTTCTAGAGTACAGGTTAGGGGGCTTAAGGACCACTTATCATAACATTTAATTCGGGGAGTCCATAGGAATATTTCCTTCTTTGAAATGCTCTACTGGCATCTAGTGCAGAGTGAATTGTTTGCTTTGGTAGGCTGCATCTACTCATACCCTCACGAATTTGTCTCCTCCCCACCGGAGTGGGAAAAGTACGTCTCAGTGCTATGTCACATTTCCTGGGGGTGCTCGGCCGAACCAGTGTCACCCAGGACTTATCTCATGTGGTTTTCAAAAACATTCTCAAGTTATCAATTTGACAAAAATTCGACAGCATAACTGCTATAAACCAAATTTCTTTCAAATTTTGCTTTATGCCACGATAAATCATAATGCATGTACATTTCTCATTAAACTTCTATAATCATGATAAACTTGAAGCCACACAATCATACTCATCATACCACATGCATCAACACATCATACTTGAATCAATCAATTCATGGCATCGAGAACCTATGGCGTCTTATGCTTTGACCCTTGGGATTTTAAACTTGAAATCTAAGTTCTCTAGTATCCGATTCCAACCTCTTATGTACCTATAGGTTCACAACTAATTATTCTCACTAACTATTATGATCATAACCTACTCTAAACATCATTAGTGCAGAACCTATATTTTACAATTACGGGTACCTTGGTGTAACAACTTTGACCCTTTTTAAGTTCGGTTTTCTCCTAAAGTACCAAGATCAATTTCTAAACCAATTATGAGTAATTCCTACACATTTACACTAATTATAAACCATATTTACTAAGATTAACCATGCTGAAACAGAATCATAAAATCTCATTTCTAAGGGTTCTAGAAGTCTCATTTTAATTCTTTTCTAGTTACTAACTTGTCTTAGCTTTTTGAAATTAATTCTAACATCAAATATACATGAATATACACATTCTAACATCATAAAATCATCATCATACAATGAGCAAAATAACATGGTAGAACCATGAACATCATCATCATATCATGCATAGAATCACATAAAATTTCATCTAAAGAGCACATAAATTACTAGTTTTCTCTTGGAACCTTTTTAGAACCTCTGAACCGTTTTAGAAACTATTTTATTTTTATTAAAATCATAAAAATATGAACAAGGGTAGTAGCTAATTTATTTTGCTCCTAGATGGGATTTAGAATGTAACACCCTAATTTTTAACCCAATATTCTAGAACACATTAGGTTAATCATTAGGTTATTACCTCTTAGTCTCATCCTTTTAATAAAATACTTAGCGGAAATTACGGGTAAATTTTTTTTGAAAATAGAAAACCAAGTGAGAGCCGCGTTTGTCATCAAGTAGGAATGTAAAGCACACTGACAAGTCAAGTAAAGCATAATAAATAAAACATATAGCAATGGAACGAGGATTAACACACCAAAAGAAATGCTTTCATTAATACCATAATTTAAATATACATGTAGTCACACCCTTATAGAATCGGGCTGAGCTTGTAATACAAGGAAAGGAAATACAACCGAAATATAAATGCAAGGAAAACATAAATAAACCACAACTACCCGAGTGCACCTAAAGTGGATAACCTCAAGACAAAAAAGGGTTTATCCTAACTATGAGTGAGTGCATGCACTAGACCTCCCCTAAGACGTCAGCTACTAAAACCCAGGATAAGGCAGGGTATAACCGATCCACTGACGCAGTGCGGCAGGAGTAGGTACGCACGGTGGCAGTACATGAGCTCCTCGGTTAGGGCGCATCTCGGCTCACCTAGCTAACCTCGGCTGCACGATGGTCTCCTCGCTCCCTCCTTTCACGAACTAAGGAGTGGAAGCGGAGCTCTTGCTGTACATGTGCGTCGGTGGGTCCTAAAGGATCGTCCTCCGAATCAGGAGACCGAGGCACGTAGTCCTGGAAGTCACGGGGCATCGATCCACCAGTATACGTCCGAAGAATTCTCTCATCGCACGTCCGGAAGCGCTCAAAACCAATAGCGTAATCATGGGGGGAGAAATGGTAACTCTGAACGGGGTGAGCAAAGGGACGTCCGATGAACATGAAAACTCGTACTGTACACTATTCCTCAAAATGATAAGCCCCGTGGTCTGAATCAAAATGCACCTCCCACGTCGGAGTGTCGATAAAGACCACGAACGTCGCCATCGAGCTCTGAAGATGTGACGGAAGAAAAAGAAAGAAGAGAAAGGAGTGAGAATCTTACTAAAGAATCTCAATAGGGACCTCCTATCTACGATTACATCGTTCACATCCTCAGGAACCTTGGGTTTTTTTATAAAAGGTGTGCATGCATATAAAATTCATTATTAGGGTTTATGAAACTAGATTATCCAAGGTTCATTCCTTTTGGCATGCATCTTAATGTCATGAATGCAACATATCAGAACATGAATGCATGGCAATGCTTCAAGCAAATAACTCAACAAATTATAGCATCAAGAAGCATACAAGTGGCATAAAGGGCATGTAACTTTCTAGTGGAACTCTCCTTAATATTTGTGACATCAATCATGGTACTTTATCATTATAAGGCCACCCTAAAAAAATCTAGGCTATGAGCTCATACCTCAGCTAGTTGTCACTAGCTCTTGCTTATTATCTGAATAAGCGAAACATAATAAAAGTAATCCCGACTCCTTGAGTACGGGCTAGGGAGCTAGGGATCACCTTTCTTAGGATATACCCTCTTTGAAAACACTTTGCGGGCATCAAGCCACAGCAATTTGTCCACTTTGGTAGGCTGCATCTACTCATACCCTCATAGATTGGTTTCCCTTGGGGGTGCTCGGCCGAATCGGTGTCACCTAGGAAAGCGTGTCTCAGTGCTTTGTCACATAAAAATCTCCTGAGGCTGCGCCGAACCGGTGTCACCCAGGGTTTTAAATCTCATATCATACTTCAAAAACATTCTTAAGTCCTTTCGGCTTATGGAAATTCGGCAGCATAACGGCTGTAAACCGAATTTCCTTCAAACTGTCTTTATGCCACAAGCTCACATCACATACATATTTCTCATTCAACTTTCATGCTCATGATAAACTTAATATCTCAATAAATCATTTCATCATAGCTCATGTATCATCCAAACATCATACTTGCATAAATAATCTCATAGCGTAAAAGATCTCTTAATGTTTTATGCTTTGACCCTTAAGATCCTTTAACTTGAAATCTAAGTTGTATATCATCACAACCTAAGCTCTCGGGTACCTATAGGCTCAGGTCTAAGTATTCCTCACTCAATTCTATGATCATAAACAATTCTAAACCTCAAGAGTGCAGAATCTATAATTCATACTCTACGGGTACCTAGGAGTCACAACATTGACCCTTTCTAAGTTCGGTTAGCTCCTAAGGCATATCAAGTCCTAAACCAATTATGAGTAGTTCCTACACATTTAAACTAATTATAAACCATGATTTCTAATTTTAAACCTTGCTGGACAGAATCCAGAAAAAATCCATTACTAAGGGATTTAAAAGTCTCAAATTAATTCTTTTTTAGTTACTAACTTGTCTTATCTTTCACATATGAATTTTTGCATCAAATATACATGAACATGCTCATATTATCATCATCAAAACAGCATAAAACAGTGAGCATAACAAGCAAGGCAGAACTGAAATTATCTCCATCATAATATGCATAAGACTTTATTTTTCAAACACATAAGTTGTTGATTTCTCTTGGAACCTTTTTAAAACTTTCAAAACTCACTTAGAAACAATTTATTTCATTAAAATCATTACAAAACTTGAGAGGGCAGTGGCTATGTCAAATAAATCTCAAGAGGGTTTAAAATCATAAAACTTTGTTCAAAACATCTCTTGAGCTCATACAAACTTAGATAAATAATGAAACATAAGTTTTTTATATTTGTAACTACACAAACCCCATAAGGCCGAAATCAAAGGAGCAAGGAAACATATATTTTCAAGTCTTTGTTTGAGATAATAATGGGTAAGTCTATGAGCTCTAAATCTCTTAAGTTATGACATAAAAATAAATATGCAATGTACTTTGTTTTAGTCCTTATTTAGAGGTGAGAAGATAAAACAAATATGCTATGAAAACTCATTATTATCTTCGAGATTTAGTGAGAGCATAAACATAAATATGAATATGCAAGTTCATTCTTTAATCTTGAGCATTTAGTATGGATACAAGTCTTTTATCTTAAACTTAGAGCTCATATGAGACTTTTAAAGAGAACCAAAAATCTCAACCCAACATCTATCTCATCAACAAAGTGAGCTTTAGAGTTCTTGAACCAAGTTTTCAAAGGAACCACATGGTTCTTGAACATCATCATCAAGCTCAAAACGAAGCAAACTTTAAAAGAAACAAGACTTTAAGGAAATATAAACCAAGCAACATTATTTTCTTGATACAAAGTAAATATAGAGGCACTTTAAAAATTTTAACAAAATCTTTGAAGTGAAGACTATGGAGGCCGAAACTACGAAGGAAAAGAAAAGGAAAGAAAAACCAAAACTTTGCTAGATCAAGAACAAAACTCAAGCTTTAGAGGTTCCTTTGAGATGAGCACAAGGTCATCATCTAGGAACTCTTATCATCTAGCTATCATGCTCAAAACAAGGCCTTGAGGCCGAAATGAAAAAGAAAAGGGAAACAAGGAAAAACTTTAAAAGAAACCAAGAGAAACTTTGAATGAAACACATTTTTTAGTAGAACAAAGTTTGAAAGCAACTCCTACCAAGTGATGAAGAGGAAAGCTTGAACTTGAGATGAAAAATGAGAAGGAAAACTCCTCCTACGGTGATGAGATAGCTTCGGCCTTGTGAAGGGAAAAAGGAAGGAAATGTGTTCTTGGTGGGTTTGTGTTGGAGGTTGAGTGTTTAGGTGCTTAGGAGGTGATTCAAGGTTGTGAGGTGGTGTTTAGTGGTGGTGCTATGGTGGCTCAAGGTGGTAGAGGAAGAAGATGGAGATGAAGACGAAGAACTCTAGAGAGAAAAGGAAAAAACTTAGAGAAAAGCTTGAAAAACTAAACTTAGCAAATGATCTAAAGTGTTTCCAAGCTCAAGTAAGCAAGGTATTTATAGAAAAATGAAACAATGGAGGCTCATTGAGGGGAGGGGACTGGCCATAGCACATGGGCAAGAAGGAAGAGAAAAATATCTCTTACACAATGTCATTCAAGCATGGTTTGAAGTATAGGAGGCATGGTGCAAAGTATGACTTCAAGCATGGTGTTTTGAGGTGATTTTCCTTCAAATTTGAAATAAAATAACTATTCTAGAAGGCAAGGAGGGATGGCGGGTTTTGAGCCACAAAAATGAGCGAAAAAGTCTTCTAGAAGTTGTCATATGAAGCATGGATGAAAGCATGGTGTTTATGACTCAAAGCATGGTTCATGGTGAGGTGGAAGCATGGTTCATGGTGAGGTGGAAGCACGGTTATTTTGAGTGTAGGAATTTACACATGTGATAGGAAAATAGGGGTATAGGTTTGGCCAGATTGGGGATAGCCAAGGGGGAGAGAGATTTGTTCATGTAATTGTGTGTTAATGATAGGTTTAGATGTGTATTAGTTTAGGTACAAGGTTAGGAATCACTAAGCACAAGTTTAGGTAACTAAGAGTGTAATTAGAGATTCTATGACAAGATTAAGGAGTGCTCATACACATTTAGAGATTCTAAAATTGATTTTATGAGTAAACTATGTAGACAAATTTTCATGATTTAAGGAATTGGAGAGAGAAAACACTATTCAAGATTCCATGACTAGGAATCTTGAATTTAAAATAAGATTTGAGTTTGAATTAAGCAATCATAGGCTCTAATTAACTTTAACAAATTATTTTGACTCTAGATTAATTAAGGAAATTAATTAACCTTCGATTAGAACCTAATATTGCTTAGGTTTGCTTAATCAAGCAATTAAGCTCAAGAACACAAAACTAGGGGCAAAATCGTAATTTTGAACAAATTTTGCCTGGGACCACCGGGACTAAAACCGAGGTCATAGAATACATAAAAACGCCTTTTAAAACCATCTGGAGAAGTTTCAGGTTCATCCGACACTTGCAATCGGGTCAAACACCACAGGGGTATTTTGGTCATTTTGACCCAAAAACTCAGAAAACGAGATTTTCGATCCCGGAAAGGTACACAAGTCAACTAATCCCCTTCAAACATTGAGTTAGCCCCTCAAGGACTACCGGGTCGGCCATCCTCGAGTTCCGGGCTGAAAATGACCTCAGGGGCATTTTGGTCATTTTCACTCTAACAGAAAATCGGGACGTTACATAGAACATAAAAACATCTTTATGTCATATGCTAAGTTCATCTAAACTTAAGAAAATTCTTAAATCATAGCTTGTTGGTGCTTGTGACTAGATGAAACTCATGCTAAGCTCATCCTCATCACATGGCCGAATTCATACTCATAAAATATTTCCATTTCCAAACTTTACTTGAGATAACAAGGGACAAGTATTTGAGTTCTAATATTTTTAAGTGATGACAAGAATATAAACATGTTATACACTTCATTTTATCTTCATTAGGAAAGTAAAGTGAGGGCTTAAAATAAATATGAGATGCAACTCATTTTTATCTTTAAGATTAAGTGATGACTTGAAAAGTAAACATGGAATGCAAAGCTTGAAATTAAACATGATAATGCAAGTTCTTTTCTTTATTCTTGAGAGCTTAGTGATGACATAGAAAAGTAAATATGCTATGCAAGGCATAAATTTAAACATGAATGCTAGTCCATTTTTATATGTCATTAGAGCTCGTACAAGACTTTTAAAGAATCACATCTCAATCCCAAACTCAATATTACCAAGATAAACTAAGCTCTAGAGTTCTAAGAACCAAGGTTCTAAAGAAACCTCATGTTGCTTTGAACATCATCATCAAGCTCAAGGAAATGGATTTAAAGAAAACAAAACCGTTTAAAGAAAAGGAAATGAAGAAACCGAAGCCATAAAGCAAAGGAAATTACACCATATTCTTTATTATGAACCCAAAACCCTCACGTGCCGGCCAACTTTAAGGTTGACAAGGGTAGGCTTTGGGCTTTTTGAAATCCTTACAATTATTATCTTAAGTTGAAATCATTAGTGAGCTAAGTAACTTAAGTAAAACTTAAAGAAAGAAAACTCAAGCTTTAGAGGTCGTATTGAGATGAACACAAGGTCATCATCTAGAGGCACTCATCATCAAGCTATCATGAGGAGTAAACAAGGCCTTGAAGGCTGAAAATGAAAAGGAAATAATAAGGCAAAATCGAAAATGAAAACCAAGAGAAGTTCATAGAAACAACATTTTTCTTCAAGAACAAAACATGTTTGAGAGAAAAAAATATTTTAGAACAACTCCCTACCAAGTATTGAAGATGAAAGCTTGGTCTGGAGGTGAGGATGAAAGGAAAATCTTCTCCTAAAGCTAGGAGGTGCTTTCATTCAAGAGGGAAAGAAAATGAAATGATGGATTTTTGTGTGAGCTTGTGTTTGTGGGTGAGAGCTTAGGTGTTTAGATGATGATCCAAGGTGGTGGGGGTGGTGTTTTGAGGTGGTGATATGGTGGCTCAAAGAAAAGATGAAGAAGATAAAGAAGAAAGCTCTCGGAACTTTGAGAGAAAATGAGAGAAAATAGCAAGAATGCTCTTGAAACTAAAACTTGGCAATTGATCTAAAGGTTCTTTCAAGTTCCTTTGAAAATGTATTTATAGAAAAACAAAAGAATGAAGATGAATGGAGGGGGGGCTGGCCGTAGCCTTTCATGGCTTTGGGGAGAGAAAATATCTTCTTCATTTAGTCATTCAAAGGCATGGTGTGAAGTATGGTGAGTATGGGTTCAAGCATGGCTCAAAGTATGGTGAAGCATGGCCATTGTGTGTAAATAAATTTAACAAGTGGAAATTGAAGGAGGGGGAGTGGCCGTGTTGTTGAGGAGGGAGGCAGGAGAGATTTCTTTTGTTTAATTGTGGTTTAATGATGTAATTAGGTATATCTTAGATTAGGTTTAAGATTAGGAATTGCTAAGTAAGTGTTCGGTAACTAAGTAATTAGGAATCTTAAGACATGATTAGGGAGTGCTTATATATTATTAGAGGGATTTAAACTCATTTTATGCATAAACAAATGTAGACACAATTCCTTAATTTAAGGAATTGGAGAGAGAAAACACTATTTAAGATTTCATGACTAGAAATCTTGAATTTAAAAAGAGATTTAGGTTTAATCTAAGCAATTTTAGGTTCTAATTAATTTTAATAAATTATTTTGACTCTAGATTAATCATGGAAATTAAATTAATCTTTGATTAGAGCCTAATATTGCTTAGGTTTGCTTAATCACGCGATTAAGCTTAAAAATACTATGGTAGGGGCAAAATCATAATTTTGAACAAAAACTGCCCGGGACCACCAGGACTTAAACAAATGTTACGACATACATAAAAACATCATTTAAAACCGTCTGGAGGAGTTCCGGGCTCAAACAGCACTCATACCCTCGTAGAAACGCTATAGGGGTATTTTGGTCATTTTGACCTGAGACCTTAGAAAACGAGATTTTCGCCCCCGAAACCATTCAAAAGCCATCTAATCCCCTTCAAACTTCGAGTTGGCCCTTCGGGGACTACCGGGTAGGCTATCCTCGAATTTCGGGCAGAAAATGACCTCAGGGGCATTTCGGTCATTTTTGCTCAGATAGAAAATTGGGGCGTTACACGTTATCTTGAGGAAAAATTTGAAACTAGAAAGGAGGACCAATAAATGTGTTTTTGAGACTTCTAAAAATTGAGATTTTATGCTTACTGCTTTGATAATTTCTTTTTGATAATGTCTCTGTTTGAAACTATTTCCAAGTGTAAAAATTTCATTAGTGGTGATAAGAACTAATTTCAGCATTTTAGGAAAAACCAGTAACTTGAAAGCGTCAAAAACGCGATTTCTAGAACCTCAAAATGGTCTTTTTAAAAAACGTTGCCCAAGCGGTCTAGCAACATTTGAAAATGTTTATGAAGATTAACTTAGTGAAAATTATTGGGGGAGGTCCCTTGGGTACTTAAAGAATTAATTTCGGAAAGTTAGGTTACGTCGGGTGTAGTTTCAGACCGTAAAAGGGTCATGGCATAATTCCTAGAGAACTTGAGAGTAGTTACATAACAAGTGTTTGATAATGATGATTTTAATACCTGGATTGTATGTATATCTCATGATGATAAGCATAGCATGTGCACTAGCTGAGTCTGGTCCATGATTCCGACATACTGGGTAGGAGCATATTTAGCTTTCAATGAAATTAATGATGATATGGTCATGTTTATTTAGTATGATTCTACAGTTAGTAGTATATGGTGTGGTCATGCACTCATGATATAATGCAATGCATTCATAACATCAAGAATCGTATTAAAAGACACAAACCTTGGATAATGAGCTTTGAACTTAATAAAATGAACTTTATGCATGCTCACTAATTTCATAATGAAACCCAAGGTTCCTAAGGACGTAGATGATGACACTAGGATAGGAGGATTCCCTACTGAGGTTCTTTCTTATTCCCTCTATCTTTTTTTCTATGCTGTCTTCAAAGGTCGATAGCGTCATTCATGATCTTCATTGACACCCCAGTGTGGGAGGTGCACTACGACCCGGACCACCGTTCATACCACTTTGAGGGTCACTGTACAGTACGCATTTTTGCTTAACCTGTTTCCAACTTTGGGTTCACCCCCACTTCCCCCTATGGCGAGGACGAGTATGCTCTTCTAAGATTGCCCCGAGTATGTTCCCCATTCGAGGCATTCGGAGACCGACCCGTCAGAGGACTCCCTCATACACATCTACTCGGAGGGTTCTGCACCCATGGCACCCATGGACGTGGGTAGAAGTAGTGAGGATACAACTGTAACGCCCTCCCAAGTACAACATCATCCTTAAGTCATGACATTATACTCAAGAGTTGTTACTTATAATTTAGTGGACCTCTCTTAAATATCTAGAACAAGGGTTGGCTAAATTGTGTAGTAACTAATGCGCAGTTCTATCAAAATATATATCAAATACACAAAGTAGTTATTTAAATACAGAGTTGAATAAACAAGGAAGCTCTTCTAAGAGCTTTACAATACGTATGATTATCTTTAAAGGTATAGACGCAAGTCAAGCTCGACTATGAGCCTATATACATATACAACCATTATTATATTTACATACACATTCCTATAACTATATACATCATGATATTAGTATCAACTACTAAACTACTGCATTTCCAAGTTCTTCAAGTAATAGCCCCATAATCCGCTGAATCCACCTGGAGACGACACAGGAACACAAACAGGTAGGGGTGAGAATTATAAAATTCTTAGTAAGGCAACTCCCCAATTACACAATAACAATGTCATCGTCATCGTCTTAGCCACTTTGATTTATTAAGAAAGAGTGATCATGCATTTCATAACAATGGTTCAATTTTAGAGTTCCAAATCATACTTTCGAAGTGGGTAGCTTTTAATGATCAATCACTTAATGCATATATATAATAAAGCTCGCACACATAGTAAATCATTCTAGTCAAACCTTTAAATATAACATGATCAGACATATGCTAAATGTAGTGAGCTTATTTGTAGTTGCCCTTAATAAATCGAAGAGAACCTCATATCTCTTTATTTGCCCTTGACATAGTCAAAAGGATCATATGTCACCTATTTTTCCTTGATAAAGTCGAAAGGATAATTTATTTTGCCCTGGACAAGTTGAAAGGATCACATGTCACTCTATTTGCTATCGACAAAGTCGAAAGGATCATATGTCACTCCATTTCCCCTCAACAAAGTTGAAAGGATCATATGTCTTTACTTATGGCTATACAACTTAATTAAATGCATCATTTACTTTACTAACTATGAATGCATGCATAGGACGCACATAGGCATTGTGAACACCCAATTTTGTCTGGCCATTTAAAATCCGCATATTTTACAACTGCTTTTAGAGTTATTCAAAAAAAAAGAAGAAAATAAAAAATAAAAAGAGAGTGGCTTTACTGTACTCAAATTTAATTAAAAGAAAATTAAGTTGGTCCTTTATTTGCATTAGCTCATTGCAGATCTTGTTTTAAGTTTGTGATTAACTCACTCTTTGAATGCATTTCGGGTTTTTTTTGTTTTAAGCTTCTGGCCTAACCTGTTCTTAGCCCCAAAATTTTGTTTCTTTGATTCTGACAAAAAATGAATAAGAAAATGAAAAACAAAGTGTCAGACATTGCATCATGGCCCTATCCCTGCAGATTCTCCTCTTCACCTCGGTTCCTCCATTCATTGCCAGAATCCAGGACACAAGGATGATGGGTTTTTCTGCCAAGGATGGGGAGCGTAGACGCATGGGGGACAAGGCGTTTTGGTTTCTCTTCAGCCTAGAACAGCATGGGATTGAATATAAAAAAAAAATCAAAACAAGCTCCATACAAATAGAAAGGGGGCTGACATTCTCGGGAGAGAGCTCTGGTAACCATCACCCCCTCATTGCCATCATCATCAACAAACATCCAGCCAACACCATTACAACACCCCCAATATATCACTTTTTTTCCCAAATCAGAAAATCAAGCCAATGAAACAAAATAAAACCAGCAGTAGACATCAAACCCAATATTAATAAACTCGATTCAGAAAATACAACAAGAAAGGAGAGATAATCCGCAGCAAATCTCCGCCTGAAGTCAGTCCTCCACCGCCTGCTGGGTCCGTGACTCAACCCAGTTCTGTCGCCGTTGACGGGACCCCGAGTAGCACTGCGAAGCCCGTGCCTCTGCATCCTCGATCCCCGATCTCACCTAGCGTAACCACCGCTGGCCAGCTTTGCTTCACCACCACCTCTGCACCGCCATCCAACCGCAAAGCCAACTCGAGAACCCATATCGGAGCCGTGAACCAGAACCGTTCGCTGAAGCCGCGCAAGCCCAGCTGTGAGCTCATCGCAGCTGCCGGAGTCCTCCCTGCGAATAGCCAGTAAAGTCACCGCTATTTTTTTTCTCTCTTCACCTTGAAGCCCCTGACCGCAAACAGTCGCCGAAATTCCAAAGACCGCCAAAGATCATCGTGGAACCATTCAAGCGACCGACACGGAGAACTACTCCAGCCCAGGCTCACACAGGATCGGGTCACCCCACTCACCGGCCACCCACTCGACGGCTCACTGCACGATCCACGGATCGAAGCGCAACAAATCGACCAACCGCGAGTACAAAGATCACGCAGACCAGGATCGCGACCGAGAGCTCGGCGCCACCGTGAACCGCCAAAGAAACTGCGAAAATCGGACCACACCCACTCCATCCTCGACGCGAACCATTGCCGATCGCCAGCGCCGATCTTCTTCAGTGGCTGACGCGAACCTCCTCTACCAGCACCCTCAGTCACGAACCCGCGCGACCCCCAGATCAACCCGCCGCCGGTCCTCCCTTCGCGCGAGCCCAACCGTTGCCACGGTTTCCTTCTTCCCCTCTCCCCGCGTCTCTGTTGTCTCTCTGTGTGCCTGTCTCCGTGTATGTTTGTGTATGTGCGTTTGTGTGTGATTGGGTGTATGTGTGTGTGAGTGTGTGTACGGGTGAGTGGGGGGTGAGGGTAGGTTAGTTTTTTTTTTTTTTTTAAGTTCTTTTTTGTTTTTGTAGGAATGGGCCCTTTGGAGGTCCAGAACAAAAAAAAACCAAAAAACCACTCTGAATGGCATAGTTAAAAAATATATATATATATAAAAATATTATTTTATCCGTGCAATGGTCAATAACCATGACTGAGAGGTGGATTCCTCCTTCATATATTATTGAATCATAGAGATTCACTGAGCAACCTAGTGTGGCCTTGAATCTCGTGCAAAAGCGGATCCCCTTTTAAATCCTTAATCAATCCAAAAATCATTTTCAAAATTAAAATCAATCAACACACTTTTATTTTCTCTTTTAACTAAAACCCATCAACACACAAGCATTTTCTATAGAACGACGTGGTTTTGAGTTCCTCATTGCACCAGAGGGTACGTCGGCGTAGCTTACAACTATCAAACCAAAATTAATTTTTCATTAAATTGTTTTCTTTTAATTTCTTTCTATTTTATTTTACTTTATAGTTTACATAATCGCTAACTTTTGGAAAAAAATAAATATTTTAAAGTCATAATTAATTTGCATAATAAGCTCTAGGGTAACCGTATTTATACGGATGTATTAGGGGTGCAGTGGGATTAAGTTTCCACCCTTCCCTAATCATAATCAGACTCCCGGACCTTAAATCTCATTTTAAAGACCAGTTTGCAAAATCAAAGGTTTTCCAATTTTTTCCAAAATTAAAACTGGTGGCGACTCCCAAACATGTTCAAAACCAAAACGATCGCCATCCGAGTCTCGGCGCACCCCTCGAGTGCGTTGTAATGACTTGGCGACTCCACTGGGGACAGCTAGAGAGTCAAGCCTATTGGAGTTAATTATGCAAATAATATGATTTTAAAATATTTATTTTTTCCCCCAAATCACACATTTGTTTTACTTTTTGTAAATATTTTATTTCCCTTTTTTGCAAATAATGGTATGTTTTATTTGTAAATATTCCTTATTCAAACATTAGGATAGAAGACTTCCACTTTTGTATATATTTGAAACCTTAGGGTAGAAGACTTTGTTTGTTTTCTGGATAATCAATTGTGCTTCTGGAATATATGCTGTTTGGTTTTCTTTTGCAGGAAAGGGTAGTTTTAGGATTACAAGGTTGGTATACTCCTCACATACTGTGCACATCCACACTACCTCACACACTTTTGGGCTCTATACCCGAGCTTGTACGACCCGAGGATTAGGGAGGAGTTCCAATATTGTCACTGAGGGGCTTCATGCTCACTTGACATTTGGCGGAACACCACTCAGATTGTCACTGGTCTCATAGGTTGATCATACTGAGAGGGTTCATCCCTACTTGTGATCTCTTCATGAACTGGGTCTCTATCTTATAGATAGGGGCAATCCGAGAACCATGGCTTTTAGATGTCTAGACCCGTCCCAATAACTGTGCACTAATAGTTTGAACCTAGTGACTATCAGGGTTTGGACCTTAGAAATTCCACCTCTAGAATTAACCCTTTTAGGACACGAAGGAGTATCCATCTTCTCTTCTCATTCTCATTGAGCATGCGCCCATTGAGCATGCGCCCATGCATTCTTTTCTTTTTAAAAAAGATGTTTCCATAAGCATGTCATTCATTCCTTTTATTTTCAAAAAAAAAGAAAAAAAAATGTTTCCATAAGCATATCATTCATTTCTTTTATTCTAAAAAAATTATATATAAAAAAAATGTTTCCATTCAAGCCAGTCGACACAGCGGAGAACTACTCCAGCCCAGGCTTACACAGGATCGGTTCACCCCACTCAGCCGGCCAGCCCCACTACCGAACAGCTCCCTGCACGATCCACCAGATCGAGCGCAGCAAATCGCTCAGCCAGCCGCGAGTACAGCATCACGCAGTCACCGACCAGATCGCGCACTGAGAGCTCAGATCAGCGCCACCGCGAACCGCTGCCAGCAAGCCTGCGAAATCGGACCGCACCCACTCCATCCTCGACGCGAACCAGCTGCTCGCACAGCCGCCAGCGCCGATCTTCTTCAGTGGCTGACGCGAACCTCCTCTACCAGCACCCTCAGTCACGAACCCGCGCGACCCCCAGATCAACCCGCCGCCGGTCCTCCCTTCACGCGAGCCCAGCCGCTGCCACGGTTTCCTTCTTCCCCTCTCCCCGCGTCTCTGTTGTCTCTCTGTGCGCCTGTCTCCGTGTATGTTTGTGTATGTATGTTTGTGTATGTGCGTTTGTGTGTGATTGGGTGTATGTGTGTGTGAGTGTGTGTACGGGTGAGTGGGGGGTGAGGGTAGGTTAGTTTTTTTTTTTTTTTTAAGTTCTTTTTTGTTTTTGTAGGAATGGGCCCTTTGGAGGTCCAGAACAAAAAAAAACCAAAAAACCACTCTGAAGGGCATAGTTAAAAAAATATATATATATAAAAATATTATTTTATCCGTGCAATGGTCAATAACCATGACTGAGAGGTGGATTCCTCCTTCATATATTATTGAATCATAGAGATTCACTGAGCAACCTAGTGTGGCCTTGAATCTCGTGCAAAAGCGGATCCCCTTTTAAATCCTTAATCAATCCAAAAATCATTTTCAAAATTAAAATCAATCAACACACTTTTATTTTCTCTTTTAACTAAAACCCATCAACACACAAGCATTTTCTACAGAACGACGTGGTTTTGAGTTCCTCATTGCACCAGAGGGTACGTCGGCGTAGCTTACAACTATCAAACCAAAATTAATTTTTCATTAAATTGTTTTCTTTTAATTTCTTTCTATTTTATTTTACTTTATATTTTACATAATCGCTAACTTTTGGAAAAAAATAAATATTTTAAAGTCATAATTAATTTGCATAATAAGCTCTAGGGTAACCGTATTTATACGGATGTATTAGGGGTGCAGTGGGATTAAGTTTCCACCCTTCCCTAATCATAATCAGACTCCCGGACCTTAAATCTCATTTTAAAGACCAGTTTGCAAAATCAAAGGTTTTCCAATTTTTTCCAGAATTAAAACTGGTGGCGACTCCCAAACATTTTCAAAACCAAAACGATCGCCATCCGAGTCTCGGCGCCCCCCCCTCCGGGTACGTTGTGACAGGCATTATTCCCAATATGATTCCAATCATGACTCATAAAAAATTCTTTAAAGTAGCTAGCATGCATTCATATAACATATACTTGGACTAAATGTCCTTTTATCATTAGTTTAAGACATTCTCATCTTTTCAGTACCTGGGTAGATTTATCATTCCAATGGCAACATTTCATTTCTATATCAAATAACCAATTCAAGAGCCACAAAAATTCTCTATGATACTTCAGTGTGTCTACAAGGCCCTATAAAATTTTCATATCAATTGGAGTTCTTTAACCATGTTAACTAAATTATACAAATTTAGCGGTCAGGGACCACTTTTTCATAGCTCAAAACAGGGTTCCCATAATTTTTAAATTTAGAAAATGATGGAATCAACTCAAAATAAAAATCACTATTACACTTCAATATGCTATCAACTCCCTATAAAAAGTTCAAAGGATAATTTCATCATTTACTATGGCCACAAAATTGTACAAATTTACAGCTTTAGTACCAAGATTTCAGGCAGCATAGTTACAACTTTGGTCCTTGATTTTTCTCAGGAAGCAAAATTCTTTATTATGCACCACGAAAATTCTCAGAGTTTCCTTAGGATATTAGCTTGAACATATAATTTTTATAGCTCATAAAAATGACTAAAATTGAACAAAAAAATTCGTGATTAATTCCTGTCCTGTCAAAATCCAAAAATCTAACAGCATGTGTCAAATTCTCTTTTGACAAAAATCATTTTTCACAACATTCAAACACATCAAAAAAATTAACATATCAACATAAACATATTATCAAGCAATATAACCAAAATTTCGGACTCAATCAATCAATAATATTCAGAGTAAAATTTGAAAGAAAAAGGCCAAAGAAAACCCTACTTTGAAAGCTTTTGAGCTTTATACTTCAAAGGATGTTCTAGGTGATCTCTCTTCACTTCAAGGCACCAATTCCAGCCCCAAACCTTCCTTAGTCAGTGATGAAGTGAGGTATCAAGGTAAGGATTTGAGATTTCAATTAGTTAGATTTGTAGGGTTTGTAGTGTAGAACAAGTTTTGTGAAGGAACTTTGTGATTTCATGAACTCTAGGCTAGTAGTTTAGGTATTTGAATCAAGTTTTGAGCTCTTGAAGATGTAAAGATGGTGGCTGCTGTTCTTCCATTGTGATGCACGAAATTTTGGGTGGTGTAATAAAGAAGACAAGTCTTGCATTTATCTTGTAATAAAGCATGTATATTATATGATATAAATGCATAATTCTTAAAAAAGAAAGTAAAATAGATGGCTAGGATTTAATCTTGCTTTACAAGATTAAATTTTAGCCTTTCATTAATTCAAAGAGGACATAAATTCTCCTTTGATAAACATTAAACTATACATCGGTGTTAGAAATCGCACACCGAAATTTTACCGAACGGGTAAAACAGTGTACCTGGGTAATCAACTATTGCCCGAAAATTAATTCTAGATATAAAATATTTATTCCTACCCATTTCTATCCTTGATCCTATAATTTCTCACTTTTGGGCATCTCCAAGCCCTAATTCTAGGGTTTCGGCTATCCCGGCTGGTCTGTGGGACCTGCAAGTTACTATTCATATTTTATTTTATTTTTTTTACGGATTCGTTGGATTATTCCTATCATTTCCATGCCTGTCATATTTTTGAAATTATGACTAGAAAAGTTTAAATAAATTTTTATATAATTTTTAGGGTGTTACAACGGTGACCCAGCCTAGGCTAGCCCGATGATCGGAGATGCATCCATGTCACGGAGGCCGTGTTCATCCCCCGTTTTGCCTACATACACCTGCGGAGCTTGCCTAGTTCATCGGGTATGTGCCCTCTTGACGTGACTGTCGAACTCACTCAAATTAATCAGTCTCTAAAAATAAACTTGTAATATAGAGCAACCTGAATCGTTTCCCAAGGAATTCGCAATGAACCAATTCGCTCGATTGAAAATAGCAACAGAAAGCAGCAGGGGTTTGTTCAATTTCAATAGCAACAGATAACAGATAAAAGATAAAAATGAAATTAACAATTTAAAAGCAACCAACCCAGACTTGAGTTCCTAAAAATCCATCATTGGACCACTAAATTCGTGGTTGATCCTAAACAAATCGGAATCCCTGCATTCAATTAGAAAAATGAAACTTCTAGATGATCACCTAGCATTTTATCAGAAACTCGGCGTGTTCACTCATTCAACGTATAGTGCGCACTTAAACCCGTTTTGATTTTAACATTCAACACCTCTTCCCTTAAGTTATCTAGAATCGAAATACAGAAGGGAAAAGAAAGAACGAACTCAATATGAGGCAAAAACGTCCTCTGGAACAGCGGAGCTCAATTCCTGGGTTGGTTGATTAGCTCCTTAGCCAACCATGGTAGAAACGAAAAACCAAAATAAAAATAAAGAAGAACTTGAACAATGCGAAAATTTTAGAGAAAATAAAAGTTGGAATATGAAAAATCCGAACACAGCACACCGTTCTTCCTGTTTCCAGCTCTTAATAAAAAACAAAATAAAATAAAACGATAGTCTCTCTGTTTTCCAACTCTTAAAATAAAATAAAATAAATTGGTTCAAAGGACAAAAACCGGCCCAAACAAAAACTAAACTAATGGTTTTGGTCCCATGCAACTCTACTCCAGCATTTCATGACTGCCTTGTCCGAATTTGGCTTTTAATCAGGCACCTGTAACAAAAGTTGTGATTAATTCCACTTAAAAGCCCAAAATCCAATTTAGACCGGAAACCAATAGTTAAACACTAAATAAACCCAAAAATCATTATTCAATTGCAAAAATAAAGTGTGATAAAAAATCAATTATCACCTCTTTGTTGGAGGATCAAGATCGCCAATAGATTTTTGACGGAGGTCCCGATAGAGTGCCAGAGCAATCACGCGAAGACCCCTTTTTTATGCTGCATCTTGTGACTTTAGTTATGAGCACTCATAGGTCTAATGGAGGGGAGTTGTTGTTGGCATATTTTGTTTTGATAGTCCATGTACTTTCTACTTTCATGTATTTCTTTTCGTTTTTTATTTATGTACTGAAGGCTCAGCACACTTTGTTTGGGTTTGACTTTGTGTATTCTATATTTCTTAGTATATTATCATATATGAACCATGTTATGATGTAATGTTTAATATGTGAATGACGTATTTATCCTTTTATGATGTGGATTGACGTTTGCTTTATGTTAGTACACACGGCTCATATTTTGTTTTATGTTTCAAAAAAAAAAAATTACCCATATTTTTCGCTAAGTATTTTAATAAAGTTAAAGAATTGAAATAAAAGAGTAATAACTAGTATTTAACTCAAATGTGTTATAGGCGTGTTAGGTTGAATATTAGGGTGTTACACTCTTCATAGCTCTGATATGAAGATCACATAAAGACATCAGTTTTGAAGACCAACCCATCCTTTTAAAATCAAAAGATTTGATCAACAACTTAGGAAATAGAAGAATTGGCAAAAAAAGAGAAAAGGAAATTCAGAAAATCTAGAAGCACTTGATATTATGGGATCTAGGATGAAAGATAACTAGTGAGTAGGAATATTTTAATACTCCAAGCTATCAGAAAATGAACTCTCCAGAAAATACTTGAAAAATTAGAAATCACCCATTCTAAAGAAAAGTAAAAAGGTGGGAAGACTCCCTTAAGTCTCGTCATTTCTCTCACTCATGTCTTTTCATCCAAAGTCAATAATGTTCTATCACTTAAAATACCATCCACTCCTCACTCGTCACATGATTACTTGCATATTCCTCAACACGCTTCCTGATCCATTTGGTATTCCCATTTCGTCAAACTCTCAATTTGAAATCAAAATCAACCTTTGTACTATAAAACCCTAACCATTTCTTTTTTATCATCCCTCCCAAGGTTCAACATTCTAGTTTTAAACAAATTCAAAGATATGGAAGGAAATAAGTTTGATGGAAATGTTGCCAATCTAGGAATACTCCAGATGTCTGATGAATATTTTCATCAACAATACTATGCTGATAGCTTTGTTCCTCGTCCTATAGTTGTAACACCCTCCCAAGTGCAACATCATCCTTAAGTAATGACATTGTACAGTTGTTACTTATTAATTTGCAAACCTTTCTTAAATAACTATAGCAAATTCGATTAACGCATATGATAACTAAGCACATTTCTATTAAAATATATAACAAAGAAAACACAACATTTATTGAGTACAAAAGGAAGCTCTTCTATGAGCTTTAATACATATATGTGGTCTATTACATTTACATACATATAACTCCAATTAAGTACAGTAAAACAAAAACATCAATTACTAAACTACTGCATTTCCAACTTCGTTTAGGTAATAGCTCCATAATCCACTGGATCCACCTGGAGACGACACGGGAACACAAACAAGTAGGGGTGAGAATTATACAATTCTCAGTAGGGCAATTCCCCAATTACACCGCCATAATGTCATCGTCATCGCCCCAGCCACTTTGGTTTATTAGGAAAAAGTGATCATGCATTTCATAACAATAGTTTAATTTTAGAGTTCTAAATCATACTTCCAAAGTGGGTAGCTTTTAATAATCAATCACTTAATGCACAGGTAATATCAGGTTCAAGATCATATGAAATAATGTTAAAACAACATAACTCAATATGATATAACCATGCATAATTCAATTACAATGAAATTGTCTTCAAGGGCCTACTACTGTTTATGGCCACAAAATTTAACTCAGTGCATTTTTATCTTTTCATCGACATATGAAAGACTTAGTTCATATCATACTGCAACACTCAATTTAGTACATTTTTCTATTCTCATTGACATAGGAAAGACTTAGTTTATACCCAACAAGTATTTTCCGTGGATAACTCCACAATAGATAATTTATACCAAAAGGTATCTGCCGTGGACAATGCTACAATGGGAAATAAACTGCTTATCAAGACTGAGCTCACTCCTATACGTGATAATCGGACTTTATTTTATTCCATTTCCGAATCACACACAGTTCTATTCCTAGTCAATACGTCTACCGACTCAATATCTCGAGGGAAGTTTTTCTTTTTACCTTCCCCTCAATTACACCTAAGTCTTGTTTCTCTTTTCTCCTATGTCATAACATAAACTCTAGGGAAGTGCCTCTTTTTTCCTTCCCCTTATTCAACTTAAGTCTTGTTTTTGTTTTATCCTATGTCAGAACATGCACGAGTGAAATTTATACATTCTTTTTTACAATATATATGCCTCATTCACGTTTCTTTTCCGAATGCATGCATATGATATCATTCCAATCAAGACTCAACCAATCTTTCAAGGGACTAGTATGCATTCATCTATATCATACTTGAACCAAATGTCATTAGGTTTCCAATATAAGGCCTTAGCCTAAATATAGCATATAGACAGATTTCACACCATTATAGCACAAATTTATGTGCACATCAAACATTTAATTTCAAAGCCACAAAAATTATCTATGATACCTCAATGTGTCCATAAGGTCCTATAAAAATTTCAGAGAAAAATGAGTTCTCTAACTATGTTAATGAAATTAGACAATTTTTGAGGTCAGAAACATCCTATGGCCAATAGCTAGAATTCCATAATTTTTAACCTGGCAAATGTTTCAATAAATTCATAGTAAAAATCAAGGTTAAACCTGAAGATGTTTTCAACACTCTGTAAAATTTTAAAAGGAAAAAGAAATCATTTGCTATTATATCAAAATTAGCAAACTTCAGTGTTTTAGAATTGGTTGTCCAGACAACTCAACCAGAGCTCGGTTTTTTCATTTTTAGAAAATAGTAAAAGTAATTTTTAAGACCTAAGAAAAATCATGAAGTTGACTTAGGATGTTAGCTTCAACATATAATATTTCTAACTCATAAAAACATCTAACAATATATCATAAAATTCATGAACCATAACCTGTCAGTACAAATCCGAGAATTCCAGCATATGATTCAAAACTTGTTTTGACAAAATGGTTTTTCTAACATCATCCAAACACTCCACCAAAGTTCATACATTGATATCAATATATTATCAACCATAAAAATGAAAAATATCACATCAAATCAGTAGGTAAAACAGAAAATTGGATTTGAAAGAAAAAGAGGTTCAAAAACCCTACTTTTTGGAGATTTGGGGCTCTTAACTTCAAAGCATGTTCCAATTGACTTCTCTTCACTTCAAGGCCACCAAATCAACATCAAACCCTCCTTAGACAGCCAGATAATATGGTATCAATTTGAGAAATTGTGAGGAAATGAAATTTTAATCGGTTAGTTTGATAGATTATGAGGAGTAGAACAAGTTTCAATCGGTTAGGGTTTTTGGAGCTTGAAGCTTGTTAATGGAGGTTTGAGAGGAAGAACAATGGAGGAGGAGTTCTTGAAGAGGTCTGGTCGAAATTGATGATGATGGAGTGATAAGGTTGGTTATTTTATGTTTATCTTGATATAAATATAGTATTTATGTAAGTAAAAGTGTAATTTTCTTTCTTTTTGGTAAAGAAATTATATAAATGGCTAGGATTTGATTTCTTAATCAAAGAATGAATCTTAGCCATCCACTTAATTCAAGATAAGTGGCTCTCATTAACTTGGGGAGTAAGCATCTTTTTCGGTGTTAAAACTGCACACCGAAATTCCATTGATCGGATTAGATATTAGCACCTGAGTAAGATAATAATAAATGAAAGGCAATGATTAAAACTTGCTTTTCAAGCTTCAATCCTTGCCATCCACTTGGCAAGATGTGTATGTTAGAAGTTACTTGGCCACCAAATAGCTTTTACTATGTTAAAAACTGCACACCAAAATTTTATCGAACGGGTAAAACAATGTACCCGACTAATCAACTATTACCCGAAAATTAATTCTAGGTATAGAATATTTATTCCTAGCTACTTTTAATCTTAGTCCTATAATTTCTTAGTTTTGGGCATCTCCAGGCCCTAATTATAGGGTTTAATGTATTCAAGCCAGACTCTTGGCTAAATTACTATTCATGTTTTTTTTTTTTACAGATTCATTGGATTGTCCTGATCATTGCTATGTCTATCAGATTTTTGAAATTATGACTAGAAATGATCAACTTAATTTTTATATAATTTTTAGGGTGTTATATTACCACCCACCTTAGAAAGAATTTTGCCCTCAAAATTCATTTAAAATGGATTTTGAAAAGATAATTTTCAGATATCAAACAAACAATTCACACACAATTCAAGTCAAACCCTAAACGTTCCTACTTTAGATTGAATTTTTGGGTGGTGACATCCCTTTAGCACTTATGGTAAATACCCTACTTTGGTGTTGTGGCTTTCCAATAGCTTTTGGATATCTCTCTGGACACTCCCAAATCTTATTTTTTGGTTTTCCGCAACGGTAGCATACATTTTGTCCAACCCTACAAGGCCTTCCTTCATAGTTCTTCCCACATTTTGGGCAACCTTGCCACACGATTGACTTTTGTAGCTGTTTAAACTCGAAAGGAATTGATTGAAACTGCTTCTTTTGGGGCAAAACCTCATGATAGCCTCGGTCAATCGTCCCTAGCAAATTTGTCAATCACTAGCTCTTTATTGGATTCCTCTATAAGTCGACACTCGTTCACTAGAGTAGCAAAATCTTTGATCTCTAAGAGACCCATGATTGCTTCAATGTCCTCCCATAGCCCTCCTTCATACTTCATGCACTTCCAAGCTTCATCTAGATTCCGTTGATAGTGAGTAGAAGATTTGCATAGCTCATCAAACTTTACCATGTACTCTGCTACACTCATGGATCCTTGCTTGAGTGCCATGAACTCCAGCTCCTTTACATTCCGATTTAATCTTTCCATAATCCAATTAGCCATTGCGGCTTGTGCTCTCATATCGGTAGCCATCTCATGGAGAGTTCTCATCATGTCATCCTGTTCAGCTTTCCCATTTCTAGTATGTCTACGGTCTGCCATTAGATCCTAAACACACCAAACAAAGATATTGAGTTGATCAGGCTCAACACTATAATAAGTGTGCTAGCAACCAACTACAACACCACTAGACTATCATGCATTTCTAAATCCTATATCCTATTTTATAGATAAGATTCAAAGCATGACTTATCTACTATTTGGAAGCACAGTCAGTCCATTCCTCAAGGTCCTACAAGGATGAACTGCTCTGATACCATTTGTAACATCCCTTGTTGCTTTATGGATTGACGACTGTCCCCACAAACTAACACGGATCTTTTCAGCATGTTTTGTCATCACTCACACAGTTCCTAGGAAAACTTCCCAGAAGGTCACCCATCCCAAAATTGGTCCAAGTCAAGCACGCTTAATTGTGGAGTTCTTTCAGTTTAGGCTACCAAAAAAAATATGCATCTTGTTTTTGGTAGCCCAAATTGAAAGAACTCCACAGTTAAGCGTGCTTGACTTGAACCAATATTGGGATGGGTAACCTCCTAGGAAGTTTTCCTAGGAAGCGCGTGAGTGAAGACAAAGCATGTTGAAAAGACCCGTGTTAGTTTGTAGGGATAGTCGTTAATCCATAAAGTAGTAGAGGATGTTACAAATGGTATCAGAGTCTGCACCTCTCCCAGTACAGTGTGGTTCGGGGATGAACCAAGCGGAAGCTGGTGGGCATGTAACGCTCGGGGGCGAGGGCAAGGAGTGATCGCCGGTGCAAAAGGAATTCATGAGCAAGGAGCAACTCCTCACAAGGCCCTCTAAGTGGAGGGGTGCATGAATGAACCGATTACATACTCGAATGAGAGGGATCCTGAGATTGTATAGGTATGAGACTATACAGTTAAGGAGGGCTTATATGAATTAATTTGTACTACCTATACTAACAAGATACATCTTCTTTTTGATAGCCCAAATTGAAATAACTCGACAGTTAAGCGTACTTGACTTGGACCAATTTTGTGATAGGTGACCTCCTAGGAAATTTTCCTAGGAAGTGTGTGAGTGAGGACAAAGCATGTTGAAAAGACCCGTGTTAGTTTGTGGGGACAGTCTTCAATCCATAAAGCAGTAGGAGATGTTACAATAGCTATAGGAAAGAGACTCACCAAGGAACTGATGAGTCTTTTCATGATTCTGTTGGAAGTCATCTCCTTCTAAGGATGGGAAAGATTTCTTAACATCACAGATATAATATTTACTGGTATGGTAATAGCCTTCTATTCCCAATTAGTTCAGGTAACTGACTATTTACTCACTTCTTATATTAGAGGTGTAGATTTGGAACTGAGCACAAATGACCTCTCTCATATCATATATGCACCTAATGAGGGAATCCAATGTTCATCTGATAAAAATTGGAGTATCAGTAGAAGAAGTTTCAAATTGCCTCACAAATTCTCAGGAACACCAACCTAGTGAGATAACCATCGCTCTACTTAACTCCAGAGCCAAATAGGTTTGCATCCTTATTCAATTACCTCTTCTCCCAAGAATAGGAAGCATGGACTCACTAATAGGGATGGACCGCATGTTGCTTTTCTGCCTACTGACAATGGAAAAAGCTAACTTGCGCAGACTTATCTTTGACTACATGGTTGATGCAACTGTCGCTAAAAAGAAAATATTAAATCTGCCTCTGTTTCGTATGGAATGCTATTAACCAAAGTGTTCGAACACTTGAACTATCCTCTGGCGAATGAATGGTATGAATATGTGGTTGGAATTAACTATATCATATCTTCCTTTAGAGCCAAGAGAAAATCCATTACTGCTCCTACAGAAAACTTCAAAAAATGAGAGAAGCCATCAATAATGTTAAGTGCTCTGATGAGAAGAGAATGATAATCAACCTAGACAATAGCTCAGAAGGCTCTACAAAACCCTAAATTGACATTGGTGGTGAAGACATACCTGATCCACTATTTAAACGTACAGAATCTGGAACTGATCAAGGAAGAAAAATTAGGAAAAACAAAGAAGAATCTTCGTCATCTACACAAAGGAAGTCATCATATGATAATATGGGAAGTATAGTTCCTAAGAATGACTTTACCCTAGCTGATGACTCTTCTTCTATTTATATCAAGGAATCCTCTATGCCTACTCCACCACCTATTCCTATTTCAAAGCTAGCCCAAGAAACTAACCAACCTTCGACCAGTCATCTTCAACTCGAGCATCCTCAACCCAGTCCTTGGATACAAATGCTATTAGAAAATTGACAGCTTATTGCTAATAGGCTGGATGATTTGGAAAAAAGGTAGCACAATCATAAGGACTTACTAGTTCAAATCCTTTAGATTAACCAACAAATTCTACAAGAGCTGAGCCGTCGAGGTTGAAGATGATATTCCTGATATCCTGCACAACTCCTTTTTGATGATGCCAAAAGACGAAGATAGAAGATGAAGAAAATCTTCACTATGGAGTTTACGGGGAGCATATGTTGAGGGGGGGCCTAGAATTGTCTTTTTCAGCTTTTAAGCCTTTTTCAACTTTTAAGCATGCTGCATATTTTTTTCTTGGACTAAAACATATTTATGCTTCAACTATTTTCCTTTATAATCTGATAATTTTCTTTTTTGGATTCCATAATTTATCTATAGCACTCATGCTTAGTTTATTTACTTTAAGTCTTTTTATGCTCTGATACATATCGATGCCTACCTATCATGCTTAGCTAATCATATATCATGACTTGCTTCTGATCTCTTAAGCACTTACTTCGAACTGATTAATCATTAACATACTAGAGAAATTAGCACAGATCTATGTTCATGATTAGCTTTAACAAGTATCAATAAGAAGTGCAAATTCTTTCTACTTGTATCTGGATACTCGAACTCTATTGATGTGTTTAGATATGTGTAAGGTTTTCTTGAAATGCCTGTCATTATAAAACACATTATTATTGCCACATGTATCAGATGCTCTATTTAATCTGATCAAACATAGTTGTAAATAGTTTCTAAGAACTTTTAGAAACCTGCTTTTAATTGCCTCTACTTCAACTATGATCAGTAAGTCAATATCAGAATCATCTCGAGTGTGCTGATCTTAAATGACTAACAATGTATTATATTCTGATTCTAATGTTTATTAGTGAGCAAAAATTCATAGTTTGCATAAATATATATTAGTTTTGAGAAAAAAAGTTTTCAAAAAATGTTTATCCTCTGATACTTATATTTAAAAGTTTCCTAGCTCATAAAAATAAGCTCATTAGTGCTTAATGCTTTGGTAAAACTGGGTTGAATCCCTTATTGTGCTTCAGAAACCTCACGTTGTAATACATTGATACAATTTATATCAAAGTTTCTCTGAGCATCATAAACTATATTTGTATCACTTAAGTTTTCTCATGACATGCTCAAAAAGGTTTATCATATATATATATATCTTTAGGCATTAATTTTTTTTAAAATGGGGCATAGAAAAAGAATGTGAAATAAGATTTTTAATGAAGGAAGAATATCACAAGTATTATTTGTTTATTTATTCAAGCACACTTAAATTTTAGGAAATTGTTTTATAACAAGAATGAAGTTGTTGGTACAATTGAACTTAAACGATGACATCTGCTTTAGTATCTTTGTGATACAATTTCAAGAAGCATTCTGATTTAAATCAGAAAATATCATTATAAACCAAACAACTCTGGTTTGAGTTAACTTAAGGCTTCAAAATTTTCTTGAACACATCCAATTATGCCTTAAGAAAACGACTTACTAAGATTTAAGAATCATAATGTCTTGAAAGAAAATGTACTTATCATAATATATTCTGAAATATTTCTTTCAACATTTCTTCAAGAAAATTTCTTCAAATTGGTTTGTCATCATCAAAGAGGGGAGATTGTAAGCTCAAGAACCTTTCAGAAAATATGAGCTTTATTGTTTGAATGACAACAAAGCCAATTTAAAGAAAATCTTTTGAAGAACAACTAATGGCTACTTTGAGTTTATTGACTAAAGTTTAACAGGTAAATTTCAAAGTGCATTACATGGACTTAAGCAAAAATAATTTCACTTTGCATGTGCAAACATGTTTTATCTCGTGGAAAGAGAATAAGCTTAAACAAAGTGAATATTATATCGTGTAAAGAATGCTTACATACATTAAGGAATGAAGCAGATCAATACAATAACAGGAAACCTAAGGAAATGGTATTTAGAAAGTAACATGGGACTTCAAAAAGTATACTGAAGAATGAGGAAATCATGCCACCGTGCTACTTAGTTGACAATTATTACAATCATAAATCAATCAGCATTAAAAAGCCAAGAATGAAGACCGAAACATCGAATAATGATTAAGGGATTGACTACACATGTCAGAAAGCTCACTTAACTATGGAGTATAGAATGCTACAAGAAATGGAAAGAAATTTGTATTTCAAATTTCAAATTTCAAATCTCAAGTCAAACCCAGTTTTATAACTGGTATGTCATCTTTTTTGCTTGATTGGTCAAACATCCTAGCTTCTAGAAGGAGGAGTTCAGAAACCATGATCCTAAAGTAAAAAGAAAGAAGGACATCGAAAACCTCTACAATACAATGGTTTCTACAAATGATATGTAACGCCTCGATTTTTCTGTTAGAGTGAAAATGACCAAAATGCCCCTGAGGTCATTTTTGGCCCGGAATTCGAGGAAAGCCGATCCGGCAGTACTCGAAGGGCAAACTCAATGTTGGGAGGGGATTAGTGGACTTGTGTACCTTTCCGGGATCGAAAATCTCGTTTTTCAAGTTTTCAAGTCAAAATGACCAAAATACCCCTGTGGTGTTTTACCCGTTTGCAAGTGCCGGATGAACCTGAAACTTCTCTAGATGGTTTTAAAAGGCGTTTTTATGTATTTTGTAACTTTAGTTTTGGTCCCGGAGGTCCCGGGCAAAATTAGTGCAAAATTATGATTTTGCCCCTAGTTTTGTGTTTTTGAGCTTAATCGCGTGATTAAGCAAACCTAAGCAATATTAGGCTCTAATCAAAGATTAATTAATTTCCATAATTAATCTTGAGTCAAAATAATTTATTTAAGTTGATTAGAACCTAAAAATGCTTAATTACAACTTGAAATCTTATTTTAAATTCAAGATTTCTAGTCATGAAATCTTGAATAGTGTTTTCTCTTTCCAATTCCTTAAATCATGGAAATTTGTCTACCTTGTTTACTCATAAAATGAATTTTAAACTCTCTAAATGTGTATGAGCACTCCTTAACCTTGTCATAAAACTCTTAAACCTCATTCTTAGTTACCTAAACTTATGCTTAATGATTCCTAACCTTGCACCTAAACTAATCAACACTTAAACCTATCATTAACACACAAATACGTGGAAGATTTTCCCTCCCTCCTTGCTGTCCAGGTCTGGCCGAAGCATCCTCCCACATTTTCCATCACATGCTCAAATTTTTGACATTCCAAGGCCATGCTTCCACCTCATCATAAATCATACTTTGTCATACAAACACTATGCTTTCATACATGCTTCATATGACCACTTCTAGAAGACTTTTTCTCT
Organism: Dalbergia cultrata; assembly: GCA_031216105.1. NCBI lineage: Eukaryota > Viridiplantae > Streptophyta > Magnoliopsida > Fabales > Fabaceae > Dalbergia > Dalbergia cultrata. The sequence goes on from CM062349.1 coordinate 27,459,680, forward strand.
CATTTTATGTGGTTCAAATTCAGCCAACCCTCCTTGTTTCTAGAAAAGATATTTCATTTCAAATTTTAAAGAAATTTCACTCCAATTTACCATACTTGAAGCCATGCTTTGCATCATAACTTCCATACCTCAAACCATGCTTGAATGACACATTGTAAGAGATATTTTTCTCTTCCTTTCCCTTCCATTAGCTACGGCCAAGGCTCTCCTTGGATGAGCCTTCATTGCTTCATTTTGTATAAATAGGTGCATTAGAAGAACTTGTGACACTTTTGATCATTTGCTAAGTTTCAAGTTTCCTAGCTTTCTCTTAGTTCTTTCTTTTTCTCTTCAAGTTTCAAGAGAGTTCTTTCCTCATCTTCATCTTCATCTTCTTCATCTCTTCATCTCATCATCATCCCATAACCTCTAAACACCACCTCACAACCTTGAACCACCATCAAACCTCTCAAACACAATCTCACTCAAAACACATCTCCAACCTCTCCATTCTTTCTTGGCCGAATCATCATCAACCCTCAAGGAGGAGTTGTTCATCTCATTTCCTTTCCAAAGTTCAAGCTTTTTATCTCCACTCTAGGCAGGAGTGTTTTTCTAAACTTGTTTTTCTTGAAAATGAGTTTTTCTCTAGCTTTCTCTTGGATTTCTTTTTGAAACTTTTCTTTGCTTTTCTTCCTCCTAGTTTTGGCCATGAGGCCTTATTGGGTACATGAAGCATAGACCATGTGGCATAAGGGCATATAACTTTCAAGTGGATTATTCCTCAACTTCGTGACATCAATCATGGTACTTTAGCATAATAAGGCCACCCTAAAATAACTAGGTTATGCTCATACCTCAGCTAGTCGTCACTAGCTCTTGCTTATTATCTGAATAAGTGAAACATAATAAATAATCCTGACTCGCAAGTACGGGTAGGGGGTAGGTATCACCTCTCTTAGGATATACCCTCTTTGAAAGCTTTGCGGGCATTAAGCCACAGCAATTTTTCTGCTTTGGTAGGCTACATCTACTCATACCTTCACGGATTTGTCTCCCTTGGGGGTGCTCAGCCGAACCAGTGTCACCCAAGGTTTTCAACTCATGTGGTACTTTAAAACATCTTTTCAACCCTTTTAGGTTTGATGGAAATTCGGCAGCATAACAGCTGGTAAACCGAATTTCCTTCAAACTGCCACAAACTAATTCACACAAACATATTCTCATAAACTCTCATGCTATGATAAAATTTAACATTTTCATCAATCATTTTCTCATGCATCAAGGATATCTCGTCATATCATTGCATCATATAACACATCATAGGATTAACAATTTTCTTAGTGTCTTATGCATTGACCCTTAAGATCCTTAACTCACATTCTAAGTTATAAATCATCAAACCTAATCTCTCAGGAACTTATAAGGTTATAACTAAGTATTTCTCACCTCACACTATGGTCAAGAACATCTCTAAACCTCAAGGATGCAGAATTCATAATCCTAACTTTACGGGTACCTAGGAGTCACAACAATGACCCTTTCTAAGTCCAGTTTGTTCCTAAGGCATCAAGATCAAGTCCTAAACCAATTATGAGTCATTCCTACACATTTAAACTAATTTAGAACCATGAATATCATTACTAAACCTTGCTGGACAGAATCCAGAAAATTCAAACATTAAGCGATCTAAAACTCTCAAATTAATTCTTTTCTAGTTTCTAACTTCTCTTATCTTTCACATATGAGTTTTAACATTAATTATACTCAAACATAAGCATATTATCATCATTAACACAGCTCATGCAGTGGCTAAACATAGCAAGGTAGAACCGAAACAAACATCTCCATTTAAAGGTATCAAACACAATTTCTAAAGCACATAAAATACTAATTTCTCTTGGAACCGTTTTAAAACTTTCAAAACTCATTTATAAACATTTTTAACATCTAAAATCATCCAAATACTTGAGAAGGCAGTAGCTAAATAAATTTTATCTCAAGAGGTCCTAAATTCATAAAACTTAGTTCTATGTATTCCTTGAACTCATAAAAGCTTAGAAAAATTATAAAACATAGTTTTCAATACTTGGAAACAAATAAACTCTTAGGGGCCGAAAACAAGGAGACAAATAACATAGGTTTTCAAGCCTTTGTTTAAGACAACAATGGGCAAGTCTTTGAGCTCTAGGTTCATTTAGGTGATGACATAAAAATAAACATGCTCATGCACTCATTTTAGGTTCCATTAGAAAGTAAAGTGAGAGCATAAAATAAATATGAGATGCAACATATTATTATCTTTGATATTTAGGTGAGAACTTGAAATATAAACATGATAATGCATAGCTTGAAATATAAACATGATAATGCAAGTTCATTTATTTTCTTGGTACTTAGTGATAGCAAGGAACGTAAACATGATGTGCAAAGCATAAAAGTAAACATGATGCAAGGTTCATTTTAAGGTTGGCTAGAGCTCATACAAGACCTTAACATATAACAACCCAACACTCATCTCATCACAAAGAGAGCTTTAGAGTCCTTGAACCAAGTTCTCAAAGGAACTATGAGGTTCTTGAACATCATCATCAAGCTCAAAATAAATAAACTTTCAAAACAAAACAAAACCTCAAAGATCAAGGAAACAAAACCGAAATATTGTAGAAAAGGAAACAAGAAAACCGAAACCAAAAATAGCAAGGGAAGTAAAGGTGTTCTTGAGTAAAAATCATCTTGAGTTGGTAAATAAAGTTAAAACTCAAAGAAAGTAAAAACTCAAGCTCTAGAGGTTCCTTTGAGATGAACACAAAGTCATCATCTAGGAGCTCTCATCATTGAGCTATCATGTAGTCAAAAGGACCAAGAGGCCGAAAATACAAGAAGAAGAAACAAAGAAAGTTTCAAAAAGAAAATCCAAGAGAAAGCTAGAATAGCTCATTTTCATGAAAAAAAAAGTTTAGAAAACACTCCTACCTAGAGTGAAGTTAAAAGCTTGAACTTTTGAAAAGGAAAACAAGATGATGAGCTCCTCCTTGGGGCTAGATGGTTTCGGCCAGGGGAGAACAAGAAGGTTGGAGTTGTGTTTCAAGTGAGTTTGTGTTTGAGGTGTGGTGTTTGAGAGGTTTGATGATGGTTCAAGGCTATGGAGTGGTGTTTGAAGGTTGAGAGATGATGATAGGATGAAGAGAGGATGAAGATGAAGGTGGTGAACAAGAGAGAACTCTCTAGAGACTTTGAGAGAAAAGGAAAAGAACTTAGAGAAAGCTAGAAACTTGAAACTATGCAAATGATCTAAAGGTTCTCACAAGTCCTTAAGCTTAGGTATTTATAGAAAATGAAAACAATGAAGGAGTGAGGGGAGGGAGGGCTGGCCGTAGCTATGGGGAGGCAAGGGAGAGAAAAATATCTCTTTCAAGGTGTCATACAAGCATGGTTTGAGGTATGGAGTTCATGACACAAAGTATGGCTTTAAGCATGGGTTTTTGAGTGAGCTTTTCTTTTAATTTTGAAACAAATAATCCTTCTAGAAGTAAGACATGGCTGGAAGTTTTTTAGCCACACATAATTGAGGAAAAGGATTTATTTCAATTAGTTATTCATTTGGAAAATCAAGCTTGATTGAAAATATGACAAGGTATGGTGTATGTGACTTGAGAAATGGCTTTGGAGTGTTAAAAATTTGAACATGTGATGCATATGGAGGGCATGGAGGTTCGGCCAGACCAAGGACAGCAGAGAGGAGGTGAGATTTGATCATCTAATTGTGTGTTAATGATAGGTTTAAGTGTAGGTTAGCTTAGGTACAAGATTAGGAATAATTAAGCTTAAGTTTAGGTGATTAAGAATGTGATTTAAGGATTTTATGACAAGATTAGGAGTGCTTATATATCATTAGAGAATTAGAAACTAATTTGTGAATAAACAATGTGTAACACAATTCCATGATTCAAGGAATTGGAGAGAGAAAACACTATTCAAGATTCCATGACTAGGAATCTTGAATTTAAAATAGGATTTCAAGTTGTAATTAAGCACTTTTAGGTTCTAATCAACTTTAATAAATTATTTTGACTCAAGATTAATTAAGGAAATTAATTAACCTTCGATTAGATCCTAATATTGCTTAGGTTTGCTTAATCACGCGATTAAGCGTAAAAACATGAAACTAGGGGCAAAACCGTAATTTTGTACTAATTTCGCCCGGGACCTCTGGGTCCAAAACTAAAGTCATAGAATACATAAAAATGCCTTTTAAAACCATGTGGGGAAGTTTCGGGTTTATCCGACACTTGCAAACGGGTAAAACACCGCAGGGGCGTTTTGGTCATTTTGACTCGAAAACTCGAAAAACGAGATTTTCGATCCCGGAAAGATACACAAGTCATCTAATCCCCTTCCAACATTGATTTCGCCTTTCGCGTACTACCGGACCGGCTTTCCTTGAATTCCGGGCCGAAAATGACCTCAGGGGCATTTTGGTCATGTTCACTCTAACAGAAATCGGGGCGTTACAGGATTGAGACAAACAAAGATGTTTTTAGAAAGCTCAAGAAGTCTTCTAAAACTTTTATGATCAACTAAAAACCCAGTTCTAAGAAGATCTTGGTGAAAATCGAGTTGCAAGATTAAAGCTTGCTGAAGTTCTGATGCTGTCCAACTTGACATTCTATTAGTATTTTTGCAATATCTGGAGCTACAGATGTCCAATTAAGGTAATTTTGATGGCTTTGGAAAGCTTATTCAAAGGGCTACAATCCCTATTTCTAGTGCCAAGGACATATTCGATCATGTTCAGTGCTGTAGCGCTCAACAACGACAAAAAATATGACTTTTATCAGCACAGCTCATTATTGAGCACCGCAGCGCTCATGCAATAACATAGAACAACTCATTTTATCTGTTTTTGGGCCTAATTTGCCAAATTTTTAGAGAGCAGTATATATAAGAATATTATATACTTTTACCGTAACTTTGGACTCACTTTTAGGTTGCCACTTTCAGTTGCTATTATTCTCTCTCTACATCTCTTTTTTTTTCTCTCTCTTCTCTCTTTAGGGTTCCCTTAGTGAAGGTGCTTTGTCTTGGAGATTGTGGCATGGATCATTGCTATTACCTGAATTGTAAATTCTAGAACCCTTCAAAAAGTACACAAAAAGTACAAAGATTAAAAGGTTTTGAATGATAACAAAGCCAATTTAGAGAAAACGTTTTGAAGAACAACTAATGGCTACCTTGAGTTTCTTGACAAAGCTTAACAGGTAGATCCGATCTATATTACACAAATCTAAGCAAGATTAATATTTCACTCTGCATGTGTAAGCATGTTATATCTCGTGGAAAGAGATTGAATTAATCAGAAAGTGAATATGAAGTCGAGCGAAGTAAGTGTACACAAATTAAGGCATGATATGGACTTAATGCAAGAATAACATTTCACTATGCATGTGCAAGCATGATATATATCTCATGGTAAGAGATTAAAATAATTAGAAAGTGAATGTTATTTCAAGCAAAGAATGTATTCATGTTCACAGACCAAAGGCATTGAAGTAAACTTGAATCGGGAAAAAGTTCACAACACATGAGAAATCATGTTTATCTCAAAAAAGGAGATCAAGCTTAAAAGGTGAGTACTATTTCAAGGATAGAAAACATAAATACTGGGGGACTGAAGCTGATCAAGTCAAATATCAAGAAACCAAAGAAAGGATCTTCAAAAAGTAGCACGGGACATCAGAAAGAACACTCATGATAAAGAAATCAATTCATGTCCAAGAGCAACGTGTTACTTAGTTATCAATCACTACAATCGCAAAGAAATCATCATTAAGCAATCAACATTGCAAACTGGAAGATTAGAGAAAAATCAACATGATTGATTACAATGTGAGAAAGCTCATTAAAGGGTGGAGCAAAGAACGCTGAGGAAAAATGGAGGGAGTTTCAACATTCAAATTTCAAATCTCAAATCAGATCCAGTGTTATAACTGGTACATCATCTCTCATGCCTAAATGATTCAAGATCCTAGGAGGTGGAGTTCAGAAACCACGGCTAAAAGTAAAAAGAAAAAAATGAGGACTTCAGAAACCTCTACATTAAAACGGCTTCTGCAATGATGGGACAAGTTGTCAGCCTACCTCTCTAGACTAACGTTCCAAGGCACATCTAACGAAATACACATCTCACTTGGAGATCAAATGAAAAAGGCAATGGTCATAAAGATAGACCTGTATAAATTGAGATGCTAAGCTAGAAAGCTGACAAGAGAATTGAAAGCTTTAGTGCAGAATCTCTAAAAAAATCTCTTCACACTTCCTGTGTTGTTCATCAATTTATGTAATCAATCATGAAGTGAAAAAATCTTCTTTCTCAATTTTAAAATGTATTTGTATTTGTATGCTCTTCATGTGAAGAGATAAGAGAATGGAGTTGTTCTAAGTTTCCCAGTCTGTATTAGCTAGCATCTTTAAAGAAACTTGAGTATAGGTTAGTTTTAGTGGCAATCCAAACACAAAACCTTTGTAACCTTGATCCGTTAGTGATTAGTGTAAGACATAGCTTGGAGAGGTTAAGGTAAAACTACTTGCAACGTGTTAGCAAAGGTATTTACTTATCACGGTTCAGCTTAAAGAGGCTATTGGAAAGACTACTTACAACATGAGTGCAAAGGTATTTGTACTTTATGGTTCAGCTTGGAGAGGCTATTTGAAAGACTACTTACAACATAGCAGTAGAAGGTGTCTGCAGGTTATGGTTCAGCTTGGAGAGGCTGGTTCAAGACTACTCAGTTAAGTCACAGTTAGGGTTATCCACTGTGTAGGTTCAGTTTGGAGAGGCTGGTATAGAACTACTTGGTTAAGTCACAGTTTGGGTTAGCCACTATGCAAGTTAGAGCTTGGGAAGGCTATTGTAAAGACTATCCATTTTACTTTCTCAGGTTGAGAAAGTTGTTGTTAGTGAAATCTTAACATGTGTTGAGTACTGAATGTAGGCATATTGGCCGAACCAATATAAAAATTCTTGTGTTCTTTTTTCTCTTCCCTAAACTTTTATTTTTATTGTCAATCACTTTAGATTATGCACTGATTATTTTAACGAACCGTGGGTGAATTAATCATACATGGAAACTTACTTTCTGAATCTACTATCTATCATTCTATTGCACTTCAAGTCTCAGGCTTGATAGATTTATTTAATGGTATCAGAGCCTAGGCTCTAAGGGTTTAGCAGTCTGAGGATTGTAGAAGTCAAAGATCAATGGGGCAAAAATGAAGTAGGGGTCTCTAGGTTTCCAAATAATCTATGTTTGCTAATGGAAAGTATTCAAGAACTACTTTGCTAAAAGGAATCCCAAAAAGACTCTTGAGTAGCAAAAAGGAATGGAAGATGTATTCCCAAAAAGTAAACTCCAGAAATCATCACTTCATAAAGCATGCTAAGGAATTTCAATGAAGATAAAGAAAAAAAAAAAAACACTTCTAAGCAATAAGCTAAAACAATATGAAAATTCTGGAAATTTAGACTTCCATCTTCACCTATAAAGATAATTCATGAAAAGGCTCTGATCCATTAAGATTAGGTGAAGATCTATTTGCAAATAATGATCCAAATTGGAAAATGCAAAGCTTGAATACTTGAAAATCAAATGAAATTATTGGAAACTGAGAATCTCCAAAGTGTCCAGAAGATTCAGAGTCTTCCAACTTTGCAGAAAAGAATGAGGAGAAAGTGGAAGTTTGAAGAAATCAAGTGCCCAGATGCTACGAATAAGGAACCAGAAAAATCATCAGACTGAAAGGTATGCCTAGAACCCTTCAATAATAATAATGGTATTTGTTTCTGATTAGCAAAGTCTCTTCTAGCACTGAATTTTTTTTTCTCTCTTAATGATACTTGCATCATTAGCTCTGTTTGGGAAAAATATCTGGCACTAAATGTTTTACATCTACATAAACATTCATGCATAGTACATTCTTGGGTTCTATCCCTGCTAAAACACTCCAAATGGTAATCTCGTTTCGTCACCTCAACACAAGGACATCAACAAATCAGTCTACAAGATCAAAAGTTAGTGGCATATTGAAAATCAATCAGAGGGAAAATCTGGAGATCAGAAAATGGATAAGGATAAATCTCATATAGAAGGTCTGAAAGAGAACTCCTTCAGAAAGTGTTTCAAGGTTCTTATTTCACCAAGTCTAAGTGAAATCGAAAGAGTGGGAAAATTCCCTTGCTTTCCTTCTCTATCCCACGATTGGCTCATCTCTGTCTGACAGGTCACATCTCATAAATAACCTCCTCTTTCAAAGCCTATTAGTCTCCTCTTATCTTCCATCACACGCATCATCTACCTGTTCACATCTCCCTGAAACTGCCAGTAACTCTTCCAAAGCCTCTCATCTTTACGCAAACCGTCCATTTTTCTTCTCTCTCAAAATCATCCCAAGAATCAATCTTTCCTCATTTTCTCTTCTTACACCATGACCGAAAGCAAGAAACTAACTTCTTCCATTGAAGAAGGATCCTTTGTTCATATGTATGATGATCCACACATGTAGGATCATTATGACAAGAATCATGCCTCAAGAAAAATGGCTTCAGGAAAAACCTTATGCAGAGATCTTCTTAAAGAAATCACCGTCCTCAATGAAGTATTCGCTTTTCAAAAATAGGAAGATTACTTGGAAATAAATGAACGAGTTTATCCCAGGTTAGTCAAAGCCTTCTACTATCAATTAGAAGGAAGCTCCTTGTCCTCCATAAAGTCTATAATCAGGGATTGCACAATCAAGATCACTCCTTCAGGACTGTCAAAAATCATGAAAGCTCTAAATGATGGATTAGTTTGCAGTTCAAATCCTGGCTGGGCTCAGACTCTTGGAGTAAATGAAGGAGATATTTCAAGGTATCTTATTGATTCTATCATTCATAAACCAAATGAAATATTTACTGCTATGCTAAGTGCTAAGGCAAGAAAAGTATACACATTGTACAATTTTCTATTTTGCCCCGGATTGGAAGCACAGATGCACTAGTAAGGATGAATTGCATGATTCTCTACTGTCTCATGGCTAAGAGAAAAGTAAATCTGCCAAGACTTATTATGGACTACATGATAAATGCCACTACAAAGGAAAAAAGAAGAACTGTTAGTATTCCTTATGGGATGCTTTTGACAATACTCCTTGAAAAAGTGGGTCTTCTTCTTATCATTGAAGAATATATGTATCTTGAAGGAACGGTTTTCACACCATCATCTTTCAGAACCTCAAGAAAAAAGTCAAATCCCAATTTTAGAGGCAACTCGGCGAAGTCCTCGGACAAGAGGAAGTCAAGTCAAAGAAGTCTTTTTGAAAAAAAATTCTCAGAAGGAAGAAACTAAAGGAAAAAGAAAATTAATTCTTCTAGAAAGCAAAACTGAGGACTCAGAGGAAGAAGAACTTGGCCAAGTTCTTTGTATAAGCAAAAGGCGAACCAAAAAAAGGCAATAGTTGGAAACCGAAGAAACTCAGCCAACAGCCAAACTAGTAAAAGTGATTAGCAAAAAAAAATATCTAGCTTAAATGCAAAAATATGCCTATCCATGACACTAAAATCTCCATTGTACAGAAAGAAAATCACATGGTATGAAGAGCAAGGATATCGTGTTGTCCTAAGTTACTCTGAAAAAGAGGAAGAAAAAGAAGAACAAATAGGAGTATTATCAGAAGAAGAATGAGAGAGTCTGCTACTAAGTGAGGAAGGCTAGAATAAGTGGGAAGGTGAGATCTCAACTTATTGTTGGTTCCTCCTCAGAACCAATAATTGAAGAGCTAGAAGAAGAAGAAGAGGACCTCAGATCAGAGAATGCTATCACTCTTATGATACCTCAACCTTCTCTCTCCATCTGCATTGTTCAAATTGAAGAAGAAAAGGTCAGATATTTAGAAGCAGGGGCTCCTATGGTTGACAAAGATATTATTCCTGTCTTTGGTCAAAATCCTAAAGTTGCTGCCATTTCTACTTCTGAGCCTACTCCCTTTCCTGCTGCTCATTCACTATCCACCATACATCATGCTGATGAACAAAATGATGCTAAAGATGATTCACCAAAGTCTGGGGGTATTGAACCCTTAAACATCCCTGAGCTATCTCCAAGAGCCACTCCAGCTTCGATACCTATAAACTTACCTCCTCCAGCCTCTGACCAACCTTCCTCAAGCTATCATTTCAATCAGATCATTCTAAGGCACCTTAGGGAGATCACCTCTAGACAAGATAGACTTGAGGAATCAATCATTGAATAAGGGATATAGCTCAGGCAAAATGAAGAATTTCAACTTCAAATTCTTTAGACAAATCAAGAAATTTTAAAAGAGCTAAAAAGAAGGGGTTAAAGATGCTACTTCAACTTCCTTCTTGATTCTTTTTGATGATGCCAAAAGGGGGAGAAAGGATAAAGGGACGAAGAAAATCCATTGACAAGAAAGCAAAGGAGCTACAAACTCAAGGGGAGTTATGTTGAAGGGAAGCCCAAAATATTTTCTTTTGCATACTATAATAATTTCTTCTGAGCTCTATCATTAAGGTAGTACTCTTCATCCATTTATCTATGAATGGCTTACACCTTCATACTCTGAAAGCATAGATATTTTCTCTTCTCTTATCTAAATATTTATAAATGCTTTATTCATCATGCTTATGCTATGCTTGCTTGCTTACACTTTCTCTTTTAACAACTGAGCAGTATCTGTTTAAGCCATAGTATTTAATCAATGCCTATATATTATTATGCTTATTTATTCATATAGAATGATTGAAAAAGTGTGGCTCAATTGCATATTCTCTGTCTTGCAAAATTATCTACATGCAAATACAAGTTAGTTCACACACATATCCTTGATTAGTTAAAGCTTGAATTTATCTAAGTGCCATTGATATGTATGAAAAGCTTATTTGGTATCATCACATCATTATCCTTTACTCACTTGAGATATGCTTAAAATTTAACTTAATCAATATTAGTTATGTATATCATGTTTCTGACAGTCTTCAGAAACCTTTTCTAACCATGTCATAACATAATTAAGGTTAGTTAGGAAGAATTAAAAATTCTCCTCAAGTGTGTTACACTTACCTGCAAATGATGTGTGTCAGTATGATCAATATAACACCCTGATTTTTCTATTTGAGCGTAAATGACCAAAATGCCCCTGAGGTCATTTTTACCCGGAAATTCGAGGATGGCCGATCCTGCAGTCCTCGAAAGGTCAACTCAATGTTTGAAGGGGATTATATATGTTGAGAGTGATAGCAGAGATGAAAATCTCATTTTTCGAACTTCCAGCTCAAAATGACCAAAATGCCCCTATAGTGTTTTATACAAGTATTAGTGTCGTTTGAGCCCGGAACCTCTTCCAAGAGTTTGGAATGTTAATTATATGTGCTTCATGATATTTGTTTTGATCTGAGTGGTCCCGGGCAGTGTTTGTGCGAAATTACTATTTTGCCTCTGGAATAGTACTTTTAAGCTTAATGATATAATTAAGCAAACCTAAGCAATATTAAGCTCTAATCGAAGATTAATTAATTTCGATAATTAATCGAGAGTCAAAATAATTTATTAAGGTTAATTAGAACCTAAGATTGCTTAGATACACCTTAAATCTCTTTTTAACAATCAAGATTTCAAGTCATGGAATCTTGAATAGTATTTTCTCTCTCCAATTCCTTAAATTAAGGAATTGTGTCTACAATTGTTTACATCATAAAATGAGTTTTTATTTGGCTAATGAAGCAAGACCACCTCCTAATCTAGTCTTACATGGCTATGCTTAGGAGCCATACCTCACCATACCTATGACCATACCATACCATGCTTGAAGCCATGCCTAAGACCATACCTAGCCATGCTTTTAACCATACTTCACCATGCCTTCAAACAACAATTCTCTCACCTCATGTTCCATAAGGAGGCCTCATTTTGTTTCATTTCTCTATATATACACATGCTAAGAAACTTGTATGATACTTTGAATCATTTCGTAACTTCAAGTTTTCTTCTAATTCTTTTTTCTTTCCTTTATCATTCTTCACACGGCTTTCCTTTTTCCTCCTTTTGTCTTCAAGAAACCGCCACCCCTCCACCACATAACCACCATCAAATCCTTCTTGAAACAGTTAGCCATACCACTCCCAAAATCAAACTCAAGAACACAACTTTCTTTCTCCATTTTCTTTCCTTGGCTGAATTGTTATCATCACTTGGAGAGGAATTTTCTTCTCAAGAGCAAGCTCCTTTTTCCTTCCTAAGAAAGATTTCCACTTGGTAGGGGTTTTGTTTTCAAAAGCTTTTCTTTTATAAGGATGTTTTGATATGAAAAAGTGCTAGTTTCTCTTTGTTCAAAACTCTTTTTCTTTCTTCTTATTTTTGGTTAGGAGACTTGATTTTTGAAAAGAAAATCTAGAGCTTGATGATGAGGTTTCAAGATAATGGTCTTGAGATTTTCATTTAAGAAACCTCTAAAGCTTGAAACTTGTTCTTGATCTTGAAGCATTTTGGTTTTCCTTTCTTTCCCTATGGTTTCGGTTTATCCTTTCCTTTTTCCTTTGTAGTTTCGGGTCTTATCCCCTTTTCTTTTTACAAGTTTGATAAAAATGCTAGGTAGCTCACATGATTTACTTAAGAAAATGTGTCACTTGATTTCAAAAAGCCCAAAGCTTACCATTGTCAACCTTAAAATTGGCGGGCACGTTCTAGAGTTTACTGTAACATCCTAATTTTTAACCCAATACTTCTAGAACATATTTAGCTTAACCATTAGTATATTACTTCTTAGTCTCATTCTTTTAAAATCTTTCTTTAAATTACTTAGCAGAAAATATGGAAATTTTTTTTTTGAAATATAAAAGTAAAGTGAGAGCCATGTACATCGTAAGACAGGAAAATAAAACACAAGATAACAAGGCATAATAGAACATGGAACAATCGATAACACATCAAAAGAAATACTTCATCAATATTCATAATATGCCCACCTAAAGGTGGGACTTAGTTTGATACAAAATGATGCAAATACAACAGAAAAGGAAATACAACATAAACGAAAATACAAGCGTAAATATAAACACTCCTACCCTAGTACACATAAGGTGGATAACCTCATAACAAAAGAAAGTTTATCCCTACTACGTGTGGTGTGTGTACACTAGCTTTCCTCAAGATGCTCTACTGCTGGCGATGGTGATCCTCGGGGAATGGGGGTATGTAACCAGGGAACTGCTCGAGCTCCTCGAGTGTAGGCAAGTGGAGTGGGGATTGGATGCGTGACGGCTGCACGTGCGCTCCACGATGGGGGCATATCTCGGCTCTCCTCGCCAACCTCGACTATGTCACCGTCACCTCATTCCCCCTCTCACACGAACCAGGGAGTGGGGGCAGAACTCTCGCTATACATATGGGTTTGCGGGTCCTCCGAGGAGTTGTTCTCTGAATGCTGAGAGCGAGGCATATAATCCGGGTGGTCATGGGTGGCAGATCTAGCAGTGTAAGTACACATAACCCGCTCGTTGTGCATCCTTGCGCGCTCAAAAACCATATCGTCACCATAAGGAGATGTCGGGGAGAAGTGGTAGCTATGTACAAGGTGTGTGAAGGGACGTCCTACATACATGAAGACTCGTACCGCGTATCGTCCCTCAAAATGGTATGATCCATGCTCGGGATCAAAGTGCACCTCCCATATGGGAGTGTTGATGAACACCACGAACGTCACCATGATCTGAAGATGTGACAGGAGTGAAATAGAGAAAGAAAAGGAGTGAGAATCTTACTAAATAATCTCAGTAAGGTATCTCCTATCTAGGGTTACATCGTCAACATCCTTAGGAACCTTGGGTTTATTATATAGGGGTGAGCATGCATATAAAGTTCATTATTAAGTTTACAGATATAATTATCCAAGGTCCGTTCCTTTTAGAATGATTCTTAATGCATGAATGCAACATAGTGAATAATGAATGCGTGAATGCACATTATGCAACAAAACAATCAATCATAATATTAAGGAACATATAAGTGGCATATAGTGGCAATCTAAACTTTCAAGTGAAACTTTTCTCTTTTCTCAACTTTATGACTTAAGAACTTCGTACTTAAGCATCATGGGCCACTCGAAATATCATCTAGGCTATGAGCTCATACCTTAACTAGTCGTCACTAGTTCTTACATATCCTCTTGATAAGCGAAATCATAAAAATAATCCCGACTACTAGAGTAAAGGCTAAGGGCTTAAGGATCACCTCTCATAGGAATATTTCCTTCTTTGAAACGCTCTACTGGCATCTAGTGCACATCGAATTGTCCACTTTGATAGGCTGCATCCACTCATACCCTCATGGATTTCCCTCCTCCCCACAGGAGCGGGAAAAGTATGTCTTAGTGCTACGTCACATTAGGACTCAGTTCCTGGGGGTGCTTGGCCGAACCGGTGTCACCCAGGACTTTATCCCATATAATTTTCAAAAACATTCTCAAGTTCTCAATTTGACAGAAATTCGGCAGCATAACAGCTGTATACTGAATTTCTTTCAAATTTTACTTTATGCCACGATAACTTTTAATACATGTACTTTCGCATTCAACTTCTATAATCAAGATAAACTTAAAGCCACATAAACATACTCATCATAGCACGTGTATCATCACAAACATACTTGAAATAATAAACTTTAGTCATCAAGGATTCTAATCATGTCTTATGCTTTGACCCTTAGGGCCTTTAAACTCGAAATCTAAGTTCTCTATCATCATGACTTAATCTCTCGCGCACCTAAAGGTCCACAACTAAGTAATCCTCACTCAATTCTATGATCATAACTAATTCTAAACCTCAATAGTGCAGAATCTATATTTTGCTAAATACGGTTACCTAGGAGTCACACTTTGACCCTTTCTAAGTTCGGTTTTCTCCTATAGCATCAAGATCAATTCCTAAACCAATTATGAGTGATTCCTACACATTTACACTAATTATAAACCATTATTACTAATATTATCCTTGCTGGAACAGAATCCAGAATTTCCATTTCTAAGGGATCTAGAATTCTCATTTTAATTATTTTCTAGTTATTAACTTGTCTTAGCTTTCTCAAGTTAATTCTAACATCAAATACACTTGACTATACACATTCTAACATGATTAAATCATCATCATATAGTGAGCAAACATTTAAGGCAGAACCGTGAGCATCATCATCATACTATGCATAGAATTTCATTTCTAACACATAAACTACTAGTTTCTCTTGGAACCTTTTCAAGGTTCTAAAACTCATATGAGAACAATTTATTTATTAAAATCATCATGAAACCAATGAGTGCAGTAGCTATTTCAAAATAATTTCAAGAGGGATTTAAATCATAAAACTATACTTAAAATAGTCCTTGAGATCATCTAAACTTAAGAAAATTATAAAACATAGGTTTTGGCACTTGTGACTAGATGAAACTCACACCAAGTCCAACATCATCACATGGCGGGATTCAAGAGAATAAAACACATTCATTTCCAAACTTTGCTTGAGATAACAATACGCAAATCTTTGAGCTCCAAACTTCTTAGGTGATGACATAAACTAAAATATGCAATGCACTTTGTTTTATTCTTTATTATGAGGTGAGAGCATAAAATAAATATGCTATGCAAGCTCATTATTATCTTAGAAGTTTAGTGATGACTTAAACATAAACATGAGAATGCAAGTTCATTCTTTAATCTTGAAAGTTTAGTGATGACATAAAGATAAATATGGATACAAGTTCTTTTTACTTAACTTAGAGCTCATACAAGATCTTTAGAGAAATATAATCTCAACCCAACACTCATCTCAACCAAGAAAAGTGAGCTTTAGAGTTTTTGAACCATGAATTCAAAGAAACTTCATAGCTCTTAAACATCATCATCAAGCTCAAGGAAATAAACTCAAAACAACACTTTAAAGGAAAAAGGAAAGGAAGGAACTGAAACTTAAACTAAGCAAAAGAGAAGGAAAATACATCATATTCTTTATTATGTACCTAAAACCCCTATCTAGAGTAAAACTCTAGAACGTTCCGGCCAACTTTAAGGTTGACAAGGGTAGGCCTTAGGTTTATTGAAATCCTTGTGATTATTTTCTTAAGTTGAAATCATTGGTGAGCTAAGTAGTACATAAAGAACATAAAGAAAGGAAAAACTCAAGCTTTAGAAGTCTCTTTGAGATGAACACAAAGTCATCATCTAGAGACACTCATCATCAAGCTATCATGAAAAACCAAATAGGCTTTGAAGGCTGAAAATCAAAAGGAAAGAATATAGAAGAAACTGAAAAAATCGAAAAAGAGAACCAAGAGAAGTTCATGGAAATAACATTTTTCCTTCAAGAACAAAGCATTTTTGAGCAAAATAAAAACTTTAGAACAACTCCCTACCAAGTATGAAGATGGAAAGCTTGGTCATTGAAATGAAATAAGAAGAAAAGCTTCTCCCAATATGATGATGATGATTCAGCTTAGAGGAGAGAAAAGGAAAAGAATGTGTTTTTTGAGTAAGTTTGTGTTTGAGAATGAGAGTTTTGGTGCTTAGATGATAATCTAAGGTGGTGGGGTGGTGTTTTGAGGTGGTGCTATGGTGGCTCAAGGTGGAGGAAGAGGAAGATGAAGAAGAAGAATAAAACTCTTTGAGAAGAAAAAGAAAGAACTCATAAGCAAGCTTGAAACTTAAACTTAGCAAATGAACAAAAGTGATACAAGTTCATCCAAGGTAGCTATTTATAGAAAATCAAAACAATGAGGGCTCATGGAAGGGGAAGGAAACCATGGGCTTGCCTCATGTTCCATGAGGTGAGAGATTGAATTTTTAAGCATGGTTGAAAGTATGGTAAGCATGGTTCAAGGTAAGGCTTCAAGCATGGCTCAAAGTATGGCCATTGTGTGCAAACAATTTCAACATGTGGAAAATGGGGGAGGAGTGGCCGGCAGTCCTTAAGCCATAGGGAAGGGATTTCTTTTGTTTAATTTGTGGTTTAGGGATGTAATTAAGTGTATCTTAGGTTAGGTTTATGATTAGGAATTACTAAGCAAGTGCTTAGGTACTAAGAAGGTAATTAGGAGTTTCATGACATGATTAGGAGTGCTCATACATCACTAGAGGAATTAAAACTCATTTTATGCATAAACAATGTAGGCACAATTCCTTAATTAATTTAAGGAATTGGAGAGAGAAAACACTATTCAAGATTCTATGACTAGGAATCTTGAATTTAAAAAGAGATTTAAGTTTAATCTAAGCAATTTTAGGTTCTAATTAACTTTAATAAATTATTTTGACTCTAGATTAATTAATCTTCGATTAGAGCCTAATATTGCTTAGCTTTGCTTAATTACGTGATTAAGCTCAAAAACACTATACTAGGGGCAAAATTGTATTTTTGTACAAAAACTGCCCGGGACCACCGGGACTTAAATTGATGTTGTAAAATACATAAAAACATCATTTAAACCTATCTAGGGAAGTTTCGGGGCGCATCCGGCACTTATACCCGCATCAAATGCTATAGGGGTATTTTGGTCATTTTGATCCGAAACTTTAGAAAATGAGATTTTTGATCCCGGAATCACTCACGAGTCACCTAATCCCCTTCAAACATTGAGTTAGCCCTTCGAGGGCTGCCGAATCGGCTACCCTTGAATTTCGGGCAGAAAATAACCTCAGGGGCATTTTGGTCATGTTCACTTAGACAGAAAAATCAGGGCGTTACATTTACTCTAGATAGGAGCTTTTAGGCATAAAATAAAGAACATGGTGTAGTTTACTCTAGATATATTTTGTTTCAAGAAGTGTTGTTATTTATTTTATCTCTTAGTTCATTTTCCTTGAGCTTGATGATGATATTCAAACCATGAGATTTCTTTGAAACCTTGGTACAAAGAACTCTAAAGCTCACTTTGTCTTGCTAGATAAGTGTTGGGTTGAGATTATTTTTGTTCTTCTAAAAGTATTATATGAGCTCTAGTTAAATTAAAATGAACTTGCACTCATATTTATTTTTAGGTCAACACTAAACTTCCAAGAATAAAGAATAAGCTTGCATTCTCATATTTATATTTCAAGTCATCACTTAAACTTTAAAGATAATAATAAGTTGCATCTCATATTTATTTATGCTCTCACTTTATAATGAAGAATAAACCAATAGCATAGCATGTTTAGGTTTATGTCACTATCTAAAGAACCTAGAGCTCAAAGACTGGCCCGTTTTATCTCAAGTAAAGTTTGGAAAATGAAAGCTTTTCATGAAAGTTATTTTCGGCCATGTGATGAGGAAGAGCTTAACATAAGTCTCATCTAGTCACAAGGGCCCACAAACTATGTTTCTAAGAATTTTCTTAAGCATAGGTGAACTTAAAGAATGTTTTAAAGATGTTTTTATGTTTTAAATCTTAACTATGAACAAATTAGAATAGCTACTGCCCTTACTTATATTTTTATGATTTTTATGAAATAAATTAGTCTCTAAAAGAGTTTGAGGCCTTAAATTGATTTCAAGAGAAAACTAGTAACTTGTGTGCACTTGAAAATGTGATTTATGCAATTATTTGTGTTTTAAATTTCAGCCACTGCCCTGGGTCTTATGGCCACTATTTGATGCTATTTTTATTAGTTAGAATGTGTAAAAAAATTATGTCTAAGTGAAGGAAAAATTATTTTGTGAGTGTTAGGAATAACAACTAAAAAGGATTAGAAATGTGAGTTTTAGAACCCTTAGAAACTAAGAATTTGAGGTTCTGTTCCAGCATGTTTAAATATAGTAAAAGTGGTTCATAATTAGTATATATGTGTAGGAATCCCTCATAATTAGTTTAGGAATTGATTATAGTATCTTAGGTGAAGCCGGAACTTAGAAAGGGTCAATGTTGTGACTCCTAGACACCCGTAATTGTGAAATGTAGATTCTGCCCTTGCTGCCCTATGCTGTTGGTTTTGATCATAATCATAATAATTAGTGAGAATTGTTGGTAATGATCCCTTAGGTGCATAAAAGACCTAGTTTGGGTAATAGATTAATTAGATCGGAAGTTTAAGACCCGAAAAGGTCAAAAGCATAAAGAACTGTAGGGTAGGAGAGGAATGTGAGAATTAGAGTTTCAAAGTGTATATTTGTTTATTAATATAGTTTATTATGCATAGCATTTGCACTTGCTGAGCCCAATCCCTTATTCCGGCATTCTGGGCAGGAGCATGTTTACTGCTTTGTTAAAGTGCTGATGTTATGTGCATATGAAGATGTAAACTTGAAAGTTGAGTAATTATGTAAATTGTGGCATGATATGATGATTTGCATGATTTGATGAAGCATGAAACGTTGAATGAAATGCTATGATGATATTTGAAAACATGAGTTTATGTGGCATAAAGCAAATTTGAGGAAATTCGGTGTACAGCCGTTATGCTGCCGAATTTCCGTCAAATTTGAAGACTTAAGAAAGTTTTTGAAAATTTCATGAGATTTTAAATGTGATATAGTACTGAGACGAGTTCTGGGTGACACCGGTTTAGCTGAGCATGCCCAGGAACAAAACCATGAGGGTATTGACTTTGAGCTTGCCAAAGTGAACAATTCGTTGTGCACTAGCTGCCAGTAGAGCGTTTCAAAGAAGGAAATAACCCTAACCCGCACTCCAGGAGTCGGTGTATTAGGTGATCTTTAGAGATGATAAGTTACCCCTTCTATTACCCCATATGAAATCTAGTGATGCATAGTTAGGATTGAGCTCATTCCTAGGCAATAGATGAGATGGAGTTTGGTGACCAGAATAAAATCGTCAGGCTGGTATGTTGGTTGGATTTTGGCGAACATGATAAGAGGATGGTCTTTAAGAAAAAGAACTTATAAGTTTAAGTATGAGAAAGAAGTTATATGAAAGTATTATGCCTTTTATGCCACGTATATGATTTATGATTCTTTATGTTGTGCTTAAATACCATGATTTTTATATTAATGTGCATATGGTATTGTCATGCATTCATCCAATATCTGCTGCATTCATGTCGTTAAGACTCATACTAAAAGACACCCAGTTCGAATAAATAGATTTGAGAAGTTTAAAACCAAACCTTATGCAGGGACACCTTTTTCATAATGAAAATCGAAGTGGCTGGGGATGATGATGATGACACATGTGTTAGAGTCGAAAATCCCTACTGAGAACCTTGAATGAGTTTCTCGTCCCTCTCTTTTCTCCCTTATCATCTCCAGACGAAGATAATGACGTGGTTCGTGACTTCTACCAAGGCATGGGCATAGGGTACACGCTATGAGCCAAATTAGAAGGATGCAGCGAAAGCACGTAGATGTCGTGTTATATATGTGTGTGTGTGTGTGTGTGTGTGTGTGTGTGTATTTCTTTTTTATGTGACGATGGAACTATGATAGTAGTAATTTATGTATCTATGATGATATGACTATGTTGTGTTGTTATGTATAACATTTGTATTTTGTGGCTATGAATGATATGATTTCTATTTCTTGTATGTTACGTTTGCGGTGAACGTTAGGTTTTATTTTAGCACGCAGCTCATATCTTGTTTTCAAGTTTTAAAAAAAAAAATTTATTCATATTTTCCACTAAGTAATTTAATAGAGTAATGTTTAAGAATAAAAGAAAAAGGTAATGACTAAAAATTAACCTTAATACGCTCTAGGTGTATTGGGTTAAATTTTAGGATGTTATAATCAAATTGAATCAGTAAGCGAGTTAACGTAGAAAGCATGAAGAATATGCTTTTTCTGAATGTATATGTATCTGTTAGTTAAATCATGTTTTGAAAAAGTTTTTCAAAAAGTCTTTTCTTCAATCATGCTCAAAAAGTCTTTTTTTTCTTCTCTCTCATACATGTCATTGAGCATTATTTTCATTGGTTATCAAAAGGAGAGCATTGAAAAAGAAAAGCGCTGAATAAGATTTCTTTAATCAGAATACAATACTGCAAATATTACTTATTTTCTTTATTCAAGCATATTAAGGTTCAGAAAGTTCTTTTTGAATGTAAATCAGGCTGTTTGTAAACAAATGGTTTAACGATCATATCTACTTAAGTATCATTATGATACTTAACAAGAGAATTCTAACATAGTTCAGAAATTTTCATGATAAATCAATCAGCTTTGATTTGAGTCACTTAAGGCCACAAAATGTTGCCTTAAGAAAAGAACTTACTAAAACTTATCATATATGATGTTTGAAAGCTTATTTTATTATGTCTTTATTTCATTCATATTTCTTTCAACATCTCTTCAAATTGGTTTGTCATAATCAAAAAGGGAGATAATGTAAATTCCAGAACCCTTCAAAAAGTACTCAGAAAGTACGAAGCTTAAAAGGTTTTGAATGACAACAAAGCCAAGTTAGAGAAAATGCTTTGAAGAACGACTAATGGCTACCTTGAGTTTCTTGACAAAGTTTAATAGGTAGATTCGGTCTGTATTACACGAACCTAAGCAAGACTAATATTTCACTCTGCATGTGTAAGCATCCTATATCTCATGGAAAGAGATTGAATTAATCAAAAAGTGAATATGAAGTCGAGCGAAGAAAGTGTATACAGATTAAGGCATGATATGGACTCAATGCAAGAATAACGTTTCACTACGCATGTGCAAGCATGATATATATCTCATGGGAAAAGATTAAAATAATCAAAAAGTGAATGTTATTTCACGGACCAAAGGCATTGAAACAAACTTGAATTGGGAAAAAGTTCACAACATATGAGAAATCATGTTTATCTCAAGAGAGGAGATCAAGCTTAAAAGGTGAATATTATCTCAATGATAGAAAGAATAAATATTGGAGGACTGAAGCTGATCAAGTCAAAAATCAAGAAACCAAGCAAAGGATCTTCGTAAAGTAGCACGGGACATCAAAATGAACACTCATGATGAAGAAATCAATTCATGTGTAAGAGCAACGTGTTACTCAATTATCAATCACTACAATCGTAGAGAAATCGTCATTAAGCAATCAAGATTAAAGACTGGAAGATTAGAGAAAAATCAACGTCATTGATTACAACGTTAGAAAGCTCACTGAAGGGTGGAGCAAAGAATGCTTAGGAAAAATGGAGTGAGTTTCGAAATTCAAATTTCAAATCTCAAATTAGATCCAGTGTTATAACTAGTATGTCATCTCTCCTAGGAGGTGGATTTCAGAAACCATGGCCTAAAAGTAAAAAGAAAAAAAAATGAGGACTTCAGAAACCTCTACATTACAATGACTTCTGCAACGATGAGACAAGTTGTCAGCCTACCTCTCTAGACTAACGTTCCAAGGCGCATCTAATGAAATACACATGTCACTTGGAGATCAAATGAAAGAGGCAACGGTCATAAAGATAGACCTGTATAAATCGAGATACCAAGCTTGAAAGCTAATGAGAGAATCGAAAGCTTCAGTGCAAAATCTCTGGAAAAATCTCTGCATACTTCCTATGCTATTCATCAATTCCTGTAATCAATCACGAAGTGTAAAAATATTCTTTCTCAATTTTAAAATGTATTTGTATTTGTATGCTCTTTATTTGAAGAGATAAGAGAAAAGAGTCGCTCTAAGTTTCCCAGTCTGTATTAGCTAGCATCTTTAAGGAAACTTGAGTGTAGGTTAGTTTGAGTGGCAACGCAAACACATAACCTTTGTAACCTTGATCTGTTAGTGATCAGTGTGAGACATAGCTTGGAAAAGCTAAGGTAAAACTACTTGCAACATGTTAGCAAAGGTATTTGCTTATCACGGTTAAGCTTGAAGAGGTTGTTGGAAAGACTACCTACAACGTGAGTGCAAAGGTATTTGTACTTCGTGGTTCAGCTTAGAAAGGCTATTTGAAAGACTACTTACAACATAGTAGTAGAAGGTGTCTGCAGGTCATGGTTCAGCTTGGAGAGGCTAGTTCAAGACTACTCAATTAAGTCACAGTTGGGGTTATCCACTATGCAGGTTCAGTTTGGAGAGGCTGGTATAGAACTACTCGGTTAAGTCACAGTTGGGGTTAGCCACTATGCAAGTTAGAGCTTGGGAAGGCTATTGTAAAGACTATCCATTTTACTTTCTTAGGTTGAGAAAGTTGTAGGCAGGTTGGCCGAACCATTATAAAAATTCTTGTGTTCTTTTTTCTCTTCCGTAAACTTTTATTTTTATTGTCAATCACTTTAGATTATGCACTGATTATTTTAATGAACCGTAGGTTAATTAATCATATACATTAGAAACTTACTTTTTGAATCTACTAATCATCATTCCGCTGCACTTCAAGCCTCGGGCTTGATAGATTTATTTAATGTTTCAAGTCAGAAAGAAGTTCTCAGGAAGCACGATTCAACCCCACTTCTTGTGCACTCTTTTACCAATAGTAATCCTCCAGAGATGGAGGAGTAGATTTTTTTACTGGTATAAGGGTTTCTGGATGGATTAGGATGATGTTTGAGACCTCTTTTGATATTAAATGCATTGGTTTTCTTAATGTTCTATAGTTTCTATTCCTATAATTATTGTGGTGATTGCTATAATCTTTATTGGCATAACTAAATTGGTTATCGTCATTTAGGGAAACCCTTTGGGCATAAATTGATAGATCTATTGGTTTATATTTGAGGGAGAACATTAGAATTAACTTTTCAATTGGCAATTAGGCTATAGCAATTGGTTCATTTAAATTGATGTGATTTCTAAATAAATTGAGATCTCATTTATTAGTTATTTGCATTGATCAAATTCTAGAGGTCGATTGATCACTAGTAGAATTGCCAATTATTTATTACTAATAGCCATCAATGAGTTTAATATTTGGTCAATGATAATTAATTTCCAATCTTAGGAATACCTTGCACTAGTGCTTTCTTCTTTGTTGCTATTATCTTTCAATTTCAATTTCTTTAATCGTAATTCTTCAAAATCCCCAATTTTCCCAACTAAGTGTTGAAGCCTCCTTAAGAGATGACCTAGGTTATGCCCTTTGCTACATTTTTTGTGCAAATTAGCATTAAAAAAAGTTTCTAATTTGAGGAGGTAGGCGACAACCTCCGTTCAGGGGGAGGAATTCTTATGAAGGCGAGGTTTGCCAACCTGTTTAACAGAGTCCTTTCTCATAAAGAAACTTTCTACAACCTAGTCTTTTTTTGTACAATAAACTTTGTTCTTTACTTTCTTAGGTTAAGTTGCCTTTTCTTTCTCATTTATTTATTCGTCATATCCAAAACCAGTCTTTTGGAAATATGGCCTCTGGCCACCAAATATTAGTTCAAGATTCCTTCAACCATTTACTATATTTTCAAGGTTAGATTTGAGAAGCTTCAAAGTTCTCTCTAGCTCATAAATGATTTTCTCAGTGGTCTTATTTTTATCAGAGACTTCAAATTTTACTTTTAATTCCTCTTTTTCAAGCCTTAGACTGTCAGCTTCTGCCTTGGCCATTTCAAGTTCTAAAACAACCTTTTGATGTTTCTTTTTCAGGTTGAAATAGTGATAAGAAAGAGTTTGTGAGCTTTCAATTAACTCTTCATATAGAAATAATAATTCATCATAAGAGAGATAAGGATCAGAGTTGTTTACCTCAAGTTCACCTTCTGAAGCATAGCCAGCCATGAAGAATAAGTTGGCAACGTCTTATAGCTCTTCTTGGACTTTTTATTCTTCTTTTTCTTCTTCTACATCGCTCTAGGTAGCTTACATGCCTTTCATTTTGGAGGCGAACTTCCTCTATGGACTTTTGAGCTTGGGACATTCAGGTTTAAAGTGTCTTTTCTCTCCACAATTGTAGCAAGTAACACTTTCTAGCTTTACTTTGCCCTTTCTTTCATTCTTGATGTTGATTTCTCTTCTTTTCTTTGCCTTGCCTCTCTAGGCTTTGGGCATCTTCCTCATCAACATGGAGATTTTGTTTCCATCTTCTTCGTCAGACTCATCATCAAAACCTTCCTCTTCATCAAAGGTTTTAGCAACTTTCATTGCCTTGGCTTTACTTTGCTTCTGATGAGATGGGTTCAAGGCCATGGACTTGCTTTTTCTCATGGATTCACTATGCACTTAAAAGAGCACTACCTCATAGGTTTTGAGTGGCCCAATGAGTGCATCTAGACCAAGAATTTGAAGGTTTTTGGCTTCTATAATGGCTATGACCTTAGGTAGCCATTTAGCAGAGAGACTTCTCAAAATTTTTCTAACCATTTTAGAGTTAGAATAATTTTTCCCAATCCCTTAAGTTGGTTTATAATATGCATAAACCTTCTTGTCATTTTGCCACAACCGGGATCGCGATGGGACGGCGAAAATGAAGTTTTTGAAAATGGAGTCGCCACCAAGTTTATTTAGATTGGAAAACAAGGAAAAACGAATTTTATTTTGAACAGTCTTCGAAAAGCAAATATGGATTCGGGAGTCGGTTATGCATAGAGAAGGATAGGAATTTAATCCTACAACACCCCTAATGCACCCGTCCTTAGACGGTACCTTAGAAAATTGTGCAAATTAATTAATAACCCTTAAAAATTTCAATAAAGGAAGACAAAAACTACAATTTAAACACATAAATTAAGAAAAATTAATTTAGAAAAATATTTACAATTTAAATAAACAAATTAAGAAAAATTAATTTTTCCAAATATATTTAAAATTAAACAAATATACTAAGAAAAATTAGTTTTGGAAAATATTTTTACAATTTTAACACATAAACTAAAAAATGGTTTACACAAAATATTTACAATTTAACAAATAAATTAAGAAAAATTAATTTTGGCTTGGCAGGGATTACCTGCTCCTATGTATCCTCTGGTGCAATGAGGAACTCAAAGTCAAGTAGTTCTATAGAAAATGCTTGTATGTTGATTGATTTTAATTAATTAAAATGATTATGTTAAAAATTCATCATAGGATTCAAGTTAGCACTTGGCTACTCAATGAATCCTTATGATTCAACAATAGTGAAGATAACATTTGCTATTCAATCACCATTATTGATCATTACATGAGAAATTATTTACTTTTTTAGAAAGAATTTTTATTTACAGGAAAGGAACATATTTATTTTATTTTAATACTAACTTCAATATTCACAAATAACAAACATGAAGTTAACCTGTACAAAATACCAAGACAAGTGAAATAGTCAAACTAAAAAAAAATAAGGCCTAAATACTATATTTTGTATTTTTTTTGTACAAACATATAATCAATTATTAAATAAAAGGAAAAAACATCCTACGTCTAACACATTCTGACAGCCAAGGAACTATTTCCATTTAAAATAATTCATTAAATAAAACCAAGCTCAAAGGAGGATGGCCCAAATAAAACTATCTGAACAAAGAAATTGACTATTGCAAAGCCCAAATTGAAGTTAATATGCCAAAAATAACTAAAATAATTTAAAAGATGAAGCAAAATCCTACATGAACAAACAATAAGTCTCTAGCCCAAAATAAAGCAATGAATCAGTTTCAACCCAAAATAAAACAATGAAGAAATGAAAACCAAATGACCAAACACACCAGACTAATATGTACGAGTACAAAATCAAGCATATGCAAGTTGAGGCTTTCATTTTTAACATGCTGTAAACACACAGAGAGAGAGAAAGTCAGTGAGAGAGAGAGAGATTCACCCACACACATACGCATATGAAGAGAGAGAGATAAACAGCCCCAACCTAAATCAATTTCAAATCCTAATAACTAGCCCAAACATTTTAACCCAAATAAACTCCTAAGCCATTTAACCAACCCACATATGCAATTGATCTTAAACCAAAAATAATAAAATGAGGAAATAAAAGAAACTGGCAGAAGGGTGTGGAAAATGGGTAAGTTTCATTTCTTATTTGTCCACTAGCACTAGCACACCAACAGAGAAAGTAAGAGAGAGATGGGGGGTCTCCATTTTTCAATCACACACGCGCACAGAGGAAGAGAGTATGAGAGAGAACAAGATTTCTGCATATGAGGGGAAGGAGGAGGAGCGCTCAGTAACTGGCACTGGATCGCTGCCAGGGAGCACGACCTCAGCACGGCACAGCGTGGCAGGGAAAGGGGTAGTGCGCAGCGGTGTAGAAAGAGAGCATCTGGCGGCAACCGCGCACAGCCACGATGCATGACGCGGACCAGCGATCCTAGGCCACCTGAAATCGTGACAGTGGCAGCAACCTCTGCTCCTCCACGCGACCACAGTTTCCCTCTTCTGCTGTCACGTGGTTCTAGTCAAGATAAGATTAAGGTTCTGGGATCTCATTTTTACTTTATTTCAGATTCAACCTCCATTCGTGCTTTATTGGTTTAATTGATGTTGTTCATGGTTTTGAGGGTGTTATGGGTTTTTGGTGGATTATTTCTATTTTAGATGCAGGGGATGGATGATTGCTTTTCTTCTATTTGTGGTTGTGGTTATGTATGACACTAGGAGATAAATTTCCATGTATGTGAATACAAGCTGCAAGAGTTCTTGAAAAATGTTGTCACTAAGGATACATAAAAAAAAAATGCACCAATACTTTATTATGACTTACCTGTGTATATCTTTCTTTGTATCTGTTCTTTTCTTCTTCTTTTTTCCTATTTTAAGATGATAGCTACTACTTCTTTCAGAGTCTCTAAAGATTAGATCACTCAAAATAGTAACATAAAGTAAGTACTGATGCTGGTGATTGATGTATGTCTTGCTAGAATTTCTCTTCTCAAGAATCTGATAATGACGAAATTCCCCTGATGATGGTTCCTTCTATGTCTATCAAAGTCTCTAAAATTAGATCACTCTTGTAGATGAAAATAACAACAGGGAGCAAGTATTGATGTTGGTGATTCCCCTCAAACTCTGTTAAAATCTCTGAACAACAGAGCTCTCTTTCTTTCTGCTTTTTTGATTATCAAGATCGTCCTCTCCTCTTATGTGTCTATCAGAGTCTCTAAAGTTAGATCACTCTTATTATAGATGAAAATAATAACAGAAAGCAATTATTGATGCTGATGATCAATGTGTATCTTCTGAAAAACTCCCCTCTCAAATGACCACAACCCTTTTTTTTTAGTGGCAATATGAAGTGAAATTTGATGCCCCCCTGCTTTCTTTCAAAAAATTTTATTTATACACCGTGCATTAAATGCATTGATCCTAACAGCTAGAAAATTAAATGTGTTGATCCCGACAGAGCATTGAATGCGATTCTTTGCACTGCAATTGTCAACTCTGATCATTAAATGCACCGTTAGAAAATTAAATGTATTCCTGTGCATCTTTTGACCTTTTTTTTTTTTGTTTTTTTTTTGTACTTAATCAAGCATGAAGAGTGTGGACTTAAGTTTTTTTTTTCTTTTAATGGCCAACTTTGAGATAGGCTGGATAAGTGGGCTTAACCTTGACTCATAAAAAAAAATGAAATAAATGGATTGAACCAAGATAATAAAAAAAATGAAACAGAATAAAGTAAAATACAGTAGGCTGAGAGAGTTTTTTTTTTTTTTTTTGGGACCGAACAAAATCGGGTGTTCACAGTTACCCCTCTTTACTCATTTCTTGTAAGGAATATGAAAGACTTAAGTTTTATATTGTCTTTATATGGAATGAGTAAAGACATGAACATTGATTTTGTTCGGCAATGCATGAAATGCTAGGACTTCTAAACTCAAACCATACAACAATATCAACATTCCTAAATGCTACATGCAATTGACGCAATTCAAAAACTCAGCTGTGTATGAATCATGTAAAGAAGAGAAGCTAACTATTTTGACACAAGTTCACAAATGATAAGAAATGTAAAAATCAATGGGCTGATAAGAAATTAAAAGCCGACATGGGCTGATTGGAATTTAAAAGCTGACAGGGGCTAACATAAATTGAAAAGCTAATGGGGGCTAACTGAAATTGAAAATTCAAAAAGCCGATGAGGGTTGACAGAAATTGAAAAGTCTTGCGACCAACTGGATGTGGGTCCACAAGTGATAGGAAATTAAAAATCGACTGGCCGATCGAAATTAAAAGCCGACTGGGCCGATCGAATTTAAAAGCCGATTTGGGCCGGGCAGAATTTAAAAGCCGACTGGGTCGTAAATTTAAAAGCCGATTTGGGCCGACAGAATTTAAAACCGACAAGGGTCAGAAATTTAAAAGCCGATTTAGGGCTAGCGTAAATTTAAAACCGACGGGGCTAATCGAATTTAAAAGCCCGATAGGGGCTGACAGGAATTTAAAAGCTAATGGGGGAGAAAACTGAAATTGAAAATTCAAAAAGCCGATGAGGGTTGACAGAAATTGAAAAGTCTTGCGACCAACTGGATGTGGGTCCACAAGTGATAGGAAATTAAAAATCGACGGGGGCTAACTGGAAATTAAAAATCGTGAGGCTAATCGAAATTAAAAGCCGACTGGCCGATCGAATTTAAAAGCCGACTGGGTGGAAGTTTAAAAGCCGACAGGGGCTACTTGGAACTTAAAAGCCGATTTAGGGTCGACAAGAATTTAAAAGCACTGTGGGTCGGCAGAACTTAAAAGCGACTGGCCGCGTAAATTTAAAAAACGACAAGGCCTAATTGGAATATAAAAGCCGACGGGGGCTGACTGGAATTTTAAAAGCCCGATGGGGGCTGACTCGAATTTAAAAGCCCAATGGGGGCTGACAGGAATTTAAAAGCCGATGGGGGCTGATAGGAATTTAAAAGCCGACGGGGGCTGGCAGAAATTTAAAAGCTAACGGGGGGCTAACTGGAATTTAAAAGTCAAGGGGGGCTGGCAGAAATTTAAAAGCCGACAGGGGCTACCTAGAACTTAAAAGCCGACGGGGGCTGATAGGAATTTAAAAGCCGACAGGGACTGGCAGAAATTTAAAAGCCGACTGGGGCTGGAAGAAATTTAAAAGTCGACGGGGGCTAACTGGAATTTAAAAGCCGACGGCGACTGACTGGAATTTTAAAAGCTCAATAGGGGCTGACTAGAATTCAAAAGCCCGATGGGGGTTGACAGGAATTTAAAAGCCGACGGGGGCTAGCAGGAATTTAAAAGCTGACAGGGGCTGACAGGAATTTAAAAGTCGACGGGGGCTGGCAGAAATTTAAAAGTCGACGGGGGCTAACTGTAATTTAAAAGCCGACGGGGGCTGACAGGAAATTTAAAAAGCCATGCAACTAAAAAGTGAAATGGTAATTTGAGACTGACTGAAATGTAAAAATGGCATAGAAAACAATGATATTCACAGTATCCCCCTCTTTTTTCTTTCTCTTTTTTTTTTATTGGTACTATGCAAAAGTCATGGATTTATCATCCACCTTCAATTTATTTCAAACACAATCTTGACAAACTAACCGTAACCAAATCGAGCAAGCCTCGAGGAAAACTTTAACCGATCAAACTCGTATTCTTGCATTGGACTTTCATTTCTTCTGTAACCTTGCTCACTTCTTTCCCATTCTTTCTTCTTCTCCCCTTTTTCCCTTTTAGGATAATGATTTCCTTTTTGCCAAGCTTAACTGAAGCTTCTGAACTCTCTTAGTGTGATACTAGTCATTACTGTAAACATTGTTAGGTTGTATAACTTTAAACTTAAATTTATCCTACTTGAGACATCATAAATAAACATGCATTCAAATAGGAAATGAAAAGATTAACTGAATAGGTATTTTTTTATTTCTTGGTGAATTGGATGATGAATGTTTGAAATGGACAACAACACGAAATGAAAGATGGAATTGTGAATGACATGAAATTTTGCCCCAGTTTAAGTTCTTTGTGGTTTAATCAATCAATTTCTTACAGCAAGTTGAACACCATAGCCATGATATCCAATGATACATCTTTAAACAATTTTCCAAAAATTGCCTCGATTTGGATCTTAGTGCTTAATTCAATGGAAAAATCAAACATTGCCCCAGTATAGGTTGCTTGAGATGATACTTATCTTTTTGCTCTAACTTTTGCCTAGGTTGCTCTTTCGAGTTTTCGACCTAACAAGCCTTTCTCTGTTTTTTTTTTCTCTTTTTCGCCTAACTTTTGCTTAGGTTGCTCTTTCGAGTATTCAACCTAACGGGCCTTTTTTTTTTTTTAAGCATCTTTTCAAGCATAAAACCTTTTGACTGTATCAGTGTTGATTGGTTTGGGCAATTCTTGTCCATCCATGTTTTGCAAAATCAATGCTCCACCAGAAAATGCTTGCTTGACAATGTAAGGACCTTCATAGGTTGGGGCCCATTTTCCTCGTGCATCCTCTTGATTAGGGAGAATTTTCTTCATAACCAAATCTCCTGGACAAAAATCTCTAGGGCAGACTTTTTTGTTAAAAGCCTTAGCCATTCTGCTTTAGTACAATTGGCCGTGACAGATAGCTGCCGGTCTTTTCTCTTCTATCATGTTCAGTTGTTCATATCGAGCCTTCACCCATTCAGATTCTTCCAACTCAGCCTCCATTAAAATCCTTAATGATGGGATTTCCACTTCTATAGGAGATACAACTTCCATTCCATATACCAATGAGATGGGAGTTGTCCCTGTGCTCGACCGTATATTGGTACGATATGCATGTAAAGCATATGGTAGCATTTCATGCCAGTCTTTATAATTCACCACCATTTTGGCGATGATTTTCTTGATGTTCTTATTTGCAGCCTCGACTGCACCATTCATTTGAGGCCTATAAGGAGCTGAGTTGTGATGCTTGATTTTGAAAGTCTCAAAGAGTTTTTTAACTTCAGCACTATTGAGGTTAGGAGCATTATCTGTGATGATTCTTTCTGGAATTCCATATCTACAAATAATGTCTCTTTTGATGAATCTGATGAACACCTTCTGTGTGATATTGGCGTATGAAACTGCTTCCACCCATTTAGTGAAATAGTCTATCGCCACCAAGATGAAATGATTACCATTGGATGCTTTGGGATTAATTGGGCCGATGACATCCATACCCCACATCAAGAAAGGCCAAGGAGATACCATGTTGTGTAACGGAACTAGAGGAGCATTAACTCAGTTTGCATATATTTGGCATTTGTGGCACTTCCGAACATAACTGATGCAGTCATTCTCCATGGTAGACCAATAATATCCATTCCTTAGGATCTTGCGCGCCGTCATATGCCCATTAGCGTGGGTTCCACAAATTCCTTCATGGATCTCAGTCATGATCATTTGAGCTTCATGAGCATCCACACATCTGAGGAGAGTAGTGTCATGATTCCACTTGTAAAGGACTTCACCATTTAGGAAAAAGGACATGGCCAGTCATCAAATTGTTTTTCTTTGCCCTTCATTCGCTCCTGCAGGGTATTCCCCCTTTTGAAGATACTGCTTGATGTCATAATACCATGGTCGGCCATCTGGCTCAATCTCTACATTGTCACAATATATCGGTTCGCTTTGCACCTCTACATGGACGGGTTGGACATTTGTGTGGACCTCCAACTTATTCATTGCAGCCAAAGTTGCCAAGGCATCTGCAAATTGGTTATGGTCTCGAGTTAAGTGAGAAAATGATATGTCATCAAAGTGCTCAATTAGTCGAGACAAGTACTTCTGGTAAGGTACCAATTTTGGATCCTTTGTACGCCATTCTCCATTAACTTGGTATATTATGAGTGCCAAGTCTCCAAAGACTTTTAGTTCTTTAATCCCCAAGTCAATTGCAGCTTGTAAACCATTTGCACATGCTTCATATTCTGCAATATTGTTGGTACATTCAAAGTCTAGTTTGATGGAAACTGGCTATTGCTTCCCGGCTGGTGACACCACTACAGCTCCTATTCCACATCCATTCATATTGACGACTCCATCAAAGTACATTTCCCACACATTCTCCTTTTCTACATCTTCTTTTTCTACCGATAACACCACACTATCAGGGAATTCAAACATGGTAGGTTGTCCATCCTCAAGCGGATTTTCAGCTAGATGATCAGCAATTGCACTTCCCTTGATGGACTTTTGAGTTACATATTTGATATCAAATTCAGACAACATCATTTGCCATTTTGACATTCTTAATGACACGTGAGGACTATCAAATATGTATTTCAACGGATTTAGTCGAGAGATTAACCAGGTGGTATAGTATAACATATACTGCCTCAATCTCTTGGAAGTCCACACCAACGCACAACAAATCTTTTCAATTGCCAGATAGCGGGATTCATAGTCGTTAAACTTCTTGCTCAGATAATAAATTGCATGTTCCTTCTTTCCAAACTCATCATATTGTCCCAACATTGCCCCAAGTGACGTAGGCAACACTGTGAGGTACAGTATTAAAGGACGATCGGGCATGGGTGGTATCAAAACAGGTGGTTTCATTAAATAAGCCTTAATTTTGTCAAAGGCTTCTTGGCATTCTTCGTTCCATTCTCCAGGTTGATGTTTTCGTAACAGCTTGAACATAGGCTCACAAGTACTAGTTAGATTGGCAATAAATCTAGCAATATAGTTGAGCCTTCCTAGAAAACTTCTAACCTCCCGTTCGGTTCGGGGAGCAGGCATCTCTTGTATTGCCTTCACTTTATCAGGATCCACCTTTATCCCTTCTCTGCTGACAATGAACCCAAGTAATTTCCCTGTAGAAGCTCCAAAAATGCATTTATTCAAGTTCAATCGGAGTTTATATCTTCTAAGCCTTTCAAACAACTTTCGTAGAACTGCCACATGACTTTCTCCCTCCTTAGACTTGGCGACCATGTCATCCACGTATACTTCAATCTCCTTATGCATCATGTCATGGAATAATGCGACCATGGCACGTTGGTAGGTGGCACCGGCATTCTTCAATCCGAATGGCATGATTGTATAGCAAAATGCCCCCCATGGAGTTGTGAAAGTAGTTTTTCCTTTGTCAAGAATATCCATGGGAATCTGATTATATCCGTAGTATCCATCCATGAAGGAAAATTTGTGATTTTCGGCTATATCATCAACAAGGACATCAATGTGGGGTAAGGGAAAATCATCTTTCGGGCTAGCCTTATTTAAATCTCGATAAGCTACACACATTCTGACCTTCCCATCCTTTTTAGGCACAGGCACAATGTTAGCTACCCAATCAGTATGTCTTGACACCTCCAAAAACCCAGCCTCCAGTTGCTTAGTCACTTCTTCTTTTATTTTTAATGACATTTCAGGTCGCATTCTTCTCAACTTTTGCTTTTTCAGCTCAGCTTCTGGATATAAAGGAATCTTATGTGAAGCAATCTCCGGGTCCAATCCTAGCATATCATGATAGGACCATGCAAACACATCAAGGAATTCCTTAAACAACACAATCATTTCTAAGTGTTCAGGATTTTCCACTATTTTTAGTTCCTTCTTTTCTTCTTCAGTGCCCATGTTAATCACCTCGATCACTTCATTGTCTAGGCCAAATCCTTTTTCTGAGTATTCCAGTAACTTTGAAAACTGTTCAACATCTTCTTCATCACCCTCGAACTCATGGTTATCGCAGTCAAGTGCAGCAAGAGAATCAATTGATAAGCTTCCAAATTCCCTTTCATGTGGCAAAATTTCTATAACATTCAAATCCCTGGAAAGTAATTATGGTGGGTTGGAATGCTAAAATAAATGGTAGATCATAAATCATGGAAGAACCACAAATTAATGAGCTGAGAGTGGTAAAGGAAAGAAATAGAAGAAAGGAGAAAGAAACAGAAACGAGGTAAATGAAACATATAAAGAAAGATTATTGAAAGATCATGCAAGTTTATTTAAATGATGTCTCTGAGTAGCATAAACAAAAGCATAAGCAATTCTTGAATGATACAACCCAACTAATTACTTTTTAGCAATAACATCAAGTACTGGTTCAGTTGTCTAGTTCATCAGCATCTCATCCTTGGTGGCAGCAAAAAAACTTATTGTCTTCTTTGTCTCAGCATCTAAGGTGTTGATGGTGAGGCCTTTAGCAAGGGGAGTGAACTTCCTCGGCTATAATTACTTCAGCTGGACTAGGAAATGTTTCCTTCAGGTGAGGGATCTGCTTCATTCTTCCTTTTTGCTTTTTCTGCTCAAAACTCAAGGCACTCATCTTTTCATCCACTGGGATCTCGTACCCTAGACCAAATCAGTTGAACTTCTCTGGGACCAATATAGGTGTTCGGGTGCCTTGCAACCATGGTCCCAGTCCTTTACCTTCCAGATATCCACTATTGGCCATGATATGAGCCACTACTTGATTTTGCATTGGAGTCTTATCCTGTTCCTGTCTCATCCCTACCACCTCCAAGTTGTGCCATAAACTACTCTCCACTAGCTCTACATTTTCAACATATGGCAATGCCACTGGTTTGGATACTATGATTCTTTCTCTCCATGGATTGTAATGACTGAACCATTTTCAATGTACTTAACCTTTTGATGCAAGGTTGAAGGGACAGCACCAACGCTATTTATCCATGGTCTTCCGAGTAGCATATTGTAATCGGACTCAATCTCCATTACCTAGAATAACACCTCAAATTTACTTGGGTCGATCTCTAGCAACAACACCATCTTCCCAAGGATGCTCTTCTTAGCTCCGTCAAAAGTTTTCACTACCATTATTTGTGGTAGTATATCATCCTTACTCATCGATAAATAGCTTAAAGTTGACACAGGTAAGACATTCAATCCCGACCCTCCATCAATGAGAACTCTGGGCACTATGTAACCTTTACATTTGAGGGTTATGTATAGTGCTCGTGGGTTGAACTGTGACACAACTTCTTCATCTAAAAACGTGATCATGCTAACACGTTTCACTGGATCCACCATATTCACCACATTTTCTGATGAGACGTCAAGCTTGACATAAGCTTCCTTCAGAACTTTTAATATTGCCTTTCGATGGGGTTCGGACAACATGATTAATGATAAAAGAGATATTCTGGTGGAAGTCTTCTTTAATTGCTCCAGAATATCGTACTTGCTCTGCTTCATGATCTTTAGGAACTCTTCTTCCTCATCTTCTTATTTCTTGTTCCCTCCAAAGTCATCCCCTTTATTAACAAACTTTCCTTTTTCCAGCTCTTTGGGCCCATAAACTCTTCCACTTCTTGTTATTCCTTTTACTTCCATGATACCACTCACTTCCTCACCTTCTCGGGTCTTTGAGGTCTCCCCTATGTCTCCATTTGTCTCCACTTTAGTCTCATAATTCCAAGGCACAGCGTGAGGATTCTCATAACCAAAAGGCATAGGCCTCTTCACAGTGATCACCATTTTTTCTAGCTTAGGGGTTGGATTAAGTGGTGGCACTCGAAGGACAAATGGTTCGATTACATTCACCTCATTAAGGGTGTTTAGCCCTTTTTTTGCTTGTATCACTCCCAAGTTGAGTAATCCCTGTACTCGAGCCTTGAAATCCCAGCAATTTTCTATGTCATGCCCAAGACCTCCGCAGTGGTATACACAGCTTGACTTCATATCATGCTTCTCATTCTCCTTTATTGTCAAAGCAGGTGCTATTACGTTGTAACCAGCCTCATTCAAACTAATAAAAATTCTTTCCATAGGGGTTCGAAGATTAAAAACCTTCTTGACTAGCGGTTCTTCTTCCTTCAAAGCATTAACCCGACTTCCTCCTTCATGATTTGGTATTGGGTTATGCACAATATCTGGTTTTGACTCTTCTTGAAGGTCCAATCGTCCACAAGCAATTAGTTTCTTTACTGCCGTCTTGAAACTTTCACAATCTTCAATTGAATACCCCACTATATCCATGTGATATTTACAAGTTAAGTTTGGATTATACCATGTAGGGAATAGTGGTTCTAATGGATACACAGGACAAGGTGAGATCAGGTGAGCCTCAAATAACTTTTAGAAAAGGTCAACATTTGAGATGGATAACTTTGGGAAAGGTGGAAGGTTTGGGAATCGATTGCGATTTTGGTTTTGAAAATTCGGTCAGGGTGTCGGGGTGTTTAGGTAGTTCTGGTGATATGTGGTTGGATATGTAGGACATGCTGGTTGATATGATCGTATGTGAATGTTATTAACCTGAGGCTAGGGATATGGGATGGTATTTGTTGTTTGTGCAGTTTGGCAAAGTGGGTAAGGAGTAGTTAAGGTTTAGAATGGTGGTGTTTAGGGTCTTGGGTGCATTGGTGTGCGTCTTGGGGTAAAGGGTTGCTGACTCTGTAGAAAATTCACATCAGTTTCCTTTTTCCTAGGTGGGAAACCTTTTCTTGTGTCTTCATTAGTTACTGGAAGCTTGCCAGCTTTAGCAAGATTCTCAATCCTTTCTCTAGCAATGATCAACTCAGAGAAATCTTTGTACACTGCTCCTGCCATAGCTCCGATATAAGGCAATACCAAGGTCCCCAAAAAGTATGAACACATTTCTGTTGGGATGAGAGGTGGTTGGACTTGAGCGGCTAATGCTCTCCATCTTTGAGCATACTATTTAAATGTTTCATCTCTTTTCTTCTGCATTATGCTTAGTTGCTCCCTTGTTGGTGCCACTTCAAGGTTAAACTTGTATTGGCTCATGAACAGATCAGCCAATTCTCTCCAGCTTGTGATCTTCGAATGGTCCAATTGAATATACCATTCTAAGGCAGGTCTAGTCAAGCTTTCATGCAAGAAGCTAACAAGAAACCTTTCATCCTTGGACTATATTGCCATTTTGGTACAATAACTCTTCAAGTGGAACAAAGGGTTACTGGTCCCATCATATTTTGAGAAATCAGGAACTTTGAAGTCCTTGGGAACTATCAGGTCAACGGGAGGGCACAGTTGTTCAACCTCCACATAACCATAGGTGGTAGGTCCTTAGATGACCTTAATTTGATCCTGAATCTTCTTCATCCATTCTTCTTTGAACTTGTCCTTTTCCATCTCTGCACGATTATTCCCCGAGGAAGATAATTGTCTTTGAACAACAACACGAGGTTGCTCCCAAATGTGGGTAGCATGCTCGTGTCCTTCAGCATGTGTGTTCTCTATGGCTTGATGACCTTTTCCAATGGGGAGGGTAATTGGCATTGTCGGTGGTGGTTGTTCATGGGGATTACCTAGTGTCCCTCCCATGTCATTCATCCATTGTGTAACATTTGGAGTTGCATTTGATACCACAAGTATGGTTATCATTGCAGCACTGGGTTGCACACTTACTGGCATACTCACTCTATCTTGATTTTGATTAGCTCCCAATAAGTCGAGTGATTCTTTCATGGTTCGCATCATTTCTTCCATCCTGGCCTGAGTATCCGTCATTGCATTCAACTGCCCCCTCATTTCATCAACTTCTATACTCAAATTCCTTCCTGATTCAGAATTAGCTACAACTGTGATGATTCTCCCTGATTCGCCATTACCACCTGCCATCTTGGTTCGAGCTCTGGTGTTATGAACACGAGTTAGATCAGTATCCTCTTTCCTTGGGCACCCAATGGTTACGAGTTACACGCACACACTCACGCATACTCTGTGGATAACAATAACTAGAAGGGTTAAAGATTTTGTTTTTATGTAAAAGAAAAAACCAAACAACAGTCATCAAAAGTTCTTTTCAAGAGTAAGGATACCCCACACCTATTCTTATGGGTATGTTACCCTATAAGTCAAGGTATAGTTGATAACAAATCCACAGGGAGAATCCACTCCTCTGTAGGTGCTATCTAATGAACACTAGCAATGCAATTGTTTTCCAGATGACTAAGCTTCTCACATTTTTGCACAAGGATGAGACATCTCAAGGCAAAAATATGATTGATTTCTTTCTAAGGGAACATTTATTCCTCTATAGAAAGTATCGAATGAGTTAGAGAAATTCAAAGTAGCACGAACATTGAGAATTTCATTAATTCCCAGGTGAAGTGCCGAGTACAAGTCTTTTCAAAATTGATAACATAGAAAGTAACTACATCAACAACCCTTTATTCAATACAGATTACTACATCAAAAACTTCATCTTTTTTCTTCTAAGGTCTTTAGTGATGCTTTCACATGAGTCCATAAACTCTATCACTTCTCGAGGTAATCTGAATGGTAGCATCTTGCTAATTTGTTCATTGGCTTGCTCAAATCATGATACTGATTTGCTGATGTCCACCCTCGAGTGGCATTCTGCTCAGTCTGTGTCAATAATGTTGATAGATGTTCCACTTGTCCTTCCAACTTCTTTCACGCATCTTTCTCTTTATTGATCTCCATTTTTAAGCTGATGATGTTTCGATCCCTTCTGTTGACTTCCTGTTCTACTCTTTCGACCATGCGACTCTTCTTATTAATCTCTTTCTCTAACTTGCTCTTTTCTTTCATAGACATGTGGAGTTTTTGTTCGAGCTCTTGGATCTTGGCTAAATTGGTGGTTGAGATCTTCTCCTTGCCTTTCTTGGACTTTGCAATTTCTACAGCTTCAGCACACTCATCTTTTAGGATCTTAATCTCCTTAGCCATTTTCTCACATTGGTGTTGAAGAATGTTAGCTTTTAGGTCGGCTACCTCCTTTTCCTCTTCCAAGAATCGCATTTGTGCCTTCATTGCTTCTACTTGAGATGTCCATTGAGGTCCCTTTAGGGTTTGCATGGGAACTGTATTGCTTAGAATATCCTTTGAGATGTTATCTCTGCCAATTCTTGTTTTCCTCCAATCTCTGTACTCTTGAGAAGAGGTTAAACGTTGTTGGCCAAGTTCCCTTTTCCCTAAGATTTTGATATCATCCCATGCCATTTTGATCTTCTTTTCTTGCTCCATGGTGCTTTTATCTTTCCGATATAGGAAGCTGAACCCTTTTAGCTGTTCCTCTTGTGGCTTGGTTTGAGTCCAGTGAAGTTGTCTAATCACCAATGCGGGTGTGTAGGCAATGCATCCCCTCGAACCCATCAAAGGAACATTGTAAAAATCGCCACAACTGTAGATAACACTCTCTCCATGATACCAAGGACAAACCCATTTGAAAGCACTAGATTGGATCTGTAAGAACTCCTTTTTCCATATTTGTGCTTCTTGATTATTTATCTGTATGCAATGGAAGTCTCGTAATGCATTGGGAAAGAGGCCCATGCGGTTATCGGCATATGCATGAGTCATGAACCAGACGTACAACATAGGCAAACAACAACGCAATCTCCCTCCATTTTTCTGAATGCAAATTCCCAAGGAAAGAAATGTATCCGCCAGGATAGCTGGGATAGGATTCATGCCACATGTCTCGAATTTGAAAAACACATCCATGGCAGCCTGGTCAACAATGTCTGGTGTGAATGGGAATAAGATCAATCCATAAATTGTCAATGCTAGTGTACAATTGAAGAAGTCCTAACTTTCTTGCTGGGCCAAAGTTTGCAGATGAGCTTCTAGAAAACTCTTTCTGATTCCTTGGGTGGATCCCCTTACTTCCATTCCTATATGGTTTGGATCAATTCTAATTACCCTGGCAACCTTTTCTTTGCTAACATAATGCCCTTGGTAGTGATATACACCAGATTCTTCTCGAATCGGTAGCCTCAGCATGACTATATACTCTTCTATAGTTGGCGTTGCATCAAGATCAGGTAATTCGAAACAGCAAAGAGAAGGATTTTAGAATTGTGAGAGAGCACTCAATACTGGAGCTTCCATAGGGATGAGCAACAAATCCAATATACGCCCATACATATCCTTGAAAGAAGATAAGACTTCATGAGGCATCAACTGAATTAGTTCTTTCACTTCTTCTAACTCACTGGTTGTCATGGTAACCTTGATGTTTCTCTTCCAGTCATGTGCATTGCTAGTGTTCATCTGTGATGTTTCCATTTGATCTGAACTAATGATGACTTTGTTTTATTATCAATTAAAAACCAATGTGGACAAAAATGCAATAATTGAGTAAAATGGAAAGAAAAAATGCATGCTCTTATTGAGAATATTCTTTTATGAAATGCACAAACCTACTAAAAACAAAAGTACCATTTTTTATGCAAAAAGTATGTTGTGTTAAGAAAACATGATAAATTAAAAATGCATGTGGTAATGAACATAATGTTTGTCTATGTTATGAATGCCGAGAATGCATAGCATGAGATGATGAGTTGGTTAATCTAAATACAATGTGATAATGTAAAAACAACTAAAAGTAAAGCATAAATGAGTGCAATGTAAAAAGATGAAAGAAATATGCTCCCTTTGTCCTAACAGGGTAAAGCTTAATGGGTGGGAAGTTCTAAGGCCAAGTACCCTATTTGGGAGGCTACTATGTTTAACTATGCGTGTAGACGTTTATGGTGGGTCTAGACTTCTAATGACCATGGTCCCCAGATTGCCCCTGTCCACAGGACAAGGATCTGACTTTTGAACCAACCACAAGTAGGGATGAACCCTCTCAATATGATTAATCCATAAAGTAGTAACAATCCGAGTGG
Source organism: Dalbergia cultrata (assembly GCA_031216105.1). NCBI lineage: Eukaryota > Viridiplantae > Streptophyta > Magnoliopsida > Fabales > Fabaceae > Dalbergia > Dalbergia cultrata. Next base: position 27,501,016 of record CM062349.1, read on the forward strand.
CGTCCCAACAACTACCAAGTGAGCATGAACCCTTCATGGCAATGTCAAGAAACCCCCTAATCCTTGGCTCGCACAGGCTCAGGTATAGAGTTCAAGAACACAGTGTGTGAAATAAGTGATTGTGAAGTGTGTGCAGGGAGCATACAAACCTTTCAATCCTAACACTATATACATTCCTGCAAAACAAAATACAAACAATACATATATACAGAATAACAATAATCTTCTAACCTAAGGTTTTAGCAAATAAAGCAAACATTATATCTGAACCTAATGAACATTTAAACTATACAAAAGAAAAATAAAGAAACATTGTACAAAATAAAATGAGAAAAATACAAAAAAATTAAAAAAAAAAAATAAATATAGAATACAATAGTCATCTATCCTAAGGTTTCAACAAATAACGCAGACACTATAAGTAAACATATGAAATACTAAGCTATGCAAAGAAAACACTGTACAAAAATAAATAAAAAGAGAAGAAAGGAAGAAAAAAAAATCAAAAGGTTATATTTAATTTGCACAACTAACTATGATAGGCCTGACTCTCTTACTGAGGTCCCCAGTGGAGTCGTCATCTGTCGCAACCGGGATCGTGACGAGACGGCGAAAATGAAGTTTTTGAAAATGGAGTTGCCACCAAGTTTATTTAGATTGGAAAACGAGGAAAAACCAATTTTATTTTGAACAGTCTTCGAAAACCAAATATGGATTTAGGAGTCGATTATGCATAGAGAATGATAGGAATTTAATCCTACAGCACCCCTAATACACCCGTCCTTATACGGTACCTTAGAAAATTGTGCAAATTAATTAATAACCCTTAAAAATTTCAATAAAGGAAGACAAAAACTACAATTTAAACACATAAATTAAGAAAAATTAATTTAGAAAAATATTTACAATTTAAATAAACAAATTAAGAAAAATTAATTTTTCCAAATATATTTAAAATTAAACAAATATACTAAGAAAAATTAGTTTTGGAAAATATATTTACGATTTTAACACATAAACTAAAAAATGGTTTACACAAAATATTTACAATTTAACAAATAAATTAAGAAAAATTAATTTTGGCTTGACAGGGATTACCTGCTCCTACGTATCCTCTGGTGCAATGAGGAACTCAAAGTCACGTAGTTCTGTAGAAAATGCTTGTATGTTGATTGATTTTAATTAATTAAAATGATTATGTTAAAAATTCATCATAGGATTCAAGTTAGCACTTGGCTACTCAATGAATCCTTATGAATCAATAATAGTGAAGATAACATTTCTATTCAATCACCATTATTGATCATTGCATGAGAAATTATTTATTTTTTTAGAAACAATTTTTATTTACAGGAAAGGAACATATTTATTTTATTTTAATACTAACTTCAATATTGACAAATAACAAACATGAAGTTAACCTGTACAAAATACCAAGACAAGTGAATAGTCAAACTAAAAAAAACAAGGCTAAATACTATATTTTGTATTTTGTTTTTGTACAAACATATAATCAATTATTAAATAAAAGGAAAAAAAAGTCCTACGTCTAACACATTCTAACAACCAAGGAACTATTTCCATTTAAAATAATTCATTAAATAAAACCAAGCTCAAAGGAGGATGGCCCAAATAAAACTATCTGAACAAAGAAATTGACTATTGCAAAGCCCAAATTGAAGTTAATATGCCAAAAATAACTAAAATAATTTAAAATATGAAGCAAAATCCTACGTGAACAAACAGTAAGTCTTTAGCCCAAAATAAAGCAATGAATCTGTTTCAACCCAAAATAAAACAATGAAGAAATGAAATCCAAATGACCAAACACACCAGACAAATATGTACAAGTACAAAATCAAGCATATGCAGGTTGAGGCTTTCATTTTTAACATGCTGTAAACACACACAGAGAGAGAAAGTCAGTGAGAGAGAGAGAGAGATTCACCCACACACATACGCATATGAAGAGAGAGAGATAAACAGCCCCAACCTAAATCAATTTCAAATCCTAATAACTAGCCCAAACATTTTAACCCAAATAAACTCGTAAGCCATTTAACCAACCCACATATGCAATTGATCTTAAACCAAAAATAAAAAAACGAGGAAATAAAAGAAACTGGCAGAAGGGTGTGGAAAATGGGTAAGTTTCATTTCTTATTTGTCCACTAGCACTAGCACACCAACAAAGAAAGTAAGAGAGAGATGGGGGTCTCCATTTTTCAATCACACACGCGCACAGAGGAAGAGAGTATGAGAGAGAACAAGATTTCTACGTATAAGGGGAAGGAGGAGGAGCACTCAGCAACTGGCGCTGGATCGCTGCCAGGGAGCACGACCTCAGCACGGCACAGCGTGGCAGGAAAAGGGGTAGTGCGCAGCGGTGTAGAAAGAGAGCATCTGGCGGCAACCGCGCGCAACCACGATGCATGACGTGGACCAGTGATCCTAGGCCACCTGAAATCGTGACAGTGGCGGCAACCTCTGCTCCTCTGCGCGACCACAGATTCCCTTTCCTGCTGTCACGTGGTTCCAGTCAAGATAAGATCAAGGTTTTGGGATCTCATTTTTACTTTGTTTCATATTCAACCTCCATTCGCGCTTTATTGGTTTAATTGATGTTGTTCATGGTTTTGAGGGTGCTATGGGTTGTTGGTGGATTATTTCTATTTTAGATGCAGGGGATGGATGATTGCTTTTCTTCTATTTGTGGTTGTGGTTATGTATGACACTAGGAGATAAATTTCCATGTATGTGAATACAAGCTGCAAGAGTTCTTGAAAAATGTTGTCACTAAGGATACATAAAAAAAAAAAATGCACCAATACTTTATTATGACTTACCTGTGTATATCTCTCTTTGTGTCTGTTCTTTTCTTCTTCTTTTTTCCTATTTTAAGATGATAGTTGCTACTTCTTTCAGAGTCTCTAAAGATAAGATCACTCAAAATAGCAACATAAAGTAAGTACTGATGCTGGTGATTGATGTATGTCTTGCTAGAATTTATCTTCTCAAGAATATGATAATGACGAAATTCCCTTGATGATGGTTCCTTCTGTGTCTATCAGAGTCTCTAAAATTAGATCACTCTTGTAGATGAAAATAACAACAAGGAGCAAGTATTGATGTTGGTGATTCCCCTCAAACTCTGTTAAAATCTCCAAACAATAGAGCTCTCTTTCTTTCTGCTTTTTTGATTATCAAGATCGTCCTCTCCTCTTATGTGTCTATCAGAGTCTCTAAAGTTAGATCACTCTTATAGATGAAAATAATAACAGAAAGCAATTATTGATGCTGATGATCAATGTGTATCTTCTGAAAAACTCCCCTTTCAAACGACCACAACCCTTTTTTTTTAGTGGCAATATGAAGTGAAATTTGATGCCCCCCTGCTTTCTTTCAAAAAATTTTATTTATACACCGTGCATTAAATGCATTGATCCTGACAGCTAGAAAAATAAATGTGTTGATCCCGACAGAGCATTGAATGCGATTCTTTGCACTGCAATTGTCAACTCTGATTATTAAATGCACCGTTAGAAAAATAAATGTGTACATCTTTTGACCTTTTTTATTTTTTTTTTTTTTTTACTTAATCAGGCACGAAGAGTGTGGACTTAAGTTTTTTTTTTCTTTTAATGGCCAACTAGGAGATGGGTTGGATAAGTGGGCTTAACCTTGACTCATAAAAAAAAATGAAATAAATAGATTGAACCAAGATAATAAAAAAATGAAACAGAATAAAGTAAAATACAGTAGGCTGAGAGAGTTTTTTTTTTTTTTGGGACCGGACAAAATTGGGTGTTCACAAATTTCATCAACACTCTCATGATTTTTCATTTTGAAAATTTTGTACTAATGAAAACCAGTATACTAATCTTGGTTTCTTTAACTTGATCAGTGGCTTCGTGTAACATATACAGTCTATCATATATTTCCTTTGCCGTGTCATAAGCAATAATCTTGTCATATTCAGCCTTGCTTAGTGCACACATGAACAGGTACTTAGCTTTAGGATTCAATTGAAATCTGGCTTTGTGTTGCTCTGTCCACTTGCTCCTTGGGACTTTCCTTGAAGTTGAACGTGCATCATCGATTCCTGGAACCTCTTCAGTTAGAACATAGTCACCTTCTTGAATTATTTCCACAAGTCAAGACTTGTGTATTTTATGAACAACTCCATGCAATCTCTCCAATAGGCATAGTCTACACCATCAAAGAATGGTGGTCTATTGATGGAATGTCCTTCTGCTATATAAATATTATATGTCTTTTGTCCCTCGAATCTTTGTCCTCTATAATCGTTAGAATGCTTAACCTCTTAGAGGCTAAGCTCTGATGCCACTTGTCTGTAGAAGATCGCACGAGAAGAAGGGTTGAATCGTGCTTTGCTTTTTTTTTTTTTTCCCTTTTTAGTTTCTGTAAAAGCTTAAACAAGATGTTATCAAGGGTTAAGCTTGAAGTGCAGTGGAAATAAAGACATGTACTTCAGAAAGTAACCTTTTGAACTACAACATAAATACCAGAAACACAAATAAGATAGATTTACAACAAATATTAAATAATATGAACAATGCACTGAAAAATAAAAGACTTTAGGGAGAAGAAGATCTTGCATAGATATTTTTATACTAGTTCGGCCAACATGCCTATATCCAGTTCTTAACCACCATTGACTTCCACTAAAACCTTTCTCAACCCAAGAAAGAAATTGGATAGTCTTTGCAGTAGCTTTCCCAAGCTCTTAGCTGTGACCAGTAGTAACCTCTCTACTATCCCAAACCAAGTAATCTTTGACCAATCTCTCCAAGCTGAACCAATGACTAGCGAGTACACTCTGCTGTCACAACCTGAGTAGTCTTTGACCAACCTCTCCAAACTAAATCGAGTAGTCTTTCACTAGCCTCTCAAGCTAAAATCGTGACTAGGAGAACACATCTATTGTCGCATTGGAAGTAGTCTTTGACTAGCCTCTCCAGGCTAACTCACACCGATCACTACTGGATCGAGGATACAAAGGTTCATGTTTGCGTTTGTAACTCAAACTAACCTATACTCAAGTTTCCGTAAGATATACAATAACAGACCTAGGAAAAACTTGAATGACTCCTTTCTAACAAGTCTTCCTAATAAGAATGTATGATCTATGAAGAACATAGAAAGAAAATATTTACAGACAAGGAAATTGATTATAAGATGTAATGAACTTTGTAAAAGGATGAGGAGAAATTTTCTCAAAGTTTCAACTCTTATACAACTTCAAAAAAAGTTACCTATTGAAAGCACAACATCTCTATTTATAGATGGTTTCATTTATAACTGTTGCCCTTAATCAGTTGTCCAAGTGACATGTGTTGATCATCGGTTTGTGTTTTGGAAATGTAGGCTAGAGGAGTAGCTCGTCTTTTGTTAGAGCTGTTACAGAAGTCGTTGTAAAATAGAAGTTTCTAAGGTCACATTTAGAAACTACTTTTTACTTTTTGAATTGAGGTTTCTAAACTCTTCCTTCTAGAAGCTAGGGTAGTTGACCAAGTTGGCAAAAAAGATCATATACCAGCCTTTAGCTGGGTTTTCCTTTTAAATTTGTATTTCAAATTTCCCTCATTTTGCTGTGGAGTACACCGTTTCATTGTGAAGTGAGCTTTCTGAAGTGCGGTAGCAGTCCATTAATGAAGAAAAGATCTTCTAGTCTTCAATTAGAGCATGTATAAGATGGATTTGATTGTGATGATGATGATTGAATGTTGTAGAACATCCTTGCTTCAAAGCTGGTTTGACATCTTCATTTTAAGTGCATTTTCTTAAGTCATGTTCTACTTTATAAAGATTCATACCTTGATTTCTTGTATACGATGATTATCTTCAATCCGTTAAGCATGTATACATACTTTGCACAATATAATTTTCACTTCTATTAAGTTCCTATCTCTGTAGATGAGATAAAACATATTTGCACATGTAAAGTGAAATTATTCCAATTCAAGAACATGTTATGCAAACTGGAAAAACTTGTTATCTAATTCAAGAAACTCAAGGAAAAACTTTAGTCATTTTCCAAAAATTTTCTTTAAATTTGTTATGTCATCACTCAAAACATATTGCATTAACACTTTCTAAAGGGTTCCGGAGCTAACAAAAACCTTTGAACCAGTTACTAGGCTTGAAGCCATCAAAATGCTACTTGCCTTTGTAGCCTTCAAGGGATTCTATACCAAATGGATGTTAAGTCTATATTCTTAAATGGATTTCTCTCTAAGGAAGTCTACATTAAGTAGTCTCCAAGATTTGAGAGTAAAAACTTTCCCAACCATGTCCTTAAGTTAACAAAGGCATTGTATGGTCTGAAATAGGCTCCGAAAACTTGGTATGAAAGGCTGAGTACCTTCTTACTTAAGAATGGGTTTAAGAGAGGTAAAGTTGATACAACCTTGTTTACTCTATAATAAAATAATCACTTTCTAATAGTCCAAATATATGTTTGTAACGCCCCGATTTTCTGATAAAGTGAAAATGACTAAAATGCCCCTAACGTCATTTTCGGCTCGGAATTTGAGGAGAACCGATCTGGCAGTCCTCGAAGGGCAAACTCAATGTTGGAAGGGGATTAGTTAACCTGTGTGCCTCTCCGGGATCGAAAATCTCATTTTTTGAGTTTTTCGGGTCAAAATGACTAAAATACCCCTGTGGTGTTTGACTCGTTTGCAAGTGTCGAATGATCCCGAAACTTCTCCAAATGGTTTTAAAAGACGTTTTTATGTATTCTGTGACCTCAATTTTAGTCCCGGTGGTCCCAGGCAAAATTAGTTCAAAATTATGATTTTGCCCATAGCTTTGTGTTTTCAAGCTTAATCGTATGATTAAGCAAACCTAAGCAATATTAGGCTCTAATCGAAGATTAATTAATTTCCATAATTAATCTAGAGTCAAAATAATTTATTAAAGTTGATTAGAACCTAAGAATGCTTAATTTCAACTTAAAACTTTATTTTATATTTAAGATTCCTAGTCATGGAATCTTGAATAGTGTTTTCTCTCTCAAATTCCCTAAATCATGGAATTGTGTTTTCAATTGTTTATTCACAAATGAATTTTAAATTCTCTAATGATGTATGAGCACTCCTAATCATGTCATAAAATTCCTAAACCTTATTCTTAGTCACCTAAACTTATACTTAATGACTCCTAACCTTGTACCTAAACTAATACACATCTAAACCTATTATTAACACATAATTACATGATCAAATCTCTCTCCCCCTTGCTGCATCAGTTCTGGCCGAAACCATACCCCTCATTTCCATCACATGTGTGAATTTCTACACTCAAAGAACCATGCTTCCACTTCACCATAAACCATACTTTGTCATACTAACACCATGCTTTCATCCATGCTTTATAGGACAACTTCTAGAAGACTTTTTCTCTCATTTTTGTGGCTCAAAATCCGCCAACACTCCTTGCTCTTCTAGAAGGATTATTTCAATTTCAAACAAAGAGCAATTACCATACTTTGAGCCATACCTTGCACCATGTCTTCCATACTTCAAACCATGCTTGAATGACATTGTGTAAAAGATATTTTTCTCTCCCCCTTGCATTGTTTGCTACGGCTAGCCCCCTCCCCTTATTGAGCCTCCATTGTTTCATTCTTCTATAAATACCTTGCTTAGAAGCACTTGGAAACACTTTAAATCATTTGGCAAGTTTAAGCTTTCAAGCATCCTTTGAGTTCTTTTCACTTTCTCTCAAGTTCTTCATTTTCTCTCAAGTTCTTAGTGTAACACCCTAAATCTTAACCTAAGACTACTAGTATGTACTTAGGTTAATCTTTAGAATATTACCTCTTGGTCTCATTATCTTTTACTTAGAAAATACTTAGCGGAAATATAGGTAGAATTTTTCTTTTTTAAAATCAAGGTGAGAGCCACGCACGAATCTTTAAAAGGAAGCATAACGGAACATATAAGCAAAGCATAAAGGAACACATCATATCATGGAAACATCAACTGAAACATACATACATATATATATATAATGTGCCCACCCAAAGGGCAGGACTATTCGATACATCGGGAAACGGAATACAACTGAAGAACAAATACAAGGAAAACAAATACAGGGAAATCATAAAACAACACCCATGCCCGAGTGCACCTAGAGTAGGCAACCTCATACACAAAAGAAGGTTTGCCCTCAACTATGTGGCGTGTGTGCACTAACTGCTACCCCTCCTATGTCTACTCTCGCCGTCCGAGTACTGTGGGGTCGAGTCGATCCACTGACGAATCTCGGCGGGAGTGGTCGAGCGCATCATCGAGGCATGTCCATCGCAGTGAGGGCGCATGGATGGCCTACATGCCAACCTCGGCTGGACCACCGTCTCCTCACTCCCGGCTCTCATCGGTGGGGGAGCGGGACTGGAGCTCCAACTGTACATGTGTGATGGCTGGTCCTCGGATGGATCCGTCTCCGAGTACTGGGTGCGAGGCACGTACTCCGGGTAGTCGCGTACCGCTGATCCCTCAGGCTGCATGCGGAGGATCTGCTCGTCCCGTGATCTAGCTCGCTCAAAAATATTGTTGTGATGGTAGGGGGCAGTCGGGGTGAATCGGTAACTCCGTACTGGGTGTGCGAAGGGTCGTCCTATGAACATGAAGACTCTAACAGTGCAGCGACCCTCAAAATGGTATGACCCGAGTGCCGGGTCATGGTGCAGCTCCCATACCGGGGTGTCAATGAAGAGTACGAATCTCGCCATCTGAAGATATGACGAAAGAAAAGAGAGAGGGAATGAGAATCTTCTAAAAGAATTCTCAATAGGGCAATCCCTAACTAGGTGACATCATCACATCCTCAGGAACCTTGGGTTTATTTCTAAAAGGTGTGCATATATGCAAACTTCTTTTAAATTGGTTTTCTAAAGCATTAATTATCCAAGGTCCGTCATATTTTATAATGCGTCTTATGACTAAGCATGCAGTATACTAAGACATGAATGCATCATATAGGTCAATGATATATTTAAGAAACATCATGATAGTGGCATAAGGTGTCAGATAAATCTCATTATAACTTTCTTGGTTTTTCATATCATATGTGACATTCTAAACTTTAACTTTTTCTCATGGGCCACCCTAATCATCTCCTAGGTTATGAGCTCATACCTTAACTAGTCGTCACTAGTTCTTACTTATCCTATGATAAGCGTAACATATACATAATCCCGACTTAATAGTGCGGGCTAGGGGGCAATTAAGGATCACCTCTCTTAGGGTCATTTCCTCTTTGAAACGCTCTACTGGCAACTAGTGCACAGTAGCATTGTCCACTTTGGCAAGCTCGATGTCAATACCCAAGAAGGCGTCTCAGTGTTGTGTCACATTTAAGTTCTCATAAAGTGTTAATTCATAGATACATCATTATTCATCATATAAATCTTTCTCGTAGTATGCATCTCATCATATAATCATATATAAAACTATAACCTATTTTCACATAAAACTTTTTCATAGCATATACATCATCACATGAAACTTCTTCATAGTGTATACATAAAACTTCTTCATAGTATATACATTATCACATAATCATACCTTAGACAATTATTCATACAAACTCACAAGCTTATTATGTTATAAAACCCATAGTGTTTTATGCTTTGGTTCTTTTGAGTCTTAAACTTGTAAACTAATTGTTCTAGTATTATCCTTAACCTCTTACACACCTATAGGTTCACAACTAATAAGTTTTACTAATTTTTATGCTCAAGGACCTATCCAAACAGCACTATGCAAATTTGGACAGCTTTATATTTGTGTGATTACGGGGTTCTAGAAATTACGGTTTAGACCCTTAAAGTCCTTAACTCACATTCTAAGTTATCGATCATCAAAACCTAGTCTCTTGGGAACCTATGAGGTTATAACTAAGTATTTCTCACCTCACACTATGGTCAAGAACATCTCTAAACCTCAAGGATGCAGAATTTGAAATCCTAACTTTACGGGTACCTAGAAGTCACAACAATGACCCTTTCTAAGTTCGGTTTGCTCCTAAGGCTTCAAGATTAAGTCCTAAACCAATTATGAGTCATTCCTACACATTCAAACTAATTAAAAACCATGATTATTAAATCTAAACCTTGCTGGACAGACCTTGCTAGACAGAATCTAGAAAATTACATAATTAAAGGATCTAGAACTCTCAAATTAATTCTTTTCTAGTTCCTAACCTATCCTATCTTTCACATATGAGTCTTAACATTATTTTTACTCAAACATAGGCACATTATCATCATTAAAACAGAACATACAGTGGCAGTAAAGAGCAAGGAAGAACCGAAAATATACTTCTCCATAAAAGGCATAAAACACAATTTCTAAAGCACATAAAATACTAGTTTCTCTTGGAACCTTTTTAAAACTTTCAAAACTCATTTATAAGGATTTTTAACATCTAAAATCATAAGATAGTTTAAGAGGGCAGCGACCAATTTATCTTTGTCTCAAGAGGTCCTAAATTCATAAAACTTAGTTCTATGCATTCCTTAAACTCATATAAGCTTGGGAAAATTATAAAACATAGTCTTAAATACTTAGAAACTTCAAGACCCCTTGGGGCTGAAATATGAACCAAAGGAAATACATATTTTTAGACCTTTGTTGAGACAAAAATGGGCAAGTCTTTGAGCTCTAGGTTCATTTAGGTGATCACATAAAAATAAACATGTTCATGCACTTATTTTAGGTTCCATTAGAAAGAATAGTGATAGCACAAAGTAAATATGAATGCAACTCATTATTATCTTGGTATTAAGTGAGAACTTGAAATATAAACATGATAATGCATAGCTTGAAATATAAACATGATAATGCAGGGTTCACTTATTATCTTGATACTTAGTGATGGCAAGGAAAGTAGACATGATGTGCATAGCATAAAAGTAAACATGATGCAAGGTTCATTTTATGGTTAGCTAGAGCTCATTCAAGACTTTAACAAGATAACAACCCAATACAATATCTCAAAGATCAAAATACCAAAATCGAAAGTCTTACAAAAGAAAAAGAAAGTGAAACTAAGTCAAGTTCTTTATTAAATACCCAAAACCCCTATCTAGAGAAAAATCTCTAGAACGTGCCGGCCAACTTTAAGGTTGACAAGGGTAGGCTTGGGCTTTTAGAAATCCTTAGATTAATTTTCTTAGGTTGAAAAACCATGTGAGCTAGATATCATATAGATGAAGTCATAAGGAAAGGCAAACTCAAGCTTTAGAGGTTTCTTTGAGATGAACACAATGTCATCATGTAGAAACTCTCATCATTAAGCTATCATGCTCATAACAAGGCCTAGAGGCCGAAATGAAAAGAAAAGGAAAAACAAAGGAAAGTTCAAAAAGAATCCAAGAGGAAACTAGAGAAAAACACTTTCTTGAGCAAAACAAAGTTTGAAAACAAATCCCTACCTAGTGATGAAGGTAAAAGCTTGGACTTGAAGATGGAAATGAGATGAGCAACACCTCCTAGGATGGTGGTGATGATTCGGCCAAAGAGGAAGGAAAAGAAAGGAAATGTGTTTTGGGTGAAGTTGTGTTTGAGGTTGAGTATTTGAGAGCTTAGAGAATGATTTAAGGTTATGAGGTGGTAAATTGAGACTATGAGGTGATTATGTGAGGGAAGGATGAGAAAGATGAAGATGAAGAGAAAGAACTCTTGGAACTTTGAGAGAAAGGAAAAACTTAGCAAGACAACTCTAAAACTCTAAACTTAGCAAATGCTTCAAGGTGCAACAAGGCTATCACAAGCATCCTATTTATAGAAAAACAAAACCATGGAGCTCACCAAGGGGAGGAGTGGCGGTGTGGTATTGGAGGGAAAAGGGAGAGGAAAATATCTCTTACACAAGGTCATTCAAGCATGGTTTGAGGTATGGAGTTCATGACACAAGGCATGGGTTTTTAAGTGAGCTTTTATTTTAATTTTACAATAAATCATCCTTCTAGAAACTCAACATGGCTGGAACATTCTCAGCCACAAATAAATGGAGGAAATAATTTATTTTTCTTGGTTATTTCATTGGAAAATCAAGTGTGATGGAAAATATGACAAGGTATGGTGTATGTGACTTGAGGTATGGCTTTGGAGTGTTAGAAAATTGAACATGTGATGCATATGGAGGGGGTGAGGCTTCGGCCAGACCTGGCAGCAGAGTGGGGAGGATGATTTGATTATGTAATTGGGTGTTAATGGTGGGTTTAAGTGTAGGTTAGCTTAGGTATAAGGTTAGGAGTAATTAAGCTTAAGTTTAGGTAACTAAGAATGAGTAATTAGGATTTTATGACAAGGTTAGGAGTGTTCATACATCATTAGAGAATTTTAAACTCATTTATGAATAAACAATGTGTAACACAATTCCATGATTTTAGGAATTGGAGAGAGGAAACACTATTCAAGATTCCATGACTAGGAGTCTTGAAATTAAAATATGATTTTAAGTTGTAATTAAGCACTTTTAGGTTCTAATCAACTTTAATAAATTATTTTGACTCAAGATTAATTAAGGAAATTAATTAACCTTCGATTAGAGCCTAATATTGCTTAAGTTTGCTTAATCACGCGATTAAGCGTAAAAACACGAAACTAGGGGCAAAACTGTAATTTTGCACTAATTTCGTCCAGGACCTCCGAGACCAAAACTAAAGTCACAGCCTACATAAAAACGCCTTTTAAAATCATCTGGAGAAGTTTCGGGTTCATCCGGCACTTGCAAACGGGTAAAACACCGCAAGGGCGTTTTGGTCATTTTGACTCGAAAACTCGAAAAACGAGATTTTCGATCCCGGGAAGGTACACAAGTCATCTAATCCCCTTCCAACATTGAGTTTGCCCTTAGAGTACTGCCGAACCGGCTTTCCTCAAATTCCAGGCTGAGAATGACCTCAGGGGCATTTTGGTCATTTTCACTCTGACAGAAAAATCGGGGCGTTACACTTAGGAACTTCCTTTCATCTTCATCTTCTCCATCTTCTCTTTACATCATCACCTCACAACCTCACACCACCACCTTAGATCATCATCAAAGCCCCTAAACACTTAACCTCAAACACAAACACACCAAGAACACATCTCCTTTCCTTTTCCCTCTTCTTGGCCGAAACCACATCTCCATCCTCGGAGGAGTTGCTCATCTCATTTCTTTTCAAAATTTCAATCTTTCCTTTTCATCACTTGGTAGGAGTTGTTTTCTAAACTTTGTTTTGCTCAAAAATGTGTTTTCCTCTAGTTTTCTCTTGGTTTCTTTTTGAAGCTTTCGTTTGTTTTTCTTTCTTTTTCATTTCGGCCATGAGGCCTTGTTTATGAGCATGATAGCTTGATGATGAGAGTTCCTAGATGATGACCTTGTGTTCATCTCAAAGGAACCTCTAGAGCTTGAGTTTTTTTTTCTTAATCTAGCAAAGGTTTAGTTTTTCTTCTCTTTCCTTTGCCTAAATGATTTCGACTTCCAAGAGCTTTCCTTTAAAAGTTTTGTTAAAATTTCAAAGTGTTCTTATATACATTTCAACCCTGGAAATAATGTCACTTTGGTTCTTACTTCCTTAAAGTTTTATTTTCTCTTAAAAGTATACTTCTTTGAGCTTGATGATGATGTTCAAGAACCATGTAGTTCCTTTGAGAACTTGGTTCAAGAACTCTAAAGCTCTCTTTGTTGATGAGATAAGTGTTGGGTTATGATGGATTTTAAAGTCTTGTAAGAGCTCTAGCTAAGATTAAAATAAATCTTGCATTCATGTTTATGTTTATGCTTTGCATATCATGTTTATTTTCCTTGCTATCACTAACTATCAAAAATAATAAATGAACTTGCATTATCATATTTATATTCCAAGCTTTGCATCATCATGTTTATATTTTCAAGTCCTCACCTAAGTATTAAAGATAATAACAAGATGCATCTCATGTTTATTTTATGCTCTCACTTTATTTTCTAATGAAAGATAAAATAAGTGCATAAGCATGTTTAAGTTTATGTCATCGCCTAAGAGAACCTAGAGCTCAAAGACTTGCCCATTATTATCTCAAACAAAGACTTAAAAATATGTGTTTCTTAGCTCCATGATTTCAGCCTTGAGTGGGTTGACTAGTTTCAAATATTAAAATCTACGTTTCATAATTTTTCTAAGCTTTTATGAGCTTAAGAGATGTTTAGAACAAAGTTTTATGAATTTAAAACCTCTTGAGATTAATTTAAATTAGCCACTGCCTTTACAAGTATTTTGATGATTTTAATGAGACAAAAATGTTTAATAATGAGTTTTGAAAGTTTTAAAAGGTTCCAAGAGAAACTAGCATTTTATGTGTTTTAGAAATCAAGTTTCATGCCTTGTTTGTTGGAGATGAATTCGGTTATGCCTTGCTCTGAATGCTCACTGTTTTGTGCTGTTTTAATGATGTTAATATGAGTATGTTCATGTCTATTTAATGCAAAAATTCATATGTGAAAGTTAAGAGAAGTTAGTAACTAGAAAATAATTAACTTGAGACTTTTAGTTCCCTTAGAAAAGTATTTTTCTGGATTCTGTCCAGCAAGGTTTAGAATTGATAATCATGGTTTATAATTAGTTTAAATGTGTAGGAACTACTCATAATTGGTTTAGGACTTGATCTTGATACCTTAGGAGCAAACCGAACTTAGAAAAGGGTCAATGTTGTGACTCCTAGGTACCCGTAAAGCAGGAATTATAGATTCTGCACTCTTGAGGCTTAGAAATATTTATGATCATAGAATTGAGTGAGGAATACTTAGATATGAGCCTATAAGTACCCGAGAGCTTAAGTTTTGATATGATACAACTTAGATTTGAGCTAAAGGACCTTAAGGGTCAACGCATAAGACATTAAGAAGTCTTTAATGCTATGAGTGATTTATGCAAGTATGATGTTGTGATGCTTGATGCTATGATGGAATGAATTATTGACATGTTAAGCATGATGTGAATATTTAAAACCTTGGGTGACACTGGTTCGACCGAGCACCCCCAGGAGATTTTTATGTGACAAAGCACTGAGACGTGCTTTCTTGGGTGACACCGGTTCGACCGAGCACCCCTAGGGAAGACAAATCTGTGTGGGTATGAGTAGATGCAGCCTACCAAATCATACAAATTGCTGTGGCTTGATACCCGCAAAGTGTTTCAAAAAGGGTATATCCTAAGAAAGGTGATCCCTAGCCCCCTACCCATACTTGCAAAGTCGAGATTATTGTATTATGTTTCGCTTATTCAGAAAATAAGCAAGAGCTAGTGACGACTAGCTGAGGTATGAGCTCATAGCGTAGTTATTTTTTTTAGCGTGGCCTTATATTGCTAAAGTACCATGATTGATGTCACACAAGTTGAGGAAAGTTCCACTTGAAAGTTAATGCCCTTTATGCCACATGGGTGATTTTTGACGTTATGAGTTATTTGATTTATATGCTTAAGTATTGCTATGCATTCATGCTTTAATATGTTGCATCCATGACATTAAGATGTATGTTAAAAGGAATGAACCTTGGATAATTAGTTTTACAAACATTAATAATGAATCTTGTATGCATGCACACCTTTTATAAAGGAACCCAAGATTCTTGAGAATATGAACGATGTAACCCTAAGATAGGAGATTCTTACTGAGATTCTTTAGTAAGAATTCTCACTCCTTTCTCTTCCTTCTCTTTCTTCGGTCACATCTTCAGAGAGCGATGGCGATATTTGTGGTCTTTGTCGACACCCCGACGTGGGAAGTGCACTTTGATCCAGATCACGGATCATATTATTTTGAGGGACAGTGCACAGTATGAGTCTTCGTGTTTGTTGGACGTCCCTTCGCACACCCTATACAGAGTTATCGCTTCTCCCCAATGTCACCATATGACGACGCCATGGTTTTTTAGCGTGCCCAGACACATGACGAGAGGATTCTTCGGACCTACACTGGAGGATCAATGCCCCGTGACTTCCAGGACTACGTACCTCGGTCTCCCGGTTTGGAGGATGACCATTCTGAGGACCCATCGACACATATGTACAGAGAGAGCTCCACTCCCACTCCTCAATTCGTGCGAGGTAAGAGCGAGGAGACCGTCACACAGCCGAGACTAGCTAGGCGAGCCGAGATGTGCCCATCCCGAGGAGTTCATGCTCAATCATTGTGTGTGCCTACTCCTGCCGCATTGCATCCGTGGATTGGTTACATCCTGCCATACCCCGAGTTCCAATAGTCGACGTCGTAGAGGAGGTTTGGTGCACACACTCTCACATAGATAGGATAAACCCTCTTTTGTCTTGAGGTTATCCACCATAGGTGCACTCGGGTAGTCATGGTTTATCTATGCTTTCCTTGCTTTTTAATGTCTGTTGTATTTTCATTTTCTTATGTATTGCAAGCTCAGCCCGATCTATAAAGGTGTGACTACATATGTACCTTAACTATGTTATTAATGAAAGTGTTTCCTTTGATGTGTCATTCTTGTTCATTGTTATATGCTTACCCGCTGTATCCTTCATGCTTGTCATTTGTGCTTTATATTTCTGTCTCATGATTAGATAAGAACGCGACTCTCACTTTAGTTTTATGTTTTCAAAAAAAAAATTTACCCGTAATTTCCGCTAAGCATTTTATTAAAGAGATGAGACTAAGAGGTAATAACCTAATGATTAACCTAATGAGTTCTAGAGAGTTGGGTTAAAAATTAGGGTGTTACATTTTGGTATCAAAGCAATTCGATTCTCACGGAGCCTAAGGATTGGATTGACCATGCTTTAGAAACTTGATGCGATAGCTATGTCATGTGTAGTGCTGGATAGAGATAAGCTATATGACTAGAGATACATTACCTCTATTGCTTGCAAGTGCCATGGTAACTAGCTCATTTCGCATGAATATTGAGCCTGATCAACTTGATGTTCACTGTCTCATGTGTTTAGGGACCAATGGCACTGCGACAACAGCCTAGGACTACGCCTGAAGCTGACCAAGATAATGCGATTGTTGCTGCTGTTCGTGACATGGCCCGAGCCATGGAGCGCATGTTCGAATGCATGAATCAATAAGAGAATGTTGCCCCTGCTCCCCCTACTGCTGAGGTGGTTAAGCAAGCCCGCTTCGACAAGTTTCACAAGGCGAACCCACCCGTGTTTCGAGGGGTAATGGACCCCGACAAAGCTGATGAGTGGATCAAAGATATGGAGAAGATCTACTCTGTGGTTGCCTGCTCTGAGGAGCATAAGGTTACGTTTGCTACTTTCATGATGAAGTCTGACGCCGAATTCTGGTGGAACGGCACAAAGCGACTGTTGGAGGTTTCTGGAACTCCCATCGACTGGGAGCTGTTCAAGACCTACTTCTATGAGAAGTACTTCCCCGAGTCTATAAGGAACGCCAAAGACATAGGGTTCAAGCAGTTGACCTAGGGAGGGTCTACTATAGCCCAGTACACTGCCAAGTTCGAGGAGCTGATTAAGTTCTCTTGGGTGTTCTAAGGGAACCCCGATGAGGTTTGGAAATGCGCGAAGTATGAGGCCGGTCTGAAGGCAGAGTTGAATTACGCTGTGGCCCATATGGAGATTAGAAACTTCCTAACTCTGGTCAACAAGTACCGGATTCTAGAAAAGGGACAATGGAAGCTACATGCCATAAGAGCGGAGTGAGCTAAGGGGCTGGGACCTCAAGCCCCGAAGTTCAAACCGCAATACCCATCGAGGAATCACTACAACCCGTACCAGAATAACCAGTTCCGACCACAACAACAACAACAACAAAGAGCACCCGTGTGCCAACAATCCAAACAACAACAAAGGTTGCCATTCCAACATCAAGGCCCGAGGAACTTCAACAACAACCAACCCCAAGGTTCGGGTGGACCCTGGAACCACAACGGAGGATCCAATGGGGCCAAGAGCAAGGAACCACAAGGAACCCCTGCCGCTTACCCAGGAGCCAAACCAGCTGATGTCTGTCCCCAGTGCGGGAAGAACCACGGGAACCGCCCCTGCCTGATATGACAAAGAATCTGCTTCAAATGTGGCAAGCCTGGCCACTATGCCAACACCTGTGTAACACCCTCCTAACTACCATGTATTACTCGAGCATTAACATTGTAATTAGAAGAGTATCACTTCCTTTCTATAATATCCACTAGTCGAATGAAATGAAAATAAGGTACATCAAACTCTGGAGTTGTAAAGAAAACTACTACAAAATGTACATATGTTATTACTTCACATACAACTTTCCTTAATACATACCATCCTTGAGGTTAAGTCACTTCACTTATAATACAACTCAGGGACTCCTATCAAAAGACCTACCAAGCCTGCTCAAATATCAAGGTCCAACAAAAATCATATATATACATAAATGGACCTAAGACATCTAACAGCAATCAGTCTACGAGCTAGTAAGTTCCCGACACTATACTACACTATATACAAGTCAAGAGCCCCCGTAGGTCTCATGCCCTCCTATGCAAAACCGTTGGCCATCGGTATGATGGCCTCTCCTCTGCTAGGGGCATCAGCACCCTCTGGTGGGTCCGAATCGGAGGACGAGGATGAGGAGGGAGTATCCGCTGGGGGAGGTACTGGTGGTGCTAGAGGAATATCAAATATAACTGGGTGCGCCATATGGAGAGGTACACCGTTGTAGGGAAAAGCTGGATCGAAATCAGCGGTGAAGACGGATGCACTAAAGGAACGGCCAAAGAACACATATGCACGGATCTGGGAATAAGCTGCTGCATAAAGCGAGTCGAGTACCGGATCGTAATGCCACACCCATTGTGGCGAATCAATGAAGAATACTAGTGACGGCATCTGTAGAGTCTGAGCACAATACAACATATACACAAATAAGGGTGAGAATATTATAAAATTCTCAGTAAGGTAATCCCTTACATGTGGATAGAATATAATCAGTAATTGCATTCATAAAAAAAACATCATGCTAGATCACATATATCAATATTAGTATACATGTGTCAAGGAAAATTAAATGCAAACTGGTAGTAATCGTATGTGTTTCTCTTATATCACATGGATTTCAACTTAGTGCAGTTGTTCTTTTTATTAACATAGGGAATGCTCAGTTTCACATCAAGTAATATCTATAGTGGACAACTCCACCAAAGACCATAGACTGCTAGGACATGAGCTCATTCCTATTCGTGATCATCGGACTGCATTTTTTTTTCCATTTCCGAATCACACACAGTGTTATCTCCTAGTTGATACATCTACCGACTCATAAAATTTCCTGGGAAGTTCTAATTTTTGCCTTCCCACTTTATCTCACATAAGCCTTGTTTCTATTTTCCCCATCTGTTAAAACATGCACCATTAAATTTCACGTATTCCCTTTTATCATATAACCATGTCATGGACTCCTCTGTTTTCAAGTTAGGTTCATATCACATATATAGGCATTTAGTTTTAGTGGAGTCTCATTCATGCCTTCTAAGTAACTCTTTAAAAACCATTATCATACATTCATCTACCATATATGTTGATTAAATGTCATTTTGATGTCAATTTAAGACATTCTCTCATTTCCAGCAGCATGATAAATTTACCACTCTGGTAACAATATTTACTTTCCATATCAAATGGACAACTAAAGGACCACAAAAATTCTCTATGACATATCAATATGTGTAGTAGTCCCTCTACAAATTTCATAGCAACCAGAGCCCTCTAACCATGGTAAATAAATTTTACAAGTTTAGTGGTCAGAGACCATTTATTCACAGCTCAGGATAGGGTTCTCACAATTTTTAAATTTATCAAATAATGGAAAAAACTCAAAATAAAAATTGAAGTTACACTTAAAGATGTTATTAACTCCCTATAAAAATTTCAAATGATAATTCAATCATTTTCTTTGGTAACAAAATTATACAAAATCAGAGCTTCAGTTCCCATAATCCAGATAGCAAAGTAACCTTTTTGGTTTCTGATTGTTTTGAAGCAGTAAAACTTAAAATTAGTGCTCAAGAATTTTTATGTAAGTGGTCCAAGATGTTAGGTCCAACATATAATTTTTCCAGACCATGATTGTATCCACAAATATGTCTTAAAATTCATGAGGTTTTACTATTTTCAGCAAAACCGAAAATCCAGCACACCATCTAAAACTTCACTTGCTACAATGATTACTCTAATCTTAGCCAAACCCTCCCCCAAAATTTATACTTCAACAAACATATATCATTAACCAAAATAATTAAAAATTTCATGCAGCACAAGTCAGAAATAAGAAAGATAAATTTGGCAAGAAAAGACTCCATAGAACCCTACTTTGAAAGCTTTTGAGCTTTATACTTCAAAGGATGCTCTAAGTAATCTCCCTTCACTCCAAGACACCAATTTCAGTCTCAAACCTTCCTTAGGCAGAAAGTGAGGCATTAAGGTGAGGATTTGAAATTTCAATCGGTTAGATTTGTAGTGTTTGAGGTGTAGAATAAGTTTTGTGAAGGAACTTTGAAGTTTCACTAACTCTAGACTAGTTTTTATGGACTTTGAAAGTAAGTTTGAGCTCTCAAGGAAGTAAAAATGGGGTTTCTGTATTTCCTCCTTTGCCGCCCAAGGATGATGATCAGAAATTATGGGGTTAGGTGTTGTATTTATCTAACAAAGTGAATTCTTATTGGTTACTTCATAAAGTAAATTTTTTTAAAAAAAGAAATTACAATCAATGGCTTGGATTTGATCTTTCATCCAAGAGAAAATCTTAGCCCTTCATTGGACTTTTAAAAGGATAAACTTCCTCATTTTATAGAGATTATCTAGCTTTCGGTGTTAGAAATCGTACACCGAAATTTTACCGAACGGATAAAATAGTGTACCCGGGTAATCAATCATTATCCTAAAATTAATTCTAAGTATAAAATTTTTATTCCTACCTACATTGTTCTCATAATTTCTATGTACATCAAAATTTTGATATTCTTATTACTAAAGCCTCAATTATTTTCTGAATAAAATTAGGGTGTGACATTACCACCCACCTTAATAAAAATTTTGTCCTCAAAATTTCATACCTGGAAACAATTCCGGATGATCTTTCGTCATACTTGATTCTCGTTCCCATGTATACTCTTCATTTCCAGGTCCACCCCAAGCCACTTTTACAAGTTGCACAGATTTATTTCTAAGTTGCCTGACTTCTTTATTAACGATCTGAATAGGAGGGGCTTGAAACGTGAAGTCATCCCTTAACTGTATAGATTCGAGCTCAGTAATATAGTTTGGATCTGGGTGGTACATTCGGAGTTGAGATACATGGAAAACATTATGAAGGTTAGACAAATGTGGGGGGTAAGGCTATCTGGCAGGCAGTGACCCAATTCGTCGAAGAATTTGAAAAGGACCTATAAACCAAGGTGACAACTTTTTAACTCTAAGGGCCCTACCTACTCCAGTAGTGGGCGTGACCTTCAAGAATACATGTTCTCCCTCTTGAAATTCTAAAGGTTTCCTTCGAGTATCATCATAGCTCTTTTGATGACTTTGTGCAGTGAGAATCTTGCTCCTGATCTTCCGGATTTGTTCCGTTGTTTGATTAACAAGATCGGGTCCTAATAGTCCCGCTTCCCCCGAATCATACCAACACAATGGGGATTGACATTTTCTTCCATATAGAGCTTCATACGGGGCCATGCCAATACTAGCGTGATGGCTGTTATTATAAGCAAATTCAACTAGCGGAAGCAACTTGTCCCAACTTCTCTTCTGCTCAATCACGCATGCCCTTAGCATATCTTCCAGGGTTTGTATCGTTCATTCTGTTTGCCCGTTAGTTTGGGGGTGATAGGCAGTGCTCAAACAAAGTTTGGTACCAAAGGCTGTTTGGAAAGCTCCCCAAAACCTAGAAGTAAATCTAGGGTCTCTATCAGAAACTATTGAGGAAGGAACACCATGTAGTCTCACTATCTCTTGAATGTATAGAGAAGCTAACCTATCTAAAGGAAAATTAGCCTTAATGGGTAAGAAATGAGCAGAATTGGTCAGCCTATCTACTATAACCCATATAGCATCATGACCTGACGATGTCCTTGGCAAACCCATTACAAAGTCCATAGAAATACTTTCCCACTTCCATTCCAGGATTTCTAAAGGTTGCAGGGTCCCAGCTGGTTTTTGATGTTCTATTTTAACTTTTTGACAAGTTAAACACTTCCTGACACATTCTTCTATGTCTTTCTTCATTCCTGACCACCAAAACATATTCTTAAGATCTGCATACATTTTACTAGTGCCTGGGTGTATAGTAAGTTCACCCCTATGAGCTTCCTCTAAGATCGCCACTTTCAGGTACGCACACCCTATCCTTGTATCTCCATATACCTTGTTGGTCTTTAGTGAATCCTGGCAACTTCTTTGCATGAATTTATCTTAATATCTCTTGAAACTCTGGGTTCTCGCATTGTGCAGCCAAAATTTGTCCTTTGAACTCACTTGTTACTTTTATTTGGCCTAACACAACACCTTGAGGGCTCACAGACATTTCTAAACTAAGCTTCTTGAAGCTCTCTACTAGCTCCATCTCTTTAATCATCAGGCATGCTACACTTAGGGATTTCCTACTCAGTGCATCAACAATGGCATTTGCCTTGCCTGGATGGTAATTTAGACTAAACTCATAATCCTTGAGGAATTCCATCCACCTTCTTTGCCACATATTCAACTCTTTTTGATCAAAAAGATACTTTAAACTTTTATGATCAGAGAAAACATTGAACTGCACACCATACAAATGATGTCGCCAGATCTTTAGAGCAAAAACCACCGCTGCAAGTTCAAGGTCATGGGTTGGATAGTTTACTTCATGGGGTTTCAACTGTCGAGAAGCATAGGCGACTGCGTTACGATTTTGCATCAATACACATCCTAAACCCTTACTGGAAGCATCACAATAAACCTCATAGGGTTCATGAGGATCACATAATACTAGTACTGGAGCCGTGGTCAACTTTTGCTTCAACTCTTGGAAACTATTTTCACACTCTGGTGTCCAATTGAATGGAGCATTCTTTCAGGTTAATTTAGTCAAAGGTAAGGCTATCTGAGAAAAGCTCATGATAAAAAGCCTATAATATCCAGCTAACCCTAGGAAACTCTGAATTTTCGTCACCGTTGTTGGTCGTTCCCAATGGAGTACTGATTCTACCTTACTGGGATCTACAGAGATTCCTCCTCGTGATACTACATGACCTAGGAATCTAACCTCTTCCATCCAGAATTCATATTTCGACAACTTAGCATACAACTTTCTCTCTCTTAGGATTTGTAACACAACCCTAAAGTGCTCCATATGTTCTTCCTCAGTCCTTGAATATATAAGTATGTCATCTATGAAGACAACTACAAATTTATCCAAGTAAGGGCAGAAGATTCGATTCATATAATCCATGAATACAGCTGGAGCATTAGTTAATCCAAAGGACATCACCCTATGCTCATAATGCCCATATCGAGTTCTAAAAGCAGTTTTAGGTATATCCTCATTCCTAACTCAAATCTGATGGTACCCTGATCTAAGATCAATCTTTGAGAATACAGTTGCACCTCATAATTGATCCATGAGATCGTCAATTCTTGTTCAATTGCCTATAGTCTACACAAAGTCTCATACCACCATCCTTTTTCTTCACTAGAAGAACAGGGGCTCCCCATGGAGAGGCACTTGGTCTAATAAAATGCTTCCCTAACAGTTCTTCAATTTGGGACTTTCATTCTTTCAACTCCAAAAGGGACATCCTATAAGGAGCAATTGAAATAGGACCCGTTCCTGGAACCAACTCAATGGAAAATTCAATCTCTCTTTCAGGAGGAAATCCTGGAATATCCTCTGGAAAAACATCTGAATATTCCCTCACCACTGGAATCTTGCTCAACTCGTAGTCACACTCAGTTTCACTAGCAGAAAGGAGAACGTATTCCTAACGATCTGTCTTGCTAGAGTTGGGTGTTACAAGGTTTAAGTAAAAAGAAAAAGGAGCCACAAGAATGGAGGGTAGAGTGGAAAGAAATATGGCAGCTCGATCTGGACAGTGTAAGAGGACATAATTGGGTACCAACCAATCCATACCTAAAATTGCATCTAGACCAGATAAAGGGAGACAAACTAAATTGGCAGTAAAGTCTCTAGTACCTATTTGAAAAGGAATATTCACACAGGTATAACAAGTCCTAATAAGACCAGCAGTAGGAGTGGATACAAGAAGTTCATAAGGTAGTTCAGACACAGATAATTGTAATTTTTGTACACAATCATGGGATATGAAAGAATGAGTAGCACCCGTATCATACAATATATCTAGGACGTTACCATTTATTTCACACTTACCTCGGATCAGATTAGTAGATTGAGAAGCTTCTTTGGTACTTATAGTAAAAACGCACCCATGTTGTTGTGGCCTGGAAGTGGGCTGCTGACTTTTCTTGTTGGGGCACTCAAATATTTTGTGTCCTGGTTTCCCACAGCCAAAGCAAACAATTTGAGTGGCCCAACAAGGCCTGTTTCCATGTTGTTTCCTACATTTAGAGCACTCTCATCCTAGTTCTGGTCTTGGAGATTGAAGTTGCTTCCCTTTGTTGTTATTGTTGTTGTTATTGTTATTAGGTGGAAATCTCCTCCGTGGTTGGTTAACAGGCTTGAATCGGGGGCCTTGAGGTGCTAATCCCCTTCTACCATTGTTTTGGGCATACTTGAAACTTGTCAGCTTCTTGTTGGACTCCTCTGCATGTCGGCATTTATTTACCAAGGTAGGATAGTCCCTAATCTCCAAGAGACTTACAACTGCTTCTATATCTTCTCGTAGACCTCCTTCATATTTCATGCATTTCCAGACTTCATCCGGGTCACGTTGATAAATTGTAGAAAACTTTAGAGAGCTCTTCAAATTTAGCAGTATACTCTGCTACACTCATAGGTCCTTGTTTGAGAGCCATAAACTCCAATTCTTTCGCAATTCTTACAGAAATAGGGAAGTACTTATGGTAAAAAGCTTCCTTAAAAATATTCCAGGTAACAACAGTCTGGGAAGCTTCAAATAATCCCCTAGTACCAACCCACCAGAAATCCGCATCTGCTTTTAGCATATAAGTGGCAAAGGCCACCTTCTGGATCTCTGTGCAAGGAAGAATGGAGAAAACCTTTTCCATAGCTTTTATCCATTCCTCTGCTTTACAGGGATTAAAAGTTCCTCGAAATGGAGGGGGATTTGCCTTCCTGAACTCGGCAAATTTCTGATATTCTAAATCAACTTCGTTCACTGCAGGATTATCAACTGGGCTTTCCCTTTCATTGCGATTCAGTCGCTCCATCATTAGGGTAGCAGCTGTAGCTTGTTCCCTCATGGCAGCCGCCATCTCACGAAAAGTATTCATCATGTCAGCATCATTTCCAGCTCCACTCCTAGTTTGCCGATTCGAAGTCATTGGTTCCTATCACACCAAACAAAAATATCGAGTTGATCAGGCTCAATACCAAGCAAAGTGTAGCAGCAACCCACAACATTTCCAATCAACAATCATACACATATATATAAAGTCATAATGCATGACAATTTCTAAGAAAGCATAGCCGGTCCAATCCTCAGGCTTATAGGATAGTCTGGCTCTGATACCATAATGTAACACCCTCCTAACGACCATGTATTACTCGAGCATTAACATTGTAATTAGAAGAGTATCACTTCCTTTCTATAATTTCCACTAGTCGAATGAAAAGAAAATAAGGTAAATCAAACTCTGGAGTTGTAAAGAAAACTACTACAAAATGTACGTATGTTATTACTTCACATATTACTTTCCTTAATACATACCATACTTGAGGTTAAGTCACTTCACTTATAATACAACTCAGGGACTCCTATCAAAAGACCTACCAAGCCTGCTCAAATATCAAGGTCCAACAAAAATCATATATATACATAAATGGACCTAAGACATCTAACAGCAATCAGTATGTGAGCTGGTAAGTTCCTGACACTATACTACACTATATACAAGTCAAAAGCCCCCGTAGGTCTCATGTCCTCCTATGCGAAACCATTGGCCATCGGTAAGATGGCCTCTCCTCCGCCAGGGGTATCAGGACCCTTTGGTGGGTCCGAATTGGAGGACGAGGATGAGGAGGGAGCATCCGCTGGGGGAGGTACTGGTGGTGCTAGAGGAATATCAAATATAACTGGGTGCGCCATATGGAGAGGCACACCATCGTAGGGAAAAGCTAGATTGAAATCAGCGGTGAAGACGGACGCACTAAAGGAACGGCCAAAGAACACATATGCACGGATCTGGGAATAAGCTGCTGCATAAAGCGAGTCGAGTACCGGATCGTAATGCCATACCCACTGTGGCGAATCAAGGAAGAATACTAGTGACGACATCTGTAGAGTCTGAGCACAATACAACATATACATAAATAGGAGTGAGAATATTATAAAATTCTCAGTAGGGTAATCCCTTACATGTGGATAGAATATAATCAGTAATTTCATTCATAAAAAAAACATCATGCTAGATCACATATAGCAATGTTAGTATACATGTGTCAAGGAAAATTAAATGCAAACTGGTAGTAATCGTATGTGTTTCTCTTATATCACATGGATTTCAACTTAGTGCAGTTGTTCTTTTTATTAACATAGAGAAGGCTCAGTTTCACATCAAGTAATATCTATAGTGGACAACTCCACCAAAGACCATAGACTGCTAGGACATGAGCTCATTCCTATTCGTGATCATCGGACTTCATTTTTTTTTCCATTTCTGAATCACACACAGTGCTATCTCCTAGTTGATACATTTACCGACTCATAAAATTTCCTGGGAAGTTCTAATTTTTGCCTTCCCACTTTATCTCACATAAGCCTTATTTCTATTTTCCCCATCTGTTAAAACATACACCATTAAATTTCACATATTCCCTTTTATCATATAACCGTGTCATGGACTCCTCTGTTTTCAAGTTAGGTTCATATCACATATATAGGCATTTAGTTTTAGTGGAGTCTCATTCATGCCTTATAAGTAACTCTTTAAAAACCATTATCATACATTCATCTACCATATATGTTGATTAAATGTCATTTTGATGTCAATTTAAGACATTCTCTCATTTCCAGCACATGATAAATTTACCACTCTGGTAACAATATTTACTTTCCATATCAAATGGACAACTAAAGGGCCACAAAAATTCTCTATGACATATCAATATGTCTAGTAGTCCCTGTACAAATTTCATAGAAACCAGAGCCCTCTAACCATGTTAAATAAATTTTACAAATTTAGTGGTCAGAGACCATTTATTCACAGCTCAGGATAGGGTTCTCACAATTTTTAAATTTAGAAAATGAAGGAAACAACTCAAAATAAAAATCACAGTTACACTTCAAGATGTTATTAACTGTCTTTAAACATTTCAAATTATAATTCAATCATTTGCTTTAGTAACAAAATTATACAAAATCAGAGCTTCAGTTCCCACAATCCAGATAGAAAAGTAACCTTTTCGGTTTCTGATTTTTTTGAAGCAGTAAAACTTAAAATTAGTTCTCAAGAATTTTCTTGTAAGTGGTCCAAGATGTTAGGTCCAACATATAATTTTTCCAGACCATGATCATATCCACAAATATGTCTAACAATTCATGAGCTTTTACTGTTTTCAGCAAAACCGAAAATCCAGCACACCATCTAAAACTTCACTTGCTAAAATGATTACTCTAACCTTATCCAAACCCTCCCCCAAAATTTATACTTCAACAAACATATATCATTAACCAAAATAATAAAAAATTTCATGCAGCACAAGTCAGAAATAAGAAAGATAAATTTGATAAGAAAAGACTCCATAGAACCCTACTTTGAAAGCTTTTGAGCTTTATACTTCAAAGGATGCTCTAAGTAATCTCCCTTCACTCCAAGACACCAATTTCAGTCTCAAACCTTCCTTAGGCAGTGGGGAAGTGAGGTATTAATGTGAGGATTTGAAATTTCAATCGGTTAGATTTGTAGTGTTTGAGGTCTAGAATAAGTTTTGTGAAGGAACTTTGAAGTTTCACTAACTCTAGACTAGTTTTTATGGACTTTGAAAGTAAGTTTGAGCTCTCAAGGAAGTAAAAATGGGGGTTTCTATATTTCCTCCTTTGCTTCCCCGAGGATGATGATAAAAAATTATGGGGTTAGGTGTTGTATTTATCTAACAAAGTGAATTCTTATTAGTTACTTCATAAAGTAAATTTTTTTTTTAAAAGAAATTACAATCAATGGCTAGGATTTGATCTTTCATCCAAGAGAAAATCTTAGCCCTTCATTGAACTTTTAAAAGGATAAACTTCCTCATTTTATAGAGATTATCTAGTTTTCGGTGTTAGAATCGCACACCAAAATTTTACTGAACGGATAAAATAGTGTACCCGGGTAATCAATCATTACCCTAAAATTAATTCTAAGTATAAAATTTTTATTCCTACCTATTTCTAACCTTAATTCTAAAATTTCCAAATTTTGGGCACCTTCGGGTCCTAAATCTATGGTTTTGACTGTCCCGACGGGCCTATGGGGCCCGTAAAACACTATTCACATTATTTTTTGTTTACGTTCGTTACATTGTTCTCATAAGTTCTATGTACATCAAAATTTTGATATTCTTATTACTAAAGCCTCAAATATTTTCTGAATAAAATTTGGGTGTTACAACCTGCACCAGCGAAGGGCCATCAAACCAAAACCCCCGACCCCAACACCAAAGACAGGTCTTCAGCCTCAACGCAGAGGACGCACGAAAGTCCAACAACCTCATTCAAGGTAAGTGCGAACTTAACGGTGGAACCTTAAATGTGCTTTTCGATTCTGGCGCTACCCATTCTTTTGTCTCCTATGCTAGTGTCGAGTCTTTGAATCTGTAAGTTTCTAAGCTTCCTTTTGATCTTATTGTTGCTACTCCCACAAATCATCCTGTTAATACTTGCAAATGTTGTTTGAATTGTCATCTTGTTGTAGAAAATAGATCTTTCATCATAGATTTAATTTGCTTACCCCTTAAGGACATAGATGTCATTCTAGGCATGGATTGGCTTCACGCCAACCGTGTATTATTAGACTGTGGAACCCAAACTATTGTTTTTTCCTTCTCCTTCTAGTAACATTAGTCAACCCTTAAGAATCTACCTAAACTTCATAGAGGTCTTCTGTAGTGGGGAGAAAACTAAGGGATATGTTCTCCTAGCCACCTGTGATGTAGACTGAGCAAAACCTAGGTGATATACCTGTGGTGAGAGACTATCCCGAGGTGTTTCCGGATGAAATACCTGAGTTCCCTCTGAAAAGAGAAGTAGAGTTTTCCATAGAGTTAGTTCCTGGAACGGGACCTATCTCTATAGCCCCGTATCGAATGTCACCTTCGGAGTTAGCGGAGTTAAAAAGCCAGTTAGAGGAGTTGTTGGAGAAAAGTTTTATAAGGTCGAGGGCTTCACCTTAGGGTGCTCCGGTCTTATTTGTGAAGAAGAAGGACGGAAGTTTGAGAATGTGCATAGACTATCGGCAGTTGAACAGAGTAACTGTGAAAAACAAGTACCCATTACCTTGGATTGATGATCTCATGGACCAGTTGAAAGGAGTTGTAGTGTTTTCTTAGATCAACTTGAGGTCAGGATACCATCAAATTAGGGTTAGAGATCAAGACATTCCTAAACCCGCCTTTAGAACTCGATATGGACACTGTGAGTTCAATGAGAAGTCGTTTGGTTTGACAATGCTCCTGCAGTTTTTATGGATTACATGAATAGGATCTTTAGACCCTATTTAGATCAGTTTGTGGTTGTGTTCATAGATGATATTCTCATCTATTCGAAAACCCACGAGGAGCATGAGCATCATTTAAGGTTGGTTTTAGAGATTTTGAAGGAGAATAAGTTATACGCTAAGCTCTCTAAGTGTGAATTTTGGTTGGCTGAGGTGAAATTCTTAGGACATGTGGTGTCAAAAGGTGGCATAGCTGTCGACCCTAGTAAAATTGAGGCTGTGATGAATTGGGATAGACCAACCTCTGTAACCGAGATAAGAAGCTTTTTGGGTTTAGCCGGTTACTACCGTAGGTTTATCAAAGGATTTTCCCAGTTGGCCCTACCCTTAACCAAGCTCACTAGGAAGAATGCCCCGTTTGAGTAGAGCCCCAAGTGTGAGAAGAGTTTCCTAGAGCTTAAGAAAAAGCTCACTTCAACCCTAGTTTTGGTTTTACCTGACCCCAATGTACCCTTCGAGGTATATTGTAATGCTTCAAGCAAAGGTTTATGTTGTGTGTTGATGCAAAATAGGCAAGTGGTAGCCTATGCATCCAGACAACTCAAGCCTCACGAGGTAACCTACCCCACCCATGACCTAGAGTTAGCAGCCATCGTGTTTGCCCTTAAGATATGGAGCCACCATTTATATGGTGTAAGGTTCAAGGTTTTCTCCGATCATAAGAGTCTCAAGCATCTTTTTTATCAAAATGAGCTAAATATGAGGCAGAGGAGATGAATGGAATTCCTCAAAGATTATGATTTCGACTTAAGTTACCACCCCGGCAAGGCTAATGTAGTCGCTGATGCCTTGAGTCGAAAGTCATTGCGTCTGTCTTGTATGATGGTTAATGAAGTTGGGTTAATAGAGAAGTTTAGAGATATAAATTTGGGGTTGTCAGCGACCGATAGTGGAATAGTGGTGTGTTATCTCACTGTGACCAATGGGTTTAAGCAAAGGATTATGCTAGCACAAAGAGAGAATGAGGAGTTTGGAGACCATAGAGGCGGTTAAGGCTGGGAAGTTGAAGGGTTTTGTGAAAGGCCCCAATTGGTTGTGGAGGTTTGAAAGGCGAATCTGTGTGCCACGAGATGGTGACCTCTGAGAGAAGATCTTGGAGGAGGCTCACAAGAGCCACTTCGCCATTCATCCTAGTACTAACACGATGTACCAAGACTTGAAGAAGATGTTTTGGTGGCCCGGATTAAAGAAAGATGTCGCCACCTAGGTGAGTCAGTGTTTGGTCTGCCAAAAGGTTAAGATTGAACACCAAAAACCCTCAAGTATGTTGCAACCCCTGTCAATCCCCGAGTGGAAGTGGGAAAGCATATCGATGGACTTCGTGACAGGATTGCCAAGGACCCAAGCTAGCCATGACGTCATATGGGTAATCATGGATCGACTGACCAAGTCGGCTCACTTTCTACCTATTCAAGTCATGTACTCGTTGGATAAATTGGCTCAGATTTACATCCAAGGAGATTGTAAGGTTGCATGGAGTGTCGTCGATGATAATCTCTTATCGAGATCCATGGTTTACGTCGCATTTTTTGGGAGCCTTTCAAAAGGCATTTGGTTCAAAGCTGTGCTTAAGCACTGTTTACCACCCTCAAATAGATGGCCAATCTGAGAGAACAATCCAAACCCTAGAAGATATGTTGAGAGCCTGTGTCTTGGACCAAAAAAGGAGTTGGGATAAGTACATGCCGTTGATCGAGTTTGCGTATAACAACAGTTATCACGTGAGCATCGGAATGGCACTGTACAAAGCGTTGTATGGAAGAAAGTGCCAATCACCTTTGTGTTGGTACGAGCCCGGAGAGGAAAGTGTCTTAGGACCCGATGTAGTGAGGGAAACGACGGAGCAAATCAAGAAAATTAATGATAGAATCTTAACCGCTCAAAGTCGACAGAAAAGCTACGTGGACAAAAGGCGTAAGCCCTTGGAATTCCAAGAAGGCGAACACGTATTTCTAAGAATCACTCCCACTACAGGAATAGGAATAGCCATGAAAGTCAAGAAGTTGAGTCCCCGATTGCTTGGTCCTTTTGAAATTCTCCAGAGAATCGGATCCATAGCCTACAAAATAGCCCTGCCACCTAACCTTTCCAATCTCCATGACGTTTTTCATGTCTCTCAATTGCGTAAATATGAGTCCGACCCTAGCCATGTCTTAGAGCCAGAACACGTACAGTTAAGGGAGGACCTGATGTTTAATCTACTGCCTACGAGGATCGTGGATCAAGGCGTCAAGCAGTTTAGGAACAAGTCAGTTCCTTTGGTGAAGGTCGCATGGGGACGAGCCAACACTGAAGAATTCACATGGGAGCTTGAGTCTGAGATGAGGTCGAAGTACCCCAAGCTATTCTGAGGTACGAATTTCGAGGGCGAAAATCTTTTTAAGGAGAGGACTAATGTAACGCCCCGATTTTCTAATAGAGTAAAAATGACCAAAATACCCCTGACATCATTTTCGGCCCGGAATTCAAGGAGAGCCGATCTGGCAGTCCTCGAAGGGCAAACTCAATGTTGGAAAGGGATTAGTTGACCTATATGCCTTTCCGGGATCGAAAATCTCATTTTTCGAGTTTCGGGTCAAAATGACCAAAATACCCTTGTGGTGTTTTGACCCGTTTGCAAGTGCCGGATGAACCCGAAACTTATCCAGATGGTTTTAAAAGATTTTTTTATGTATTCTGTGACCTCAGTTTTGGTCCCGGTGGTCCCGGGCAAAATTAGTACAAAATTATGATTTTGCCCCTAGCTTTGTATTTTCAAGCTTAATCGTATGATTAAGTAAACCTAAGCAATATTAGGCTCTAATCAAAGATTAATTAATTTCCATAATTAATCTAGAGTCAAAATAATTTATTAAAGTTGATTAGAACCTAAGAATGCTTAATTTCAACTTAAAACTTTATTTTAAATTCAAGATTCCTAGTCATGGAATCTTGAATAGTGTTTTCTCTCTCCAATTCCCTAAATCATGGAATTGTGTTTTCAATTGTTTATTGACAAATGAATTTTAAATTCTCTAATGATGTATGAGCACTCCTAATCATGTCATAAAATCCCTAAACCTCATTCTTAGTCACCTAAACTTATGCTTAATGACTCCTAACCTTGTACCTAAACTAATACATATCTAAACCTATCATTAATACACAATTACATGATCAAATCTCTCTCCCCCTTGCTGTATCAATTCTGGCCGAAACCATACCCCCTCATTTCCATCACATGTGTGAATTTCTACGCTTAAAGAACCATGCTTCCACCACACCATAAACCATACTTTGTCATACTAACACCATGCTTTCATCCATGCTTCATAGGACAACTTCTAGAAGACTTTTTCTCTCATTTTTGTAGCTCAAAAACTGCTAGCCCTCCTTGCTCTTCTAGAAGGATTATTTCAATTTCAAACAAATAGAAATTACCATACTTTTAGCCATACTTTGCATCATGTCTTCCATACTTCAAACCATGCTTGAATGACATTGTGTAAGAGATATTTTTCTCTCCCCCTTACATTGTTTGCTACGGCCAGCCCCTTCCCCTCATTAAGCCTCCATTGTTTCATTCTTCTATAAATACCTTGCTTAGAAGCACTTGGAATCACTTTAGATCATTTGGCAAGTTTAAGCTTTCAAGCATCCTTTGAGTTCTTTTCACTTTCTCTCAAGTTCTTCATTTTCTCTCAAGTTCTTAGGAACTTCCTTTCATCGTCATCTTCTCCATCTTCTCTTTACATCATCACCTCACAACCTCTCACCACCACCTTAGATCATCATCAAAGCCCCTAAACACTTAACCTCAAACACAAACTCACCAAGAATACATCTCCTTTCCTTTTCCCTGCCCTTAGCCGAAACCATATCTCCATCCTAGGAGGAGTTGCTCATCTCATTTCTTTTCAAAAGTTTAAGCTTTCCTCTTCATCACTTGGTAGGAGTTGTTTTCTAAACTTTGTTTTGCTTAAAAATGTGTTTTTCTCTAGTTTTCTCTTGGTTTCTTTTTGAAGCTTTCCTTTGTTTTCCTTTCTTTTTCATTTCGGCCATGAGGCCTTGTTTATTAGCATGATAGCTTGATGATGAGAGTTCCTAGATGATGACCTTGTGTTCATCTCAAAGGAACCTCTAGAGCTTGAGTTTTGTTTCTTAATCTAGCAAAGGTTTGGTTTTTCTTCTCTTTCCTTTGCCTAAATGATTTCGGCCTCCAAGAGCTTTCCTTTAAAAGTTTTGTTAAAATTTCAAAGTGTTCTTATATTTGTTTCATCCTTAGAAATAATGTCACTTTGGTTCTTACTTCCTCAAAGTTTTATTTTCTCTTAAAAGTTTACTTCTTTGAGCTTGATGATGATGTTCAAGAACCGTGTAGTTCCTTTGAGAACTTGGTTCAAGAACTCTAAAGCTCTCTTTGTTGATGAGATAAGTGTTGGGTTATGATGGATTTTAAAGTCTTGTAAGAGCTCTAGCTAAGATTAAAATAAATCTTGCATTCATGTTTATGTTTATGCTTTGCACATCATGTTTATTTTCCTTGCTATCACTAACTATCAAGAATAATAAATGAACTTGCATTATCATATTTATATTTCAAGCTTTGCATCATCATGTTTATATTTTCAAGTCTTCACCTAAGTATTAAAGATAATAACAAGATGCATCTCATGTTTATTTTATGCTCTCACTTTATTTTCTAATGAAAGATAAAATAAGTGCATAAGCATGTTTAAATTTATGTCATCACCTAAGAGAACCTAGAGCTCAAAGACTTGCCCATTATTATCTCAAACAAAGACTTAAAAATATGTGTTTCTTAGCTCCATGATTTCATCCTTGAGTGGGTTGACTAGTTTCAAATATTTTTGCATCAAATATATATGAACATACTCATATTAACATCATTAAAACAACACAAAATAGTGAGCATTTATAGCAAGGCAGAACCGAATTCATCTCCAACAAACAAGGCATGAAACTTGATTTCTAAAACACATAAAATGCTAGTTTCTCTTGGAACCTTTTTAAAACTTTTAAAACTCATTAGTAAAATTTTTTGTCTCATTAAAATCATCAAAATACTTGTAAAGGCAGTGGCTAATTTAAATTAATCTCAAGAGGTTTTAAATTCATAAAACTTTGTTCTAAACATCTCTTGAGCTCATAAAAGCTTAGAAAAATTATGAAACGTAGCCGGCTTCGAATACGAATCCAACAGTTTCAGGTCAGAAGGTCCATTTCCTTGCAAAGATAGGAAAAACGTTGGAACGAGCTGGTTATAGAATAATAAAAAGACAAACAAGTTATATATATATTTTTTCTTTTCTTTTTTTAATTTAGTGAGATGTAGTTAACATGTATCCTTTTCGCGGATTTAGTATTGTTGTCACGACCAAGTCCACGAGGCATGAGCAAGATGTATAGTATCAAATACTTGGAGCCTGTTAAATGGACATCGATATCAACTATCAAGAGAAAGGTACTTGGAATGAATTATTGACATGTTAAGTGTATGAGAATTGAATGAGAAATATGAAAGTGTTATAAGCTTTTGGCATAAAGTCGGTTTGAAGGAAATTCGATTTACAGCCATTATGCTGCCGAATTTCCATCAAACCTAAAAGACTTGGGAATGTTTTTGAAGCATGATCTGAATATTTAAAACCCTGGGTGACACCGGTTTGGCCGATCACCCCTACGAGATTTTTATGTGACTGACACGCGTTTTCCTGGGTGACACCGGTTGGGCCGAGCACCCCCAGGGGAGACAAATCCGTGAAGGTATAAGTAGATGCAACCTACCAAAGCGGATAAATTGCTGTGGCTTGATACTCGCAAAGTATTTCAAAGAGGGTATATCCTAAGAGAGGTGATCCCTAGCCCTCTACCCGTACTTGCGTAGTCTGGATTATTTTGTTATGTTTCGCTTATTCAGATAATAAGCAAGAGCTAGTGACGACTAGCTGAGGTATGAGCTCATAGCGTAGTTATTTTTTTTAGGGTGGCCTTATATTGCTAAAGTACCATGATTGATGTCACACAAGTTGAGGAAAGTTCCACTTGAAAGTTAATGCCCTTTATGCTACATGGATGATTTTTTATGTTATGAGTTATTTGATTTATATGCTTAAGTATTGCCATGCATTCATGCTTTAATATGTTGCATCCATGACATTAAGATGCATGTTAAAAGGAATGAACCTTGGATAATTAGTTTTACAAACCTTAATAATGAATCTTGTATGCATGCACACCTTTTATAAAGAAACCCAAGGTTCCTGAGGATGTGAACGATGTAACCCTAGGATAGGAGATTCCTACTGAGATTCTTTAGTAAGAATTCTCACTCCTTTCTCTTCCTTCTCTTTCTTCCGTCACATCTTCAGAGAGCGATGGCGACGTTTGTGGTCTTTGTCGACACCCCGATGTGGGAGGTGCACTTTGATCCGGATCACGAATCATATCATTTTGAGGGACAGTGCACAGTACGAGTCTTCATGTTTGTTGGATGTCCCTTTGCACACCCTGTACAGAGTTATCGCTTTTCCCCGATGTCACCCTGTGACGATGCCATGGTTTTTTAGAGTGCCCGGACGCATGATGAGCGGATTCTTCGGACCTATACCGGAGGATCAATGCCCCGTGACTTCCAGGACTACGTACCCCCGTCTCCTGGTTTGGAGGACGACCCTTCTGAGGACTCACTGACATATATGTACAACGAGAGCTCCACTCCTACTCCTCAGTTCGTGTGAGGCGAGAGCGAGGAGACCGTCACGCAGCCGAGACTAGCTAGCCGAGCCGAGATGCGCCCCCGTCGAGGAGTTCATGCTCAGTCATTGCGTATGACTACTCCTACCGCATTGCGTCCGTGGATCGGTTACATCCTGCCATACCCCGGGTTCCAGTAGTCGACGTCGTAGGGGAGGTTTGGTGCACACACTCTCACATAGATAGGATAAACCCTCTTTTGTCTTGAGGTCATCCACCATAGGTGCACTCGGGTAGTCGTGGTTTATCTATGCTTTCCTTGCTTTTGTAAGTCTGTTGTATTTTCATTTTCTTATGTATTGCAAGCTCAACCCGATCTATAAGGGCGTGACTACATATGTACCTTAACTATGTTATTAATGAAAGTGTTGCCTTTGATGTGTCATTCTTGTTCATTGTTATATGCTTACCCGCTGTATTCTTCATGCTTGTCATTTGTGCTTTATATTTCTGTCTCACGATTAGATAAGAACGCGGCTCTCACTTTGGTTTTATGTTTTCAAAAAAAAATTTTACCCGTAATTTCTGCTAAGTATTTTATTAAAGAGATGAGACTAAGAGGTAATAACCTAATGATTAACCTAATGAGTTCTAGAGAGTTGGGTTAAAAATTAGGGTGTTACAACGTTCATGACGAGTGAACTCAAGCTTTTCCTTAGACTTCAAATAAAGCAACAAAAAGAAGGAACCTTGATCCATCAAGAAAAATACACAAAAGAGCTTTTGAAATATTTAACATGGACTAAGCCAAACCTATGAGCACCCCCATGCATCCATCTCAGGTCATTGATGCATATGAGAATGGAGAAAAAAAGTATCAAAAAGTATTTATAGAGGAATGATTAGCTCACTTCTGTATCCTACAGAGAGTAAGCCAGATATTCAATTAAGTGTGGGTATTTGTGCTAGATTTCGATCTAACCCAAAACAATTACACTTAAATGCTATTAAAATGATTCTAAGATATTTAGCTGGTACTACTAAACTTAGCTTATGGTATGAGAAAGGTACATCTTGCAAGATTGTAGGATTATGTAATGCTAACTTCACTAGAGATAGGGTGGAAAAAAAAAAAAACCCAGTACATGTTGCCACTTATTTGGAAAGATCCTCATCACTTGGTCACGCAAGAAGCAGAAAACCATAGCTCCTTCAATAGTTAAAGATGAATATGTAGCTGCTACAAAATTGTTGCACCTAGATGCTGTGGATTAAAAAGCAACTAGAGGATTATCACCTGAGGTATTCCAAGATCCCAATCTTTTGTAATAATACAAGTGCTATTAATCTTGCAAAGAATCCAATTTAGCACTTCAAATCCAAACATATTAATGTAAAACATCATTTTATTAGAGATCACATTTAGAAAGGTGATGTTGAGTTAATGTTTTTGAATACTAAAGACCAAGTGTCTGAAATATTCACTAAATCATTAACTGAAGATCATTTCTACTTTTTGAAAAGGCTTTTAAACCTTGAACGTTTTTGAAATCTGCATTGCATACATACATGGCATTTCTGGAGTATTCCCAAATAAGACTTTGAATTGAAGCCCCTAACAAAGATCATGAAGGCAAGTTCATAAAGTCAATGTGCAAGTATAGAAAGAAGTCAAAGGCTCAAAAAGTGGGTTAAAAAATTGTTTGAGCTCAGAAAGTGATATAAATACTCAAAGATTGCACTTGTATTCAGATACTACTTATAATATGTGAAAGACATTTAATGGTGAGATAATTCCCACTCTTTCTAGCTTTCTTTCTCCCATGCCGCCTTAACGTCCATGCTTTATATTATATCATATTAATAACTCCCTTACCTCACATGCTACATAAAAAGCCCTTCACCATCAACCTCAAACACTTTTGCCTAACTTTTAAACCATTTCATATTCTTTGCAAACCCTTCTTCCAGTAACCTCTCCTTATCTCAAACCACAACCCCAAATGGCAAAAGGAAGGAAACTTGATCGCAATGTAGCCAAAAAGGGTCCATTTTACATGTATGATGACCTAGAGATATGTAAACTCCATAGCCCTTCAAAAAATATGAGCTTTATTGTTTTGAATGACAACAAAGCCAATTTAAAGAAAATACTTTGAAGAATGACTAATGGCTACCTTGAGCTTCTTAATAAAGTATAACAAATTAATCTGATTTGTATTATACGGACTTAGAGCAAGATTAATATTTCACTTTGCATGTGTGAGCATGTTTTATCTCATGGGAAGAAATTAAGCCTCAAGCAAAGTACGTGTATACAGATTAAAGCATAATACAGACTTAATTTGCATGTGCAAGTATAATTTATCTCATGGGAAGAGACTAAGCATAAAAGGAAAATGAATGTTATTTCAAGCAAAGCACGTATTCATGCTTACAAATCAAAAGCATAAAAATGGAGTTGAATCGAGAATAATTTCACTACACATGAGAAATCATGTTTTATCTCAAGGGAAGAGATTAAACTTAAAAAAGGTGAATATTATCTCGTGCAAAGAATGTGCAAATGCTTAAGGACTAAAGTAGATCAAGTTAAGAGCAAGAAGCCCAAAGAAATTATCTTCAAAAAGTAACACAGGACTTCAAAAAGTACACTAAATATTGAGGAAATCATGCTAACTTTGGAAGTAATGTGTTACTCAGTCAACAATTATCATAATCTCAAATCAATCTACATCAAACAGCCAAGATTGAACACTAGAAGATCGAATAAAGATTAAAGAGATTGATTACGATGTCAGAAAACTCACTTAACTGTGGAGCACGAAACGCTAAAGGAAATGGAGGGAAAATTCAAAATTCAAATTTCAAATATCAAATTAGACCAAGTTTTATAACTAGTACATCATCTCTCCTACCTAATTAATTCATGATCCTAGTTTCTAGAAGGAAGAGTTTAGAAACCACAATCAGAAAGTAAAAAGAAAGAAGACATTGGAAACCTCTTCAATACAATGGCTTCTGCAACCGATGTGACAAGTCTGTCAGCCTACCTCTCTAGACTAACGTTCCAAGACACAACTGATGATCTACACGTGTCACTTAGAGATCAGATCAAAGACAACAGTCATGAAGAAGGACCTGTATAAATAGAGATGCCATACTTGAATGATGATAAGAGAGTTGAAGACATAAGAGTGAAAACTCTAGAAAAATCTCTCCACATTTCCTGTGCTGTTCATTATAATATGTAATCAATCATCTTGAAGTGTAAAACATATTCTTTCCTTGTTTTGTAATGATTTGTATGCTCTTCTTAGGAAGAGATGTGAGAAAGAAGTCGTTTATGTTTCCCAAGTCTGTATTTGAATATTCTTAAGGAAACATGAGTGTAGGTTAGTTTGAATAGATACCCAAACACATAACCTTTGTAACCTTGATCCATTAATGATCAAAGTGAGATATAGCTTGGAGAAGCTAAGGTAAAACTACTTTCAACATGATGGTAGAGGTACTTGCTCATCACGGTTCAGCTTGGAAAGGCTGGTTCAAGACTGCTCACAACATGGCAATAGAAGATGTTTGTAGGTCACGATTTAGCTTGGATAGGTTAGTTCAGAACTACTTGGTTCAGCTTAGAGAAGCTGGTTCAAAACTACTCGGTTTGTAACACCCTAGCAAATTCGATGGGTTCGCATAATAACTAGTGTAATTTGATCAAATATATGATAAAGAAACATAATCTTTATTTAATACATAGTTAAGTACAAAATAAAGCTCTACTTTGAGCTTTAATACATATCCGTTCTATATTACATTTACATATATATCCATTCCATTAAGTATAGCATAATAAAAGCATTAACTACTATACTATTGCAGTTCGAGTTATTTTGCAGAGCAGCCTCATAGTCCTCTAGTTCAACTTGGAGACGA
Source organism: Dalbergia cultrata (assembly GCA_031216105.1). Lineage (NCBI taxonomy): Eukaryota > Viridiplantae > Streptophyta > Magnoliopsida > Fabales > Fabaceae > Dalbergia > Dalbergia cultrata. The sequence goes on from CM062349.1 coordinate 27,541,496, forward strand.
CACAGGAACACAAACATATTGGAGTGAGAATTATACAATTGTCAATAGGGCAACTGTCCAAATACGCAATTATAAATTTTGTAACACCCTAATTTTTACCCCAATACTCTAGAACATATTAGGCTAATCATTAGGTTATTACTTCTTAGTCTCATCATTTTATTAAAATACTTAGCAGAAATTACGGGTAAATTTTTTCTTTTTGAAAACATAAAGCAAAGTGAGAGCCACGAACTTAACTAGTCAAACGACAGAAACATAAAGCACGCGTAACAATTATCAGAAATCATAAAGTGAAGCATACAACCAAAGAACAACAATCATGGTAGCAAAGGAAACACTTCATTAATATCATAATTAAGGTATATAAGTAGTCAAACCCTCATGGAGACGGGCAGAGCTTGTAATACAATAGAAAAGAAAATACAACAGAAAACAAGAAAGCAGAAATAAACCATAACTACCCAAGTGCACCTATGGTGAATAATCTCAAAAACAAAAGAAGGTTTATCCACTCTACATGTGGTGTGTGCACTAAGCCTCCCCTACGACGTCAACTACAGGAATCCGAAAAATGGTGGAGTGTAACCGATCCATGGTCGCAGAACAGCAGGAGTGGGAACACGTGAAGACTGAGCGTGGGCTCCTCGGTAAGGGCGCCTCGGTAGGGGCACCTCTCAGCTCACCTAGCCAGCCTCGACTGTGTAACAATCTCCTCACTCACGTCTCGCACGAACTGAGGTGTAGGAGTAGAACTCTCACTATACATGTGCGTCGGCGGGTCCTCGGATGGGTCGTCCACCGAACTCGGGGATCAAGGCACGTAGTCCTAGAAGTCTCGAGGCATCGAACCACCAGTATACGTCCGAAGAATCCTCTCGTCTCGCGTCCGGGTGCTCTAAAACCATCGCGTCGTCGTAAAGTGACATCGGGGAGAAACGGTAGCTCTGTACAGGATGTGCAAAGAGGCGTCCAATGAACATAAAGACTCACACGGTACATTGCCCCTCAAAATGATATGACCCGTAGTCCGGGTCATAGTGGACCTCCCAAGTAGGCGTGTCAATGAGAAGCACGAACGTCACCATCGGTCTCTGAAGATGTGACGGAAGAAAGAAGAGAGATGAGTGAGAATTCTTGCTAAAGAATCTCAGTAGGAGTCTCCTATCCTAGGGTTACATCATACACATCCTCAGGAACCTTGGGTTTAATAATAAAATAGTGATCATGCATATGAGGTTCAATTTAGGGCTTCTCAAACTAATTATCCAAGGTCCATTTCTTTTAGCATGCATCTTGATGTTATGAATGCAACATATTATATCATGGATGCATGTCAATACATGAGCACATAAACAACACATCAAAGCACATAAACATAAACCATGTGGCATAAGGGCATATAACTTTCAAGTGAATCATTCCTCAACTTCGTGACATCAATCATGGTACTTTAGCATATAAGCCACCCTAAAAATAACTAGGTTATAAGCTCATACCTCAGCTAGTCGTCACTAGCTCTTGCTTATTATCTTGAATAAGCGAAACATAAATAATAATCTTGACTCGCAAGTATGGGTAGGGGGCAGGGATCATCTTTCTCTGGGATTACCTTCTTTGAAATGCTTTGCGGGCATTAAGCCACAGCAATTTGTCCGCTTTGGTAGGCTGCATCTACTCATACCCTCACGGATTTGTTTCCCTTGGGGGTGCTTGGCCGAACCGGTGTCACCCAAGGTTTTCAACTCATATGGTACTCATAAACATTTCTTTCAACCCTTTAAGGTTTGACGGAAATTCGGCAAAGATAACAAATTGTTAAACCGAATTTCCTTCAAACTGCCACAAGCTAATCCACACATCATGTTCTCATGAAATCTCATGCTATGATAAAATTTAACATTTCATCAATCATTCTATTTTTTCATGCATCAAGCATGTCTTATCATATCATTACATCATACAACACATCATAGCATTAACAACCTTTTTAGTGTCTTATGCATTGACCCTTAAGGTCCTCAACTCATATTCTAAGTTATAAATGATCAAACCTAATCTCTCGGGAACTTATAAGGTCATAACTAAGTCTTTTTCACCTCACACTATGGTCAAGAACATCTCTAAACCTCAAGGATGCAGAATTCATAATCCTAACTTTACGGGTACCTAGGAGTCACAACAATGACCCTTTCTAAGTCCGGTTTGCTCCTAAGGCATCAAGATCAAGTCCTAAACCATTTATGAGTCATTCCTACACATTTAAACTAATTTAAATCCATGATTAGCATTACTAAACCTTGCTGGACAGAATCCAGAAAATTCAAACATTAAAGGATCTAGAACTCTCAAATTAATTCTTTTCTAGTTTCTAACTTCTCTTATCTTTCCCATATGAGTCTTAACATTAATTATACTCAAACATAAGCATATTATCATCATTAACATAGCTCATACAGTGGCTAAACATGGCAAGCCAGAATCGAAACAAACATCTCCATTTAAAGGCATCAAACACAATATCTAAAGCACATAAAATACTAGTTTCTCTTGGAACCTTTTTAAAACTTTCAAAACTCATTTATAAACATTTTTAACATCTAAAATCATAAAAATATTTAAGAGGGTAGTGACTAAATCAACTTTGTCTCAAGAGGTCCTAAATTCATAAAACTTAGTTCTACATATTCCTTGTACTCATAAAAGCTTAGAAAATTTATGAAATATAGTTTTCAATACTTAGAAGTATCAAAACCTCTTAGGGCCGAAACATGAACCAAGGGAAATAAATATTTTAGACCTTTGTTTGAGACAACAATGGGCAACTCTTTGAGCTCTAGGTTCATTTAAGTGATGACATAAAAATAAACATGCTCATGCGCTTGTTTTAGCTTGCATTAGAAAGTAAAGTGATAGCATAAAATAAACATGAGATGCAACTCATTATTATCTTGATATTAAGTGAGAACTTGAAATATAAACATGATAATGCATAGCTTGAAACATAAACATGATAATGCAAGGTTCACTTATTATCTTGATACTTAGTGATAGCAAGGAAAGTAAACATGATGTGCATAGCATAAAAGTAAACATGATGCAAGGTTCATTTTATGGTTAGCTAGAGCTCATCCAAGACTTTAACAAAATAACAACCCAGCATATATCTCATTACAAAGAGAGCTCTAGAGTTCTTGAACCAAGTTCTCAAGGGAACTATAAGGTTCTTGAACATCATCATCAAGCTCAAAGAAAACAAACTTTATAAACAAACAAAACCTCAAAGATCAAAAAGGAAATGGAAAACCGAAATGTTAAAGAAAAGGAAACAAAGAAACCGAACTCCAAAATAGCAAGAAAGGAAAAGGTGCTCTTGAGTAAAAATCATGTTTGAGTTAGAAAATGAAGTTGAAACTTAAGCAAAGTAAAACCTCAAGCTCTAGAGGTTCCTTTCAGATGAACACATAGTCATCATCTGGGAGTCCTCATCATTGAGCTATCATGTGCTCATCAAGGCCTCATGGCCGAAATGAGAAGAAAGAAAAGAACCAAAGAAAAGTTTCAAAAGAAATCCAAGAGAAAGCTAGAGAAACTCATTTTTCAAGAAACAAAGTTTAGAAAACACTCCTACCTAGAGTGAAGATAAAAACTTGAACTCTTCGAAAAGGAAAACAAGATAATGAGCTCCTCCTTGGGGCTAGATGGTTTCGGCCTTGTGGGGAGGAAAAGAAAGGAAATGTGTTCTTGGTGGGCTTGTGTTTGAGAATGGAAGTTTAGGTGTTTGTATGATGATCTAAGGTGGTGGGGTGGTGTTTCAAAGTTATGAGATGATTATGTGATGAGAGGATGAAGAAGGTGAAGATGAAAAGAAAGGAAGAACTCTCTTGAAACTTGAGAGAAAAAGAAAAAACTCAAGAAAGCTTAGGAAAACTAAAAGTGTGCAAATGAACTAAAGTGTTTGCATGTGTTTCTAGGCAAGGTATTTATAGAGAATGAAAACAAATGAAGGCTCAAAGAGGAGGCGGGGTAACCATTTGGTATTGGAGGGAAAGGAAGAGAAAATATCTCTTACACAAGGTCATTCAAGCATGGTTTGAGGTATGGAGTGTAGGATGCAAAGTATGGCTTGATGTGAGTGAATTTCCTATCAATTTTGAATGAAATTAGGGTTCTAGAAACAATGCATGGCTGGAACTTTTCTAGCCACAAATAAATGGAGAAAATGGGCTATTTTAATTAGTTATTCATTTGGAAAATCAAGATTGATTGAAAGTTATGACAAGGTTTGGTATATGTGACTTGAGGTATGGCCTTGGAGTGTTGAAAAATTGAACATGTGATGCATATGAGAAAGGGAAGTGAATGGCCAGACCTGGTACAGCAAAGGGGAGATGAGATTTGATCATCTAATTGGGTGTTAATGGTAGGTTTAGATGGGTATTAGCTTAGGTACAAGGTTAGGAATAATTAAGCTTAAGTTTAGGTAAGAGTTAATGCTCACTTTAGTCCCTCACATTTCACGCATGAGTCAATTTAGTCCCTGACTTTTAAAATGAGTCAATTTGGTCCCTCACATTTGCAATTGTGAGTCACTTTAGTCCCTCTGTCATGTGGGATCACTTTTAAAAGATGTTGACGGAAGGACGAAAATGACTCACAATTGCAAATGTGAGGGACCAAATTGATTCATTTTAAAAGTCAGGGACTAAATTGACTCACACATGAAATGTGAGGGACTAAATTGATCATTAACTCTTTAGGTAACTAAGAATGTGTTTTAAGGATTTTATGACAAGATTAGGAGTGCTCATACATCATTAGAGAATTAAAAACTCATTTGTGAATAAACAATGTGTAACACAATTCCATGATTTAAGGAATTAGAAAGAGAAAATACTATTTAAGATTCCATGACTCAACTTTAAATCAACTTTAATAAATTATTTTGACTCAAGATTAATTATGGAAATTAATTAACCTTCGATTAGAGCCTAATATTGCTTAGGTTTGCTTAATCACGCGATTAAGCGTAAAAGCACGAAACTAGGGGCAAAACCGTAATTTCGCACTAATTTCGCCCGGGACCTCCGGGACCAAAACTAAAGTCATAGTCTACATAAAAACGCCTTTTAAAACCATATGGAGAAGTTTTGGGTTCATCCGGCACTTGCAAACGGGTAAAACACCGCAGGGGCGTTTTGGTTATTTTGACCTGAAAACTCGAAAAACGAGATTTTCGATCCCGGAAAGAGACACAAGTCATCTAATCCCCTTCTAACATTGAGTTTGCCCTTCGAGTACTGCCGAACCGGCTTTCCTCGAATTTCGGGCCGAAAATGACCTCAGGGGCATTTTGGTCATTTTCACTCTAACAGAAAATCGGGGCGTTACAATTGTCATTGTCATCATCCTAGCCACTTTGGTTTATTAGAAAAATGTGAGCATGTAACAAACATCAAAGGTTCATTTTAAAGTTCTAAAACCATTTTTTTTAAGTGGGTCTCTTTTATTATTCAATCACTTGATATACACATGGCATACTACTTAATATTACAGAAAATTATGTACAACTTTATGTACTTTCAGTACATCAAAGAAAATCTCAGAAACATTATCCCTATTTTTCCGTGCCCTTGACCTAATAATGGAGACTTTTTCGTGCCCTGTACCCATTAAAGGAGACTTGCTCGTCCCTTTACACATTAAAACGGACTTTTCCATGCCTTTTACACACTAAAGGAGACTTCCCGTGCCTTTTACACACCAAAGGGGACTCTCCTTAGTACTTTCCAAATCAAGATTCTAGCTCATTTCCAATACATTGATAGATTTCTCACTCAAGAAATAAAAGTTCTTTCTAATATGAAACCATCAATTTCATGTCCATAAAAATTCTCCATGACACTTCAATGTGTTCCCAATGTCCTGTAAAATTTTCAGAGCAAAAGAATTTCTCTAACTATATTTATAAAATTTCACAAATTTGGAGGTCAGAATTGCTCAATTTCAACCAATAGCCAGAAGTCTCAATTTTTCTAACTTATCAAATGAGCTCAAAACTTCATACAAATATTTATGGATCAACTTCACGAAATCCTCAACCTCTTATACAAATTTCACCTTAAAATTCGATCATTTTCTGGCGTAAAAAAATTATACAATTTCAGTGCTACAAATTGGACTGTACAGGCAGAAACCTTGATCCTCATGGTTTTCAATTTTTTTAAAATAGCAAAAGTGTATAAGATGAGCCAAGAAAATTACTGGAAACTCTTTCATATGTTAGCTGCATCATATAAAATTTTTAGCTTATGATTATGCCTCTAAATCAGTGAGAAAAATCAAAATATTTCATCTGTTTCCTCAAAAATGGGATTTATTGCAGCAAGGGTCAGAACATGTTTTGAGAAAATAACTTATCTAACTTCATCCAAACCCTCTACCAAAATTAAAAAATCAATATTCATGTATAATCAGCCAATAAATCCAAAAATTTCAGACTCAATCATTCAAAAATTTCAGAGAAAAATTTGAAAGAAAAGAGGATAAATAAAGCCCTACTCTTGGGAACTAGTGTGTCCTTAGCTCTAAGATGCTCCAAGATAGATTCCCTTCACTTCAAAGCTCCTGAATCACACCCAAACCCTTCCTTAATCAGTAGGGAAGTGAGGTATTAAGGTGAGGATTGATGGAGAATTGATATTTTAATTGGTTAAATTTATAGGTATTGAGGTGTAGAACAAGTTTAGTGAAAAGAGTTTGTGGTTTTATCAAATCTAGGCTAGAAAAAATGGAGGTTGAATCAAGTTCTCAAGGTTTTTGTGAAAAAGACAATGGAGGTTCTGCACGTATGCTTGCTGGCTGAGAATGCATTTGGCTTCTTGGAGAAGTTTTAATTTGTGTTGATCTTTATAATCAATGCATGAATATTTTATTTTATAATTAGATAATCCTTAATCTAAGAAAAAATAATGGATGGGTAAGATTTAATCTCACTTTACAAGATTAAATCTTAGCCTTTCATTAAGTCCAAGTGGACATAAATTCTCCTTTGATAAAAATTAAACTATAATTCGGTATTAAAAATCGCACACCAACATTTTACCGAATGGGTAAAACAGTGTACCCAAGTAATCAAACATTGCTCAAAAAATAATTTCATGTATAAAATCCTTATTTCTAACTATTTCTAATCTCAATCCTATGATTTCTCAGTTTTGGGCATCTCTGGGTCCCAAATCTAGGGTTTCATCTATCCTGGCAGACTCGTGAGGCTCACGAGGTTACTATTCATGTATTTTTTTACAGATCCATTAGATTGTCCTGATCATTTCTATGTCTATCAGATTTTTGAAATTATGACTAATAAAACTCAAATTAATTTTTAAATATTTTTTTAGGGTGTTACACAGTTCATCTTGAAGAGGCTAGTTCAGAACTACTCTGTTAGTGACAGTTGGGGTTGTCCATTGTTCACTGTGAGAGCTTGGGAAGGCTAATGTAAAGACTATCTAATTTACTTTCTCTGGTTGAGAAAGTTGTTGTTAGTGAAACCTCAATATGTGTTGGGTGCTGGATGTAGGCAGGTTGACCGAACCAGTATAAAAATACTCATGTTCATTCTCTCTTCCTTAATCTTTTATTTTTATGTTATGCGCTTTATGTTAAATATTGATTAAGCTTCATGAAAGTTGCATCATAATTGTTAAGCTTTAGAAATCAATTTTCTAAAACATTTAACCACTATTCTGCTACACTTCAAGCTTTATGCTTGATAGTATCTTTTATGTTAAATACGTCAGATCCGAAAAAAGGCTTCAGAAAGCACGATTCAACCCCCCTTCTCGTGCACTCTTTTACCAACAAGATGTTGGATCAATATGTTAACAACTTTTCTCTTAGAAAAGTTACTCTAGGGAAAACATTAAGAAAGGACCTTTTCGAGGAAGTCTCTATTATTAAGGAAAAGAGTATATAAACTATTTAGGAACTAGAAAGAAGATTTTTCAATCCTCAAGGAAATTGATTACATTAGATGATGAACATTACAAGACCTGTGGAGGGATTTTCACAGAGTTTCGACTCTCATGTATTCAATCCTCACATCGGCTTTAGAGCACAACATCTCCATTTATAGAGGTCTTCCTTTATGACCATTGCCTTTGATCAGTTCTCCAACTAACACGTGTAGATCATCCATTTGTGTCTTAGAAAAGCAGTTTAGAAAAGTAGGTTGACAGTTTGTCGCATCTATTGTAGAAGCCGTTGTATAGTTTGAGGTTTCTAACGTTCCTTCATAAACTACTTTTTCACTTTTTTATCATAATTTTTGAACTCTTCCTTCTAGAAGCTAGGGTGGTTGACCAAATAGACAAAAGAGATGATATACCAGTTTTGAAATTAGGTTTGACTCGAGATTTGAATTTCAAAATTTAAATTTCCCTCATTTTCCTGTAGCGTTTAATGCTCCACAATAAAGTAAGCTTTCTGACGTACACTATCAATTCTTTGATGCAAATTTGGTCTTCTAATTTTCAATTTGAGCTTTATGATTATTAATGAATTGTGATCATGATGATTGAAGAATGTGTAACATGTTGTTCTCAGATTTTCCATGATATCTTCATTCTAAGTGTACTTTCTGATGTCCCGTGCTACTTTCTGAAGACCAGTGGCTTGGTTTCTTATTCTTGACTTGATGTACTTCAATCCGTGATGCATGTAAACGTACTTTCCATAATATAATATTCACTTCTATTAAGCCTAGTCTCTTAACACGAGATAAATTATGTTTGCAAATGTAAAGTGATATTATTTTCATTTAAGTTTGTGTTATGCAATTCAAAAATACCTATTGTGTGTTGTCAAGAAAATCAAGATAGACATTAGTCATTCTTCAAAGTATTATCATTAAATTAACTTTGTTGTCATTCAAAACGTATGTCTCTAATACTTTCTGAAAGGTTCTGGAGCTTACATCACATATTTCTAAACTTTGCAAAATTACATTTTAACCCCTATTCTTCACTAAAATTGCAAAATAACCCCAAAACTCTCTTTTTTTTCTTCTAAACATCCACATCATTATTCCAAAACCCATTTCTACAGTTTTACCTTCTAAAAATTCAATTTTTTTTTCATAAAAGTCCCCAACTTTGTAAATATGATATTAATAAAATAATAGCATAAAAATAAAATTTTAAATATATTTTTTTAAATAAGAAAAAAATAAAATAAAACACAAGTTAACTTAAAATAAATAAGAGTACCTATTGAATTTTTTTAAATGGAAAAAATAAAGAGTATGATAACATAATTGGGAGTAAGATACCCGTAAATCAAAAGACACGTCACTATTGTAGGTAGACATAAAATAATGGAGTAATGATACACGCATACCACATAACTTACACCACATATATCCACCAAGCTAAATGACCAAAGTGGGGTATAGAGATGGTATGTATATGGAGGGGTAAATTTGGCAAGAAGAGAAAAGGAAACACAAAGCAAACAAAACGAAAAAAAGAAACGTGCATTCTCTATCTTTGTTTCTCTCTCTCCTTTCATTTTTCTCTCTCTAGTTCTTCATTCTTTATAGGAAGAAGAAGAATGAGAACCAAGATATGGGGACAGTGTACAAAACTAATCCTTCTGCATGAAATCCAAAACACACAAAAGGAAAAAAAAAAAAAAAAAGAACTTACATTCTCTCTCTTTTTCATGTTTCTCTTTCTAGTTCTTCATGTTTACAGGAAGACGAAGAAGAATGAGAACTAACAACTGTGGAATAACGCACTAACATAATCCTTACGCATGAAGGCATAAATCATTTCATTTGATTTTTCATGTATTTGTGGTTTATGTCCCAAAACATAGATGATTATTTTTTCCAGTTTTTTCAACAATAAAATGAACTGATAATGGCTTTGTAAGAAGTTGAGACTTCTTGTTATTGTTGGAAAATAGAGTTGAAAAATTGTAAATGCGTGTTACAAAATGCTGTAAACCATTGCACAAAAAGTTGTAAACCAGTAGCAAAATATTGTAAACCAATTGAGGACGCATACTAACCAGGTTGTTAAAAACTAGAGTTGAAAAATTGTAAATGTGTGTTACGAAATGTTGTAAACCAGTATGTAAAATATTGTAAACCATCGCACAAAAAGTTGTAAACTAGTAGCAAAATATTGTAAACCAATTAAGGACACATGCTAACCAGGTCGTTGAAAATAGAAGTTGAAAAACTGTAAATGGGTGTTACGAAATGTTGTAAACCAATATGTAAAATGTTGTAAACCATTGTACAAAAAGTTTTAAATAGTACCAAAATATTGTAAACCAATTGAGGACACATACTAACCAGATTGTTGAAAACTGGAGTTAAAAAATTGTAAATGTGTGTTACGAAATGTTGTAAACCAGTATGTAAAATATTGTAAACCATTGCACAAAAAGTTGTACCAATTGAGAATACAAACTAACCAGATTGTTGAAAACTAGAGTTGAAAAACTGTAAATGTGTGTTACGAAATGTTGTTAATCAGTATGCAAAAAGTTGTAAACTATTGCACAAAAATTTATAAACTAGTAGCAAAATATTATAAACCAATTGAGGACTATGTTTTCATAATTTTATAAATATAAAATAGACCTAAATATAATAATAAAATCAAATTTTAGTCATTAGCAATATATATATTTATTAGTCTTGTTCTATATAATAATAAAATCAAATTTTATTCATTAGCAATATATATATTTATTAGTCTTATTTAGTGCTTAATTGATTTATTGTGGAAAAAAAGTAAGATCATTCATATATAGATATATTCACACGTACATATAACGTCATTCTTAAGGACATAATCTAAGTTCAAAGATTTTAAAATTAGATTAAATTGGAAATTTAAAAATTTTAAAACTATACTAATAATATTGTATTAATAAAATTCATGATTGAATGAATATAAAATAGAACTAAATAATATACTAATAAAATTTAGTTTGTATTTATTTTTAAAATTTAATTTTAATCGATAGTGTTATGTTAATTAGTCTAATAATGAAAAATTGTGTTTATTTATTTAGTAATGAGATTGTTGTGTTTACTAAATTTAGTTTGGTTTACATAATCAAATATCTTTTTAAAGTTTTATAGTTTAATATAAATACTATTTAAAAGTTTGAATAGGTGATTCAATTGGTTTACAACATTTTACTACTAGTTTACAACTTTTTTTGCAATGATTTACAACTTTTTGTATACTGATTTATAACATTTCATAACACGCATTTACGAATTTTTAACTCCAATTTTCAACAACCCAGTTAGTATGTGTCCTCAATTGGTTTATAACTTTGTGTGCAATGGTTTACAATATTTTATATACTGGCTTACAACATTTCGTAACATGCATTTACAATTTTTCAACTGCAGTTTTCAAAAACCTAGTTAGTATGTGTCCTCAATTGGTTTTATAACATTTTGTTATTAGTTTACAACCTTTTATGCAATGGTTTACAACATTTTAGATGCTAGTTTATAACATTTTGTAACACGCATTTACAATTTTTCAACTCTATTTTCCAATAATAACAGCAAATCTCAGCTTCAAACAAAGTCATTCTCAGTTCGTTTTTATTGTTGAAAATACTAAAAAAATAATCATTCATGTTTTGGGACGTAAACCACAAACACATGAAAAATCAACTGAAATGAGTCAAGTCTTCATGCATAAGGATTATTTGTGTGCTATTCCACAGATCTTAGTTCTCCTGCTTCTTCTTCTTCTTGTAAACATGAAGAACTAGAGAGAGAGAATTGAAGTTTTTTTTTTCTCTTTTATGTGCTTTGAGTTTCATGTAAAAGGATTAGTTTTGTGCACTAATCGAAAATTTTGGTTCTCTTTCTTCTTCTTCTTCTTCATGTATAGAATGAAGAGCTAGAGAGAGAAAAATGAAAAGGAGAGAGAGAGAAGCAAAGACAGAGAAGGCATATTTTTTTTTTTCTTTTGTTTGCTTTGTGTTTCCTTTTCTCTTCTTATCAAAGTTATCCTTCCATATATATACCATCTCTATACTCCTCTTTTATCATTTAGCTTGGTGGATATATGTGATGTAAGTTTTGTGGTGAGCATGTATAATTACTCAAAATAATAAATGTCAAGTTGTACAATATTTGCAGGAGCAAGGTTATTAATGTGATTTTACTAGTAATATATATATTTTTAGGATTAAATGTATTTTGATTCATGCACTTTAGGTGCTGTATAATTTAGATTTGACTTTTAAATTCATGCTATTCAACACCCTGAATATTATAATATTGTAGACTATGTAAAAAGGCTCTTTCATTGACTAGACATCAAATTCCACCTTCTAGTGGTGATGTGCTCGTCACATACTCATTTAGTGGCCAAAAAAAACCCCTCTTTTTTTAATGAAATTTTCCACGCCCTGAACTGTCTCCCCCCTCACTCACCTACGACCTTCACCAACAGCCACTATCATCACCATAACACAACCTCACCACCATGACAATCAAATGATAAAAAAAAAAAAAAATGAACGAAATTTCTGTGGAAATAAGAACCGGCACCACCAGAAGCTTCTAGTTTCATTCTTTTACCCTTTTTTTTTCTGCAGTCCACAAACGAAACAGAGAGATGGAATGAGAATGCGAGAGAGAGAAAAGGAAAAAGGGGTTGCTTGTGGCTAACTTTAACGGCACCTCGCGACCTTGCTGGCGGCACGCCGCCACAGAGATGGTGGAGGCTCCCACAGCTAGAAGATTCTCGGCGGCTTGCAGTGGAGAACGACAGAGTATGGCGACGGTGCGATGAATGGCGGCCAGATCTGTAGCTGCGGAGGGGAAGACCACAACCTTCGTGGTGGCAGAAGGGCGTGCGGCAAAGCTTTGCTGCCAGATCTGTTTTCTTCTTCCCCTTCTTCCGCTATGCCATTATTTTCTGTTTCTTGTGCACATGTATGAATAAAATGGTGTGTTGTTATTTGTACGAAATTTGGAGTTTGTTTTGAGTGTAGAAAGGGGTTGAATTGTGAAGGCTCAACTTCAAAATTGAAAACCGTGTTCGTGATCTAGGTTAGGGTTCAAAGGTGGTCTTTGAAGGATGTGTCTCGGAGGGGGGGATGGTGCAGAGTTTGATGAAGATAATTCGTGATTTGTGTTGGTGTAGGGTTCTTCATAGTGTTGAGGGCTCTGTCTTAGAAGGTAAGTTTGTGTGTGTTACTGAATCGGCACAGGATTCTTTAGTCCGCCCCATGTTGGTGATCAAGGTTAATCCTCCCCTTCAGATTACAGAGTTAACCTTTTTTAGTGTCGAATTTTCCATTGTGCCACTCTTCCTTCTCTCCTCCTTTCACCTCTCTTCTCACGGGCCCCATCAACCTCCTTCTGTTCCACCACCCTCAGCTCCGGGGCGCCACCTCCCTTTCCATGGCGCTGCCCATTGTCACTGCTACCTACTGCAGATGGCGCAAGGTTGAGGCAGTGTTGATGTTCCTCTCGCGGGTTCAGATTTAGTGTGGGGTTGTAAATCAAGCCACTATTCATTAAGGATTGTAAACTTAAGCCAAAATACTTGGCTAATGTTAGAGATTTGTTTGGAAGGCTCATGTTTTCTAAGAGTATTAATATCCTTGCGCAATCTGTGGCTATCATTTAGCTATACGTTTACGAACTCAAACTATTTTATATATTTATTATAATTTTAATTTAAAAATGTTGAACATTCAACTTAATACTAATAATCACAGGGACGTATTTACAGTTGAGTATTCAAGTTCACACAGGCTGGGTTTTGCAAAAATGAATATATGAATTTGGGGATGAAATGGGAAGTGGATGGATCGATTGAAATGGAAAGCACAGGGCACATTCTGGTAGGGCAGGATAAGTGGTACTGCCTGGATTACGAACAATGTCATGCCTTCACGCGATTGGTGGGCTGAGGGCAGTGGAGCTATTGGATGGAACCGGAAGGGGACTCGTCAGAGCCGGACCTGGGGTTGTCGGGGCATTGGTTTCCGGTTGGTGATGGTGGTGGCAATTATATTGTAAAGAGATAATTGAAACCTTTGGAGAATGAATTTGTAATTTTAAAAATATTTTATTATAAAAATATCTCATAATTTTTCTGATAAATCCTATCCATTAAAATTACATCTAACGGTAATAAATAAGAGCACTAACGTTGGCTCCAAACTAAAAGGATCAACTAATCCAAAGCCTACTGAATGTGAAATATTTAGAATAGGGTTAGGATATGAAATATTTCATAAAAAAGAGAGAGAATTTTTGTTAACTAAATGAGTCATGTAACTAGCACATAATCACTTAACAGTTGAATTGGATGTCCAATTAACATAGGGTCTTTTTGTATAGCCTATAAAATCTAAGGTATCAAATTGTACAGATTTAAAAGTTGGGATTTAAATTACATAACACCTAAAGTAAAAGAGGTAAAATATATTTAATCCTATTTTTTTTGTTGATAGAGTTCTTTACTGGCTAACTTAAAAGAGTACAGATGATTCAATTTTATGCATAGCTATAGTAAAATTGTCTTACACATGTTCTATCGTCCTATCTTTATTTTAGTTTTGAATTTATTTACTCAATGGTTTTATTGTCACAGGCACATTGAATGTTCCCATCATGCTAGGACCATTGCAAACGCGACCAATAGTTAAACCAAATACGCTTATCAATATTCTATAATCCATCCTCGTTAGGTATTTTTTTCGCTTGCTCAAAATGCGATCGAAACAAGCACTACCTAAGTACCTATTAAATGTGTAACCCAGAAACGAATTGAAGTTTACAAAAACTTTTGATCTCGATTGAACCACCATGGAAGTTGATAAATTTGTTAATTCAGAGTTGGCTGTAGCCATCATGGAGGAAAAAAAGCAAGTAAGTGGGGGACCATTTCCTAAGGTTGTGGTTTTGGTCTTGTCCCCAAGCTAGCTTAGGTTCTAGCCTATGACTATGAAACAATCTTAGAATTAGACAAAAGGCAATTTTGACTCTGGGATGCGCTACCACAATAGTAGACAATACCATAAGGTGGTGTTTGGTTTCCGCATTTTCGGTTTTCATTTTCAATGAAAACAAAAATAAGTGTGAAAATGTGTTTGGTTCAATGTTATTGAAAATATTTTGAGAAAATATTTCTGAAATTCTTTGAAAATTTGGAAACAACATATTCTCGTTTCCATTATTTTCAACAGCTTGTTTTCATTTGCTGCCGAAAATATTTTCAAGCCAAAATGCGGTGTCAACATTGTAATTACGATTAAGTTTTGTTTTGTTTTCTTTTGTTCTCAAACAACCCAGAAGCTTCTCCAGGGAGTGAGAGACAAAGAGCGAGGAAGAGAGAGAGAAGGGGAGAGCGGGCTGCAGGTTGGTCCGCCGCGAAGGGTGGCTGGGACGACATGGTAGAGTGGGCGCGCGGTGGAGGAGAAGGGGAGAAGGGCGTCACACAACAGGTTTGTTGGGAGACGAGCTGTGCGATGGGAGGAGCCAGGCTGGCTCACGGAGCTCACGGGGAAGGAGGAGTGTCGCGCGGTTGTGGGGGTCCTGGCCGGCCGCGGCCTATGCATGGCGGCTACGAGATGCGTGGCAGCCAAGGGAGCTCGCACGGAGGGCTGGTGGCGGTGGTGGATTGCCACAGAGTGGCCAACACAGCAACGCAGAAGCGCGTGCGAGGCTGGCTGCTGCAAGGAACGGGTTTTTGCGCGGCGATGGAGAGCTGCAAGAATGGCAGATCTGAAGGGGAACACCGGCGGTAATGGCTGGACAGGGAGAAAAAGCCACGTGCAGCGGCTGGGAAAGGGGGAGGCGCGGCGGTGGTGCTTCGCGGCCTCCCCTCTTGTTTCTGTTTTCTTTTTTTTTTTTTCTTTTGGCTTTGGAAAATCTATATCTGATTTTTGGCTCTGGTTTTATTGAGATGGCTTGGATATTTTTGGATTTTTATTGTTGTAATTTGGTTTGGTTGCTGGGACTTTTGATTTAGGTGATGATGGTGGAGCAATGGAGCACGACGACTCCCCATCTCTCTCTTTTTTTTTTGTTATAATAAAGGCACTTCTTTGCATATGTCATTTTAATTATGAGATTTGAAGATTAATTATAAGAACTGAAGATTGATTTCTTAGGGGGCTTACAAAACATCTGTGATCAAGTTTTACATTACGAAAATCTCCACATAAACTCAATTATTTAATACCAAATATCATTTTATTATCTTAAATTTAATTTTGAGAAAATATATTTTGAAAACAAACAAACTAAACATATTTTTATTGTTTTCACTTTCTGAAAACAGAATCCACTTTTATAAACCAAACACATTTTTTTATTTTCATTTGAAAATGAAAATCCTTTTCAAGAAATGAAAACAAAAAATAAAAATAGAAAATATTTTCACAAACCAATCGCATCCTAACGTTGTTGTTGAAACCAAAATCAAAGAGCAGAATAAATTTAGAGCACTGGTGGGCTCTGTGCGATCCCAATCAGCAACAAATTGCCTGGATTTTCGTTGACAATACAAGGCCTTCATGTCTCTCCCAAACAACATCAGCCTCTCTGGCATTGACATAGGGCATTTGTTTAGACAACTATTACTGACATTGACCTAACAGAACACGAGGACAGTGATAGATACATTTTTAATTAGGGCTTTGAAATGGTGGTCCTGAGTTTTAAAAATACTGCATTATTTTGTTGGTGTATATGATTTTCATGTGGACACGTAGTTTGGTTAACCCACGCCACTACTTATTGCATATCATAAGCATTTTTTTTTCAAGTGTTGAAAAGATTTCATGCCATGCCAATAAGACTAGTCGTCCTCTCACGATCGTCACAACGGAAAAATTTTGGGGAGTTAAATGAATAATTTAAAATGCCGGCCATAGTATGGATTTGAGGATTTGGGGTTTATTATCTAGGTGCGGATAATTGAGTTCATTGAGGCTATATAATTCAAACAAAAGTTTGACCATACTCAAGGTTAAGAGTAATAATAATTCTCTAGTTAACTTATAAATTTTGGGATTTAACTCCTCTAAAGTGAGAAGGTTTGTAAAGTGAAAATGTGATAAATTAATCATTTTTAAATCAAATCCTCACTTGTCCTCTAACCATCCTCATACTATGGCTCCGCGTGTGGTTCGATGGGCTCAACCGCAAGAAGAGGAAATAAAGTTGAACACTGATGGTAGTCGCTGTTGGGTTGCTGATACGACGCGTGCAGGGTTTGGCGGGGTTTTGAGGGACTCCAATGGGACGTGGATTGAAGGATTTTCTGGTTTTCTTGGGAATCATTCTGTTTTATTTGCAGAGCTTATGGCGATCAGGGTTGGCCTTACCAGAGCCTGGGATAAAGGTTATCGTTTAGTGTGGTGTGAAAGTGACTCACTTCATGCCGTCACTTTAATTTTATCCTATGGTTGGACCAAGCACCATTCTTGTGCTGCTGTTCTCACTGAGGTATCTCAGCTATTGGCTAGGGATTGGACTGTTCGCATATCTCATGGCGTACGTGAGATTAATTCCTGCGCTGATAGAATGGCTAAGTTGGGTAGTACCAATAATGATTATATTCTGTTTTGGCAAACTCCTCCTCCCATTTTATTGCCTCACCTATGTGAGGATGTTTTAGGGAGTGGATATTTGCGTGGTTAGCTGCTGTTGTCGTTTGTTTGTTTATCTTTCATATGTAACCCAAAAAAAAAAAATTATAAGTTTTTTAAGAAAACATAAGTCCTTAAATTAAGTTGACTTGTTTAAAAATTCATTTATAAGTGAGGTTAGATAAATATGAGTGAATTTATAGATTCATTATTTTAGCTAAAATTAAATTTAGTCTCTCAAGCACCAAAATACAATATTTTAAATATCGTTACACTCTTAAAATAGGACTTTAAAAAGTTAAAACAATATACGATGACAACTTAAGTTCTTTTGATTTTTAGTATCATGAAGTTCTAATCTCTTACTTTTTCCCCTGATTTTAATTTGTTTTTCATCCTCTATGACTATAGTAAGAGCTTGTTTGGGAAACCATGAAAAAAAGTTTCTTCCTTTGGAAAAAAGTGGCTATTTCTAAATAATTAATCATATTTGCTGAAGTTATAGAAATATATTATTACCATTTATCTACCATTATATAAAAGGAATTCTATTAAATATACGATTCTAGTCTCTACTAACTATGTTTAATCTTATTTTGAATTCTGTGAACACTTTTTTTATGCTATTTATATGGAAACTATTCGAGTTTAATTTATATGCACTTCTCTTTTATATACTATCATCCAATTACATATTGACACATCAATAAAGGTGATTACGTCTTATACTTACTATTTGAAAAGTCAAGCAAATGAAGTAATTTGATTGGATAACAGTGTATAAAAGTTAGTGTATAAAAATTTTATACTGTCAGTACATACAAATTAAACTCTAATTATATATAAAAAGAAGGATAGATCTGTAAAATAATTTGAAAAGATACTCTCTCAACCCAAATCCACTCCCACAGTGGTTTCCTCTTCTATCACCATTTGCCACTACTCTTCTAATAACATGAATACAAAGGATATAAAACAGCAGCATACATTTCTTGGGTAGCCAGGCCCACATCCAAATGCAATTGGCTTCTAACTTCCATGGTTTGCAGTTTTCTTCCACTATTCTACTACTTCTCTTTCCCAGTCTCCCATTCCTTATATTATTTCTCTCTCCATGATGCCTCTTCGTCCTTTCAGTACTTTCCTCGTTAAGGTTATCTTATATTTTGCGGGATATTTAATTTACTTGATTATGTTGTCTTTGTATTCCAGATTGTGTGCCTATTGTGCTCCCTGCTAAGATTTTTCATGCTCTAAACACTACTATACCCAGCCACACACTTCTCCATTGCTTTTGCGGACTATATATGGTGAGTGGGCTTTTATAGATAAAATTCCTTTCACATGATTCCTGTATAAAAGCCACGCAAACTGGTGAATGCGGGTGGGCTCGACAGAAATATTAACTTGGAGGTGGGTTGAAGGGTGCATATATGCTGTGGTTACCCTTGGAATCAACTTCGATAACTTGCAGAAAAAGGACAATCGATTGATCGTGATGCATGGTAAATGCGGGTATGTACATATTCCTGTTGCAACTTAAAATTGAACAGGAAAATGAGCAAAGCTCCAGTATTGGTGGCAGTTGTTTCCTTCTTCCATACTTGTCCGCTGGAGAAGGGGGTTCTATATGGAATCCTTCTAGAGGTAAAATCTCCCTCAAAACCAAGTACAATATGATCAAATTATTAGACTCTTAACTGTGTGAATATGTATTAGATTGTTATCTATTAATTTGCCTGATAAGAAAATGTGGAGCAATATTATTTGGCTGGGTAGAAAAGGGTGAGTTCTCGTAAATAAATTTTATGTGTATTACATATATGCAGTTTATATATGAAAATTTATTGCTCATTTTATCCCAACCAAATACATCAATACTATATTTAGTTGCATAATATAAATCTGGTGAATTTTTTATAGATAAACTGCATACGCAATATTACATTTGAAGTTCATTTATAAAAAAATTTATCTCATTTTAACCCCTAATTAAAGATAGCCTTAATTAATTGTATTCTTAAAGCCATAGATGGAAAAGAGTTAAGAATCAGGAGAGTTGGCCAATCTTTAATTGTTCTACCCCACGATAAGGACATGCACCCAGCCCCCCATGATGTTTAAACATAATAACAAAAATGGAATATGAGGATTATAATAGTTATTTGGTGTATTTGGCAGGGAAATAGAAAATAGCCGGCACTCACTTTGTGAGGATTGTATAGTTAGTTACATATAGAAGGAATATTAGCTTTGTTTTTTACTATTAGTTCGTCTTTTTACTAAACTAATTACTATAGTATTAGTTCGTTTTCTAATTTTATGTCTTTATAACTCGAACACCTAATATGATCACCGGATCAATATTTTTTTAATTAGTTTCCTGTGTTTTCAAATTTTTGTATATACATTATTAAATTTTTACCAATAAATTAATAAATTTTAGCAATTCAGTGACTTTTTATCATCTTTATTTCTATTTATTTAATAGAAATTTCCGTAACCAAAATAGTTTAATAGAAATTGCTAACCTCGAGACCGTTTATAAGTAGATTAACAAACCCCACATTTTCTGTTAGATATAAAACCGATTCCCTTCTTTCATTAATAAACTAGTTTATGATTTGTGCGATGCATGAAATAATTAATAGTAAAACAGTTATATTGAATAGTAAAATTATTTAATTACATTTAAATAATTATACTCCCTGCATCAAAAAAATAATTATACTCCATATATAACTATATAGTAAAATAAATTATTGGATTTCTTTAAATAATTATATTAATTCATATACTATGCAATGCTAAATAATAATTATAAGTAATTAGAAAAAATAGACTACTGCAACAAATAAAAAACTTGCTGGATATCATTAATTTAGAATACATGGTATGAAAGAAAGAGAACCCGCACAATTAATGTATTCTCACTCTTTTTTTTATAGGAATCAAAATATTTGAAAAGTTAATGAAAGGTTTGAAACACTTAATTTAATTAAAAATAATTTAATTCATGTCTTCTCACTCATTCAAAAAATTATATAACGATTTAAGAAAAATTAGATTTGAAAATAATTTTGAAAAAAATATGAATTAAAAAAAATCGAGATTTGATCTCAGTCGTTATATATTGATTGAAAAAAAATTTGATTTTCAACATTTGAATAATCTAATAATTTTTATATAATTTGATTATTTGTTGCACTCTAATTTTCAGATTTTGAATATTTGAAAATTATGATTACTCATCATTATTCATAAATAATAGTTTAGAAATAATTTCAAATTACAAATAATTTCATATCTTCTCAATCATTGGAAATTTATATAACAATTTGAGAAAAATCACATTTGAAAATAATTTTCTAGGGTATTCACCATCGAACATAGTGACTAATCCCTTTACGTATTGTAGGCCTATTGAAAATTACGATTACTAATTGTTATTCATAAACAACAAATCAAAATAATTTCAAGTTATAAATCATTTTTAAATCTAATATTCAATGTAAAACCACAATTTTCAATTTGATAATATGATCAATTGTTATATAATCTGACAATAAGATATTTTTAATTGTAATATAATAAGACTATATAATCTTATTCAGATTTTTAATCATAATTAAGAATTATTGTTTTAAAATCTTATCAATCATTATTATTAATTAGATTTTTATCACCACCCTAGACGTTATATAATCAACTTCCTTTATCAATCTGATTAGTTTTCAAAAGTATACTGATTTTAAAGGCTATAATAATCTTATTTCATTTCTAATTATGTTATTTAATTTGAATAAGATCTTCTCACTCATTGCATATAATTGAATCCAAAATTATTGAAATTATTATTTTATCAATCATAAAAAGAAACATTGAACAATAAAATATTTTGTGATAAAAAATAATTATAAAATTGTCCATTGATAAAATACGTAATTATAAAAGAAGAACAACCAATAAAACATTCAATCTAGAAACCACTACTAATTTTGATAAGCTTCAAACAAAATTATAAGTTCATATAGCTAATATTTCTCTTGCTAGACAACTTTCCTCATTTTAGTGGTGTACATGTCTGCTAAGATTGTAAATAGCTCAACAATCCAATCTTCAATACACAATGGCTTAGATGGAGTAACTTCTTTAAGACCAGTTGGAGTTTCAACTAACAGAGAGCACGAATCATATAGGTCATACACATACACATAAAAGAATTTCAGTTGGAATTAGTGAAATAATTTATTTTAAAGCATAATATAATTTTAAAGAATTTCTGTATAAATTAAAAAAAAATATTGTTACCTTATGCAAGTTAGCACCTTGAGGAGTGCTTGTGATAATCCTGAATTATTAGGTATGAAACGATCCCTAGTAGAAAAGAGATGACATCTAAGTTAATAGGAATTTTTATGATTGGATTAATTCAAGAAAAAAAAATTGTTCAAGGAGTATATTACATACATAATCAATATTGTATTGGCAAATATATGTTCATATATACATGTATTACCTTGATAAAATTTCATTTTTCTAAATTGTAGCAATTAGTGGAAGAGTGCTGTTCATTTGCATTAAAATAGTTTTAATGTGTTAATTGATAGAATTAACAATCAATAAAGTGTAGTTTACTACAAATCATCTAGTTCCAAGATGATTTTGTTGCATTTCTTTCCATCAATGTCGTGATTCATCATATTCCCTCTTCCAGTCATCAATCCAATGACATCTACAATTATAAAATAGTTAGGAGCGAATTTCAAAATATTGGTTGACAACAAAGGAATTATGAGCAATTATATGTAAACTATTATTCCCACCAACCAAGTGAGTTTTCTTTTTTTTCTCCTATAGGATAACACAATTAGGGATAAATTAAAAGCCATTTAATGGTATTAAATTTCAATCATTCTAATATGTGTATCCTTGTCAAAGAATATCCTAAACTTATGTTTGGTAGCCTTGTATTTCACTTCATTGACATCAACAGAGAAATTAATGTAAAATTTGTCTTGGATCATGTCCTTTTCAAACATTTTTATATGTTGAGACTTAATCACACACTAGATTCGATTACCCTAAGTAAAATTAAAGATATAAGATTTTAGAAAACATACCATATAATGAGATAAATTTAACTATTAATAATAATACAATACTGAATGAAATAGGATTAATTAAAAAAAAGTACCTCTTGATTCATCACCACTATTTCTAGATGAACTGTCTGATCTTTGTTTGTTAACTTGGAACAGCCCAGAACCTGTTGATCTTGACCTTAAGCTCCGTGCATATATATATATATATAGTTTTAGATAAATATAATTTTATTTTTATATATATTAATTATTCTTTCAACTTTTTATCCAATAGTATTCTATCTTTATAATTTTTCACTAATTGAGTAACAGTAACACTTTTTCGTTTATCTTTCCTAATAAATATTATATATGTGATAATATTATTATGCTAGCTACCCATATTTAATTTTTTTATACATCGGAAAGTAACATATTTAACTTTTTATATTTAATAATAGCTTAATAAATAATATTTTCAACACTTACATCACTTAAATAACCCTTGCTTTAGCTTTACACATAACTTTAAAATCATAAAATCAATTAATGATAATAGATATTACTTATTTAACAATAAATATTTTATTTTGAATTAATTTTTAATTTTTAACAATAAATAATGAGATTAATTTTGATTCACTATCAATGTAAAAGAATTTTACATTGTTTTCCAATCGCATGCTTTTATTTAAAAGACTTTTTAAGGATTATGGACTGTTGGGTCGAACACTGTAGCTGATATAATAATAAATGATTGGAAATCTCTATAATTTTTTTACATTGATAGGGCATGAAATTAAATTTATAAAGAATTATATAATCATAATTTCTTAATGTATTATTATCTAGATATAAATTACAGGCAAAATACATGTTTTGGTCTCCTAACTTTTTTTTTTGTTCTTTTTTAATCCCCTAACTTATTTTTCTTTTTCATTTTGGTCCCCTAACTATTTATTTGTTCTTTATGGATTTATTTATTTTATTTTCCATTATTGTAGTATGATACAATAAATTAAAATATAAGAAATAGGAAAAATTAAATAAAATAGGATATAAATAAAATAAAATAAATCCAAAAGAAACAGAAATTTAGTTAGAGTATGATACAAAAATAAGTTAGGGAGTAAAAAGAATAGAAGTTTAGTTGGGGGATCAAAATAAAAAGAAAACAAAACTTAAAGTAAGAGGATAAAAAATAATTGAAAATTAGTTAGAGTTAGGGAATCAAACAGTATATTTTGACTAAATTATAAAAATATCATGGAAATGAGAGAGAAAATTAATTGGGTGATAAAAGAAGTCAAAGTAGTAATAATTTAAATGAAAGAAACTCATGAAATTACTCTACATTACAAGTTTCTTGATATAAAAAAAGTGTGCTCTTGATATAAATAAAAAGGATTTAATTGTCATGTACCGATAGTGTAAAAACTTTTTACATAATCATCCAATTATTTATTACCACATAAGCCATTATAGTTGAATTTTACAATCACTATTTTACAAGTTATCTAAATGAAATATTTTAATTAGATGATAATGTAAAATAGCTTTATACTATCTGTACATCAAAATTAAACTTAAATAAAAAATGTGTAACTTGCTAACCTCTATGTGAAGATATAGCATTTCCCTTTTCTAAAGTATTTATCTTTTCACACCATTATTAAATATCTCTTAATGAAATATTATACTATTATAGTATTATTATTGATTCCCATAAAATAAAAGATTTAGAAAAACATAAATAGCTAGTAGAGAAATAAAATTCTTCCTGTACAGAGTAAGAAAGATTTTTTTTTCTTCTTGATATTGGAGTAAGGAAGAATTAATGCCTCAGTTCACACTCATATATTCACATTAAATAAAAAACAAATGTTGCTTTTATGTTTTTCTCTTTTTTTTTAAAAAAAAATCTATCAATATAAGTCAACAATGCAAACTATTTTTGTGTAAGAGCCTTTTGCAAAATAAAAAATCACACAAGCAACAACACCAAAAAAAAAAAAAAAGTAAGAAGAAAAACAAATTAATGATGAAATTTTTAACTCACAAAAATTAATTATAAAATTGTTTTCAATAAATTACTCAGGTTCCAAGTGAACGAGGAAAGAAAGAAAAATCTTATAAACAAAAGACAAAACTAAAATTAGGACCTGATTTCTAAAAATGGTATTGGTGTCCTCTCGACCACCACTCCTCTCCGTCTTCCAATCCAAATGTATAGTATGATATTGCTTTTAGGCGCCAAATTCGGAATCAATAGAACGATGAGTTGAATATCTTTGGTCTATCTAAACCAGCGAAAGAAAGAAAGAAAACAAGCAAAAAAGTAGACAAAAGAGAATCAAATAAAGCAAATAAATCGAAGATTAAAATATAAAAAACAAAAATAAAATAAAAATATTGAAAAAAAAGAAAAGCTAGTTACTGGTTCTGGCCAACCTTTATTGCACTATCAATCTAACATCACTAGTTTCATTCAAAATTTGACCCACTATCATAACCAAATAAGGAGCCAAAATCTGAGGAAAAGAAACAAACTTGGCATTTGGGTTTTGGATTGTGCCTTTTATCTCCATTTTTTTGGTTTGTTTCTTCCTTTTCCTTCCTAGGACTTTTTGCTGTAAGAAAAAAAAAATGCATTTTTCAGCATTGCTTTTGATAAAGATTTTGCATTGACCCTTGTCAGGTACATCCATTTTCATGTGTAGGAATTTATTGATGGGTGAAGGTGATCATGCAAGAAGGGTGGTAAGGGGGTATGGGTGTGTATGTGTAAGGTAGGGAAAGAGGTGAGAAGCAAAAGTTGCCTTTAGAGAATAATGAACAAAGAGCTTACCAACATTGTGAAGGCTTGGGAGGCAGCAGTTAGAAAATCAGCTGGTCGAAAGAAAAGGGCAAAGGCAAACAACATCTTTACACCAATGTCTGTTGCCCATGTTGATGATGACGATGAGCCAAGGCATGAGGAGAAGAATAGAGAAGGAGGAGATGTTTTCCATGTTGAGAAGATCCTCTCCAATGGTGACTTCTACACAGGTCATTGCCTTGACAACTTGCCCCATGGCCAAGGGAAGTACTTGTGGACAGATGGTTGCATGTATGTGGGTCAATGGCATAGAGGTAAGACCATGGGAAAAGGTAGGTTTAGCTGGCCAAGTGGTGCCACCTATGAAGGTAATTTCAAGGCTAGTTACATGGATGGCAAAGGCACTTACATAGGCTCCTCTGGGGACACCTACAAAGGTTATTGGGTCATGGACTTGAGACATGGTCAGGGGACACAAAGTTACCCTAATGGGGATTTCTATGATGGGGAGTGGAGGAAGGGGTTGCAAAGTGGGCATGGGAGATACCAGTGGAAGAATGGGAACCACTACATTGGTCAATGGAGGCATGGTTTGTTCTATGGGAGTGGGACCATGATGTGGAGCAATGGGAATAGGTATGATGGATGTTGGGAAGAGGGGTTGCCTAAAGGGAATGGTACATTCAGGTGGTTTGATGGGAGTTTCTATGTTGGTGTATGGAGCAAAGATCCAAAGGATCAAAGTGGGACTTATTACCCTTCTGGTTCTTCTACTAGCCATTTGGAATGGGATCCTCAAGAGTTGTTCTCTATGGACTTGAATGATTGCAAACTTTGTCCTTGTGAGAAGGTGACATTTTTTCCATCACAAAAGACATTGAACATGGCTGGGTTAGAAGAAGATGAGCAGCCAATACCTAAGAAGGGAAATGATACTAGTGAGAGGCTTAGGTGGAAGTCAGTTGATGGAAGGCTTAGTAATTACAGCTCTGAAGATGGGTCTTCTTATTCTTATGATGGAAGCATGGGAGGCCCTATAGTTGATACTTCTATTCCAAGAGTGCCATATTTGAGATTAAAGACTGCCAAGAAACAAGGGGAGACTATATCTAAAGGGCATAAGAACTATGAACTCATGCTTAATCTACAACTAGGTATCAGGTACTAATCATAGTTGTTTTCTTGTAAATTAATTTCATTTTTTAATGTTTTGGTTTAGCTTTTTCTTTGTTCATATAGTTAAGCATGTAGGCTTGTATATCCTAGGATGAAGATTTGGCTTAGTTTAAATGTTGACTATCCTATATGGTGCAATAATGAATATGACATTCTGGCAAGTACAATTTTGTCACATGATTCTAATTTTAATTGCATGCTTATTAATTTCTTGTGCCATAGCACAGACATGCTATTGGAAGACCTGCTCCTAGTGCATCTCTTGATTTGAAGGCATCTGCATTTGATCCCAAAGAAAAAGTATGGACTAAGTTTCCACCAGAAGGATCCAAGTACACACCACCTCACCAATCCTGCGAGTTTAAATGGAAAGACTATTGCCCGGTAGTGTTCAGGTAAGCTTTTTAGCAAAACAGTATATGGTCCTTTTGATGATATGCTTTTGGGAAGGTCTTCATTTCTTTTAAAGTAGCTATGGTGAAACATTTTTAGATTCTTCATAGGAAAAATAGTGAGGATTAGGGGAGACCCTGATTGATATAGCAATTGATTCTCAACCATGTATCACATAGAATTTCTGACTACATTTGAACTTTACTTGTTTGTCCAAATTCATGGATCTTGATGATTCATTGAATATGTATTTGTAGGGCTCTTAGAAAACTATTCAAAGTAGATCCAGCTGATTACATGATATCATTATGTGGGAATGACGCCCTTCGTGAGCTTTCATCCCCTGGAAAGAGTGGGAGCTTTTTTTATTTGACAAATGATGATCGATATATGATCAAGACCATGAAGAAAACTGAAGTAAAAGTGAGTTCCCATTTAGTTGGCTAGATATGATTTGAGCCTTGAGTTTTGTAATTTTCATAACCATATACTATGTAACCATGCTTGTAAAGCAAATACAAAGTTTATTACTAATGTTGATTTATAATAACAATTGAAATGATATTATGCATTACTAAGGAGCAGTAATTACTATATATTCAGAAAATTTATTGCAAAAGTGGCACATATTATATTATAAAACCAAATCAAAAGTTGTTATTTCGAACTTTGTTGGTTGCCATTAGAACATTCTGCTTTGAAGTGATAGTCTTTTGTTGTTGTCTTGATTCATTACCAAGGTTATTTCCCCATCGAATAATATTTACTTTAGGACTTCATGATATGATTGTAGGTTTTTTTAAGAATGTTACCTGGTTACTATAAACATGTTCGAGCTTTTGAGAACACCCTAGTAACCAAGTTCTTTGGCCTTCATTGTGTCAGACTAACAGGAGCTTCACAGAAGAAGGTAATGCTAAGTTCTGTAAAAACTTACCCTTTGAAAACAATGACAATTGATTACAATTTATAAATTTTAGGTCCGATTTGTCATCATGGGAAATCTATTTTGTTCACAATATGCCATCCATAGGCGCTTTGACTTAAAAGGTTCAACCTTTGGTCGCACAACTGATAAACCTGAGGCTAAACTAGATCCCACCACAACACTTAAGGACCTTGACCTAAATTATATATTCCGATTGCGAAAGTCTTGGTTTCAAGAATTCTGCAGGTACTTATCACTTATTATTACATGCATTGTTTTATTTCGTAAAGAAAATTTTATTAGCCCAGGTGCTTTGACTATAAAGGGTAGTTATATTTTCTAAACATTCCTTCATGCAGACAGGTGGATAGGGACTGTGACTTTCTTGAGCAGGAGAGGATTATGGATTATAGCATGTTGGTTGGCCTTCACTTTCGAGGAATATCATGTAGTGAGAATGTTACCCCTTCTAGTCAAAGTTTAGGAGCTCAAATGCTAGCTAGTTATGTCCTATCTTAGATGGATTTTCTTAACTTATATTTAGTATCAATCTTTTCTGAAATACATTAATATAAATTACAGGTAATGGCAACATCGATGATGGAGCCTCTCATCTATCTGGAGTGGATGCGGATCATCTTGTAATAGATCCTAGTCGGTAAAGTCTATAAACTCATCATGGAAGTTTCAAATTTTTATTAACTCTAGTTTGACAACTACATTTGTGACTATATCATTAGGAACTCAACTAGATAAAAGCATGGCTTTGTACTTAATATTTTACTAATTTAGCATACATGTAATGATTCAATTTAACTCAGATATGATAGTTTAGTTTCTACTACATCATGTATTGTTTGGGAACTTATAGGTAATACATTTACTTCACATTTTCTTTGTCACTATTATTTACACTTAAAATCTTCATCAATGCTAATCTTATGCCAATACTTGATCTTTCACTATCATAATTAGATTCCATCCAGTCAGGAATGGTTAACTTGTCCGAAAATATTTTAATTTTGTTTTGTATTTTAGGTGGATTAACTTAGGTGTAAACATGCCAGCGAGGGCTGAATCGACTGCGCGAAAAAGTGTTAGTGACACTCCTCAACTAGTTGGAGAACCAATGGGGGAGTTATATGACATTATCATTTTTTTCGGTATCATAGACATATTACAAGACTATGATATTAGTAAAAAGCTTGAGCATGCTTACAAATCATTCCAATATGATCCAA
Source organism: Dalbergia cultrata (assembly GCA_031216105.1). Taxonomy (NCBI): domain Eukaryota; kingdom Viridiplantae; phylum Streptophyta; class Magnoliopsida; order Fabales; family Fabaceae; genus Dalbergia; species Dalbergia cultrata. Next base: position 27,570,800 of record CM062349.1, read on the forward strand.
CCTCAATCTCGGCTGTTGATCCAAGGCTATACTCTAGACGGTTTCGTGATTTCATATTTAGAGTTTTTGTAGAGGACAAGGTTTAGTTTTAAAACTTGTATTTAATTTAAGGAAATGATAGCATTAACCAGCACACTAATTTCTACACTTAGAATGGTCACCAATTGGACCAACACACACCAGTTGGACAATATTTTGTGATAGGTAGGATATATACTTTTTTTAAATTCGTTCAATTTGCCCATTTTCATCGCCCTTTCTCCCCAATTTTTTTTTTTAATAAATTTTATGTAATCATAGGCCCAGAATGTATGTTTTAGTTTAGATCAATGTTGTTTAGATTTAATCAAGTTTTTTCAAATTGTAAATGAATAAGCAAAAAGGGTCAAAACAATATTGAAAATTATTCTTTGTAATATTTTTGTCCCTAGGTTAGCCTCTAGGGCCTTGGGTTGAATAAGAATTTAAAGATGAGGTTTATGAATATTATATTAGCCTTTTTATGTATAGAAATGTATGGATCATCCTTATGACCTTTATTTTGTGCAATGGTGAACCTATTTCATACTATGGTTGTTACCTATGGATAGATCTCCATTTATACTTTCCCTTTGTGATTTTGAAAGTTGCCTAGATGACAAAGTATTTCTGTTCCTTATTCTCTATAGTTTTGCACCATTAATATCTACAGAAATTGCAATGTTTCAATAGATTGATAATAGTACTAAAGAATGTGTTTCAAGTAATGTAATAATAATATATAAATAAAACATCCTCTTATTATGCACACAATGATTCGTTTATAATTTGATTCTCTTTTAACCAGGGTATCATCATATGCAATGTGATGTATGACTCAAATAACACTTTTGGAACCAAAAAGAAAATAATCTTACTATCAATTATTTTCTTCAACTGCACAAACACATAAGTTTGGCTCCATCTCCTAGAAAGATAGTTCCAAGGAACTTTATACTGTGAAATTAAGGAGGATCAGGCTTAGGCAAAGGAAAATTCATGACAAAACATGACAAACAAAGTGGTGACTTTTTTTTCCCAAGACTTGTTCAAAACTTGGAATTCAAGATACTTTGAAAGAATATTTGGTCTTTTAACATCCAAGTAAAAGTATTCACTTGCAGGTTAGTGACAGAAACATTATCCCCACATGGTTAAGGCTTCAATCCAAGGTGGTATTTGTTTCCTGTCTCTGGGATAGAAATACAGACACATTGGAGACACAAACCTATTTGGTAGTGGAGATAAGGACATAAGACAAACAATATTTCTGTTCCCATGACAAAACTATAGAAAATTTCTATACTTCCAATAATACCTCTGTATATATTTAATATTTTCCAATGTGTCCTTCAACCCAAGGATGCCAGCTGTGGTGTCAGTGGTTCGGTGGGGGCACATATGTCTTTTGTCATGTATTTTTTGTCTTGCCCTTGTGTTTCCAAAAAAAAAAATGGAGATAATTATCATGTCTTGTACTCCACAATTAAACACAATACAGAGACAATGTTTTTTATGACTCCGTCTCCACTATCTCTACTATCTTTGTTTCCACTGTTAAAAGACAGGAAACAAACACTACCTAAAGGAATAGATGTGGAATAGTTGCACACTGTCATACTCCCTCCTTCCATCCTTAAATAGTTGTTCAGTTTTAAATACTCAAATGAAATTAAAATAATGATCGGAAAAACATCAATATTAGAAAAAGTTAACAATAATTTCCTAAATTGCCCTTATTGCTTTTCAGTACTCTAATTTTTTCTCTCCTCCTCTAGTAAGGAGGCAATAATATTGAATAGAGGTATTATTAGAAAAACATAATTAATACTACTTAATATTTTGAAATGGGTAATTATTTCTAAACAATTTTTTTAAAAAAATGAACAATTATTCAAGGACAAAGGAAGTATATTGCACACCAAAAATGTCAGTTGAACATTGAAGGTGTATTTGGTTATGGACTAGGAATGAGAGAAAGATTTCCATGAATGGGCATCATGTGTAAATTTATATATGAAATTTATCTTTGAAAAATCTTCACCTATTTTTACCCTAACCAAACACACATCTAAAAGTACGGTTCCATTGAAAGACACACTATGTTACTATTGAATATATAATAGTGGTTACCACTCATTGCGTTAATCGATCACATTCAATAATGAAAAAAATGAGTGCCTCAATGTTTAATAACACCCTTTTATTACACACTATTGCATGATTCATACCATTTAACATCATAGTTTATATATATATATATATATATATATATATATATATATATATATACAGTTGGATAATTTAAAGCTTGTTTTGTCCTTGGGCATTGTAAAACCCTGATTTGTGTTGTCCTAAATTACCTTGGTCTTCTAAGGTGGTTAAGGGTGTGTGGTGTGTGCTTGCATGACTAATTAGGCCTCAAAGAACCAAATTAGACTTTGAATTATGAAAATATAGCTCAATTAAACTTAAATAAACTTAATTGGGGATAATTAAGCTTAATTAAGGCTAGTCGGCCTAATTAGGACTTTTTCACCATAATTAAGGAAATTACATGTGATTAATTGCGTATGAATTTTTAATGAGTCACTAATTATCTAATTATCACTAATCATATAACTAACTAAAAGTTTAGTTACATAAAGATAAGGAGACATAATGATGTGATCAACTATAACACTTGTCTTTTAATGATTACATGCTTATGACATAATTAAAGATAAAGTACCATTTTATTATGACGAATGACACTTTGGATGATGATAGTACATGATTAATTCAAATTAATCTTGATTAGACCAAGTTGATCCTACTTTGTCCATTGCTTTAACTAAGCAACCCTTAATCAGTACACTTTCTACCTAATTTACCCTTATACTTTTACCTAATCCCCAAAATACCACTAAAAGTAATCCAACCATTCCCACAAACAAAAAAAAGACACAAAACAACTCATTTTCCTCTACCGTAAGGGTATGTTTGTGAGTTTGGATTTTGGAGGGGGAGGAAGGGAAGGAGAGGACTTGTAATATAATTTTACACTTCAAGTCCTTCTCTTCCCTCCCTTCCCCTCCAAAATCCAAACTCAGAAACATACCCTAAGGCTACAACCTCCCTCATATTCACTGACCCTCAGATTTTTCTTTCACTCACAAACACTCTATCTCATTTTCTCTCATCTTCAACTGCTATCTCCACCACTTATTAGCTCCAGAACCCTTAAAAAAAACATTATAGTTTTTGAGTTTATAGAGTACGAAATAGGTCTTATTCACATACAAGTCCTTATATTGAGCTTATTTTCATCATAGCATGTGCAAACATGATTAATATCATTCAAAGAGATCTAGAACTTAAAAGAAGTAAAAGATAATCCTTGAAATGGACGTTAATGTGTTTAATGCATGAAAGAATATTTCAAAGACAAGAAATAAGTTTTAGATCTTCCGAAAGTAGCCTACTTCTTCAAAAAGTGATATACAAGTGAAGATTTCAATCCACCTCTGAAGAAAAGTGTGGTTACCATCTTTAATCATCATGATCGTAATATTTTCTTTACAACAAGTTTTGATTGAAGCACATAAGATAAAAAGGGAAGTCCAAAAACCAAAATAGCATTTTAGAAAGCATGTTTACTGAAAACGGTGCACTTTATAGAAATGGGAGGGAAAATTCAAATTTAAATTAATGTCAAACTTAGTCTCTGTCAAGGACTAATAGTGACATCTCATCTTTAAGTTTGTCAATCGTTCCAGCTTTTAGAAGAAAAAGTTCAGAAACCTTGTTCAGAAAGCAAAAAGTAGTTTGAAGATGGACTCAGAAACCTCTATTAGACAATGGTCTCTGCAACTACAAAAGTGGCTCTGACACACCGAGCTACTCTTCTAGACTACATTTCCAAGACTCAAAAAGAAGATCACGCCTCTTAACTCTTTCCTTGGAGCTACAAGTCGTTGGGAAAAATTGTTGGCGTAGTGCTGTTGGTGCACTGGTTCATTAAACATAAGGAGTGTTCCCATGTTCAAAATGTGCCTAGCATAGTGTCTTCCTTCAGCCATTTCAAGATATTGTGAGTGTGAGGTTAAAGAAGAAAATATTGAAGTTTGAGAGATATGAGTGAGATGAAGATCAGTTTAGGTTGCAAAGTGCGGGTTTGAAGGGATGAGAATACGAAATGATTAAGGAAGCGTATGATGGAAAATGAAGGTAAAAATGTGATGTGTGAGGAATGGGTGGTTATTTAAGTGATGAAATGTGGCTAACTGAAGGTGAGGCAACGTGGGAAAGTGAAATGGTGGGAATTATCCTGCCTTTTTTCATGTTGTTCAAAAAGAGCGGTTGTTGACGTTTGAGATCACTTTCTGAACGTATTATTTTCTAAGCTTCACCTTTCATTTTCTGACCCATCGAAGTTACACCATATTTTTTTTTCCATATATTCATCTTTAAATTCTGAACTCCATGAGATCTTATCTTCCCTATTTTCTAATTTTCAAATATACTTTATGGCCATTTTCCTTTCTTTTTGAGCTTGCAACCTAATTTTTTTGATTGGGCTTCAGTTCAGAATTATAAGGGGAGAGTTTGCCCAGAGATTCTTATGCATGAATGTTAATGCATATTTAAAAAGATTTTACGTTTAAAAGCCTTTTCGACACACAATAGTGATCTTCAGTTGAAAGTTTTGTGAATATATCTGATACATGATATTCATTATTCACAAACATTAACTCAACATCTTCTTTTTGAACATAACCCCAAATAAAATGATGTTTTATATCAATGTGCTTGGATCTAGAGTGCTAGATAGGGTTTTTGGCAAGATTAATAGCGTTAGTACCTATTATCATAGAAAATAGGAATTTTGGAGTACCTCAAATGATAATCTTCGAGCTGGTTTCTTATCCACAGTATCTAGGTATAGCAATTTATAATAGTTACATATTCTACTTCTGCAGTAGAGAGTGCAATGATATTTTGCTTTTTGCATGACTAAGTGATCAAGCTTTTTCCAAAGAAACAATAGCATCAACTAGTACTTTTTCTCTCCACTTTATCTGTAACGAAGTCAATATCACATTATCATACAATTTCACATGATGTACCTTTCTCATACCATAAGTCAAGATTAGTAGTACTTGATAAATATTTGGAAATTCTTTTAACAGCATTTAAGTGTGATTGTTTTAGGTTAGATTGAAATCTAGCACAAATTCCCACACTTAATTAGATGTCAGGTCTACTAGCAGTAAGATACAGTAGTGAAACCAATCATTCCACAATAATTATTTTCTAAGACTTTTTCACTATTCTTATAAGCATCAATGATTTGATATGGGAGCATGGGAGTACTCATAAGTTTAGCTTGATCCATATTAAACTTTTTTAAAAGATCTTTTGTATACTTCTCTTGGTGGATCAAGGTCCCATCTTCTTGTTGTTTTATTTGCAAACCAAGGAAAAATTTGGGTTCATGCATTATGCTCATTTCGAATTCACTCTGCATTAATTTTGAAAACTTTGCATAGAAAGAAGGATAAGAGGCGCCAAATAGGATGTCATCAACATATATTTGAATTACCAGAAAGAGCGATTATCTTGTTCAATAGTAAAAATAATAATATCAACATTACCTTTCTTGAACCAATTCTTTAGCAAGAAGTTGCTTAGTCTGTCATACCAAGTAAGAAGGAGCCTTCGTTAGCTTGAAGACATGGTTGGGAAGTTGCTTCACATATATTTCCTTAGAGAGAAAACCATTTAAAAAGGTAGACTTAATATCCATTTGGTAAAGAGTGAAATCCTTGAAGGCAAAAAAAGCAAGTAGCATTCTGATGGCTTCTAGCCTAGCTACTAGGGTGAAGGTTTCATCATAATCAATTTCCTCTTGTTGATTATAACCTTGTCCAACCAATCTTGCTTTATTCTTGATGACCTTGCTAGCTTTATCTAGCTTATTTCTGAACACCCATTTTGTCTTGATGATGTTCATCCTTTTAGGTTTTTCCACAAGAGTCTAGACTTTGCTTTTCTCGATCTAGTCCAATTCTTCTTGCATAGCATCCACTCAACTTTGATTACACAAAGCTTCTTCAACACATTCAAGTTCAATAGTGGAGATGAAAGCACAATTTGACGTATTTCTTAGGGATTATCTTATTCTCACTCCCTTAGAAATGTCTCCTATAACATTGTTCTGAGATACTGCCTTTAAATCAGAAACCCTTTTGTAGTTTTTATACCTTTGAGATCCTTCAACTTCTCGTTCATCTTTAACCTCTCCTTCATGTTTAGAATTACTACTTTCTAATTGCTTTGTTGTTTTGAGCAAGTTTCCTAAAGAGTTAACGTTCTAGAGCCCAGTTTTTGAAGATGTGGCTTTCATCTGATTACTTTCTGAGCCTTCCTTAAGACTCATTTTCTCAATATTTTCTTCCAATTCATCAAGATCATCGACAAAGTCTTTCTTAAGTTCCTTGAATTTGATGTGAATTGTCTCTTCAACACATAACATTCTTTTATTGTATACTCTATAAGCTTTAGAGACAGAAGAATACCCTAAGAAAATTCCATCATCAAACTTAGGATCAAACTTTGTGAGTTTGTCCTTGGTGTTAAGAATAAAGCGTGATGAACCAAAGATATGAAAATATGAAATGTTGGGTTTTCTACTCTTCCAAAGCTCATAGGGAGTCTTTTTGAAGATTGGCCTTAGGAAAATTTTGTTTTGTATATAGCAAGACATGTTTACAGCCTTAGCCAAAAAAACTTTTGATAAACCACTTTCTAAAAGCATTGTCCTCTCCATCTCCTGCAAGCTTCTGTTTTTCCTTTCAATAACTCCATTTTGTTGGAGAGTTCTAGGTGTAGAGAACTCGTGAAGTATGCCATGTTTTTCACAAAACTCTTCAAGAATATGATTTTCAAATTTTCCTTCGTGATTGAATCTAATAGAAATAATTTGAGAATCTTTTTCTATACAAACATGTTTAACAAAAATCTTGAATCTTTCAACCGCCTCATCCTTAGAAGCCAGAAAGATAACCCATATAAATCTAGAATAGTCATCCACTATGACAAGGCAACTTCTTTTCCCAGCAAGGCTTGTGGTTTTGGTTGGTCTGAAGAGATCCATATCTAAAAGCGCAAGTGATTTAGTGATTGAAACCACATGTTTGTTATGGAAAGAGGCTTTTGTTTGCTTACCTTTCTCACAGAAATCACAAGTTGAAAATCCTTGTAAAATCTTATCTTTGGTAGGCCTTTAACTAGCTATTTCTGAGATAGCTTAGAAATAAGCTTGCATGTGTAAGCTGTAACACCCTAAATCTTAACCCAAGACTACTAGTATGTTCTTAGGTTAATCTTTAGAATATTACCTCTTGGTCTCATCTTTTACTTAGAAAATACTTAGCGGAAATATGGGTAAAATTTTTCTTTTTGGAATTTAAAATCAAAGTGAGAGCCACGCACGAAACTTTAAGGGGAATCATAGCGAAACATATAAGCAAAGCATAAGAAACACATCATGTCATGGGAACATCAACTGAATCATAGATATATATATGTATAACGTGCCTACCCAAAGAGGCAGGACTATTTGATACATCATGAAGCAAAATACAACTGAAATGCAATACAAGGAAATCATAAAAAGCAAATACAAGAGAAACTACACCCATACCCATGTGCACCTAAAGGAGACAACCTCATATACAAAAGAAGGTTTGTCCTCTACTATGTGGCGTGTGTGTGCACTAACTACTACCCCTCCTATGACTACTCCTGCGGGTCCGAGTATCGTGGGTCGAGTCGATCCTTGGCGAATCTCGGCGGGAGTGGTCGAGCGCATCATCGGGCATGTCCACCGCGGCGAGGCGCATAGATGGCCAGTCGAGCCAACCTCGGCTGGACCACCGTCTCCTCACTCCCAGCCCTCATCGGTGGAGGAGCGGACCGAGCTCCAACCGTACATGTGGGATGGCGGGTCCTCGGATGGGTCCGTCTCGAGTACCGGGGGTGCGGCACATACTGGTACTCGCGTGCATCGCTGATGTCTCGGGCTCCATGCGGAGGATCTGCTCATCGCATGGTCTCGCCGCTCAAAAATCCCGTTATGACGGTAAGGAAGCAATCGGGGTGAAGCGGTAGCTCGGAGACGGGAAGTCTTGCGAAGGGTCGTCCCATGAACATGAATACTCTGACGGCGGTGCAGCGACCCTCAAAATGGTAAGACCCAGAGTCTTAGGGTCATGGTGCAGCTCTCCCATACCGGGTGTCGATGAAGAGTACGAATGTCGCCATCTCAAGATATGACGAAGAAAAGAGAGAGGGAATGAGAATCTTTCTAAAAGAATTCTCGGTAGGGTTATCCCTACCTAGGTGACATCGTCACATCCTCAGAACCTTGGGTTTATTTCTAAAAGGTGTGCATACATATAAATTCCTTTTAAGTTGGTTTTCCAAAGAGGTATTTTATCCAAGGTCCGCTATATTTTATAATGCGTCTTTATAACTTAAGGTAAATATACTAATGATATGAATGCATCATAAGATAAACCAAACAATAGAATAACTAGGAAACATTATAACATTGGCATAAGTATAGTTTATGTGACATTGTTAACTTTAACTTTCATCTCTTGGGGCCGCCTCTAAAACTTCTCTAGGTTATGAGCTCATACCTTAACTAGTCGTCACTAGCTCTTACTTATCCTATGATAAGCGTAACATAATCCCGACTTAAAGTACGGGCTAGGGGCAAATTAAGGATCTCCTTTCTAGGATCATATCCTCTTTGAAACGCTTTGCTAGCCACGTGGGCCTCGCAATTTGTCCGCTTTGGCAGGCTGCATCTACACATACCCTCACGGATTTGTCTCCTCCTGGGGTGCTCGGCCAACCGGTGTCACCCAGAGAAGCGCGTCTCTGTTGTGTCACATTTATATTCTCATAAGTATTAAATCACAATTACCTCATCATTTATCATATTCATTTTTATCATGCATTCTCATGTAGCTTTTTCATAACATATATATCATCACATGAAACTTTCTCATAACATTCGTCACATAAAACTTTCACACAAACATCATCACATAGTCATATTTAACAATCATCCCCATAAGCTCATAGACATGTTATGTTATAACTCATAGTGTTTTAAACTTGATTCTTATGAGTCTTAAACTTGCAAATTAATTGTTCTAACATTATCCTTAACTTCTTTATACGCCTATAGTTTGACAATTAATGAGTTATACAAATTTTATGCTCAAGAACTAATCCAAATAGCACTAAGCAGAATTTGGACAGCTTTATGTTTATGTGATTACGGAGTTCTAGAAATTACGGTTTAGATCTTTATCTCACTTTCTAAGTTATTGATCATCAACACCTAGTCTCTTGGGAACCTATAAGGTTATAACTAAGTATTTCTCACCTCACCCTATGGTCAAGAACATCTCTAAACCTCAAGAGTGCAGAAATCAAAATACTAACTTTACGGGTACCTAGAAGTCACAATAATGACCCTTTCTAAGTTCGGTTTGCTCCTAAGGTTTCAAGATTAAATCCTAAACCAATTATGAGTCATTCCTACACATATAAACTAATTTAAAACCATGATTATTGAATCTAAACCTTGCTGGACAGAATCCAAAAAAATAAATCTTTAAGGGATCTAGAACTCTCAAATTAATTCTTTTCTAGTTCCTAACTTATCCTATCTTTCACATATGAGTCTTAACATAATTATTACCCAAACATAAGCATATTAACATCATTAACACAGCTCATACAGTGGCCAAACATAGCAAGGCAGAACCGAAACAGAAACTCCATTTAAAGGCCTTGAATCATAATTTCTAAAGCACATAAAATACTAGTTTCTCTTGGAACCTTATTAAAACCTTCAAAACTCTTTTATGAACACTTTTATCATCTAAACTCATGAAAATACTTAATAGGGCAGTGGCTATATTATTTTCATCTCAAGAGGTCCTAAATTCATAACACTTAGTTCTACACATTCCTTATACTCACATAAGTTTAGAAAAATTATAAAACATAGTTTTCAATACTTGAAAACATTAAGGCCTCATAGGGTAAATATGAACCATAGGAAATAAATGTTTTAGACCTTTGTTTGAGATATCATTGGGCAAGTCTTTGAGCTCTAGAATCATTAAAGTGATGACATAAAAATAAACATGCTCATGCACTTATTTTAGTTATTGCTAGAAAGTAAAGTGAGAGGATAAAATAAATATGTGGTGCAATATATTATTATCTTTGATATTTAGGTGAGGACTTGAAATATAAATATGATAATGCAAAGCTTGAAACATAAACATGATAATGCAAGTTCATTCATTATCTTGGGATTTAGTGATAGCAAGGAAATAAACATGATATGCAAAGCTTAAAGTAAACATGATGCAAGTTTCATTTTTATGTTTAACTAGAGCTCATTTAAGACTTTAACAAGATCATAACCCCATACAATATCTCAAAGATCACAACACAAGAACCGAAAATCATATAAAAGAGAAAGAAAGTGAAGCTACATCAAGTTCTTTATTAAGTACCCAAAACCCCTATCTAGAGACAAATCTCTAGAACGCGTGCCGCCAACTTTAAGGTTGACAAGGGTAGGCTTGGGCTTTTAGAAATCCTTAGATTAATTTTTCTTAAGTTGGAAAACCATGTGAGCTAGATAACATATAGATGAAGTTGTAAGAAAAGGAAAACTCAAGCTTTAGAGGTTTCTTTGAGATGAACACAATGTCATCATCTAGAAACTCTCATCATCAAGCTATCATGCTCAAATCAAGGCCTCATGGCCGAAAAATGAAAGGAAAGGAAAGACAAAGGAAAGTTCAAAAAGAATCCAAGAGAAAACTAGAGAAAAACACTTTCTTGAGCAAAATAAAGTTTGAAAACAAATCCCTACCTTTTGATGAAGATAAAAGCTTGATCTTGAAGATGGAAATGAGATGAGCAACACCTCCTAGGATGGTGATGATGATTCGGCCTTGATGAGAGAAAAAGAAAGAAAATGTGTTTCAAGTGGAGTTGTGTTTGAGGTGTGGTGTTTGAGAGGTTTGATGATGGTTCAAGGTTTTGGGGTGGTGTTTGATGGTGGAGAGGTGATGATCAGATAAAGAGATGAAGAAGATGAAGATGAAAAGAAAGGAAGACCATTCTTGGAACTTTGAGAGAAAAAGGAAAGACTAGCAAGACAACTCTAAAACTCTAAACTTTGCAAATGCTTCAAAGTGCAACAAGGCTAACACAAGCATCCTATTTATAGAAAAACAAAACCATGGAGCTTGCAAATGGAGGGAGTGGCCGTGTGGTTTGGAGGGAAAAGGAAGAGAAAATATCTCTTACACAAGGTCATTCAAGCATGGTTTGAAGTATGGAAGCTATGCTACAAAGCATGGCTTGATGTGAGTTAATTTCCTATCAAATTTTTATGAAATTAGGCTTCTAGAAATAATGCATGGCTGGAACTTTTCCAGCCACAATTAAATGGGAGAAATGGGTTGTTTTAATTATTTATTCATGTGGAAATTCAAGCTTGATTGAAAGTTATGACAAGGTATAGTGTATGTGACTTGAGGTATGGCCTTGGAGTGTTGAAAAATTGAACATGTGATGCATATGGAGGAGGTGAGGCTTCGCCCAGCTTGGGACAGCAGAATGGGAGGATGATTTGACCATTTAATTGTGTGTTAATGGTAGGTTTAGATGTGTATTAGCTTAGGTACAAGGTTAGGAATGATTAAGCTTAAGTTTAGGTAACTAAGAATGTGATTTAGAGAGTTTATGACAAGTTTAGGAGTGCTCATACATCATTAAAGAATTTAAAACTCATTTATGAATAAACAATGTGTAACACAATTCCATGATTTAAGGAATTGGAAAGAGAAAACACTATTCAAGATTCTATGACTAGGTGTCATAAAATTAAAATATGATTTTAGGTTGTAATTAAGTACTTTTTGGTTCTAATCAACTTTAATAAATTATTTTGACTCTAGATTAATTAAGGAAATTAATTAACCTTCGATTAGAGCCTAATATTGCTTCGGTTTGCTTAATCGCGTGATTAAGTGTAAAAATATGAAACTAGGGGCAAAACCGTAATTTTGAACTAATTTTGCCCGGGACTTCAAAAATTAAAACTGAGGTCATAGAATACATAAAAACGCCTTTTAAAACCATCTGGAGAAGTTTCGGGTTCATCCGGCACTTGCAAACGGGTAAAACACCACAGGGCGTTTTGGTCATTTTGACCAAAACTTCAAAACGAGATTTTCGATCCCGGAAGGTACATAAGTTTTCTAATCCTTCCAACATTGAGTTTGCCCTTCGAGTACCGCCAAGACCGCTTTCCTCGACTCCGGTCAAAATGACCTCAGGGGCATTTTGGTCATTTTTACTCTAATGTAAAAATCGGGCGTTACATTACTCCTCAAAAAGAATTTCGCCCTCAAATTCGTACCTTAGAAAAGCTGTGGATATTTGGACTCCATCTCTGACTCTACTTCCCACGTGTATTCTCCCGACTTGCCTTGTCCCCACGCCACTTTTACCAAAGGAATGCACTTGTTCCTTAACCGCTTGACTCAGTGATCCACTATTCCCGTGAGGCGGTACATTGAAAGTGAGGTCCTCCCTTAACTGTACATGCTCTGGTTCTAGGACATGGCTAGGGTCGGACTCATATTTACGAATCGGGAGACGTGAAAGACGTCATGAAGGTTTGACAGATTGGGTGGTAAGGCTATTTTGTAAGCTACGGATCCGACTCTTTGAAGAATTTCAAAAGGACCGAGAAATCGGGGACTCAACTTTTTAACTTTCATGGCTCTCCTATTCTGTAGTGGGGTGATTCTTAGAAATACATGTTCTCCTTCTTGGAACTCCAAGGGCTTGCGCCTTTTGTCCGCGTAACTTTTCTGTCGACTTTGAGCGGTTAAGATTCTATCCTTGATCTTCTTGATTTGCCCGTCAATTCCCTCACTACCTCAGGTCCTAAGACACTTTGCTCTTCGGGCTCGTACCAACACAAGGGTGATTGGCACTTCCTTCCGTATAATGCCTCGTACGGTGCCATACCGATGCTTGCGTGATAACTGTTGTTATACGCAAACTCGATCAAAGGCATGTACTTATCCTAACTTCCTTTTTGGTCTAAGACACAGGCTCTCAGCATATCTTCCAGGGTTTGGATTGTCCTCTCGGACTGACCATCCGTTTGTGGGTGGTAAGCAGTGCTTAGGCACAACTTGGAACCAAACGCCTTTTGGAAGGCTCCCCAAAAATGTGACGTAAACCGTGGATCTCGATCCGAGATTATCGTCGATGGTACTCCATGCAACCTTACTATTTCTTGGATGTAAAGCTGGGCCAACTTATCTAACGAGTACGTGACTCGAATAGGTAGAAAGTGAGCCGACTTAGTCAGTCGATCCACGATTACCCATACGGCATCGTGGCCAGCTTGGGTCTTTGGCAATCCTGTCACGAAGTCCATTGATATACTCTCCCACTTCCACTCGGGGATTGACAGGGGTTGTAACATGCCAGAAGGTTTTTGGTGTTCGATCTTGACCTTTTGGCAGACCAAACACTTACTCACCCAAGCGACCACATCCTTCTTTAATCCGGGCCACCAAAACATCCTCTTCAAGTCCTGATACATCTTGGTAGTACCAGGATGGATGGCAAAATGGCTCTTGTGAGCTTCCTCCAAGATCTTCTCTCGGAGGTCACCATCTTGTGGCACACAGATTCGCCCCTCGAACCTCCATAACCGCCTGGGGCCTCGCTCAAAACCTTTCAACTTTCCAAATTTTTAATCGCCTCGATTGTCTCCATAAAGTCCTGATTTTCTCTTTGGGCAAGCATAATCCTTTGCTTAAACTCCACCGTCACCGTGAGATGACTCATCACGATGCCATTCTCCGTTATAGACATTCCAAGATTCATATCCCTAAGTTGCTCTATTAACCCAACTTCATTAACCATCATACTTGACAGACGTAACGAGTTTCGGCTCAAGGCGTCGGCTACTACATTAGCCTTGCCGGGGTGGTAACTTAAACCAAAATCGTAGTCCTTGAGGAATTCCATCCATCTCCTTTGCCTCATATTCAACTCCTTTTGATCAAAGAGATGCTTGAGACTCTTATGATCGGAGAAAACTTCAAACCTCACACCATACAAATGGTGTCTCCACATCTTTAGAGCGAACACGATGGCTGCTAGTTCTAGGTCATGGGTGGGGTAGGTTACCTCATGAGGCTTGAGTTGTCTGGACGCATAGGCTACCACTTGCCTGCTTTGCATCAACACACAACCTAAACCCTTGCCGAAGCATCGCAATATACCTCAAGGGTACATTGGGGTCGTAAAACTAAGCGGGTTGAGGTGAGCTTTTCCTTAAGCTCTAGGAAACTCTTTTCACACTCAGGGCTCCACTCAAACGGGGCATTCTTCCTAGTGAGCTTGGTTAAGGGTAGGGCTAACTGGGAAAATCCTTTAATGAACCTACGGTAATATCCAGCTAAACCCAAAAAGCTTCTAATCTCAAGCCATGAGGTTGGTCTATCCCAATTCATCACAGCCTCTATCTTACTTGGGTCGACAGCTATGCCACCTTTTGACACAACATGTCCAAAGAACTTTACCTCCTCTAACCAAAATTCACACTTAGACAACTTAGCGTATAACTTCTTCTCCTTTAATACCTCTAAAACCAACCTTAAATGACGCTCATGCTCCTCGTGGGTTTTCGAATAGATGAGAATATCATCTATGAACACAACCACGAATTGATCTAAATAGGGTCTAAAGATCCTATTCATGTAATCCATAAAAACTGCAGGAGCATTCGTCAAACCAAACGACATTACATTGAACTCAAAGTGTCCATACCGAGTTCGAAAGGCGGTTTTAGGAATATCCGAATCTCTCACCCTAATCTGATGGTAACCGGACCTTAAATCAATCTTAGAAAACACTACTGCTCCCTTCAATTGGTCCATAAGATCGTCAATCCTAGGCAATGGGTATTTATTCTTTATGGTTACTTGGTTCAGCTGCCTATAGTCTATACACATCCTCATGCTTCCATCCTTTTTCTTTACAAATAAGACCGGAGCGCCCCAAGGTGAAGCACTTGGCCTTATAAAACTCTTTTCTAACAGCTCTTCTAACTGGGTTTTCAACTCTGCTAACTCCGAGGGTGACATCCTATACGGGGCTATAGAGATTGGTCCTGTCCCAGGAACCAACTCTATGGAGAACTCCACTTCTCTTTCGGGAGGGAACTCGGGTATTTCATCTGGAAACACCTCGGGATAGTCTCTCACCACAGGTATCTCACTTAGGTTCTGCTCCAAGTCTACATCATAGGCGGCTAGGAGAACATATCCCTTAGTTTTCTTCCCACTACAGAAGACCTCTACGAAATTTAGGTACAGCCTAATGGGTTGAGTGATGTTTTCGGGAAGAGAAGGGAAAACTACGGTTTGGGTTCCACAATCTAACATCACACGATTGGGGTGAAGCCAGTTCATGCCTAAGATAATGCCTATGTCTTTCAAGGGTAAACAAATTAAATCTATGATAAAAGACCTATTTTCTACAACAAGATGACAGTTTAAACAACAACGGCAAGTGTTAACAGGGCGATTTGTAGGAGTAGAAATAATAAGATCGAAGGGAAGTTTAGAGACTTTTAGATTTAAGGACTCGACACTAGCAAGTGAAATGAAAGAATGAGTAGCACCAGAGTCATATAGTACAGTTAAAGCTTTACCGTTTACTTCGCACATACCTTCGATGAGATCTTTGGACTTCTTGGCGTCTTCCGCGTTAAGGGTAAAGACCCTTCCTCGGTATTGTGGTCGGGGGTTTTGGTTCGATGTCCCTTGTCCTGGCAGTCCTTTGCATAGTGGCCAGGCTTGCCACACTTGAAACATGCATTGGACCGCTAAGCATGGGCGATTCCCGTGGTTCTTCCCGCATTGTGGGCGACGCCACAGATGTTGCTCCGGTAAGCAAATAGGGGTTTGTGGTGCCTTGTTCTTGGCTCCACTTGGTCCTCCATTGGGGTTTCCGGGTCCACCCCATCCACGGGGTTGATTATTGAAATTCCTCGGGCCTTGATGTTGAAATGGCGGCCTTTGGTGTTGTTTGGATTGTTGGTGAGCAGGAGCTCTTGGCGGTTGTTGTTGTTGTTGTCGGAACTGGTTGGACTGGTAGGGGTTGTAGTGATTCCTCGATGGGTACTGCGGTTTGAACTTCGGGGCTTGAGGTCCGAGCCCTGTAGCTCGCTCCGCCCTTGTGATTTGAATCTTTCTCTGTCCTTCTTCAAGTATCCGGCACTTGTTGACCGTAGTCGGAAGTCTCGATTTCCATATGGGCCACAACAGAGTTCATCTCTCGCCTTGACCGGCCTCATACTTCACACACTTCCAAACTTCATCGGGTTCCTTGGAACACCCGAGAACTTGATTAGCTCCTCAAACTTTGCAGTGTATTGGGCTACAGTAGACCCCCCTTGGGTCAACTGCATGAACTCAACGTCCTTCGCGTTCCTTACGGACTCCGGAAAGTACTTCTCATAGAAGTAAGTCTTGAACAGCCCTACCAATGGGAGTTCCAGAGGCTTCTAGCAGATGCCTCGTGCCGCTTCTACCGTAACTTCAAGGCGTCGGACTTCAAAGATGAAAGCAAAGAATGTGACCTTCGCTTCCTCCGAAAGGTAACGACAGGTAGATCTTCTCCATGTCTTTGATCCATTCATCACCTCGTCTGGGTCCATTACCCCTGAACACCGGGCGGGTTCGCCTTGCGGAATTGGGCCAAGCGGCTTGTTCCACCATCTCAAAGGCAGGGGAGGAGGGGGAACAGAGCAGCGTCGCTTGTTGATCCATTCGGTCGAACATTCGTTCCATGGCTTGCGCCATGCGACGGACAGCAGCAGCAGTTGTATCATCTTGTTCAACATCGGGTGTAGTCCTAGGCCGTCGTCGCGGTGCCATTGGTCCCTAAACACATGAAACAATGAACATTAAGTTGATCAGGCTCAACATCCATGCAAAATGAGCTAGTTACCATGGCACTTGCAACCAACAGAAGTCATGCATCTCTAGTCCTACAGCTTATCTCTATCAAGCACTATACATGACATAACTATCGTATTATGCTTATAAAGCATAGTCAGTCCAATCCTCAGGCTCCATGAGAATCGAACTGCTCTGATACCATAATGTAACACCCTAAATCTTAACCCAAGACTACTAGTATGTTCTTAGGTTAATCTTTATAATATTACCTCTTGGTCTCATCTTTTACTTAGAAAATACTTAGCGGAAATATGGGTAAAATTTTTCTTTTGGAATTTAAACTCAAAGTGAGAGCCACGCACGAAACTTTAAGGGGAATCATAGCGAAACATATAAGCAAAGCATAAGAAACACATCATGTCATGGGAACATCAACTGAATCATAGATATATATATGTATAACGTGCCTACCCAAAGAGGCAGGACTATTTGATACATCATGAAGCAAAATACAACTGAAATGCAATACAAGGAAATCATAAAAAGCAAATACAAGAGAAACTACACCCATACCCATGTGCACCTAAAGGAGACAACCTCATATACAAAAGAAGGTTTGTCCTCTACTATGTGGCGTGTGTGTGCACTAACTACTACCCCTCCTATGACTACTCCTCGGTCCGAGCATCGTGGGGTCGAGTCGATCCACCGCGAATCTCGGCGGGAGTGGTCGAGCGCATCATCGTGGCATGTCCACCGCGCGAGGGTGCATAGATGGCCGCCGAGCCAACCTCATTTGGATCACCGCCTCCTCACTCCCACCCTCATCGGTGGAGGAGCGGATCGAGCTCCAACCGCTGTACATGTTGGATGGCGGGTCCTCGGATAGGTTCGCTCTCGAGCACCGGGGCGCGCACATACTGGTACTCGCATCGCTGATGTCTCGGGCTCCATGCGGAGGATCCGCTCATCGCGTGGTCTCGCCGCTCAAAAATCCCGTTATGACGGTAAGGAGCGATCGGGGGTGAAGCGGTAGCTCGGGACGGTGCGCGAAGGGTCGCCCAATGAACATGAATACTCGACAAGTGTAGCGACCCTCAAAATGGTATGACCCGAAAAGCCGGGTCATGGTGCAAAGCACCCATACCGGGGTGTCGATGAAGAGTACGAATGTCGCCATCTGAAGATATGACGGAAGAAAAGAGAGAGGGAATGAGAATCTTTCTAAAAGAATTCTCAGTAGGGTTATCCCTACCTAGGTGACATCGTCACATCCTCAGGAACCTTGGGTTTATTTCTAAAAGGTGTGCATACATATAAATTCCTTTTAAGTTGGTTTTCCAAAGAGGTATTTTATCCAAGGTCCGTCATATTTTATAATGCGTCTTTATAACTTAAGCAAAAATATACTAATGATATGAATGCATCATAAGGTAAACCAAACAATAGAATAACTAGGAAACATTATAACATTGGCATAAGTATAGTTTATGTGACATTGTTAACTTTAACTTTCATCTCTTGGGGCCGCCCTAAAACCTCTCTAGGTTATGAGCTCATACCTTAACTAGTCGTCACTAGCTCTCACTTATCCTATGATAAGCGTAACATAATCCCGACTTAAAGTACGGGCTAGGGGGCAAATTAAGGATCTCCTTTCTAGGATCATATCCTCTTTGAAACGCTTTGCTAGCCACGTGGGCCTCGCAATTTGTCCGCTTTGGCAGGCTGCATCTACACATACCCTCACGGATTTGTCTCCTCCTGGGGGTGCTCGGCCGAACCGGTGTCACCCAGGAGAAGCTGCCTCAGTGTTGTGTCACATTTATATTCTCATAAGTATTAAATCACAATTACCTCATCATTTATCATATTCATTTTTATCATGCATTCTCATGTAGCTTTTTCATAACATATATATCATCACATGAAACTTTCTCATAACATTCGTCACATAAAACTTTCACACAAACATCATCACATAGTCATATTTAACAATCATCCCCATAAGCTCATAGACATGTTATGTTATAACTCATAGTGTTTTAAACTTCGATTCTTATGAGTCTTAAACTTGCAAATTAATTGTTCTAACATTATCCTTAACTTCTTTATACGCCTATAGTTTGACAATTAATGAGTTATACAAATTTTATGCTCAAGAACTAATCCAAATAGCACTAAGCGAGAATTTGGACAGCTTTATGTTTATGTGATTACGGAGTTCTAGAAATTACGGTTTAGATCTTTATCTCACTTTCT
Organism: Dalbergia cultrata; assembly: GCA_031216105.1. Taxonomy (NCBI): domain Eukaryota; kingdom Viridiplantae; phylum Streptophyta; class Magnoliopsida; order Fabales; family Fabaceae; genus Dalbergia; species Dalbergia cultrata. Next base: position 27,590,170 of record CM062349.1, read on the forward strand.
AAGTTATTGATCATCAACACCTAGTCTCTTGGGAACCTATAAGGTTATAACTAAGTATTTCTCACCTCACCCTATGGTCAAGAACATCTCTAAACCTCAAGAGTGCAGAAATCAAAATACTAACTTTACGGGTACCTAGAAGTCACAATAATGACCCTTTCTAAGTTCGGTTTGCTCCTAAGGTTTCAAGATTAAATCCTAAACCAATTATGAGTCATTCCTACACATATAAACTAATTTAAAACCATGATTATTGAATCTAAACCTTGCTGGACAGAATCCAGAAAAATAAATCTTTAAGGGATCTAGAACTCTCAAATTAATTCTTTTCTAGTTCCTAACTTATCCTATCTTTCACATATGAGTCTTAACATAATTATTACCCAAACATAAGCATATTAACATCATTAACACAGCTCATACAGTGGCCAAACATAGCAAGGCAGAACCGAAACAGAAACTCCATTTAAAGGCCTTGAATCATAGTTTCTAAAGCACATAAAATACTAGTTTCTCTTGGAACCTTATTAAAACCTTCAAAACTCTTTTATGAACACTTTTATCATCTAAACTCATGAAAATACTTAATAGGGCAGTGGCTATATTATTTTCATCTCAAGAGGTCCTAAATTCATAACACTTAGTTCTACACATTCCTTATACTCACATAAGTTTAGAAAAATTATAAAACATAGTTTTCAATACTTGAAAACATTAAGGCCTCATAGGGCCGAAATATGAACCATAGGAAATAAATGTTTTAGACCTTTGTTTGAGATATCATTGGGCAAGTCTTTGAGCTCTAGAATAATTAAAGTGATGACATAAAAATAAACATGCTCATGCACTTATTTTAGTTATTGCTAGAAAGTAAAGTGAGAGCATAAAATAAATATGTGGTGAAATATATTATTATCTTTGATATTTAGGTGAGGACTTGAAATATAAATATGATAATGCAAAGCTTGAAACATAAACATGATAATGCAAGTTCATTCATTATCTTGGGATTTAGTGATAGCAAGGAAATAAACATGATATGCAAAGCTTAAAGTAAACATGATGCAAGTTTCATTTTTATGTTTAACTAGAGCTCATTTAAGACTTTAACAAGATCATAACCCCATACAATATCTCAAAGATCACAACACAAGAACCGAAAATCATATAAAAGAGAAAGAAAGTGAAGCTACATCAAGTTCTTTATTAAGTACCCTAAACCCCTATCTAGAGACAAATCTCTAGATCGTGCCGCCAACTTTAAGGTTGACAAGGGTAGGCTTGGGCTTTTAGAAATCCTTAGATTAATTTTTCTTAAGTTGGAAAACCATGTGAGCTAGATAACATATAGATGAAGTTGTAAGAAAAGGAAAACTCAAGCTTTAGAGGTTTCTTTGAGATGAACACAATGTCATCATCTAGAAACTCTCATCATCAAGCTATCATGCTCAAATCAAGGCCTCATGGCCGAAAATGAAAGGAAAGGAAAGACAAAGGAAAGTTCAAAAAGAATCCAAGAGAAAACTAGAGAAAAACACTTTCTTGAGCAAAATAAAGTTTGAAAACAAATCCCTACCTTTTGATGAAGATAAAAGCTTGATCTTGAAGATGGAAATGAGATGAGCAACACCTCCTAGGATGGTGATGATGATTCGGCCTTGATGAGAGAAAAAGAAAGAAAATGTGTTTCAAGTGGAGTTGTGTTTGAGGTGTGGTGTTTGAGAGGTTTGATGATGGTTCAAGGTTTTGGGGTGGTGTTTGATGGTGGAGAGGTGATGATCAGATAAAGAGATGAAGAAGATGAAGATGAAAAGAAAGGAAGACCATTCTTGGAACTTTGAGAGAAAAAGGAAAGACTAGCAAGACAACTCTAAAACTCTAAACTTTGCAAATGCTTCAAAGTGCAACAAGGCTAACACAAGCATCCTATTTATAGAAAAACAAAACCATGGAGCTTGCAAATGGAGGGAGTGGTCGTGGTGGTTTGGAGGGAAAAGGAAGAGAAAATATCTCTTACACAAGGTCATTCAAGCATGGTTTGAAGTATGGAAGCTATGCTACAAAGCATGGCTTGATGTGAGTTAATTTCCTATCAAATTTTTATGAAATTAGGCTTCTAGAAATAATACATGGCTGGAACTTTTCCAGCCACAATTAAATGGGAGAAATGGGTTGTTTTAATTATTTATTCATGTGGAAATTCAAGCTTGATTGAAAGTTATGACAAGGTATAGTGTATGTGACTTGAGGTATGGCCTTGGAGTGTTGAAAAATTGAACATGTGATGCATATGGAGGAGGTGAGGCTTCGGCCAGCTTGGGACAGCAGAATGGGAGGATGATTTGACCATTTAATTGTGTGTTAATGGTAGGTTTAGATGTGTATTAGCTTAGGTACAAGGTTAGGAATGATTAAGCTTAAGTTTAGGTAACTAAGAATGTGATTTAGAGAGTTTATGACAAGTTTAGGAGTGCTCATACATCATTAAAGAATTTAAAACTCATTTATGAATAAACAATGTGTAACACAATTCCATGATTTAAGGAATTGGAAAGAGAAAACACTATTCAAGATTCTATGACTAGGTGTCATAAAATTAAAATATGATTTTAGGTTGTAATTAAGTACTTTTTGGTTCTAATCAACTTTAATAAATTATTTTGATTCTAGATTAATTAAGGAAATTAATTAACCTTCGATTAGAGCCTAATATTGCTTAGGTTTGCTTAATCGCGTGATTAAGCGTAAAAATATGAAAATAGGGGCAAAACCGTAATTTTGCACTAATTTTGCCCGGGACTTCAAAAATTAAAACTGAGGTCATAGAATACATAAAAACGCCTTTTAAAACCATCTGGAGAAGTTTCGGGTTCATCCGGCACTTGCAAACGGGTAAAACACCACAGGGGCGTTTTGGTCATTTTGACCCGAAAACTCGAAAAACGAGATTTTTGATCCCGGGAAGGTACATAAGTTTTCTAATCCCCTTCCAACATTGAGTTTGCCCTTCGAGTACTGCCAAGACCGGGCTTTCCTCGACTCAATGAAAATGACCTCAGGGGCATTTTGGACATTTTCACTCTAACAGAAAATCGGGGCGTTACATTTAGAGATGTTCTTGACCATAGTGTGAGGTGAGAAAGACTTAGTTATGACCTTATAAGTTCCCGAGATATTAGGTTTGATGATTTATAACTTAGAATGTGAGTTGAGGACCTTAAAGGTCAATGCATAAGACACTAAAAAGGTTGTTAATGCTATGATGTGTTGTATGATGCAATGATATGATAAGACGTGCTTGATGCATGAAAAAAAGAATGATTGATGAAATGTTAAAGTTTATCATAGCATGAGATTTCATGATAACATGATGTGTGGATTAGCTTGTGGCAGTTTGAAGGAAATTCGGTTTGTCGAATTTCCATCAAACCTTAAAGGGTTGAAAGAAATGTTTATGAGTACCATATGAGTTGAAAACCCTGGGTGACACCGGTTCGGCCGAGCACCCCTAGGAGATTTTTATGTGACAAAGCACTGAGACGCGCTCGCCTGGGTGACACCGGTTCAGCCGAGCACCCCCAGAGGAGACAAATCCGTGAGGGTATACGTAGATACAGCCCACCAAAGTGGACAAATTGCTATGGCTTAATGCCCGCAAAGCATTTCAAAGAGGGTAATCCCAGAGAAAGATGATCCCTGCCCCCTACCTGCATTTGCAGTCGATTATTATTTATGTTTCGCTTATTCAAGATAATAAGCAAGAGCTAGTGATGACTAGCTGAGGTATGAGCTCATAACCTAGTTATTTTTAGGGTGGCTTATATGCTAAAGTACCATGATTGATGTCACGAAGTTGAGGAATGATTCACTTGAAAGTTATATGCCCTTATGCCACATGGTTTATGTCTATGTGCTTTGATGTGTTGTTTTATGTGCTCAAGTATTGACATGCATCCATGATATAATATGTTGCATTCATAACATCAAGATGCATGCTGAAAGAAATGGACCTTGGATAATTAGTTTGAGAAACCCTAAATTGAACCTCATGTGCATGATCACTATTTTATTATTAAACCCAAGGTTCCTGAGGATGTGTACGATGTAACCCTAGGATAGGAGACTTCTACTGAGATTCTTTAGCAAGAATTCTCACTCCTCTCTCTTCTTTCTTCTTCCGTCACATCTTCAGAGACCGATGGCGACGTTCGTGCTTACGCCTACTTGGGAGGTCCACTATGACTCAGACCACGGGTCATATCATTTTGAAGGGCAGTGTACAGTGCGAGTCTTCATGTTCATTGGATGCCCCTTTGCACATCCTGTACAGAGCTACCGTTTCTCCCCGATGTCACCTTACGACGATGTGATAGTTTTTGAGTGTGCCCGAACGCGAGACGAGAGGATTCTGCGGACGTATACTGGTGGTTCGATGCCTCGAGACTTCCAGGACTACGTGCCTCGATCCCCGAGTTCAGAGGACAACCCATTCGAGGACCCGCCGACACACATGTATAGTGAGAGTTTTGCTCCTACACCTCAATTCGTGCGAGACGTGAGCAAGGAGACTGTTACACAACCGAGGCTGGCTAGGCGAGCTGAGAGGCACCCCTACCGAGGAGCCCACGCTTAGTCTTCACGTGTTCCCACTCCTGCTGTTCTGCGACCATGGATCGGTTACACTCCACCGTTTTTCGGATTCCCGTAGTTGACGTCGTAGGGAAGGCTTAGTGCAGACACCACATGTAGAGTGGATAAACCTTCTTTTGTTTTTGAGGTTATTCACCATAGGTGCACTCGGGTAGTTATGGTTTATTCCTACTTTCTTGTTTTCTGTTGTATTTTCTTTTCCGTTGTATTACAAGCTCTGCCCGTCTCCATGAGGGTATGACTACTTATGTACCTTAATTATGATATTAACTAAGTGTTTCCTTTGCTACCATGATTGTTGTTCTTTGGTTGTATGCTTCACTTTATGATTTCTGATAATTGTTACGCGTGCTTTATGTTTCTATCGTTCGACTAGTTAAGTTCATGGCTCTCACTTTGCTTTATGTTTTCAAAAAGAAAAAATTTACCCATAATTTCCACTAAGTATTTTAATAAAATGATGAGACTAAGAAGTAATAACTTAATGATTAGCCTAATATGTTCTAGAGTATTGGGTTAAAAATTAGGGTGTTACACTATCAAGCTTATGTTTATTGATAAAAATATTTCAAAGGGATATTGTATAAATATTTTGTAAAATCCCATGTTCCTTTCTATTTCCTAAGTGATTTTATGGTGTATTCATGCTCAAATGTTGCTTAAAATATGTTGTGTAATCATTGTATTGAAAAAAGTGACATAAAACATGAAAATGAAAGGTGCTGGATTTTTTGTTGTTTCTAGTAGTAGGTGTTCCAAAAGTTAATTCTCATACAATATAATGTATTTTTAGATAAAACTATTTTTAACATGAACAAGACACATCATGAAATACTCTCCAAAAAGAATTACTCAAAAAGGAGTTTTCTAGCTCAAAATATAAATTTTTAAAGCTCAGTCTTTTTACTGGAAATGCTTTCTGACCCTTGAACACTAAATTGAGCTTTTCTCTTTCTACAAAAATGAAAAATGTGTGAAATTGGTCTTGTTGGAAATATAAGATATTAAGGAACATAGAGATATAAAATACATTCATTGAAAAGGTGCACGTGATTCTAGAACTATGAAATGAGCCACAGGTTGAGTTTTTGGACACTACTAGAGTAGAGTAACTTTTTGTAGGTGAATAAAAGTAATTCCACTTGGTATATTCTCACACAAATTCACATTCGAGGAAAGAGGAGTGAGTCAGGGTTTTGTGCATACCTTTATTTTCTTGAAAGAGTAAGTATAATGGGAGAATTAATTTTTCATGTAAACATGCCAAAATTGGAAATAAGCCATAAAACTCTAACAAGCAAAAATGGCACTTTTTAATGGCAAAATAGTAATTTCTCATTTTCATGAGGGCTAAAAGTTATTTACTAATATGTACCATATTAATATAATAATAATAATAATATATAATCAATGATTACACATAATTAAGGATTTTCACTCATAAATGACTAAGAGAACTTAGATCTTGACCTATAAGCTTATGCTTTACTTAAACAAGACTTAGTGACCTTGAGACACATATGAAATATAGAGAAAGATTAAGAGATTTTAATTTGTTATAATCCTCCATCTAAAACGTACATATTTAAAGAGATTACAGGAACTTCAAAAGAGGTAAGGAAGCTCAAAATGCCCAAGAATAACATTTAAATGCATAAAAGCTATTCAAGGAATGTTTAAGATTCAAAGAGATTTAAAAGAAAATAGATTTGTAAACATAATGAGAAAGACATTCATAATGTATAAGTTTAAAGACCTCTATGAACCTTTAGAAGCACTAGGGGATTGACTTAATGACTTGAGATACTTAATACGAGATTGTCTATGAGAATTTATATGAGATTTTACATAAGATTTGTTTGACATGCCTACTGTATGACTATGAGATTTTTCATGAGATTATTTGCTGATGGTTATGAGATTAGTATGACATGTTTACTACATAAATATGAGACTTTATGAAGCATGATATATGACGCTAATGAAATTAGCAACGAGAGTTTGGAAAAGTGGACTTGAGCTAAGCTCATGGCTTAATCGTTGAGATTACGGCAATGGAAAGAAAATAAAACTAAAGCCTAGAAATGTAGCAGTGAAAGTCTGAAAAAGAGGACTTGAGTTAAAGCTCATTGCTTAACCCCTCAATCATTGAGATCACGGCAATGGAAAGAAAGCCGAAAAGTTATGGCAATGGCCATGGTATGAGCTCAATACCCACAAAGGTGGTTTAAGACATTGATGTTGGTGCACTCAGTGAGAATTAAATAATCAATGGGAAAAGCTCACTTCTTAACCCTCAAGAGGGGGCTAACAAATTGGTGTTGGTACACTCAGTGAGTGAATGACCGAATCAAGTTAAAGGTGTATAAAATGTTAACTGCATGCATACAATTATGGTGAACTTATCTTGTTCTGATATTTTCCTTACTCGAGTAATTGAAAGAACTATTAATGAAAGAAAGATGATGATTATAATTCACATATATGTTGAGGATGAGTAATGAATTGCATGCATCTCCTAGATTATTACTATCCATTAGTGATTATATATATGATATGCTTGGATGGATAATTGATGAATGACTGAATGGATATTTTTGTTAATGCTATATGAGTAGTTTAAAAGCAACTGCACTTTGGCAAATTATGTTTGCGAAAAATCTAGTAATTGAACCATTTGTATGTCTACCTTTTTATAATAAATCCGAAGTGACTAGGATGACAACTATGACACATTTAGTGCAAGTAGGAACTCCTATTGAGAAATCTTGTATTTCTCATTCCTATGTTTCTTTTTCTGTTGTCGTTACTAGAGATAGATCGGTCTACTTGAAGCAACAGAGCTATAATTAAGGAAGGAAGCAATATGTGAAGATTTCAGAACTTCCAAGAGTTATCCAATTTTAGTTATGTTATAGCTGCGAATAATAGACGGATAGTAGTAGAGCTCAAATGTTTATTTGTAAGAACTTATCACTATGATATATGTCCTTGTATGAATCATGTATTAAGTAGTTATATTTCAGATTATGTGATAGTAATTTTACATTTATTCCCTTATTCCGCTTTATTAAAGTAAGTAAGTGCGTGAAGTAATTTTGTACAAAAAAAAGTTATCCATTATTTTTCTAAGTTAATTTCAAAAGAAAAATGAACACAAGACATAAGTGACAACTAATGGAATCCAAATGCAAACTTAAGTGTAGTTGGGTTCTACTAGGGTGTTACAAATCAAATCTTTTGACTTGTTCTCAACAAGTTTGTGATTTTTATATATGATATTCTCATTTATTCAAGGACTAAGGAAGAACACGAGCAGCATCTTAGAATAGTGCTACAGATTCATCATGCCAATCTATCCAAGTGTGAGTTCTGGCTATAGGAAATAAGATTTCTGGGTCATGTAGTATCATAGGAAAGAGTCACAGTTGACCTAGCAAAGATTGAAATAGGACTAAAATGGGAAAGACTAACTACTACCATGGAGATTTGAAGTTTTTGGGATTAGTTGATTTCTACTGAAGGTGTATTAAGGGATTCACCCAGATAGCCTTACCCTTAACCAAGTTAAACCAAAAAAATGTACCATTCACATGGATTGTGGAATATGGTAGAAGTTTTCAGGACCTCAAGTAGAAGTTGACCATTGCACCTATAGTGGTCTTGCCAGACCCACATAGCTCATTTGAAGTTTATCGAGATGAATTAGGAAAAGACTTGGGGTGCATTTTGTAACACTCTAACTTTTAACCCAATACTCTAGAACATATTAGGCTAATCATTAGGTTATCACCTCTTAGTCTCAACTTTTTAATAAAATACTTAGCGAAAATTACGGGTAAATTTTTCTTTTTGAAAACATAAACAAAGTGAGAGCCACGAACTTAACTAGTCGAATGACAGAAACATAAAGCACGAGTAACAATTATCAGAAATCATAAAGTGAAGCATACAACCAAAGAACAATCATGATAATAGAGGAAGCATTCCATTAATAACATAATTAAAGTACATAAGTAGTCATACCCTCATGGAGACGGGCAGAGCTTGTAATACAGCGGAAGTAGAATACAAGAGAAAACAAGAAAGCAGAAATGAACCATAACTACCCGAGTGCACCTATGTTGGATAACCTCAAGAACAAAAGAAGGTTTATCTACTCTACATGTGGTGTGTGCACTAAGCCTCCCCTACGACGTCAGCTACTGGAATGCGGGAAATGGTGGAGTGTAACCGATCCATGGATGCAGAGCAACGGGAGTAGAAACACGTGAAGACTGAGCGTGGGCTCCTCGGTAGGGGCGCCTCTCGGCTCGCCTTGCTAGCCTCGGCTGCATAACGGTCTCCTTGCTCACATCGCGCACGAACTGAGGCGTCGAAGCAGAACTCTCACTATACAGATGCGTCGGTGGGTCCTCGGATGGGTCGTCCTCCGAACTCGGGGATCGAGGCACGTAGTCTTGGAAGTCTCGAGGCATTGAACCACCAGTATACGTCTGCAGAATCCTCTCGTCTTGCGTCCGGGCGCTCTCAAAAACAATCGCGTCGTCGTAAGGTGACATCGGGGAGAAACGGTAGCTCTGTACAGGATGTGCAAAGGGGCGTCCAAGGAACATGAAGACTCGCACGGTACACTGCCCCTTAAAATGATATGACCCGTGATCCGGGTCATAGTGGACCTCCCAAGTAGGCGTGTCAATGAAAAGCACGAATGTCGCCATCAGTCTCTGAAGATGTGACGGAAGAAAGAAGAGAGAGGAGTGAGAATTCTTGCTAAAAAATCTCAGTAGGAGTCTCCTAGCCTAGGGTTACGTCGTACACATCCTCAGGAACCCTGGGTTTAATTATGAAATAGTGATCATGCATATAAGGTTAAATTTAGGGTTTCTCAAACTAATTATCCAAGGTCCATTCCTTTTAGCATGCATCTTGATGTTATGAGTACAACATATTATATCATGGATGCATGTCAATACTTGGGCATATAAAACAACACAACAAAGCATATAAACATAAACCATGTGGCATAAGGGCATATAACTTTCAAATGAATCATTCCTCAACTTCGTGACATCAATCATGGTACTTTAGCATATAAGCCACCCTAAAAATAACTAGGTTATGAGCTCATACCTCAGCTAGTCGTCACTAGCTCTTGCTTATTATTTGAATAAGAGAAACATAAATAATAATCTCGACTCGCAAGTACGGGTAGGGGGCAGGGATCATCTCTCTCTGGGATTACCCTCTTTGAAACGCTTTGCGAGCATTAAGCCACAGCAATTTGTCCGCTTTGGTAGGCTGCATTTACTCATACCCTTACGGATTTGTCTCCCCTAGGGGTGCTCGGCCGAACCGGTGTCACCCAGGCGAGCGCATCTTAGTGCTTTGTCACATAAAAATCTCCTGGGGGTACTCAGCCGAACCGGTGTCACCCAGGGTTTTCAATTCATATGGTACTCATAAACATTTCTTTAACCCTTTAAGGTTTGATGGAAATTCGGCAGCATAACAGCTGTTAAACCGAATTTCCTTCAAACTGCCACAAGCTAATTCACATAACAAGTTCTCATGAAATCTCATGCTATGATAAACTTTAACATTTCATCAATCATTTTCTCATGCATCAAGCACATCTTATCATATCATTGCATCATACAACACATCATAGCATTAACAACTTTTTAGTGTCTTATGCATTGACCCTTAAGGGCCTCAACTCACATTCTAAGTTATAAATCATCAAACTTAATCTCTTGGGAACTTGTAAGGTTATAACTAAGTCTTTCTCACCTCACACTATGGTCAAGAATATCTCTAAACCTCAAGGATGCATAATTCATAATCCTAACTTTACGGGTACCTAGGAGTCATAACAATGACCCTTTCTAAGTCCAGTTTGCTCCTAAGGCATCAAGATCAAGTCCTAAACCATTTATGAGTCATTCCTACACATTTAAACTAATTTAAATCCATGATTAGCATTACTAAACCTTGCTGGACAGAATCCAGAAAATTCAAACATTAAAGGATCTAGAGCTCTCAAATTAATTCTTTTCTAGTTTCTAACTTCTCTTATCTTTCACATATGAGCTTTACCATTAAATATACTTAAACATAGGCATATTATCACCATTAAAACAACTCATACAGTGGTAAATAATAGCAAGGAAGAACCGAAACAACCATTTTCCATAAAGGCATAAAACACAATTTCTAAAGCACATAAAATACTAGTTTTTCTTGGAACCTTTTTAAAACTTTCAAAACTCATTTATAAACATTTTTACTATCTAAAATCATAAAAATATTTAAGGGGGCAGTGACTAAATCAACTTTGTCTCAAGAGGTTCTAAATTCATAAAACTTAGTTCTACATATTCCTTGTACTCATAAAAGCTTAGAAAAAGTATGAAACATAGTTTTCAATACTTAGAAACATCAAAACCTCTTAGGGCCGAAATATGAACCAAAGGAAATAAATATTTTTAGACCTTTGTTTGAGACAACAATGGGCAATTCTTTGAGCTCTAGGTTCATTTAAGTGATGACATAAAAATAAACATGCTCATGCACTCATTTTAGGTTCCATTAGAAAGTAAAGTGATAGCATAAAATAAATATGAGGTGCAACCTATTATTATCTTTAATATTTAGTGAGAACTTGATATATAAACATGATAATGCATAGCTTGAAATATAAATATGATAATGCACGTTCATTCATTATCTTGGTACTTAGTGATAGTAAGGAAGTAAACATGATGTGCAAAGCATAAAATAAACATGATGCAAGGTTCATTTTATGGTTAGCTAGAGCTCACCCAAGACTTTAACAAAATAGCAACCCAACATATATCTCATTACAAAGAGAGCTCTAGAGTTCTTGAACCAAGTTCTCAAAGGAACTATGAGGTTTTTAAATATCATCATCAAGCTCAAAGAAAACAAACTTTCTAAACAAACAAAACCTCAAAGGTCAAAAAGGAAATGGAAAACCGAAATGTTAAAGAAAAGGAAACAAGGAAACCGAACTCCAAAATAGCAAGAAGAGAAAAGGTGTTCTTGAGTAAAAATCATGTTTGAGTTAGAAAAATGAAGTTGAAACTTAAGCAAAGTAAAACCTCAAGCTCTAGAGGTTCCTTTGAGATGAACACATAGTCATCATCTAGGAGTCCTCATCATTGAGCTATCATGTGCTCATCAAGGCCTCATGGCTGAAATGAGAAGAAAGAAAAGAACCAAAGAAAAGTTTCAAAAGAAATCCAAGAGAAAGCTAGATAAACTCATTTTTCAAGAAACAAAGTTTAGAAAACACTCCTACCTAGAGTGAAGACACAAAGCTTGAACTTTAAAAAGGAAAACAAGATGATGAGCTCCTCCTTGAGGTGGAAAATGATTCGGCCAAGGGGAAACAAGAAGGTTGGAGTTGTGTTTGAGGTGAGGTGGTGTTTGAGGTGTGGTGTTTGAGAGGTTTGATGATGGTTCAAGGCTATGGGGTGGTGTTTGAAGGTAATGAGATGATGATAGGATGAAGAGAGGATGAAGATGAAGATGAAGAATAAGAAAGAACTCTCTTGGAACTTAGAGAGAAAAAGAAAGGAAACTTAAGAAAGCTTAGAAACTTGAAACTTACCAAAAGACTAAAAGTGACACAAGTTTATCTAAGGCACCTATTTATAGAAAAGGAAGCAATGAAGGCTCATCCAAGGGGGAAGAAGCCGTAGCAATGAGGGGGAGGAAGGAAGAGAAAAATATCTCTTACATGGTGTCATTCAAGCATGGTTGAAAGTATGAGAGGTATGGCTTCAAGTATGGTGATTTGAGTGATCTTTTCTTTTAATTTTGCAAGAAATAATCCTTCTAGAAGTAAGACATGGCTAGAAGTTTTTCAGCCACACATAATTGAGGAAAAATGGTTTATTTCAATTAGTTATTCATTTGAAAAATCAAGCTTGATTGAAAGTATGACAAGGTATGGTGTATAGGACTTGAGGTATGGCCTTGGAGTGTTGAAAAATTGAACATGTGATGCATATGGAGGGAGGGAAGTGCATGGCCAGGCCAGGGACAGCAAAGAGGAGGTGAGGTTTGATCATCTAATTAGGTGTTAATGGTAGGTTTAAATGTGTATTAGCTTAGGTACAAGGTTTGGAATAATTATGCTTAAGTTTAGGTAGCTAAGTATGAGTATTAGGAATTTTATGACAAGGTAAGGAGTGCTCATACATCATTAGAGAATTAAAAACTCATTTGTGAATAAACAATGTGTAACACAATTCCATGATTTAAGGAATTGGAAAGAGAAAACACTATTCAAGATTCCATGACTAGGAGTCTTGAAATTAAAATATGATTTTAAGTTGTAATTAAATACTTTTAGGTTCTAATCAACTTTAATAAATTATTTTGACTCAAGATTAATTATGGAAATTAATTAACCTTCGATTAGAGCCTAATATTGCTTAGGTTTGCTTAATCACGCGATTAAGTGTAAAAACACGAAACTAGGGGCAAAACCGTAATTTCACACTAATTTCGCCCGGGACCTCCGGGACCAAAACTAAAGCCATAGTCTACATAAAAATTCCTTTTAAAACCATCTGGAGAAGTTTCGGTTTCATCCGGCACTTGCAAACGGGTAAAACACCGTAGGGGCGTTTTGGTCATTTTGACCCGAAAACTTGAAAAATGAGATTTTCGATCCCGGAAAGAGACACAAGTCATCTAATCCCCTTCCAACATTGAGTTTGCCCTTCGAGTAACCAGACCGGCTTTCCTCGAATTCCAGGCCGAAAATGACCTTAGGGGCATTTTGGTCATTTTCACTTTAACAGAAAATCAGGGCGTTACACATTTTGATGCAAAACAGAAAGGTGGTGGCTTAGACTTCAAGATAGCTAAAGCCGCATCTCAAGTTGGCAGCAATAGTGTTCATTTTGAAAATATAGAGATGCCATCATATGGAGTAAAGTTTGAGGTGTTTTCTAATCATAAGAATCCCAAGTATGTCTTAGATAAGAAAAATGAAAACATGAGACAACAGAGATGGATGGAGTTCATTAAAGACTATGAGGTTGACTTGAATTTCAATCTAGGGAAAAAAAATGTGGCAATAGATGCCTTTAACAAAAAAAACCTTGGGTATTTCTTAGGCGTGATTAAGGAGACAGAGTTAGAAGAGATTTTCCAAAGCCTGAAGTTGGGTGTAGAAGAAAGGCCTGGAAGTGTGGATCAAGGTCAAATTAGGATCACAAGTGACATTAAGTAGGAGATTTCACAAGCTTGGCAAGAAGATCGAGAATTTCATAAAACCATAGCCTCAGCTCAAATTGGAGAGCAGCATGGATTTGCATGGGGTGAAAATAGGATATGGAAGTATCAAGATCGAACATGTGTGTTGAGAATAGAGAATCTTCATCGTAGAATTCTAGGAAAAACTCACAAAGGTAATTTCTTTGTACACCCATAGTGACAAAAATGTATAAAGATCTTAAAAATCTGTTTTGGTGACCAAAGATAAAGGTTGATGTAGCAGGAACGGTTTCAAAGTGTTTGACTTCCAAAACATGAAGATAGAACATTAGAAGCCACTAGGTACACTACAACCTTTGGAGATTCCTAATGCAAAAGAGAAAATATTTCAACGGATTTTGTAATGGGATTGCTAAGGACACAATTAAGATATGATAATATATGGGTTATCTGGGATAGACCAACTAAGTCTGCACACTTTCTACCCATCTGAATCTCTTATTCTCTTGAGAAATTAGTTAAGCTTTATATCGAAGAAATAGTGTAGTTGCATGGTGTTTCTTCTATTATAATCTCGGATTGAGATTCACATTTTACCTTAAGATTTTCGGAGCCTTTCTGAAAGCTTTCAGAAGTAAACCTTGTCTGAGAGCGACATATCATCCCGAGAATAATAGGAAAGCTAAATGGACTATTCAAACATTGGAAGATATGCCGAGAGCATGTGTGTTAGAACATTATGGGGATTCGGACAACTGTCTGTCATTAATTGAATTCTCCTACAACAGGTATCATGCAAGTATCTGAATGGCCCCTTATGAAGCTCTATATGGAAGGAAGTGTCAATAGCCTCTTGGTTGGTATGAATTAGGTGAGAGTATTCTTTTGGGACTACACCTCATCCGATAGACTATCGAGCAGATAAAAAAGATCCAAGGTAAGACTTTGATTGCTCAAAGTCGACAGAAGAGCTATGCTAATAAGAGGATAATACTGTTAGAATTCCTAGAAGGAGAGCATGTATTTTTTATAGTTATCTCTATGCCCTGAATAGGTAGAGCCATTAAAAGTCTAGAAACTAAATCCTCATTTCATAGGTCCTTTTCAGATCCTAGGCATGTAGGTTCAGTAGCATACCGAATAGCTTTACCTCCGCATCTGTCAAACCTCCATGACGTATTCCATGTGTCATAACTTCATAAATACAATCTTGATCAAAGTCATATACTATAACCTAAATCACTATAGCTAAGGGATGATTTAACTTTCAAGTTACCGCCTGCAAAAATAGTAGATAAAAGTGTGAAGCAACTTCAAGGAAAATCCATCTCTCTTGTAAAGGTTGCATAAGGCAGAAAAAGATCCAAGGAGTATATGTGGGAGTCAGAGTCAAGTATGCAAGAGGACTATCCCACGGCTTTTACAGGTACTAAATTGAGAACAAATTTTTTTTTCTAAAGAGGGTAGAATGTAACAACTCCTTTTTTTTAGCATTGTTTATGATACAATAATTAAATGTGAATGAACTATAGGGATTTTAAAAATTTTAACTGACATAGTTATTATCAAAATAATATAAGGATATTATAAAGAAAATGAAAATTAATTAAACATTATTAAAAATTTAAAATAATAATATTTTAACCGACCATACAGGATGAAACCCTATAAATGGTATAAGGATATAGACAAAAATAAGGATAATGTTAAATAGATATTTCTTTGACCCGGGAAAGTTATTAAGGTGTTAATCAGATGCCAAAATGGTAATAATCGGTACATCAAAACACCAAGACTAGTCCAATTAATGGATATTATGATATCTAAGATACTTTCTACTCAAAACAATCAAATAAATATAGATATTTTCAATACTGATACAAGGCAAATTGATCAAGAAATAGTGATAATTATCCTTATGACTACTTACTCTCCAAGTAAGGTGTTAATCAGATGCCAAAATGGTAATAATCGGTACATCAAAACACCAAGACTAGTCCAATTAATGGATATTATGATATCTAAGATACTTTCTACTCAAAACAATCAAATAAATATAGATATTTTCAATACTGATACAAGGCAAATTGATCAAGAAATAGTGATAATTATCCTTATGACTACTTACTCTCCAAGTAAGTGATATATATATATATATAAGAAAATAATTTATTCTTCCTTTTTTTATGCAACTTCACGTTTTCTTCTTATTCCCTTCACCATTTTCACTTTCTCCTTCTTGAAACTCTAGTAAACTACTAAATTCCTAAAGGATACACTTAGATAAACACCTAAACAAGTTCAAGAACACTTATTCTACATTAAACTCAAGCCAAAACATTCCTTTTCTCTTCAATCTAGCCAAACAACACCATATATAGCAGCTGGAAAATGGGTTTGAAGCTTTAGAGGAAAAGCTAGAGAAAGATTGACCAAAAGGCTTGGAAGAAAGGTAGGAAAGATTCTTTGTCTATTGCTTGTGATTGGTTGGCTATATTTGCTAAATAAACTCCTCAGATATGTTTGAAATTATGTGTGTGAAATTTGAAATTTATTTCAAGATGCATATATATGAGCTTGATAGATATAAAAGATGCATAGATAACAGTCTTGTGGATTGATTATGTAACACCATAATTTTTAACCCAATACGCTCGAGTCGTATTCCAGTTAATTATTAGTTGTTATGCTTTTGTTTCAAAAATTAACTTATTCTTCTTTAACATACGAGTAATGAAAATAGGACTAAATTTTTTTTTTTTTGAACTTTAAAACCAAAATGCGAGCCACATGTGTATGTAAATATCAGTCAATATACACCTAATAGTAGCAATCGCATAAACCTCATTATAATATATATATGTACATCATATACATAACATAGTAGTGACATCTTGTGTACATAAAAGACATACAAAGATAATAAGTTTACCAATAGGGGTTCGCATATAGTAGATCAAAAGCTAAGTATGTCTGCAATAAAACTAAACTAGTTCCCGATGTAACACCCTAATTTTTAACCCAATACTCTGAACACATTAGGTTGATCATTAGGCTATTATTTCTTTGTCTCCTTTATTTATTAAAATACCTAGCAGAAAATACGAGTAAAATTTTTTTTGAAATATAAAATCAAAGTGAGAGCTACGTTTCTCGTGAGACAGAAAGGTAAAGCACAAATAACAAGTTATGAAGAACATAGTAAATGGACACATAGCAATGGAACAGAGAATATCACAACAAAGGAAGAATTTCATTAATATCATAATTAGGTTTACATAGAGTCATGCCCTTATAGAATCAGGCTGAGCTTACAGTACACAAAAAATGATAGGAAAGTACAAAAGCAGTTAAGTAGATGGAACGACGGATATAAAAACCAACTACACTACCCTCCTACCCAAGCTACGAGTACTATAGTCAAATTCCCCTCCCAAAAGATACTGTCGAAGGGGAAGACCTTGTGACGACTCAAGCACTCGTACAGCTCTCCAACAAAGTCTACCGGTGGCGGGAACCCTCGAGTGATGGAGGTATGTATCTGGTGAACTGCTCGAGCTCCTCCTGTGTGGGCCAGTGGAGTGGAACACGGATGTGCATCGGCTGAACATGAGCTCCACAGCGAGGGCGCTTCTTGGCTCTCCTCACCAAGCGTGGCTACGTCACGGTAGCCTCACTCCTCTCTCGTCCATATGGAGGAGTGGGGGCAGAACTCTCCGAGTAGATGTGCATAGGCGAGTCCTCGGATGGATCCGTCTCTGACCTCCTCGATCGGGGTACAAACTCCGGATAGTCACGTACCGCTAAGGCAGATGAATGAGCACGATGAATCTGCTCATCACGGGGGCGTGTGCGCTCGAAGATCAGGTCATCATCGCCGAAAGGAGCAGTAGGAGTGAAACGATAACTGGACACTGGGTAGGCAAAAGGTTATCCCATATACACAAAAACACATACAGCACAGCGACCCTCGAAGTGATAGGAGTGGTCCGGGTCGTAGTGCACCTCCCAGACTAGCGTATAAATGAAAACCACGAATGTCGCCATCGATCTCTGAAGATGTGATGGAAGAGAAAGAGAAAAGAGAAAGGAGTGAGAATCTTACTAAAGAATCTTAGGAGGGACCTCATATCTAGGGTTACATCGTTCACATCCTTAGGAACCTTGGGTTTATTTATAAAAGGTGAGCATGCATACAAGATTCATTATTAGGTTGTATAAAACTAAATTATCCAAGGTTTATTCCTTTTAGAATGCATCTTAATATCATGAATGCAACATATCAAGCATGAATGCATGGCAATACTTTAAACAAATAACTCAACAAATCATAATCATCAAGAAGCATTCAAGTGGCATAGGGGCATAAATCTTTCACGTGGAACTTTCCTCAATCTTTGTGACATAAATCATCATACTATAACGTTATAGGGCCACCCTAAAACATCTAGGTTATGAGCTCATACCTCAGCTAGTCGTCACTAGCTTTTGCTTATTATCTGAATAAGCGAAACATAATAAAATAATCCCGACTCCTTGAGTATGGGTTAGGGGGCTAGGGATCACCTCTCTTAGGATATACCCTCTTTGAAATGCTTTACGGGCATTTAGCCACAACAATTTTTCCGCTTTGGTAGACTGCATCTACTTATACCCTAAAGGATTTGTCTCCCCTGGGGGTGCTCGACCGAACCGGTGTCACCCAAGAAAGTGCGTCTCAGTGCTTTGTCACATAAAAATCTCCTAGGGGTGCTCGACCGAACCGGTGTCACCCAGCATTTTAAATCTCATATGGTACTTCAAAAACATTCTCAAGTCCTTTAGATTTGATGGAAATTCGGCAGCATAACAGTTGTGTACCGAATTTCCTTCAAATCAACTTTATGCCACAAGCTTATTACACATATGCATTTCTCATTCAACTTTGGCATTTTGATAAAACACTTCATCATAGCTCATGCATCATCAAGGCATATGCATCAACATACCATATTCATTATCAAACTTAAAACATCAAAGTCTCTTAATGTCTTATGCTTTGACCCTTAAGGTCTTTTAACATGAAATCTAAGTTGTCTAACATCACAACTTAAGCTCTCGGGTACCTATAGGCTCATATCTAAGTATTCCTCACTCAATTCTATGATCATAAACAATTCTAAACCTCAAGAGTGCAGAATCCATAAGCTACACTTTTATGGGTACCTAGGAGTCACAACATTGACCCTTTCTAAGTTCGGTTTGCTCCTAAGGTATCAAGATCAATACCTAAACCAATTATGAGTAGTTCCTACACATTTAAACTAATTATAAACCATGATTTCTAATTTTAAACCTTGCTGGACAGAATCCAGAAAATTATATTTCTAAGGGATCTAAAAGTCTCAAATTAATTTCTTTTCTAGTTACTAACTTGTCTTAACTTTCACATATTAATTTTAGCATCAAATATACATGAACATACTCATATTATCATCATCAAAACAGCATAAAATAGTGACAACTCAAGCAAGGAAGAATTGAAATCTTCTCCATCAAACAATGTATAAAATTTCATTTCTAAAACACATAAATTGCTAGTTTCTCTTGGAACCTTTTTAAAACTTTCAAAACTCACTTAGAAATAATTTATTTCATCAAAACCATTATAAAACTCATGAGGGCAGTAGCCATTTTACATAAATCTCAAGAGGTTTTAAAATCATAAAACCTTGCTGAAAACATTTCTTAAAACCATCTAAGCTTAGGAAAAACATGGAACACAAGTTTTAGCACTTGTAACTAGATGAATCTCCTTCTAAAACTCAACATCATCACAAGGCCGAAATCAAAAGGGCAAAAGATTTATATTTTCAAACTTTGTTTGAGATAATAATGGGTAAGTCCATGAGCTCTAAATCTCTTAAGTGATTGACATAAGAATAAATATGCAATGCACTAGGTTTTAGTCTTTATTAAGAGGTGAGAGCATAAAATAAATATGCTATGCAATCCATTATTATCTTAGAGATTTAGTGAGAGCATAAACATAAATATGGAAATGCAAGTTCATTCTTTAATCTTGAGCACTTAGTGATGATATAAAAGTAAATATGGATGCAAGTTCTTTTTATCTTAACTTAGAGCTCATATGAGACTTTTAAAGAGAACCACAAATCTCAACCCAACATTTATCTCATCAACAAAGTGAGCTTTAGAGTTCTTGAACCAAGTTCTTAAAGGAACTACATGGCTCTTGAACATCATCATCAAGCTCAAAACAAAACCTTGAAGAAAAGGAAACTAAGGCCAAAATGTAGAGGAAAAGAAAATAAGAACCAAAAGCATATAAAGAAAGGAAAAGAGAATGAAACTATGTCATATTCTTTATTAAGTACCCAAAACCCCTATCTAGAGAAAATCTCTAGAACATACCGGCCAACTTTAAGGTTGACAAGGGTAGGTTTGGGCATTTTGAAAACCTTAGATTAATTTTTCTTAAGTTGAAAATCATGTGAGCTAAGTACCATGTAGATAAAGTTCAAAGAAAAGAAAAACTCAAACTTTAGAGGTTCCTTTGAGATGAACACAAGGTCATCATCTAGGAACACTCATCATCAAGCTATCATGCTCATAATGAGGCCATAAGGCCGAAATGAGAAAGAAAATAAAAGCAAGGAAGATCTTAAAAAGAAACCAAGAGAAACCTTGAGAAAACACATTTTTGAGTAAAAACAAAACTTGAAAGCAACTCCTACCAAGAGTGAAGATGAAAACTTGGTCTTGAGGATGAAAATGAGATGAACAACTCCTCCTAATGTGGAGATATGGCCTCGGCCACGAAGAAGAAAAAGGAAAGGAGATGTGTTTTGGATGTGTTTGTGTTTAAGATTGAGTGTTTGAGTGTTTAGGAGATAATTCAAGATTGTGAGGTGGTGTTTTATGGTTATGATATGATGATTCAAAGGGAAGATGAAGAAGATGAAGATGAAGAGGAAGAACTCTTAGAACTTTAGAGAGAAAAGGAAAGAACTCAAAGAAAGCTTGAAAACTAAAACTTATCAAATGATCTAAAGTGTTTCCAAGCTCAAGTAAGCAAGGTATTTATAGAAAAATGAAACCAATAAGAGCTCACCGAAGGGAGGTCTTGGCCGTAGACTATGGGCAAGGGGGAAGAGAAAAATATCTCTTACATGTGGTCATTCAAGCATGGTTTTAGGTATGGTGAGCATGGGCTAAGGTATGACTTCAAGCATGGTGTTTTCTCTTTGATTAAAATTGAAATAAATCTTCTAGAAGAGCAAGGAGGACTGGGGGTTTTTGGGACAGTAGAATGAGGGGGAAAATTCTTCTAGAAGTGGTCATATGAAGCATGGATGAAAGCATGGTGTTGATAACTCAAAGCATGGTTCAAGGTGAGGTGTAAGCATAGATATTTTGAGTGTAAGAATTTACACATATGATGGAAAAATGGGGGTATGGGTTCGGCCAGATTGCAACAGCCAAGGGGGAGAGAAAATTGCACATGTAATTGTGTGTTAATGATATGTTTAGGTGTGTATTAGTATCGGTGCAAGGTTAGGAATCTCTAAGCATGAGTTTAGGTAACTAAGAGTGTGATTAGGAATTTTATGACATGATTGAGGAGTTCTCATACACATTTAGAGAGTTTAAAATTCATTTTATAAGTAAACAATGTAGACAAATTTCCATGATTTAAGGAATTGGAGAGAGAAAACACTATTCAAGATTCCATGACTAGGAATCTTGAATTTAAAATAAGATTTGAGTTTAAATTAATCAATCTTAGGTTCTAATAAACTCTAATAAATTATTTTGACTCTAGATTAATTATGGAAATTAATTAATCTTCGATTAGAGCCTAATATTGCTTAGGTTTGCTTAATCACACGATTAAACTCAAAAACACAAAACTGGGGGCAAAATCGTAATTTTGTCCCAAATTCGCCCAGGACCACTAGGACTAAAACTGAGGTCTAGGATGCATAAAAAGGCCTTTTAAAACCATCTGGAGAAGTTTCGGGTTCATCCGAGCCTTGCAATCGAGTCAAAAACCACAAGGGTATTTTGGTCATTTTGATCCGAAAACTTAAAAAATGAGATTTTCGATCCGGAAAAGGTACAAAAGTCATCTAATCCCCTTCAAACATTGAGTTAGCCCCTCAAGGACTGCCGGATCGGCTATCCTCAAGTTCCGGGCCAAAAATG
Source organism: Dalbergia cultrata (assembly GCA_031216105.1). NCBI lineage: Eukaryota > Viridiplantae > Streptophyta > Magnoliopsida > Fabales > Fabaceae > Dalbergia > Dalbergia cultrata. The sequence continues at coordinate 27,612,283 of CM062349.1, forward strand.
ACCTCAAAGGCATTTTGGTCATTTTTACTCTAACAGAAAATCGGGGCGTTACACCCGATGCGTAGCCATCGAAGGACTAGGCTAAGCACGGGTGTATGGGATGTGATAACCCTAAAGCTAATGCCCAAAGGGAAGCTATCTCCATGCTTCCGTTGTGGCCCTCTAATCCGGTTCATAGCATGGCTCCCACGCTCGTATCTCAGGCAAAGTCGCAAACAACGCCCTCATCCTTGTTTGGAGACGACACAGAAGAAAAGAGAAGGATGAGAAACTTATTCAAGATTCTCAGTAGGGCTACCCACTCCAACACAAGTGTCATCGTCATCGTCCCCATCCACTTCGGTTTTCATTTTGAAAAGGGTGTGTATGCATACGATTCAACTTTTAATCTTTCTCAAAGTCCTTTTATCCGAAGTGGATGTCTTTTAAAATGGGTCTTAATGTCATGAATGTAATATGTAACGCCCTGATTTTTTTGTTAGAGTGAAAATGACCAAAATGCCCCTGAGGTCATTTTCAGCCTGGAATTCGAGGAAGGCCGATCCGGTAGTCCTCGAAGGGCAAACTCAATATTGGAAGGGGATTAGCTGGCTTGTGTACCTTCCCGGGATCGAAAATCTAGTTTTTCGAGTTTTCGGGTCAAAATGACCAAAATACCCCTGTGGTGTTTTACCCGTTTGCAAGTGCCGGATGAACTCGAAACTTCTCCAGATGGTTTTAAAAGACATTTTTATGTATTCTGTAACTTTAGTTTTGGTCCTGGAGGTCCCGGCCAAAATTAGTGCAAAATTACGATTTTGCCCCTAGTTTTGTGTTTTTGAGCTTAATCGCATGAATTAAGCAAACCTAAGCAATATTAGGCTCTAATCGGAGATTAATTAATTTCCATAATTAATCTTGAGTCAAAATAATTTATTTAAGTTGATTAGAACCTAAGAATGCTTAAGTACAACTTGAAATCTTATTTTAAATTGAAGATTCCTAGTCATGGAATCTTGAATAGTAAATTCTCTCTCCAATTCCTTAAATCATGGAATTGTGTTTTCAATTGTTTATTCACAAATGAGTTTTAAATTCTCTAATGATGTATGAGCACTCCTAAACCTTGTCATAAAACTCTTAAACCCCATTCTTAGTTACCTAAACTTATGCCTAATGATTCCTAACCTTGCACCGAAACTAATCTACACTTAAACCTATCATTAGCACCCAATAAACATGATCAACACTTCCTCCCCTTGCTGTACCTGTTCTGGCCGAAGCCATCCTCCCCCATTTTCCATCACATGCTCAAATTTTGACACTCCAAGGCCATGTTTCCACTTCACCATAAACCATACTTTGTCATACAAACACCATGCTTTCATCCATGCTTCATATGACCACTTCTATAAGACTTTTTCTCTCATTTTTGTGGCTCAAATTCAGCCAACCTTCTTTTCCTTCTAGAAGGATTATTTTAATTTCAAACAAAGGGAAATTGCCATACTTGAAGCCATGCTTTGCACCATAATTTCCATACTTCAAACCATGTGTAAGAGATATTTTTCTCTCCCCTCTTACCTTATTGCTATGGCCTCTCCCTCCTCCCATTGAGCTTTCATTTGTTTCATTCTTCTATAAATACCTTGCTTAGAAGCACTTGCAAACACTTTAGATCATTTGCAAAGTTTTAGTTTCCAATCTTTCTTGAGTTCTTTTCTTTTCTCTCAAAGAGTTCTTAGAGTTCTTCTTGTTCATCTTCATTTTCTTCATCCTCTCTTCATATTATCATCATCATAATCTCAAACCACCACCTCACAACCTTAGATCACCTCCTAACCTCTCAAACACAACCTCACTCAAAACGCATCTCCTTTCCTTTCTCTTCCCTTGGTTGAATCATCATCATCCCTCAAGGAGGAGTTGCTCTTTTCATCTCTTTTCAAAAGCTCAAGTTTTCATCTTCACTCTAGGTAGGAGTGTTTTTCTAAACTTTGTTTTGCTTGAAAATGAGATCTTCTTCTAGTTTTCTCTTGGTTTCTTTTGAACCTTTCCTTGTTTTCCTTTTTCTTGTATTCAGCCATGAGGCCTTGTTATTTACATGATAGCTCAATGATGAGAGCTCCTAGATGATGACCATGTGTTCATCTCAAAGGAACCTCTAGAGCTTGAGTTTTTATTTCCTTTAAGTTTCATCTTCATTTGCTCACTTAAATGATTTTAGTTCAAGAATCACCTTCACTTTTCTTTGGTATTGATTTCGGTTTCCCTATTTCCTGTTTCGGTTTTGGTTTCCTTTTCTTTGAGGTTTTATTTTCTTTTACAAGTTTGTTTCTTTTGAGCTTGATGATCATGTTCAAGAACCATCTAGTTCCTTTGAGAACTTGGTTCAAGAACTCTAAAGCTCTCTTTGTGATAAGATAAGTGTTGGGTTGAGGTTTGTGGTTCTCTTTAAAAGTCTCATGTGAGCTCTAAGTTAAGATAAAAGACTTTGCATCCATGTTTACTTTTATGACATCACTAAATGCTCAAGATTAAAGAATGAACTTGCATATCCATATTTATGTTTATGCTTTCACTAAATCTCTAAGATAATAATGAGTTGCATAGCATATTTATTTTATGTCCTCACCTCTAAATAAAGACTAAAATAAAGTGCATTGCATATTTACTTTCATGTTACAACTTAAGAGATTTAGAGCTCATGGACTTACCTTTTATTATCTCAAACAAAGGCTTGGAAAAATATGTGTTGTCAAGCTTGTGATTTTGGCCTTTGAAAGTTTTATTTGTTACAAGTATTAAAATCCATGTTTCATAATTTTTCTAAACTTATATGAGTTCAAGGAATGTCTAAAACAAAGTTTTGTGATTTTAAAACCTCTTGAGTTTAATTTAGATTAGCTACTGCCCTTGAGATTATTTTGATGATTTTAGATGATAAAAATGTTTACAAATGAGTTTTGGAAGTTTTAAAAAGGTTCCAAGAGAAACTAGTATTTTATGTGCTTTGGAAATCAAGTTTTTTGCCTTTATATGGAGATTGGATTTCGGTTCTGCCTTGCCATGTTATGACCACTGTTTGTGCTGGTTGATGATGATAACATGAGTATGTTTGTGTATACATGATGCTAAAATTCATATGTGAAAGATTAGAGAAGTTAGTAACTAGAAAAGAATTAATTTGAGAGTTTTAGATCCCATAGTATATGATTTTTCTGGATTCTATCCAGCATGGTTTAGAAATGACAATCATGGTTTTAAATTAGTTTAAATGTGTAGGAATGACTCATAATTGGTTTAGGACTTGATCTTGATGCCTTAGGAGCAAACCAGACTTAGAAAGGGTCATTGTTGTGACTCCTAAGTACCTGTAAAGTTAGAATTTTAGATTCTGCATTCTTGAGATTTAGAGATGTTTATGATCATAGTGTTGAGTAAGGAATACTTAGATATGAGCCTATAGGTACCGAGAGATTAAGTTGTGATGATTTATAACTTAGATTGTGAGTTAAGGACCTTAAGGATCAATCCATAAGACACTAAGAAGTCTTGAATTATATGATGATGTAATGAGATATTGAGTTGTATATGATGTATGAGTTATGATGAGATGAATTGATTGAGACATGAGTTTATCCTAAGCATGAGGTTTGAATGAGAAACATGTTTGTGTTTTTAGCTTGTGGCATGAATGCTGGTTTGAAGGAAATTTAGTTTAACAGTTGTTATGCTGCCGAATTTCCGTCAAACCTAAAAGGGTTGAAAAATGTTTCAAAGTACCACATGAGTTGAAAACCCTGGGTGACACCGGTTCGGCCCAGCACCCCTAGGAGATTTTTATGTGACAAGCACTGAGACGTACTTCTCCTGCTACAGTGAGGAGGAGGCAAATCCGTGAGGGTCTAGACATGAGCCTTTCCAAAGCGGACAATTCGCTGTGCACTCGAGCTAGTAGAGCGTTTTAAAGAGGGTATATCCTAAGAGAGGAGTTCCCTAGCCCCCTAGCCCGTACTCTTAAGTAGTCAGGTGCATTATTTTATTATTCGCTTATTCAGATAATAAGCAAGAGCTAATGACGACTAGCTGAGGTATGAGCTCATAGCCTAGTTATTATTATTAGGGTGGCCTCTACATTGCTAAAAATTCCATGAATGATGTCACACATACTGATGAAAGTTCCATTTGAGAAGTTATTGCCCTTATGCCACATGGATTGTTTCTATATGATTTAATTTGTTGGTTTATATGGTCAAGTATTGCCATGCATTCATGTTTTGGTGTGTTGCATTCATGACATCAAGATGCATGCTAAAAGGAATGAACCTTGGATAATTGGTTTTATAAACCCTAATAATGAATCTTATATGTATGAACACCTTTTACAAATAAACCTAAGGTTCCTGAGGATGTGAACGATGTAACCCTAGGATAGGAGACTCCTATTGAAATTCTTTAGTAAGAATTCTCACTCCTTCCTTCTCTTTCTTCCGTCACATCTTCAGAGATCGATGGCGACGTTCGTGGTCTTCGTCGACATGCCGACTTGGGAAGTTCACTTTGACCTGGACCACGGGTCATATCATTTTGAGGGGTAGTGCACAGTACGAGTCTTCATGTTCATCGAACGCCCCTTTGCACACCCTGTACAGAGGTACCGTTTCTCCCCGATGTCGCCCTACGACGAAGCGATGGTTTTTGAGCATGCCCGGACGCGAGATGAGAGGATTCTGTGGACATACACTGGTGGTTCGATGCTTCGAGACTTCCAGGACTATGTGCCTTGATCTCCTAGTTCGGAGGATGACCCTTCCGATGACCCACCGATGCATATGTATAGCGAGAGCTCTGCTCCTACACCTCAGTTCATGCGAGGCGAGAGTGAGGAGACTATCACGCAGCCGAGGCTGGCTAGGCGAGCTGAGAGGTGCCTTTACTGAGGAGCTCACACTCAGTCTTCATGTGTGCCTACTCCTACCACACTGTGTCTGTAGATTGGTTATGTTCTGCCATACCCCGGCTTCCAATAGCCGACGTCATAATGGAGGGTTAGTGCACACACTCTCACATAGATGGGATAAACCTTCTTTTGTCTTGAGGTTATCCACTTTAGGTGCACTCGGGTAGTTGTGATTTTCCTATGCTTTCTTTGTTTTATGTATTTCTATCGTATTTCCATTTTCCTTATATATTGCAAGCTCAGCCCGTTCCTATAAGGGCGTAACTACTATGTATCTTAACTATGTTATTAATGAAATGTTTCCTTTGTTGTGATGACCATTGTTCTATTGTTACTTGCTTTAGCTTTTGTGTTCCCTATGATTGTTATTTATGTCTCTCGTTTAGATAAGAACGCAGCTCTCACTTTGGTTTATGTTTTCAAAAAAAAAATTTACCCGTAATTTCTGCTAAGTATTTTAATAAAATAATGAGACTAAGAAGTAATAACCTAATGATTAACCTAATATGCTCTAGAAAGTTGGGTTAAGAATTAGGGTGTTACATAATAGATATCTCATGAATGCATGACAATGCCTCGTATGCACAAGTAACACATATAACATATCACAAGAGTTATATTAAATGAACATAGCATGGAATATATAATCATTTTGCATGGATTTTTCCTCTTTCATTCTCTTAGGTGACTTTAATTCATTATTCTTTCCTCTGTGGGGGCCACCCTAATACTCTCCCCTTCTGAGAGTTCTAGGTTATGAGCTCATACCTTAAATTAGTCGTCACTAGTTTTTGCTTACCCTGTGATAAGCTACTTATCTTGTGATAAGTTTAATTCCTAACTCCCAAAGTATGGGTTAGGGGGCTTAAGAACACCTTTCAAAACCATTAATTCCTGGAGTCTAAAGGGTTCTTTTTGGATCACCTCTCATAACCACTAATTCCTAGAGTCTAGAGGATCATTTCCATGTGTTTTATGTCACCTTTAATCTTCACATATTAATTAGAGATGCATGCATGAGCACATAATTTTAAATATCGTAATGACCTATCACATAACATTTCATGCACATCAATTCCATAAATTCTCTTAAGTTCATAAATTTGGCGAAAATCTGACAGCATAATGGCTGGAAGCAGAGTTTCCCCAAATTTGCTACATGCCAAGAAAAAAATCAATCATGCATCTTAATAACTCAATCATAATCATAGAATGCCATAATAATCACATAATCATTTCTTATGTTCATACATCTATCAGCACATATCATCATCAGTTCTATTGGAAGCTAAATATTCTCCTACCCAGTATGCCGGAATCAAGGACCAGGCTCAGTTAGTGCACATGCTATGCTTATCAATAGAATATATACACATATAGACAAGTATTAAAGATCATCATCGGACATTTATTATGAAAGTATTCCCAATTTATCGTAATCACGCTATAGTCCTACACGGGTTAAAACTTATGACCCGGCTTAACCTAATCATAGAAATTAATTCTTTAAGCACCTAAGGGACCCACCCCAAAGATTTTTCACTAACTTCATTTTCAACTATTGCTGGACAGTTGGGCAGCATTTTAAAAATTAAACCATTTCAGGGTTCTAGAAATCGTGTTTTTTACCCTTTCTAATTACCGGTTTTTCCTGAGACGCCAAAATTAATTCTTACCACCACAATTGGAAATTTTCACACTTGAATCTAGTTTCAAACAGAATATTTGCCAAAACAAAGTTACTAAAACAGTAGCTATAAAATCTCAAGTTTTAGAAGTCACAAAATCATGTTTTCAGTCATTTCTAGTCCTTAGTACTTCCCGAGACACTTTAAATAATTTTTATGTCATCTATTAGTGATTTATGCATATTTAGTTCATCCTAAAACCATTTTCCCAGAATTAGATTAGTAAGGCAGTAGCCAAAAATTTATTTCCTAAAAGTCCCCAAAAATTGTTTCTTTGACCCGTACTTATTACTAGTTTTTCCTAAGATGTCAAAAACAATTTTTTTAACAAGAATAATCAATTTTTACATATGTAACCTGTAACACCCTAAATCTTAACCTAATACTACTAGTATGTAATTAGGTTAATCTTTAGAATATTACCTCTTGGTCTCATTCTTTACTTGAAAATACTTAGCGGAAATATGGGTAAAATTTTTCTTTTTGGAATTAAAACCAAAGTGAGAGCCACGCATGATTTTTGAACGGGAATTCATACAAGTCATATGAGCAAATCACAATAAAATGCATAAATAACAAATCATAGTAAAACACGTAAATAACATGGACACATCAACTGATTATATATAGATAGTGTGCCTACCAAAAGGCAGGACTATTCGGTACAAAGGAAAACGAAATACAAATGAAATGCAAATACAAGGAAATCATAAAAGCAAGTACAAGGAAACCATGAAAGCAACACCCATACCCGTGTGCACCTAGAGTAGATAACCTCATATACAAAAGAAGGTTTGTCCTCAACTATGTGGCGTGTGTGCAATAGCTACTACCCATCCTATGCACCTACTCCTGCTGGTCCGAGTACTGAGGGGTGGAATCGATCCACTGGCGAATCTCGGTGGGAGTGATCGTTCGGATCATCGGAGCGTGTCCACCGTGGCGAGGGCGCATGGATGGCCTACGAGCCAACCTCAGCTGAACCACTGTCTCCTCACTCCCGGCTCTCATCGGTGGAGGAGCGGGGCTGGAGCTCCAACTGTACATGTGCGAGGGCGGCTCCTCTGATGGATCCATCTCCGAATACTGAGTCCGGGGCACGTACTCCGGGTAGTCACGTACGGCTGATGCCTCGGGCTGCATGCGGAGGATCTGCTCGTCACGTGGTCTGGCTCGCTCAAAAATCGTGTTATGATGGTAGGGAGCAGTCGGGGTGAAGCAGTAGCTCCGTACTGGGTGCGCGAAGGGTCGTCCCATAAACATAAATACTCTGACAAGGTCTGGCGACCCTCAAAATGGTATGACCCGAGTCTTTGGGTCATGGTGCAGCTCCCATGTCGGGGTGTCGATGAAGAGTACGAAGGTCGCCATCTGAAGATGTGACGGAAGAAAAGAGAGAGGGAATGAGAATCTTCTAAAAGAATTCTCAATAGGGTAATCCCTACCTAGGTGACATCATCACATCCTCAGGAACCTTGGGTTTTATTTCTAAAATGGTGTGCATGCATATAAACTCCTTTTAAGTTAGTTTTCTAAAGTATTATTTATCCAAGGTCCGTCATATTTTATAATGCGTCTTATGACTAAGCATGGAATATACTAATGACATGAATGCATTGTAAAGATAAGCCAATCAATAGAATAACTAAGAAACATTATAACATTGGCATAAGGAGACAGGTATAACTTTTCTTGGTTTTTCATAGCTCATGTGACATTTTAAACTTTAACTTTTATCTCATGGGGCCACCCTAAAACATCATCTCTAGGTTATGAGCTCATACCTTAACTAGTCGTCACTAGCTTTTACTTATCCTATGATAAGCATAACATAATCCCGACTTAAAGTACGGGCTAGGGGGCAAATTAAGGATCACCTCTTAGGGTCATTTCCTCTTTGAAACTCTCTACTAGCAACTAGTGCATCGTAGTATTGTCCGCTTTGGCAAGCTCTATGTCAATACCCTCACGGATTTGTTTTCTTGGGGGTGCTCGGCTAAACCGGTGTCACCCAAGAAGGCATCTTAGTGTTGTGTCACATTTAAGTTCTCATGATTTTCAAAAAGACCATTTTCTAAGTTCCTCAAATTTGATGGAAATTACATGGCATGTGGAGACCAATTTCCTCAAATTTGCTTATGCCATGAAAACATATAGGACATACACAAACATTTCTTATGGGGTATAGCATATCATCATGTAAAACTTCTTTATAGAACATATCAACTTATCATAGACAAAACTCATGCATCATATATCATAAATTAAGCATCATAAAAACTCAAGACTTTTTAATGTCTTATGCATTAACCCTTGAGGTCCTTAACTCACGTTCTAAGTTATTAATCATCAACCCTAATCTCTTGGGTACCTATGCGGTTATAACTAAGTATTTCTCTCCTCACACTATGACCAAGAACATCTCTAAACCTCAAGGATGCAGAATTTATAATCCTAACTTTACGGGTGCCTAGGAGTCACAATAGTGACCCTTTCTAAGTCCGGTTTGTTCCTAAGGCTTCAAGATCAAGTCCTAAACCTTTTATGAGTCATTCCTACACATTTAAACTAATTTAAATCCATGATTATCAAATCTAGACCTTGCTGGACAGAATCCAAAAAATTCAATAATTAAGGGATCTAAAACTCTCAAATTAATTCTTTTTTAGTTTCTAACTTATCTTATCTTTAACATATGAGTCTTAACATTATTTTTACTCAAACATAAGCATATTATCATCATTAAAACAGCACATACAGTGGCAAACAAGTAGCAAGGCAGAACCGAAACAAACATTCCCCATAAAGGCATAAAACACAATTTCTAAAGCACATAAAATACTAGTTTCTCTTGGAACCTTTTTAAAACTTTCAAAACTCATTTATAAACAATTTTAACATCTAAAATCATAAGAATATTTAAGAGGGCAGTGACCAATTCATCTTTGTCTCAAGAGGTCCTAAATTCTTAAAACTTAGTTCTATGCATTCCTTAAACTCATAAAAGCTTGGAAAAATTACAAAACATAGTCTTCAATACTTAGAAACATCAAGACCCCTTAGGGACGAAATATGAACCAAAGGAAATAAATATTTTTAGACCTTTGTTTGAGACAACAATGGGCAAGTCTTTGAGCTCTAGGTTCATTTAGGTGATGACATAAAAATAAACATGCTCATGCACTTATTTTTGGTTCCATTAGAAAGTAAAGTGATAGCACAAAGTAAATATGAATGCAACTCATTATTATCTTGGTATTAAGTGAGAACTTGAAATATAAACATGATAATGCATTGCTTGAAATATAAACATGATAATGCAAGGTTCACTTATTATCTTGATACTTAGTTATAGCAAGGAAAGTAGACATGATGTGCATAGCATAAAAGTAAACATGATGCAAGGTTCATTTTATGGTTAGCTAGAGCTCATTCAAGACTTTAACAAAGTAACAACCCAACATATATCTCATTACAAAGAGAGCTCTAGAGTTCTTGAACCAAGTTTTCTCATAGGAACTATGAGGTTCTTGAACATCATCATCAAGCTCAAAGAAAACAAACTTTCTAAACAAAACCAAACAAAATCTCAAGGATCCAAAATATCAAAACCGAAAACCTTACAAAAGGACAAGAAAATGAAACTAAGCCAAGTTCTTTATTAAATACCCAAAACCCCTATCTAGAGAAAAATATCTAGAACGTGCCGGCCAACTTTAAGGTTGACAAGGGTAGGCTTGGGCTTTTAGAAATCCTTAGATTAATTTTCTTAAGTTGAAAAACCATGTGAGCTAAGTATGGTATAGATGAAGTTAAAGAAAAAGAAAACTCAAGCTCTAGAGGTTCCTTTGAGATGAACACATAGTCATTCTCTAGGAGTCCTCATCATTGAGCTATCATGTGCTCCTCAAGGCCTCATGGCCGAAATCACAAGGAAAGAAAAACAAGAAAGTTTCAAAAGAAAATCCAAGAGAAAGCTAGAAAGAACTCATTTTCAAGAAAACAAAGTTTAGCAAACACCCCTACCTAGAGTGAAGACACAAAGCTTGAACTTTTGAAAAGAAAAACAAGGTGATGAGCTCCTCCTTGGTGCTTGATGGTTTCGGCCAAGAGGAAGCAAGAAGGTTGGAGTTGTGTTTCAAGTGAGGTTGTGTTTGAGGTGTGGTGTTTGAGAGGTTTGATGATGGTTCAAGGCTAAGGGGTGGTGTTTCAAGGTTGAGAGATGATGATGAGATGAAGAGAGGATGGAGATGAAGATGAAAAGAAAGGAAGAACTCTCTTGAAACTTGAGAGAAAAAGAAAGAACTAGCAAGACAACTCTAGAATTCTAAACTTAGCAAATGCTTCAAAGTGCAACTAAGCTATCACAAGCATCCTATTTATAGAAAAACAAAACCATGGGGCTTACCAAAGGAAGCCTTGGCCGTAGCTTTGAGAGGGAAAAAGGGAGAGAAAAATATCTCTTACACAAGGTCATTCAAGCATGGTTTGAAGTATGGAAGCTATGCCACAAAGTATGGCTTGATGTGAGTTAATTTCCTATCAATTTTTGATGAAATTAAGCTTCTAGAAACAATGCATGGCTGGAACTTTTCCAGTGACAAATAAATGGAGAAAATGGGCTATTTTAATAAGTTATTTACTTGGAAAATCAAGCTTGATTGAAAGTTATGACAAGGTATAGTGTATGTGACTTGAGGTATGGCCTTAGAGTGTTGAAAAATTGAACATGTGATGCATATGGGGAAGGAGGAGCTTCGGCCAGAATTCAGACAGCATGGGGGAGGATTTTTCTTCCATGTAATTGGGTGCTAATAATAGGATTAAGTGTAGGTTAGTTCAGGTACAAGGTTAGGAGTATTTAAGCTTAAGTTTAGGTAACTAAGCATGTGTATTAGGAGTTTTATGACAAGGTTAGGAGTGCTCATACATCATTAAAGAATTTTAAACTCATTTATGAATAAACAATGTGTGACACAATTCCATGATTTAAGGAATTGGAGAGAGGAAACACTATTCAAGATTCCATGACTAGGAGTCTTGAAATTAAAATATGTTTTTAGGTTGTAATTAAGCACTTTTAGGTTCTAATCAACTTTAATAAATTATTTTGACTCAAGATTAATTAAGGAAATTAATTAACCTTCGATTAGAGCCTAATATTGCTTAGGTTTGCTTAATCACATGATTAAGCGTAAAAACACGAAACTAGGGGCAAAACCGTAATTTTGCACTAATTTCGCCCGGGACCTTTGGGACCAAAACTAAAGTCACAATCTACATAAAAATGCCTTTTAGAATCATCTGGAGAAGTTTCGGGTTCATCCGGCACTTGCGAACGGGTAAAACACCTCAGGGGCGTTTTGGTCGTTTTGACCCGAAAACTCGAAAAACGAGATTTTCGATCCCGAGAAGGTACACAAGTCATCTAATTCCCTTCCAACATTGAGTTTGCCCTTCGAGTACTGCCGAACTGGCTTTCCTCGAATTCCGAGCCGAAAATGACCTCAGGGGCATTTTGGTCATTTTCACTCTAATAGAAAATCGGGGCGTTACATAACCCCATCCAAACAGAACCTTACAAAAGTGAGGAAACAAAAATAGTGGCCAAAAACTTGATTCCAAAATCATTTGAAAATCATATTTTCTAACACTTTCATGACATTAGTTTTTCCTCATTACTTGATTCAAGATCAAGGATGTAACATCCTAATATTCGACCCAATAATACTAGTATGTATGTAGGTCAAATCTTAGTCGTTACCTCTTGTCATAGTTCTAATTACTTTGAAATTAGGCTTAAGGAAAATACGAGCCAATTTTTTTTTTTGAAATCTTGTTAAAATAGGAGCCGCGCGTATCACAATGTAGACGGTATGAATAAATGCAGAAACAATAACATAGAAGTGGCTCCAATCAACATGACATTATCACATCTGAAATACTTCATGCATATACTATGCCCACCCTAAGGGTAGGACTTTTCAAGTACATAAGGAAATGCGAATACAACTGAAACATGAAAAATACATAGCAATGGGAATCACATAACGTGAAAACATAAAAGGAGCACCCATTCCCAAGTGCATCTAAAGTGGATAACCTCGATACAAAAGAAGGTTTATCCAATCTACGTGACGTGCGTACACTAAGGACTACTCCTAATCCTACATCTAACGCCATGGGTAAGGTGGAAGACAACCGATCCATGGACGAAGCTCGGCTGGGGCTGGCATGCCTGAAAACTGGCCTTACCCTCCGCGTCTAGGACGTGGACCGGGCACTAGGGCTCTCCGCGGCTGAGTCACTGTCTCCTCGCTACCCCTGCGCATACATGGGGGAGTGGGGGCAGAATCCTCTCCATATAGGTGGATAGGGGTGTCCTCTGAGGGATCCTCCTCCGAGTGCTGAGTGCGTGGTACGTACTCTGGTACCGCTCCCGAACTGGCAGGGGGTGTCCGTAAGATCCTCTCCTCAAGTGTACGGGCGAGCTCAAAAATAGTAGCGTCATCATAAGGAGACGTCGGGGTGAACAGATAACTATCTACTGGATGAGCAAAGGGCCGCCCAAGAAACATGAATACACGTACAGTGCAGAAGCCCTCAAAATGGTATGACCCAAGCTCGGGGTCATGGTGGATCTCCCAGATGGGTGTGTCAATGTAGAAGACGAACGTCACCATCCCGATCTGAAGACGTAAAGGAAAGGAAGAGATAGAGGTAATGAGATTTCTTGCTAAAGAAACTCAGTAGGGTTTTTCCTTCTATCTAGGTGTCATCTCTTACGTCCTCAGGGACCTTGGTTTCTTATTAAAGATCATGGTCATGCAATGGTTCAATTATGAAGTTCGAAAACGTTAACTTCCAAGGCCCGTTCATTTTTAATTCTAAAGCCTCTTGGTTACATAACCTATAATTTCTTGAAAGCGGAATCATAATTCATAGGTACTATTGACATGGATCATGACACATAAACTCATAAACCATGGTACATAATATTATAGATCAGGGAACATAAAATCATAGATCATGGGATATAGTACATAGTGCATGGTAACTTAACTTGGTTACTTAGGTGACATTAAAGTCTTATCATTTTCTTCTTGGGGCCACCCTAACTGGTCTCCGTTGGGAGATGTAACTAGGTTATGAGCTCAAACCTCACTAGTCGTCACTAGCATAAAGACTTATCCCTTTTGATAAGCTAAAGTCCCGGCATAAAGTACGGGCTAGGGGGCTAAGATCACCTCATCCTCCATCCCGTTTGATGGTTTTAGGGGTCATTTTCACATAGTTTATGTCACCTTGAGTCTTAGCATGTTATAACAAGATGTCACATAAATCATGCATGTCACATATTTCATATAACTTTAACGTAGGCATCTCTAGGGTTCTTAAGAGAACAATAACACACAATTCCATCATTACATAGCATCATATAAGTCATGAGATAACACATAAATTCATCAATCATAGAGGGTACACAAACCATTCCCTTAAAAGCAAAAACCCTTAATCGGGTAACCTCAAACTTCCAAATTATTTTCTTGTACCTCTAAGGGATTGATTAACCTCATTACCACAATTTATTAAGTCCTAGAACCTAATTAATTATGGCTGGACAACATAGGCAGTAAACATATTTTAATGAATTACGGTGTTATAGAAGTTGCATTTTAGGTCCTTTCTCATTACCGACTTTTTCTATGATGCAATAATTAATACCTAAACCAATTATAAGTCACTCTCACTCATCTAAACATGTTATAATGTGATTTTCCAAACTCAAACAAGGCTGGAACAGAATGCATATTTTCAGCCCCTAAGGAGTTCTAGAAATCACATTTTCGAACATATAAAGTTACTAAGCATACCTAAGATGCCTAGAGCAATTATCATACAATTGGTAAGGTATTTAAACATATATAGACCACCCAAAACAGAATTTAAGGTGCTGGAAAATAACAAGGCAGAACCAAAATCTATTTCATCACATAATGCCTAGAACTTTCGTTTAAAAACACATAACTTGCTAGTTTCTCTTGGAACCCTTTTAAAACTTATAAAACTCATTAGGAAACATTTTATTTCTTTAAAATCCCCATAAAATACATGAGGGCAGTGACCATTTCAAAATATTCTCCAAGGGTATTTAAATCACGAAATCATACTTAAAACATTTGTCATAGACACCTATGCTTAAGAAAAATCCCAAGACATAGATTATAGGCCCTTGTGACTTAATGAAACTCATTCTAGCTTCATTATTACCACATGGCCGAAATGTATATTCCAAGGAATTATCTACATATTTAACTTTTACTTAGGATGAAGAGGGAAAATCTTTGAGCTCTAGGAGTTTTAGGTGATGACATAAACATAAACATGATATGCACTCCATTTTAGATTTCCTTAGAAAATAAAGTGAGGGCTCAAGATAAATATGATATGCAAGTTCACTTCTTTATCCTTGAGTTAAGTGATAACTTGAAAATAAAACGTGAAGTGCAAGTTCAGTTCTTTATCTTGGGGATTTAGTGGTAGCATAAAATAAATATGGATGCAACTCCTTTTTACATCTTGACTAGAGCTCTTGCAAGATTTTAAAAGGAAACAAAGGTTCCAACCCAAACTCATCCTCACAAGAAAAGAAACACTAGTAGCACTAGGTTTTGTAAAAAGAGACATTTTATCCTCAAATACCATGAGGTGGCCGAATCCTCCTCATGAAGGAACAACCCATCTTTGAACTCTAGGGGCCAAGATCTTGATGATCCAAACACCAACATCCTAAGCCCTCATCATTGAGTATTTCACTAGACCTTAAACTTCCATCAAAACCAAACTCATGTCAAACATAAAGGAAGAAATCGAAATCTCACTTGGTCTAGAAGCCAAGTCCAAGCTTTAGAGTTTATTCATGTGACTAACCTCAACATGAAACCCTCATCATCAAGCTCTCATTTTTCCAAGTCCCAAAGGCCTTCATGGCCGAAACCTTAAGGAAAAAGAATGGGGTTTCAAAGGTTCAAGAGAAACATAACTCTTTCTTGAATAAAACTTGAAAATGATAAACATTTCTTTGAAAAGATCCAAGCTTTAGAGGTTGCCCCTAGGTTATACACCAACATGGAACCCTCATCATCAAGCCTTTATTTTTCCAAGTACCATAGGCCTTCATGGCCGAAACATTCAAGGAAAAACAAAAGTTCCAAAGAGTTTCATAAGAAACATAACCCATTTTTGATCAAAACTTGAACAAGATGAAACTTTTCTCCAAAAGGAATTCTAAGCTTTAGAGGTCTCATGCTAGGATGAACACATGGTCATCCCAAGAGCGCACTCATCATCAAGCCCTCATCATTTTGGCCTTGAGGCCGAAAATCAAACAATAGAAAAGGAAAAAGAATGAAACTTTTCTTTAAGAAAGGTTCAAGCTTTAGAGGCCTCATGTTAGGATGAACTCATGGTTGCATCTTAGAGAGCACTCATCATCAAGCCTTCCTCACCATGGCCTTGAGGCCGAAATGGAAGAAAAGAAAAAGAAAAAGGGAGATGAAAACCGAAAATGAAAGCTCCATGAAAACTCATTCACAACATATTTTCAAGCAAGATCAAAGCATCAATATAAAGAAAGCATTTCTTTTTGAGAAGCTCCCTACCTAGTGGTTGAGGTTGAGAGGAGATGAAGAAGTTGAAGGAGATGAACTCTTGAGCTTGAGAGGAAGAGAAAGTTTCAAAGTGCTCTAAAACTCTAAACTTAGTGAATGAACAAAAGGTGCTTCAAGTTCTCTAAGCTATCTATTTATAGAAGAATGAAATAAAGGTGTTTTTGGGGGAGAAAGGCTTCGGCCTTTACAGCCATAAGGAGAGAAGAAATATCTCCTTCAAAGCATGATGACAAGTCTAACTAGGCATGTCCTAAAGCATGGCTAAAAGTAGCTTGTGTAAGTAAGCTTGATTGACAACATAAACTAATATAAATTTTGAATTCTTTTTGAATTTTTGGGGGAGGAGTGGCGCCACTTTTGGGTAGCCATGGAAGAGAAAATATCTCCTCTAAATCATGGTTTAATAGGGTGTAGGATTGATTTAGCTTAGGATTAGGGGTTGCTAAGTAAAGGTTTTAGGTAAACTAATTGGGTGATTAGGGTTATAACACCTTAGATTAGGAGTGGTCTTGTGAGATTTAATGGAGTCAAGACTTCTATGACTAATGATGTGAGTATGACAACCATTCTTGGAAAACACTATTCATATATGATAGTGAAAACACTATTCATATATGCTTTCTTAAAGAAAAAGAACTAGAATTAGGTTTTTAAGTTTTCCTTAAGCAATCTTTGGTTCTAATTATCCTCAAATAATGATTTTAGCTCTAGATTAATCATGGAAATTAATTAATCTTTAATTAGAGCCTAATATTGCTTAGGTTTTGCTAAAAACGTCCTTAAGCCCAAAATGCACTAAGCAGGGGCAAAATCGTAATTTTTACCAAAAGTTGCCCGGAACCTCCATGCCTTAAAATCATTGTTTTGGACCTCCGAACAAGGTTCGGGTCAAAACAGAATTTAAAACTGCCTTAAATTGCTGTAGGGGTATTTTGGTCATTTATACGCGGAGACCCTAAAAATAGGACTCCTCTGCTTTATTAAACACTCAAACACATACAATCCCCTTCATATATCATATGAACCTTATGGGGATGGCCGAGGTCGGCCGTCCTCGTATTTCGGTAAAAATGACCTCAGGGGCATTTTGGTCATTTGAAAGTTTAGTGAAAATCGGGGCGTTACAAAGGAAACACTTGAAACTATTTTTACCTCTTTGAATACTCAAAATCAAAACCAAACAGAGACCATTGATCAAGATTCAAAAATAAACCTTTTACTCACAAGAATACCATTTTTATTTTGATTTGTAGCAAAGCTTTTAAAGCATAACTTTTAAAAGTTCAAAGACATAGAGTTTGGGCCATAAAAATCAAATAAAACTCATCTTAAACCCCAACATTTTGTCATGGCCGAAATGCATATGCATTGAGTATAGCCATGATTTAAAATTTGGTTTAAGATCCAAGGACAAGTTTTTGAGCTTTAAGTTTTTGAAAGTAAACATGCTATGCACTTCTTTTTTATCTTCAAGATTTAAGGTAAGGGCTCAAAGATAAACATGCTATGCAAGCCCATTTTTATCTTTTAGATTTAGGTGATAGCATAAAAGTAAACTTGCTATGCAAATCCATTTATTATCTTTAAGGTTAAGGTGATGGCATTGAAAGTAAACATGCTATGCACTTTGTTTTTATCTTCAAGATTTAAAGTGATGGTTCAAAAATAAACATGCTATGCAAACCCAGTCTTTATTTCAAGATTTAGGTGATAGCACAAAAATAAACATGAGTGCAAGTTCATTTTTCATCTTGTTCACTTAAAGCTCAAAACTTTAAAAGATTAGGTTCTTGTCCCCAATAAATCTTCAACATTAGTGAGCTTTAGAGTCCTTAACCACCATGGTTCCAAGAACCTTATTTCTTGGACTCACCATCAAGCTAGAAATGAACCAAGAGAATAAACCAACCGACAACATTCCTTTTCTCTTGTTCCACGGAAAATCGAAAAGAGAGGAAGGAAAAAAGAACCAAACTTTTAGGCTCTAGAGGTCATAAACATGGTGATATCAAACCACCATCAAGAGCTCTCATCATTGAGCCATATTTCCAACCATTCTTTTACGACCAAAACCAAATATGAGAAGAACAAAGAGGTACAAAACCAAAAACATGAAGCAAGGAAACATAAAAATCGAAATAAATAAGAAACCAAGAAGTCAAGCTTAGGCTCTAGAGGTCCAATGCATGGTGGTTTCACAACCTCCATAAAGATCCATCATCATCAAGCCTTGCTCTTTAACCATTTCAACAACATCAAACCAAAAATGAAAGGAAAGCAAGGTTCCAATACCAAAAATGGAAAGAATAAAGAAGACCACACCAACCATATTTTTCATGGAAAAACTGAAATAGAGAAGGAAAAATAGAGCAAGAACTCAACCAAGCGTTCTTTGTCAAAACCGAAAAATAAACAAAAGAAAAACCAAGATCTCAAAATACAAACTGTAACACCCTAATATTTAACCCAATACACCTGGGATGTATTACAGTTAATTATTAGTTATTACTCTTTTGTTTCATACTTTAACTTCTTTTTACCAAAATACTTAGTGGAAAATAGGGTAAATTTTTTTTCTTATTTTTTTTTTGAAACATATAACAAAATGTGTGTAACATCCTAATTTTTAACCCAATATTCTAGAACATATTTATGTTAATCATTTGGTTATTACTTCTTAGTCTCATTCCTTTATTAAAATACTTAGTGGAAAATACGGGTAAAATTTTTTTTGAAATATAAAATCAAAGTGAGAGCCGCGTACTTCATAATCGCGAACTAAACATGTTACAAATCATACAGAATAGGCACCAGGTAAAAGAACATATTGCAAATGAAACAATCAATGAC
This sequence comes from Dalbergia cultrata, assembly GCA_031216105.1. Classification (NCBI taxonomy): domain Eukaryota; kingdom Viridiplantae; phylum Streptophyta; class Magnoliopsida; order Fabales; family Fabaceae; genus Dalbergia; species Dalbergia cultrata. The sequence goes on from CM062349.1 coordinate 27,631,434, forward strand.
ATTCCAAAGGAAACACTTTCATTAATATCATAATTAAAGGTACATAAAGTCACACCTTTATAGAATCAGGCTGAGCTTTCAATACAAGGAAATGACAGGAGAGTACAAAAGCAGTAAAATACATGGTACGACGAAGAGCAAAAGCCATCTACACTATCCTCCTACTAAAGCTAGGAGTGCTAAACTGGAATACCCCTATCAAAAGATGCTACAAAAGGGGAAGAACCTCGTGATAGCTCGAGCACTCAAATACATAAAAGTAGTAAATACAAGGAAACAAAAAATACATGGAACATAGAAAATCAAAAGCCAATTGCAGTTCTCTCACACTAGTCATATGAGTGCTAAACTAAAGATACCCCTAACAAAAGATACAACGTAAAGAGGGGATCCTCGTGATAGCTCGGGCACTGAAATAGATCCTCCATCGAGATCTACTAACGGTGCTAGTCCTCCGGCGATGGGGGTATGTACCCAACGAACTGTGCAAGATCCTTGGGTGTATGCAAGCGAAATGGGGGACGGACATGGCCTTCGCACTGTGGATGCATCTCCAGTCATCGAGCTAGCTGGGGCTAGGTCATTGTATCCTCTGTAACATCCTAATTTTAACCCAATACTCCTAAAACATATTTAGGTTAATCATTAGGTTATTACTTCTTAGTCTTATTCTTTAAAATCTTTTTTTAAATTACTTAGCAGAAAATACAAATAAAATTGTTTTTGAAATATTAAACAAAGTGAGAGCCGCGTACATCGCAATATAGGAGAATAAATCACAAGATAACAAGGCATAATAGATCAATCAATAACACATCAAAGGAAATACTTCATTAATATTCATAACATACCCATCTAAAGGTGGGACTTAGTTTAGTACAACATAAAGCAAATACAACTGAAATAGAAAAGTACAAAGAAAGCACAAATGAAAACACCCTTACCCTAGTGCACACCTAAAGTGGATAACCTCATAACAAAAGAAGGTTTATCCTATCTATATGTGGTGTGTGTGCACTAGCTCTCCCTAAGAGACTCTACTGCTGGTGGTGGTGATCCTCGGGTGTCGGGGCTATATACCCAAGGAACTGCTCAAGCTCCTCGGGTGTGTACCAACAGAGTGGGCAACGAACACGCGGTAGCTGAATGTGGGCTTCGCGATGGGGGCACATCTCGGCTCTCCTCGCCAACCTTAGCTGCGTCACAGTTGCCTCACTCCCCTCTCACACAAACCGGGGAGTGGGGACAGAACTCTCACTATACATATGTGTTGGTGGATCCTCTGATGGGTCATCCTCCGAATGCTGAGAGCGAGGTACATAATCTGGGTGGTCATGGACGGCTGATCTAGCAGTGTAAGTCCAAAGAACTCACTCGTTGTGTGTCCGGGCTCGCTTGAAGACCATGTCATCGACATAAGGAGACGTCGGAGAGAAACGGTAACCATGTACAGGGTGCGTAAAGGGACGTCCTACATACATGAAGACTCATACAGTGCATCGTCCCTCAAAATGATATGATCCATGCTCCGGATCAAAGTGCACCTCCCATATGGGAGTTTTGATGAACACCACGAATGTCACCATGATCTGAAGATGTGATGAGAAAGAAAGAAAAGGGAGTGAGAATCTTGCTAAAGAATCTCAGTAGGGTACCTCCTATCTAGGGTTACATTGTCAACATCCTCAGGAACCTTGGGTTTATTATAAAAAGGTGGATATGTATATAAAGTTCATTGTTAGGTTCAAACATAATTATCCAAGGTTCGTTCCTTTTAGAATGAATCTTAATGTTATGAATGCAACATAGCAAAAGCATGAATGCATGATAACACACTATGCAAGCAATTCCATAAAACATAACATGAAGCAAACATATAAGTGGCATAAAGTGACATATTAACTTTCAAGTGATACTTTTCTCTTTTCTCAACTTTGACACTTAAGAACTTTGTACTTAAGCATCATGGGCCACCCTAAAACATCATCTAGGTTATGAGCTCATACCTTAACTAGTCGTCACTAGTTCTTACTTATCTTATCATAAGCGAAATCATAAAAATAATCCTGACTACTTGAGTACGAGCTAGGGGGCTTAAGGATCACTTATCATAGGAAAATTTCCTTATTTGAAACGCTCTATTGGCATCTAGTGCATAGCAAATTGTCCGCTTTGGTAGGCTACATCCACTCATACCCCCACGGATTTGTCTCCTCCCCACCAGAGTGGGAGAAGTACGTCTTGTAACACCTCGATTTTTCTGTTAGAGTGAAAATGACCAAAATGCCCCCGAGGTCATTTTCAGCCCGAAATTCGAGGAAAGCCGGTTCGGCAGTACTCGAAGGGTAAACTCAATGTTAGAAGGGGATTAGATGACTTGTGTACCTTCCCGGGATCGAAAATCTCGTTTTTCGAGTTTTCGGGTCAAAATGACCAAAACGCCCCTGCAGTGTTTTACCCTTTTGCAAGTCTTAGGATGAACACAAACTTCTCCAGATGATTTTAAAAGGCGTTTTTATGTAGACTGTGACTTTAGTTTTGGTCCCGAAGGTCCCGGGCGAAATTAGTGCGAAATTACGGTTTTGCCCCTAGTTTCATGTTTTTACGCTTAATCGCATGATTAAGCAAACCTAAGCAATATTAGGCTCTAATCGAAGGTTAATTAATTTCCTTAATTAATCCTGAGTCAAAATAATTTATTAAAATTGATTAGAACCTAAAAGTGCTTAATTACAACTTAAAATCATATTTTAATTTCAAGACTCGTAGTCATGGAATCTTGAATAGTGTTTTCTCTTTCCAATTCCTTAAATCATGGAATTGTGTTACACATTGTTTATACATAAATGAGTTTAAAATTCTCTAATGATGTATGAGCACTCCTAATCTTGTCATAAAATCCTTAAAACACCTTCTTAGTTACCTAAACTTAAGCTTAATTATTCCTAACCTTGTACCTAAGCTAATACACATCTAAACCTACCATTAACACCCAATTAGATGATCAAAACCTCACTCCCCCCATGCTGCCAGGTCTGGCCAAAGCCCCTCCCTCCCCATATGCATCACATGTTCAATTTTTCAACACTCCAAGGCCATACCTCAAGTCACATACACTATACCTTGTCATAACTTTCAATCAAGCTTGATTTTCCAAGTAAATAACTAATTAAAATAGCCCATGTTCTCCATTTATTTGTGGCTGGAAAAGTTCCAGCCATGCATTGTTTCTAGAAGCCTAATTTCATCAAAAATTGATAGGAAATTAACTCACATCAAGCCATACCTTGTAGCTTAGCTTCCATACTTCAAACCATGCTTGAATGACCTTGAGTAAGAGATATTTTCTCTTCCTTTCCCTCCAAGACCACACGGCTTCTTCCTCTCCTCTTTGAGCCTTCATTTGTTTTCATTCTCTATAAATACCTTGCCTAGAAACACATGCAAACACCTTAGTTCATTTGGTAAGTTTCAAGTTTTCCTAAGCTTTCTTGAGTTCTTTGTTTTTCTCTCAAGTTTTAAGAAAGTTCTTCCTTTCTTTTCATCTTCATCTTCATCCTCTCTTCATCTCATCATCATCTCTCAACCTTGAAACACCACCCCATAGCCTTGAACCATCATCAAACCTCTCAAACACCACACCTCAAACACAACCTCACTTGAAACACAACTCCAACCTTCTTGCTTCCTCTTGGCCGAAACCATCAAGCACCAAGGAGAAGCTCATTATCTTGTTTTTCTTTTCAAAAGTTCAAGCTTTGTGTCTTCATTCTAGGTAGGGATTTTCTTTTTAAACTTGTTTTGCTCAAGAATGTGTTTTTCTCTAGTTTTCTCTTGGATTCTTTTTAAACTTTCCTTGGTTTTTTCTTTTCTTTTTCATTTCGGCCTCTTGGCCTTGAATATGAGTATAATAGCTTGATGATGAGAGTTTCTAGATGATGACCTTATGTTCATCTCAAAGAAACCTCTAAAGCTTGAGTTTTCCTTTTCTTATAACTTCATCTATATGATATCTAGCTCACATGATTTTTCAACTTAAGAAAATTAATCTAAGGATTTCTAAAAGCCCAAGCCTACCCTTGTCAACCTTAAAGTTGGTCGGCACGTTCTAGAGATCTTTCTCTAGATAGGGGTTTTGGGTATTTAATAAAGAACTTGACTTAGTTTCACTTTCTTTTTCTTTTGTAAGGTTTTCGATTTTGGTATTTTGATCCTTGAGATTTTGTTTGGTTTTGCTTTGGAATTTGTTTACTTGAGCTTGATGATGTTGTTCAAGAACCTCATAGTTCCTTTGAGAACTTGGTTCGAGAACTCTAAAACTCTCTTTGTAATGAGATTTGTGTTGGGTTGTTATATTGTTAAAGTCTTGAATGAGCTCTAGCTAACCATAAAATGAACCTTGCATCATGTTTACTTTTGTGCCTTGCACATAATGTTTATTTTCCTTCCTATCACTAAGTACCAAGATAATAAAGGAACTTGCATTATCATGTTTATATTTCAAGCTATGCATTATCATGTTTACATTTCAAGTTCTCACCTAAATATCAAAGATAATAATATGATGCATCTCATATTTATTTTATGCTCTCACTTTATTTTCTAATAAAAGCTAAAACAAGTGCATAAGCATGTTTATCTTTATGCCATCACTTTAATGAAACTAGAGCTCAAAGACTTGCCCATGGTTGTCTCAAACAAAGGTTTAAAAATGTTTATTTCCCTTGGTTCATATTTCGGCCCTAAGAGGTTTTGATGTTTCTAAATATTGAAAACTATGTTTCATACTTTTTCTAGGCTATTATGAGTACAAGGAATATGTAGAACTAAGTTTTATAAATTTAGGACCTCTTGAGACAAAAATGAATTGGTCACTGCCCTCTTGAATATTCTTATGATTTTAGATTTTAAAAATGTTTATAAATGAGTTTTGAAAGTTTTGAAAAGGTTCCAAGAGAAACTAGTATTTTATGTGCTCTAGAAATTATGTTTTATGCCTTTATGGAGAGTTTTGCTTCGGTTCTGCCTTGCTAATTATTTGCCACTGTATGTGCTATTTTAATGATGATAATATGCTTATGTTTGAGTAAAAATAATGTCAAGACTCATACGTGAAAGATAGGAGAAGTTAGAAACTAGAAAAGAATTAATTTGAGAGTTTTAGATCCTTTAATGTTTGAATTTTTTGGATTCTGTCCAGCAAGGTTTAGTAATGTTAATCATGGATTTAAATTAGTTTAAATGTGTAGGAATGACTCATAAATGGTTTAGGACTTGATCTTGAAGCCTTAGGAACGAACCGGACTTAGAAAGGGGCACCGTTGTGACTCCTAGGTACCTGTAAAGTTAGGATTATAAATTCTACATCCTTGAGGTTTAGAGATGTTCTTGATCATAGTGTGAGGTGAGAAATACTTAGTTATAACCTCCTAGGTACCCAAGAGATTAGGTTTGATGATCGATAACTTAGAACGTGAGTTAAGGACCTTAAGGGTCAATGCATAAGACATTAAAAAGTCTTGAGTTTTTATGATGCTTAACTTATGTAAATATGATATATGATACATGAGCTTTGTCTATGATAAGTTTGATATGTGCTATGAAGAAGTTTTATATGATGATATGCTATACCTCATAAGATATGTTTGCATGACCTATATGTTTTCATGGCATAAGCAAATTTGAGGAAATTCGGTCTACAGTCGCCATGCTGCCGAATTTCCATCAAATTTGAGGAACTTGGAAAAAGATCTTTTTGAAAATCATGAGAACTTAATTGTGACACAACACTGAGACGCCTTCTTGGGTGACACCGGTTTAGCCGAGCACCCCCAAGAAAACAAATATGTGAGGGTATTGACATAGAGCTTGCCAAAGCGGACAATACTACTATGCACTAGTTGCTAGTAGAGCGTTTCAAAGAGGAAATGACCCTAAGAGGTGATCCTTAATTTGCCCCCTAGCCCGTACTTTAAGTCGGGATTATGTATGTTACGCTTATCATAGGATAAGTAAGAACTAGTGACGACTAGTTAAGGTATGAGCTCATAACCTAGAGATGTTATAGGGTGGCCCCATGAGATAAAAGTTAAAGTTTAAAATGTCACATGTGCTATGAAAAACCAAGAAAAGTTATACCTGTCTCCTTATGCCAATGTTATAATGTTTCTTAGTTATTTCATTGATTGGTTTACTTTCATGATGCATTCATGTCATTAGTGTATTCCCTGCTTAGTCATAAAGATGCATTGTAAAATATGACGGACCTTGGATAATTAATACTTTAGAAAACTAACTTAAACGAAGTTTACATGCATGCACACCTTTTTAGAAATAAAACCCAAGGTTCCTGAGGATGTGATGATGTCACTTAGGTAGGGATTACCCTACTGAGAATTCTTTTAGAAGATTCTCATTCCCTCTCTCTTTTCTTCCGTCACATCTTTAGATAGCGACCTTCGTACTCTTTATCGACACCCCGACGTGGGAGCTGCACCATGACCCAGCACTCGGGTCATACCATTTTGAGGGTTGCTACACTGTCAGAGTATTTATGTTTATGGGACACCCCTTCGCGCACCCAGTACGGAGCTACCGCTTCACCCCGACTGCCCCCTACCATCATAACACGATTTTCGAGCGAGCTAGACCACGCGATGAGCAGATCCTCCGCATGCAGCCTGTAACATCCCCAAATTTATAACTAAGATAAATATTAATCTTAATTAGCGATAGCAAAACCAAGAGAATCTGGACAAATGTTATGAAACACAACAAATAGACTACTTAAGTATGTCTAGAGAAAAATGCAAAGAATTACGAAAATGCCATAACTTAGTGGAAATTACGAAAATGCCCTTGCTATGTAAAGGAAATTACCAAACTACCATTGCCTTATTAAATGATGAAAATACCCTTACTCTATGAATGGAATTACAAGAATACCACTATCATTGTCTAATTACAAAAATATCCTTGTCTTAGTTAAAGAAATTACTACAATGCCATTTGCACAAATCCCTAGACTTGTCTTTAGACAAGAATGAATCTAAGCTATTGGATTAAGATGATAACACAATAATTTAACCACATACATCAATTTCTGAATCACATACATGCACTAAAGGTTAGAAAATCTCCACTAACATCTTTGCACAAAACATGGAGCATTTTCATCCAACATGTTTGAATAAAACATGGAAACATGTTTGCACAAAACAAGGAGCATTTTCATCCCAAAATTCAGCCAACATGTTTCCATAAATCATGCTCCAAGTGCTTTCCTTCTTCTGTTTTTTCTCTAATCTTTCCACTATAAATACTCCTCAAACTCTCTTCAATTCAGAAACTCCTTAAGTGTTCTTTCTTTCTTATTCTATCATTCTTCTTATGTTCTTCAAAGACTTCTCTTGATCCTCTAAACTTCATCCAAACACTTAAATCCTAAGTCCAAACTTTCACTAGCCCTCACAAGAGTTACAATCTTTAACTCTAGTGAGAAATATTTTCTTAAGCACTCAAGTTCTAGAGCCAAGATTCAAGGAGGGTCATCTACTCCAAAGACTCTTGTTCAAAGCTTAAGGAAGAAGAGAAGGACCCTTTTTAGACCCTACACAAGAGGTAGGAGTTTCTTCTTTATTTGTTCAAGTATTGTTAGCTTCTAACTTTGCTCATGGATAGAATGCCTCAAACTTGAGTTATTGTCAAAAGTTTTGAATAATTATATTTTTAGAAAACACAACCTGTTCTATTCTGCTATGAGTACTTTTATGATATTATCAAACTCAAATATAACTTAAAAGATTGTATGTGAAACTTGAGTTAATAAAGATAACTTAAAACATGAACATGGCAGGTGCTGGAATTTCTAGTTATTTCTGGCAGTAGTTACTTCGAAACTTAGTGTTCATAAAATATGAAGGATCTCGAAATGAAAATATTTTTATTATAAACTAGACTCATTATAGAACACTCTCCAAAAAGAATCACCTAAAACGGAGTTTCCTAGCCCAAGATATAAATTTTTAAAGTAGAGCATAAGACTGAAACTCTTAATCTAACCTTGTAGTAGTAAAATAGGTGTAACTCACTCTAGAAAAATGCAAATGGACTGATTTCAACTTTGCGGAAAAGCTAACACATCTAAAAACACACTTATGTATGCTATGCATAAATTTTTACATCACGAAAATACAGAATGAGAGATATATTTTCGGGACAGTGTGCTGAGAAAGTCTTGAAGGTAGCGTGATACTGTGAGAGTGCAATTTGGAAAGGTTCTGGCTAAGGAAAGACTTGGTATTTAAGCGTGTCCATTGCGACCCACCTCTCTTTCCTGGGAATCTTACTATGCACAATTTACAGTTGATTTACACTAATCTAATATGTTAGTGCTACAAATTTTATTCTAAAAGATGTCAGAACTCTAAATAAAAGATTCAAGTCTTGTAAAGCGATAATTTTAAGGATTTAAGTAGAATAATAATCTTCAGGAGATATATATAAAAGTCATAAAAAAAATATATAAAGAACCTCTAAAAATATCTTAAAGGGTATTAATGTATTAATGGAAATACTAAGAGTACAAAGAAGACTAAGAGAAAAAGATAATACCAAGATATCCATAACCTATTAGAAACACTAGAGACCTAACTTGATAACTTAGGTTTTTCCCATAATTTCTGCTAAGTATTTTAATAAAATGATGAGACTAAGAGGTAATAACCTAATGATTAACCTAATGTGTTCTAGAAAGTTGGGTTAAGAATTAGGGTGTTACACCATACCCATGTGCACCTAGAGTAGACAACCTCATATACAAAAGAAGGTTTGTCCTCAACTATGTGGCGTGTGTGCACTAGCTACTACCCATCCTATGCACCTACTCCTGCTGGTCCGAGTACTGAGAGGTGGAATCGATCCACTGGCGGATCTCGGCGGGAGTGGTCGTGCGGATCATCGGAGCGTGTCCACCGCGGTGAGGGCGCATGGATGGCCTACGAGCCAACCTCAGCTAAACCATCGTCTCCTCACACCCGGCTCTCATCGGTGAGGGAGCGGGGCTGGAGCTCCAACTGTACATGTGCGAGGGCGGGTCCTTTGATGGATCCGTCTCCGAATACTAAGTCCGGGGCACATACTCCGGGTAGTCACGTACGGCTGACGCCTCGGGCTGCATGCGGAGGATCTGCTCATCGCATGGTCTAGCTCGCTCGAAAATCCTGTTATGATGGTAGGGGGCAGTCGTGGTGAAGCGGTAGCTCCGTACTGGGTGTGCGAAGGGTCGTCCCATAAACATGAATACTCTGACTGTGCAGCGACCCTCAAAATGATATGACCCGAGTGCTGGGTCGTGGTGCAGCTCCCACGTCGGGGTGTCGATGAAGAGTACGAAAGTCGCCATCTAAAGATATGACGGAAGAAAAGAGAGGGAATGAGAATCTTCTAAAAGAATTCTCAGTAGGGCAATCCCTAAATAAGTCACGTCATCACATCCTCAGGAACCTTGGGTTTTATTTCTAAAAGGGTGTGTATGCATATAAACTCCTTTTAAGTTAGTTTTCTAAAGCATTAGTTATCCAAGGTCCGTCATATTTTACAATGCGTCTTATAACTAAGCATGGAATATACTAAGCCATGAATGCATCATAAGGATAAACTAATCAACAAAGTCACAAAAACGTTATAATAGTGGCATAAGTTGATAGGTATAAATCTCATAATAACTTTCTTGGTTTTTCATAGCATATGCGACATTTCAACTTTAACTTTATCTCATGGGGCCACCCTAAAATATCTCTAGGTTATGAGCTCATACCTTTAACTAGTCATCACTAGCTCTTACTTATCCTATGATAAGCATAACATACATAATCTCGACTTAAAGTACGGGCTAGGGGGTAAATTAAGGATCACCTCTTAGGGTCATTTCCTCTTTGAAACGCTTTACTAGCAACTAGTGCATAGTAGTATTGTCTGCTTTGGCAAGCTCTGTGTTAATACCCTCATGGATTTGTTTTCTTAGGGGTGCTCGGCTAAACCGGTGTCACCCAAGAAGGCGTCTCAGTGTTGTGTCACATTTAAGTTCTCATGATTTTCGAAAAGACTTTTTTCTAAGTTCCCCAAACATTTCTCATGAGGTATAGCATATCATCTTATAAAACTTCTTCATAGCACATACATCATCACATAATCTTTCTAATCATGTAAAAACTTCTTCATAGCATATACATCAAACTCATCATAGATAAAGCTCACGTATCATATATCATACTTACATAAATTAAGCATCATAAAAACTCAAGACTTCTTAATGTCTTATGCATTGACCCTTAAGGTCCTTAACTCACGTTCTAAGTTATTAATCATCAAACCTAATCTCTTGGGTACCTATGAGGTTATAACTAAGTATTTCTCACCTCACACTATGATCAAGAACATCTCTAAACCTCAAGGATGCAGAATTTATAATCCTAACTTTACGGGTTCCTAGGAGTCACAGCAATGACCCTTTCTAAGTCTAGCTTGCTCCTAAGGCATCAAGATCAAGCCCTAAACCAATTATGAGTCATTCCTACACATTTAAACTAATTTAAAACCATGATTATCAAATCTAATCCTTGCTGGACAGAATCCAGAAAATTCAATAATTAAGGGATCTAAAACTCTCAAATTAATTCTTTTCTAGTTTCTAACCTATCCTATCTTTCACATATGAGTCTTAGCATTATTTTTTACTCAAACATAAGCATATTATCATCATTAAAACAGCACATACAGTGGCAATAAATGGCAAGGTAGAACCAAAATGTGCATCTCCATAAAAGGCATAGAACACAATTTTTTTAGCACATAGAATATTAGTTTCTCTTGGAACCTTTTTAGAACTTTCAAAACTCATTTGTAAACGTTTTTATCCTTTAAAATCATAAAAATACTTGAGAGGGCAGTAGCTAGATCATTTTCACCTCGAGAGGTTCTAAATTCATAAAACTTAGTTCTACATATTCCTTATACTCATATAAGCTTAGAAAATTTATGAAACACATTCTTAACACTTGGAAAACTTAAAACCTCTTAGGGCCGAAATCTCAACTATGGAAAATAATTATTTTAGACCTTTGTTTGAGACAACAATGGGCAAGTCTTTGAGCTCTAGGTTCATTAAAGTGATGGCATAAAGATAAACATGCTTATGCACTTGTTTTAGCTTTTATTAGAAAGTAAAGTGAGAGCATAAAATAAATATGAGATGCATCATATTATTATCTTTGATATTTAGGTGAGAACTTGAAATATAAACATGATAATGCAAGTTCATTTATTATTTTGGTACTTAGTGATAGCAAGGAAAATAAACATGATGTGCAAGGCGTAAAAGTAAACATGATGCAAGGTTCATTTTATGGTTAGCTAGAGCTCATTCAAGACTTTAACAAGATAACAACCCAACACATATCTCATTACAAAGAGAGATTTAGAGTTTTTGAACCAAGTTCTCAAAGGAACTATGAGGTTCTTGAACTTCATCACCAAGCTCAAGTAAATCAACTTTCAAAACAAAACAAAATCTCAAAGATCAAGGAATCAAAACCGAAAACCTTACAAAAAGGAAAAGGGATTGAAACTAAGTCAAGTTCTTTATTAAGTACCCAAAACCCCTATCTAGAGAAAAATCTCTAGAACATGCTGGCCAACTTTAAGGTTGACAAGGGTAGGCTTGGGCTTTTAGAAATCCTTAGATTAATTTTCTTAAGTTGAAAAAAATCATGTGAGCTAAATATCATATAGATGAAGTTATAAGAAAAGGTAAACTCAAGCTTTAGAGGTTTCTTTGAGATGAACACAAGGTCATCATCTAGAAACTCTCATTATCAAGCTATCATGCTCATAATTATGGCCTCATGGTCAAAATGAAAGGAAAACAAAGAACCAAGGAAAAGTTTCAAAAGAAATCCAAGAAAAAGCTAGAGAAACTCATTTTTTGAGTAAAACGAAGTTTGAAAAGAAACTCCCTACCAAGTGATGAAGGTGAAAGCTTGAACTTGAAAAGGAAAATGAGAAGAGCAACTCCTCCTAAGGTGGTGTGATGGCTTCAGCCAAAGAGAAAAAAAAGGAAAGGAGATGTGTTTTGAGGAAGCTTGTGTTTGAGGTTTAGTGTTTAAGAGATTTGATGATGATCTAAGGTTAGGATATGGTGTATTGAAGTGGTGAGGTGATAATGTGAAGAGAGGATGAAGATGAAGAGAAAGAACTCTTAGAACTTTGAGAGAAAAGAAAAGAACTAGCAAGATAACTCTAGAATTCTAAACTTAGCAAATGCTTCAAGGTGCAACTAAGCTATCACAAGCATCCTATTTATAGAAAAACAAAACCATGGGCTCACTAAAGAGCAGGAGGGGCCGTAGCATTGGAGGGAAAAAGGGAGAGAAAAATATCTCTTACATAAGGTCATTGAAGCATGGTTTGAAGTATGGAAGCTATTATGCAAAGTATGGCTTGATGTGAGTGAATTTCCTATCAATTTTTGATGAAATTAAGCTTCTAGAAACTTGTCATGGCTGGAACTTTTCCAGCCACAAATGAATGTGAAAAATGGATTGTTTTAATTATTTATTCATGTGGAAATTGAAGCTTGATTGAAAGTTATGATAAGGTATGGTATATGTGACTTGAGGTATGGCCTTGGAGTGTTAGAAAATTGAACATGTGATGCATATGGAGGCTTGAGGTTTCGGCCAGACTAGGGACAGCATGGGGGAGGTGAGTTTTGATCATCAAATTGGGTGTTAATGGTAGGTTTAAATGTGTATTAGCTTAGGTACAAGGTTAGGAATAATTAAGCTTAAGTTTAGGTAACTAAGAATATGTTTTAAGGATTTTATGACAAGATTAGGAGTGCTCATGCATCATTAGAGAACTAAAAACTCATTTATGAATAAACAATGTGTAACACAATTCCATGATTTAAGGAATTGGAAAGAGAAAATACTATTTAAGATTCCATGACTAGGAGTCTTGAAATTAAAATATGATTTTAAGTTGTAATTAAGCACTTTTAGGTTCTAATCAACTTTAATAAATTATTTTGACTCAAGATTAATTAAGGAAATTAATTAACCTTCGATTAGAGCCTAATATTGTTTAGGTTTGCTTAATCACGCGATTAAGCGTAAAAACACGAAACTAGGGGCAAAACCGTAATTTTGCACTAATTTCGCCCGGGACCTCCGGGACCAAAACTAAAGTCATAGTTTACATAAAAACAACTTTTAAAACCATCTGGAGAAGTTCCGGGTTCATCCGGCACTTGTAAACGGGTAAAACACCGCAGGGGCATTTTGGTCATTTTGACCCAAAAACTCGAAAAATGAGATTTTCGATCCCGGGAAGGTACACAAGTCATCCAATCCCCTTCCAACACTGAGTTTGCCCTTCGAGTACTGCCAGATCGGCTTTCCTCGAATTCCGGGCCGAAAATGACCTCAAGGGCATTTTGGTCATTTTCACTCTAACAGAAAATCGGGGCGTTACAAGTTCACTCCTACAGCTCCTTTTGGTGGCAACGACTTGATCTTTGAGCGCACCCGTCCTCGTGACGAGCAGTTGCGTTGTGCCCGCTCGTCCGCCTCAGCTGTTCGTGACTACCCGAAGTATGTTCCTCGCTCGAGGAGGTTGGAGACCGATCCATCCGAGGACTCGCCGATGCACGTCTATTCGGAGAGTTCTGCCCCCTTTCCCCGGTTTAGGCGGGAAGGCAGTCAGGATACCGTGATGCAGTCGCGCCTGGCATGGAGAGCCGAGATGCGCCCTCGCTGAGGAGCTCATGTACAGCCGACTTGCGTTCATGTTCCACTCCATTGGCCTACCCAGGAGGAGATCGAGCGATTCCCCGGTTACCTACCTCCATCACCTGAGGATCCCCATCATCACTAGACCTCATCGGAGAGCTATTTGAGTGCCCGAGCAGTCACAAGGATCTCCCCTTCGACGGTATCTTTTGGGATGGGGTCTTAGCTTAGTGCACATAGCTTAGTAGGAGGGTAGTGTAGTTGGTTTTTATTTTGCCGTCGCACCATGTATTTTACTGCTTCCTTGTTTCTGTTGTATTTCCTTTCTTACGTATTACAAACTTAGCCCATTTTTATAAGGGCGTGACTACTTATGTATCTCAACTATATTATTATCAATGAAATGTTTCCTTGTCGTGATGATTATTGTTCTATTGATACTTGTTTTAGTTCTCATGTTTCCATATGATTGATGTTCATGTCTCTCGTTTAGATTAGAGCACGGCTCTCACAATGGTTTATGTTTTCAAAAAATTTACCCGTAATTTCTGCTAAGTATTTTAATAAAATGATGAGATTGAGAAGTAATAACCTAACGATTAACCTAATGTGTTCTAGAAAGTTGGGTTAAGAATTAGGGTGTTACACACCGTAGGAGCAGAACCCTTCGAGTAGATATGAGTGGAGGAATCCTCAGACAAATTGGTCTCTGATCGCCTCGAGTGAGGAACTTAGTCAGGGTAGTCGCGAACTGCCAAGGCGATCGAGCGAGCACAATGGGTCTGCTCATCACGGGGGCGGGTGCTTTCAAAGATTAGATCATCACCGTAAGGAGAAGTAGGAGTGAATTTGAAGTTGGAAACTAGGTATGCAAAAGGATGTCCCATGTAAGCAAAAATGCGCACGGTACAACGACCCTCAAAGTGGTATGATCGGTGGTCCGAGTTGTAGTGCACCTCCTAGACTAGCGTGTCAACAAAAATCATGAATGACGTCATCGTCCTCTGAAGACGTAACAGAAAGAAAGAAAGATAGAGGGAATGAGAATCTTGATAAAGAATCTCAGTAGGGATCCTATCCTAGTGTCATCGTCTACGTCTCCAGGAACCTTAGGTTTATTATAAAAAAGGTGAGCATGCATAAAGTTAATTATTTGGTTTTTCAAACATATTTATCCAAGGTCCGTTTATTTTAGAATGAATCTTGATGTCATGAATGCAGCATATCATAGCATGAATGTATGGCAAAAGCTTATGCAATTATTGCTTAAAACAAAACATAAAGGAACATGCTTATATATATAGTATCAAGAGGGATCAAAACTTTCATATGAATGCACTTTCTTTTCTTATGTGACATTACTTGCATCATTAGTTTCTCTTATGGGGCCACCCTAATAACTTCTCTCCTTTGAGAGATCTCTAGGTTATGAGCTTATACCTAACTAGTCATCACTAGTTTTAGCTTATCCTCAGATAAGTATAAATACATCTCGACTCCCGAGAGTGCGGGTTAGGGGGCTTAAGGATCGAGCACCTCCTAAATACATAACCTTTCCACCCTTAAGCTTAACCTCACAAGAAAACTATTTCCTTCCTTTCTTCCTCCCTTGGCCGAAACCTTATAGCCACCAAGAGAAGATTTTTTCCTTCTCATTTTAACTCACAAGAACCAAGCTTTCTTCCTTCCATCAAAGACAACATCCTTTGTAGGGTTTTGTTTGAAGTTTCCATATCTTTTTCTTGCTATATTTTCGGTTTTGGTGTTGCTCAACAAAACAAAGTTTTCTTCTTTGGTATTCTCTCCATTTTATTGGGTTTGATGATGTATAGTGGTGTTTTTTTTTAGTTCCTTTCCTTTTCTTTGCTTTAATTTCGGATTCTTTGTTGGTTTTTCCTTTCTTTATGCTTTGGTTTGGATCTCCTCCTCTTGATGTATATTTTTGGTTTTTCGTTTTCTTTCCTCTATGTTTTTGGTTCTTGGTTGTAAATAAAGTGTTGGAACCATGGCTTGATGATGATGGATCTTGGTGGTGGTCTTGTTACCACCATGTTTATGACCTCTAAAGCCTAAGGGTTTTGGTTCTTTTCTTTCCTTTCTTTTTGGTTTGGTCTCTTATTTTTCCTTGTGTTTTTTGTTCGAGTTCCTTTACCTCTATGCTATTTTTGGTTTCATTGAATGGCTTGATGATGAGGGAGCTTAATAAAGGTTTTGATACCACCATAAACTTGACCTCTAAAGCCCAAGATCTAGCTTCATTTTTGGTTTCAAGGAAGCATGCAAAATGGCACTTTGTTAGTTGGTTTCTTTTTTTTGTTCATTTCTTTGAGCTTGATGGTGAGTCCAAGAGACAAAGTTTTTGTAACCATGTTGTTAAAGGACTCTAAACCTCACTATGTTTGAGATCGATTAGGAGCAAGAATCTAATCATGTAAAGTTTTGAGCTTTAGATGAATAAGATATAAAATGGACTTGCATTCATGTTTATGTTTCAAGCACTTGCATCTCATGTTTATATTTCAATGCCCTGCACATCATATTTATTTTCAAGTCATCACCTTAAATCTTGAAGACTAAAGAAATTGACTTGCATTCTCATGTTTAAATTTCAAGTCTTGTATTCCATGTTTATATTTCAAGTTATCACCTAATCTTAAAGACTTAAAATGGGCTAGTAACTCATTTTTATATTTCAAGTCTTACACATATATTTTCAAGTCATCACTTTATAATGTTAAGGATTAAAATAAGATTGCATAGAATGTTTATTTTAAGTCATCACCTAAGATCTTAAAGCTCAAAACTTGTACTTGGATCTTAGATAGAAATTTTTATTTCATGGCTACCCTCATGGGTATGTATTTCAGCCATGACATGATGATAAGGTTAAGATAACTTCTATTTCATTTTATGGCTCAAATATTGTGTCTTGGAACTTTTGTAAGTTGTTCTTTAGAAGTTTTGCAAGAGTTGAAACTCAAAGGATGGCAAAAGTAGCATTTTTATGAGAAAAGAGATGTACTATTGAAACTTGAGTTTTGCCTTCTATTTGGTGTTGATTTGTGAGCATCCAAAGAGTTAAAAGTAGTTTCAAATGTTTCCTAAGTCTTAAATCAAGTAACAAGGAAAACTAGTATCTAGAAAGTATCAAAAATGTGATTTTCAAATGATTTTGGAACCAAGTTTTTGGCCACTGTTTTGGTCTTCTCACCTCTGTGAGATTCAGTTTGGAAGGGATTTATTGTGTAAAAATTTGTATTATTTGTTGCAAAAATTATTTTTAGCATCTTAGAAAAAACCGGTAACTAGAAAGGGTAAAAAAACATAACTTCTAGAACCCCAAAACTGTTTAATTGAAAATACTATCCAAACTATCCAGAACTATTTGAAAATGTTTATGAGGTTCAAAGTTAGTGAAAATCTTTGGGGTGGGTCTCTTAGGTGCTTAAAGAATTAATTTCGGTAATTAGGTCAAACCAGATTATGGTTTTAACCCATATAGGACTATGGTGCAATTACTATAATTTAGGAATGCTTTCATAAGAAGTGTCCAATGATGATCTTTAATACCTTGTCTATGTGTGGATATAATATGTTGATAAGCATAGCATGTGCACTAGTTGAGCCCGGTCCTTTATTCCAGTATACTAGGTAGGAGCATGTTTATCTTTCAGTAGAAATCATGATGATATGTGCTTATGGATGTACAAAAGTAAGAGATGATTATGTGATCTATTATGGCATGCTATGATTATGATTGAGCTATTGAGATGCATGATTGATGTGTTTGTTGATAGGTAGCAAATTTGGGGAAACTCCGTTTTCAACCATTATACTGCCGGATTTCTGCCAAATTTGTCAACTTAAGAAAATCCATGGAATTTATGAGCATGAAATGTTATGTGATAAGTTTTGATGATATATAAAGTTATGCATTCATGCATGCATCTCTATCTCATATGTGAAGATTTTAAAGGTGATGCAAAACACATGGAAATGATCCTCTAGACTTCAGGAATTAATGGTTATGAGAAGTGATCCAATAAGGACCCTTTTTAGACTCTAGGAATTAATGGTTATGAAAGGTGTTTCTCTATCAAAAATTATATGCTCATGTTTTACGTCTCTAATTAACATGTTAAGATTAAAGGTGACATAAGATACATGGAGATGATCCTCTAGACTCCCCAAATTAAAGGTTATGAGAGGTGATCCAATAAGGAAATGATCCTTTGGACTCCCCGAATTAAAGGTTATGAAAGCTGATCCTTTCCCCCTATCTCGTACTTTAAAAGTCGAGTGTTGAACTTATCATAGGATAAGTAACTTACCATAGTCTATGATAAGTAACTTACCATAGGGTAAGCAAAAACTAGTGATGACTAGTTAAGTATGAGCTCATAACCTAGAACTCTCACAGGAGAGAATAATAGGGTGGCCCCCATAGAGGAAAAAACAATGAATTAAAGTCACCTAAGGGAATGAAAGAGGAATAGTTCATGCAAAATGATTATGTATTCCATGCTATGTTCATTTAATATAACTCTTGTGATATGTTATATGTGTTACTTGTGCATACGAGGCATTGTCATGCATACATTAGATACTTGTTGCACTCATGACATTAAGACCCATGCTAAAAGATACCCACTTCCGATAAATAGATTTGAGAAGTTCAAAACTGAATCTTATGCATGTACATCCCTTTCATAATGAAAACCGAAGTGGTTAGGGATGATGACGATGACACTTGTGTTAGAGTTGGGAAGCCTTACTGAGAATCTTGAATAAGTTTCTCATCCCTCTCTTTTTTTCCGTGTCATCTCCAAACGAGGATAATGGCATTGCTCGTGATTTTCCGTGAGGCATGGACATGGGAGATACGCTACGAACCAGATCAAAAGGTCATAGCAGAAGCATGGAGATAGTTTTCCTTTGCCATCCCCTTATACTTTTGCATAGCCTAGTCCCTCAATGGACATGTAGCAGAGATTAGGCTAGTTTGGTGATAACCATGTTTAGTTTTGGTTTAGTGTATGTGCAACCTTATTGGTGGATTTAATATCTTTGGATGTCCTTTATGTATGTAGGACATCGCTATTATGTTATAGATATGATATGATAATTTGGTATGTGACATGTTATGCTATGGCTTTTATATATTATAATGAGGTTTATATGATTTGCTACTATTATGCATGTACTAACCGATATCTATATACACACGTGGCTCACATTTTGGTTTTAAAGTTAAAAAAAAACAACTTAGTCATATTTTTATTACTCGTATTTTAAAGAAGAATAAGTTAATTTCCGAAACAAAGGGTAACAACTAATAATTAACCGAAATGCGACTTGAGCGTATTAGGTTAAAAGTTAGGGTGTTACTGTAACACCCCGATTTTTCTATATTGAGCATAAATAACTAAAATGCCCCTGAGGACATTTTTACTCGGAAAACTCGAAGGGTCACCTCAATGTTTGAAGGGGATTAGGTGAATTATGGTTGTTGTCGGAGGTGAAAATCTCATTTTCTTAGTTTTCGGCTTAAAATGACCAAAATACCCCTATATTGTTTTTACGCAGGTATAAGTGCCATTTGAGCTCGGAAACTTCCCAAAGATTTTAAAATGATGTTTCTATGTGTTTGAGCTTAATGATGTGATTAAGCAAACCTAAGCAATATTAGGCTCTAATTGAAGATTAATTAATTTCGATAATTAATCTAGAGTCAAAATATTTATTAAGGTTAATTAGAATCTACAATTGCTTAGATTAAACTTAAATCTCTTTTTAAAAATCAAGATTTCAAGTCATGGAATCTTAAATAGTGTTTTCTCTCTTCAATTCCTTAAATTAAGGAATTGTGTCTACAATTGTTTACATCATAAAATGAGTTTTTATTTTGCTAATGAAGCAAGAACACTCCCTAATCATGTCTTGACACCCCTAATTACATGCTTACTTACCTAAACACCTACTTAACATCTCCTAATCTTAAGCATAATCAAAGATACACCTGATCACACCCCTAAAACATAATTAGATGAGATATTTCTCTCCCCCATGGCTGTCCAAAATGGAACCATTTCTCCTCCCATTTTCATCACATGATGAATTATTTTTACACACAAATAGCCATATCTTGAGCCATACCTCACCATGCTTTGAGCCATACTCTACCATGCCTTAAACCATACCTTGGAATGACCACCAAATGAGATATTTTCTTTCCCCAAAGCCTAGAAACTCACGGCCTCTTCTTCCTCCATTCATTCCTTTACATTTTGTTTTTCTGTAAATACCTGACTTAGAAGAAACTTGGTCCATTTGGTCCATTCTTGCAATTTTTTAGTTTCAAGAGTTATCTTGAGTTCTCTATTTTCTTTTTAATAACATAAGATCACTTCATTTTCTTCATCTTCATTACCTTCTTCAAAGAACCATTCCTCACAACCTTGTACCTCAACATAACCACCATAAATCATCACCCAAACACCAAAGCTTCCTTTCTCAAACACAAGCTCACACAAAACACATTTCCTTTCCTTTTCTTTGTTCTTGGCCAAAGCATTATCATCACTTGGAGAGGAGTTTTCTTCACATTTTCTTTTCAAGAACCAAGCTTTCTCCCTTCACAAAGAAATATCACTTAGTAGGGGTTTTGTTTTTAAAAGTTTTTCTTTTATAATGATGTTTTGATATGATAAAGTGTTAGTTTCTCTTGGTTCAAAACTCTTTTTCTTTCTTCTTATTTTTGGTTATGAGACTTGATTTTTGAAAGGAAAATCTTGTGCTTGATGATGACATTTCAAGATAATGGTCTTGAGATTTTCATTCGAGAAACCTCTAAAGCTTGAAACTTGTTCTTGATCTTGAAGCATATTGGCTCTCCTTTCTTTTTCCTTCTTTTTGGTTTCGATTTTTCCTTTCCTTTTTCCTTTCTAGTTTTTGGTTCTCATTTCCTTTTCTTTTACAAAGTTGATGAAAATGCTAGGTAGCTCACATAATGTTTACTTAAGAAAATATATCACTTGATTTCAAAAAGCCCAAAGCTTACCCTTGTCAACCTTAAAGTTGGTCGACACATTCTAGAGTTTACTCTAGATAGGAGCTCTTGGGTATAAAATAAAGAATATGGTGTAGTTTCCTTCATATCTTGTTTCAAGAAATGTTGTTATTTATTTCGATCTCTTTGTTCATTTTCCTTGAGCTTGATGATGATGTTCAAACCATGAGGTTTCTTTGAAGCCTTGGTGTAAAGAACTCTAAAGCTCACTTTGTCTTGCTAGATAATGTTAGGTTGAGATTATTATTGTTCTCCTAAAAGTCTAGTCTGAGCTCTAGTTAAATTAAAATTAACTTGCACTCATAATTATTTTTATGTCAACACTAAACTTCCAAGAATAAAGAATAAACTTGTATTCTCATGTTTATGTTTCAAGTCATCACTTAACTTTAAAGATAATAATGAGGTTGCATCTCATATTTATTTTATGCTCTCCCTTCATAATAAGGAATAAAATAAAATGCATAGCATGTTTAAGTTTAAGTCCTCACCTAAATATTTCTAGAGCTCAAAGGCTTGCCCTCTTTATCTCAAGAAAAGTTGGAAAATGAAATTGTTTTTATGAACGTGATTTCGGCCATGTGATGGAAATGGACTTACCATAAGTCTCATCCAGTCACAAGGGCCAATAAACTATGTTTAAGAATTTTCTTAAGCATAGGTGAACTTAAAGAATATTATAAATATGTTTTTATGTTTTAAATCTAAACTATGTATAAATTAAAATAGCTATTGCCCTTACTTATATTTTTATGATTTTTATGAAATAAATTAGCTTCTAAAAGAGTTTGAGGTCTTAAATTGATTCCAAGAGAAAACTAGTAGCTTATATGCACTTGAAATTTGATTTTATGTGATTTTTGTAATATCCTAATTTTTAACCCAATATTCCTAGAACATATTTAGGTTAACCATTAGGTTATTACTTCTTAGTCTCATTCTTTCTTTTTAAATTACTTAGCAGAAAATATGGGTAAATTTTTTTTTTGAAATATAAAACAAAGTGAGAGCCACGTGAAACCTAGACAAGCGTTGAAAATAAAACGTCACTCAAATATAAAGGAAAGCACAAGCATGAACATCAAATAATTTCACCACAGTAGATAATAACACACCAAGATAGTACTTCATTAATATTAATAATATGCCCACCTGATGGCGCGACTTAATTTGATACAAGGTAGTGCGAATACATCATGAAAGGAAATACAATAGAAACTGAAACACAAGGAAAGTGTGAAAAGATAACACCTCTACCATAGTGCACCTAAGGTGGATAACCTCATAACAAAAGAAGGTTTATCCCTACTACGTGTGGTGTGTGTGCACTAACTCTCCCCAAAAGACCCTACAGACAGTGGCGGCGATCCTTGGATGGCGGGGGTATGTACCCAGCAAACTGCTCGAGCTCCTCCTCCATAGGCTAGCAGAGTGGAGAACGAATGTGTGATAGCTAAACGTGAGCTCCACGGCAGGGGCGCATCTCAGCTCTCCTCGCCAACCTATGCTACGTCACTGTAGCCTCACTCCCCTCTCGCATGAATTGGGGAATGGGGGCAGAACTCTAACTATACATATGCGTCGGCAGATCCTCCGAGGGGTCATCCTCCGAATGTTGCAGCGAGGCACATAGTCCGGATGATCAGGAGCAGCTGATCCGGCAGTGTAGGTATGCATAACTTGCTCGTTATGCGTCCGCGCGTGCACGAAGAACATGTTGTTGCCATAAGGAGATGTGGGAGAGAAGCGGTAGCTATGGACATGGTGCGTGAAGCGATGTCCTACGTACATGAAGACTCGAACGGCGCATTGTCCCTCAAAATGGTATGATCCATGCTCCAGATCAAAGTGCACCTCCCATATGGGAACGTCAATGAAAACCACGAACGTCGCCATGCTTTGAAGATGTGATAGGAGAGAAAAAGAGAAGAAAAAAGAGTGAGAATCTTGCTAAAGAATCTCAGTAGAGTAACTCCTATCTAGGGTTTAATCATTCACATCCTCAGGAACCTTGGGTTTATAATAAAGAAGTGAGCATGCATACAAGGTTCATTATTAAATTTATAAGTGTAATTATCCAAGGTTCGTTCTTTTTAGCATGAATCTTAATGCATGAATGCAACATAGCAGCTCACGGATGCATGAATATACATTATGCAATAAGCAATCAATCATAACATCAGAAACAACTTGTAAGTGGCATATAGTGGGATATAAACTCTTCAAGTAAAACTTTTCTTTTTTCTTAACTCGTGACTTAAGAACTCATGCTTAAGCATCATGGGCCACCCTAAACATCTAGGTTATGAGCTCATACCTCAACTAGTCGTCACTAGTTCTTATTTATCCTTTTGATAAGCGAAATCATAAAAATATAATCCCGACTACTAGATTATGGGCTAGGCAGGTTAAGGATCACCTCTCTTAGGATTATTTCCTTCTTTGATATGCTCTACTGCCATCTAGTGTGTAACACCCTAAATCTTAACCTAATACTACTAGTATGTATTTAGGTTAGTCCTTAGAATATTACCTCTTGGTTTCATCTTTTACTTTGAAAATACTTAGCGGAAATATGGGTAAAATTTTTCTTTTTCGAATTAAAACCAAAGTGAGAGCCACACATGATTCTTTGAACAGGAAATTCTTACAAGTCATAAGAGTAAAGCATGATAAGGCACATTAATAACATGGATACATCAACTGAATATATATATATATATATATATATATATATATATAGATAATGTCCCTACCAAAAGGCAGGACTATTAGGTACATAGAAGAACGAAATACAACTGAAAAGCAAATACAAGGAAATCATAAAAGCAACACCCATACCCATGTGTACCTAGAGTAGACAACCTCATATACAAAAGAAGGTTTGTCCTCAACTATGTGGCGTATGTGCACTAGCTACTACCCATCCTATGCACCTACTCCTGCTGGTCTGAGTACTGAAGGGTGGAATCGATCCACTGGCGAATCTCGGAGTGGTCGCGCGGATCATCAGAGCGTGTCCACCGCGGCGAGGGAGCATGGATGGCTTACGAGCCAACCTCGGCTGAACCACCGTCTCCTCACTCCTGGCTCTCATCGGTGGGGGAGTGGGGCTGGAGCTCCAACTGTACATGTGCAAGGGCGGGTCCTCTGATGGATCCATCTCCGAATACTGAGTCTGGGGCACGTACTCCGGGTAGTCACGTACGGTTGACGGCTCAGGCTGCATGGGGAGGATCTGCTCGTCGCGTGGTCTAGCTCGCTCGAAAATCGTGTTATGATGGTAGGGGGCAGTTGGGGTGAAGCGGTAGCTCCGTACTGGGTGTGCGAAGGGTCGTCCCATGAACATGAATACTCTGACTGTGCAACGACCCTCAAAATGGTATGACCCGAGTGCTGGGTCATGGTGCAGCTCCCACGTCGGGGTGTCGATGAAGAGTACGAAAGTCGCCATCTGAAGATATGACGGAAGAAAAGAGAGAGGGAATGAGAATCTTCTAAAAGAATTCTCGGTAAGGCAATCCCTAACTAAGTGACGTCATCACATCCTCAGGAACCTTGGGTTTTATTTCTAAAAAGGTGTGTATGCATATAAACTCCTATTAATTTAGTTTTCTAAAGCATTAGTTATCCAAGGTCTGTCATATTTTACAATGCGTCTTATGACTAAGCATGGAATATACTAAGACATGAATGCATCATAAGGATAAACTAATCAACAAAATCACAAAAACGTTATAATAGCAGCATAAGTTGACAGGTATAAGTCTCATAATAACTTTCTTGGTTTTCATATGTGACATTTCAACTTTAACTTTATCTCATGGGGCCACCCTAAAACATCTCTAGGTTATGAGCTTATACCTTAACTAGTCATCACTAGCTCTTACTTATCCTATGATAAGTGTAACATACATAATCCCGACTTAAAGTAAGGGCTAGGGGCAAATTAAGGATCACCTCTTAGGGTCATTTCCTCTTTGAAACGCTCTACTAGCAACTAGTGCATAGTAGTATTGTCCGCTTTGGCAAGCTCGGTGTCAATACCCTCACGGATTTGTTTTCTTGGGGGTGCTCGGCTAAATCGGTGTCACCCAAGAAGACGTCTCAGTGTTGTGTCACATTTAAGTTCTTATGATTTTAAAAAAAGACCTTTTTCTAAGTTCCTCAAATTTGATGGAAATTCGGCAGCATAACGGCTGTAGACCGAATTTCCTCAAATTTGCTTATGCCATGAAAACATATAGGACATACAAACATTTCTTATGAGGTATAGCATCATGTAAAACTTCTTCATAGTATATACATCATCACGTTATCATGTATTCATATAAAACTTCTTCATAGCACATAAATCATCACATAATCATTCTAATCATGTAAAAACTTCTTCATAGCATATACGTCAAACTCATCATAGATAAAGCTCATGTATCATACATTATACTTACATAAATTAAGCATCATAAAAACTGAAGACTTTTTAATGTCTTATGCATTGACCCTTAAGGTCCTTAACTCACGTTCTAAGTTATTAATCATCAAACCTAATCTCTTGGGTACCTATGAGGTTATAACTAAGTATTTCTCACCTCACACTATGATCAAGGACATCTCTAAACCTCAACGATGCAGAATTTATAATCCTAACTTTACGGGTTCCTAGGAGTCACAACAATGACCCTTTCTAAGTCTAGCTTGCTTCTAAGGCATCAAGATCAAGTCCTAAACCAATTATAAGTCATTCCTACACATTTAAATTAATTTAAAACCATGATTATCAAATCTAATCCTTGCTGGACAGAATCCAGAAAATTCAATAATTAAGGGATCTAAAACTCTCAAATTAATTCTTTTCTAGTCTCCAACCTATCCTATCTTTCACATATGAGTCTTAGCATTATTTTTACCCAAACATAAGCATATCATCATCATTAAAACAGCACATACAGTGGCAATAAATGGCAAGGCAGAACCGAAATGTACATCTCCATAAAAGGCATAGAACACAATTTTTTTTTAAGCACATAGAATACTAGTTTCTCTTGAAACCTTTTTAGAACTTTCAAAACTCATTTATAAACACTTTTATCCTTTAAAATCATAAAAATACTTGAGAGGGCAGTAGCTAAATCATTTTCATCTCAAGAGGTCCTAAATTCGTAAAACTTAGTTCTACTTATTCCTTATACTCATATAAGCTTAGAAAATTTAAGAAACACATTTTTAACACTTGGAAAACTTAAAACCTTTTAGGGCCGAAATCTCAACTATGGAAAATAATTATTTTAGACCTTTGTTTGAGACCACAATAGGCAAGTCTTTGAGCTCTAGGTTCATTAAAGTGATGGCATAAAGATAAACATGCTTATGCACTTGTTTTAGCTTTTATTAGAAAGTAAAGTGAGAGCATAAAATAAATATGAGATGCATCATATTATTATCTTTGATATTTAGGTGAGAACTTGAAATGTAAACATGATAATGCATAGCTTGAAATATAAACATGATAATGCAAGTTCCTTTATTATCTTGGTACTTAGTGATAGCAAGGAAAATAAACATGATGTGCAAGGCATAAAAGTAAACATGATGCAAGGTTCATTTTATGGTTAGCTAGAGCTCATTCAAGACTTTAACAAGATAACAACCCAACACATATCTCATTACAAAGAGAGCTTTAGAGTTCTTAAACCAAGTTCTCAAAGGAACTATGAGGTTCTTGAATCATCATCATCAAGCTCAAACAAAACTTTCTTAAACAAATGAAACCATAAAGATCAAAAGGAAATAGAGACCAAAATATTAACGAAAGGAAACAAGGAAACCGAAATCGAAATGTGCAAGGAAAATAAAAAGGTTTCTTGAGTTGAAATCACATAAGTTAGATAATGAAGCTTAAAGAAAGGAAAAACTCAAGCTTTAGAGGTTTCTTTGAGATGATCACAAGGTCATCATCTAGAAATTGTCATCATCAAGCTATCATGCTCATAAACAAGGCCAAGAGGCCGAAATGAAAAAGAAAAAGAAAAACAAAGGAAAGTTCAAAAAGAATCCAAGGGGAAACTAGAGAAAAACACATTCTTGAGCAAAACAAGTTTGAAAAGGAAATCCCTACCAAGTGATGAAGATGAAAGCTTGAACTTGAAAAGGAAAATGAGAAGAGCAACTCCTCCTAAAGTGGTGTGATGGCTTCGGCCAAAGAGAAAGAAAAGGAAAGGAGATGTGTTTTGAGAAAGCTTGTGTTTGAGGCTTAGTATTTAAGAGATTTGATGATGATCTAAGGTTATGATATGGTGGATTGAAGTGGTGAGGTAATAATGTGAAGAGAGGATGAAGATGAAGAGAAAGAACTCTTGGAATTTTGAGAGAAAAGAAAAGAACTAGCAAAATAACTCTAGAATTCTAAACTTAGCAAATGCTTCAAGGTGCAACTAAGCTATCACAAGCATCCTATTTATAGAAAAACAAAACCATGGGCTCACCAAGGGAGAGAAAAATATCTCTTTGATTGTGTCATAGAAGCATGGTTTGAAGTATGGAGTTCATGACACAAAGTAAGGCTTGAAGCATGGGTTTTTGAGTGAGTGTTTCTTTTAATTTTGCAAGAAATAAACCTTCTAGAAACTCAGCATGGCTGGAAGCTTTTCAGCCATAAATAAATGTGGAAAATGATTTATTTCAATTGGTTATTTACTTGGAAAATCAAGTGTGATGGAAAATATGACAAGGTATGGTGTATGTGACTTGAGGTATGGCTTTGGAGTGTTAGAAAATTGAACATGTGATGCATATAGAGGGGGGAAGCTTCGGCCAGACCAGGACAGCAGAGAGGAGGTGAGGTTTGATCATGTAATTGAGTGTTAATGGTAGGTTTAAGTGTAGGTTAGCTTAGGTACAAGGTTAGGAGTAATTAAGCTTAAGTTTAGGTAGCTAAGTATGAGTATTTAGGATTTTATGACAAGGTTAGGAGTGCTCATACATCATTAAAGAATTTTAAACTCATTTATGAATAAATAATGTGTAACACAATTCCATGATTTAAGGAATTGGAGAGAGGAAACACTATTCAAGATTCCATGACTAGGAATCTTGAATTAAAATAAGATTCCAAGATGTAATCAAGCATTATTAGGTTCTAATCAACTTTAATAAATTATTTTGACCTTAGATTAATTATGAAAATTAATTATTCTTTGATTAGAGCCTAATATTGCTTAGGTTCGCTTAATCGTGCGATTAAGCGTAAAAACAGATCTAGGGGTAAAATCGTAATTTTGCACTAATTTTGCCCTAGACCTCCAGAATTAAAACTGAGATCATAGAATACATAAAAACGCCTTTTAAAACCATCCGGAGAAGTTTCGGGTTCATCCAGCACTTGCAAACAGTTAAAACACCGCAGGGGCATTTTGGTCATTTTGACCCGAAAACTCGAAAAACGAGATTTTTGATCCCGGAAAGGTACACAGGTCATCTAATCCCCTTTCAACATTGAGTTTGCCCTTTGAGTACTGTCGGATCGGCTTTCCTCGAATTTCGGGCTGAAAATGACCTCAGGGGCATTTTGGTCATTTTCACTCTTAATAGAAAAATCGGGGAGTTACATTACTCCCCTCCTTTAAAATAATTTCGTCCTCGAAATTCGTTACCTTAGAAAAGCTCTGGATATTTTGACTTCATCTCTTACTCTAGTTCCCATGTATACTCTTCTGTCTTGCCTCGTCCCCACGCCACTTTCACCAAAGGAACAGACTTGTTCCTTAACTGCTTGACTCCGTGATCCACTACTCTTGTAGGCGGTAGATTGAAAGTGAGGTCCTCCTTTAACTGTACGTGCTCTGGTTCTAAGACATGGCTAGGGTCGGACTCATATTTACGTAACTGAGAGACGTGAAAGACATCATGAAGGTTTGACAAACTGGGTGGTAAGGCTATTTTGTAGGCTACAAATCCGATTCTCTGAAGAATTTCAAAATGGCCGCGAAATCGGGGACTCAACTTTTTAACTTTCATGGCTCTCCCTATTCCTGTAGTGGGGGTGATTCTTACAAATACATGTTCTCCTTCTTGGAACTCCAAGGGCTTACGCATTTTGTCCGCGTAGCTTTTCTGTCGACTTTGAGAAGTTAGGATCCTATCCCTGATCCTTTTGATTTGCTCCGTCGTTTCCTTCACTATATCAGGTCCTAAGACACTTTGTTCTCCGGGTTCGTACCAACACAAGGGTGATTGGCACTTTCTTCCATATAATGCTTCGTAAGGTGCCATACCGATACTCACGTGATAACTGTTGTTATACGCAAACTCGATCAATGGCATGTACTTATCCCAACTTCCTTTCTGGTCCAAAACACAGGCTCTCAACGTATCCTCTAGAGTTTGAATGGTTCTCTCAGATTGGCCATCCGTTTGAGGATGGTAAGCTGTGCTCAAGCACAACTTCGAACCAAACGCCTTTTGAAAGGTTCCCCAGAAACGTGACGTAAATCGTGGATCTCGATCCGAGATTATCGTTGACGGCACTCCATGTAACCTTACTATCTCTTAGATGTAAAGCTGAGCGAATCTATCTAATGAGTACGTGACTCGAATAGGCAGAAAGTGAGTCGACTTGGTTAGTCGATCCACTATTACCCATACGGCATCATGGCCAGCTTGGGTCCTTGGCAATCCTGTCACGAAATCAATCGATATACTCTCCCACTTCCACTCGGGGATTGACAGGGGTTGCAACATGCCAGAAGGTTTTTGGTGTTCGATCTTAGCCTTTTGACAGACCAAACACTTACTCACCCAGGCGACCACATCCTTCTTTAATCCGGGCCACCAAAACATCCTTTTCAAGTCCTGATACATCTTGGTAGTACCAGGATGAATGGCAAAGTGACTCTTATGAGCCTCCTCCAAGATCTTCTCTCGGAGGTCGCCATTTTGTGGCACACAGATTCGCCCCTCAAACCTCCATAACCAGTCGGGGCCTTGCTCAAAACCCTTCAATTTATCGGCCTTAATTGCCTCTACTGTCTCCATAAAGTCCTCATTTTCTCTTTGGGCAAGCATGATCCTTTGCTTAAACCCACTGGTCACCGTGAGATTACTCATCACGATGCCATTCTCCGTTATTGACATCCCCAGATTCATATCCCTAAACTGCTCTATTAACCCAACTTCATTTACCATCATACCCGACAGACGTAACGAGTTTCAGCTCAAGGAGTTGGCAACTACATTAGCCTTGCCGGGGTGGTAACTTAAGCCGAAATCGTAATCTTTGAGGAATTCCATCCATCTCCTCTGCCTCATATTTAACTCCTTTTGATCACATAGATGCTTGAGACTCTTATGATCGGAGAAAACTTCAAACCTTACACCATACAAATGGTGTCTCCATATCTTGAGGGCGAACACGATGGCTGCTAACTCTAGGTCGTGGGTGGGGTAGGTTACCTCATGAGGCTTGAGTTGTCTGGACGCATAGGCTACCACTTGCTTTTTCTGCATCAACACACAACCTAAACCCTTGCCCAAAGCATCGCAATATACCTCGAAGGGTACATTTGGGTCAGGTAAAACCAAAACCGGGGTTGAGGTGAGCTTTTCCTTAAGCTCTAGGAAACTCTTTTCACATTCGGGTCTCCACTCAAACGGGGCATTCTTCCTAGTGAGCTTGGTTAAGGGTAGGGCTAACTAGGAAAATCCTTTAATAAACCTACGGTAATAACCAGCTAAACCCAAAAAGTTTCTAATCTCGATAACAGAGGTTGGTCTATCCTAATTTGTTACGGCTTCTATCTTACTCGGGTCGACAGCTATACCACCTTTTGACACCACATGCCCTAAGAATTTCACCTCATCCAACCAAAATTCACAATTAGACAACTTGGCGTATAACTTCTTCTCCTTTAATACCTCTAAAACCAGCCTCAAATGACGCTCATGCTCCTCGTGGGTTTTCGAATTGTAACGCCCAGGGATGAGGACGAGGAGTGATCGCCGGTGCAAAGAGGGCACGGACAAGGAGCGGCTCCTCGTGAAGGTCCTCTAAGCGGAGGGGTACATGAATGAACTGATTACACACCCGAATGAGAGGGATTCTGAGACTGTATAGGTATAGGACTATACAGTTGAGGAGGGCTTATATGAATTGATTCGTACTACCTATACCAACAAGATGCATCTTCTTTTCGGTAGCCCAAACTGAAAGAACTCCACAGTTAAGCATGCTTGACCTGGGGTAATTTTGGGATGGGTGACCTCCTGGGAAGTTTTCCTAGGAAGCGTGTGAGTGAGGACAAAGCATGTTGAAAAGACTCGTGTTGGTTTGTGGGGACAGTCGTCAATCCATAAAGCAGCAGAGGATGTTACAAATGGTATCAGAGCCTGCACCTCTCCCAGTACGGTGTGGTTCGAGGACGAACCAGGCTGAAGCTGGTGGGCATGTAACGCCCGGGGACGAGGACGAGGAGTGATCGCCGGTGCAAAGAGGGCACGGACAAGGAGCGGCTCCTCGCGAAGGTCCTCTAAGCGGAGGGGTACATGAATGAACCGATTACACACCCGAATGAGAGGGATCCTGAGACTGTATAGGTATGGGACTATCTGATTGAGGAGGGCTTATATGAATTGATTCGTACTACCTATACCAACAAGATGCATCTTCTTTTCGGTAGCCCAAACTGAAAGAACTCCACAGTTAAGCGTGCTTGACCTAGGGTAATTTTGGGATGGGTGACCTCCTGGGAAGTTTTCCTAGGAAGCGTGTGAGTGAGGACAACGCATGCTGAAAAGACCCGTGTTGGTTTGTGGGGACAGTCGTCAATCCATAAAGCAGCAGGGGATGTTACACGAATAGATGAGAATATCATCTATGAACACAACCACGAACTGATCTAAATAGGGTCTAAAGATCCTATTCATGTAATCCATAAAAACTGCGGGAGCATTCGTCAAACCGAACGACATCACATTGAACTCAAAGTGTCCATACCGAGTTCGAAAGGTGGTTTTAGGAATGTCCGAATCTCTAACCCTAATCTGATGGTAACCGGACCTCAAACCAATCTTAGAAAACACTACTGCTCCTTTCAACTGGTCCATAAGATCATCAATCCTAGGCAACGGGTACTTATTCTTTATGGTCACTTGGTTCAACTGCCTATAGTCTATACACATTCTCATGCTTCCATCTTTCTTCTTCACAAATAAGACCGGAACGCCCCAAGGTGAAGCACTCGGCCTTATAAAACTCTTTTCCAATAGCTCCTCTAACTGGGTTTTCAATTTTGCTAACTCCGAGGGTGACATCCTATACGGGGCTATAGAGATAGGTCCCATTCCAGGAACCAGCTCTATGGAGAATTCTACTTCTCTTTCGGGAGGGAACTTGGGTATTTCCTCCGGAAACACCTTGGGATAGTCTCTCACCACAGGTATATCACCTAGGTTTTGCTCAAAGTCTACATCGCAGGCGGCTAGGAGAACATATCCCTTAGTTTTCTCCCCACTACAGAAGACCTCTACGGAGTTTAGGTATAACCTTATGGGTTGACTAATGGGTTTAAGAGGAGAAGGAAAAATGACAGTTTGGGTTCCACAATCTAACAGTACACGATTGGCGTGAAGCTAATCCATGCCTAGAATGATACCTATGTCTTTAAAGGGTAAGCAAATTAAATCTATGATAAACGACCTATTCTCTACAACAAGATGACAGTTTAAGCAACATTTGCAAGTATTAACAGGGCGATTTGTGGGAGTAGAGACAATAAGATCAAAGGGAAGTTTAGAGACTCTTAGATTTAAGGACTCGATACTAGGAAGTGAAATAAAAGAATGAGTAGCTCCAGAGTCATATAGTACAGTTAAGGGTTTACCATTTACTTCGCACATACCTTCAATGAGATCATTGGACTTCTTGGCGTCTTCCGTATTAAGGGTAAAGACTCTTCCTCGGTATTGTGGTCGGGGGTCCTGGTTTGGTGTCCCTTCTTTGGTGATCCTTTGCATAGTGGCCAGGCTTGCCACACTTGAAGCACACGTTCTGACCGGCTAAGCATGGGCGATTCCCATGATTCTTCCCACATTGTGGGCATTCGGGAGTCGACATAGATCTAGAAGAGGCGGCGGGGGTTCCTTGATACGCTTTGTTTTTGGTCCCGCTGGCACTCCCTTGGTGGTTGTTGCCATTTCGCGATCCTCCAGACCCTCCTTGGTGATTGTTGTTATTCCTTTGGCCGTTGTATCTGAATGGCGGCCTTTGGTTTGGTTTGAATTGTGGGTTGTTGGGATTCCTTTGCTGTTGGTGCTGAGGTTGTGACTTGAAAAGGTTGTTGTTGTAGGGGGCGTAGTGGCTCCTTGACTGGTTCGGATGTTGAGGCTTGAACCTTGGGGCTTGTGGTCCTAACCCCATGGCCCTCTCCGTTCTTGCGAGGCTGAGCTTCTTCTGACCTTCCTCCAGAATCCGGCATTTGTTGACCAATGTTGGGAAATATCTGATCTCCATGTGGGCAACGGCAAAGTTCAACTCTGCTTTGAGGCCTGCCTCATACTTTACGGATTTCCATACTTCGTCGGGGTTCCCTTGGAAAACTCCTGAAAACTTGATGAGTTCCTCGAATTTGGCGGTGTATTGAGCTACAGTAGACCCTCCCTGGGTCAACTGCATGAACTCGATATCCTTCCCGTTTCTTACGGACTTTGGGAAATACTTCTCGTAGAAGTAAGTCTTGAACAGCTCCCAATCAATGAAGGTTCCAGCATCTTCCAACAGTCTTCGGGTGCCAGCCCACCAGAACTCGGCATCGGATTTCAGCATGAAGGCAGCAAAAGTAACCTTCCGCTCCTCCGAGCAGGCAACCACGGAGTAGATTTTCTCCATATCCTTAATCCATTCGTCAGCTTTGTCGAGGTCCAGGGCCCCTCTGAACACTGGTGGGTTCGCCTTGCGAAACTCACCGAAGCGGGCTTGCTCGACCACCTCAGCAGCAGGGGGAGCAGGAGCAGCAGGCTCTTGTTGATTCATACGGTCAAACATCCGCTCCATGGCTTGCACCATACGATGGACAGCAGTAGCAGTCGCATTATCTTGGTTATCTTCGGTCGTAGCTCTATGCTATCATCGCGGTGGCATTGGTTCCTAAACACATCAGACAGCAAAACATTGAGTTGATCAGGCTCAACATTTCATGTGAAATGAGCTAGTTACCATGGCACATGCAACAACAGAGGACATGTATGCCTATCCTATAGCTTATCTCTAGCAAGCTTAACACATGACATAACTATCGTTTTATGCTTATAAAGCATAATCAGTCCAATCATCAGGCTCCATGAGAATCGAACCGCTCTGAAACCATAATGTAACACCCTAAATCTTTTACTTTGAAAATACTTAGCGGTAATATGGGTAAAATTTTTCTTCTTGGAATTAAAACCAAAGTGAGAGCCACACATGATTCTTTGAACAAGAAATTCTTACAAGTCATAAAAGTAAAGCATGATAAGGCACATTAATAACATGGATACATCAACTGAATATATATATATATATATAGATAATGTGCCTACCAAAAGGCAGGACTATTCAGTACATAGAAGAACGAAATACAACTGAAAAGCAAATACAAGGAAATCATAAAAGCAACACCCATACCCATGTGTACCTAGAGTAGACAACCTCATATACAAAAGAAGGCTTGTCCTCAACTATGTGGCGTGTATGCACTAGCTACTACCCATCCTATGCACCTACTTCTGCTGGTCCCAGTACTGAGGGGTGGAATCGATCGACTGGCGGATCTCGGCGGGAGTGGTTGCGCGGATCATCGAAAAGTGTCCACCGCGGCGAGGGTGCATGGATGGCTTACGAGCCAACCTCGGCTGAACCACCGTCTCCTCACTCCCGGATCTAATCGGTGGGGGAGTAGGGTTGGAGCTCCAACTGTACATGTACAAGGGCGGGTAGTCAAGTACAGATTCGTCTCCGAATACTGAGTCGGGGGAACATACTCCGGGTAGTCACGTACGGCTGACGGCTCAGGCTGCATGCGGAGGATCTGCTCGTCGCATGGTCTAGCTAGCTTGAAAATCGTGTTATGATGGTAGGGGGCAGTCGGGGTGAAGCGGTAGCTCCATACTGGGTGTGCGAAGGGTCGTCCCATAAACATGAATACTCTGACTATGCAGCGACCCTCAAAATGGTATGACCCGAGTGCTAGGTCATGGTGCAGTTCCCACGTCGGGGAGTCGATGAAGAGTACAAAAGTCGCCATCTGAAGATATGATGGAAGAAAAGAGAAAGGAAATGAGAATCTTCTAAAAGAGTTCTCAGTGGGGCAATCCCTAACTAAGTGACGTCATCACATCCTCAGGAACCTTGGGTTTTATTTCTAAAAAGGTGTGTATGCATATAAACTCCTTTTAATTTAGTTTTCTAAAACATTAGTTATCCAAGGTCCGTCATATTTTACAATGCGTCTTATGACTAAGCATGGAATATACTAAGACATGAATGCATCATAAGGATAAACTAATCAACAAAATCACAAAAACGTTATAATAGTGGCATAAGTTGACAGGTATAAGTCTCATAATAACTTTCTTGGTTTTTCATAGCATATGTGACATTTCAACTTTAACCTTATCTCATGGGGCCACCCTAAAACATCTCTAGGTTATGAGCTCATACCTTAACTAGTCGTCACTAGCTCTTACTTATCCTATCATAAGTGTAACATACATAATCCTGACTTAAAGTACGAGCTAGGGGGCAAATTAAGGATCACCTCTTAGGGTCATTTCCTCTTTGAAATGCTCTACTAGCAACTAGTGCATAGTAGTATTGTCCGCTTTGGCAAGCTCGGTGTCAATACCCTCACGGATTTGTTTTCTTGGGGGTGCTCGGCTAAACCGGTGTCACCCAAGGACGCGTCTCAGTGTTGTGTCACATTTAAGTTCTCATGATTTTAAAAAAAGACCTTTTTCTAAGTTCCTCAAATTTGATGGAAATTCGGCAGCATGACGGCTGTAGACCGAATTTCCTCAAATTTGCTTATGCCATGAAAACATATAGGACATACAAACATTTCTTATGAGGTATAGCATCATATAAAACTTCTTTATAGTATATACATTATCACGTTATCACGTATTCATATAAAACTTCTTCATAGCACATACATCATCACATAATCATTCTAATCATGTAAAAACTTCTTCATAGCATATACATCAAACTCATCATAGATAAAGCTCATGTATCATACATTATACTTACATGAATTAAGCATCATAAAAACTGAAGACTTGTTAATGTCTTATGCATTGACCCTTAAGGTCCTTAACTCACGTTCTAAGTTATTAATCATCAAACCTAATCTCTTGGGTACCTATGAGGTTATAACTAAGTATTTCTCACCTCACACTATGATCGAGGACATCTCTAAAACTCAAGGATGCAGAATTTATAATCCTAACTTTGCAGGTTCCTAGGAGTCACAATAATGACCCTTTCTAAGTCTAGCTTGCTCCTAAGGCATCAAGATCAAGTCCTAAACCAATTATGAGTCATTTCTACACATTTAAACTAATTTAAAACCATGATTATCAAATCTAATCCTTGCTGGACAGAATCCTGAAAATTCAATAATTAAGGGATCTAAAACTCTCAAATTAATTCTTTTCTAGTCTCTAACCTATCCTATCTTTCACATATGAGTCTTAGCATTATTTTTACCCAAACATAAGCATATCATCATCATTAAAACAACACATACAGTGGCAATAAATGGCAAGGCAGAACTGAAATGTGCATCTCCATAAAAGTCATCGAACACAATTTTTTTTTTTTTAAGCACATCGAATACTAGTTTCTCTTGGAACCTTTTTAGAACTTTCAAAACTCATTTCTAAACACTTTTATCCTTTAAAATCATAAAAATACTTGAGAAGGCAGTAGCTAAATCATTTTCATCTCAAGAGGTCCTAAATTCATAAAACTTAGTTCTACTTATTCCTTATACTCATATAAGCTTAGAAAATTTAAGAAACACATTTTTAACACTTGGAAAACTTAAAACCTCTTAGGGCTGAAATCTCAACTATGGAAAATAATTATTTTAAACCTTTGTTTGAGACAACAATGGGCAAGTCTTTGAGCTCTAGGTTCGTTAAAGTGATGGCATAAAGATAAACATGCTTATGCACTTGTTTTAGCTTTTATTAGAAAGTAAAGTGAGAGCATAAAATAAATATGAGATGCATCATATTATTATCTTTGATATTTAGGTGAGAACTTGAAATGTAAACATGATAATGCATAGCTTGAAATATAAACATGATAATGCAAGTTCCTTTATTATCTTGGTACTTAGTGATAGCAAGGAAAATAAACATGATGTGCAAGGCATAAAAGTAAACATGATGCAAGGTTCATTTTATGGTTAGCTAGAGCTCATTCAAGACTTAACAAGATAACAACCCAACACATATCTCATTACAAAGAGAGCTTTAGAGTTCTTGAACCAATTTCTCAAAGGAACTATGACGTTCTTGAATCATCATCATCAAGCTCAAACAAAACTTTCTTAAACAAATAAAACCATAAAGATCAAAAGGAAATAGAGACCAAAATATTAAAGAAAGGAAACAAGGAAATCGAAATCAAAATGTGCAAGGAAAATAAAAAGGTTTCTTGAGTTGAAATCACATAAGTTAGATAATGAAGCTTAAAGAAAGGAAAAACTCAAGCTTTAGAGGTTTCTTTGAGATGATCACAAGGTCATCATCTAGAAACTGTCATCATCAAGCTATCATGCTCATAAATAAGGCCAAGAGGCCGAAATGAAAAAGAAAAAGAAAAACAAAGGAAAGTTCAAAAAGAATCCAAGGGGAAACTAAAGAAAAACACATTCTTGAGCAAAACAAGTTTGAAAAGGAAATCCCTACCAAGTGATGAAGATGAAAGCTTGAACTTGAAAAGGAAAATGAGAAGAGCAACTCCTCCTAAGGTGGTGTGATGGCTTCGGCCAAAGAGAAAGAAAAGGAAAGGAGATGTGTTTTGAGGAAACTTGTGTTTGAGGCTTAGGGTTTAAGAGATTTGATGATGATCTAAGGTTATGATATGGTGGATTGAAGTGGTGAGGTGATAATGTGAAGAGAGGATGAAGTTGAAGAGAAAGAACTCTTGGAATTTTGAGAGAAAAGAAAAGAACTAGCAAAATAACTCTAGAATTCTAAACTTAGCAAATGCTTCAAGATGCAATTAAGCTATCACAAGCATCCTATTTATAGAAAAACAAAACCATGGGCTCACTAAGGGAGGGAGTGGTCGTAGCATTGGAGGAAAAGGGAGAGAAAAATATCTCTTTGATTGTGTCATAGAACTTCATGACACAAAGTAAGGCTTGAAGCATGGGTTTTTGAGTGAGATTTTCTTTTAATTTTGCAAGAAATAAACCTTCTAGAAACTCAACTTGGCTGGAAGCTTTTCAGCCACAAATAAATGTGGAAAATGATTTATTTCAATTGGTTATTTACTTGGAAAATCAAGTGTGATGGAAAATATGGCAAGGTATGGTGTATGTGACTTGAGGTATGGCTTTGGAGTGTTAGAAAATTGAACATGTGATGCATATGGAGGGGGGAAGCTTCAGCCAGACCAGGACAGCAGAGAGGAGGTGAGGTTTGATCATGTAATTGAGTGTTAATGGTAGGTTTAAGTGTAGGTTAGCTTAGGTACAAGGTTAGGAGTAATTAAGCTTAAGTTTAGGTAGCTAAGTATGAGTATTTAGGATTTTATGACAAGGTTAGGAGTGCTCATACTTCATTAAAGAATTTTAAACTCATTTATGAATAAACAATGTGTAACACAATTCCATGATTTAAGGAATTGAAGAGAGGAAACACTATTCAAGATTCCATGACTAGGAATCTTGAATTAAAATAAGATTCCAAGATGTAATCAAGCATTATTAGGTTCTAATCAACTTTAATAAATTATTTTGACCTTAGATTAGTTATGGAAATTAATTAATCTTCAATTAGAGCCTAATATTGCTTAGGTTCGCTTAATCGTGCGATTAAGCGTAAAAACACGATCTAGGGGTAAAATCGTAATTTTGCACTAATTTTGCCCAAGACCTCCAGAATTAAAACTAAGGTCATAGAATACATAAAAATGCCTTTTAAAACCATCTGGAGAAGTTTCGGGTTCATCTGACACTTGCAAACAGGTAAAACACCGCAGGGGCATTTTGGTCATTTTGACCCGAAAACTCGAAAAACGAGATTTTCGATCCCGGAAAGGTACACAGGTCATCTAATCCCCTTTTAATATTGAGTTTGCCCTTCGAGTACTGTCGGATCGACTTTCCTCGAATTCTGGGCCGAAAATGACCTCAGGGGTATTTTGGTCATTTTCACTCTTAACAGAAAAATCGGGGCGTTACATAGTGCACAGCAAATTGTCCGCTTTGGTAGGTTGCATCCACTCATACCCTCACGGTTTTACCTCTTCTCCACTGGAGCGGGAGAAGTACGTCTCAATGCTACGTCACATAAGGATTCAGTTCCTGGGGGTGCTCGACCGAACCAGTGTCACCAGGACTTTATCCCACATACTTTTTCAAAAACATTCTCAAGTATTGATTTGTCGGAAATTTGGCAACATAACAGCTGTGTACCAAATTTCTTTCAAATCTACTTTATGCCACAATAACTCATGATACAAGTGCTATCACATTTAATCTCTATCATCATAGTAAATTTGAATTCACATAATCATACTCATCAAAGCACATACATCATTACCACATACTTGAAATAATAAACTCAAAGCATCAAGGTCTCTTAATGTTTGATGCTCCGACCCTTAGGGCCTTTAAACTTGAAATCTAAGTCCTCTATCATCACAACTTAACCTCTCAGGTATCTATAGGTTCATAACTAAGTAATCCTTACTCAATTCTAGGATCATAACTAATTCTATACCTCAAGAATGCAGAATCCATGTTTTACTAATTACGGGAACCTAGGAGTCACGTTTGTTACCCTTTGTAGGTTCGGTCTTTTCCTAAGGTTCTAGGATCAAGTCCTAAACTAATTATGAGTATTTCCTACACATTTAAACTAATTATAAGCCATTATATACTAATATTACCCCTGCTGGATAGAATCTAGGAAATTCTTATTTCTAAGGGATCTAGAACTTGCTTTTTAATTCTTTTCTATTTTCTAACTTGTCTTAACTTTCTCAAATTAATTCCAACATCAAATATACATAAAGGTACACATTCTAACATAATTAAAACATCATCGTATAGTGGGTAACCAAGCAAGGCAAAACTGAATTCAAAGTCATCATATAATGCATAGAACTTTATTTCTAAAACACATAAATTGCTAATTTCTCTTGGAACCTTTTTAGGACCTCAAAAACTCCTTTGAAAACAAATTTATTTCATTAGAATCATCATAAACACACATAAGGACAATGGGTATTTCAAAGTGAACTCAAGAGGGATTTAAATCATAAAACCTTGCTCAAAACATTTCTTGGGATCATCTAAACTTAGGAAAATTATGAAACAAGGGTTTTAGCACTTGTGACTAGATGAACTTACTCTAAGACTCATTATCTTCATAAGGCCGAAATCAAGTGGGTAAACACATATATTTCCAAACTTTGTTTGAAATAATAATGAGCAAGTCTTTGAGCTCTAAATTTCTTAAGTGATGATGTAAACATAAATATTCAATGCACTTTGTTTTTACTCTTTAGTAGGAGGTGAGAGCTTAAAATAAATATGCTATGCATACCCATTATTATCTTAGAAATTTAGTGAGGACATAAACATAAACATGAGGATGCAAGTTCATTCGTTAATCTTTGCGTATTTAGTGATGACATAAAAATAAATATGAATGCAATTTCTTTTTATCTTAACTTAGAGCTCATACAAGACTTTAGAGAAACATAATGTCAATCCAACATTTATCTCCAACAAACAAAGTAACCTTTAGAGTTCTTGAACCAAGGTTTCAAGGAAACTACATGGCTCTTGAACATCATCATCAAGCTTCAAGGAAATGAAGTCAAAAGAAAACAAAACCATAAAAGAAATAGGAACAAAGCCAAAGCATAAAGGAAAGGAAACAAGAAATCGAAATCACAAAGAAAGGGAATATACACCGTATTCTTTATTATGTACCCAAAACCCCTATCTAGAACGAACTCTAGAACGTGTCAACCAACTTTAAGGTTGACAAGGGTAGGCCTTGGGTTTATTGAAATCCTTGGTTATTTTCTTAAGTCAGCTAAGTAGTATAGATAGAACTTTAAAGAAAGAAAACCTCAAGCTTTAGAGATCTTTTTGAGATGAACACAAGGTCATCATCTAGAGGCACTCATCATCAAGCCATCATAAAGAATAACAAGGCCTTGAGGCCAAAAATAAAAAGAAAAGATGAAGAGGAAACTGAAAAGAGAACCAAGAGAAATAGCATTTTCTTTCAAGAACAAAACACTTTTGAGTAAAACAAAAACCTTAAAGCAACTCCCTACCAAGTGTGAAGATGAGGGCTTAGTCTTTGAGATGAGAATGGAAGGAAAAACTCCTCCTAAAGTGATGAGGATGATTCGGCCTTGAGGTAAGAAAAGGAAAGGAGATGTGTTTTGGGTGAGCTTGCGTTTAAGGGTGGGAGTTTTGGTGCTTTGATGATGGTCTCAGGTAGTGGGGTGGTGTTTTAAGGTGGTGTTATGGTCGCTCAAGGTGGAGGAAGAAGAAAATGAAGATGAAGAAGAAGAAAAGCTCTTGAAAACTTAGAGAGAGAAAGAAAGAACTTGCAAGAAAGTTTGAAACTAAAACTTAGCAAATGAACAAAAGTGATTCAAGTTCTTCCAAGCAATCTATTTATAGAAAAACAAGACAATGGAGGCTCATGGAGGAGGAGAGTAGCCGTGTGGCTTGCCTCATGTTCCATGAGGTGAGAGATTGAATTCTTGAAGCATGGAGCAGTATGGTTGAAAGCATGGTGGATATAACTCATAGTATGGTTCAAGGTATGGACTAAGCATAGGCTTTGAGTGCAAGAATTCAAACACGTGATGGAAAATGGGGAGGGAATTGGTGCCGGTTTCTTTAAGGCCATGGGGGAGGATTTCCTTTGTTTAATTATGTGCTAATGATGTGTTTAGGTGTGTATTAGATTAGGTTCAAGGTTAGGAACTATTAAGCAAGTGTTTAGGTAACTAAGAATATGATTAGAAATTTTTTGACATGATTAGGGAGTGCTCATACATAATTAGAGGATTTAAAACTCATTTTATGCATAAACAATTGTAGACACAATTCCTTAATTTGAAGAATTGGAGAGAGAAAATACTATTCAAGATTCCATAACTAGGAATCTTGAATTTAAAAGAGATTTAAAGTTTAATCTAAGCAATTTTAGATTCTAATTAACTTTAATAAATTATTTTGACTCTAGATTAATTAAGGAAATCAATTAATCTTCGATTAGAGCCTAATACTGCTTAGGTTTGCTTAATCACGCGATTAAGCTTAAAAACACTATACAAGGGGCAAAATTGAAATTTTGCACAAAAAACTGCCCGGGACCACCGGGACTTAAACTGATGTCACGAAATGCATAAAAAAATCTTTTTAAAACCATCTAGAGAAGTTTTGGGCTCATCCAGCACTTGTACCCGTGTAAAACACAACAGGGGTATTTTGGTCATTTTGACCTGAAACCTCAGAAAACGAGATTTTCAATCCCGAAACCATTCAAAGGCCATATAATCCCCTTCAAATATTGAGTTAGCCCTTCAAGGACTGCCGGATCGGCTATCCTCGAATTTC
Organism: Dalbergia cultrata; assembly: GCA_031216105.1. NCBI lineage: Eukaryota > Viridiplantae > Streptophyta > Magnoliopsida > Fabales > Fabaceae > Dalbergia > Dalbergia cultrata. The sequence continues at coordinate 27,674,156 of CM062349.1, forward strand.
GGGCCGAAAATGACCTAGGGGCATTTCGGTCATTTTTACTCTAACAGAAAATCGGGGCATTACAATTTTATGAAGTATATGTTTCGGTCACTGCCCTGGAATTATGGCCACTGTTTAATGTTGTTTTTATAAGTTAGAATGTGTAATAATTATGTTTGAGTGAAGGAAAAATTATTTGGTGAGTGTTAGGAGTAACAAGTAACTAGAAAGGATGTAAAATGTGAGTTTTAAAACCCTTAGAAACTAAAATTATAGATTTTGTTCCAGCATGTTTAAATATAGTAAAAGTGGTTTATAATTAGAACATATGTGTAGGAATCTCTCATAATTGGTTTGGGAATTGATTATAGTACTTTGAAGGAATAGAATTCTGCCTTATGCTGATTAGAATTGATCATAATCATAATGATTAGTAAGAATTATTGGTAATGATTCCCTAGGTGCATAAAGGTTAAGAGCGGATATTAGATTAATCAGATTTTAAGTTTGAAACCTGTAAGGGTTAAAGGGCATGAACATGCGTTATAAGTTTATATGGCATAAAGCAAATTTGAGGAAATTCGGTATACAGCCGTTATGCTGCCGAATTTCTGTCAAATGTGAAAGACTTGAGAATGTTTTGAAAGCTTCATGAGATTTTAAATGTGACATAGCACTGAAATGCATTTCTCCCACTCCGGTGGAGAGGAGGCAAATCCGTGAAGGTATTGGCATTGAGCTTGCCAAAGAGGACAATTTGCTGTGCACTAGATGCCAGCAGAGCATTTCAAAGAAGGAAATAACCCAAACCCGCACTCCAGGAGTCGGTGTATTAGGTGATCCTTAGAAATGATAAGTTACCCCCTCTATTACCCCATGTGAAATCTAGTGACAAATAGTTAGGATTGAGCTCATTACTAGGTGATAAGTGAGATGGAGTTTTGGTGACTAGGATAAAATCACTAGGGCCGGTATGTTGGTTGGTTTTGGTGGACATGATAAGAGGGTGGTCTTTAAGAAAAAGAACTTAAGAGCTTAAGTATGAGAAAAAGTTTTACATGAGAAGTCATATGCCAGTTTATGCCACTTATATGTTGATGTTTCTTGATAATGTGTTCTATTGATTACTTGTATAAAGTATTGTTAGGCATTAATCTGATATCTATTGCATTCATGTCATTAAGACTCATACTAAAAGACACCCACTTCAGATAAATAGATTTGAGAAGTTTAAAACCAAACCTTATGCATGAACACCTTTTTCATAATTAAAACTGAAGTGGCTGGGGACGATGACAATGACACGTGTGTTAGAGTTAGAAATCCCTACTGAGAACCTTGAATGAGTTTCTCATCCCTCTCTTTTCTTCCGTATCGTCTCTAAACGAAGATAATGACGTGGTTCGTGACTTCTACTAAGGCATGGGCATGGGGCACAAGCTACGAGTCGGATTAGAAGGATGCAACGGAAGCACGTAGATACTGCTTTATATATATACATATGTGTATTTCTTTTTGATGTGACAATGGATCTATGATAGTAGTAATTAATATATCTATGATGTTATGACTATGTTGTGTTGTTATGTATAACATTTGTATTTTGTGGTTATGAATGATTTGATTTTTCTTTCTTGTATGTTTTGTTTGTGGCGAACGTCAGGATTTATTTTAGCACACGGCTCATGTTTTGTTTTCAAGTTTCAAAAAGAAAATTTATTCGTATTTTTCGCTAAGTTTAACAAAGTTTAAGAATGAAACAAAAGGTAATGACTAAAAATTAACCTTAATACATTCTAGGTGTATTGGATTAAATTTTAGGATGTTATAGTTACAACATAAAACACATGGAAATGATCCTCTAGACTCCATGAATTATTAGTTATGAGAAGTGATCCAATAAGGACCCTTTGGACTCCAAGAATTAATAGTTATGAAAGGTGATCCAAACAAGTTGCATACCCATGATTAAGAAGTTAAGTTAAAGAAAGGAAGTGATGTGTTTCCCCCTCTATTGCCCCATATTAAATCTAGTGATGGCTAGTTAGATTGAGCTCATCCTAGGCGATTGGTGAGGTAGAGTTTCGGTGCTTATGATAAAATCGCCAGGGAAGGTGCAATGGATGGCTTATAATGCTTATGAGAGAGGGTGGTCATTAACAAAAGAACTTGATAATTTAATTATAAGAAAGTAAAGTAAAGGTTCATATACATATCTTATGTAACACCTCGATTTTCTGTTTGAGAGAAATGACCAAAATGCCCCTAAGGTCATTTTCTGCCCGGAATTCGAGGGTAACCGACCCGACAACTCTGGAAGGGCTAACTCAATGTTTGAAGGGGATTAGATGACTCTTGAGTGGTTCCAGGATCAAAAATCTCATTTTCTGAGGTTTCAGGTCAAAATGACCAAAATGCCCCTATAGCGTTTGACGCGGGTATAAGTACAGGATGAGCCCGAAACTTCTCCAGATGGTTTTAAATGATGTTTTTTTGTATTTCACAACATCAGTTTAATTCCCGGTGGTCCTAGGTAGTTTTTGTGCAAAATTATGATTTTGCCCATAGTATAGTGTTTTTGAGCTTAATCGCGTAATTTATCAAACCTAAGCAATATTAGACTCTAATCGAAGATTAATTAATTTCCATAATTAATCTAGAGTCAAAATAAAGCAAAGTGAGAGACATGAACTTAACTAGTCGAACGACAGAAACATAAAGCACGCATAACAATTATCAGAAGTCATAAAGTAGAGCATATAACCAAAGTACAATCATGATAATAAAAGAAACATTCCATTAATAACATAATTAAGGCACATAAGTAGTCATGCCCTCATAGGGACGGGCAGAGCTTGTAATACAGCGAAAAAGGAAATACAACAAAAAACAAGAAAGCAAGAATAAACCATAACTACCCGAGTGCACCTATGGTGAATAACCTCAAAAACAAAAGAAGGTTTATCCACTCTACATGCGGTGTGTGCACTAAGCCTCCCCTACGACGTCAGCTACGGGAATCCGGGAAACTGTTGAGTGTAACCGATCCATGGACGCAGAGCAGCAGGAGTGGAAACACGTGAAGACTGAGCGTGGGCTCCTCGGTGGAGGCCCTTCTCGGCTCGCCTCGCTAGCCTTGGTTGCGTAACGGTCTCCTCACTCACGTCTCACATGAACTGAGGTGTAGGAGCAGAACTCTCACTATACATGTGCGTCGGTGGGTCCTCGGATGGGTCGTCCTCCGAACTCGGGGATCGAGGCACGTAGTCCTGGAAGTCTCGAGGCATCGAACCACTAGTATACGTCCGTAAAATCCTCTCGTCTCGCGTCCGGCGCGCTCAAAAACCATCGCGTCGTCGTAAGGTGACGTCGAGGAGAAACGGTAGCTCTGTACAGGATGTGCAAAGGGGCATCCAATGAACATAAAGACTCGCACAGTACACTGCCCCTCAAAATGATATGACCCGTGGTCCAGGTCATAGTGGACCTCCCAAGTAGGCGTGTCAATGAAAAGCACGAACGTCGCCATCGGTCTCTGAAGATGTGACGGAAGAAAGAAGAGAGAGGAGTGAGAATTCTTGCTAAAGAATCTCAGTAAGATTCTCCTATCCTAGGGTTACATCGCACACATCCTCAGGAACCTTGGGTTTAATTATAAAATAGTGATCATGCATATAAGGTTCGATTTAGGGTTTCTCAAACTAATTATCCAAGGTCCATTCCTTTTAGCATGCATCTTGATATTATGAATGCAACATGTTATATCATGGATGCACGTCAATACTTGAGCATATAAGACAACACAGCAAAGCACATAAACATAATCCATGTGGCATAAGGGCATATAACTTTCAAGTGAATCATTCCTCAACTTTGTGACATCAATCATGGTACTTTAGCATATAAGCCACCCTAAAAATAACTAGGTTATGAGCTCATACCTCAGCTAGTCATCACTAGCTCTTGCTTATTATCTTGAATAAGCGAAACATAAATAATAATCCCAACTCGCAAGTACGGGTAGGGGGCAGGGATCATCTCTCTCTGGGATTGCCCTCTTTGAAACGCTTTACGGGCATTTCACCACAGCAATTTGTCGGCTTTGGTAGGCTGCATCTACTCATACCCTCACGGATTTGCCTCCCCTGGGGGTGCTCGGCCGAACCGGTGTCACCTAGGTGAGCGCGTCTCAGTGCTTTGTCACATAAAAATCTCCTGGGGGTGCTCGGCCGAACCGGTGTCACCCAGGGTTGTCAATTCATATGGTACTCATAAATCATTTCTTTCAACCCTTTAAGGTTTGACGAAAACTCAGCAGCATAACAGCTACTAAACCAAATTTCCTTCAAACTGCCACAAGCTAATCCATACATCATGTTCTCATGAAATCTCATGCTATGATAAACTTTAACATTTCATCAATCATTTTCTCATGCATCAAGCACATCTCATCATATCATTGCATTATACAACACATCATAGCATTAACAACTTTTTAGTGTCTTATGCATTGACCCTTAAGGTCCCTAACTCACATTCTAAGTTATAAATCATCAAACCTAATCTCTCGGGAACTTATAAGGTCTTCACTAAGTATTTCTCACCTCACACAATGGTAGAACATCTCTAATCCTCAAGGATGCAGAATTCACAATCCTAACTTTACGGGTACCTAGGAGTCACAGCAATGACCCTTCCTAAGTCCGGTTTGCTCCTAAGGCATCAAGATCAAGTCCTAACCCATTTATGAGTCATTCCTACACATTTAAACTAATTTAAATCCATGATTAGCATTACTAAACCTTGCTGGACAGAATCCAGAAAATTCAAACATTAAAGGATCTAGAACTTTCAAATTAATTCTTTTCTAGTTTCTAACTTCTGTTATCTTTCACATATGAGTCTTAACATTAATTATACTTAAACATAGGCATATTATCGCCATTAAAACAGTTCATACAGTGGCAAATAATAGCAAGGCAGAACCGAAACAAACATCTCCATTTAAAGGCATCAAACACAATTTCTAAAGCACATAAAATACTAGTTTCTCTTGGAACCTTTTTAAAACTTTCAAAACTCATTTATAAACATTTTTAACATCTAAAATCATAAAAATATTTAAGAGGGCAGTGACTAAATCAACTTTGTCTCAAGAGGTCCTGAATTCATAAAACTTAGTTCTACATATTCCTTGTACTCATAAAAGCTTAGAAAATTTATGAAACATAGTTTTCAATACTTAGAAGCATCAAAACGTCTTACGGCCGAAACATGAACCAAGGGGAATAAATATTTTAGACCTTTGTTTGAGACAACAATGGGCAAGTCTTTGAGCTCTAGGTTCATTTAAGTGATGACATAAAAGTAAACATGCTCATGCACTTGTTTTAGCTTGCATTAGAAAGTAAAGTGATAGCATAAAATAAACATGAGATGCAACCTATTATTATCTTTAATATTTAGTGAGAACTTGAAATATAAACATGATAATGCATAGCTTGAAATATAAATATGATAATGCAAGTTTCACTTATTATCTTGAATACTTAGTGATAGCAAGGAAAGTACACATAATGAGCAAAGCATAAAATAAACATGATGCAAGGTTCATTTTATGGTTAGCTAGAGCTCATCCAAGACTTTAACAACATAACAACCCAACATATATCTCATTACAAAGAGAGCTCTAGAGTTCTTGAACCAAGTTCTTAAAGGAACTATGAGGTTCTTGAACATCATCATCAAGCTCAAGAAAGCAAACTTTTTAAACAAACAAAACCTCAAAGATCAAAAGGGGAATAGAAACCGAAATGTTAAGGAAAAGGAAACAAAGGAACCGAACTCCAAATAGCAAGAAAAGAAAAAGTGTTCTTGAGTAAACATCATATTTGAGTTAGAACATAAAGTTGAAACTCAAAGAAATAAAACCTCAAGCTCTAGAGGTTCCTTTGAGATGAACACATAGTCATCATCTAGGAGTCCTCATCATTGAGCTATCATGTGCTCATCAAGGCCTCATGGCCGAAATCTCAAGAAAAAAATAACAAAGGAAGTTCCAAAAAGAAAATCCAAGAGAAAGCTAGAAAGAACTCATTTTCAAGAAAATAAAGTTTAGAAAACACTCCTACCTAGAGTGAAGTTAAAAAGCTTGGACTTTGAGAAAAGAAAACAAGATGATGAGCTCCTCCAAGGGCTTGATGGTTTCGGCCTTGTGAGGAACAATGGAGAGGAAAATGTGTTTGAGTGAGGTTGTGTTTGAGGTGAGGTGTTTGAGAGGTTAGGAGATGATTCAAGGCCTTAGGGTGGTGTTTGATGGTTAAGAGATGATGATGAGATGAAGAGATGAAGAAGATGAAGATGAAAAGAAAGGAAGAACTCTCTTGAAACTTGAGAGAAAAAGAAAGAACTCAAGAAAGCTTAGGAAAACTTGAAACTTACCAAATGAACTAAAGTGTTTGAATGTGTTTCTAGGCAAGGTATTTATAAAGAATGAAAGCAAATGAAGGCTCAAAAGGGGAGGAGGGTAACCATGTGGCTTTGGAGGGAAAGGAAGAGAAAATATCTCTTACACAAGGTCATTCAAGCATGGTTTGAAGTATGGAAGCTATGATGCAAAGTATGGCTTGATGTGAGTGAATTTCCTATCAATTTTTTATGAAATTAGGCTTCTAGAAACTTGACATGGCTGGAACCTTTCCAGCCACAAATAAATGGGAAAAATGGATTGTTTTAATTATTTATTCATGTTGAAATTTAAGCTTGATTGAAAGTTATGACAAGGTATGGTATATGTGACTTGAGGTATGGCCTTGGAGTGTTGAAAAATTGAACATGTGATGCATATGGAAGGAGGGAGTGCACGGCCAGGTCTGGTACAGCAAGGGGGAGGTGAGGTTTGATAATCTAATTGGGTGTTAATGGTAGGTTTAAATGTGTATTAGCTTAGGTACAAGGTTAGGAACAATTAAGCTTAAGTTTAAGTAACTAAGTAAGAGTATTAGGAATTTTATGACAAGGTTAGGAGTGCTCATACATCATTAGAGAATTAAAAACTCATTTGTGAATAAACAATGTGTAACACAATTCCATGATTTAAGGAATTGGAAAAAGAAAACACTATTCAAGATTCCATGATTAGGAGTCTTGAAATTAAAATATGATTTTAAGTTGTAATTAAGCACTTTTAGGTTCTAATCAACTTTAATACATTATTTTTACTCAAGATTAATTATAGAAATTAATTAACCTTCGATTAGAGCCTAATATTGCTTAGGTTTGCTTAATCACGCGATTAAGCGTAAAAACACGAAACTAGGGGCAAAATCGTAATTTTGCACTAATTTCGCCCGGGACCTCCGGGACCAAAACTAAAGTCATAGTCTACATAAAAACACCTTTTAAAACCATCTGGAGAAGTTTCGGGTTCATCCGGCACTTGCAAACGGGTAAAACACTGCAGGGGCGTTTTGGTCATTTTGACCTAAAAACTCGAAAAACGAGATTTTCGATCCCGGGAAGGTACACAAGTCATCCAATCCCCTTCCAACATTGAGTTTGCCCTTCGAGTACTGCCAGACCGGCTTTCCTCGAATTCCTGGCCGAAAATGACCTAAGGGGCATTTTGGTCATTTTCACTCTAATAGAAAATCGGGGCGTTACACCGGCCACTCCTCCCGTATTTTCCACATGTTGAAATTCTTTGCACACAATGGCCATACTTTGAGCCATGCTTGAAGCCTTACCTTGAACCATGCTTGCCATACTTTCAACCATGCTTCACCATGCCTAAAAAATCCAATCTCTCACCTTATGGAACATGAGGCAAGCCTACGGCTACTCCTCCCCTCCATGAGCTCTCATTGTTTTGCTTCTCTATAAATACACATGCCGAAGAACTTGAGTGAACCTTTAGATCATTTACTAAGTTTTAGTTTCAAAGCTTTCTTGGAAGTTCTTTCTTTTCTCTCAAAGTTCCAAGAGCTTTCCACTTTGAGCCACCATATCACAACCTTAAACCACTACACCACCACCTTGAATTATCTTCTAAACACTCAAACTTTCATCCTCAAACACAAGCTCACACAAAAACCCATCCTTTCCTTTTCTTCCACTCAAGGCCGAATCATCATCACCACTTTGAGGAGAGTTTTTCTTCTCATTTCATTCCAAAGGCCAAGCTTTCCATCTTCATACTTGGTAGGGATTTGTTTTAAAGTTTTTATTTTACTCAAATATGTTTTGTTCTTGAGAAAAAGTGTTGATTTTATGAAGCTTCTTTGAGTTTTTCTTTTCGGTTTTCTCTTAGATTTCCTTTTTCCTTTTTCGGCCTTCAAGGCCTAGTATGTTCTTCATGATAGCTTGATGATGAGTGTCTCTAGATGATAACTTTGTGTTTATCTCAAAGAGACCTCTAAAGCTTGAGTTTTTCCTTTCTTTAAGTCCTTTATATATTACCTAGCTCACTAATGATATCAATTTAAGAAAATAATCATAAGGATTTCAATAAACCCAAGGTCTACCCATGTCTACCTTAAAATTGGCCAGCACATTCTAGAGTTTTACTCTAGATAGGGGTTTTCGGTACATAATAAAGAATATGATGTATTTTCCTTCTCTTTTGCTTAGTTTAAGTTTTAGTTCATTTCCTTCCTTTTCCTTTAAAGTGTTGTTTTGAGTTTGTTTCCTTGAGCTTGATGATGATGTTTAAGAGCCATGAAGTTTCTTTGAAGTCATGGTTCAAGAACTCTAAAGCTCACTTTGCTTGGTTAAGATGAGTGTTGGGTTAAGATTATATTTCTCTAAAGATCTTGTATAAGCTTTAAGTTAAGTAAAAAGAACTTGCATCCATATTTATCTTTATGTCATCACTAAACTTTCAAGATTAAAGAATGAACTTGCATTCTCATGTTCATGTTTAAGTCATCACTAAACTTCTAAAATAATAATAAGCTTGCATAGCATATTTATTTTATGCTCTCACCTCATAATAAAGAATAAAACAAAGTGCATTGTGTAACGCCCCGATTTTCTGCTAGAGTGAAAATGACCGAAATGCCCCTGAGGTCATTTTCGGCCCAGAATTCGAGGAAAGCCGATCTGGCAGTACTCGAAGGGCAAACTCAATGTTGGAAGGGGATTAGATGACCTGTGTACCTTTCCGGAATCGAAAATCTCGTTTTGAAGTTTTAGGTCAAAATGACCAAAACGCCCCTGCGGTGTTTTACCTATTTGCAAGTGCCGGATAAACCCGAAACTTCTCTAGATGGTTTTAAAAGGCATTTTTAAGTATTCTACGACCTCAGTTTTAATTATGGAGGTCCCGGGCAAAATTAGTGCAAAATTACGATTTTACCCCTAGTTTCGTGTTTTTACGCTTAATCGCGTGATTAAGCAAATCTAAGCAATATTAGGCTCTAATCGAAGATTAATTAATTTCCATAATTAATCTTGAGTCAAAATAATTTATTAAAGTTGACTAGAACCTAAAAGTGCTTAATTACAACTTAAAATCTTATTTTAAATTCAAGATTTCTAGTCATGGAATCTTGAATAGTATTTTTTCTCTCCAATTCCTTAAATTATGGAATTTTGTCTACATTGTTTTATTCATAAAATGAATTTAAAATCTCCTAAATATGTATGAGTACTCCTTAATCATGTCATAAAGGTTCCTAATCACATTCTTAGTCACCTAAACTTATGCTTAATGACTCCTAACTTTACACCTAAGCTAATACACCCCTAAACACATCACTAACACACTATTACATGACCAAAACTCCCTCCTCCCTTGCTGCATCAGACCTGCACGAAATTCAACATCCATTTTATCACAATTTAATTTTATTTCACACTCCAAAGACTATGGTTGAAGCCATGTCATCAAAGTGCAATTCTCTCACCTCATGTTCCATGAGGATTCATTCTCCTCCACACATGCCTCACCTCATGTTCCATGAGGATTCATTCTCCTCCACTCACACATGCCTCACCTCATGTTCCATGAGGATTCATTCTCCTCCACTCATTCACTCTTATTCTTCTCTATAAATACCATGCCTAGATGAACCTTTGCTACACTTTGTTCATTTGCTAAGTTTAGTCTTTTTAGTTTTTCTCTAAGTTCTTCCTTTTTCTCTCAAATCTCAAGAGCATTCTTCTTCTTCATCTTCTTCTTTTCCTTTTGAAACATCATCATACAACCTTGAAACACCACCCCACCACCTTGGATCATCATACAAACACCTAAACTTCCATTCTCAAACACAAGCTAACCAAGAACACATTTCCTTCGTTTTTCTTTCATCAAGGCCGAATCATCATCACCATCCTAGGAGGTGTTGCTCGTATCATTTTCATCTTCAAGTCCAAGCTTTTTGTCTTCACTCTAGGTAGGAGTGTTTTCTAAACTTTGTCTTCTTGAAAATGAGTTCTTTCTAGCTTTCTCTTGGGTTTTCTTTTTGAAACTTTCTTTGGTTTCCCTTTCTTGTATTTTCGGCCTCTTGGCCTTGATGAGTACATGATAGCTCAATGATGAGGACTCCTAGATAATGACTATGTGTTCATCTCAAAGGCAACTCTAGAGCTTGAGGTTTTATTTTCTTTGAGTTCCAACTTTATTTTCTAACTCAAAAATGATTTTTACTCAAGAATACCTTTACTTTTCTTGCTATTATGATTTCGGTTTCTTTGTTCCTTTCTTTAACATTTAGTTACCATTTTCCTTTTTGATCTTTGAAGTTTTATTTGTTCAAAAAGTTTTGCTTTCTTTGAGCTTGATGATGATGTTCAAGAACCTCATAATTCCTTTGAGAACTTGGTTCAAGAACTCTAAAGCTCTCTTTGTAATGAGATATGTGTTGGGTTATTATGTTGTTAAAGTCTTGGATGAGCTTTAGATCACCTTAAAATGAACCTTGCATCATGTTTATTTTATGCTTTGCACATCATGTTTACTTTCTTTGCTATCACTAAGTACCAAGGTAATAAAGGAACTTGCATTATCATGTTTATATTTCAAGTTCTCACCTAAATATCAAAGATAATAATATAATGCATACCATATTTATTTTATGCTTTGCACATCATGTTTACTTTCTTTGTTATCACTAAGTACCAAGGTAATAAAGGAGCTTGCATTATCATGTTTATATTTCAAGCTATGCATTATCATGTTTATGTTTCAAGTTCTCACCTAAATATCAAAGATAATAATATAATGCATCACATATTTATTTTATGCTCTCACTTTACTTTCTAGCAAAAACTAAAACAAGTGCATGAGCATGTTTATTTTTATGTCATCACTTTAATGAACCTAGAGCTCAAAGACTTGCCCATTGTTGTCTCAACAAAGGTCTAAAAATATTTATTGCTTTTGGTCCCTATTTCGGCCCTAAGAGGCTTTGGTGTTTCCAAGTATTGAAAACTATGTTTTATAATTTTTCTAAGCTTATGTAAGTATAAGAAATATGTAGAACTAAGTTTTATGAATTTAGGACCTCTTGAGATAAAAATGATTTAGCTATTACCCTCTTAAGTATTTTTATGATTTTAGGTGATAAAAGTGTCCATAAATGAGTTTTGAAAGTTGAAAAAGGTTCCAAGAGAAACTAGTATTGTATGTGCTTTAGAAATTGTGTTTCATGTCTTTTATGGAGATGTTTGTTTCGGTTCTGCCTTGCTATGTTTGGCCACTGTATGAGCTGTGTTAATAATGATAAGATGCTTATGTTTGAGTAAAAATAATGTTAAGACTCATATGTGAAAGATAGGATAAGTTAGGAACTAGAAAAGAATTAATTTGAGAGTTTTAGATCCCTTAATGATGGAATTTTCTGGATTCTGTCCAGCAAGGTTTAGAAATGATAATCATGGTTCTAAATTAGTTTAAATGTGTAGGAATGACTCATAATTGGTTTAGGGCTTAATCTTGATGCTTTAGGAACAAACTGGACTTAGAAAGAGTCATTGTTGTGACTCCTAGGTACCCGTAAAGTTGGGATTTTAAATTCTGCATCCTTGAGGTCTAGAGATGTTCTTGACCATAGTGTGAGGTGAGAAATACTTAGTTATAACCTCATAGGTTCCCAAGAGACTAGGTTTTGATGATTTATAACTTAGATTGTGAGTTAAGAACCTTAAGGGTCGATGCATAAGATATTAAGAAGTCTTGAGTTTTTATGATGCTTAATTTTATGCAAGTATGATATATGATACATGAGCTTTATCTATGTGAGTATGATGTGTTTAAAATATATGTTATGATGAGTTTGGAATATATGCTATAATCTATGTAAGAATGATGAGTTTGAAATATATGTTATGATGTTTATCTATGTGAGAATGATGTATTAGAAGAATATGCTTGATGATGCATGTAACCTAAAATGTTTTATTGATGATACGTGAGGAAATGATTATTGAGATGTTAAGTTGTGTGATTAGCTTGTGGCATGAATTTTGGTTTGAAGGAAATTCAGTTTAACGGCCGTTATGCAGCCAATTTCTATCAAACCTAAAGGACTTGAGAAATGTTTTAAAGTACTATATGAGATGAAAACCCTGGGTGACACCGGTTCGGCCGTGCACCACCAGGATATTTTATGTGACAAAGCACTGAGACGTACTTCTCCTGCTACGGTGAGGAGGAGGCAAATCCGTGAGGGTATGTGCAGATGCAGCCTTACCAAAGCGGACAATTCGCTGTGCACTCGAGGCCAGTAGAACGTTTCAAAGAATGAAATATGTTTATGTTACCCCCTCATTTTACCCCATATTAAATCTAGTGACGACTAGTTAGGATTGAGCTCATTCCTAGGCGATTAGGTGAGACGGAGATAGGAGGTCATGATAAAAATCGCCGGGGCGGTGTATCGGTTGGAAATAGGTGGATATGTTTTAAGAGGGTGGTTTTTGAGAAAAAGAACAAAGAGATATGATGCTTTTAAGTCACATAAGTATGAGAAAAGTAAGAGTTGTAATATGCCCTTATGCCACTTGCATGAATCTAGATTGTTGTGATTTGTTGATTTATGTGCTCAAGTATTGCCATACATTCATGCTTAAACATGTTGCATTCATGACATCAAGATGCATACTAAAAGAAATGGACCTTGGATAAATAGTTTCATAAACCCTAATAATGAATCTCATATGCATGAACACCTTTTATAAATAAACCCAAGGTTCCTGAGGATGTGAACGATGTAACCCTAGAATAGGAGATTTCCTACTGAGATTCTTTAGTAAGATTCTCACTCTTTTCTCTTCTTTTTCTCGCTTCCGTCACATCTTCAGAGACTGATGGGGACATTCGTGGTCTTCATTGACATATCCGTCCGAGAGGCGCCCCTAACGAGGAGCTCACGCTCAGTCTACACGTATGCCCACTCCTGCCGCCTTGCGTTCTTGGATCAGTTACACTCCATTTCCCCGGGTTCTAGTAGCAGATGTTTTAGGGGAGGCTTAGTGCACACACTCACATGTAGACTGGATAAACTTGCTTTTGTTTTGAGGTTATTCACTATAGGTGCACTCGGATAGTGATGGTTTACTTTATGTTACTTTACGTTTCTCTGTTTCTATTGTACTTCCTTTCTCTTTGTATTACAAGCTCTGCCCGTCCCAATGAGGGTATGACTACTTATGTATTCTAAGTTATGTTATTAATGAAACGTTTCTCTTGTTGTGATGATTTATGCTCATTGTTATATGTTTCCATTCTGTGTTTCTCTATGAGTGTTAAGCGTGCTTTATATTCCTATTATTCGATTAGACTAAGAACGTGGCTCTCACTTTGTTGTGTGTTTTAAAAAAATAAAAAATATAAAATTTACTCGTAATTTTCCTTTAGTATTTTAAGAAAAGGATGAGACTATGAAGTAATAGCCTAATGTTTAACCTAATGTGTTCTAGAAAGTTGGGTTAAAAATTAGGGTGTTACATTATGGTATCGGCGATTCGATTCTCATGGAGCCCGAGGATTAGACTGACTATGCTTTATCAAAGATAATACGATAGTTATGTCATGTGTTAAAGCTTGCTAGGGATAAGCTATAGGATAGGCATACATGACCATTTGTTCTGCGTGTGCCATGGTAACTAGCTCATTTCACATGGAATGTTGGGCACGATCAACTCGGTGTTTCTTTGTTTGATGTGTTTAGGAACCAATGCCACCGCGACGACAGCCTAAGGCTACGGCCGGAGATAATCAAGACAATGCGACTGCTGCCGCTGTTCGTGACATGGCCTGAGCCATGGAACGTATGTTCGAAAGGATGAATCAACAAGCGCCTGCTGCTCCTGCTCCCCCTGTTGCTGAAGCAATCGAGCAAGCCCACTTCGGTGAGTTTCGCAAGGCGAATCCACCAGTGTTCAGAGGGGCCCTGGATCCCGACAAGGCTGACGAGTGGATCAAGGATATGGAGAAGATCTACTCCGTGGTTGCCTGCTCAGAGGAACAAAAGGTTACTTTTACTGCCTTCATGCTGAAATCGGCCAGGGATTACGGTGGACCGGCACCGAAAGATCGCTAGAAGGCTGCTGGAACGTCATTGGTAGGAACTGTTCAAGACCTACTTCTACGAGAAGTATTTTCCGGAGTCTGTGAGGAATGCAAAGGACATCGAATTCATGCAACTGACCCAGGGTGGGTCTTCTGTCGCCCAGTACACGGCAAAGTTCGAGGAGCTAATCAAGTTCTCGCGAGTGTTTCAAGGGAATCCAGATGAAGTATGGAAGTGCGTCAAGTACGAGGCGGGGTTGACTGCGGAGTTGAATTACGCAGTAGCACACATGGAGATTAGGGACTTTCCAACCCTAGTCAACAAGTGTCGCATCATGGAAGAAGGCCGGAAGAAGATCAATGCTTCAAGGGCAGAACGAGCCAAGGGACTAGGACCTCAAGCCCCAAGGTTCAAGCCACGTCAGTCAAGGAACCACTACAACCCTTACCAGAGCAACCAGTTCAGGCAACAACCAACACATCAACAACAACAACGACCACCATTCCCTCAGCAGACTAGACCTCAAGCACGACCATCTTTTCAACATAACGGTCAGAGGAACTTCAACAACAACCAACAACGAGGGCCGGGCGGTCCTCGGTTTAACCAAGGAGGGTCCAGCGGGGCCAAGAACAAGGCGCCACAAGGAACCCCTGCTGCTTACCCCGGAGCCGCACCTATGGATGTCTGTCCCAAGTGCGGGAAGAATCACGGGAACCGCCCATGCCTAGCCGGTCAGAACACGTGTTTCAAGTGTGGCAAGCCTGGCCACTATGCGAAGGACTGCACTAGCAGAGGGACACCGAACCAGAACCCCCGACCACAACACCAAGGAAGAGTCTTCACCCTCAACGCGGAAGACGCCCAGAAATCCAACGATCTCATTCAAGGTATGTGCAAAGTAAATGGTAAACCCTTAACTGTACTATATGACTCTGGTGCTACTCATTCTTTTATATCACTTGCTAGTGTCGAGTCCTTAAATCTGAGAGTCTCTAAACTTCCTTTTGATCTTATTGTTTCTACTCCTACCAATCGTCCTATTAATACTTGTCATTGTTGTTTAAACTGTCATCTTGTTGTAGAAAATAGGTCCTTTAACATAGATTTAATTTGTTTACCCTTGAAAGACATAGGAATTATCTTAGGCATGGATTGGCTTCACGCCAACAGTGTGTTACTAGACTGTGGAACCCAAACCGTAGTTTTTCCTTCTCCTCCCAAAAATATCACTCGACCCATTAGGTTGTACCTAAACTCTGTAGTGGTCTTCTGTAGTGGGGAGAAAACGATGGGATATGTTCTCCTAGCCGCTTGCGATGTAGACTTTGAGCAAAACCTAGGTGAGATACCTGTGGTGAGAGACTATCCCGAAGTATTCCCGGATGAGATACCCGAATTCTCTCCCGAAAGAGAAGTTGAGTTCTCCATAGAATTGGTTCCTGGAACAGGACCAATCTCTATTGCCCCATATAGGATGTCACCCATGGAGCTAGCAGAACTAAAAACCTAGTTGGAGGAACTATTGGAGAAAAGTTTTATAAGGCCGAGTGCTTCACCTTGGGGCGCTCCGGTCTTATTTGTGAAGAAGAAGGATGGAAGTATGAGGATGTGTATAGATTATAGGCAGTTGAACCAAGTGACCATAAAGAATAAGTACCCATTGCCTAGGATTGATGATCTTATGGACCAGTTGAAAGGAGCAGTAGTGTTTTCTAAGATCGATTTGAGGTCTGGTTACCATCAGATTAGGGTTAGAGATTCGGACATTCCTAAAACCGCCTTTCGAACTCGGTATGGACACTTTGAGTTCAATGTGATGTCTTTCGGTTTGACGAATGCTCCCGCAGTTTTTATGGATTACATGAATAGGATCTTTCGACCCTATTTAGATCAATTCGTGGTTGTGTTCATAGATGATATTCTCATCTATTCGAAAACCCACGAGGAGCATGAGCGTCATTTGAGGCTGGTTTTAGAGGTACTAAAAGTGAAGAAGTTATGCATAAAGCTTTCTAAGTGTGGATTTTGGTTAGAGGAAGTAAAGTTCTTAGGACATGTTGTGTCAAAAGGTGGCATAACTGTCGACCCAAGTAAGATAGAAGCTGTGATGAATTGGGATAGACCAACCTCTGTAGAGATTAGAAGCTTTTTGGGTTTAGCTGGTTATTACCGTAGGTTTATCAAAGGATTTTCCCAGTTAGCCCTACCCTTAACCAAGCTCACTAGGAAGAATACCCCGTTTGAGTGGAACACCGAATGTGAAAAGAGTTTCCTAGAGCTTAAGGAAAAGCTCACCTCAACCCCGGTTTTGGTTTTACCCGACCCCAATGTACCCTTTGAGGTATATTGTGATGCTTCAGCAAGGGTTTAGGTTGTGTGTTGATGCAGAATAGGCAAGTGGTAGCCTATGCATCTAGACAACTCAAGCCCCACGAGGTAACCTACCCCACCCATGACCTAGAGTTAGCTGCCATCGTGTTTGCCCTCAAGATGTGGAGACACCATTTGTATGGTGTAAGGTTTGAAGTGTTCTCCGATCATAAGAGTCTCAAGCATCTCTTTGATCAAAAGGAGTTAAACATGAGGCAGAGGAGATGGATGGAATTCCTCAAGGACTATGATTTCGGCTTAAGTTACCACCCCGGCAAGGCTAATGTAGTCGCCGACGCCTTAAGTCGAAAATCGTTATGTTTGTCAAGTATGATGGTTAATGAAGTTGGGTTAATAGAACAGTTTAGGAATATGAATCTGGGGATGTATGTGGTGAGAATGGCATCGTGATGAGTCATCTCACGGTGACCAGTGGGTTTAAGCAAAGGATCATGCTTGCCCAAAGAGAAAATGAGGACTTTATGGAGACAATAGAGGCAGTTAAGGCCGGTAAATTGAAGGGTTTTGAGCAAGGCCCTGACTGGTTGTGGAGGTTTGAGGGGCGAATCTGCGTGCCCCAAGATGGCGACCTCCGAGAGAAAATCTTGGAGGAGGCTCATAAGAGTCACTTTGCCATTCATCCTGGTGCTACCAAGATGAATCAGGACTTAAAAAGGATGTTTTGGTGGCCCGGACTAAAGAAGGATGTGGTCGCCTGGGTAAGTAAGTGTTTGGTCTGCCAAAAGGTTAAGATTGAACACCAAAACCTTACGGCATGTTGCAACCTGTCAATCCCTGAGTGGAAGTGGGAGAGTATATCGATGGACTTCGTGACAGGATTGCCAAAGACCCAAGCTGGCCATGATGCTGTATGGGTGATAGTGGATCGACTGACCAAGTCGGCTCACTTTCTACCTATTCGAGTCACGTACTCATTGGATAAATTGGCTCAGCTTTACATCCAAGAGATTGTAAGGTTGCATGGAGTGCCGTCGACGATAATCTCGGATAGAGATCCGCGGTTTACGTCACGTTTTTGGGGAGCCTTTCAAAAGGCATTTGGTTCAAAGTTGTGCTTGAGCATCGCTTACCACCCTCAGACGGATGGCCAATCGGAAAGAACCATCCAAACCCTGGAGGATATCTTTGAGAGCACGTGTCTTAGACGAAAGGAAGTTGGGATAAGTACATGCCATTAATCGAATTTGCGTATAACAACAGTTATCACGCAAGTATCGGTATGGCACCGTACGAAGCATTGTATGGAAGAAAGTGCCAATCACCCTTGTGTTGGTATGAACCCGAAGAACAAAGTGTCTTAGGACCTGATATAGTGAGGGAAACGACGGAGCAAATCAAAAGGATTAAGGATAGAATCCTAACCGCTCAAAGTCGGCAAAGGAGCTATGCGGACAAAAGGCGTAAGCCCTTGGAGTTCCAAGAAGGAGAACATGTATTTCTAAGAATCACTTCCACTACAGGAATAGGAAGAGCCATGAAAGTCAGAAAGTTGAGTTCAGATTTCTCGGCCCTTTTGAAATTCTTCAGAGAATCGGATCTGTAGCCTACAAAATAGCCCTGCCACCCAATCTGTCAAATCTTCATGATGTCTTTCACGTCTCTCAGTTGCGTAAATATGAGTCCGACCCTAGTCATGTCCTAGAACCAGAGCATGTACAGTTAAGAGAGGACCTCACTTTCAATGTACCTCCTACGAGGATCGTGGATCACGGGGTCAAGCAGTTAAGGAACAAGTCTGTTCCTTTGGTGAAAGTGGCGTGGGGACGAGACAAGACAGAAGAGTATACATGGGAGCTGGAGTCAGAAATGAGGACGAAGTATCCAGAGCTTTTCTAAGGTAACGAATTTCGAGGACGAAATTCTTTTTAAGGAGGGGAGTAATGTAACGCCCCGAATTTCTGCTAGAGTGAAAATGACCGAAATGCCCCTGAGGTCATTTTCGCCCAGTCGAGGAAAGCCGATCCGGCGGTACTCGAAGGGCAAACTCAATGTTGGAAGGGGATTAGATGACTGTGTGTACCTTTCGAGAATCGAAAATCTCGTTTTTCGAGTTTTAGGTCAAAATGACCAAAACGCCCTGCGGTGTTTTACCTATTTGCAAGTGCGGATGAACCCAAACTTCTCTAGATGGTTTTAAAAGGCATTTTTATGTATTCTACGACCTCAGTTTTAATTATGGAGGTCCCGGGCAAAATTAGTGCAAAATTACGATTTTACCCTAGTTTAGTGTTTTTACGCTAATCGCGTGATTAAGCAAATCTAAGCAATATTAGGCTCTAATCGAAGATTAATTAATTTCCATAATTAATCTTGAGTCAAAATAATTTATTAAAGTTGACTAGAACCTAAAAGTGCTGAATTACAACTTAAAATCTTATTTTAAATTCAAGATTTCTAGTCATGGAATCTTGAATAGTGTTTTCTCTCTCCAATTCCTTAAATTATGGAATTTTGTCTACATTGTTTTATTCATAAAATGAATTTGAAATCTCCTAAATATGTATGAGTACTCCTTAATCATGTCATAAAGGTTCCTAATCACATTCTTAGTCACCTAAACTTATGCTTAATGACTCCTAACTTTACACCTAAGCTAATACACCCCTAAACACATCACTAACACACTATTACATGACCAAAACTCCCTCCTCCCTTGCTGCATCAGACCTGCACGAAATTCAACATCCATTTTATCACAATTTAATTTTATTTCACACTCCAAAGACTATGGTTGAAGCCATGTCATCAAAGTGCAATTCTCTCACCTCATGTTCCATGAGGATTCATTCTCCTCCACACATGCCTCACCTCATGTTCCATGAGGATTCATTCTCCTCCACTCACACATGCCTCACCTCATGTTCCATGAGGATTCATTCTCCTCCACTCATTCACTCTTATTCTTCTCTATAAATACCATGCCTAGATGAACCTTTGCTACACTTTGTTCATTTGCTAAGTTTAGTTTTTTTAGTTTTTCTCTAAGTTCTTCCTTTTTCTCTCAAATCTCAAGAGCATTCTTCTTCTTCATCTTCTTCTTTTTCCTTTTGAAACATCATCATACAACCTTGAAACACCACCCCACCACCTTGGATCATCATACAAACACCTAAACTTCCATTCTCAAACACAAGCTAACCAAGAACACATTTCCTTCGTTTTTCTTTCATCAAGGCCGAATCATCATCACCATCCTAGGAGGTGTTGCTCGTATCATTTTCATCTTCAAGTCCAAGCTTTTTGTCTTCACTCTAGGTAGGAGTGTTTTCTAAACTTTGTCTTCTTGAAAATGAGTTCTTTCTAGCTTTCTCTTGGGTTTTCTTTTTGAAACTTTCTTTGGTTTCCCTTTCTTGTATTTTCGGCCTCTTGGCCTTGATGAGTACATGATAGCTCAATGATGAGGACTCCTAGATAATGACTATGTGTTCATCTCAAAGGCAACTCTAGAGCTTGAGGTTTTATTTTCTTTGAGTTCCAACTTTATTTTCTAACTCAAAAATGATTTTTACTCAAGAATACCTTTACTTTTCTTGCTATTATGATTTCGGTTTCTTTGTTCCTTTCTTTAACATTTCGGTTACCATTTTCCTTTTTGATCTTTGAAGTTTTATTTGTTCAAAAAGTTTTGCTTTCTTTGAGCTTGATGATGATGTTCAAGAACCTCATAATTCCTTTGAGAACTTGGTTCAAGAACTCTAAAGCTCTCTTTGTAATGAGATATGTGTTGGGTTATTATGTTGTTAAAGTCTTGGATGAGCTTTAGATCACCTTAAAATGAACCTTGCATCATGTTTATTTTATGCTTTGCACATCATGTTTACTTTCTTTGCTATCACTAAGTACCAAGGTAATAAAGGAACTTGCATTATCATGTTTATATTTCAAGTTCTCACCTAAATATCAAAGATAATAATATAATGCATACCATATTTATTTTATGCTTTGCACATCATGTTTACTTTCTTTGTTATCACTAAGTACCAAGGTAATAAAGGAGCTTGCATTATCATGTTTATATTTCAAGCTATGCATTATCATGTTTATGTTTCAAGTTCTCACCTAAATATCAAAGATAATAATATAATGCATCACATATTTATTTTATGCTCTCACTTTACTTTCTAGCAAAAACTAAAACAAGTGCATGAGCATGTTTATTTTTATGTCATCACTTTAATGAACCTAGAGCTCAAAGACTTGCCCATTGTTGTCTCAACAAAGGTCTAAAAATATTTATTGCTTTTGGTCCCTATTTCGGCCCTAAGAGGCTTTGGTGTTTCCAAGTATTGAAAACTATGTTTTATAATTTTTCTAAGCTTATGTAAGTATAAGAAATATGTAGAACTAAGTTTTATGAATTTAGGACCTCTTGAGATAAAAATGATTTAGCTATTACCCTCTTAAGTATTTTTATGATTTTAGGTGATAAAAGTGTCCATAAATGAGTTTTGAAAGTTGAAAAAGGTTCCAAGAGAAACTAGTATTGTATGTGCTTTAGAAATTGTGTTTCATGTCTTTTATGGAGATGTTTGTTTCGGTTCTGCCTTGCTATGTTTGGCCACTGTATGAGCTGTGTTAATAATGATAAGATGCTTATGTTTGAGTAAAAATAATGTTAAGACTCATATGTGAAAGATAGGATAAGTTAGGAACTAGAAAAGAATTAATTTGAGAGTTTTAGATCCCTTAATGATGGAATTTTCTGGATTCTGTCCAGCAAGGTTTAGAAATGATAATCATGGTTCTAGATTAGTTTAAATGTGTAGGAATGACTCATAATTGGTTTAGGGATTAATCTTGATGCTTTAGGAACAAACTGGACTTAGAAAGAGTCATTGTTGTGACTCCTAGGTACCCGTAAAGTTGGGATTTTAAATTCTGCATCCTTGAGGTCTAGAGATGTTCTTGACCATAGTGTGAGGTGAGAAATACTTAGTTATAACCTCATAGGTTCCCAAGAGACTAGGTTTTGATGATTTATAACTTAGATTGTGAGTTAAGAACCTTAAGGGTCGATGCATAAGATATTAAGAAGTCTTGAGTTTTTATGATGCTTAATTTTATGCAAGTATGATATATGATACATGAGCTTTATCTATGTGAGTATGATGTGTTTAAAATATATGCTATGATGAGTTTGGAATATATGCTATAATCTATGTAAGAATGATGAGTTTGAAATATATGTTATGATGTTTATCTATGTGAGAATGATGTATTAGAAGAATATGCTTGATGATGCATGAACCCTAAAATGTTTTATTGATGATACGTGAGGAAATGATTATTGAGATGTTAAGTTGTGTGATTAGCTTGTGGCATGAATTTTGGTTTGAAGGAAATTCAGTTTAACAGTTATGCTTTGCCGAATTTCTATCAAACCTAAAAGAGTTGAAAAATGTTTTAAAGTACTATATGAGTTGAAAACCCTGGGTGACACTGGTTCGGCCGAGCACCCCCAGGATATTTTTATGTGACAAGCATTGAGACGTACTTCTTCTGCTACGGTGAGGAGGAGGCAAATCCGTGAGGGTATGTGCAGATGCAGCCTTACCAAAGCGGACAATTATTTGTGCACTCGAGGCCAGAGAACGTTTCAAAGAATGAAATATGTTTATGTTACCCCCTCATTTTACCCCATATTAAATCTAGTGACGACTAGTTAGGATTGAGCTCATTCCTAGGCGATTAGGTGAGACGGAGATAGGAGGTCATGATAAAAATCGCCGGGGCGGTGTATCGGTTGGAAATAGGTGGATATGTTTTAAGAGGGTGGTTTTTGAGAAAAAGAACAAAAGAGATATGATGCTTTTAAGTCACATAAGTATGAGAAAAGTAAGAGTTGTAATATGCCCTTATGCCACTTGCATGAATCTAGATTGTTGTGATTTGTTGATTTATGTGCTCAAGTATTGCCATACATTCATGCTTAAACATGTTGCATTCATGACATCAAGATGCATACTAAAAGAAATGGACCTTGGATAAATAGTTTCATAAACCCTAATAATGAATCTCATATGCATGAACACCTTTTATAAATAAACCCAAGGTTCCTGAGGATGTGAACGATGTAACCCTAGAATAGGAGATTCCTACTGAGATTCTTTAGTAAGATTCTCACTCTTTTCTCTTCTTTTTCTCGCTTCCGTCACATCTTCAGAGACTGATGGGGACATTCGTGGTCTTCATTGACATATCCGTCCGAGAGGCGCCCCTAACGAGGAGCTCACGCTCAGTCTACACGTATGCCCACTCCTGCCGCCTTGCGTTCTTGGATCAGTTACACTCCATTTCCCCGGGTTCTAGTAGCAGATGTTTTAGGGGAGGCTTAGTGCACACACTCACATGTAGATTGGATAAACCTGCTTTTGTTTTGAGGTTATTCACTATAGGTGCACTCGGGTAGTGATGGTTTACTTTATGTTACTTTACGTTTCTCTGTTTCTATTGTACTTCCTTTCTGCTGTATTACAAGCTCTGCCCGTCCCAATGAGGGTATGACTACTTATGTATTCTAAGTTATGTTATTAATGAAACGTTTCTCTTGTTGTGATGATTTATGCTCAGCTGTTATATGTTTCCATTTCTGTGTTTCTTTATGAGTGTTAAGCATGCTTTATATTCCTATTATTCGATTAGACTAAGAACGTGGCTCTCACTTTGTTGTGTGTTTTAAAAAAATAAAAAATAAAAAATTTACTCATAATTTTCCTTTAGTATTTTAAGAAAAGGATGAGACTATGAAGTAATAGCCTAATATTTAACCTAATGTGTTCTAGAAAGTTGGGTTAAAAATTAGGGTGTTACACATTGCATATTTTAGTTTATGTCATCACCTAAGAAATTTGGAGCTCAAAGATTTGCCCGTTGTTATCTTAAGCAAAGTTTGGAAATGAATGTGTTTTATTAAGTTTAGATGATCTCAAGAAATGTTTTAAGCATAGTTTTATGATTTAAATCCCTCTTGAAATTATTTTGAAATAGCTACTGCCCTCATTGGTTTCATGATGATTGTAATGAAATAAATTGTTTTCAAATGAGTTTTAAAAACTTGAAAAGGTTCCAAGAGAAACTAGTAATGTATATGTGTTAGAAATGAAATTCTATGCATAGTATGATGATGATGCTCATGGCTCTGCCTTAAATGTTTGCTCACTGTATGATGATGATTTAATCATATTAGAATGTGTATGTTCAAGTATATTTGATGTTAGAATTAATTTGAGAAAGCTAAGACAAGTTAGTGACTAGAAAATAATTAAAATGAAAATTCTAGATCCCTTAGAAATGGAAATTCTGGATTCTGTTCCAGCAAGGGTAATATTAGTAATAATGGTTTATAATTAGTGTAAATGTGTAGGAATCACTCATAATTGGTTTAGGAATTGATCTTGATGCTATAGGAGAAAACCGAACTTAGAAAGGGTCAAAGTTGTGACTCCTAGGTACCCGTATTTAACAAAATATAGATTCTACACTATTGAGGTTTAGAATTAGTTATGATCATAGAATTGAGTGAGGATTACTTAGTTGTGGACCTTTAGGTGCCTGAGAGATTAAGTCATGAGGATAGAGAACTTAGATTTCGTGTTTAAAAGCCCTAAGGGTCAAAGCATAAGACATGATTAGAATCCTTGATGACTAAAGTTTATTATTTCAAGTATGTTTGTGATGATATATGTGCTATGATGAGTATGCTTATGTGGCTTTAAGTTTATCATGATTATAGAAGTTGAATGTGAAAGTACATGTATTAAAAGTTATCGTGGCATAAAGTAAAATTTGAAAGAAATTCGATAAATAGTTGTTATGCTGCCGAATTTCCATCAAATTGAGAACTTGATAATGTTTTTGAAAATTATATGGGATAAAGTCCAGGGTGACACCGGTTCGACTGAGCACCCCTAGGAGCTGAGTCCTAATATGGCGTAGCACTGAGACGTACTTCTCCCATTCCAGTGGGGAGGAGGCAAATCCGTGAAGGTATGAGTGGATGCAGCCTACCAAAGTGGACAATTCACTGTGCACTAGATGCCAGCAGAGTGTTTCAAAAAAGGAAATATTCCTATGAGAGGTGATCCTTAAGCCCCCTAGCCCATACTCTAGTAATCGGGATTATTTTTATGATTTCCCTTATCAAGAGGATAAGTAAGAACTATTGACAACTAGTTAAGGTATGAGCTCATAACCTAGATGATGTTTAGGGTGGCCCATGATGCTTAAGTATGAAATTCTTAAGTCACAAAGTTGAGAAAAGAGAAAAGTTTCACTTGAAAGTTTATATTGCCACTATATGCCACTTATATGTTCCTTGATGTTATATTGATTGCTGTGTTGCATAATGTATACCCATGCATTCATGATTTGCTATGTTGTATTCATGCATTAAGATTCATTCTAAAAGGAACGGACCTTGGATAATTATATTTGTAAACTTAATAATGAACTTTATATGCATGCTCACCCCTTTGTAATAAACCCAAGGTTCCTGAGGATGTTGATGATGTAACCCTAGATAGAAGATACCCTACTGAGATTCTTTAGCAAGATTCTCACTCCTTTTCTTTCTCTTTTCCTCTCCCATCACATCTTCAGATCATGGCGACATTCGTGGTGTTCATCGACACTCCCATATGGGAGGTGCACTTTGATCCCAAGCATGGATCATACCATTTTGAGGGACGATGTGCGGTACGAGTCTTCATGTATGTAGGACGTCCCTTCACACACCCTGTACATAGCTACCGCTTCTCCCCGACATCTCTTTAGGGCGATGATATGGTCTTCGAGCGCGCACAGACGCACAACGAGCAGGTTATGTGTTCCTACACTGCTAGATCCGCCGCCCGTGACCATCTGAATTATGTGCCTCGCTCTCAGCATTCGGAGGACAACCCCTCGGAGGATCCGCCGACCAATATGTATAGCGAGAGTTTTGCCCCCACTCCTCGGTTCGTGCGAGATGAGAATGAGGCAACGGTGACGTAGCTGAGATTGGGGAGGAGAGCTGAGATGTGCCCCCATAGTGGAGCGCACGTGCAGCAGTCATGCATCCGATCTCCACTCCATTGGCCTATGCCTGAAGAGCTCAAGCAGTTCCTTGATTACATACCTCCGTCCCTCGAGGATCGCCGCTGGCAGTAGTAGAGCGCCTTAAGGAGAGCTAGTGCACACACACCACACATAGTAGGGATAAACCTTCTCTTGTTATGAGGTTATCCACCTTAGGTGCACTAGGGCAGGAGTGTTTTTATTTACGCTTTTTGCGTATTTTCGTTTCTGTTGTATTTCCTTTCCTGTTGTATTTGCATTATCTTGTATCAAACTAAGTCCCACTTTTAGGTGGGCATATTATGAATATTAATGAAGTATTTCTCTTGATATGTTATGGATTGTTCCATGTTCTATTATGCCTTGTTATCTTGTGATTTATTTTCCTGTCTTACGATGTACACGGCTCTCACTTTGCTTTTATATTTCAAAAAAAAAAATTTTCGTATTTTCCGCTAAGTAATTTAAAGAAAGATTTTAAAGGAATGAGACTAAGAATTAATATACTAATGGTTAACCTAAATACATTCTAGGAGTATTGGAATAAAAATTAGGATGTTACATCTTACATTATTGTTTCATTGGTGCGTCTAATCATGTGATAGGTGCTAGGTGACTTTATTTAGTTAGCTTACCTCTTGCTTATATGCCTAGTATTATGTTGGGCTATAAATTTGTATGCTTGTGTTATTTGCATGGGTTACTTATGCTCTTGAGGTGTTGTCATCCATACATGAGATATTTGTTGCATTCATGACATTAAGACCCATGCTAAAAGACTCCCACTTCGAATAAAAAGGATTTTTGAGAAGATTAAAATTGAACCTTATGAATGTACATATCTTTCATATTGAAAACCAAAGTGGCAGGGGACAACGACAATGACACCTGTGTTAGAGTTGGGAAGCCCTACTGAGAATCTAAATAAGTTTCTCATCCTTCTCTTTTCTTTCGTATCGTCTGTAGACAAGGATGATGGCGTTGTTTGTGGTTTTCCCTGAGACATGGACATGGGAGATACGCTACGAACCTGATCAGAAGGTCGCAGCGAATGCATGGAGATTCCCTTAGGCATTACATTTAGAGTTGTCATATCCCTTATACTTTTGTGTAGCCTAGTTTTGTTATAATCATGTTTAGCTTTGGTCTATTGTATGTGGAACCCTTATTAGTGGGCTTAGGATCTTTGGACATCCTTTATGTATATAGGACGTCGTTATTATGTTATGGTTATGATATGTTAAATTGGTATGTCTTATGTTATGCTATAGTTTACACACATATCATGATTAGGTTTATATGGTTGCTATTATTATGCAAGTATTAACCGATATCTATACATGCATGTGGCTCGCATTTTGGCTTTAAAGTTCAAAAAAAAATTAGACGTATTTTTATTACTTATATTTTAAAGAAGATTAAGTTAATTTCTAAAACAAAGGCATAACAACTAATAATTAACTAGAATGCAACTCGAGCATATTAGGTTAAAAGTTAGGGTGTTACATATTACTTGATGTGAAATTAAGCCTTTCCTACGTTAATAAAAACAAACAACTGCATTAAGTTGAATTCCGTGGGATGTAAGAGAAACACATATGATTACTACTATATTGCATTTAATTTTTCCTTGGCTTATGCACATTAATATTCATATATGTGATCTAGCATGATGACTTTTATATGAATGAATTTATTGATTATGTTTTATTGGAGTACCCTACTAAGAATTATATAATATTCTCATCCCTATTTGTGTGTATGTTGTATTGTGCTCAAACTCCACAGATGTTGTCCGTGATATTCTTCCTTGACTCAAGCCAGTGGCAGTGGCACTACGATCCAGATTTGGATTCTCTGTATGTAGTAGCTTATTCCTAGATACAAGCTTATGTATTTTTTAGTCGCTCGTTTAGTACCTTTGTGTTTGCAGCTGAGTTTAAACTCGGATTTCCCTATGATGGTGTGACCTTACACATGGCACATCCTGCTGTATTTGTAGCCCCTCTAGCACCACCTGTGCCCCTTCCTGGAGATGATCCGTCCTCATCATCATCCTCGGACTCCAATCCACCCGCTAGACCTAATGCCCCTACTAGGGGCAATGCCATCCCACTGATGGCAAATAGTTTTCTCTAGAAAAGCATGACACGTTCAAGGACTTGTGACATCTACATAGTTATTGCTTAGTATTAGATATCCACCTTCCTGCAGATTGAATTTGTTAGATATTTTGGGGGTCTATTTCTATGAAAATGAGATTTTGTTGCCTTGATATTTGAGCAGGTTAGACTAGACATAGAAAATGTCTTCTTTTGTACTGAGTTCCTAAATAGTTTGATGGTTGATGG
Organism: Dalbergia cultrata; assembly: GCA_031216105.1. Taxonomy (NCBI): domain Eukaryota; kingdom Viridiplantae; phylum Streptophyta; class Magnoliopsida; order Fabales; family Fabaceae; genus Dalbergia; species Dalbergia cultrata. The sequence goes on from CM062349.1 coordinate 27,702,447, forward strand.
TTTATGTTCTAATGTAGTATACATAGTGCTAACTTGCTTATGATGTATATATATATATATATACATCATAAGCAAGTCAGCACTATGTATATATATATATATATATATATATAAGTTGTTGCAACACATGAGCTCATTTTATTATTATCTCTTCATTTCTCTCTACTACGATAAAGTATAAAATAAAATTAACATTATACTAATTACTATATAGACACTCGAGTAATATATGGTAGTTAGGAGGGTGTTACAATTTTCATCCTCAGATTCTTTATTAGATTCTTCCTCTACTTTATAGATTTTAGCAACTTCCATTATTTTAGCTTTACTCCGCTTCTGATGAGACTACCTCAAGGCCATGGATCTTCTCTTTCTCATGGATTCACTATGTATTTTAAAGAGTACTACCTCATGAGTTTTAAGTGACCCAATGAGTTCATCCAGACTGAGATTTGGAAGATCTTTTGCCTCCATAATAGCTATGACCTTAGGCAGCAATTTGGCAGGGGAGCTTCTCAAGATTTTTGTAAACCTTTTAGAGTTGGAATATCTCCTGCCTAGTTACTCTAATTGGTTTATGATGTGCATAAGTCTTATGGTCATTTCATCAATATCTTCTTGATCTGTCATCTTGACCATCTCATATTGATGAACCAACATACTAACCTTGGTTTCTTTAACCTGATCACATACCTTCATGTAGTATGTGCAGTATGTTCCATATCTCCTTTTCTATAACACCCTTCTTACCATAACCTATACTTAAGCCATAACCTTATGGTGAGTAGTTGTTACTTGTTAACTTTACTTAACCTTAGAGGGGTATATATAATATTTAAATATGAGTCTGCTTTTACAACAAACATAAAATGCTTTCTCTGTGTGTCACTAAGCTTGAATATAAATATTATCTCTAAATACATAATTGTTTTACTCGATGACAAATCAATAGAATACATAACTATATCAAACCCTTAACTTGGTTTACGCACGAACCTTCTAGTCTAGATAGGGTACTACTAAATTTTCATTAAAAGAAAATACAAAGAACTGATTAAATTTCTCTATCATCAGTTCATCAAAAAGTTTGGCTGTGACTACCAATACCAACTAGGGATCTCCACAAAATCATCATCATCATTGTAATCTATATAAAAATATGATAACAACAGTAATGAGAATCAAAGATTCCTAGTAGGATAAACACTAGTCTACTACACAATGATATCTGACATAATATTAAAATAATTAAAGTATCTTCGATTTCTTCTAAAATAATTAATTAGGTTTCTAGTTCTCTATATAACAATTAGTTTGTTTATTTTATTACTTCTTTATCATAGGCTTATTTTGTAACTTTAGGCTTGAGAAAAGAACTCATAGGATTCTTGATATACTTCTCATCTAATGTATTGCCAACAATGTAACATCGTCGTGTTACAGCCTTATATAGTTCAATCGATGTATTACATCTACTACAACCTTACATAGATCATATCACAATAGCATGCTATTCTCAGTACAACCCTTTCATCATAATGATGTAACACCGTTGTATTACAATCTTATATAGTTCAATCAGTGTAGTACGTCTACTACAACCTCTTCGAATCCATGAGCTTACAATTAAGCAATTAATATTATAGGTAAAAGTGTGCACGATAAGGGGGATTGAATCATGCTATCTGAAATCTCTTTCTTAAATATGAAACATTCAACATAAAACATACTATCAAGCATGAAGCTTAAAATGCAGTAGAATAATGGTTAGATGTTTTAGAAAGAAGGTTTCTAATGCTTAATAATAGTTATTCATTTTAATGATACTTGTTTATTAATTAACTAAGGTGCATAACATGAAGAAATAAAACGTTAGGGAAGAGAAACATGAACACAAGTATTTTTATATTGGTTCGTCCAACTTGCCTACATCCAGCACTCAACACATGTTGAGATTTCATTAAACGACAACTTTCTCAACCTGAGAAAGTAAACTGGATATGTAACGCCCCGATTTTTCTGTCAGAGTGAAAATGACCAAAATGCCCCTGAGGTCATTTTCAGTCCGGAATTCGAGGAAAGCCAGTTCGGCAGTACTCGAAGGGTAAACTCAATGTTGGAAGGGGATTAGATAACTTGTGTACCTTCCTGGGATCGAAAATCTCGTTTTTTGAGTTTTCGGGTCAAAATGACCAAAATGCCCCTGCGGTGTTTTACTCGTTTGCAAGTGCCGAATGAACCCGAAACTTCTCCAGATGGTTTTAAAAGGCGTTTTTATGTATTCTATGACCTCAGTTTTAATTTTAGAAGTCCCGGGCAAAATTAGTGCAAAATTACGGTTTTGCCCCTAGTTTCGTGTTTTTACGCTTAATCGCGTGATTAAGCAAACCTAAGCAATATTAGGCTCTAATCGAAGGTTAATTAATTTCCTTAATTAATCTTGAGTCAAAATAATTTATTAAAGTTGATTAGAACCAAAAAGTACTTAATTACAACCTAAAATCATATTTTAATTTCAAGACACCTAGTCATAGAATCTTAAATAGTGTTTTCTCTTTCCAATTCCTTAAATCATGGAATTGTGTTACATATTGTTTATTCATAAATGAGTTTAAAATTGTCTAATGATGTATGAGCACTCCTAAACATGTCATAAACTCCCTAAATCACATTCTTAGTTACCTAAACTTAAGCTTAATCATTCCTAACCTTGTACCTAAGCTAATACACATCTAAACCTACCATTAACACCCAATTAAATGGTCAAAACTCACCCCCACTCTGCTGTCCAGCCTTGGCCGAAGCTGCCCATCCCCATTATGCATCACATGTTCAATTTTTCAACACTCCAAGGCCATACCACAAGTCACATACACTATACCTTGTCATAACTTTCAATCAAGCTTGAATTTCCACATGAATAAATAATTAAAACAACTCATTTTCCCCATTTATTTGTGGCTGGAAAAGTTCCAGCCATGACAAGTTTCTAGAAGCCTAATTTCATAAAAATTTGATAGGAAATTAACTCACATCAAACCATACTTTGTAGCATAACTTCCATACTTCAAACCATGCTTGAATGACCTTGTGTAAGAGATATTTTCTCTTCCTTTTCCCTCCAAACCACACGGCCACTCCCTCCCACTGTGAGCTCCATGGTTTTGTTTTTCTATAAATAGGATGCTTGTGATAGCCTTGTTGCACCTTGGAGCATTTGCTAAGTTTAGAGTTTTAGAGTTGTCTTGATAGTCTTTCTTTTTCTCTCAAAATTTCAAGAAGTGTTCTTCCTTTCTTTTTCATCTTTATCTTCTTCATCTCTTCATCTCATCATCATCTCTCAACCATCAAACACCACCCCAAAACCTTGAACCATCATCAAACCTCTCAAACACCACACCTCAATCACAACTTCACCCAAAACACATTTCCTTTCTTTTCCTTCCTCTTGGCCGAATCATCACCACCATCCTAGGAGGTGTTGCTCATCTCATTTCCATCTTCAAGTTCAAGCTTTTACCCTCATCACAAGGTAGGGATTTGTTTTCAAACTTTGTTTTGCTCAAGAAAGTGTTTTTCTCTAGTTTCCTCTTGGATTCTTTTTGAACTTTCCTTTGTTTTCCCTTCTTTTCATTTTCGGCCATGAGGCCTTGATTTTGAGCATGATAGCTTGATGATGAGAGTTTCTAGATGATGACATTGTGTTCATCTCAAAGAAACCTCTAAAGCTTGAGTTTTCCTTTTCTTATGACTTCATCTATATGATATCTAACTCACATGGTTTTTCAACTTAAGAAAATTAATCTAAGGATTTCTAAAAGCCCAAGCCTACCCTTGTCAACCTTAAAGTTGGCCGGCACGTTCTAGACATTTTTCTCTAGATAGGGGTTTTGGGTATTTAATAAAGAACTTGATGTTGTTTCACTTTCTTTCTCTTTTATATGACTTTCGGTTTTTGTGTTGTGATCTTTGAGATATTGTATTGGGTTGCTATCTTGTTAAAGTCTTGAATGAGCTCTAGTTAACCATAAAATGAATCTTGCATCATGTTTATTTTATGCTATGCATATCATGTTTACTTCCTTGCTATCACTAAATATCAAGATAATGAATGAACTTGCATTATCATGTTTATATTTCAAGCTATGCATTACCATGTTTATATTTCAAGTTCTCACTTAATACCAAGATAATAATGAGTTGCATTCATATTTACTTTGTGCTATCACTTTACTTTCTAATGGAACCTAAAATAAGTGCATGAGCATGTTTATTTTTATGTCATCACCTAAATGAGTCTAGAGCTCAAAGACTTGCCCATTGTGGTCTCAACAAAGGTCTAACAATATGTGTTTTTCTTGGGTTCATATTTCGGCCCTAAGAGGTATTGAGGTTTCCAAGTATTTGAGACTATGTCTTATAATTTTTCCAAAGCTTAAGTAAGTTTAAGGAATGCATAGGACCAAGTTTTGAGAATTTAGAACCTCTTGAGACAAAGATGAATTGGTCACTGCCCTCTTAAATATTCTTATGATTTTAGATGTTAAAATTGTTCATAAATGAGCCTTGAGAGTTTAAAAAGAGTTCCAAGATAAGCTAGTATTTTATGTGCTTTAGAAATTATGTTTTATGCCTTTTATGGAGAAGTATATTTTCGGTTCTTCCTTGCTCTTGCTGCCACTGTATGTGCTGTTTTGATGAGGATAATGTGCCTATGTTTGAGTAAAAATAATGTTAAGACTTATACGTGAAAGATAGGATAAGTTAGGAACTAGAAAAGAATTAATTTGAGAATTCTAGATCCTTTAATTATGTAATTTTCTGGATTCTGTCCAGCAAGGTTTAAATTTAATAATCATGGTTTTAAATTAGTTTAAATGTGTAGGAATAACTCATAATTGGTCTAGGACTTAATCTTGAAGCCTTAGGAGCAAACTAAACTTAGAAAGGGTCATTATTGTGACTTCTAGGTACCCGTAAAGTTAGGATTTCAAATTCTGCAACCTTGAGGTTTAGAGATGTTCTTGACCATAGTGTGAGGTGAGAAATACTTAGTTATAACCTCATAGGTTCCCAAGAGACTAGGTTTTGATGATTAATAACTTAGAATGTGAGTCAAGGACTTTAAGGGTCTAAACCGTAATCTCTAGAACCAGTAATCACACAAATATAAGCTGTCCAAATTTGCATAGTGCTGTTTGGCTAAGTCCTTGAGCATAAAAATTAGTAACACTTATTAATTGTGAACCCATAGGTGTGTAAAAGGTTAAGAATAATACTAGAACGATCAGTTTACAAGTTTAAGACTCAAAGGAACCAAAGCATAACCTACTATAAGTTTATAACATAATGAGCTGAAGTTTGTATGAATGATTGTTTAAGGTGTGATTATGTGATAATGTATATGCTATGGTTTTATGTATACACTATGAAGAAGTTTCTTGTGGTGATATATATGCTATGAAAGAGATTTATGAAATGAATAATGATGTATCTATGAATTAACACTTTATGAGAATTTAAATGTGACACAACACTGAGACGCCTTCTTGGGTGACACCGGTTTAGCCGAGCACCCCCAAGAAAACAAATCCGTGAGGGTATTGACATAGAGCTTGCCAAAGCGGACAAAACTACGATATACTAGTTGCTAGTAGAGCGTTTCAAAGAGGAAATGACCCTAAGAGAGGTGATCCTTAATTTGCCCCCTAGCCCGTACTTTAAGTCGGGATTATGTTACGCTTATCATAGGATAAGTGAGAGCTAGTGACGACTAGTTAAGGTATGAGCTCATAACCTAGAGATGTTTTAGGGTGGCCCCATGAGATGAAAGTTAACGTTAACAATGTCACATATACTATACTTATGCCAATGTTATAATGTTTCTTAGTTATTCTATTGTTTGGCTTACCTTTATGATGCACTCATATCATTAGATTATTTTATGCTTAGCTATAAGACGCATTGTAAAATATGATGGATCTTGGATAAATAACACTTTGGAAAAATAACTTAAAAGGAATTTATATGCATGCACACCTTTTTAAGAAATAAACCCAAGGTTCTTGAGGATGTGACGATGACACCTAGGTAGGGATAACCCTACTGAGAATTCTTTTAGAAAGATTCTCATTCCCTCTCTCTTTTCTTCCGTCATATCTTCAGATGGCGACATTTGTACTCTTCATCGACACCCCGGTATGGGAGCTGCACCATGACCCAGCACTCGGGTCATACCATTTTGAGGGTCGCTGCACGGTTAGAGTGTTCATGTTTTTGAGACGACCCTTCGCACACCCAGTCCCGAGTTACCGTTTTACCCCGACTGCTCCTTACCGTCATAACTGGATTTTTGAGCGAGCGAGACCACGTGATGAGCAGATCCTCCGCATGGAGCCCGAGACATCAGCAGTACGCGACTACCCTGAGTATGTGCCGCACCCCCAGTACTCGGAGACGGACCCATCCGAGGACCCGCCATCCCACATGTACAGTTGGAGCTCCAGTCCCGCTCCCCCACCGATGAGGGTTGGGAGTGAGGAGACGGTGGTCCAGCCGAGGTTGGCTCGTCGGCCATCTATGCGCCCTCGCCGAGGTGGACATGCCCCGATGATGCGCTCGACCACTCCTGCCGAGATTCGTCAGTGGATCGACTCGACCCCACAGTACTCGGACCCGCAGGAGTAGACATAGGAAGGGTAGTAGTTAGTGCACACACGCCACATAGTTGAGGACAAACCTTCTTTTGTATATGAGGTTGTCTACTCTAGGTGCACATGGGTATGGGTGTTGTTTCTCTTGTATTTGCTTTTTATGATTTCCATGTATTGCATTTCAGTTGTATTCCGCTTCCCGATGTATTGAATAGTCCTTCCCGTTTGGGTAGGCACAGCGTATATATATATAACTATGTTTCAGTTGATGTCTCCATGATATGATGTGTTTCTTTATGCTTTGCTTATATGTTTCTCTATGCTTCCTCTTAAAGATTCGTGCGTGGCTCTCACTTTGATTTTAAATTCCAAAAAGAAAAATTTTACCCATATTTCCGCTAAGTATTTTCTAAGTAAAAGATGAGACCAAGAGGTAATATTCTAAAAATTAACCTAAGTACATACTAGTAGTCTTGGGTTAAGATTTAGGGTGTTACAGGATAGTCTTTACAATAGCTTTCCCAAGCTCTAACTTGCATAGTGGCTAACCCTAATTACGACTTAACTAAGTAGTTCTGTACCAGCCTCTCCAAGCTGAACCATGATTAGTAACTACCTTTGTTATCCCATTGCAAATAGTTTTACCTTAGTCTCTAGCTATATCCCACACTAATCACTACCGGATCAAGGTTACAAAGGTTAAGTGTTTGGGTTGCCATTCAAACTAACCTACACACTTGTTTCCTTAAGAATATTTGCTAATACAGACCTGGGAAACATGAGTACCTCATTTCACTTATGAGAAGAGCATGCAAAATGTTACAGAATAAGGAAAAAAGATTTTTACACTTCAAGATGATTGATTACAAAGTATGGTGAACAACACATGAAGTGTGGAGAGATTTTTCCAGCATTTCTGCTATTATATCTTCAACTCTCTCATCTGCATTTATGTATGGCATCTCTATTTATATAGGTCCATCTTCATGACTGTTGCCTTTGTTCAGATCTCCAAGTGACACATGTAGATCATCAGTTGTGTAGGTAGGCTAATAGACTTGTCACATCGGTTGCAAAAGCCATTATATTATAGAGGTTTTTGATGTTCTCATTTTTCCTTTTACATTCTGACCATGTTTTCTGAACTCCTCTTTCTTGAAAATATGATTATGAATCAATTAAGTAGAAGAAATGACGTATGAGTTATAACACTGGGTTTGATTCGAGATTTGAATTTTAAATTTGAATTTTCCCTCCATTTTCCTCAGCATTCTGTGCTCCACAATGAAGTGAGCTTTCTAATGATATAATCAATCTCTTGAATTTTTCTTTGATCTTCTAGTTTTCAATCTTGGTTATTTGATGATGATTTCTTTGTGATTGTATTGATTGATGACTGAGTAACATTTTGCTCTTGGACATAAATTGATTTATTCATCTTGGGTGTACTTTCTGATATCCCCTACTACTTTCTGAAGATTCCTTCCTTGGTTTCTTGATCTCTGGCTTGAACTACTTCAGTCCTCAGGCATTTACACTTTCTTTCCACGAGATAATATTCACCTTTTTAAGCTTGATATCCTCTCTTGAGATAAACATGATTTCTCATGTGTAGTGAAATTATTCCCGATTCAAGTTTGCTTCTATGTCTTTGGTCCATAAACATGAATACATTCTTTGCTTGAAATAACATTCACTTTCTTTTCAACTTAATCTCTTCCCATGAGATAAATCATGCTTGCGCATGCAAAGTGAAACATTATTCCTGCTTTCAGTCCATATTATGCTTTAATCTGTATACATGTTATTTGCTTGACATAATATTCACTTTCTATTTAGCTTGATCTCTTTTCCTGAGATAAAACATGTTTACACATGCAAAGTGAAATATTAATCTTGCTTTAAGTCCGTGAGATACAAACCAGATTAACCTGTTATGCTTTGTCAAGAAACTCAAGGCAGCCATTAGTTATTCTTCAAAGTATTTTCTTTAAACTAACTTTGTTGTCAATCAAAACATTTAAGCTTATACTTTCTGAAGGGTTCTGGAGTTTACAATCTCCCCATTTTCGATGATGAGAAACCAGTTTGAAGAAAATCTTTTGAAGAAAAGTTGAAAGAAATAAGACATAATATAAATACAATGAATTAATATTTCTTTCAACACATCATAATTCTTAAATCTTAGTAAGTCTTTTTCTTAAGGCATGACTAGAAACATTTAAGAAAGTTTTGAAGCCTTAAGTTGACTCAAATCAAAGCTATTTGGTTCATGATGATATGATTCTGATTTAATTAGAGAACTTCTTTAATTTGTGTCACAAAGATACTTAAGCAGATGTCATCGTTTTAGTCCAATTTTCCAATCAGCTTGATTTTAGTCATAAAATGGCTTTCTAACATTTAAGTGTGCTTGAATAAAAAAACAAGTAATACTTGCAATATTGTTTTCTGGTAAAGAATCTAATTCAGCACTATCTTTTCCAATGCTTTCCCTTCTTAACAAAAAAAAAATTATACTCAATGACATATATATATATATATATATGAATGGAAAAAAAAAACTTTTTGAGAAGGATTGGAGAAAATATATACGAATGAAGTTTCTGATACTCAAAGAAACCTTAATATTTAATGATATTGAAGAATTTCAATATGAGGTTTTTAAAGCTCAAACAGGGATTCATCCCAGCACTATTAAAACATTACATTCTTGTGAGCTTACTTTTGTGAGCTAGAAAACTTTATAAGTATCAGAGAATGAAATGACTTTTGAAATTCTTTTTCAAAACATGATTTTGTCAACTGATACACATTTACTCAGAATATAACATATTGCTCATGCTTTCTATGTCAGCTCACTTACTGATCCAATTATGATTACGCTGTAACACATCATTTGCAGTGTAAGCATAACACACTTGGGAAAGATTTTAATTCTCCCTAACTAATCTTAGTTATGTTAAGGAATGAAGAGGATAGGTTTTTGAAGACCATTAGAAACATGATATACATAACCAATTTTGAACAGATTAAGTAGAGCATTTTAAGAACATCTTAAGTGAGTAGTAGATAATGATGTGTTGATACCATATTAAGCTTATCATGCATATCAACGATACTCAGATGAATTCAAGCTATATCTAATCATGGATATGCGTGTGAACTGACTATATTTGCAAGTTGATAATCAGGCAAGACAGAGAATATGCAATTGAGCAACACATTTTCAATTATTCTATATGATTAGCTAAGCATAATGATATAGGCATTGATTATGTGCTATGGCTTTAACAAATATCACTTAGTGTTAAGGATGGATATGTAAACAAGCAAGCACAGGCATAAGCATAAGCATAAGCATGATGGATAAAGCATTGATAAGACCCAGAGCACAGGACAAGCATCTATGTACTAGAGATTATATAAAAAGAAACTAAACCAGTCATAGACATGAAGGATAATAAGTACTGCATTTAAGATAATGTTCAAAATATTATAAACATGTTAACAAAATGAGATTATGTAGAATTCACAAAAAAAACATTTTGGGCTGCCCCTCAGCATGATTCCCCATGAATGTCTGCACATATTTTTTTCAATTTTCCTCTTCTCCCCCTTTTGTCATCATCAAAAGGAAAAAAATGTGCAGAGGAAGAATGAGTCACATTATTAGCCTTGATGCTTTAATTCATGGAGAATATCCATCAAAAGATCTTCGTGTCTTCTTGATTGAGCTTCCAATCTCTCTAACATATTATTTGCAACTTGTTGCCCTTGTAACAATAATTGAGTATTTGAGTGTCTCAATTGTGCTATTGAAGGTGGTTGACTTGGTGACGGATCATCATTTTGAGCTGGAGTTCTTTTTGAAGCAATTTTTTACTGGCATAGAGGTAGTTTCCTTGTGTTGGGTTCCCATAGAAGATGTTTGTCTTGAGCCCGATGATTCAAAGGAAGCGGATTTTTCTTTCCTATGCATGGTTCTGGTGACGTATTCATTTTTGGGAGTTTCAGATCTAGCTTCCCTTTCGGAGTTTGTGAGTGAGAGGGTAGAATTTTTCTTATTTTCCTCTGAATCATCTTCAATGACGATTAGTTTTCTTTTTCCTCCTTTTTTTGTGCCTCTAATGCGGCTTTTTCAATGATTATATTGCGTACCTTATCCTCAGAGTTTGTCTGGTACCCCAGTGGTGGCATCACCTATGGATCTTTTTTAGATTTGAAAATAAATGGGGGAGTAAGAAGTACCTTCCATGTTTTCACACCATTCATCTCTAAGGGGATAATTTAGGTATTCAAGCACCTTTGTCAGTAGAATACCATAAGGAATAGGAGCATTTCTTTTTTTTTTTCTGATGAAATGGAGTTCAGCATGTGTTTGAAGATTACTCTAGGCAAGTTGGCTTTTCTTTTTGCCAAAAGGCAATATAGTAACATGCAACCCATTCCTACTAGCAAGTGGGTGCTTCCTGGGTGATGTTTGGAAGAGTTTGTTAGGGTTCTTGATACTTCATCAGCAGAGACACCAAGATTTATGAACTAGTTTTCCTCTGAGGAACATCTAATGCCTTCATCTAGTGCATGAACAATGTTTGACAGATTATTTATGCTTAGTACCATATGATTTCCTCTGATGTGAAAAGTCAAAACAGAGTCAAATACTTGTTTTAGCTGCGAGTATAAAGCTTTGACCATCCCAGTGTAAACCATTCCAGAGAAATTTAAAAATTCTACCCAATCTTGGAAGGACTGGAAGGAGATGAATTCCATGAGGATGACTATCGGCATCAGTAATTCCCTGCTTACCCTTTTTCCCGAGGCTATAGGTCATTAAGAATAATTTTGTAATGCCCCGATTTCTCTGTCTAAGTGAAAATGACCAAAATGCCTCTGAGGTCATTTTCGGCCCTGAATTTGAGGAAAGCCAGCCCAACAGTCCTCGGAAGGCTAACTCAATGTTTGAAGGGGATTAGATGGTGTGTAAATCGTTTCGGGAGCTAAAAACTCGTTTTCCGAGGTTTCGGGTCAAAATGACCAAAATACCCCTGTTGTGTTTTACACGGGTATGGGTGCTGGATGAGCCCGAAACTTCTGCAGATAGTTTTAAATGACATTTTTATGTATTTCATGACATCAGTTTTAGTCCCGGTGGCCCTGGGAAGTTTTTGTGCAAAATTACGATTTTGCCCCTAAGCATAGTGTTTTTGAGCTTAAATCGCGTGATTAAGCAAACCTAAACAATATTAGGCTCTAATCAAATATTAATTAATTTTCATGATTAATCTAGAGTCAAAATAATTTATAAAAGTTAATTAAAACCTAAAGTGTCTACATTTGTTTATTCATAAAATGAGTTTAATTCTCTTTAATGATGTATGAGCACTCATTAATTATGTCTTGAGATTCCTAATTACCTTCCTAGTACCTAAACACTTGCTTAGTAATTCTTAATCACAAACCTAACCTAAGATACACCTAATTACATCCCAAAACCACAATTAAATAAAAGAAACCTCTCCTCCCTCTCTCCTAAACCTACGGCCACTCCTCCCCTCCATGCCTAAATATTTGAAATTCAAATGAAGTTTCAAGTCCACACCAAACCATGCTTGAGCCATACCTCCAACCATGCTCACCATACTTTCAACCATACTCCTCCATGCCTCAAAAATTAAACCTCTCACCTCATGGAACATGAGGCCAAGTCTACTGCCAACCCTCCTTTTTGTGCACCTTCATTGTCTTGATTTTCTATAAATAGCTACCTTGGATGAACTTGTGTCACTTTTGCTCATTTGTCAAGTTTAAGCATTCTAGCATTCTTGTGAGTCCTTCCTTGTTTTTTTCTCTCAATTTTCAAGAAGCTTTCTTCTTCATCTCCTCTTTGAATCATAACCTGAAACCACCACACCACCACCTTGAATCATCTTCTAAACACTTAGACTTTCATCCTCAAACACAAGCTCACCCAAAACACATCTCTTTTCCTTTTCTTACCTCAAGGCCGAATCATCACCATCACATTAGGAGGAGTTTTCCTTCTCATCTTCATCTAAAAGATCAAGTTTCCTTCCTTCCCTCAAGATTTCATTGGTAGGGAGTTGTTTTACATTATTTCTTTTTACTCAAATGAGCTTTGTCCATAAAGAAAATGTTATTTTCCTTAAGTTTCTCTTGGTTTGTTTTCGGTTTTCCTTCTCATTTCCTTTTCCTTTTTTGGCCTCAAGGCCTAGTGTTCATCATGATAAATTGATGATGAGTATCTCTAGATGATAACCTTGTGTTCATCTCAATGAGACCTCTAAAGCTTGAGTTTTCTTTCTTTCTTTCTTCAAAGTTTCTCTTATGAATACATAGCTCACTAATGATTTCAACTTAAGAAAAAAAATCAAGGATTTCAATAAGCTCAAGGCCTACCCTTGTCAACCTTAAAGTTGGCCGGCATGTTCTAGCGTTTACTCTAGATAGGGGTCTTGAGTACATAATAAAGAACCTAGTGTATTTTCCTCGTGATTTCGATTTCTAGCTTTCCTTTTTCTTTGAAGTTGTGTTTTGTTTTCATTTCCTTGAGCTCAATGATGGTGTTCAAAGAATCATGAGTTTTCCTTGAAACCATGGTACTTAGAACTCTAGAACTTGCTTTACCTTAACGAGATTACGGTTAGGATAGTGATTTTAATTCTTTTAAAGTCTTGTATGAGCTAATTCTTTTAAAGTCTTGTATGAGCTCTAGTGACATATAATAATAAACTAGCATTCATATTTAAATTTATGCTTTGCATAGCATATTTACTTCCTATGTCGTCACTAAACTCTCAAGAATAAATAAATATTTACTTTCAAGCTTTGCATTCCATGTTTACATTTCAAGTCATCACCTAATCTCAAAGATAAAAATGAGATGTATCTCATATTTATTTCAAGCACTCACTTTACTTTACATGTTTACATTCCATGTATAGATCCATCTTCATAACTGTTGCCTTTGATCAGATCTCTAAGTGACACATGTAGATCATCAGTTGTGTCTTGGAATGTTACTCTAGAGAGGTAGGCTGACAGACTTGTCACATCGGTTGCAGAAGCCGTTGTATTATAGAGGTTTTTTATGTTCTTATTTTTCCTTTTACTTTCTCACCATGTTTTTTGAACTCCTCCCTTTAGATAATATGATCATGAATCAATTAGACAAAAGAGATGACATACCAGTTGTAACATTGGGTCTGATTCGAGATTTGAATTTTGAAATTTGAATCTTCCCTCCATTTTTCTCAGCATTCTGTACTCCACAGTAAAGTGAGCTTTTTGACAGTGTAATCAATCTCTTGAATTTTTCTTCGATCTTCTAGTCTTCAATCTTGGTTATTTGATAATGATTTCTTTGCGATTGTATTGATTGATGACTGAGTAACACGTTGCTCTTGGACATGAATTGATTTCTTCATCTTGGTTGTACTTTCTGATGTCCTGTGCTACTTTCTGAAGATCCTTTCCTTTGTTTCTTGATCTCTAGCTTGAACTGCTTCAATCCTCAGGCATTTACACTTTCTTTCCACGAGATAATATTCACCTTGTTAAGGTTGATCTCCTCTCTTGAGATAAACATGATTTCTCATGTATAGTGAAACTATTCCCGATTCAAGTATGCTTCTATGCCTTTGGTTCGTAAACATGAATACGTGCTTTGCTTGAAATAACATTCACTTTCTTTTCAACTTAATATCTTCCCATGAGATAAATCATGCTTACGCATGCAAAGTAAAACATTATTCTTGCTTTAAGTCCGTATTATGCTTTAATCTATATACATGTTCTTTGCTTTGTAAACATGTTTTATCTCATGAAAAGAGATTAAGCCAAATAGAAAGTGAATATTATGTCAAGCAAAGAACATGTATACATATTAAAGCATAATACAGACTTAAAGCAAGAATAATGTTTCACTTTGCATGCGCAAGCATGATTTATCTCATGGGAAGAGATTAAGTTGAAAAGAAAGTGAATGTTATTTCAAGCAAAGAACGTATTCATGTTTATGGACTAAAGGCATAAAAGCAGGCTTAAATCGGGAATAATTTCACTACGCATGAGAAATCATGTTTATCTCAAGGGAGGAGATCAAGCTTAAAAAGGTGAATATTATCTTATGGAAATAAAGTGTAAATGCCTTAAGACTGAAGCAGTTCAAGCCAGAGATCAAGAAAACAAGGAGAGGATCTTCAAAACGTAGCACAGGATATCAGAAAGTACACCCAAGATGAAGAAATCAATTCATGTCTAAGAACAACATGTTACTCAGTCATCAATCAATACAATCGCAAAGAAATCATCATTAAACAATCAAGATTGAAGACTGGAAGATCAAACAAAAATTGAAAAGGTTAATTACACCGTCAGAAAGCTCACTTTACTGTGGAGCACAAAACACCGAGGAAAGTGGAGAGAAAATTCAAATTTCAAAATTCAAATATCAAATCAGCTGGTACGTCATCTTTTCTGCCTAAATGATTCATGATCATATCTTTTAGAAGGAGGAGTGCAGAAACCATGGTCAGAAAGTAAAAGGAAAAATGAGGACATCAAAACCTCTATAATACAACGGCTTCTGCAACCGATGTGACAAGTCTATCAGCCTACCTCTCTAGAATGACGTTCCAAGACACAACTGATCGTCTACATGCGTCACTTGGAGATCTGATCAAAGACAACAGTCATGAAGATGGACCTGTATAAATAGAGATGCCATATATAAATACAGACGAGAGAGTTGAAGATATAATAGCAAAAATGCTAGAAAAATCTCTCCACAGTTCCTGTGTTGTTCATCATATTATGTAATCAATCATCTTGAACTGTAAAAATCTTCTTTTCTTATTTTGTAATGATTTGTATGCTCTTCTCATGAAGAGATATGAGAAAGGAGTCACTCATGTTTCCCAGGTCTGTATTAGCAAATATTCTTAAGGAAACATGGGTGTATGTTAGTTTGAGTGTTAACCCAAACACTTAACCTTTGTAACCTTGATCAGATAATGATTAGTGTGAGACATAGCTTGGAGAGACTGAGGTAAAACTACTTGCAACGAGATAACAAAGCTATTTGCTTATCATAGTTTAGTTTGGAGAGGCTAGTTTAAGACTACTTACAACGTAGCAATAAAAATTGTATGTAGGTCATGGTTTAGCTTGGAGAGACTAGTTCAAAACTGCTCGATTTAGCTTAGAGAAGCTAATATAGAACTAGTCAGTTAAGTCGCAGTTGGGGTTGGCCAATATGCAAGTTAGAGCTTAGGAAGGCTATTGTAAACACTATCTGTTTACTTTCTCAAGTTGAGAAAGTTGTTGTTTAATGAAATCTCAACATGTGCTGAGTACTGGATGTAGGTGTTAAAGAAGTAACCAAAGATAAAAATACTTGTATTCATCTTTCTCTTCCCTAACCTTTTATTTTCATGTTATGCACCTTAAGTTAATTATATATCAAGTATCGTTAAAATGCATAACTATTATCAAGAGTCAGAAACCTTATTTCTGAAACATCTAACCACTTTTTCGCTACATTTCAAGCTTCATGCTTAATAGTATGGTTTATGTTGAATGTTTCAGATTTAAAAAGAAGATTTTAGAAAGCACGATTCAACCCCCCCTTCTCGTGCACTCTTTTACCAACGACAACGTTAACAAACTGACTGTCATTAACTCACAACTCTGTTTCTCTTAATTCCTATCCAAATATGAATTAGAGTCATAATGCTAAAATTTCAAAGCTAGAAATCTCAATTTGGTCCTTTTCTTTACTTCTTCACGTCATATTTTATTTTTTGGAAAATTCATGCATTTACATGGAAGGCTATAAAATCATAATTTTTCTAACTTGGCATAATTTAAAAAGAATGTTCATAGCATAATAAAATTTCTAAATTCATGGCGAGCACAAATGGTGCATAGAAACTATTTGTAATGGACAAAATTACAGCCGTGAGATTAAAGCCACTCATCTGGGGAGCGGGAATGGTATCAACATTTGCTATGAGAACAACAAAACTCATAAACAATCACATTTACATACTAGGATAGAATTATGAACTTTAGGGGAGCAACGAAACACTACCAAACTCATGTACATTGATACCCATATGCATAAATGTGAAGAACTGGGGAGGAACTACATAGAATGCTATAAAATTCTTATCATGAAGCTTGGAAGAGGAAGAAGATGAAGGAAAATAGGAGAAAAGTGGTGAAAGAGAGGTTGGGAGATGCTAAGTTTCAAAATTGGGGGGAGGGGGTTCTTCATTGGCTAGGTTGTGCTTATATAGGGATGAGGGCTCATTAATTGAAATTACATTGTTTTATGTGTCTGTTTACATCATGGGTCTTGCTATAGCAAGCCTATTAACTTTCATGCTCACTACAATAAGCATTTACGTCGAGGGTCTCGATCCAGCAAGCCTATTAACCTTCTTACTCAATGCAGTAAACATTTCTCACTACAACGAGCCTGTCTGCCTCAATTGTGATGCAGCAACCATTTCTTGCTATAATGAGCCTGTCTATATAGAAAATGAAGACTTCAACAACTTTGTGATTTTTAGCAAATCAGGGGTTTTCGAGGTACCTAAAGGCAGTATTAGGCTTAACCAAGGACACGTGGGCCAAACACATCACAAAATCAATCATTCTTCACCATCTTTGCAGTAAGTTAGATAATTATTTTGGATTATACTTATGCTGTTAGAGAGGATGATAGAGAAAAACTCAAGTTATTGTCAAGATCAATATGCTCTAAATGATAGGAGAAGTTTGACCTTAAATATGTTTTTGATGAGAAATTTCATGACTGATTTTGGCATAATAATCCAAAAATTTAAAGATTGTTCAAAGGGAAGAAAATGATACTTGGTTCTTAATTGAAAAAAATCCCAAATCATGGTGGAACTAGCAACAACTTGTTCTCAACAAGAGTTCCTTAAAAGACTTTATGAAGCCATGGACAAAAATGACCAAATAATAAAGCAAGAAGAAGAAGCAATAGGATCTTCAGGGAGCTTCATGCCTTTCAATGAAGATGATTGTTTCTTAAATCCTACTATTTGAACAATTGCATTAACTTAATGAACTGATACAAACCAACACAATCAAGTTATCAATCACAATTTAAAATGATGAGTAAAGAAACAAGTCTAAAATGATGACCACCAATTCACAACAATTCTCAAGAGTTATTTCAATGCATCCTCTTGAATCCTTGAACTAGCTAATGATCTTCTCCTCCATGAATAGAGGTGAACTTAACATTGTAGATAAGAAAAGAGAGAAGTATGAGAAGAGACAAGAAGAGAGAAAACTAGAGATTCAAGTTTCTAAAATCTTAAAAAATAATAAAATGCCGTCCAAAATGATCTAACACATCCCCTATTTATAGATAGAGTTAGCTCACTAATCCATGATTATATTAATTCTCTCTTCCTAAGCTTTCCAAAAAGCCCTTATTTGCTTAATTTGGGTATGTACGAGGAAGGTTATGTTTGAAAAATTGAATCATATTAATAAATGATCAATATGAATCATTTGCTTATGAATATGAATGTGATCTTGAAGTTATAGAAGAAAATTCATTTGATATTTAAACTATTCCAAAATTAGAAGAATGTAATGGACCTAGAATATGTAATGCCCTAAAAATTATTTAAAAAATTAATTTGAACTTTATCAGTGAGTATTTCAAAAATCTAATAGCCTTTGTAATTATGAGGATAGCCCAATGGATGTTTAAAAAAAAATCAGGCCAAACATGAATAGTGACCTTGCAGGCCTCGCAGGGCCATCAAACATTTGAAACCCTAGATTCGGACTAGGAGAAGCCCGGGACTGAGGAAAGATAGTGTTAAGGTTAGAAATAGATAGAAATGAAGATTTTATACTTGGAATTTAATTTCGGATAATATTTGATTACTCAGGTATGATGTTCACTCATTTGGTAAAATTTCGATGTCCGATTTCTAATACCGAAAGGTAATTTAATCTTT
Source organism: Dalbergia cultrata (assembly GCA_031216105.1). NCBI lineage: Eukaryota > Viridiplantae > Streptophyta > Magnoliopsida > Fabales > Fabaceae > Dalbergia > Dalbergia cultrata. Next base: position 27,721,132 of record CM062349.1, read on the forward strand.
ATAAAAAGGATAATGTCTATCCATTTGGCCAACTGTAAGGCTAAAATTTAATCTTGATTTAAGATTAAATCCTAGTAATCCATCTCTTTTTATTTTTGAAAGAAACTATACTTTATTTACCCAAACACTACATTTACATTAAGATAAAAATAAGTTAACAAATCTTATCACCATCAACCCAAACATTTTGGCCACCAAGAAGAAACCAACAACCTCCATTTTTGTTTCCATCAAGAGCTTGGAATTTGATGCAAATATCCAAAATCCTAACCTACACTTGCTAAAACCTCAAACTTTCTTTACTAAACTTACTCCCCTTATCAAGAACTATCAAACTAACATATTGAAATTTCAATTTCTTACCATTTCACACTTTGATGCCTCGTACCCTACTGCCTAAGGAATGATTTGGTGTTAGTTTGGAGGCATTGAAGTGAGAAAAATCCTTCTTGGAGCATCCTTTGGAGCTAAGATCCCTAAACCTCCAAATGTAGGGTTCTTTATGCCTTTTTGTTCAATGCTATTTTTTTTTTCAGATTTTACTTCTAGAAATTTGATATTTTCTGATTCTAATATATGATTACACATAGATATACATGTATTTACCTTAGTGGAGTAGTTTGGTGTTGTTGGAAAATCATTTTTGTCAAAAAAGTTTTGAACTGGGTTGCTAGATTCTTGATTTTGTCAAAAGTAGGAATTAGTCACGAATTTTCTGATGTATTTGTAGGTACTTTTATGAGCTAAAAATTTTATATTTGAAGCTAACATCCTTAGGCAACTCCATGATTTTTCTTGGGTCATTTTAAACACTTTTACTACCTTAAAAAAAAAAGAATCGTGACTATGAATGCTACTACCAGATTGCTAGACCTAAAGCTGCGAATTTTACTAATTTTGTTATTATAGTAAATGATTGAATTTTTACTTGAACTTTTTACAGGGTGTTTGAAACATTTTCAAGTTTAACCATGAATTTTTCCCTGATTTTAGGGATTCATTTACTATGATAGAAAAATTGAGGATTCTGACTTTGAGCTGAGATTAGGTGATCTCTAACTACCAAATTTGTGGACTTTTGTTAGCATACCTAGAGAACTCTTTTTTCTCTGAAATATTTATAGGACCTTATGGATATATTGAGGTATCATGGAGAATTTTTATAGTCTTGGAATTGATTGTTTGACATGCAAAATAAATTTTGCTACTTGAGTGTAAAATTTGCCAATGGGCTGGAATTGTACTAATGCCTTGAATCAATGATATAATGGTATTTTGGTTCTAGTATGACATGAATACTTGATTGTGAACACTTGGGCATATGACTTGTGATATATAAATGCATACATTTGGGAAAAAGAAAAGCAAGTGATGCATATATGTGACAAAAAAAGAATGTATAAACTTTAATTGTGTGTTTTGACATATGAGCAAAACAGAAACAAGACTTATGTTGGGCGAAGGGGAAGACAAAAAAAGGAACTTTTCTAAAGATATTATGAATTGGTATACGTATCGACCAAGAATAGATCTATGTGAGATTCGAAAGAGGAAAAAATGAAGTCCAATGATCACGTATAGGAATGAGATCAATCTTAATAAGCAGTCTATTACCCACTTGTAGAGTTATCCACTGTAGATAATATTTGGTATGAACTATCCATTTGTGGAGTTATCCACTACAGATACCATTTGGTACTAAGTCTTCCTTATATTGATTAAAAGAGAAAAATACATGGAATTGAGTTCTATGCCCAAAAGTAAAACTGGAACTCTTTTGATATTTCAAGGGTACTTTAAGATAATTTTGCTGCATTTAGCAAATGCATATTCATAACAAATCAAATTATTTTGTTTGGCATTATTTATTATGATCATGAGCCTTATGATATGTGTGTTAAGTAATTGAATGTTAAAAGCAACATACTTCGAAAGGATTGATTTTGAACTTTAAAAATGAATCTTTGGTGTGTAATACATGACCACATTTTTCTAATAAGCCGAAGTGGCTGGGACGATGACGATGATGATGACATTCGTAACTGTGTATTTGTATTTGGGGATATCCTACTGAGAATTTTAGAATTCTCACCCCTATGTGTTTGTGTTCCCGTGTTGTCTCTGGATTGATCCATAGAACAATGAGGCTACTACACGAAAGAAATCAGATTTGCAGTAGTTTAGTGGCTAATGCTTGTATTGATTGTACTTAGTTATATGTATATGTGTATAAATATAATAGAGAATAGATGTGTATTAAAGTTCATAGAAGAACTTCCTCTTGTACTTGATTTTGTATTCAGTAAATGTTTTTTTTTGTTATACATTTGAATAAAATTATGACTTAGTTATTATACGAATTCCTCGATCTTGCTATAGATATTTAAGAAAGGTCCACACATTTAAAAGTAACAACTCTCAAATCCGATATCATGACTTAAGGATGATGTTGTACTTGAAAGGATGCTACAGAATATGTGATTTATCAAATTGCCAAAATACAATCAATGTATTAACCAAAAGTTAAGCCAATACCTTGATTCGAATAATTATAAGATGAAAATGATGAAAATAAAAAAAGAATTTATATAAGAATTAAAACATATTTTAGATGAAGAAGAAAATTACAAAGATAGAGCTCTTAAAATAGAATTAAAAGATATCTCATAAAAATATGGGTTTTAGCATAGTTAGTAGCTATCTAGATTTCTTAAAATCTAGTAAGAGGTTTTAATTTTGACGGGGTGTGTGTGTGTGTGTGGAAAGGGTATGTATTGAGAGAATTAGCCACTATTATCAACCATGGATATTTTTGGTTCATAAAAAAAAAAAATTATAAAGGTTAAAAAATTAGCAATCATAACATACTTTTATAAATTTATGAAATACAATTAAAACATCAAAACAATATCTCAATTAAAACAAAAAGACTTGGATCTAGAAATAAAATCTTAGAATTAAAATGAGAAATATTATTAAAAACTCATATTAGATGAAAAAAATATAATGAATTATCTTCAACATATGAAAAGAAGAATAACCTATATATTTTTGCATAAATTTATTATCACAAATATTAATACATAAATGGCATCGTAAAATAGATTTACATTTAATAATACAAAATGGACAGACCTCCGGTACAAAAGAGACCTGTAAAAATTAATAATTTAATGAGCGTTTCGCCACCGTGCTGCCTTCGTCAGGGGAAGACTGGGAAGTACAACTCCACTTTATATCGCATATCTCTCTCTGCTCTGTCTTGTTGGATCCAAAAATCATTGTCGAATCTCTCTGTGTCTCTTACTCACAAGCAAAGAAAGGTGCTCTCTCTCTCTCTCTAAGCATCCAATGCATCCCTTCGGCTATTTCGTTGACTTTGTACCCGTCTTGGCATTCTGAGTCTTTCTTTATTTTTTTATTTCTTCTGCATACCCATTTGAGTTTCGGGGTATTACTGCACATTAATGCCGTCAATTCTGGAAATTTTGCGTTGATCCTATCATTTTCTTGGTATTATCATCTTGCTTCTGATTTACTAGTTGGCAGGGGAGTGGTGGTTTTACTTTTAAGTGTAAGTTGATGCAATTCCTCGGAAATCGAGATTTGTAACTGAAAACGGAATCTCTGTTCCTTCCGTTTCTCATGTTGTTACTTTTTATGTACAATGCTGATCAATTGTATTGCTTTGCCATTTCTTGCGTGTTCCTGAAGTTGTTTTTTGTTTTCCTCTTTTTCTTCTTCTTTTGTAATGACATGTGCTTTCAAGATTCAACATTAATTTCTTTTATTTTGTTTTTTTTTTTTCAAGAGGGAGCACTGCTTTGATTTCATGCTGTGGTTTGGTTAAAATTAATTTGGTTTTTTATGTTGACTTATAAGAATGGTAGAAATATTAGTGGAACTTTCTGACATCATTGATTAGCATTACAGTGCAGTGTATTTTTCCTTTTTATTTTCAGATCAGATTACTAATCTCTTGCTGAATTATAGTTTGACCATTTATAGTTTGATCATATTTTATTAAAAGTGCACTCTGAAGGAAACTTCATTAAGTTCTTCTGCTGAAGAAGTGGGAAATTCTTGTTGCTACTAAGAACTATTTGTTTTCAATGTTCACAGGCTAGAGAATTTGCTTTATCACGGACTGAGGAAGGTTCAGGCCCATGATATCTGATATTTTCTCTGTAATAGGAAGGCGATGGGACGAGTTTCACCATTACTTGTAATTTTTTTGGTTCTTGGTTCATCCTTTGCCTCGTATAATCTGGTAACGATGATAATCCGCTATGGATCTTCAGAAAGTGTAGCTGTTGATGATGGTGCGTTATTCTTTGACCCCGTTACTGAGATGCCTGAGCATGTAAAGAACCGGAAGGCATCTAAAGCACCCTTTCATGTTGCCCTGACGGCAACTGATGCTCCATACAACAAATGGCAATGCCGCATAATGTATTATTGGTATAAAAGGCAAAAGAGCTTGCCTGGGTCGGAGATGGGGGGGTTTACTAGAATTCTGCATTCTGGAAAACCAGACAACTTGATGGATGAAATTCCTACTGTTGTGGTTGATCCCCTTCCAGCGGGTCTGGATCGGGTGAGTTTACTGTTACTTTCGGTTGTATTTTATGTTCATGTTTGTCTTTATTTCATCTTCCCCCCATCTTATATTGGCTTAATAATATTTCAGTTGCTTTTAGAATTATTGCTTCATGATCATTAAAGTCGTTGCTAGACTTGCTTGTGTTTGTTCTCTGGGAATATGTGTATATCTTCTTTTTATAATATTTTTTTCAAAATAATATTGATGGCCGATGGGGCGTTGATATCTTTTGGCGGCATGGAATGAATAAAATCTTTTAAAGTGATTTGTTGTCAATAAAATAATTCAAAAGATGGTATCAGATAGAGGAAAGCTTATGGATCATTGGGAAAAATATTGTGTAATTTCTGTATGCAACTGCCTGACATGCTTAAATTTCTGAAGTAATATCCTACTACCGAAGAGATTGTAGTTTAGGGGTCCTTTCCTTTTGTTTTTTGAAGATGAATTTATTAGAAGCTAAGTACTGCACAGGTCAGTCTTCAGATGTTTGCAGGCGGAAATGCAGTGGTACATATTTTTTATATCTATTAATAAAAGGTATCTTGTATTTGATGCTTGTTTTAGCTTGTCTATCCACATTTTGTCTTCCTCTACTTTAGCTTTTTGTAATTGATGTTTGATGTTTGATAAATGGTTAGAGTTGAATATCTTCCTTTTGCATTTATATCTAATTCCTGTATACCTGATTGGATATTTATTTGTTTATTTAGTGCTTTATTTGGTCAATTCAATTTGAATGATTTCTGACAATATTGCTCAATATGTTTGCAGGGATACATTGTTCTGAATAGACCATGGGCCTTTGTTCAATGGCTGCAAAAGACTACTATCGAGGAAGAGTGAGACCACTTATACTAAGTGATCTATTGTTTATTTTACAATGAAAAAAAAAAAATTGACTTAGTTTCTCTGCTTTTGACCCAGATATGTGTTAATGGCAGAGCCTGATCACATATTTGTACGTCCTTTGCCCAATCTGGCTTATGGAGGGCATCCAGCTGCTTTTCCATTCTTTTACATTAGGCCTGATCAGAATGAAAAAATTATACGGAAATTTTATCCTGAGGAGCATGGACCAGTTACAAATGTTGATCCGATTGGCAATTCTCCTGTGATTATCAGAAAGGTAGAATTTCTTTCAGAAATTGGCACTTAGTTGAATTGGATCTGTTTGTGTTCTTGGTGGTTGGATAACTTAAAATGTCCGTAACATTTTACCGGTTCTTTTAATTGCCTTTTTTCTGCTGGTGCTCCTTTTTTTATTCATCATTATTGTTTTGAAATATCTTAAAACCAATCAGTTTTATATTGACTTTTCTATTGTTTTGGAAGGATTTGATTGCAAATCTGCCAGTGCTCCTGCTTTTTTGATTTCATCATTATTGTTGTGAAATATCCTAAAGCCAATTAGTTTTATATTGACTTTTCATTGTTTTTGAAGGATTTGATTGCAAAGATTGCCCCCACATGGATGAATGTTTCTCTGAAAATGAAAGAGGATCCAGAGACTGACAAAGCTTTTGGATGGGTGCTAGAAATGTATATCTCCTTTTCATCTTTACCTAATAGTTTTATATGATGTCATGCTAATGGCCTCTTTCTTGTTGAACCAAGGTATGCTTATGCTGTAGCATCTGCCTTGCATGGTGTGCAACATATTTTGCGGAAAGACTTCATGCTACAGGTTTGGCAATTGGCATAAGTCATAACCTCATAATGATGTAGCACTTGAAGTTGTATTTGGTTTATTTAGTTATCAGTAGGAGTGTTTGGGGGAGAGGGATCTGGTTTGGGTTTGGGGTAAAAACTAATTGAAACCAATCAAGTTTAGTTAAGTTGGTTTGATTTTGTTTTTGAAAATTTTTTTAGCCAGCACGAGCCAGAGCAATTTGATTATAATCAGGTTGGTTTGGTTTGGGCTATTAGGTTAGCGTAAAAGACGCATGGTTTAATCTTTCTCTTAGTTATTGTCTTCACATCAGCTAGTAGCAGTGCTGGGTAGGTTTGGTTTGAAATATCCTATTATCTAAACCAATCCTAAAAGGTTTGATTGGTTCAAATTGGACTCATTGCTCAATCTAGTAATCCAATGTAGTAATCTGGTTAGCAGCTGAAGTGTGCATCACATCAGATATAGTAAGCATACGCAACTCAAATTAATTTTCTCGTATGACTTTTCAGCCTCCATGGGATCTTGAAACTACCAACAAATTCGTAATTCATTACACTTATGGATGTGACTACAATATGAAGGTAAATTTTTCTTATCTCTCCCATTGATTGAACTATGAATGGCTATGATCTTTGAATATTGTTTATAAATTTACAATTTTAGATTAACACATCCCTGAACTCTTGAAATCTGCTTTATTTTCTTAGGATGCAATGGAACTAGACTCTTGCAGATACAAACTTTTATTCAATACATTATCTACTTGTCACCTATTATGTTATAATAGTCTTTATGTTTGGTGAATCACAGGGTGAGTTGACGTATGGCAAAATTGGTGAGTGGAGATTTGACAAAAGGTCTCATCTACGAGGACCTCCACCAAGAAACTTGCCCTTACCCCCACCAGGGGTTCCTGAAAGTGTGGTATGTGCAGATCTTGCCAATTGATTTGAGCAGTTCCTCTCATTTTGATAAGTTATCTAGCAAGAAAAGCATTCCCTAATCCCTAATACATATAGTGTGATTCGAAACTGGAAAATGGGTTTTATAACAAATTCTCTTTGTAATTTCATGCTTATATTCATTTTTAGTAAACGTAAGGTGAAAAGAAAGAGGCATTTTCCCCCTAAGCATAATATATACAATTAAATAAAACTGTGAATGAATGACAAAAGCACCATATTTTAGAATCTTTAGATTGTTGTTTTATTTCCCTTCACTAGTGATGAATTCTTTGATTGCAAGTTTGCATTTGAATTGAGAAACACTTTAGTTTAACTTAACATAGATCCATGTAAATTGTTTAGGAATACTTAGGGTGTGTTTGGTTTGTGAAAATATTTCTTGTTTTCATTTTTTGAAAAGGATTTTCATTTTCAGATTTTTAAAATTTGAAAATGCATTTGTTTTAAAAAGTAAATTTTGTTTTCAAAAAGTGAAAATAATGAAAATATGTTTGGTTTGTCTGTTTTCAAAATGTAATTCTCAAACTAAAATTTAAGATTATAAAATTATATATGATTTTAAATAATAAAAATAGTATATATTTTGTTCTCAAATTTGATTTATCCACCAAAAATAATTTTATGATATAATAATATAGTAAAATGTTTTATAAAATAAGGAACTTCTAATAAAATTACTTTCATTGCTTGAAATATACTTGGCTTGCAGATTCACTCTTTTTCCTTTTCAAAGATCTTTGAGTAAGTTGTAATCACAATAAAAAAGGATGTAAGTGAATCAAATCATCAGTATTACGTTTAACTATGTTTATTGTTGTGTTATTGGATATAAAATTTTAAACTAATAGTATTATATAGCTCATCCCTTTACTCAAAATAAATTTTCATTAAAAGGCTTTAACATTTTATTTGAATGTAAATGAAATAGAAAAAAAAATATAACTTCACATAAAAAGAAATATTGTAAGCGATAGTCATGAATTTATCAAGCTTAAGAGAATTTTTATGAATGGATTTCTTATCATAATAATAATAATAAACATACAAATTTTAATATTCAATAATATAATATACAAGTTATACAGCAATGTGGCATGGCAATTGCTTTAGTTATGCTTTATTAGTTAATAAAAAATAGAAAGAAATTGAGTGGGGTCCAACATATTGCACATGAGAAAGTGTGATGTGAACTTAAAAATTAAAATCTTCAAAGAAGAGTGTTGAAGACATGGATGCATGGTTCGAACAATGGACCCGATTTGAAAAAAAGAAACTGTTAGAGACCAATTCCCCAATGGGATTAAATTGTACAAAAGAGAAAAGTATAGGGGTTGTTTGGGCAATGCAAGGGTTGGGAATGTGTATGATTTTGGTGGGTCATTTGCATAACTAACTTGGTGAGGGCTGTGTGTGTGAATGCCATGTTGGCAATGGGGGGATTGTGAGAATTCTGTCATAGCAGGAGGGTTATTTGTAGTGTGGAGAGGAGAAAGGATTATTTAGACAGTTATTTTGTTAGGCATTTGGAGAGATTGAGTTGCTTAGTGCTCAAAGCATTCTCTTTGTTCTGCTCATTTCGTACTGTTGCTTTCTCTTTACCTTAGGCTGATATCATTTGTATCAGTCCAAGAGTGTGTGAATAATACATACTTCTTCTATTTTTGTGCTTCTTCCCTTTTGGTTTCTATCAGAAACCTTCCTTCTATTTACTAAGTTGCCACCACATTTTCATGTGGAAATATTTTCAACCAATAACAAGGGAAATACTAGAAACATGAATTTGGTGTTTTCATATTTCAGCCCTTTTAAGAAATATTTTCAACTCAATCTAACCAAACATTTTCAGGTCCATTTTCTATTTCCACTGAAAATGAAAATGGAAAACGGGCAAACCAAATGCCCTCTTAGTAGTGAATGGTTTGACAAGTAATGAAACTTTGGCAAATAATGGCATGATAATTATGAGAATTGATTACAGTTAAGGTTTCAAATCTCAGTCTGCATCACCCATTCTGGCTGCAATTGCAGCGGCGATGGCAACTTCAACAGCCCACATTTATTAACCATATTGGCCCACATTAACTTTGTGATGCATACGTGATGCAACCTCTACTTAAAACAATAGTTTGGCCACAAGCATTGATTCTATTCAATCTTTCATCTTGCCATGGTTGCAACCAAAATGAAGGAATGTCACCAGATCATCTTTTGTAGCTAGAACTTTTGGGTTGAAGTACATTGGCTTGTTTTCCTCGGATACTATTGTGTGAACATATTTTTTACCTTCATTCCCCTTCACTCCACCTCAGGTAACCACATATCTCTTGTGTGGAGGGAATCCTAAAATAAAATTTCCATTACTTTGTGTTAGTGAACATTGTCAAATAAGATATTCCTACAAGAGATCCCCTCAGCCTCCTTGTCAAAATGGTCTAGCCTACCCTAAGCCCACGTGAGCTAGGGCCAAAAGCCCATAGGGCCAAAATCTCACATGTGCCGAGTTAGGGCTAAGGCTAGCCAATTTATTAAAAAATTGCAAAATATAATTTTTAGGCTGGCCTGGACCCACTCGGTTCACGTGGGCTGCTTGCAAGTGTGGATTTTTCATCCTAGCCCATGTGTGCTAGGGCTTAATGTGGGATGGGCTTGCCCATGGGTAGCAGTACTAGTGTAGTTCAAATTGACACCTCTATTTAGCTCCTTCCATGTGGCATTGTCTTTGTGTCATCTTATGGCAATAGTAGATCAAGGCCAGAGTAGTCAATCTTGAGCTATAGTGGCAGAGTGTCATGTCATGGAGGCTGATCGCTCCAGGACTTAGTTGGCGTCGCGATTTCCAATTGTAGCAGTTGCGGCGTGAATTGCGGCAAAATTGAGGTACAATTGCAGTGTTGCGGTTGCTATGCTTTCCTGTGACTAAAACCCTATTTTTTCCTTTTCTTTTATTAGAGAAATTTCTGTTCTGCCCTGACTTAAACATGGGCAATTTTGGTTTTGCCCTCACTTAAAATTTTAAAGCTTCTATTTTTCCCTTATGAAAACAAGTGAACTTTCCATTTTACCCTCTCCTAGACCAACAAAATCTCCATTTTAACCTTACTCAAACTGGGGAAATCTTTATTTTTACCTCACTTCAAGTTTTCAACTCATCGTTTTCAACCTAATATTTTACAGCAGCTCCTTTTTTTTTTCTTCCAAAAAACAGAGCAACACATCATACCAGTTGCGCGAACCCCTTGCACATATTTCACAGAAAATATCTTAGGATTCTATCCTCACCATGGCTGTTTGGGTTGGCACCGTTTTTATGACGTTACGTCCCCACGAAGGATTCTACACTTAACACTTTATTTTTCTGTTTTAGGTTGTTCCAAGCTTTTCTAGCCAAGTCCATTTTCTCAGCTTATTGAGGCTCTGGTGACCATGTCATAACCATTGTTATTGGCTTGTCATTAATTTTGTGTATCATACTATGCTTCTCACCTTAATCTCTTGTCTTTCTCACCTACTTTTCTTATCTTTGAACATCTCAGTGTTTTGATAAATTGCATAATAATTATCTGTATTTTTCAAAAGAGTGGCCATCCCACTATAGCATTTTTTGGCTTGGTCACAATCCAGGATTGACAACTATGATTAGGGGTCGGGGTGTGCAAAATGACTGTGAACTGAATTGATTTCAAAGCTGATTCAAACATCATCTAAATAACTGGTTTTTTCCTAAATGGTTTAACTCTTAAACTGGAAAAATATTTATGGTTTAGTTGGTGAACCCAAATTTTAGTGCAGTGCACCATGGTCTATGTTGCATAGGTATGGGTACAGAGTATGAAAATTTTCCAAAAACCAGGATATGGGTATGGGAAGAAATATAATATAAAATTATAGAATTATAACCAATAAAATAATTATATCATGAAATAAATTATTTTTTATGATGCTTAAGTAAAAATATATAAAGAAACACGAGATTTAAAAGGATAAAACAGTAGTTTAATTCATTTAATTGCAAAATTTTATGTTTTATACGGATTAATTTGTAATTAAATAACATTTACTTATTGGAAAATTTTTATGTTTTATAAGAATTAATTTGTATTTAAGAAACATTTATTTATTGGAATCAATGCTGTCAGGAGCGTGTGCTAGCAGGTAGGAGCAAACGATCCTACGATCTTACAGGGTCTCTTCGTGCTTGTTCCTGATCGTAAGCACGGTTTTGGTGGTCGGCGGTGGAGCGCCGTGCAATAGCACTAGGAGTGGTTGCTTCTTGCGCGCTGAGCGCTCCACATGGGCTCGAAATTTGGAGCTTGACCGGCCCAAGTTTCTCAAAAAAAAATAAAGCCTAACCTACCTCTACCTTGACCCTCCCCTCACTCAATCTTTGCCACTCACTCTATCACTTACCTCTACGTCGATCCTCCCCAAAGCTACCACCAGTGACTTCAATTGTCTCGTCTCAGCTGCTCATGTTGCCATCCACCTCCATCTTTTTCGTCAACATTGCGATCGGTTCTTTGTGTTTTTGTGTTCCCTGAACTGGGTCTTCTTTGTGGTTTCGCGTTCCTTGCACTGCCGTCTGCTTTTGCTTGGGTCTTCTTCTTCTTCTTTTTCATGTTCCCTCAGTCAGCAAGTGTGTTTTGCTTCTACTTCTTCTCTGTTTGTTGGACTTCTATTTGTTTTGTTTTGTTTGACTTTTCCTTTTTTTGACTTATTTGAGTCTATTTGGGTGTCTTTTGTTTTGATCAGTACTATGCATGTATATTTGGTGTGTGAATATTTTGATTTTTGTGTCCACACTGGTGCTGATTTTATGTATTATAATAGGCATTATTTGAGCAGAAAAAAATGTCAAGTGAAAGAGCTAGTCATGATAATAGGACTGCTGTTCTTTAATGTTTTAGTTTTAAATTATGTCAAAAACTTATAATTTATTTGTGACTTTATGCCTTTTTAATTGAAGTAGTAGTGCATTATTATGTTAATTATGACCAATTTTGTATATTTGTGTTGTCCTATATATATATATTGTATGAATAGAATGTCTATTCTGGTAGGAACTTCCATTTCGTGCTCCGTTCCTACACTCTTCATTCTTGTATCCCTCTACCGTTCCTACGTAGGAGCTTGCTCTTGACAACTTTGATTGAAATTGTTGATTAACAAATACCTAGAGTACCCAACAAGTACCGAAACCGGGCACCGGTACGGCAGCCATTTTGGAGTACTCATGCTTCAGAGATCATGGTTCATTGAACCATCACGTGATGCTTTGTTACAGTGCAATAGACATGATACAAGAGACTCCTTGCTCTTGAACCTACCAAATCATTTGAAATAAGCTATCATAGATCCAATTTGGAAGTGTGGTGCTTGGGGTACTTGATGTTGGGAAAGGTAATTAAAAATGTGCTGTAAGAGAGCAGCACAATGGTGTTCAGCATCTCCATACAATGCTTCACAATTATAGCTACTGTTCAGCAGTTTAGAAAACCGGTCCTTCATATTTTAAATCGATTATCAATAGGTTTGGTTTCATCTATCAACCAAAAACTCAAGACCGGTGCATAGAAAAATTGTATGAATATGCTCTATGCAAAACACATTTGTTTTAGCATTGGTCCGCTTAACACTATGAGCCAAAAGGATTCTTAGGACAGGATGGATTCGTTCTAACTCTCCTCTTCTTTCTTGAACTCATTGTATATCACTCACTTGTGTGATCTTCTCTCAAGATGCCCAACCCCCTTTCCTTCGTTCTATCTAGTATTTATATATGTTTCTCTTTTCCTCTCACGGTTTTTAACTCTTCCTGTCCTATCATCATGATCATTTTAGTCCCTTTTCTTGTTAGATCATTTGTCTAGTCAGTACCTTTTCGAGCTCTGTGTTCTCTAATTCTTTGCCACATGTCACACCCGTATTGGTTACTGGGGAAAGTTATACACTGCCATACTTCTGGTGGTGGCCTCTTGGTATGTCAATTCGCTGTCATCTCCTGCCAGCCTTAATTTTGCTCCGATTTTTTTTTTTTCGTTGGTCTTCCAGTATTTTCCTGCCTCGCTCCCACTTCCGCCTTGCTCCGACACTTTCCCTGGTTCTTCTTGCTTCTCGTTCCGGTTGGCTACCCCAATCCTCTTCCTAAATGTGTTGCACATTGGTCCCCAAAACAACATTTATGGAATTTTTCCCCTTGATTTTTACCCTTCAACCAACACAAGGTGTAAAAATTAGAGGGAGGGAAGAGAGGCGGGGTTCATGGATAAGTTCCATATCCATATATAATTTTATACATGAAACTCATCCATGAAAAATTTCTCCCCATTTTTATAACCCCAACCTAACACACCTTTCGTGTGGTAACTCTAACTACTTTAATAACTGCAGTCCTCAAGGATCAGCATTTTTTAAGAGACACCTTTCTCCTTTTAACGCCTGCCATTTGTCTGTCCTTTCTTCTTTTCAGTCATGCACTGCTACATCTTTTCCTATTTCTCTTTCAAACCTTTTATAGCTTAAGGACTAAGGAGAACCCGACCTACAGCGTTTTATTTACATTTGATGATCATGCATTCAGTTTTAACTTTTAAATAGTATATATGTATGAATATTCAGCTCCTCACTCCTTATCTGATATGAAACTGTTTAGTGCATTATTAATGTTTTTGACTTTATCCAGTAGCAAAAGAATTGTACGAAGCATTAATAACCTGTTGTTTGCTTATAATAATGTCTGCAGGTGACCCTTGTAAAGATGGTGAACGAGGCTACTGCTAACATCCCCAATTGGGACACGTCGTGAATACGTCTTCATTACTTTTTCTGTTTTTTTTTTTTTTAACTCTTCGTGATATTCAAAAGTCCATGCTTCTGAAGAGAAAAGGAGAAGTATATACGTTAAAACCAGATATTTTCTTAGTCATAGAATCATAGATAAATGTACACTATACCTCTTTTGTATGACAATTTCAATGGAGGCTAAATTTTCTTTTGTAGGGTGAGATTCGTGAACGAGTTTTGGGCTGGTATCACAATGCCAGATGATTTGTTAATACCTACAACCTTAGCAATTGCTTTCTGACAAGAAAAACAATGCAATTGCTTATGCGCTTGTTCTTGTTGGATGGAAATCACCCATGTCCCTTTTTTGTCTTACCACTTTTCGCCATGTAAAAGATAATATATATTTAGTTAGTAGCTGTCTTAAATTATTAAATGCTTATTTTTCACATCACAAGAAGCGGTTAGAGAACAAGAAAGAAAGAGGATATGATTTGGTGACAAAATATTTTCATCCGTTCCTATTGCCACTAGTCATATGCTTTGCATTGTCCTAGACAACATTACAATTGTTGGTGAGTGCTGCCATGCACCATGTGTCGCTATCAAGAGAAGGTAAGTCGGATTCCTTATGATTCTAGGCTCGTTATGCTTAATGAGGAATGGTGGTTGGTAAGCAATGTAATAGGAACTTCCCTTGAAGTGGCTGGGTTCTGAACAGTAATGCCAACCTCAATGGAAAGTGTTAGATGTCTCATAAAGCCCTTCCCTCTTTGTCTAGCCCGGAGACGCTGCCTTCTGGTTCCTAGGCCTTGGGTACCTACTATCCGTTTTCTCTATTGTCTTTTCCTAAATTTACTTGTTGTCTTTTCTGTTATCTAGAGTGGCATATCTGCTCTCACTGACATGTGTCTTGAGACACTATAGTGAGGGACAGCGAAGTGACGTGTTAGAGTGAGTGACTTTTGCCTTTTGGGTGAGATGGGACAATGGCTTTTCTGTCCTCTCACACTATCAGACTTGGGGTAATTTACTACATATAGGGTGTTTATTAATGTGATACGTGGGGGTTTGGTTTAGTTACCCAAACTGGGTTATTTCCTTGTCATGACTAGTGTTTCCCTTAATCTTCCCGGGACGCGGTGTCCTCCTTCTGGACTCATGGAAGGGCTTTTACACTTTCTTGTGAGATTGCCCCTATGTAGGCCCAATGCCTTTGGGTAAGGGTCAAACTACCCAAATCCACCAGGCCACATCAAGGTTAGTTCCCCTTAGGCCCTAATTTAAACCTATGAGTGCTATCCTTGTCTGGGCGTTATCCACATACCCATCCAACTCTCACGAGTTTAGAGCAGGGCCCAAGTATAGTCCAACTACTAATCAATCTTGAATCAGTTGTTGAATGTCTTTCATAAAAACAGTTGAGGACATTAACCCCCTTGTGTGTTGGGGGTTATTGAAACCACCAAGACCAACGCTCCACACGCGTGTTTTCTCTTGAGGCGGGAGCTTGTAAAAACTGTCATTGTTTGAATTCGTTTTTTGAGGTGGAACGATTGTGGCAGTTTTATAGGCGTGTGTTGGCTTGTCTTACTACCAGTCTTTCTGTCATAAATGAAGTCCCAATGGCCTTCTAGAGAAAGTTTAAAAATCCAATATTTTCTCCTTTGTTTGCTTTCCAACTACTCTATTTTCAGTTAGCCACTTCTCTACCAATCATTCCCTTTCTTCTCCCATGGCTCGCACGAAAATGGCTACCGCACTTTCTAACCCTCAATTTAAGGGTACGAGCGTCGCCTCTGACCTAACGTCCACAGGGTCCTCCGTGGCGGAGCCTAAAGTGGAATCCCCCAGTGGAGAGGCATCCTCGGTTTAGATCCCTAGGACCGCCTTATTGGGGAACTAGGAGCGTCTTCCTTAGCCTAGGGCTGAACCACCTCAGTCCAGGAACCGTGTTTGGGGCGAAGGTCTCCCTTACTTGGAGAGGGATTTCTCTCCCCCCCTTCGATTCTGGCGCGTTGTTGGATGATAATCTGACCTCCTCTACCCCTATTCCTAATGAAGAAGGGTATTTATGCTATCCTTCCCCTGATATGCCGCCCCATGCCTTCGCACCTTTCCTTATGCGTTCTCGTCTCAACTACCAAGAGCTTCCCTGATGTCGTTCCATCTAGATACTCCGGTTTTGATAAACAAGGTTTGGTCCTCGTGGGTCGATCATGTCTTCTCGAAGGATTCCCCTTCACAGACAGTCTACGCAAAGATAGTATCACTGAGGCGATCTGGGCCTCTAAAATCACGGCCATCTTTTGTAGCCCTGTGGATACAGTGTTGTTGTTGCAGCGATGGAACTCCTTGACCCATACCTTCATTACAGCCTGGGGTGAGCTCTCTCCGACTTTAGAGGACCTGGTGGTCTTACTTAACTTGCCCTCATTTGGGAGTCTCAATCTCTCTTCTTATGATCTTCCAGGGCACATTGTGGATATGGTGAAGGATCTGTGGGCGAGCACCGTGGTTGCAACCAACTATTCTCGTTCTCTCCTTGCTAAAAGGAAATAGACTTCTCCAGGCGACAGGAAGACCTCTTTTGGTTGTGCTCATGACAGAGAAGGGAATTCTGATGATGATGAAGACGACCTTCACGCGGGCGGTGGCAATGGGGTTAGGAGAAGGACCACCTTGAAATACACTTTCGCAGGTCGGTTGAGGTATTTTTACGGAGACATCCCTCACGGGGGTTCCGAGGTTGTTGGTGCCCCACCTAGAGACCAACCCTTCAAGCGTTGTGGTTTCCTGGCTCAGTCGGTTTGTCTTCATAGGTCCCCCGTGGGGCTCTATCAGTCCAGCTATTTTTCTACTGGTTGCGTTGCTGGCTGAGGGCAAGCGGCTTCCTTTAGCCCTGTTTATCTGGGCAACCTTTATGCCAGGTTGGACCAACTTCAAGAGCAGCTTTGCATCTCTTATGGTCGCTTTGAAGTAAACTGCTATATTGATACCGTGTTCCTTTCTTATTTTCTGTTTGAGCACTTTCCTGCCTTTGGTCCTATTAGGAAGGTTCTGGAGGTTGCGAACGAAGATGAGGCCCGTTTGGAGCCTCGTTCCTAGGGCTGGTCTAGAAGGCGCCCCCGTCAAACCTTGTTAGGCATCATCGATAAAGAGGGGGAATTTTCTTTCCATCCGTACCCGTCGAATCATTTTCCTGGTGTTGAGAAACTGCATCCCATTTACCGGGCTTCTCTTCGCGAGACTCGGAATGATGCCTCTCGGGGGTTGAAGGCGTTTATGATTTTTGGTTAGTATGTTGTTCCTTGAGTGTTATTCCTAACTTTGTAGTGATTGACCCTTACTCTCCTTGTGGGGACACTCTTTGGCCCGCTGTGTATCGGCTGGATAGGGTTTGTCGTCGGCTAGGTTGGGATCAAGCACCATGTAATGTAGGATGGCCTTTCATGCCATTACAGCATACTATGGGGCTTGTCTTGTACTTGCGACCACTCGCCCTTTTCGATTCTTCAAAGATGGTTTCCGCTCAACGCGTAGGGCATGCTATCGACGGTTATAGAGCATACTATCAGACCCTCAAGGCCTCCATCGCCCATTATGAAGCGGTAGTAAGTAAAGTTCCTCCTCTGGGGGTTGATATCGTGCATAAAGATCCCTACTATGTCACTCTGTCTCTTATCAGCTTAGAGGATCAGGTATGTTTCTTTCCTTCTTGTTTACGTTTCTCTCTTTCTGTTAACCCTTGATTAGGAATGTTCTCTGTCTCGCTATTAGTTTATTCCCACTTTGTTGCCCTCTTGTAACTCATCTTTGTGGATTGCTAGGGTCACGGGTTCCCACCCTCCATCTCGGAAAAGGAAGCTCACTTCTAAGGAGAAGGCGTTGCAGACTCAATTGGCTTTGGAGTTGCTCAAAGGGTTACGAAGGGCACTACTCCGGAGCTTCCCTCCTCTCCTCCGACCTCTGTTAGCCCCCCAGTGTAGGGTGTCCCCCTTTCCGCCCCTAAGCTACCTCTCTCTAGCGGTAGGGTTGTTACTATTGCTAGCCAGAGCTTCATTGTTGATCTCGCCTTAGTACCTTTCCTGAATGTTTCTTCATACCAAGACCCCATTTCCATTGCTCCAGACCTTCCTTTGCTGCAAGTTCCGTTTGTAATGGATCCAATTATGGGAGGTGCTCCCCATACAGCTTCTGCACCCATGACTCCCACTTCGGCTCCTTCGCCAATACCTTCTCCCATAGAGGACCCTTCACCCAAAGCCTCTTGTTCGTTCCCTGACGCCAAGGATCTAGAAGGTATGACCACGTTGTGTAGTCTGTCTTTCCCACGAGGTACTTGGTATCAATTGCAATTTTAGGGGCCCGAACTATCTTCCTTTTGGTTTACCTTCCGTCTTTTGTATTTGCTTTTTTTTTTTTTGGTTTTTTAGGTGGTGCTTCTGGTCATTCCACGCAGCCTACTGGTGAGAGTGGTCATCCTCATGCTGTCGTTATGACTTCTGCGACTTCCCCAGGTAACACACTCCCTTCCTCTGTTTATGTGCTCCTCATGCCAGTTCGCTTCTTACCTCTTTTTTTTTTTTTTTTTTTTTAACTCGTGGCTTGTAGTGCCTGTTATGAAGGACTTCTTTTCCCTGTTCCCTTCTGATACGGCTGTGCTATTGCGCAATTTTGCTGCCTCTCATTCGGGCTTCTAGCTTCCTTTGACGAGATTAGTCATTTTCAGGAAGATTGCTTACCAGGTATTTGTAGATGCTCACGTGTTCTTGATAGGCCATACGCTGCTGGAGTTGTTGAGGGAACTACTGCCCATCTTCTTGCTCTCAGAGATCTTGGGTTGAGTTCGTGGTTAGAAGACGCGTTTCAGTCTCTTCGGCGTCCCTTGGGTACTTTTGAAGATTTGTCTCAGATAGTGGCCAAAGAACCTGCCCATTCTAAAGAGCTTGATGCATTAAAATAGGAGACTATTCAACTTGTTGAGCGTCAAAACGCCATTAAGACATGAGTTGAGGAGATTGTGGCCAAGGTGGAGGCCCTGGGCAGGCAATGGAAGATGCTCAACGTGCTCTAAATGTGCTTTTTAGGATGTAGTTTCCTTTATTTTCGTAGGCGTTTCCCTCTTGTAGTTATCTTATGTTTTTTCTTCTTGGTAGAACGTCATGTAGTGGTCTTAACTTCATACCTTATCTTATTATTTAGGCTTTCATTCCTGTCCTCACGCCGTGGTAATAGTATGTTACCTTCTTCTACCTGTTGCTAAAAAACTCTTTGAATGACCATGCATTCCATTGTGCCACGCCCCTTGGAACGGTGTAGGATGCAGTAGGAGGGGTCTTGCTCTTGTTCACTTGTTAGAGGTCTTTTCTCGATTCTCGGTCTCAGCATTTCGCCCTTTAACCATTCGACTATCATCACCATCACATGTTCCCTCTCAATAGGTATGGGGGGGGAGCTTCTGACTTGGACCTGTAACTCTTTGGTGGTGGGATCGCCTTGTAGTTACGCCTCTTGTGCCTTTCCGCTGCGCCACAAAGGTCTGCCATGACGTTAGGTTCCTTAACTCTTTTCCCGCTCCTCCTCATGGCTTCAGACACGTTGACTGCTCTCCTAAGAAGTTCAGAGAGCATAGTTATTCCTCCTAGGGAGAGAAAAGTTTGGGATCCCTCTTCGACATTCTTTATACATCTGTAAACCAAGTCGGGTTCAGGCAGCATCTCTTTGCATTGCAAGGCACGATCCCTGCATCTTTTTATAAATGGGACCAATCCCTCTCCCGATTTCTCTTTCAGCCTCCCTAGATCCATGATCTGCATTGCACTTTCCTCCTCCAAGAACTTGTTATAGAACTCCGTGGCCATTTGCTCCTAATCATTGATGGAGTTCAGCCTCATCTTGGCGTACCAGGTGAACACCCTCCCCCTTAAAGACTTAGAAAACTCTCTGAGCCTCAAGTCATGATCTCCCCTATGCACTCCCAGATCATTTAGGAACGAGATTATATGTTCTCGTGCGCTCCCAATCCCATCAAACTTTCTGAAATGTGGAGGCAGATATCCCGTCGGATATGGCCTTGCTATTATGCAGGTGTTGAAAGGTGGGTTCAAGTCCTAGGCAGGGTCATTTTACTCCCTTTTGTTCTAGAGAAGGTGCATAATCTCAGCTCGCATCACGGGCTCCTCTCAGCGGCTACTTCTACCAATCGCACTTCGTTTCTTTCTCTTTCTCGATTCGTCCTCCTAACTGTTGCTACATCTTCTATCAGGAGTTGTTTTTGAGTGCTGAGCCGGTTTTGGGCATCCACCATGTTGTTGAGAATGTGTGTTGGTATAGTCACCTAGGATTCTAAGGTAATGTTGGTGAAGGGCATCTCAATAGCCGGGAGGAACTTGATAGTGCTATTTCGAATCCCCTCATTTTCTTCTTCGCTAACCCTTTCACCTCCAGTCTGCAGCACTACATTCATGTTTTTGCCATAAAGGAAATCCTCCAAGTTGAAGGACAAAGCTCTCGGTGTAATGGGTGGGTACCCTGCTTGCTCGTTCTCGCGCATTGGTTCGGACGTCCCTTTGCCATTCTTCCCCAGTGGAGTCACCATTTGTCACTGTCAAAAGAAGGTAAGTCGGATTCCTTATGCATCTAGGCTCGTTATGCTTAATGAGGAGTGGTAGTTGCTAAGCAATGTAACAAGAACTCCCCTTGAAGTGGCTGGGTTCTAAACAGTAATGCTAACCTGAATGGAAAGTGTTAGATGTCTCACAAAGCCCTTCCCTCTTTGTCTAGCCCGGAGATGCTGCCTTTTATTTCCTAGGCCCTGGGTACCTACTATCCTTTTTCTCTATTGTCTTTTCTTAAAGTTACTTGTTGTCTTTTCTGTTATCTAGAGTCGAATATCTGCTCTCACTGACACGTGTCTCGAGACACTGAAGCGAGGGACAGCGAAGTGACGTGTTAGAGTGAATGACTTGTGCCATTTGGGTGAGATGGGACAAATGGCTTTTTTCTCCTCTCACGTTATCAGACTTGGGGTAATTTACTGTATATAGGCTATTTAGTAATGTGATATGTGGGGGGTTGGTTTAGTTACCTAAAATGGGTTATTTCCTTGTCATGACTGCTATTTCCCTTAATTTTCCCGGAATGCAGTGTCCTCCTTCTGGACTTAGAGAAGGGCTTTTACACTTTCTTGTGAGATTGCTCCTATGTAGGGCAAGGGTCACACTACCCAAATCCACCAGGTCTCATGAAGATTAGTTCCCCTTGGGTCCTAATTTAAACCCATGAGTTTTATCCCTGTCTGGGCGTCATCCACATACCTATCCAACTCTCATGTGTTTAGAGCAGGGCCCAAGTACAGCCCAACCACTAATCAATCAATTGTTGAATGTCTTTCATAAAAACGGTTGAGGACACCCTGTGACCTGGCGATGAAAATCACATGGTGTATTGATATATTAGATCACTTGTGGTAGGGGTAGTAAACACCCACCTCGCCCTAACCCGTTAGGAGTTGGCTATAATGCGAGATGGGACATGTTGATTCATTTTAGCTATTTGAATTAGAAATGTCAATACATTCTATAAAAAAATCGCAGGTTAGCAGGTCTAACCTGTTTTGCCACCCTTATGATTCATTATAATGGTTTTTCAACATACTTAGATTTTATATAGTTAAATCATGAAATATGATTTCTGATATAGTTTAATATTGTTGTTAGGTCCATGTAGCCAAATCCACTTAGTCGTATAGGGATTTGATATTATTATTATAAATATGGATCAATATATTTTAACAGTGATTAGATTTTATTTTTGTAACTTTGGGTTTAAACAAATTTTTTTGAAAAATCTGAATATTTTTAAATTTAGAAAATGTAGTTAAATGTATTTTAAAAGTGATCAAAATTTAATTTCATTATTCTAATAAATAGAATTTTGAGTAAATATATATATTTTGATCCTTGAAAAATTTATGTTTTAAGACTTTAATTCTTGAAAGATTAATTGTATACACTTGATTCCAAAAAAATTTGAAAAGTTATAATACTTTAGTACCTAAAGGTTCAGTATGTGCACTATATTCCTCTAAAGATTTGGTGTTATAATGCTTTAGATCAAAAGGAAATAGTGAAATGGATCAAATAGTTATAATGCAAAATCACTTTTTTTTTTGTTTGGGGGGGGGGGGGTTCAAGTGTATGCTGATCTTTTTTGGATTGAAGTGTTGGAACATGAAACTTTTGAAGAACTAAAGTGTATGCAATTGAACTTTTGATAATCTAAATATTATAATGCAAATATTTGAAGGACTAAACTGTATGCAATTTATTTTGAGCATTAAAGTGTTAAATGACAAATCTTTTAGGTATTGAAGCATATTTCTACTCTAGAATTTTTAGGGTATCATATAGATAATTACTTTTAAAATGTAATTAATTACATGTTTCAAGTATGGTTAAATAAAAAGTTATTACATTATACGACATCTAATTGGATATATCGTTATATTTAATTTGATAACTCACAACGTGCATTATGCACCTTTAGTTAAGAAGTGCATTCCAGACCGCACCCTATTATAAACTTGTCCAAATGCGAGGAATTGAAAAAGTTGAAAAACAATTCGTCCTCTTAAATTTTGTTTCGGGCAAAAAAAATATTCAAAGAAATTTCTACCAACTAAGAATGTTAGACAAGTTAATCTTTTTGTGTAAAGATTAACATGAACTTTTTATAATTCTTGAAAGACTAATTTATCTTGTATTTTGTGAAAATAGACTAATTTATCTTATAATTTTAATTAGTAGAGATTTCTTTGATTTTTTTTTTTTGTAGAGGGATGCACAATTTGACAGGCCAATTTGTAGGGTTTCTCTTAAAAAATTGGTGGTGGTGATGACACAACTTTTTCTTTTGATGGATTGAGCTCTACCCTATCAAGGGAGAGCTAGATAAAAGGCAGATCCCAAAAATAAAAATACAAAGTGCAATGTGAAATTTACACCCGAAAGAGAACTCAATTTGTTACAATTTTAATTCCCCCTATTGCTATAAAACGCCATTTCACCTTGCATCTTAAACATCATATCTTCAAAAGCAAAAAACTGTCCCCAGACGATCAGAACCTTGTAGGCTTTCTCGATGATCCTCCCATCCTAATTAGAATTATTTGTTCCAATATTTTCGACAAAACTGTCCATGTCTGAGAAAATTTATATCTCACTGTTCCAACTTTAATTGACTCATTTGGCAGTGTCATCAAAGCTAAGTCAAGTGATATAATGCAGGGGCATGCATAACCAAATATGATTCACACCGGAAATCTCGTAGCACTAGATAACCTGCCAAACATATCTCATGAGACCAGAGGTAAAGTCCTTGGCATGCACACGAACAAATACACACCCCAATTTTCACGAGCAAAGCATACCCACACACACTCACACCCCCCATGTTTTGCAAGGAAACACCACAAACCCATCCTTGAAATATGAATACACACCCACGCCCACCTATTTCCCACTCACTCAAGCCTTATTTCACACTCACACACCCACTAGGCTAAACTCGCACACCCCTTATTTTGTATATACACACGACCTTTGGTTCAGCACATTTACATGCTATTGGGGGCATGTGGTTCGCGGAGTGATTTTACATTCCTGGGAATAACATTACTCCCAGAAATGAACTATTCCTATGTTTGGTTTATGAGTTAAATTCTCAGGAGTCTTGCATAATATACCTAGGAATGAACTCTTCATATGTTTGGTTGACGTAAATATTCCTAGGAATAGTGTATTTTTCCCAAAATATCTACATAAATTTAAACTAAAAATTCAATTTTTAATCACATTAAACTCATAATTAAATATGATTCCCAAAATACCCCCATCAATTTAAACTAAACAATTAATTTCTAATCACATTAAACTAATAATTAAGTGTAATTTCCAAAATACACCCATCAATTTAAGTTAAATAATTAATTTCTTATCACATTAAACTCAATAACTCTATAAATATGATATGTAGCACAAATCAATTGATTCAAATGTCACAACATAAGTTCAAACTTCACAATAATTCAAAAATACAATACATTAAATCTAAGTGCAAATTCAAATCCAACATAAGAGCTAACAATTCATACATATTGCCACTTGATTGTCCTAAAATAAGAAAATTAAAATCTAAGAATAATTGTAAAGAACTGTCTTCACAAATGTCAATATATCCTTAGGTATAAGTGAGAAGAACATATTAGTCAAGTTACTGTCCCTTGAAATAATAATGACAGCCTTCATTCATTCATCAATAGACAAGCCATCAACATCTCTTAACAGTGCTATTTGCTTAATTCTTTTATCAACTCCCTCATTCTCGACCTTAAAGCAAGAAACCAAGTCCAATATATGGGTAGAATGTTGTTGAAATGCAGATTTTATATCTTTGATTGAGTCAACTATCACCTCAGCTGTTCTTAAGCATTTGCTGTCTCTCTTCCTTTTATTCTTGTGTTGTGTAGATAAAGAACTCATACCACCTAAAGTTTAAGGCATCTAAAAGTACAATAAAACCAAATATTTATATCCATCTTTCTACCAAAATAAAATACCAGAGAATAAAGCCAGGTTATAACTAACAAGTTCACCAAGTAAAGAAAAAATGGAAAACATGTTATCAGTCACAAAATAGTATAAGCATGCATATACAAATCCTGATGAGCACTCAACAAATGTTTCAAAATATGATTAGATGAAATGAACTAGTAGTCATTATCGGAAATGGAAACTTTGCATCATCACATACTCGGATAGAGAATTAAGGGAAAGAGGATGATGCAAATTGATTCATTCATCTGAAGTAAAATTGATATAGAAATGGTTTATATTCAAGCTAAGAAAGAATGATAAACAAGCTAATGACAAACTAATAACTGAGCTGGTAGTAACTAACTGCTACTATCAATCTGTTATCAAATAACTAAAGAAACACACACATGTTATTAAATACTATCTGTAAAATCAATTGAAATGATGCATATATGTTACCAGTCATCTACATTGGTCATTGAAATTTTATGCAACACGAAATTCTGACTAAGTTTATCTTTTCATTTGAATTTGGTAGCTACCTAGATCATGCTCTACCTAGTTCATTTGACAGCTACCTATTTACAGCAAAAATCAAAAGCATTTTATAGCTTAATATATACCTCAGCGTCATCTTGAAATTCAGCTTCTGCTTCTGCTAAACTTGGATCTATGTTTTGATCCCCTTGCAAGTTGTTCAACTGTGTTTCAAGTTCAGATTCCATAGCATCAACTACATTATCTAGATCTTCTGCATTGGCTCCCTAGGCCCTATCTTTATTAAAAATGGATCCTAACTCCTGAAAATGTGGGAATGACTTGTTATAAAAGGCCAATTGCATTCAGAAGTGAAAAAAAGAAAATAAAAAGTAAAGCAATAAATCAAAATAATATTAAAATGCTAGAACATACAAATTTGAACCAAAGAAAGTTTAGATTTTACCTTATTCCAGTCCTTATAAATTTGCTTCTCCACCACAATAATTTTGTCTTTGTCATTCCAACCAAAGCCACTTGCACCTATTGTCTAAACACTAGCAAAGTAATGCTTTTTTAACATCTTGACCCTAGACTCAATGTGTCGATTGGCTCCGGGAAGTTTTTCATTATTCATTTTCTCTAATTGTTTTGCATAACCAAATTTGAACGTGCTATTATTACACTTCCATGAAGTGGCAACAAGCTCAACCAAACATTCAACTAACTTGGCATATTCTTGAGGCGTCCATTGATGCTTAGTTCGCTTTGCATTAAGTTGTGAGCTATCCTCCATTGCTATTTAAGTGGAATTATAAATGCAACACACATTATTAAGATATCATGAACTATAAAGTAGTGTTGATAACTAAAAATATTAAAAGTACATAGATAACTCAACATGGGATCACACTAAATAAGTTCAAGTTCTGGAAATAAACATTGCAAATATCAAATCACACAAAAACCTTTAAAAAAGAACAACAAGGCATATGATAAATGAGCACAATCATCAAGCATGACGTCCTCTTCTCCATTGGTTCCACATGTCTTGAGCAAGGTAATCCCTCCATCTACCCTTATAACATCCCAAAAATTATTTAAAAATAATTTGAATTTTATTAGTGACAATTTTAAAAGTCTGACAATCTTAGCAATAATGAGGATAACCCAATGGACGAATTGAAAATTTTTTTTTGGCCAGGCATGAATAGTGATTTCCAAGCCCATAGATGAATATTAACTTTAGAATCAAGGCAAGGGTGTCCAAGGTGAAAGGAAACTAAACTTTAGGAATGAGAAAGAGTATTATGCTTGGGGCCCACATAGAGTACTAGCCTGGGGCCCATGTAACGATATTTAAGTTTTCAGGTACAATGCTTTACTTGGTTGGTAAAGTTTTGACATGTGGTTTTTAACACTATTAAAGTTACTTGATGACTGTAACGCCCCGATTTTTCTGTTAGAGTGAAAATGACCAAAATGCCCCTGAGGTCATTTTCAAATGACCGAGGAAAGCCAGGTCTTGGCAAAGACTCAAAGGGCAAACTCAATGTTGGAAGGGGAGTAGAAAACTTATGTACCTTCCCGGGATCGAAAATCTCATTTTTCGAGTTTTCGGGTCAGAATGACCAAAACGCCCCTGTGGTGTTTTACCCATTTGCAAGTGCCGGATGAACCCGAAACTTCTCCAGATAGTTTTAAAAGGCGTTTTTATGTATTCTATGACCTCAGTTTTAATTTTAGAAGTCCCGGGCAAAATTAGTGCAAAATTACGGTTTTGCCCCTAGTTTCGTATTTTTACTTTAATCGCGTGATTAAGCAAACCTAAGCAATATTAGGCTCTAATCGAAGGTTAATTAATTTCCTTAATTAATCTTGAGTCAAAATAATTTATTAAAGTTGATTAAAACCAAAAAGTACTTAATTACAACCTAAAATCATATTTTAATTTTATGACACCTAGTCATAGAATCTTGAATAGTGTTTTCTCTTTCCAATTCCTTAAATCATGGAATTGTGTTACACATTGTTTATTCATAAATGGGTTTTAAATTCTTTAATGATGTATGAGCACTCCTAAACTTGTCATAAACTCTCTAAATCACATTCTTAGTTACCTAAACTTAAGCTTAATCATTCCTAACCTTGTACCTAAGCTAATACACATCTAAACCTACCATTAACACACAATTAAATGGTCAAATCATCCTCCCATTCTGCTGTCCCAAGCTGGTCAAGCCTCACCTCCTCCATATGCATCACATGTTCAATTTTTCAACACTCCAAGGCCATACCTCAAGTCACATACACTATACCTTGTCATAACTTTCAATCAAACTTGAATTTCCACATGAATAAATAATTAAAACAACCCATTTCTCCCATTTAATTGTGGCTGGAAAAGTTCCAGCCATGCATTATTTCTAGAAGCCTAAATTCATAAAAATGTGATAGGAAATTAACTCACATCAAGCCATGCTTTGTAGCATAGCTTCCATACTTCAAACCATGCTTGAATGACCTTGTGTAAGAGATATTTTCTCTTCCTTCCTCCCTCAAAGGCTACGGCCAAGCCCTCCCCATTCACTCCTCCATGGTTTTGTTTTTCTATAAATAGGATGCTTGTGTTAGCCTTGTTGCACTTTGAAGCATTTGCAAAGTTTAGAGTTTTAGAGTTGTCTTGCTAGTCTTTCCTTTTTCTCTCAAAGTTCCAAGAGTGTTCTTCCTTTCTTTTCATCTTTATCTTCTTCATCTCTTCATCTCATCATCACCTCTCAACCATCAAACACCACCCCAAAACCTTGAACCATCATCAAACCTCTCAAACACCACACCTCAAACACAACTTCACTCAAAACACATCTCCTTTCCTTTTCCTTTCCTTAGTCAGAAATCATCACCACCATTCTAGGGGGTGTTGCTCATCTCATTTCCATCTTCAAGATCAAGCTTTTATCTTCATCAAAAGGTAGGGATTTGTTTTCAAACTTTATTTTGCTCAAGAAAGTGTTTTTCTCTAGTTTTCTCTTGGATTCCTTTTGAACTTTCCTTTGTCTTTCCTTTCCTTTCATTTTCGGCCATGAGGCCTTGATTTGAGCATGATAGCTTGATGATGAGAGTTTCTAGATGATGACATTGTGTTCATCTCAAAGAAACCTCTAAAGCTTGAGTTTTCCTTTTCTTACAACTTCATCTATATGTTATCTAGCTCACATGGTTTTCCAACTTAAGAAAATTAATCTAAGGATTTCTAAAAGCCCAAGCCTACCCTTGTCAACCTTAAAGTTGGCGGCACGTTCTAGAGATTTGTCTCTAGATAGGGGTTTTGGGTACTTAATAAAGAACTTGATGTAGCTTCACTTTCTTTCTCTTTTATATGATTTTCGATTCTTGTGTTGTGAACTTTGAGATGTTGTATGGGGTTATTATCTTGTTAAAGTCTTAAATGAGCTCTAGTTAAACATAAAAATGAAACTTGCATCATGTTTACTTTAAGCTTTGCATATCATGTTTATTTCCTTGCTATCACTAAATCCCAAGATAATGAATGAACTTGCATTATCATGTTTATGTTTCAAGGTTTGCATTATCATATTTATATTTCAAGTCCTCACCTAAATATCAAAGATAATAATATATTGCACCACATATTTATTTTATGCTCTCACTTTACTTTCTAGCAATAACTAAAATAAGTGCATGAGCATGTTTATTTTTATGTCATCACTTTAATGATTCTAGAGCTCAAAGACTTGCCCAATGATATCTCAAACAAAGTTCTAAAACATTTATTTCCTATGGTTCATATTTCGGCCCTATGAGGCCTTAATGTTTTCAAGTATTGAAAACTATGTTTTATAATTTTTCTAAACTTATATGAGTATAAGGAATGCGTAGAACTAAGCGTTATGAATTTAGGACCTCTTGAGATGAAAATAATATAGCCACTGCCCTATTAAGTATTTTCATGAGTTTAGATGATAAAAGTGTTCATGAAAGAGTTTTGAAGGTTTTAATAAGGTTCCAAGAGAAACTAGTATTTTATGTGCTTTAGAAACTATGATTCAATGCCTTTAAATGGAGTTTCTGTTTCGGTTCTGCCTTGCTATGTTTGGCCATTGTATGAGCTGTGTTAATGATGTTAATATGCTTATGTTTGGGTAATAATTATGTTAAGACTCATATGTGAAAGATAGGATAAGTTAGGAACTAGAAAAGAATTAATTTGAGAGTTCTAGATCCCTTAAAGATTTATTTTTCTGGATTCTGTCCAGCAAGGTTTAGATTCAATAATCATGGTTTTAAATTAGTTTATATGTGTAGGAATGACTCATAATTGGTTTAGGACTTAATCTTGAAGCCTTAGGAGCAAACCGAACTTAGAAAGGGTCATTATTGTGACTTCTAGGTACCCGTAAAGTTAGTATTTTGATTTCTGCACTCTTGAGGTTTAGAGATGTTCTTGACCATAGGGTGAGGTGAGAAATACTTAGTTATAACCTTATAGGTTCCCAAGAGACTAGGTGTTGATGATCAATAACTTAGAATGTGAGATAGAGATCTAAACCGTAATTTCTAGAACTCCGTAATCACATAAACATAAAGCTGTCCAAATTCTCGCTTAGTGCTATTTGGATTAGTTCTTGAGCATAAAATTTGTATAACTCATTAATTGTCAAACTATAGGTGTATAAAGAAGTTAAGGATAATGTTAGAACAATTAATTTGCAAGTTTAAGACTCATAAGAATCGAAGTTTAAAACACTATGAGTTATAACGTATCATGTCTATGAGCTTATGGGGATGATTGTTAGATATGACTATGTGATGATGTTTGTGTGAAAGTTTTATGTGACGAATGTTATGAGAAAGTTTCATGTGATGATATATATGTTATGAAAAAGCCATATGAGAATGCATGATAAAAATGAATATGATAAATGATGAGGTAATTGTGATTTAATACTTATGAGAATATAAATGTGACACAACACTGAGACGCGCTTCTCCTGGGTGACACCGGTTCGGCCGAGCACCCCCAGGAGGAGACAAATCCGTGAGGGTATGTGTAGATGCAGCCTGCCAAAGCGGACAAATTGCGAGGCCCACGTGGCTAGCAAAGCGTTTCAAAGAGGAAATGATCCTAGAAAGGAGATCTTTAATTTGCCCCATAGCCCGTACTTTAAGTCGGGATTATGTTACGCTTACCATAGGATAAGTAAGAACTAGTGACGACTAGTTAAGGTATGAGCTCATAACCTAGAGAAGTTTTAGGGCGGCCCCATGAGATGAAAGTTAAAGTTAACAATGTCACATAAACTATACTTATGCCAATGTTATAATGTTTCCTAGTTATTCTATTGTTTGGTTTACCTTATGATGCATTCATATCATTAGTATATTTCTGCTTAAGTTATAAAGACGCATTATAAAATATGACGGACCTTGGATAAAATACCTCTTTGGAAAACCAACTTAAAAGGAATTTATATGCATGCACACCTTTTAGAAATAAACCCAAGGTTCCTGAGGATGTGACGATGTCACCTAAGTAGGGATAACCCTACTGAGAATTCTTTTAGAAAGATTCTCATTCCCTCTCTCTTTTCTTCCGTCATATCTTCAGATGGCGACATTCGTACTCTTCATCGACACCCCGGTATGGGAGCTGCACCATGACCCGGCACTCGGGTCATACCATTTTGAGGGTCGCTGCACTGTCAGAGTATTCATGTTCATGGGACGACCCTTCGCGCACCCCGTCCCGAGCTACCGCTTCACCCCGACTGCTCCCTACCGTCATAATGGGATTTTTGAGCGAGCGAGACCACGCGATGAGCAGATCCTCCGCATGGAGCCCGAGACATCAGCGGTACGCGAGTACCCCGAGTATGTGCCGCGTCCCCAGTACTCGGAGACGGACCCATCCGAGGACCCGCCATCCCACATGTACAGTTGGAGCTCCAGTCCCGCTCCTCCACCAATGAGGGCTGGGAGTGAGGAGACGGTGGTCCAGCTGAGGTTGGCTCGACGGCCATCTATGCGCCCTCGCTGCGGTGGACATGCCCCGATGATGCGCTCGACCACTCCCGCCGAGATTCGTCAGTGGATCGACTCGACCCCACAAAGATTCGGACCAGCAGGAGTAGTCATAGGAGGGGTAGTAGTTAGTGCACACGCACGCCACATAGTAGAGGACAAACCTTCTTTTGTATATGAGGTTGTCTCCTTTAGGTGCACATGGGTATGGGTGTAGTTTCTCTTGTATTTGCTTTTTATGATTTCCTTGTATTGCATTTCAGTTGTATTTTGTTTCATGATGTATCAAATAGTCCCGCCTCTTTGGGTAGGCACGTTATATATATATATCTATGATTCAGTTGATGTTCCCATGACATGATGTGTTTCTTATGCTTTGCTTATATGTTTCTCTATGCTTCTCTTTTGGATTCGTGCGTGGCTCTCACTTTGATTTTAAATTCCAAAAAGAAAAATTTTACCCATATTTCCGCTAAGTGTAACACCCTCCTAACTACCATGTATTACTCGAGCATTAACATTGTAATTAGAAGAGTATCACTTCCTTTCTATAATATCCACTAGTCAAATGAAATGAAATAAGATAAACCAAACTCTAGAGTTATAAAGAAAACTACTATAAAATGTACATATATTATTACTTTACATACCGCTTTCTTTAATACATACCATACTTGAAGTTAAGTCACTTCGCTTATAATACAACACAGTAACTACTATCAAAAGATCTACCAAGCTTGCTCAAATATCAAGGTCCAACAAAATACTAAACACACAGAAATGGAACTAAGACATCTAACACCAATTAGTCTACAAGCTGGTAAGTTCCTGGCACTATTCTACACTATATACAAGTCAAAAGCCCACGTAAGTCTCATGTCCTCCTACGTGAAACCATTGGCCATCGGTATGATGGCCTCTCCTCAGCCAGAGGCATCTGCAGAGTCTGAGCACAATACTGACATATACACAAATAGGGGTGAGAATATTATAAAATTCTCAGTAGGGTAACCCTTACATACAGACAGAATATAAACAGTAAATGCATTTATAATAATAAAGAAAAACATCATGTTAGATCACATATATCAATATTAGCATACATGAGTCAAAGAAAATTATATGCAAAATGGTATTAATCATAAGTGCTTCTTTTATATCACATAGAATTCAACTTAGTGTAGTAGTTCTTTTATTAACATAGGGAAGGCTTAGATTCACATCAGGTAACATATGTAGTGGATAACTCCTCAGAGGACCATAGACTGCTAGGACATGAGCTCATTCCTATTCGTGATCATCAGACTTCATTTTTTCCATTTCAATCACACACAGTTCTATTTCCTAGTCGATAAGTCTACCGACTCATAAAATTTCTTGGGAAGTTCTTATTTTTGCCTTCCCTCTCTATCACACATATGCCTTGTTTCTATTTTCCCCGTATGTTAAAACATGCACCATTAAATTTCACATATTCTCTTTTGTCATACAACCATGTCATGGACCTTTCTATTTCAAAGTCAGGTTTGTATCCCAGATATAGGCATTCAGTATCATTGGAGTCTCATTCATACTTTATAAACAAGCCTTTCAAACAATTAACATACATTCATATGATATATACTTGGATTAAATAGATTTCTATCATTAACTTAATACATCTTCACCATTCCAGCTTCTTGACAGATTTACCATTATGGGGACAACATTTAATTCACATATCCAATGGGCAATTCACTGGCCATAAAATTCTCTATGACACCTCAATGTGTCTAAAAGTCCCTGTAAAAAGTTCATAGCAAACAGAATACTAGAACCATGTCAAATAAATTCTACAATTTTAGTGGTCAGAGGCCACTTTTTCACAGCTCAGAATAGGATTCACACAATTTTTAACTTTAGCAAATGATAGAAACAACTCAAAATAAAAATCACAGTTATACTTAAAGATGTCTAAAAACTCTGTAAAAATTTCAAAGGATAACTCCATCATTTGCTATGAATAAAAATTTATACAAATTCACAGCTCCAGTACCAAGATTTCAGCCAGCATAGATATACTCTTGGTTCTTGATTTTTCTCAGGCAGTAAAACTCTTTATTATGCACCACGAAAATTATAAGAGTTTCCTTATGATGTTGTCTTAAACATATAATTTTTATAGCTCATAAAAATGAATAGAATTGAACTAGAAAATTCATGAACAAATCCTGTCCTGCTGAAATGCCAAAACTGAGCAGCCTAGCCAAAACTTATTTTGACAAACATCATTATTTAACCTCATCCAAAAACTCCACCAAAATTAACACATCAATATCAACATATTATCATCAAATATAACCATAAATTTCGAAATAAAACCCAAATAAAATTTACAGAATAATTTGGAAAGAAAAAGGCCAAAGAAAACCCTACCCTTGGAAGCTAATGCCTCTTTGTCTCTTGTATACTCCAAGATAGATATACTCTACCCCAAAGCTCTTAAAATACAGTAAAATACTCCTCTAACCAGAGATGAGTGATGTGATAAGGTGAGGTTTTTGGAGAATCTAATCGGTTATATTTGTAGGTGTTGATGTCTAGAACAAGTTTTGTGAAGGAAACTTTGTGTTTTAGTGACTTTAGGCTAGGGTTTTTGGAGCTTGAAGCTTGTTAATGGAGGTTTGAGAGGAAACAAACATGGAGGCTGTATTTTTGGAGTGTTACACGAAAATGATGGAGTGGTGGTGATAAGATATTAATCTTGTGAGTTTAGGGCAAAATGGATAATGATTTCAAGTACAAAATGGTTTTTCTTAAAGTTAAATATGGTAATTTTGTACAATTTCTATTGGTTAGCCATAAAGGTGCAATGGTGTGGCATATCTCAAGCCGCACACTTGTCACCCTAGGTGGCATGCTTGCACTGGTAGCTTTATACTGTGTAAAAACTACACACCGTAATTTAACCGAATGGGTAAAATAGTGTACCCGGGTAATCAACTATTGCCTGAAAATTAATTCTAGGTATAAAATATTTATTCCTACCTATTTCTAACCTTAATCCTATAATTTCCAAATTTTGGGCACCTTCAGGTCTTGAATCTAAGGTTTCAGTTGTTCCGATGGGTCTATGGGGCCTGCAAAACACTATTTTCGTTTTTTTTTTTTTTTTTTTTTTTTTTTTTTTTAACGTTCGTTACATTGTTCTCATCATTTTTGTGTACACCAAAATTTTGATATTCTTACTACTAAAGCCTCAATTATTTTCTGAAAAAAAAAATTAGGATGTTACACTAAGTATTTTCTAAGTAAAAGATGAGACCAAGAGGTAATATTCTAAAGATTAACCTAAGTACATACTAGTAGTCTTGGGTTAAGATTTAGGGTGTTACAATGACCAAGTAATCTTTACCAATCATATTTCACCAAGTTTTAATCTTAGCCTTTCATTTATTATAATTTTACCTAGGGACCAATATCTTATTGCTCAGTAAAATTTCGGTGTACAATTTTTAACATCAAAAGATAGCTTAATCTTTAAGTTTGGATAATGTCTATCCTTTTAACCCAAGTGGATGGCCAAGATTTAATCTTGACTAACAAGATTAAATCCTAGCCATCCATCTTATTTTCTTTTTAGAAAGAAATTTAGACTTTACACTAGATAATATCTAATCTTAAATCATGACGAATATAATGCCACCAACCTTATTACTCTACCTTATCATTTTTGGCCAACAAGGAGGAAAAAAAAGCCTCCATTGTTGCTCTTCTCAAGAACTTCAACCTTGATTCAAACCTCCATAACGCTAGCCTAAAGTTGCTAAAATCTTAAGATCCATTTACTAAACTTACTCTACTCATCATAACCTATGGAACCAATTGACTAGAATTTGAATCCATCACTATTTTCCACTTTGAGATCTCATAGCCCACTATTAGAAAAAGGATTTGGAGTGGATTTGAAGAGTTAGTAGGGAAAAAAACCATTCCTAAAAGATTCTTTGGAGTTAGAAGTCCCAAAGCTTCACAAGTAGGCGGGGCTTTTGTACCTTTTTCTGTTTCCAATTTGTTTATATAATTTGCTTACTGATTTAACTTGATATTTTTTGTTGTTTTGGTTGATAATATATAGATATTGTCGTGTCTAAGTGGGTTTATTGATTGGATGATGTTTGGAAATCCTTTTCACCAAAATAAGTTTTAACCTAGGTTGCTAGAATCTCTAGTTTTTCATAGGCAGAAGATGATTCACGATTTTCTTTAGTGTTTGTAGACAGACTTTTTAGCTGAAATTTTTATATGATGAAACTAACATCTTAAGATGTTTTCATATTTTTGTTGGGTTATTTTGAACACTTTTATTGGATATGTTTGATTGTTTGATATGCAAACTAATTTTTTCTATAGAGGCGTGAAATCTGCCCAATGTGCTGGAATTGTACTATTGCCTTGTGTAATACCCGAAATATTATTTAAAAATTAATTTAAACTTTATTAATGAGAATTTAAAAAATTTGATAGTTTTAGCAATGACGAGGATGACGCAGTGGACATGTTAAAAAAATAGTGAATAGTGATTTTCCTGGCCCCGCGTGCCTGTCTGGATAGTCGAAGCACTAATACCGGGACCAGGAGATATTCCGAACTGAGAAAAAGATAAGATTAAGGTTAGAAATGGTTAGAATTGAAGATTTTATACCTGGAATTTAATTTTGGGCAATGTTTGACTATTCGGGTACGATATTTTACTTGTTCGGTAAAATTTCGACGTGCAATTTCTAATACTGAAAGATAGTTTAATCTTTACAATAGGATAACATTTATCCTTTATAGAAAAGTGTAAGGCTAAGATTTAATATTCATTAACAAAATCAAATCTTAGCCACTCTTTTTGTTTAGAAAAGAAAGAAAAATCAATCTTTACCTAAATTATTACACAATCTAACCAAGATAAATACAAGACCAAACAATCTTTTCTCTCCACCTTATCAATTTCGGCCAGCCAAGAAGAACAACCAGCTTCCATTTCTTTCTTTCCAAGCTACTATTAGCAAGCTTCAAGGTTCCAAAATCATATCTAATCTTGTTAAAACCTCAAGATCTCTTCACAAAACTTCAACTAGTCATCAGCACCTACAAAACTAACCGATTGAAATTCCAAATTTTCACCTTTCCTCACTTTGAGATATTATCCTTTACTGTAAGAAGAAGTGTTTGGTCTGGGTTAGAAGGCCTTGAAGTGAGAAAGATAACTCTTGAATCACCCTTTGGAGCCTAGACCCATAAATCTTTCAAAAGTAGGTTTCTTTGTACGTTTTCTTGTTAAATTCTATTTTCTCATATTTTCACTTAGTTGAATGTGATATTTTCTGGTTTTAATCTATGATTTCATATAGCTATATACATGTATTTACATTGGTGGAGCAGTTTGGTGATTTTCAAAAATCATTTTTGTCAAAAGAAGTTTTGAACTGAATTTGCATGGAATGCTGAAGTATATTCACTTATGACCGCTATAGCGGTCCCAGTCCTGCCTTCAAATGACTCCCCAGTGCCGAAACAATTTCACTTATGACTGCTATTGCGGTTCTAGACCACTATAGCGGTCATGTAAACTCCAGAACCCTTCAGAAAGTAAGAGCTTCATTGTTTTGAATGACAACAAAGCTAATTTAAAGAAAATACTTTGAAGAATGACTAATTGCTACCTTGAGTTTCTTGGCAAAGCTTAACAGATGACTTCGAGATGCACTATCGGAATTAAGTGGAAATAATTTCACTATGCATGTGCAAGCATGTTTTTCTCATGAGAAGAGGAAAGATTCAGACGAAGTGAAATTCATCAAGCAAAATGTGATCATGTGCATCAAAGATGCAAGCTCATTGAAACAAAATCAAGGGATCAAGGATATTGCTGTTAGAAAGTAACACTAAACTTCAGAAAGAAGGGATACAATGATGATAACATACCAAAGCTAGAAGCAATGTGTTACTCAATCTTCAATCATCATAATTGTCGAATATTCATTATCAAAAAATCAGGATTGAAAATCAGAAGACAAATAAAGCAACAAGGAACTAGTAGAGCTCTTCAGAAAGTTCACAATCATAAAAAGAGAGAGAAAGCAATCAGATTTGAAATTCAAAAATCAAAAGTCAAATTAGTCTCTTTTACCCAGAACATCATCTCTTCAACACCCTCAATCAATGAAAAAAGACTTATTAAAGAGTTCAGAACCCATGTTTAGAAAATAGAAAAGCATTTTTTGATAGACTTTAGAAACCTCAACTTATTAACGGTTTCTAAAAAAGAACTCTGACACCAGACGAGCTACTCTTCTAGATTATGTTCCCAATACACGATTTGATTCTCGACAGTGCTGGTTGGATAGAAGATCAAGGGCAATCGTAATAAAGGAAAATCATTTATAAATAGAGATGACTGAGCTTCAAAAGGAGAGATGAAATATAGATAAAAAATGTTGGGGAAATCTTTTGAAATCTCTCTATGAATATCATCTGCTAGATTCTTTGTATATTAAAATCTTCTTTCTACATACCAAATTGTTCATACATTCTTCTGAGGAAGAATCAGCAGAAAGAAGTCACTTAAGCTGATTCAGATTCATCATCTCACATTTATTAGAAAAGAAGCTTGAGTGCAGGATTGTTCAAAATAAACATCAATCTTGAATCTATTGTATCATCGATCCAGTAGTGAGTTGAAAGCTTGAAGAGGTTACTGCAAAACTACTTGTTGTTGTTGTGTTAGTAAGTGTAACACCCTAATATTCGATCCAATACTACTAGTATGTATTTAGGCCAAATATTAGTCATTACCTCTTGTCATAGTTCTATTACTTTGAAATTAACTTAAGGAAAATATGAGCCAATTTTTTTTTTTGGAAACTTTTTAAAATATGAGCCGCGCGTAGCATACGTATAAACAATATAATAACGTGCGGAAGTATAAACATAAAAGTGGCTCCAAAACAATCATGACATCAGCATATTTGAAATAACTCATGCATATAATATGCCCACCCTAAGGGGCGGGACTCTTCAAGTACATAGGAAATGCGAATACAACGGAAACATAAAATACATGGAAAAGATATGAAAGAAACACCTCTACCCAAGTGTAACCTAAGGTGGACAACCTCAACACAAAAGAAGGTTATCCTAACTATGTGTCATGTGTGCACTAAGGACTACCCTCCAAGCTACACGGTGAAGATCACGGGTATGGGGGAACGTAGCCAATCCAAGGGTGAAGCTTGGCAAGGGTAGGCATGCCAGCGTATCGAGGTCGTGGACCGGACGCCCCAGCCCTCCGTGGTTGGGTAACTGTCTCCTCGCTACCCATGGGCATCTGCGGGGGAGTGGGGGCGGAGTCCTCTCATACATGTGGGCTAGTGGATCCTCCGAGGGGTCCTCCTCCGAATGCTAGGAACGGGGTACGTAGCCGGGTACAGCGCCCGAGCCGGCAAAGTAGGTCCGTAGAATCCTCTCATTACGTGTGCTAGCACGCTAAAAAACCATGTCATCTCCATATGGTGAAGTCGGGGAAAAGAGGTAGCTATCTACAGGGTATGTGAATGGCCGTCCAGGGAACATATAAACACGGACTGTGCAGTGGCCCTCAAAATGAAACGACCCATGCTCGAGGTCGTGGTGCACCTCCCAAGTAGGCGTATCAACGAATAGTACGAACGTCGCCATCCCGATCTGAAGATGTAAAGGAAAGAAATTCAGTAGGGTTTTTCCTTCTACCTAGGCATCGTCTTCTACGTCTCCAGGGACCTCAGTTTCTTTAAAGAAAAATCATGGACGTATAATGGTTCAATTATGAAGTTTGAAAATGTTAATCTCCGAGACCCATTCATTTTAATTCTAACACTTCTTGGTTACATAGTCTATAAATCATGAAACTTGAATCATAAATCATGGTTCCTAACCTCATGGATCATGCCACATATATTCATAGTTCATAGTATATAAAATCATAATTCATGGTACATAGAATCATAGTTCATAGAACATAGTGCATAGTACCTTAACTTGGTTACTTAGGTGACATTAAAACATTATTACATTCTTCCTAGGGCCACCCTAACTGGTCTCCCTTGGGAGATATCACTAGGTTATGAGCTCATACCAAACTAGTCGTCACTAGCATCTGGACTTATCCTTCCAGATAAGTTAAAGGTCCCGACTTAAAGTACGGGCCTACGGGGCATAGAATCACCTTATCCCCACCCCTAATTTGGTGTTTCAAAAGGATCATTTTCTCATAATTTAAGTCACCTTAAGTCTTAGCATGTTAAATGAAATGCCACTCAAAACATACATGTCACGTATCTCATGTTACAACATAGGCATTTCTAAGTTCTTAAAGAACAACCACATGCAATAATAAAACTAGCATTTAGAAATGATAGTTCACATAGCATCATACTAGTCATGGGATACACAATAATCCATCCTTCGCCAAGAGCTTACAAATCACTCCCTTAAAGAAAAATCCCTCAATCGGGTAACCTCAAACTGGCATATTATGTTCTCATGAGTTTAAGGGATTGATTTACCTCTTCTTCATAATTTATTAAGTCCTAAAACCTAATTAATTATGGCCAGACAGTTTAGGTGTAACACCCTAATAGAACCCCACTATGCTTAAGTTCACATTTGGATTCTATTAGTTGTCACTTATGCCTTGCATTTATTTTCTTTTGAAATTAACTTAGAAAAATAGTGGAAGTTTTTTTTTTCTTTAAATAAATTAATTTTTTTGAAAACTTAAGCACAGAACGAGAAGTGAAATACATAGCGCTTTTATAGATAATAATCAAGTTACATTGCGCACTTAATTAAATAAGCGGAATAAGAGACTAAGTATAGAACTATTATCACATAAACTGGAATATAATCACTTAATACATAAGTCACAACAGGGCATATATCATACTGATAAGTTATTAAAAATAACAATATAAGTTCTACTATTACTAATTGTTTCTCACAAACTATAATGTAACTAAAGCTCGGAATGCTCCTACTTGAAAGGTTTGAAATCTTCACGCTACCTCCTTCCTCATTTCTGACCGTTGCTTTAGGTGGACACGTTTGTCTCTCGTAACGACAACGGAAAATAAACATAGGAGTGAGAAATACATGATTTCTCAGTAGGAGTTCCTACTTGTACTAAAAGTGTCATCGTTGTCGTCCCAGTCACTTCGGGTTTATTATAAAAAGGTGAACAGGTAAGGATTCAATTATCAAACTTTCACAAACGTGATTAGCCGAAGTGCAGTTACTTTTAAACTAATCTTGAACATTAGCAGAAATATCCATTCAGTATTTCATCAAGCATACATATAAGCATATCATGTAAAACCACTAATAAGCAATAATCATTTAGGAGCTGCATGCATTTCATGATTACTCATCCTCAACATTCACTTGTTTAGTGATCATCATCTTTCATTTATTTCATCAACATATTTCTTAATTACTCACGGGATGAATGCATCAATGCCTTAGACCACCCTAAAAGGGTAATGAGCTCATACCGTGGCCATCGCCACAACCTTTTGGTTTTCTTTCCGTTGCCATGATCTCAACGGTTTAGGGGGTTAAGCCATGAGTTTAGCTCAAGTCCACTTTTCCAGACTATCATTGCTACTTTTTCAGGTTTTACGTTTATTCTCACTGAGTGAAATCATCAATACCTTAATCCTCAAAGAGGATTAAGCAGTAAGTTGGTCTATTTATTATTTCATTTGAAACATGAATGTATGCACATTAATAAATCATGGCACAGTCAATCATTTTATCATTATCATTTCAT
Organism: Dalbergia cultrata; assembly: GCA_031216105.1. Taxonomy (NCBI): domain Eukaryota; kingdom Viridiplantae; phylum Streptophyta; class Magnoliopsida; order Fabales; family Fabaceae; genus Dalbergia; species Dalbergia cultrata. The sequence goes on from CM062349.1 coordinate 27,762,107, forward strand.
ATCTCATCAATACATTCACATTTCTATATATCACTTCATGTAACATAGACAATATCATGTAAATCTCACAGTAAACATTCTCATAGATAATTCATATTAAGCAACCTAAGTTATCAAGTTAGGTCTCTAGTGTTTCTAATAGGTTATGGATATCTTGGTATTATCTTTTTCTCTTAGTCTTCTTTGTACTCTTAGTATTTCCATTAATACATTAATACCCTTTAAGATATTTTTAGAGGTTCTTTATATATTTTTATTATGACTTTTATATATATCTCCTAAAGATTATTATTCTACTTAAATCCTTAAAATTATCTCTTTACAAGACTTGAATCTTTTATTTAGAGTTCTGACATATTTTAGAATAAAATTTGTAGCACTACATCTTAAATTAGTGTAAATCAACTGTAATTGTGCATAGTAGGATTCCCAGGAAAGAGAAGTGGGTCACAATGGATATGCTTAAATACCAAGTCTTTCCTTAGCCAGAACCTTTCCAAATTGCACTCTCACAGTATCACGCTACCTTCAAGACTTTCTCAAAGACACCGTCCTAAAATATATCTCTCATTATGTATTTTCGTGGTGTAAAACTTTATGCATAGCATATACAAGTGTATTTGTAGATGTGTTAGCGTTTCCAAAAGTTGAAATCAGTCCATTTGCATTTTCCTAGAGTGAGTTACACCTATTTTACTACTACAAGGTCAGATTAAGAGTTTCAGTCTTAGGCTCTACTTTAAAAATTTATATCTTGGGCTAGGAAACTCCGTTTTAGGTGATTCTTTTTGGAGAGTGTTCTACAACGAGTCTAGTTTATAATAAAAATATTTTCATTTTGAGATCCTTCATATTTTATGAACACTAATTTTCGAAGTAACTACTGCCAGAAATAATTAGAAATTCCAGCACCTGCCATGTTCATGTCTTAAGTTATCTTTATTAACTCAAGTTTCACATACAATCTTTTAAGTTATATTTGAGTTTGATAACATCATAAAAGTACTCATAGCAGAATAGAACATGTTGTGTTTTCTAAAAATATAATTATTCAAAACTTTTGACAATAACTCAAGTTTGAGACATTCTATGCATGAGCAAAGTTAGAAGCCAACAATACTTGAACAAATAAAGAAGAAACTCCTACCTCTTGTGTAGGGTCTAAAAAGGGTCCTTATCTTCTTCCTTAAGCTTTGAACAAGAGTCTTTGGAGTGGATGACCCTCCTTAAATCTTGGCTCTAGAACTTCAGTGCTTAAGAAAATATTTCTCACTAGAGTTAAATATTGTAACTCTTGTGAGGGCTAGTGAAAGTTTGGACTTAGGATTTAAGTGTTTGGATGAAGTTTAGAGGATCAAAAGAAGTCTTTGAAGAACATAAGAAGAATGATAGAATAAGAAAGAAAGAACACTTAGGGAGTTTCTGGATTGAAGAGAGTTTGAGGAGTATTTATAGTGGAAAGATTAGAGAAAAAAACAGAAGAAGGAAAGCACTTGGAGCATGATTTATGGAAACATGTTGGCTGAATTTTGGGATGAAAATGCTCCATGTTTTGTACAAACATGTTTCCATGTTTTGTGCAAAGATGTTAGTGGAGATTTTCTAACCTTTAGTGCATGTATGTGATTCAGAAATGTGTATGATATATGTGGTTAAATTATTGTGTTATCATCTTAATCCAATGACTTAGATTCATTCTTGTCTAAAGACAAGTGTAGGGATTTGTGCAAATGGCATTGTAGTAATTTCTTTAACTAAGACAAGGATATTTTTGTAATTAGACAATGATAGTGGTATTCTTGTAATTCCATTCATAGAGTAAGGGTATCTTCATCATTTAATAAGGCAAGGGTAGTTTGGTAATTTCCTTTACATAGCAAGGGCATTTTCGTAATTTCCACTAAGTGATGGCATTTTCATAATTCTTTGCATTTTTCTCTAGACATACTTAAGTAGTCTATTTGTTGTGTTTCATAACATTTGTCCAGATTCTATTGGTTTTGCTATCGATAATTAAGATTAATATTTATCTTAGTTATAAATTTGGGGATGTTACATTAGGCAGTGTGCTAATTTAGATGAATTACGGTGTTCTAGAATGTGCATTTTAGGTCCTTTCTCACTTCCGACTTTTTCTATGATGTGCTAATTAAAGACCTAACCAATTATGAATCACTCTCACTCATCTAGAGATCATATAATTTGAATCTAACTACTTTAACAAGGTTGGACAGAATCTAAAAATTTCTGTTCCTATGTAGTTCTAGAATTCACATATCAAGCAAATAAAGTTACTAAGGGTACTTTAAAATGTCTAGAATGATTATCACATACTTGGCAAGGTATTTAAGCATATTTAGACCACCCAAAACAGAATTTAAGGTGCTGTAAACTATCAAGGCAGAACCGAAAACATGTGTCATTAAATCATGGGAAAAACTTCACTTTAATGCATATGGGTTGCTAGTTTCTCTTGGAACACCTTTGGAGCTTCTAAAACTCTTTGGAAATCACTTTATTTCATTAAAGACCATCACAAAACACATAGGGCAGCAGCCCTAAAAGGTTCTTTGGAACAAGATTAAACCTTGAAAATGTGTCTAGAGCATGGACTAAGTCCACATAAACTTAGGAAAACCCTTGAGACATAGGTTGTAGGCCTTAGTGACTAAATGAACTCCTTAGGGAGCCATTTTCATCACTTGGCCGAATGCATATTCAAGGAGATGCCTCCAGGATGAATCTTTTCCAAGGATGAAATAGGCAAGTCTTTGAGCTCTAGTAATTTAGAGTCATGACAGAAAGTAAACATACTATGCATTCCATTTTTATAGTTCATTAGAAGGTAAAGTGATAGCTCAAAGTAAATATGAAATGCAAATTCTTTTTAATCTTTGAGTTTAGTGATGACTTGAAAATAAAACATGAAATGCAAGTTCATTTCTTTATCTTGGGGATTTAGTGGTAGCATAAAATAAACATGGATGCAATTTCTTTTACATCTTGTCTAGAGCTCTTGCAAGACGTTAGAAAGAACCAAGGTTCCAACCCAAAACTCATCCTCACAAGAAAAGAAAGCTATTAGTGCTAAAGTACTAAAAAGAAAACATGATCCTCAAAGAACCATGGGGTTGGCCGAAATGTTTGAAAGAAAAGAGAGATTCAACAAGTGTTCAAGAGAAACATACACTCATTCTTAACAAATGCTAAAAAGATCAAGCTTTTCTTTTAAAAACTCAAGCTTTAGAGTTTATCCATGTGACCAATATCAACATGAAACCCCCATCATCAAGCTCTCATTTTTCCAAATCATCAAGGCACTCATGGCCGAAACTTGAAAGAAAGAAAAAGGAAGTTTCAAATAGATCCAAGAGGAACCTAACTTATTCTTGATTAAAACTTGAAAAAATGAAACTTTTCCTTTAAAGACTCAAGCTTTAGAGTTTGTTCATGTGACAAATATCAACATGAAACTCTCATCATCAAGCTATCATTTTTCCAAATATCCAAGGCATTCATGGCCGAAATACACAAGAAAGAAAATGAGGTTTCAAGAGATTCAAAAGAAATATATATTTTTACTTGGCTAAAACTTGAAAAGGTGAAACCTTTCTTTAAGAACTCAAGCTCTAGAGTTTGTTCATGTGACAAATACCAACATGAAGCTCTTATCATCAAGCCATCATTTTGTTGGCCTTGAGGCCGAAACCAAAAGAAAAGAAAACAAAGAGAAGAAAACATCAACCCATCATTAAGGAAACTTATTCTAACCAAGCTTTTCCAACAAGATCAAAACATAAAGAGTAAAGAAAGCATTCTTAAACAAGTTCCCTACCAAGTGTTGATGCTCTAGAGATGAAGGAAAGGTTGGCTCTTGGAGAAGAATGGAAAGAAATTTCCTTGAATCCTTGGTGGTGGATTCGGCCAAGAGGAGAAAAGGAGGAAGGAGATGTGTTTGCCTTGGTTTGAACTTGGGGAAGTGTTTAGATGAGAAGGAAGATGACGATTGAAGGTGGAGGAGTAGTGGTCTTGGCTTGAACAAAGAGAGAAAGATAGATTTTTTGAGAGAACTCTTGAAACACAAAGTTTTGCAAGTGTTGTAAAGTGTTCAAATGCTCTTCAAGGCAAGCTATTTATAGACAAATGAATCAAGGATGAGTGGAGGGGAGGGCTGGCTGAATTTACATCACAAGGAGGAGAGAAGAGAAATCTCCTTGGGTCGTCATACATAGTGTGATGGAAAGCTTGAAAGGCATGGTCATAGGGTGGCTTGGGAAAGGAAACTTGATTGACACCATAAAATATCATTCTTTTGAATTCTTTTGAATTCTTGGGGGGAAAAATGGCTCCACTTTTGGGTAGCCATGGGGAGGGAAAAATCTCTTCTCTAATCATGGTTTAGGAGTGTACTTAGGTGTAACATTGGTTAGGCTCATGATTAGAAATTGCTAAGTAAGGGTTTTAGGTGAACAATTAGGAAATTAGGCCATGATTAACTTAAATTTAGGAGAAATATTGTTGGATTGATGGGGTCACTTGTTGTGGCAAGAGTTTCTAGGAAATGACAACTTTTCTTGGTTTGAGAAAAAGTGTATAGTGAAATCACTATTCATGGATTCTCCTTTTTGAAAAAAAATGCTAGAAATTGGTTTTTAAACAATTTTAGATTGAAAACATCCTCAAATAAATATTTTTGCTCTAAATTAATTATAGAGATTAATTATCCTTTAATTAGAACCTATTGTTGCTTAGGTTTTATTTTAAAACGTAATTTAGCCCTTAATGCACTTAGGCAGGGGCAAAATCGTAATTTTTCCTCAAAAATTGCCCGGGACCACCGGGACTTAAATAAACATAGGTCATGCCTTGAAAACATTGTTTTGAACCTCTGGGACAATTCCGGGTTAAAATAGAACTTAAAACTGCCTTAAATCTGTTATAAGGGTATTTTGGTCATTTGTGCGCAGAAATCTCAGAAATGAGGTTTTTCTGCTCTATTAAGCATTCATGTACATACAGTCCCCTTCATATATCATATAAACCCTATGGGGATGGCCGAGATAGGCTGTCCTCGTGTTCCAGGCAAAAATGACCTCAGGGATATTTTGGTCATTTAAAAGTTTAGTGAAAATCGGGGCGTTACATTACTCCCCTCCTTAAAAAGAATTTCGTCCTCGAAATTCATTACCTGAGAAAAGCTCGGGGAGCTGTGCTTTCATGTTGGCCTCCAACTCCCATGTGAATTGTTCAGCCTTTCCGCGTCCCCACACGACCTTGACTAAAGGTACAGTTTTATTTCTTAGCTGTTTGACTCCTCGGTCCACAATTCTCGTAGGAGGTAGGTTAAATGTCAGGTCATCCCTTAATTGTACATGTTTTGGCTTTAGTACATGACTGGGGTCAGACTGATACTTTCTTAACTGGGATACGTGGAAAACATCGTGAAGGTTGGATCGATTGGGTGGTAGGGCTATGCGGTATGCTACGGACCCTACTCTACTGAGGATTTTAAATGGGCCAAGAAACCTAGGGCTTAACTTTTTCACTTTCATCGCTCGACCTATACCTGTGGTAGGGGTGATTTTAAGGAAAACATGTTCTCCTACTTGAAACTCAATCTGCTTACGCCGCGTATCCGCATAGCTTTTCTGTCGGCTTTGAGTAGTGAGAATTTTATCCCTTATCCTCTTAATTTGTTCCGTCATTTCCCTCACAATATCTAGTCCAATAAGACTCTGCTCACCAGGTTCGTACCAACATAGGGGTGATTGACACTTTCGTCCATAAAGGGCCTCATACGGTGGCATGCCAATGCTCGCATGATAACTATTGTTATATGCAAATTCAATTAGCGGCAAGTATTTGTCCCAACTTCCTCTTTGATCTAGGACACACGCCCTAAGCATATCCTTCAAGGTTTGGATAGTTCTTTCGGATTGGCCATCTGTTTGGGGATGGTAAGCCGTACTCAAACACAGCTTCGAACCAAACACCTTCTGAAAGGCTTCCCAAAACCGTGACGTAAACCGCGGATCCCGATTCGAGATTATCCTCGACGGTACTCCATGTAATCTTACTATCTCTTGAATATACAACTGTGCTAGCCTATTCAAGGAATAACTCACCTTAATAGGTAGAAAATGGGCTGACTTGGTCAACCTATCCACTATTACCCATATAGCATCATGATTCGCTTGGGTCCTTAGCAGTCCAGTCACAAAATCCATCGAGATACTATCCCACTTCCATTTGGGAATAGACAAGGGTTGCAGCATTGCAGAGGGTTTTTGGTGCTCAATCTTCACCTTTTGACAGACTAAGAACTTACTCACCCATGCGCAAACATCCCTCTTCAAACCTGGCCACCATAACATCTTCTTCAGGTCTTGGTACATCTTCGTGGCACCAGGATGAATTGAAAAATTGCTTTTGTGGGCTTCCTCCAAAATCTCTTTTCGGAGGTCGCCACAAGCAGGTACGCATATGCATCCTTCAAACCTCCACAATCCATCGCTCCCTTGAGCAAAACCTTTCAACTTGTCAGCTTTTATTGCCTCCAAAGTCTCTTGAAACTCAGCATCTTCCCTTTGGGCATGAGTGATTCTTCCTTTGAATTCACTCGTCACACTAAGATGGCAAACTTTCATGCCCTTAGCGGTTAAGGTTACTCCTAGGTTTAGGTTCCTGAACTCCTCAATCAACTGAGCCTCCTTAACCATAAGATAGGAGAGGTGCAAGGTTTTCCTACTTAGGGCATCGGCTACAACATTAGCTTTCCCGGGATGGTAGTTCAAACCAAAATCATAGTCCTTCAAGAACTCCATCCATCTCCTCTGCCTCATGTTTAACTCTTTTTGGTCAAAAAGGTACTTCAAACTCTTGTGATCGGAGAACACCTCAAACTTCACTCCATACAAGTGGTGTCTCCAGATCTTTAGAGCAAACACGACGGCAACCAACTTAAGGTCGTGGGTAGGGTAATTTGCCTCATGCGGCTTAAGCTGCCTTGATGCATAGGCCACCACTTGCCTATTTTGCATCAATACACAACCTAAACCTTTACCAGAAGCGTCACAAAACACCTCAAAAGGTTCCTTAGGGTTAGGTAAAACTAGGACAGGGGTTGAGGTCAACTTACGCTTAAGCTCTTGAAAGCTTTGCTCGCACTCCGGGGTCCACAAGAAAGGGGTGTTCTTCCTAGTAAGCTTGGTTAAGGGTAATGAAATCTGGGAAAATCCTTTTATAAACCTACGATAATAGCTAGCTAAAACCAAAAAGCTCCTTATCTTGGTTACTGTTGTTGGTTGCTCCCAATTCATCACAGCTTCCACCTTACTAGGATTTACTGCAATTCCTCCTTTAGACACTACATGCCCTAAAAACTTCACTTCCTCTAACCAGAATTCACACTTAGATAATTTGGCATATAGTTTCTTCTCCTTCAAAATCTCCAACACTGGGGTTAAATTTTGCTTATGCTCCTCGTGGGTCCTTGAATAAATGAGAATGTCATCTATAAAGACAACCACGAACTTATCTAGATAGGGTCTAAAGATCCTATTCATATAATCCATAAAAATAGCCGGAGCATTGGTTAATCCAAAAGACATAACTGTGAACTCAAAATGACCATATCGGGTGCAAAAGGCGGTCTTAGGTATATCCTCATCCCTAACCCTAATCTGGTGATAACCTGACCTTAGATCAATTTTGGAAAACACTACTGCTCCTCTTAGTTGATCCATCAAATCGTCAATCCTAGGCAAGGGGTACTTATTCTTTATTGTTACCTTATTCAACTGCCTATAATCAACACACATCCTCATACTTCCATCTTTATTTTTCACAAACAACACCGGGGCTCCCCACGGTGATGCACTCAGCCTAATGAACTTTTTCTCCAAAAGGTCCTCCAACTGGGTTTTCAACTCGGCCAATTCCAAAGGAGGCATTCTATATGGGGCTATAGATATGGGTCTGGTACTTGGGAGTAGCTCTATTGAGAATTCAATCTCTCTCTTGGGGGGAAACTCAGGTATTTCATCTGGGAATACTTCGGGATAATTTCTCACTATCGGTATCTCTTCGATACTTTGCTCAAAGTCAACATCACTAGCGGCTAAAAGAATATAACCTTGTTCGCCCTGACCATAGCCTAGGTCTATAGCATTTAGGTACACTCTCATGGTTTTCCTAGGTTCAGGGGGAATGAGAAGGAAAGAAATGGTTTTCTCATAACAGTTCAATGACACACGGTTAGCATAAAGTCAATCCATGCCAAGAATTATATCTACACCTTGCATGGGTAAACATATGAAATCTAGAACAAAGGGTCTATTTTCAAGGACAAAGCTACATTCTAGGCAACATTTGCTAGTCCTAACTAGTTTCCCAGTGGGGGTAGAGACAATGAGATTAAAAGGGAGTTCTGACACATGTGATTTAAGAGTCTCAACACAATAATAGGATATAAAAGAATGGGTAGCGCCAGAATCAAACAGTACGATCAAGTTTTTACCGTTCATTTCACACTTATCTTCGATGAGATCATGGGACTCCGTCGTCTCTTCCGCATTGACGGTGAAAACCGTCCCTTGTCGTTGTGGCTTGGGGTTAGGGGTTGGCTGGTTCCTTTTCGGGCAGTCCTTTGAATAGTGCCCCGGTTCTCCACACCGGTAGCAAACGTCCAATCTCGCTCGACATGGCAAGCTCCCATGGGGTCTGCCACACTTAGGGCATTCAGCATGTGGGGTGGATGACGTCCCTTGGGGTGCCTTTCCTTTATTGTTCATGGGCTTGTTCTTGTTATTGTTATTGTTGTTGCCGCGGTTGTTGTTGTTGTTAGGCTTGAAATATTTCCGAGGCCCTTGAGATCTGGACCCGGACTGAAACCTCTGTTGAGATTGAGGCTGCAGCTGACCTTTCTTCTTGAACTGCTGGCCTTGAGGTGCCAGCTTCTTATTGTAGTTGTCGAACTTAGTCGCGTTCACCCTCCTTTGCCCATCATCAATGATGCGGCACTTATTGACCAAGGTTGGGAAATCCCTGATCTCCAAGTGATGACCGCAAGATTGAGTTCGGCCTTCAATCCAGACTCGTACTTAACGCACTTCCAGTACTCGTCGGGGTTAGCTTGGTACAACCTCCAAAACTTGATGAGGTCTTCAAACTTGGCGGTATACTAGGCAACCGTCATGTTCCCTTGAACAAGTTCCATAAACTCGATGTCCTTCATGTTGCGGACAGATTCTGGAAAGTACTTCTCATAGAAGTGAGCTTTGAACACCTCCCATGTGATGGCATCCTCAGTTGCATCCAGCATCACCTTCCAGCATGTAAGTGGCGAAAGTCACCTTTTGCTCCTCCGAGCACGGCACCACCTTGAAGATTTTCTCCATGCTTCGAATCCACTCTTCTGCATGGTTCGGGTTGGCAGTTCCCTTGAAAGTTGGCGGATCCACTTTACGAAATTCCCCAAATCGAACGTGTTCGGGGATCTCAGCTGTGTTGGGACCACGTCCTGCACCAGCACGACGATCTTGATTCATCTGCTCCATCATCATTCTCATAGTCTTTGCCATATCACGGAGTGCCTCAGCAGTCTTGTTGTTTTGAACTCAAGCAGTCGTGTTCCTAGCTGACTGTCGATGTGCCATTAGCCCCTATACACACAAAACAGTAACACTGAGTTGATCAGGGTCAATACTCCATGTAAAACGAGCAAGTTACCATGGCACGCACAACAAACAGTAGTCATGCATATCTAAACCCAATACACCTATTCATGACATTTCTAGGGTATTATGCTTAAGAAGCATAGCCAGTCCAGTCCTCAGGCTCCGTGAGAATCGAATTGCTCTGATACCAAAATGTAACAGCCTAATATTCGATCCAATACTACTAGTATGTATTTAGGCCAAATATTAGTCATTACCTCTTGTCATAGTTCTATTACTTTGAAATTAACTTAAGGAAAATACGAGCCAATTTTCTTTTTTGAAAACTTTTTAAAATATGAGCCGCGCGTAGCATGCGTATAAACGATATAATAAAGTGCGGAAGTATAAACATAGAAGTGGCTCCAAAACAATCATGACATCATCATATCTGAAATAACTCATGCATATAATATGCCCACCCTAAGGGGCGGGACTCTTCAAGTACATAGGAAATGCGAATACAACATAAACATAAAATACATGGAAAAGACATGAAAGAAACACCTCTACCCAAGTGCAACCTAAGGTGGACAACCTCAACACAAAAGAAGGTTATCCTAACTATGTGTCATGTGTGCACTAAGGACTACCCTCCAAGCTACACGGTGAAGATCAATGGTATGGGGGAACGTAGCCAATCCAAGGGCGAAGCTCGGCAGGGGCAAGCATGCCAGCGTATCGAGGTCATGGACCGAACGCTCGAGCCCTCCGTGGCTGGGTAATTGTCTCCTTGTTACCCATGGGCATCTGCGGGGGAGTGGGGGCGGAGACCTTTCCATACATGTGGGCGGGTGGATCCTCCGAGGGGTCCTCCTCCGAATGCTGGGAACGAGGTATGTAGTCGGGTACAGCGCCCGCGCTGGCAGAATAGGTCCGTAGAATCCTCTCATTGCATGTGCGAGCACGCTCAAAAACCATGTCATCTCCATATGGTGATGTCGGGGAAAAGAGGTAGCTGTCTAGAGGGTGTGCGAACGGCTGTCCAGAGAACATAAAAACACGGACTGTGCAGCAGCCCTCAAAATGAAATGACCCATGCTCAGGGTCGTGGTGCACCTCCCAAGTAGGCGTATCAATGAAGAGTACGAACGTCGCCATCCCGATCTGAAGACGTAAAGGAAAGAAAGAGATAGAGGGAATGAGATTTCTTACTAAAGAAACTCAGTAGGGTTTTTCCTTCTACCTAGGTGTCGTCTTCTACATCTCCAGGGACCTCGGTTTCTTTAAAGAAAAATCATGGACATATAATGGTTCAATTATGAAGTTCGAAAATGTTAATCTCTGAGACCCATTCATTTTAATTCTAACACTTCTTTGTTACATAGTCTATAAATCGTGAAACTTGAATCATAAATCAGGGTTCCTAACCTCATGGATCATGGCACATATATTCATAGTTCATAGTACATAAAATCATAATTCATGGTACATAGAATCATAGTTCATAGAACATAGTGCATAGTACCTTAACTTGGTTACTTAGGTGACATTAAAACATTATTACATTCTTCCTGGGGCCACCCTAACTGGTCTCCCTTAGGAGATATCACTAGGTTATGAGTTCATACCAAACTAGTCGTTACTAGCGTTTGGACTTATCCTTTCGGATAAGTTAAAGGTCCCGACTTAAAGTATGGGTCTAGAGGGCATAAATTCACCTCATCCCTACCCTTAATTTGGTGGTTCAAAAGGATCATTTTCTCATAATTCAAGTCACCTACCTTAAGTCTTAGCATGTTAAATGAAATGCCACTCAAAACATACATGTCACGTATCTCATGTTACAACATAGGCATTTCTAAGTTCTTAAAGAACAACGACATACAATAATAAAACTAGCATTTAGAAATGGTAGTTCACATAGCATCATACTAGTCATGGGATACACAATAATGCATCCTTAGCCAAGAGCTTACAAATCACTCCCTTAACGAAAAATCCCTAAATCGGGTAACCTCAAACTAGCATATCATGTTCTCATGAGTTTAAGGGATTGAATTACCTCTTCTCCATAATTTATTAAGTCCTAAAACCTAATTAATTATGGCTGAACAGTTTAGGCAGTGTGCTAATTTAGATGAATTACGGTGTTCTAGAATGTGCGTTTTAGGTCCTTTCTCACTTCTGACTTTTTCTATGATGTGCTAATTAAAGACCTAACCAATTATGAATCACTCTCACTCATCTAGACATCATATAATGTGAATCTAACTACTTTAACAAGGCTGGACAGAATCTAAAAATTTCTGTTCCTATGTAGTTCTAGAATTCACATATCAAGCAAATAAAGTTACTAAGTGTACTTTAAAATGTCTAGAATGATTATCACATACTTGGCAAGGTATTTAAGCATATTTGGACCACCCAAAACAGAATTTAAGGTGCTGTAAACTATCAATGCAGAACCAAAAACATGTGTCATTAAATCATGGGAAAAACTTCACTTTAATGCATATGGGTTGCTAGTTTCTCTTGGAACACCTTTGGAGCTTCTAAAACTCTTTGGAAATCACTTTATTTCATTAAAGACCATCACAAAACACATAGGGCAGCAGCCCTAAAAGGTTTTTTGGAACAAGATTAAACCTTGAAAATGTGTCTAGAGCATGGACTAAGTCCACATAAACTTAGGAAAACCCTTGAGACATAAGTTGTAGGCCTTAGTGACTAAATGAACTCCTTAGGGAGCCATTTTCATCACTTGGCTGAATGCATATTCAAGGAGATGCCTCCTTGATTAATCTTTTCCCAAGATGAAATGGGCAAGTCTTTGAGCTCTAGTAATTTAGAGTGATGACATAAAGTAAACATGCTATGCATTCCATTTTTATAGTTCATTAGAAGGTAAAGTGATAGCTCAAAGTAAATATGAAATGCACATTCTTTTTAAACTTTGAGTTTAGTGATGACTTGAAAATAAAACATGAAATGCAAGTTCATTTCTTTATCTTGGGGATTTAGTGGTAGCATAAAAGAAACATGGATGCAATTTCTTTTACATCTTGTCTAGAGCTCTTGCAAGACTTTAGAAAGAACCAAGATTCCAACCCAAAACTCATCCTCACAAGAAAAGAAAGCTATTAGTGCTAAAGTACCAAAAAGAAAACATGATCCTTAAAGAACCATGGGGTTGGCCGAAATGTTTGAAAGAAAAGAGAGATTCAACAAGTGTTCAAGAGAAACATACACTCATTCTTAACAAATGCTAAAAAGATCAAGCTTTTCTTTTAAAAACTCAAGCTTTAGAGTTTATCCGTGTGACCAACATCAACATGAAACCCCCATCATCAAGCTCTCATTTTTCCAAGTCATCAAGGCACTCATGGCCGAAACTTGAAAGAAAGAAAAAGGAAGTTTCAAATAGATCCAAGAGGAACCTAACTTATTCTTGATTAAAACTTGAAAAGATGAAACTTTTCCTTTAAAGACTCAAGCTTTAGAGTTTGTTCATGTGACAAATATCAACATGAAGCTCTCATCATCAAGCTATCATTCTTCCAAATATCCAAGCCACTCATGGCCGAAAATACACAAGAAAGAAAGTGAGGTTTCAAGAGATTCAAAAGAAATATATCTTTTTACTTGGCTAAAACTTGAAAAGGTGAAACCTTTCTTTAAGAACTCAAGCTCTAGAGTTTGTTCATGTGACAAATACCAACATGAAGCTCTCATCATCAAGCCATCATTTTGTTGGCCTTGAGGCCAAAACCAAAAGAAAAGAAAACAAAGAAAAGAAAACATCAACCCATCATCAAGGATGTAACACCCCGATTTTCTGTTAGAGTGAAAATGACCAAAATGCCCTGAGGTCATTTTCGGCCCGGAATTCGAGGAAAGCCGGTCTTGTAGTAGTCAAAGGACAAACTCAATGTTGGAAGGGGATTGGACGACTTGTGTACCTTCCCGGGATCGAAAATCTCATTTTTCGTGTTTTCGGGTCGAAATGACCAAAACGCCCCTGCGGTGTTTTACCCGTTTGTAAGTGCCGGATGAACCCGAAACTTCTCCAAATGGTTTTAAAAGGTGTTTTTATGTAAACTATGACTTTAGTTTTGGTCCCAGAGGTCCCGGGAGAAATTAGTGCAAAATTACGGTTTTGCCCCTAGTTTCGTGTTTTTACGCTTAATCGCGTGATTAAGCAAACCTAAGCAATATTAGGCTCTAATCAAAGGTTAATTAATTTCCTTAATTAATCCTGAGTCAAAATAATTTATTAAAGTTAATTAGAACCTAAAAGTGCTTAATTACAACCTAAAATCATATTTTAATTTCAAGACTCCTAGTTATGGAATCTTGAATAGTATTTTCTGTAACATCCCCAAATTTATAACTAAGATAAATATTAATTAGCGATAGCAAAACCAAGAGAATCTGGACAATGTTATGAAACACAACAAATAGTCTACTTAAGTATGTCTAGAGAAAAATGCAAAGAATTACGGAAATGCCATCACTTAGTGAAAATTACGAAAATGCCCTTGCTATGTAAAGGAAATTACCAAACTACCCTTGCCTTATTAAATGACAAAGATACCCTTACTCTATGAATGGAATTACAAGAATACCACTATCATTGTCTAATTACAAAAATATCCTTGTCTTAGTTAAAGAAATTACTACAACGCCATTTACACAAATCCCTAGACTTGTCTTTAGACAAGAATGAATCTGAGTCATTGGATTAAGATGATAACACAATAATTTAACCACATACATCATACACATTTCTGAATCACATATATGCACTAAAGGTTAGAAAATATCCACTAACATCTTTGCACAAAACATGGAAACATGTTTGCATAAAACATGGAGCATTTTCATCCAACATGTTTGCAGAAAACATGGAAACGTGTTTGCACAAAACATGGAAACGTGTTTGCACAAAACATGGAAACATGTTTGCACAAAACAAGGAGCATTTTAATCCCAAAATTCAGCCAACATGTTTCCATAAATCATGCTCCAAGTGCTTTCCTTCTTCTGTTTTTTTCTCTAATCTTTCCACTATAAATACTCCTCAAACTCTCTGCAATTCAAAAACTCCCTAAGTGTTCTTTCTTTCTTATTCTATCATTCTTCTTATGTTCTTCAAAGACTTCTCTTGATCCTCTAAACTTCATCCAAACACTCAAATCCTAAGTCCAAGCTTTCACTAGCCCTCACAAAAGTTACAATCTTTAACTCTAGTGAGAAATATTTTCTTAAGCACTCAAGTTCTAGAGCCAAGATTCAAGGAGGGTCATCCGCTCCAAAGACTCTTGTTCAAAGCTTAAGGAAGAAGAGAAGGACCCTTTTTAGACCCTACACAAGAGGTAGGAGCTTCATCTTTAATTGTTCAAGCATTGTTGGCTTCTAACCTTGATAGAATGCCTCAAGTTTGAGTTATTGTCAAAAGTTTTAAATGATTATTTGAAAAATATATTTTTAGAAATATGACATGTTCTATTTTGTTATGAGTACCCTTATGATGTTATCAAACTCAAATATAACTTGAAAAGATTGTATGTGAAACCTGATTTAATAAAGGTAACTTAAGACATGAAAATGGTAGGTGCTGGAATTTCTAGTTGTTTCTGGCAGCAGGTACTTCGAAAGCTACTGTTCATAAAATATCGAGTATCTCGAAATTAAAATAATTTTACTATAAACTAGACTCATTATAGAACACTCTCCAAAAAGAATCACCCAAAACGGAGTTTTCTAGCTCAAGATATAAATTTTTAAAGTAGAGCCTAAGACTGAAACTTTAAATCTGACCTTGTAGTAGTAAAATAGGTGTAACTCACTCTAGCAAAATGCAAATGGACTGATTTCAACTTTGTTGGAGAGCTAACACATATAGGAATACACCCATATATGTTATGTATAAAGCTTTGTACCACGTAAATACAGAATGAGAAATAAATTTCGGGATAGTGTACTGTGAAAGTGCAGTTTGGAAAGGTTCTGCTAAGGAAAGACTTGGTATTTAAGCATGTCCATTGTGACCCACCTCTCTTTCCTGGGAACCCTCCTATGCATGGTTTACAGTTGATTTACACTATTCCAAAGATGTAAATACTAAAATTTGATGAGTTAGGAATTTGGAACTACCTTTACTAAGCTGAGATAACAAGTATACAGAGAATTATAAACTTTCTTCTAAAAGATGTCAAAACTATAAATAAAAGAATCAAGTCTTGTAAAGAGAGAATTTTAAGAATTTAAGTAGAATAATAATCTTCAAGAGTTATATGAAAGTCATAATAAAAATATATAAAGAACCTATAATAATATTTTGAAGTGCATTAATGTATTAATGGAATGCTAAGAGTACAAAGAACACTAAGAGAAAAAGATAATACTAAGACATCCATTACCTCTTACGAACACTAGGAACTCAACTTGATAACTTTGGTTGGTTAATATGAATCATCTATGAAAGTGTTTACTATGAGATTTACATGATATTGTCCATGTTTTATGAAGTGATTTATAGTAATGTGAATGTATGGTGATGAATTATGAAATGATGAGGATGAATGATTGATTGCCCAGGATTTATTGTGATTACATGATAATATGCATACATTCATTTTCAAAAGAAATAATAAAAGTAAAGTTTGAAAAAGTAGCAATGAAAGTCTGGAAAAGTGGACTTGAGCTAAACTCACGGCTTAACCCCCTAAACCGTTGAGATCACGGCAACGGAATGAAAACCAAAAAGGTTATGGCGACGGCCATGGTATGAGCCCATTACCCTTTTAGGGTGGTCTAAGGCATGCATTCATCCGTGAGTAATTAAGAAATATGTTGATCACTAAACAAGTGAATGTTGAGGATGAGTAATCATGAAATGCATGCAGCTCCTAAATGATTATTGCTTATTAGTGGTTTTACGTGATATGCTTATATGTATGCTTGATGAAATACTGAATGGATATTTCTGCTAATGTTCAAGATTAGTTTAAAAGTAATCGCACTTCGCTAATCACGCTTGTGAAAGTTTGATAATTGAATCCTTACTGCTCACCTTTTTATAATAAACCCGAAGTGACTGGGATGACAACGATGACACTTTTAGTACAAGTAGGAACTCCTACTGAGAAATCATGTATTTCTCACTCTTATGTTTATTTTCCGTTGTCGTTACCAGAGACAGACGTGTCCACCTAAAGCAACGGTCAGAGTCGAGGAAGGAGGTAGCACGTGAAGATTTCAAACCGTTCAAGTAGGAGCATTCCGAGCTTTAGTTACATTATAGTTTGTGAGAAACAATTAGTAATGGTAGAACTTATATTGTTATTTGTAATAACTTATCAGTATGATATGCCCTGTTGTGACTTATGTATTAAGTGATTATATTCCAGTTTATGTGATAATAGTTCTACACTTAGTCTCTTATTCCTCTTATTTAATTAAGTGCACAATGTAACTTGATTATTATCTATAAAAGCGCTATGTATTTCACTTCTCGTTACAGGCTTAAGTTTTCAAAAATTAATTTATTTAAAGAAAAAAAAACTTCCACTATTTTTCTAAGTTAATTTCAAAAGAAAATAAATGTAAGGCATAAGTGACAACTAATAGAATCCAAATGTGAACTTAAGCACAATGGGGTTCTATTAGGGTGTTAGATTATGGTATCAGAGCAGTTCATCCTATTTAAGCCTGAGGAATGGACTGACTATGCTTCTGTCTATGATATCATGCTATTAATCTTATCTGTATGATGGGATATAGGATTTAGAAATGCATGATCGTCTTGTGATACTGCCATAGTTGCTACTATGCTTAGCTATAGTATTGAGCCTGATCAACTCGATGACTGTTGTTTGGTGTGTCTAGGAACTAATGGCAGCAAACAGACGTACGCATGGGGCACGCGGTGGAGGTAATCGTGATGAACTGGCAAATGCACTCCAGGAGATGGCTAGGGCTATGCAAGCACAAGCAACAGTGATGATGGAGCAGATGAATAGGATGTCAGAGGAATCAGTTGGGAACCAAGAACATGGAAAATTCTCTAATTCAAGAGGCTGGACCTCCGTAATTCAAAGGGACAACTAACCCCGAAATAGCTGACGGATGGATTCAAGAGATGGAGATGGTTTTCTCAGTGGTAGAATGCTCTGATGAACAAAAGGTGGCATTCTCTACTTATATGCTGAAAGGAGAGGCTGCTGCGTGGTGGAAAGGTGCAAAGGGCTTGCTCGAAAGTGCTGACATACAGATTACGTGGGAGGTTTTCTATGCTACATTCCGTAAGAAATATTTTCCAGATCCGGTTAAGAAGGCAAAGGAAGTAGAATTTACATTCGGCGACAGTGGAAATCGAAGTGTGGCTGAGTACACAGCTAAGTTTGAAGAACTGATCAAACACTCAACTAGCTACCAAAGGGATCCCAACGAGGCTTGGAAATGCATGAAATATGAGAGTGGTTTGAGGCCAGACATTTTGGCATCTGTGGTTCCACTGGAGGTCACTGACTATGCATCTTTAGTCAGCAAAAGCCAAGTGGCTGAGAGTTGTAATCGCCAGCTAGTTGCCCACCGAGTTGAAGAGAATAGGAAGAGGTCTACTCAACAAGGTCACCGAGGGTTTCCACCCCCTCACAAGAAACCCTTCCAAGGAGGTGGATTTAAAGGGAAACAACCCCAACACCCTATGATGAATCAACCTAGGACACAAGCTGTTAATCGACCTAGGATGGCCACGTCCCTGAACCTATGACTAGACCCCCTTGTGCCACTTGTGGAAAGATACATGGAGGGGAATGCAGATTTGGTAAAAATGTTTGTTATCGGTGTGGACAGGCAGGACACTATTCTAGAGAGTGCCTAAAGTTCAATCAGTCCTCTACACTCAAGCCTAAGGCACAGGACGCGTGTTTGCTATCATCGCCGAGATGCCCTCAGAATCCGATGATCTGATTCAAGGAAAGTGTATAATTAATGGAAAATCCTTAATTGTATTGTTTGATTCTGGCGCAACACATTCATTCATTTCATATGATTGTGCTAATAAGTTGAGGTTGTATATATCTGACTTAAAAATCATCTTAGTTGTCTCTACACCCACTATAAATACTGTTAGAACTGATCAAGCCTGCCTAAATTGTGAATTTGAGGTAGCAGATAGGATTTTTCATCATGATTTAGTTTGTCTACCCTTGTCTAGTTTTGATGTAATCTTGGGCATGGATTGGCTTTCGGCTAACCGTGTGTTACTACATTGTGCAAATAAGTCACTAGTATTTCTTCCCAAACCATCTTTACCCAATCCCTCTAAACTTGATAGAAAGGTACGACTATACCTAAACTCCATTATCATGGGGATAGTAGGAATGAAGAGCGAGGATATGTTTTCCGATGACAAGTGAGAGGGAAGTGGAGCAAGCTCTAGAAAAGATCCTTGTAGTAAAGGAATTCTCAGATGTTTTTCCCGATGACATACCCGAATTTCCTCCAAAAGGGAGATTGAGTTTTCTATAGATTTGGAACCGGGAACGGGACCCATATCTATAGCTCCTTATAGGATGCCACTGGCCGAGTTAGTAATTGAAGAAGCGATTAGAGGAGCTACTAGAGAAGAAATTCATTAGGCCTAGTGCTTCACCATGGGGAGCTCCAAGCTATTTGTCAAGAAGAAGGATGGGAGCTTGCGGTTATGTGTGGATTATAGGCAGCTAAACCAAGTGACCATAAAGAATAAATACCCTTTGCCTAGAATAGATGACCTCATGGACCAATTAAGAGGAGGCCAAGTGTTTTCCAAGATAGATCTGCGATCAGGATACCACCAGATTCGAGTGAAGGAGGAGGACATACCAAAGACAGCCTTTAGGACTAGATATGGACATTATGAATTTAATGTGATGTCGTTTGGGTTAACCAACGCACCGGCAGTGTTTATGGACTACATGAATAGGATATTTAGACCATACTTGGATAAGTTTGTAATAGTGTTCATCGATGACATTCTAGTTTACTCTAGAACTGAAGAAGAGCACAAAGAACACTTACGAGTGGTGTTGGAGGTGTTGAGGAACAAGAAACTTTATGCAAAGTTGTCCAAGTGTGAATTTTGGATGAAGGAAGTTAAGTTCTTAGGTCATGTAGTGTCACATGGGGGAATAGCAAGAGACCCAAGTAAGATAGAAGCGGTGCAACAATGGGAAACCCCTACCACCGTGAAGGAGATTAGGAGTTTTCTAGGGCTAGCGGTTACTACCGAAGGTTCATTAGAGGTTTTTCCCAAATTGCCTTACCCCTCACCAAGCTAACAAGGAAGAATTCAGCTTTTATATGGAGCCCAGAATGTGAAGAGAGTTTCCAAGAACTAAAAAAGAAGTTGACCACTACCCCTGTCCTAATCCTAGTTGACCCAAAAGAAAAATTTGAGGTGTATTGTGATGCCTCGGGAAGAGGACTAGGATGTGTTTTGATGCAAAATAGGAATGTAGTAGCCTATGCCTCTAGACAGCTCAAACCCCATGAAGTAAATTACCCAACCCATGACTTAGAGCTAGCAGCTATTGTCTTTGCCTTAAAAATCTGGAGACATCATCTTTATGGTGTAAGGTTTGAAGTCTTTTCTGACCACAAAAGTCTGAAATACCTCTTCAACCAAAAGGAACTCAATATGAGACAAAGGCGTTGGATGGAGTTTCTCAAGGATTATGACTTTGGGTTGAACTACCACCCAGGAATGGCAAATGTGGTAGCAGACGCTTTGAGTCGTAAGTCCTTGCATGCTGCTTGGCTCATGGTGAAAGAAAATGAGCTGATAGAAGATTTTAGGAACCTCAACTTAGGATATAGGGGGACTTCAGAACAAATTCGGTTAAGCCAACTAAGTGTAACCTAAGGATCAAATAATTCAAGCCCAAAGGGAAGATGAGGATTTCCTTAGAACCTTAACCCTTGTCAAGGCGGGAAAGTTGAAAGAGTTTGTCCAGGATAAGGAAGGAGTGTGGAGATACCAAGGGAGAATCTGTGTACCTGCAAAAGAAGGATTGAGAGCTAGCATTTTGGAAGAAGCCCACAAGAGTCAATTTAGTGTACACCCCGGTATAACCAAGATGTACCATGACCTAAAAAAGATGTTCTGGTGGCCAAAGATGAAAGCAGATATAGCAAATATAGTGCAAAAATGTTTGGTATGCCAAAAAGTGAAGATAGAGCATCAAAAACCCTCCAGAGTGCTACAACCTCTCGAAATCCCCGAATGGAAGTGGGAAGGAATATCCATGGATTTCATGATGGGATTGCCAAGAACGCCTACCGGACATGACTCCATATGGGTTATTGTAGATAGATTGACCAAATCTGCTCACTTTTTACCCATTCGAGCAAATTACCCTTTGGAAAAGTTAGCTCAGCTATACATCCAAGAGATAATAAGGCTCCATGGAGTACCCAAAACCATTGTCTCAGATAGGGATCCAAGGTTCACCTCAAGATTTTAGGGAGCTTTGCAAAAGGCATTTGGTTCAAAGTTGTGTCTAAGCACTGCCTATCACCCTCAGACTGATGGACAATCAGAAAGAACAATTCAAACCCTTGAGGATATGCTAAGAGCATGTGTCTTAGACCATCCAAAAAGTTGGGACAAACAGCTTCCATTGATTGAGTTTGCATATAATAATAGTTACCACACTAGCATTGGGATGGCACCTTATGAGGCTTTGTATGGTAGAAAGTGTCAATCACCACTTTGTTGGTGTGACCCGGGAGAGCAAAGTATTTTGGGCCCTGATTTGGTAGAAGAGACAACCAAACAAATAAGGAAAATTAGGGAAAGAATCCTCACTACTCAGAGTAGGCAGAAGAGCTATGCTGACAAGAGAAGGAAACCTCTCGAATTTCAAGAAGGAGAACACATATTCTTGCGAATTACTCCTACCACAGGTATAGGTCGTACAATGAAAGTCAAAAAGCTAAGCCCTAGATTCTTAGGACCCTTCCAAATCCTCAAAAAGGTAGGTCCCTCCGCCTACCAAATTGCATTACCTCCAAATTTGTCTAACCTACACAATGTTTTTCATGTGTCCCAATTGAGAAAGTATCAGTCAGACCCCAGTCATGTGTTTGAGCCAGAAACTATACAATTAAAAGATGACTTAACTTTTGAATTACCACCGATGAGGATCGTGGATCATGGCATCAAGCGGTGAGAAACAAATCTGTATCTCCGGTCCGAGTAGCCTGGGACAAGATGGAATGGAAGAGCACACATGGGAGCTCGAGGGAGATATGCTGAAAAGAATTTCGAACCTATTCATTGTGTATCAAATTTTGAGGGCAAAATTTTTAATAAGAAGGGGAGAAATGTAACATCCCCAAATTTATAACTAAGATAAATATTAATTAGCGATAGCAAAACCAAGAGAATCTGGACAAATGTTATGAAACACAACAAATAGTCTACTTAAGTATGTCTAGAGAAAAATGCAAAGAATTACGAAAATGCCATCACTTAGTGGAAATTACTTAAAAATGCCCTTGCTATATAAAGGAAATTACCAAACTACCCTTGCCTTATTAAATGACAAAGATACCCTTACTCTATAAATGGAATTACAAGAATACCACTATCATTGTCTAATTACAAAAATATCCTTGTCTTAGTTAAAGAAATTACTACAACGCCATTTACACAAATCCCTAGACTTGTCTTTAGACAAGAATGAATCTGAGTCATTGGATTAAGATGATAACACAATAATTTAACCACATACATCATACACATTTCTGAATCACATACATGCACTAAAGGTTAGAAAATATCCACTAACATCTTTGCACAAAACATGGAAACATGTTTGCATAAAACATGGAGCATTTTCATCCAACATGTTTGCATAAAACATGGAAACGTGTTTGCATAAAACATGGAAACGTGTTTGCACAAAACATGGAAACATGTTTGCACAAAACAAGGAGCATTTTCATCCCAAAATTCAGCCAACATGTTTCCATAAATCATGCTCCAAGTGCTTTCCTTCTTCGCTTTTTCTCTAATCTTTCCACTATAAATACTCCTCAAACTCTCTTCAATTCAAAAACTCCCTAAGTGTTCTTTCTTTCTTATTCTATCATTCTTCTTATGTTCTTCAAATACTTCTCTTGATCCTCTAAACTTCATCCAAACACTTAAATCCTAAGTCCAAACTTTCACTAGCCCTCACAAAAGTTACAATCTTTAACTCTAGTGAGAAATATTTTCTTAAGCACTCAAGTTCTAGAGCCAAGATTCAAGGAGGGTCATCCCCTCCAAAGACTCTTGTTCAAAGCTTAAGGAAGAAGAGAAGGACCCTTTTTAGACCCTACACAAGAGGTAGGAGCTTCATCTTTAATTGTTCAAGCATTGTTGGCTTCTAACCTTGATAGAATGCCTCAAGTTTGAGTTATTGTCAAAAGTTTTAAATGATTATTTGAAAAATATATTTTTCGAAATATGACATGTTCTATTTTGTTATGAGTACCCTTATGATGTTATCAAACTCAAATATAACTTGAAAAGATTGTATGTGAAACCTGATTTAATAAAGGTAACTTAAGACATGAAAATGGTAGGTGCTGGAATTTCTAGTTGTTTCTGGCAGCAGGTACTTCGAAAGCTACTGTTCATAAAATATCAAGTATCTCGAAATTAAAATAATTTTACTATAAACTAGACTCATTATAGAACACTCTCCAAAAAGAATCACCCAAAACGGAGTTTTCTAGCTCAAGATATAAATTTTTAAAGTAGAGCCTAAGACTGAAACTTTAAATCTGACCTTGTAGTAGTAAAATAGGTGTAACTCACTCTAGAAAAATGCAAATGGACTGATTTCAACTTTGTTGGAGAGCTAACACATATAGGAATACACCCATGTATGTTATGTATAAAGCTTTGTACCACGTAACTACAGAATGAGAAATAAATTTCGGGATAGTGTACTGTGAAAGTGCAGTTTGGAAAGGTTCTGGCTAAGGAAAGACTTGGTATTTAAGCATGTCCATTGTGACCCACCTCTCTTTCCTGGGAACCCTCCTATGCATGGTTTACAGTTGATTTACACTATTCCAAAGATGTAAATACTAAAATTTGATGAGTTAGGAATTTGGAACTACCTTTACTAAGCTGAGATAACAAGTATACAGAGAATTATAAACTTACTTCTAAAATATGTCAAAACTATAAATAAAAGAATCAAGTCTTGTAAAGAGAGAATTTTAAGAATTTAAGTAGAATAATAATCTTCAAGAGTTATATGAAAGTCATAATAAAAATATATAAAGAACCTATAATAATATTTTGAAGTGCATTAATGTATTAATGGAATGCTAAGAGTACAAAGAACACTAAGAGAAAAAGATAATACTAAGACATCCATTACCTCTTACGAACACTAGGAACTCAACTTGATAACTTTGGTTGGTTAATATGAATCATCTATGAAAGTGTTTACTATGAGATTTACATGATATTGTCCATGTTTTATGAAGTGATTTATAGTAATGTGAATGTATGGTGATGAATTATGAAATGATGAGGATGAATGATTGATTGCCCAGGATTTATTGTGATTACATGATAATATGCATACATTCATTTTCAAAAGAAATAATAAAAGTAAAGTTTGAAAAAGTAGCAATGAAAGTCTGGAAAAGTGGACTTGAGCTAAACTCACGGCTTAACCCCCTAAACCGTTGAGATCACTAAGAACGGAATGAAAACCAAAAAGGTTATGGCGACGGCCATGGTATGAGCCCATTACCCTTTTAGGGTGGTCTAAGGCATGCATTCATCCGTGAGTAATTAAGAAATATGTTGATCACTAAACAAGTGAATGTTGAGGATGAGTAATCATGAAATGCATGCAGCTCCTAAATGATTATTGCTTATTAGTGGTTTTACGTGATATGCTTATATGTATGCTTGATGAAATACTGAATGGATATTTCTGCTAATGTTCAAGATTAGTTTAAAAGTAACTGCACTTCGGCTAATCACGTTTGTGAAAGTTTGATAATTGAATCCTTACCTGTTCACCTTTTTATAATAAACCCGAAGTGACTGGGATGACAACGATGACACTTTTAGTACAAGTAGGAACTCCTACTGAGAAATCATGTATTTCTCACTCCTATGTTTATTTTCCGTTGTCGCTACTGTGAGACAGACGTGTCCACCTAAAGCAACGAAGCTGTAGCTGAGGAAGGAGGTAGCACATGAAGATTTCAAACCGTTCAAGTAGGAGCATTCCGAGCTTTAGTTACATTATAGTTTGTGAGAAACAATTAGTAATAGTAGAACTTATATTGTTATTTGTAATAACTTATCAGTATGATATGCCCTGTTGTGACTTATGTATTAAGTGATTATATTCCAGTTTATGTGATAATAGTTCTACACTTAGTCTCTTATTCCGCTTATTTAATTAAGTGCACAATGTAACTTGATTATTATCTATAAAAGCGCTATGTATTTCACTTCTCGTTACAGGCTTAAGTTTTCAAAAAATTAATTTATTTAAAGAAAAAAAAAACTTCCACTATTTTTCTAAGTTAATTTCAAAAGAAAATAAATGTAAGGCATAAGTGACAACTAATAGAATCCAAATGTGAACTTAAGCACAATGGGGTTGTATTAGGGTGTTACATTTTCTCTTTCCAATTCCTTAAATCATGGAATTGTGTTACACATTGTTTATTCATAAACGAGTTTTCAATTCTCTAATGATGTATGAGCACTCCTAATCTTGTCATAAAATCCTTAAAACACATTCTTAGTTACCTAAACTTAAGCTTAATTATTCATAACCTTGTACCTAAGCTAATACACATTTAAACCTACCATTAACACCCAATTAGATGATCAAAACTCACCTCCCCCATGCTGTCCCTGGTTTGGCCGAAACCTCCAAGCCTCCATATGCATCACATGTTCAATTTTCTAACACTCCAAGGCCATACCTCAAGTCACATATACCATACCTTGTCATAACTTTCAATCAAGCTTGAATTTCCACATGAATAAATAATTAAAACAATCCATTTTTCCCATTTATTTGTGGTTGGAAAAGTTCCAGCCATGACAAGTTTCTAGAAGCTTAATTTCATCAAAAATTGATAGGAAATTCACTCACATCAAGCCATACTTTGCATCATAGCTTCCATACTTCAAACCATGCTTGAATGACCTTGTGTAAGAGATATTTTTCTCTCCCTTTTTCCCTCCAATGCTATGGCCACTCCTCCTCTTTAGTGAGCCCATGGTTTTGTTTTTCTATAAATAGGATGCTTGTGATAGCTTAGTTGCACCTTGAAGCATTTGCTAAGTTTAGAATTCTAGAGTTATTTTGCTAGTTCTTTTCTTTTCTCTCAAAGTTCCAAGAGTTCTTTCTCTTCATCTTCATCCTCTCTTCACATTATCACCTCACCACTTCAATCCACCATATCCTAACCTTAGATCATCATCAAATCTCTTAAACACTAAACCTCAAACACAAGCTTCCTCAAAACACATCTCCTTTCCTTTTCTTTCTCTTTGGCCGAAGGCATCACACCACCTTAGGAGGAGTTGCTCATGTCATTTTCCTTTTCAAGTTCAAGCTTTCATCTTTATCACTTGGTAGGGAGTTTCTTTTCAAACTTTGTTTTACTCGAAAAAAATGAGTTTCTCTAGCTTTCTCTTGGATTTCTTTTGAAACTTTTCCTTGGTTCTTTGTTTTCCTTTCATTTCGGCCATGAGGCCATAATTATGAGCATGATAGCTTGATGATGAGAGTTTCTAGATGATGACCTTGTGTTCATCTCTAAGAAACCTCTAAAGCTTGAGTTTTCATTTTCTTATAACTTCATCTTTATGATATTTAGCTCACATGGTTTTTCAACTTAAGAAAATTAATCTAAGGATTTATAAAAGCCCAAGCCTACCCTTGCCAACCTTAAAGTTGCCCGGCACGTTCTAGAGATTTGTCTCTAGATAGGGGTTTTGGGTACTTAATAAAGAACTTGACTTAGTTTCAATCTCTTTTCCTTTTTGTAAGGTTTTCGGTTTTGATTCCTTGATGTTTGAGATTTTGCTTTGTTTTGAAAGTTGATTTACTTGAGCTTGGTGATGAAGTTCAAGAACCTCATAGCTCCTTTGAGAACTTGGTTCAAGAACTCTAAAGCTCTCTTTGTAATGAGATATGTGTTGGGTTGTTATCTTGTTAAAGTCTTGAATGAGCTCTAGCTAACCATAAAATGAACCTTGCATCATGTTTACTTTTATGCCTTGCACATCATGTTTATTTTCCTTGCTATCACTAAGTACCAAGATAATAAAGGAACTTGCATTATCATGTTTATATTTCAAGCTATGCATTATCATGTTTACATTTCAAGTTCTCACCTAAATATCAAAGATAATAATATGATGCATTTCATATTTATTTTACGCTCACTTTACTTTCTAATAAAAGCTAAAACAAATGCATAAGCATGTTTATCTTTATGCCATCACTTTAATGAACCTAGAGCTTAAAGACTTGCCCATTGTTGTCTCAAACAAAGGTCTAAAATAATTATTTTCCATAGTTGAGATTTCGGCCCTAAGAGGTTTTAAGTTTTCCAAGTGTTAAAAATGCGTTTCATAAATTTTCTAAGCTTATATGAGTATAAGGAATATGTAGAACTGAGTTTTATGAATTTAGAACCTCTCGAGGTGAAAATGATCTAGCTACTGCCCTCTCAAGTATTTTTATGATTTTAAAGGATAAAAGTGTTTATAAATGAGTTTTGAAAGTTCTAAAAAGGTTCTAAGAGAAACTAGTATTCTATGTGCTTAAAAAATTGTGTTCTATGCCTTTTATGGAGATGCACATTTTGGTTCTGCCTTGCCATTTATTGCCACTGTGTGTGCTGTTTTAATGATGATAATATGCTTATGTTTGAGTACAAATAATGCTAAGACTCATATGTGAAAGATAGGATAGGTTAGAAACTAGAAAAGAATTAATTTGAGAGTTTAGATCCCTTAATTATTGAATTTTCTGGATTCTGTCCAGCAAGGATTAGGTTTAATAATCATGGTTTTAAATTAGTTTAAATATGTAGGAATGACTCATAATTGGTTTAGGACTTGATCTTGATGCCTTAGGAGCAAGCTAGACTTAGAAAGGGTCATTGTTGTGACTCCTAGGAACCCGTAAAGTTAGGATTATAAATTCTACATCCTTGAGGTTTAGAGATGTTCTTGATCATAGTGTGAGGTGGGAAATACTTAGTTATAACCTCATAGGTACCCAAGAGATTAGGTTTAATGATTAATAACTTAGAACGTGAGTTAAGGACCTTAAGGATCAATGCATAAGACATTAAAAAGTCTTGAGTTTTCATGATGCTTAATTTATGTAAGTATGATATATGATACCTGAAGCTTTGTCTATGACGAGTTTGATGTATACGCTATGAAGAAGCTTTTACATGATTAGAATGATCATGTGATGATGTATGTGCTATGAAGAAGTTTTATGTGAATGCGTGATAACATGATGATGTATATACTATGAAGAAGTTTTATATGATGATATGCTATACCTCATAAGAAATGTTTGTATGTCCTATATGTTTTCATGGCATAAGCAAATTTGAGGAAATTCGGTCTACAGCTGTCATGCTGCCAAATTTCCATCAAATTTGGGGAACTTAGAAAAAGGTCTTCTTTTTTTTTGAAAATCATGAGAACTTAAATGTGACACAACACTGAGACACCTTCTTGGGTGACACCGGTTTAGCCGAGCACCCCCAAGGAAACAAATCCGTGAGGGTATTGACACAAAGCTTGCCAAAGCAGACAATACAACTATGCACTAGTTGCTAGTAGAGCGTTTCAAAGAGGAAATGACCCTAAGAGGTGATCCTTAATTTGCCCCCTAGCCCATACTTTAAGTCAGGATTATGTATGTTACGCTTATCATAGGATAAGTAAAAGCTAGTGATGACTAGTTAAGGTATGAGCTCATCACCTAGAGATGTTTTAGGGTGGCCCCATCAGATAAAGTTAAAGTTGAAATGTCACATATGCTATACCAAGAAAGTTATTATGAGATTTATACCTGTCAACTTATGCCACTATTATAACGTTTTTGTGACTTTGTTGATTAGTTTATCCTTATGATGAATTCATGTCTTAGTATATTCCATGCTTAGTCATAAGACGCATTGTAAAATATGACGGACCTTGGATAACTAATGCTTTAGAAAACTAACTTAAAAGGAGTTTATATGCATACACACCTTTTTAGAAATAAAACCCAAGGTTCCTGAGGATATGATGACGTCACTTAGTTAGGGATTGCCCTACTGAGAATTCTTTTAGAAGATTCTCATTCCCTCTCTTTTTTTCCGTCATATCTTCAGATGGCGACTTTCGTACTCTTCATCGATACCCTGACGTGGGAGCTGCACCATGACCCAGCACTCGGGTCATATCATTTTGAGGGTCGCTGCACAGTCAGAGTATTCATGTTTATGGGATGACCCTTCGCACACCCAGTACGGAGCTACCGCTTCACCCCGACTGCCCCCTACCATCATAACACGATTTTCGAGTGAGCTAGACCACGCGATGAGCAGATCCTCCGCATGCAGCCCGAGGCGTCAGCCGTACGTGACTACCCAGAGTACATGCCCCGGACTCAGTATTCGGAGATAGATCCATCAGAGGACCCGCCCTCGCACATGTACAGTTGGAGCTCCAGCCCCGCTCCCCCACCGATGAGAGCCGAGAGTGAGGAGATGGTCTTTCAGCCGAGGTTGGCTCGTAGGCCATCCATGCGCCCTCGCCACGGTGGACACGCTCCGATGATTCGCACGACCACTCCCGCCGAGATCCGCTAGTGGATCGATTCCACCCCTCAGTACTCGGACCAGCAGGAGTAGGTGTATAGGATGGGTAGTAGCTAGTGCACACACGCCACATAGTTGAGGACAAACCTTCTTTTGTATATAAGGTTGTCTACTCTAGGTCCACATGGGTATGGGTGTTGCTTTTATGATTTCCTTGTATTTACTTTTCAGTTGTATTCCGTTCTTCTATGTACCGAATAGTCCTGCCTTTTGGTAGGCACATTATCTATATATATATATTCAGTTGATGTATCCATGTTATTTATGTGTTTTATTATGATTTGCTCATGGCTCTCACTTTGGTTTTAATTCAAAAAGAAAAATTTTACCCATATTTCCGCTAAGTATTTTCAAAGTAAAAGATGAAACCAAGAGGTAATATTCTAAGGATTAACCTGAATACATACTAGTAGTATTAGGTTAAGATTTAGGGTGTTACAAAGGAAACTTATTCCAACCAAGCTTTTCCAACAAGATCAAAACATAAAGAGTAAAGAAAGCATTCTTAAACAAGTTCCCTACCAAGTGTTGATGCTTTAGAGATGAAGGAAAGGTTGGCTCTTGGAAAAGAATGGAAAGAAATTTCCTTGAATCCTTGGTGGTGGATTCGGCCAAGAGGAGAAAAGGAGGAAGGAGATGTATTTGCCTTGGTTTGAACTTGGGGAAGTGTTTAGATGAGAAGGAAGATGAAGATTGAAGGTGGAGGAGTAGTGGTCTTGGCTTGAACAAAGAGAGAAAGATAGAGTTTTTGAGAGAACACTTGAAACACAATGTTTTGCAAGTGTTGTAAAGTGTTCAAATGCTCCTCAAGGCAAGCTATTTATAGAAAAATGAATCAAGGATGAGTAGAGGGGAGGGCTGGCCGAATTTACATCACAAGGAGGAGAGAAGAAAAATCTCCTCGAGTTGTCATACATAGTGTGATGGAAAGCTTGAAAGGCATGGTCATAGGGTGGCTTGGGAAAGGAAACTTGATTGACACCATAAAATATTATTCTTTTGAATTCTTGGGGGGAAAAGTGGTGCCACTTTTGGGCAGCCATGGGGAGGGAAAAATCTCTTCTCTAATCATGGTTTAGGAGTGTACTTAGGTGTAACATTGGTTAAGCTCATGATTAGGAATTGCTAAGTAAGGGTTTTAGGTGAACAATTAGGAAATTGGGCCATGATTAACTTAAATTTAAGAGAAACATTGTTGGATTGATGGGGTCACTTGTTGTGACAAGAGTTCTAGGAAATGACAACTTTTCTTGGTTTGAGAAAAAGCAAATAGTGAAATCACTATTCATGGATTCTCCTTTTTGAAAAGATGCTAGAACTTGGTTTTTAAACATTTTTAGATTCAAAACATCCTCAAATGAATATTTTTGCTCTAAATTAATTATAAAGATTAATTATCCTTTAATTAGAACCTATTGTTGCTTAGGTTTTATTTTAAAACGTAATTTAGCCCTTAATGCACTTAGGCATGGGCAAAATCGTAATTTTTTCTCAAAAACTGCCCGGGACCACCGGGACTTAAATAAACATAGGTCATGCCTTAAAAACATTGTTTTGAACCTCTGGGACAATTCCGGGTTAAAACAGAACTTAAAACTGCCTTAAATCTGTTATAGGGGTATTTTGGTTATTTGTGCACAGAAATCTCAGAAATGAGGTTTTTCTACTCTATTAAGCATTCATGTACATACAATCCCCTTCATATATCATATAAACCCTATGGGGATGGCCGAGATCGGCCGTCCTCGTGTTCCAGGCAAAAATGACCTCAGGGGCACTTTGGTCATTTAAAAGTTTAGTGAAAATCGGGGCGTTACAGTAAGTGTGGTTTACTAACATTAGTAAGTGCTTGGGAAGGTTACGATAAAGACTATTCTGTATTGTTATCTACTCGGCTTGAGGAAGTTTAGTGAAACTTAGTGGTTACTGAGAATTGGATGTAGGTAAGTGTTGGCTGAAGCAGTATAAAACTCTCGATTCAGTATCTTCTCATCCTTAATGTATTTAATTTTCAGTTTTTCATTCTGCATAAATACCTGTATCACAAACTGCTTAATCTGTTTAATTAAACTGCTTAATCCAGAAAGTTACTTTCTGAACAAACTAACCTCTCTTCC
Organism: Dalbergia cultrata; assembly: GCA_031216105.1. NCBI lineage: Eukaryota > Viridiplantae > Streptophyta > Magnoliopsida > Fabales > Fabaceae > Dalbergia > Dalbergia cultrata. The sequence continues at coordinate 27,793,815 of CM062349.1, forward strand.
ACTACACTTTAAGCTCAAGGCTTGATAGAGTTTTATTATAGAAGTTTAAATTTGAAAAGTTGAGAGAGAAAGCACGATTCAACCCCCCCCCCCATTTTGTGCATTTTCTCACCAACAGGTCCTCCATTTAAATGCTTAGTGTTTTCAATGCTTTATCCACTTGTTGCAGCGGTGATCTACCGCTGTAGCGGTCTTGTCCAATGAAAATTGAGTAATTTTGTGCCTTTTCATGCTTCTCTCCTCTGCTAAAGGTTCCTGAGTGTCTTGGCACACCAATTTGGAAAAATCATTCAACAATGCTGCACAAAGGATTAAAAGCATAGGAAATTTCCAAAAATTAATTTTCAATTGCAAAATAGTGCCAATAACTATGAAATCCCTCAATGATGCATGATGAGGATAAAGTCTAATTTCACTAATTAACCATCAATTAAATGCAATTCACATGCCAAATAATTAGAGTTAGGAGGTAAAATGGGCGCATGAATACAACTCATCAAACTTCCCCACACTCAAACAATTGCATGTCTTCATGCATGGAACTCAAATATAGCTGTAAAAGTGAGAATGCAGGATGCCACTAATCCTAATAATGCATGATGCATGACTTGTACAAAGAATGCCAGAACCTAATCAATCAAGAAATTAGCTAGAGATGGTGAAACAATAACCAACATACTCAAAGTGGTTAGAATCCAATGATACTCACGGGTTAATCTAGACAGCACATGGCAAGAATGAATAGAATAAGTATGACAGAGTTAACCTCACAAGGAATATGCGCATCGCTCTCTACTCAAGTTTATAAGTTCTATGACACACTCTAGCACATAATAGGGAACTTTTTCCATAAAATTGCCTTTCTTCTTAATCACCACGGGTCAATCACATGTCTGGGCATATCTCAAGAGGTCTTTTCCAAGGTTGTAACTGGGCTTAGGTATGGGTGGAATAAGATAGAAGAAATGGGCTAAACTTAGTCCCTGCAAGAGTAAGGTGCATCATAAGAGCTCAAATGAGAGAAACCAAAACCTCCAAATTGACTTTCCTGTCTTTTTACTTTAATGGTGTTTCCTGATTTTAGCCTAAATAATTGTTTGCAAAGGCAGATTGTTGGAATTCAAAATTTTTTTTATTTTTTATTTACATTGCAATTTTTTTTGTTTCAACCAATCCACATCTTTGCATTTTGTAACACCCTAAGTCTTAACCTAATACTACTAGTATGTAATTAGGTTAATCTTTAGAATATTACCTCTTGGTCTCATTCTTTACTTGAAAATACTTAACGGAAATATGGGTAAAATTTTTCTTTTTGGAATTAAAACCAAAGTGAGAGCCACGCATGATTTTTGAACGGGAATTCATCCAAGTCATATGAGCAAATCATAATAAAACGCATAAATAACAAATCATAATAAAACACGTAAATAACATGGACACATCAACTGATTATATATAGATAGTGTGCCTACCAAAAGGCAGGACTATTCGGTACAAAGGAAAATGAAATACAACTGAAATGCAAATACAAGGAAATCATAAAAGCAAGTACAAGGAAACCATGAAAGCAACACCCATACCCGTGTGCACCTAGAGTAGACAACCTCATATACAAAAGAAGGTTTGTCCTTAACTATGTGGCGTGTGTGCACTAGCTACTACCCATCCTATGCACCTACTCCTGCTGGTCCGAGTACTGAGGGGTGGAATCGATCCACTGGCGGATCTCGGCGGGAGTGGTTGTGCGGATCATCGGAGCATGTCCACCGCGGCGAGGGCGCATGGATGGCCTACGAGCCAACCTTGGCTGAACCACTGTCTCCTCACTCCCGGCTCTCATCGGTGGAGGAGCGGGGCTGGAGCTCCAACTGTACATGTGCGAGGGCACGTACTCCGGGTAGTCGCGTACGGCTGACGCCTCGGGCTGCATGCGGAGGATCTGCTCGTCACGTGGTCTAGCTCGCTCAAAAATCGTGTTATGATGGTAGGGAGCAGTCGGGGTGAAGTGGTAGCTCCATACTGGGTGCGCGAAGGGTCGTCCCATAACATAAATACTCTAACAGTGCAGCGACCCTCAAAATGGTATGACCCGAGTGCTGGGTCATGGTGCAGCTCCCATGTCGGGGTGTCGATGAAAAGTACGAAGGTCGCCATCTGAAGATGTGACGGAAGAAAAGAGAGAG